>OY744483.1:6202473-8606257 GCA_963556165.1 Tipula helvola
TTTTTTTAATTAATTTTGATTTCCATAATTATTTTTTGATTATTGCACATTACAAATATATAATTATAATTTGTTTTAGTAAAGTAGGTACCTACTAGAATTTCATTCTTGTATTTTAATTTAATTTTTTTTTGTCTGTAAAATTATGTAAATATAATTGTTTTTTTTTAAATTAATATAAATATTAAATATAAATGTGTAAATTATTAATTAATAAAAAAAATAATAAAAACCATGTTGACAAACAGAATTTTAGCGAATTATTTACTTTTTGCGAAAATTTATGTGTGTTTATGTGATAAACTAAATTATACAATAAAAATAATTAATAATAAACTAGATCTATGTAAAAATTTTTGAATTAAATTTAATGTTTTTCTTTTGTTTAATTTTTAATTAATTTCGTTTCGATGAATTTATTAGATATTTACAACAATGTGTTAACAAATGTTTTTCATTTGGTGAATTATTATGATGGTGATTAAATCCGCCAACTTCTCGTGTATAAACATCAAGTCCATATTGTCCTTCCTCGGGGAAACTAGAATTAAACGAAGAAATCAATCTTTAGTATTAATTTGACTCCGTAGATCACTCTATAAAAAATAAAACTTACTTTATTGTGAAGGTAACGATGTCATCAATCACCAGATGTGAGACAAATTTAGACAATTTCTTTTCCTCGAATCCATTTTTGTGCAGTGTTGCCATAAAATCGGTCAATGGCCTTGACATTCTAAACTGAATCTCTACATTGCGACCAGCAAATATTAATGGTTCCTGAAATTAGAATAGATACAAATGGTTAATATTTTAAGTATACGCTTTGAACTAACCCTATGCAATTCTGACCTGATGTGTAATTGGTATTAATCCAAATAATCGAGTTGCCTTCGTTGGACCCCATTCGCCACTAGCACAATCCGGTAACGGCACCATTACCGTTTGCAGTTCTTCACAACAAATTCTAAATTTACAAACTGATTTAAATTTCATGGGCTCGCCCGTTAAATACTCCTGCGGTGTAACCGCATTCGCAAAAATATCCAATAAAAATGCGCCTGAACATGGTGCGTGCACCCGGAACGCAACAATATTTCCGATTACAGATTGCATAACGAACCGTTTTAGCGATACAGCATCATATGAATCTGCGTCACTATCGTAGAATTTTAGGTTGTAATGAAAAATAAGGCAGCCTTGCATATCGGCTGGCATTGCTATGCGTACAGTGGCAGCACCTGTATCATCGGTCAGAACAACAGCACCGTATCCTTCGTCAGCAAAATGTAGTCCATATCGGAAGAATAGTGATCGAACAAATGGTAAATTTTCGAACTCTTTTAGTGTTATTGGACGTTTTAGAAGTTGCCATTCTTCTTGTAATGGATAAAATTCGTAAATAAATTCGCGTGGATCCGTTAGGAAATAATGATCGTCGTATTCATAACGTAAGCTATCATTTTTGCCTTTACCCGTTTTTGGTGCTTCTTTCGCATTTACTAGGTGTCTGGCACCCCAGTTACACTGAACAAATCGCCATGCACCAGCTACGTACACAGCGTTCCAAGAGTTTCTAAATCTTGAATCTTGAAATTTTACTCCAGGTTGATAACCAGCACTCTTTGAATATCCCTTAATGACAACACAATGTAGACCAGCATAACTGCATAATCGCTTAAATAGCACATGGTAACTTTCTGTTCCATATTTAATGCCTCGCAATAATCCCATTGGAGTATCCCCTCGTAGATCTTCATCAAAATGCATAGTATTAAGATTTTTAACGGTAATCCATCGAAATATCGTTCTTGCTTTTTCAATATCCGATGTACACCTCCCGACCAACTGCCGCACCAAATCCGTAAAAGTTTTTTGATCTTCCTGCGCCACCGATATAGCAATTCGATCAACCTCCTCGAATTCAATTGGATCCGAGTATATTTGAAATTTACTAACTAATGGTGGTACTGGTGGTGGTGCCGTCATCGGATATTCTAGCTGCGCAACACCTTCAATAAAATCATCGTCCAAGAAAATGCTTTCCGTCTGCATATACTCGCTACGACGTGCACTAATTAAATCCAACATTTCGCTCGATTGGCGGTCAACGAGGGCCGCAGTCTCCGATCTTTCGTGTTCCAATATTTTTCGGGTCAGACTTTCTTTCTTCTTAGTCCGTCGCAGTGTCATATTCTTTTCTAGATCCTCCTTCTGTTGTTCATGTTTAAGCGTTAATACATTTTGTTCTTCTCGATTTCTTCGCTGTGTTGCCATTTCTTTTTCGAATTTATGCGTTAATCGTTGTAGCTCACGTTCCCATTCATCTTGGATTTCACTCTGGATTTTTTTATCCTCTTCTTCTCTTTTGCGCGCAAATTTTCGATATAAATCATCTTCCTCTTTTCGATGTTTCATTTCGAGGCGGGCCTGTTCCTCACGTGCCTGTAAAATAAAATATAAAAAAAACCCGTATTAATTTTTTGCAAGGCCCAGGAAAATAAATTGTCTTTTATAATTATGTAAAGTATAGATTTCGGTAAATTTATGTAAAATAGATAAAACAATCAAACAAAAGTGCATGCTATGTTCTTGCTTTATACAGCCGCAACGGTATTTTATTAATGTTGCGCATCGTTAATGATATCGTTATTAGAGCGTTGCGCTTAGAAGTTTCATTTTTTTTTTGTTTCAAATTCCCCAAGTCTTTGTTTTTCATTTTTATGAATATGCACACAGAGGAAAATACAGCCATAAAAGAAAAAAATTTATATAAATAAACTAAAACTGCACACAAAAAACTATTATATTTGTTATACAGAACTAAACAAATAAATAATTAATTAGAGAAATTAGAATAACAATAATTGTGCGATTGTGCCACGATTATTGCAGACTATTTTGAATTGCAAGTCAATAAAATTGTGTTGTTGCTTCATTAGCTTGAATCAATCATTATACTTAGTACTCGGCTATAATCGATTACAACCGCGATATGAAATTTGGAAAATTTTGTTTTACTTTCTGTTTGAATGGTAACGTGGGAAAATCGGGTTTCAAGAGAATTCAGTGTTATTCCTAATTTAAGGTATCATGGTTTTGTTCAATTATAATTTTGCGAAATTATTTGGTAGTACAGTAAAGAAAGTTGTAAAATAGATAACAAAAGAATGGAATTTCCAAAGTAAACTAATTTGACGGTTAACTTTTATAAGTGATTATTACCTGTCACATACCGCTAAACACGTTAAGCATTTATGAAGTAAATAATTGCAAACCTTGAAGTAGGGCTAATTGATTACTTTATTTATTATTGGAATCGGTAAGTGTTATAGCCCAAAATTCTTACTTTTGTAGTAATATTAATAATAACCGGCTTTGTTAGCTGTTCAATGAAGGCGTCTCACTTAATTTCACAAAATTAAATGCGAAATTAACTCGTTGCCTGTCCAAAATTCAAACGATGGAACGCCGAGAATTTTTCGGTGATAAGGCAACGAATTCCGTCAAACAAGGTGTTACGTTTAAGTAACACTACTTAGCGAAGAATTTTGTTCTTACAACTCTTCGTAAACGTAACACTTTGCTCCATATTGCAATAACAAAGCAGTTGTTTCGTTCCCGTCCTATGATAATTAGACATTTTGCGAGGAGTTGCCCATGTGTTAATACTTCGTAAACAATTCGCTTGAGGTGGTGCATTTATATCACGTGATTAGTGAAATAATACAATAACATAACATGTTTAGCGATATGGATTTATTGAAATATTTTTTGCAATTTTTCTTTTTTAAAAAACTAATAGTTTCTTAGTATTTTAGTTTTTATTCTAAGAAGAAAATATTAGGCGACAAATTATATTTTTCTAAATCAAATTAGGACGTTAATTATTTGTTGAGTTATTTACAAAAAATACAAACATGGGATTACGCCTGCCGGAAAAGAAGCTAAAATCAAAGTGACTATACTTTTATTTTCTCTGACGAGAAACTTTTTATGTTACAAGAAGTCTATAATGCCCAGAATGATCGTGTTTGCGCCATATTAATGGATGATGTCGCTATTGGAAAAAGGATTTATGAAAAGTTTTAAGCTATCGTTAAAATTTATTGGGAAAGGAATACTAAAAGAAAGGAACGAAAGGTCGTTTAATCACTTCTTACATATTTGTAAGAAGTGATTAAACGACCTGGTTCCATAAACTCAGATCCTGTTTGGAGATGGTGAAAAATCCATCGAATTTGGTTTAACATACAAGGGCAATGAATCGGTATTATTAATTTAATGTCACTTCAAATGTATTTGATTTACAATTTAAATGGCACGTATGAAAGCTATACTTTCAATACGCCTAATCAAATGAAGAATAAGAGTTTCGATAATTAGTATAATCGAATAAAACAGATGCATGGTATCTGTGATCATCAAACGCCACCATTCATTACACGTTATTATCTTCAAATGCATGTTCAGCTCTTAAACTAGTCAACAATTGCTCAGTACCATCGGTAACAGATAACCTTATTGAATCAGTATCAGCTGTCCCATACGGTGAAATAAACTCTAAACATAAATATAGCTACCAAAAATAAATGTAGATCGTGGGTCTGTTTGATAATTCGCACGGTGCGGTGCAGTGTACAATTTTTTCTTTATTTCACCACTAGAAAATAAATCAAAGTAGAAAAGAAAAACAGTATGCACTGCACCGCACCGTGCGAATTATCAAACAGGCCCCGTATAGCACATAAATATGCCGACATATTTGAAGGGTATATTGTCATGGCATAATACTCGGCGAAGCTCACTTGGAGATTAACGAAAGCTTACCAGTAATGTATATCGTGATTGTCATTGTTTGAAGAAATAGTTAGATAGTTTAGTTGCAGAGTTGCAGATGGGAGGATTGAAAGTGTAGGGTTTAGATTTTCGGTTTCCGCTGTGAAGGAGCCATTCGCATATTACGTAACGTTGTTTTTTGCTGTTTTTTATTCCAGAACCCCTCCCACCCCCAGGCATAATATAAATGTATAAACATTTTTAAATTTTTTTAATTACGTAAAATTTTTCAATTACCAAAACGGGCTATCAATTTTTCTTTTTTTCTTTTTGTTTTTATTTAACAAATATTACAACTGAATACAAATTCATCTAGTAATTTATCTACATTAAATGTTGTTAACTGTTAGAGCAGTGTTCGTATGTAGTTGGTTATTAGCGTGCCAATAAAATTATTTTTTTAAATAACTGATTTTTCTGCATACCACACCAACTCCGTAATAATAAATTACTCGTATTTTAAATATGTATAATGATCAGTCCGAATCTCTTCCACAATACACCAGAGTTCTATTGTAATTTTTTCAGAAAAAGTGTGCTTTGCAAATATTGAAGTATTCTATTGACGATTGTAAAAGTAGGCTGAACGCCTCTCATGGAAAAATTGTTTATTTAAAGGAACCATCCATTTGAAGTTTGTGTTGCATAAATAAACAATATAGGAAAAATTGAAAGAAGGAATTGCGGTTGTTTCAGCAATGAAATAAAATTTTAAACGTCAATGGATAGATAGTTTTAGTACAGAAAAATTCCGCTATGCGGAATCCGTGATGCTCCAATCGTCAACACAAATCCTTCAGTTTGAGTGTTAATTTTCGCTCTAATAAGTGGCAGCCGAACTGGATGAAAAATTCTTAACGACTCGCTGGTCAGTAATATGCCCTTTACGTATGTCGCGTTCTTACTTAAAGTTGTTACTGACTAGCTGGTTCCCCCATTAGGCTTTATCAAAATTCTAAAATCTTTTCATTTTTTTGTAAAAATTAATACGGCCGGGCCAATTTTTATACGTGCCAAGTTTGGCACGCGTGCCACGTATTTGTAATCACTGTGTTAGAGTATAGCTCCAGGTTGGTTACTTCATTAATTTATCTGTCTTAGTTCTTTCTAATACTGGCTTTACACCGTAGATAGTATAATAGCAAAATAGTATAATACTATTTTACTATCTACCGTAGTCGGTTTTACACCGCATAAAATATTTATAAAAAATAGAAAATTATAACAAAATAATGAAAAAGAATAATTTCAAAATACACAAAAACGTCTCTAGACTAATTTATCAATAATCCACTGTCAAAATTTTCCTTCTACAATAAAATAAAATAAAATATAATAGTTATTAAAATTTTTGATAGCTATCAAATTAAAATATTAGTCGTGTTCCAGTCGACCACTTCAAGTACTTATGACTTTATGAGTAGTTAGGTTTGTGTCTTTGCTTAAATTTAACTACTCGTAACTGCTCTTGCATTCTGGCAAGAGCAGTTACGAGTAGTTAAATTTAAGCAAAGACACAAACCTAACTACTCATAAGTACTTGAAGTGGTCGACTGGAACACGACTATTATATTTTATTTTTGCTATTATACTATCAAAACATCGGCGTTACACCGGATAGCAAAATAGTATTATACTATTTTGCTATTATACTATCTACGGTGTAAAGTCAGTAAGTGTGCATTCACAGTATTGTTTTCGAGCTGCGTTTCGATGTTGTTTTCAGATTTTAGTTTTTGTTGTTGTTTTTCTTCACGATACATATTAGCAAAGAAATGCTCCATGTCCATGTAAAAAAATTATCTTTTGGATAAGTAAAATATGTGAACCATAGTAATTTTTGGTTGTTTTCGTAAAAAAAATTTAAATTTAACGACACATCGATATTTATAATTTTAAATTTTTATTTTTATTTGTTTTTTTTAGTAAAATTATTCTCAAACTGTTTGTGGAATATATTAATGCATGTTTTAATTTTTATTTTATTATATTTACACAAAATCTTTATGTGTTAACCAAAATTACAAAGAAAAAACAATCAGTTTTCAAAAAAAAAAAAAAAAAAAAGTTTTTGTTGTTGTATCACGATAAGCCCAAATCAACATCGAAACGCAGGGCGAAAACTATACTGTGAATGCACACTAAGGGCTTCGTTCTTCGAAGCCGTCTTACTGGATTTTGGTTGGACTGAGGCTCTGTACGTGTTTCCTAGCATATTTCTTAATTTCTTCATCGAGGTACTCCATTTTTAGATTCTTATAAAGGTTATCGTTCCTTATGTACCATGGTGCGTTGACCATACTACGCAAGACTTTATTTTGAAAAGTTTGAATTACTTTAACGTTAGTTTTCTTGATAGAGCCCCAATTTAGGGTTTCTGAAAACCCGGGTTTTTAAAACCCGACGATTCCGGGTCCAATATTTTGGAAACCCGACGGATCCGGTTTGGGTTCGGGTTCAATATTAAAAAAATATTTAAAACATCCAAATTTTCGAGTATTTATCACGAATCACTTATTATTTATCACATAAGGTCAATTCATATAGTCTTTCAAAATTTGAAATTTTTTAAAGGAATTATTATTAAATATTAATTTTACAAACTAATATGTAATGATATTTAAGGAACACCAAAGCATTAAGAGACTTATCACCCAATTAGATCGGCATTGCTATAAAAATTTACAGATACCGAGAATGTTCTTTCGTTATCCATTGAGGTAGCTTTCACTGTACATAGCGCGTCATATTGATTCTCAAGATTGATAGTCCATTTTGTTGTGTTTTTGAAAAGTGTGAACTTCTGTTTAAGCTATCCGAAATCATTAGCTTCGATTGCATCAGGTTATTCTGCAATTTTTAGAATTAAATTTAATCCTTCCTCCATTGTTAATACTATTTCATCTTTCATCCTAATCTATAAATAATGGTTCTTACAAATTATTCGTGGAATTAACTTCAGAGTCCGAGTTTTGAAAAATTCTATTTATTAACTGTGTAGCTAAACTTAAGTCTTGTTTTGAAGGAACAAAATTAGGTTATTTAAGCGTTTAACAATTAAATTTAACAATACATACACACATTTTTTAAATTTTTAAAAAAACACTTGTTAAATATTTCGCAAAATTCGCGAAGTTCCCACGGCAGATAGTGTAAAAAGTATAAATTTAACAATTGATGAAATGCGAGTGCATTCTATCATTTAGCCGTTCTTCGATGTTTTGCAGCAATTCAGTCGAAATTTGATTTTTGCAATCCGCGAAACTTTTCTTCATGTAATTCTGTGTGATGTACGCTGAATAGATAGTTACAATTACAACTCTAGTCGTTACGACTACAACAGCCAAATTGGCAGTTGAACTGCCTATAACTGCCAGGTTCGAGTACATTCATTAGGTTTTTAAGCACTTCAAAATAAATTAAATTCAACATTTATGGGCGGTTTTAACTCTAACAAAGCCTGTTCGATGAATTGCTGATGTTTCATGAAAACACTGATCATATTCACCAAAGAACTCCAATGAGTTTTACAGTCCAAAATTAGCTCTTTGGTGTGATCGAGCTCTGCCTTGATTTTGTTTTTCTAGAATTCCTTTTCTAATAGGAGAAGAATTAAAATACTTTAGCACCTTTCGAACATCGGCTACAATCTGACCAATGCTTACTGCTTCCACAAAGTTTTCTTCTTCAGTTTCGTATATTTCAACATCCAATTCATTAAAGAGATCATCATCTTCGGCAGAATACCGCGATTGAGATAAAGTTGCTAAAATGTCGGACATTCTATACCGAATTTGTTAATAACAGAAGTACCATCGCCTGTCGATCGGACAACCTGTTGCTGGTAATCATCTACTTCAAACGATTTTAGATGTTTGGTAACTGCTTCAAGAAAATATTGTTGGTGTACAAGATCCCGTTATGTAGATTTATATATTTCTTGGTTCGAAAGCTGGTTCACTCATCCAGCGTTAAACTGAAATGTTGATTATTAGATATTTTCTCCACCAATGCGGAAATTATTACCGATTACTAAAGAATCCGCGACTTCAATACAATTGCGTACGTGTATGTTTATTTGGGTGAGTACAAAATATTTATTTTAATTTTTATTCGTTGGTCGTATATATTTGAAGTTATTCATTTATGTGGCAATTTAGAAAAATTACTAGCTCTATATGAGTTTCTTATAGAGATAAGTGGTTGGTCTGGTACTGGTCGATATATTGTTAGTAGGAGTAACAGACAATAATTATTTTAATTTTTACAAAAATATGTAATTTTGTAACTTGATATTCCAATTACCCGAACCAGCCGGGTTTAAGAAACCCTATGCCCCATAGCTGCATACCATACGTCCATACAGGTTTCAATATCTGCCGATGTAATAGCAGTTTATTATGTAATGTTAGCTCAGAGTTCCTTCCTATGAGCCAATATATTTTTCAATACATATTTGATGTTTAACTCTTCTTTTTTCTTTTTAACATGCGCTTTCCACTTGAGTTTAGCATCAAGGTTCATTCCTAAATATTTTGCCGTGTCGAATTCAATCGAACAGGTAACCAATTAACATTTTTGTTGGTAAAGTTTATATGTACAGATTTAGTTTCGTTGAGTTGAAGGCGCCATTTCTTCGTCCAATTACTCAATGAATTAGCAGCGTTTTGTAATTTACTGGTTGATTTCTCTATGTTGTATCCAGTTGCCAAGATTGCAGTATCATCCGCAAATGTTGCAATATTTGTTCCTTTTGTGCTTGGCATGACTCGCGTATAAAGTATGTATATAGAGTATCGGTCCCAGAACACTTCCTTGTGGAACTCCAGCCGATATTTTCTTTAATTACTAGCAGTAATTTTCGTAATTCTTTTTCTGGTAGAGTTTTAACTAAGTCCAGTGATTAGGTCATAACCAGGGGATTTTTTTGAACTTGCTTTTTGAAGTTGTTATTAATTTCATCTTTTAGCTCTTGCAGTGTTACAGGTTTTATGTTTAGGTTATCCACTTTATTTACTGGAATTATATTTTCTTCAGCTGTTTGCCTTGGAAACGATTGAAATGTGTCTTCAAGATAGTCTGCAAACAATGCAGCTTTTTCTTTGGCACTTCTAGCCCAACCATCGTCATCCTTGATAGGAGCTATTTCTACTTTAGGCCTTTTAAGACCTTTAGTTGCTTTCCAAAGGGAATAATTAGTATCCTTGTTGCCAGAAAGGCCAGTTATAGGTATTCACTGAAAGATTTGTTCTTGATTTGTTTGATAAGCATTTTTAATTTGTTGCTTAAATAATTAAGTCGTGATTTGCATTGAGGTGCTCGATGCCTCTGCCAGATCTCTCACTTCTACTCGATAGTTGATGTGATTTTCCGTAGTAGGAGGAGCACTCTACCACGCTGCTTGCAAATTATTGTTGTTCACCAGCTCCAATTGAACATCAAGTTCTGCCGGAGTTTTAATTGGTGCTTGTAATTCAGTATTGTCTTCGATTATTTTCCGGAAGAGATCCCAGTTCGTTTTATTATTTGTTAACCTAAGCAAATTTTTTTTTTGATAATAATATCACTGAGTGTTCATAATGACAGGTGTGTGTGGTCAGATGAAATTCCTTCACTGTTTTCGAGTAATATATGGTTTACAGATATCCCTTTTGTTACAAAGAAATCTATCAAAACTGGTATCTTATTTGTATCCGCTGGCCAATATGTTGGCTTTCCTTCAGACAGAAATGCGCAGTTTAAAGCCCGACCAAAACAATAAAATGAAACCAATTTCCATAATTCACAAATAAAATGAAGATTTTTTATTTTTGAAGCTGAAAGCCGAGGCGTCTGGTATGAAAAGTACTTAAAAGCGTTAAACTAATTTTAGATTGAGTTCGGGAATTTCGACCTAATAGCTGGAAGTAAAAATACGTAGGTTTGGCAAAGGCTAGAAATCTAGTTTTCAACGAAAGTGAAGTTTAAAATTAATTTTAATAAGTGACTTGAATTCTTTTCCGCATTAAAAATTACTTAAACCATCATTATGAAAATCTGCCATAGATAGCATCGTATTCTACATTATGTATTTACCAATAATAGTTTCAATTTTATAGTTGAAATACAGAGGGAAATACAACAGATGAAAATAGTCAACAAACGTCTTCTGAAATTAGACTCACTTGCTCACAGGTGGTCTCTCGCGCTATACTATAATTATGCAATCCAACCAAATCAGCTGATCAAACAATTGACATTATTTAATTCGTTTATTGCGAAGCATTTCATCGATTGGAGGTTAATTTATTATATACTGTACGTATGTATATACATAAATACTTAGTATATACAAACAGCAGAATGTTGTGTTATTCCCACATACAAACTGTAAAAACAATGCTGCTTTAAGATTTTAAAATAAAAAAATTATTCTCATATTACATTCCTATAAATATTTTTCGTACATTTATTTACATTTATACAAATTACAAAGAGCACAAGTAGACCCACTTTAAAAATAATTTAAATTAAATTGAGGAAGGAGGATGATTGTTTTCTGTGTTGTGTGTGTGTTTGCTTGTTGTTGTTCTATGAGTGATTAACAAAAAAAAAAAAAAAATATTTCCGATTATTGTTTTAAGAGCGGGGCCTAATATACCTACAACTTGTTTAAATTATACTATTAGACACCTTAAATTTGCGATAAGTACGATAAATAAACATAAAATGTAATCCATTATATTGGTTTGTTTTTGTATATTTATGTGTATAGTATGTTGTATTCAAAAATTGTTGTCATTGAATATTTTTTTTTTTTGGTTAAGATAGGCAACAACAATAAAATGTTAGTTTCTCTCCAAAATGATATATGACATCATTCCTTGTAAATAAGATTAGCTAATTTCTCAAGATTGGAATAATGCAAGATAAATACTAAGATTTCACCAACAGCATCATTAATTAGTATAAATCACATTCCATTAACAAGTATTGATTTAATTGAATTATGTAGGCATTTGTGATTTAACCTTGACGATAAATTTTTGTAATTATAAATAATAAATAAATAATGAAGAACTACACATGTATGTACGGTACGGTTGGTTAGGAGCAATACGTATGGGTATAGCGCTATAATTATACACCACCAACTGGATTAAATTTACATATATGTACGTATTATTTGTATAAGAAATTAGTAGCTGCGTATTACGGTTCCATTTAAGTGGATTTTTGTGTGCAAAATGTCAAGAGTGATTTGAACAGTGATATACAATGAACTATGATCAGCAAAATCAAACGCGTTAACAAACTTGTGGTGAAGTAATATCAACACTTCTGGTCAATACGTGTCTAGGAAGCAATTTTGCAGTATTTTTCTAAGTATTTACACTACTACTTACTTTATCTTTTAATTTAGCTAGAGATATTCTTTCCTGTACCGATTAATCTGTTTTTAAGGTGGTGGTTTCGGTGTACCGTCCCTCCGTCAGTGCCTACCATAATTTTAGAACGGATGGATATTATATCAACTTAATTTCTACGCTAAACATTCGAGCAATCCCTAGAGAAGAACCCCATTTATTTGGACCTTACTCTATCAAGGGTGTTCGGATTTATAAACGATTTTTAAATCAAATCTTTTAAATCTTTAAATAAATCAACAAAAATGCTTTGCTATTAAAAATGAAATAGTCAATCAAAACCAAATGTTACTATTGTGGACATATTTACATGATTTGGCGATATTTAAGATGCTTCCACTAAATAACTGGGCCAATTACAAAGCTAAAAAACAATTTTGTCTAATTGGTAATATGAAATTTATTCACAGGGTTTGGTTGATTAGACATGTGTCAGGTATATCATTTTGACTATATACAACCAATTCGCTGACCTTATCATTCGCGATAAAGGCCGTTCTCCATACTCAATTTTCAAATCAGAAATTTTACGCGTTTTAGGAAAATCAGAAAAACCAAAATAACACTACCTTTTGCACGGTCTTTCGTTAGGAGAAAAAAAACCGTCTCAGCTGTTGAACGAGTTCAAATTATTTAATTTGGAACTGCTTTCGCAGAAGAACCGATCAAACAACTATGGATGGTTCGGCTCCCACCGCAGGTAAAAATGGTACTTACAACCTTTGAGAACGATGTGTCTCTCTCAAATACTCTAATCGAGCGTAATTAAATATTTTAAATCAAATTTGAAAAGAGTTGAAATAGTAAGAAGGTTAAGTTTTAGTACCTAAACTCTGCACCATCGCTGCTGTTTTATTATCTATAAAAAATCAAGTAAATAAAGTTTACACCTTTGCTTCAAATTTATAATTTGTGTGGTACACCCAGTTCGAAACAAAATTTATTACCAAATAAAAAAAAAATATTCCAACACCGCATCCTCAAATTTCGTAAATATCAAAACTTTATCATATGTTGCAGTATGTGGGAGATATATTTATTCACTCAATTTGTTTTGAATCTTTGAAATTTCTTAAATTCCATATATTGTGCGATTCTAATTATAAATCGCACAATTGAAAAATCCGATCTACCCTATTCGATATAAAGTTTTAATTTAATCAAACTGTTACAGGTATTTGTTGTGTTGTAAATTGAAGGTTGATAAAATAGTTTTGTTTTATGTTAAACGATAAATTCCAAACCAAATTTGTGATTTATATACGTTACATGTAGGTGGTACATATGTATATATAATTGTTTTGATATTTTCAAACGCGATTTTTAGCGGCAAAGCGAGATTTGTCCTCTTCAACGAGTTACAAGTTTAATTCTAATTAAAGACGATCTTGAAAGCATAAAACTATTTTATAAAATTGTCAATTCTACTGCCTACAGGTTATCTGTAATTTAGCTAATAGCTGCATATAAAATAAAATCACAGAGGTGGAAAAATGATTTTAGTTTTTGTTTTTGTGAACAACCTTAAAATATTTAATGAAATCAATTATTTTTTATAAATAATGTGTGTAGTTGATTTATTACGTTTAGATGCTGCACAATATTAATTTTGTTTCGTATACTTGTCGTTATTTATATTATTGTGTTGTTCCAGGGTTAGTGTCGATATCTTGGTTTTCAAAATCTTGGTTTTCAAAATCTTGGTTTTAAAATCTTGGTTTTCAAAATCTTGATTTTCAAAATCTTGGTTTTCAAAATCTTGGTTTTCAAAATCTTGGTTTTCGAAATCTTGGTTTTCAAAATCTCGGTTTTGAAAAATTAATTTTTATTAATTCGGGCGGCCCGAATTAATAAAAATTAATTTTTCAAAACCGAGATTTTGAAATCATGTCCGAAGTAATACTTTGTGTATGTGTGTGTGTGTGTGTGTGTGTGTGTGTGTGTGTGTGTGTGTGTGTGTGTGTGTGTGTGTGTGTGTGTGTGTGTGTGTGTGTGTGTGTGTGTGTGTGTGTGTGTGTGTGTGTGTGTGTATGCTTGTGCTTGTTTGTTTGTATGTATGCGTGTGTGTGTGATTATATGGAAAATTCGTACACGAAAAAAGCGCACAAGAAAATTGCGCACACAGAAAAATGCCCAAACGGAAAATTGATTGCATACAAAATACAATATGTCGTTAAACAAGTGATATCGAAAATATTTTTATTTTAGTTTTTTATTTTAACAAGAAATATATTTATTTTACTTTAAATATTTTGAATTTTTTCAAATGAAATGTTTTGTTATTTTTTTAATAAACGTATGTATTTTGAATTTCTTGGTTTTGTTTTAAATTTCCGTTTACATAACGATTTTAGTGCATGTTTGCTAAATTTCACAAAATCCAAGATTAAAAAAAAACAAGATTTTTTTTTTCTGAACAACCAAGATTTTGAAAACCAAGATTTTGAAAACCAAGATATTAAAAACCAAGATTTTGTAAGCCGAGATTTTAAAAAACCAAGATTTTTTTAAAACCAAGATTTTGACTAAACCAGGATTTTGTCTACCAAGATTTCGATACGCTCCCGTTGTTCCAATTATAAAATACAGTTTTTCATTTTATTATATTTTGGACTTTTTGTTGTAAATTGTTGTGTTGTCAATTCAATTAGCAAAAACCGGAAGATAAAAAAGCGGTAAAATCAGTTAATTGTATAATGAATTGATCAAAGCTTACACATCACCCTTCCAACCATATAATTTTATGTATTATCGAAGAGATGTTTACTTAGTATAAAAATAACGGAATATATGTACTTAAAGGAAGGTTAGTTAGTAAATTAACGTTTTGGAATTTCAACTGAAGAATTTGAAGCTTATAAAATTCAAAAGTTTTATCCAGATTTTAATTTATATCCAGATCCACCTATATTTTACTATTTTGAATTTTTTTTTAACAGGGTGTTTCAATTTCTATAATTTTATGTTATAATTTTTTATTTTGGTACTCGGAGTTTTAGCTACTTTTTTTCTTCAAGTATGCAAAATGGAATGTTTATTCTAAATAACAGTTTTCTGAAAATGAGGCTTTTAAAGGAAATATCGGCGTCTATTAAGGTTAATGCACAATGCCTACAAAGCGCATTGGAGGCAGCATTGAAAGGGCTCGCTTAAAGCTAGCCAGAATCTAGGTTGCATTAATTCAAAACTATTGCTGCAGTCAGTAAATTTTCGTTGAAAAATTAAGTTTAGTGCCTAATCATGAAATATTCGACCCTGCGACATTTTGGGAATTTATCCGTATTGGGGTTCCTGAGTCTGAAAATTCGGGTTTCGAAATGGTGTCTGCGGTCCATCAGCCTGTCGGTGTCTTCTCTACCCTAGACGGTTTAACCAATCGAATTAAAACCTCATGAAAATTTGCCTATTATTTATATTGCGTACCCCTAGGATTGACCATGTGATCGACCTGGTGACATTTAGCATACTAGTTACTAGATCTACACAGCTTGTAGCGTATATTCAATATTTGATACTTCTGATTTCAAGTTAAACTTTTTTGGGATTTATATGCAACATTTATATCGCCTGAATGAATGCAATTTGTATAAACACACACATATTTTTTTTTTTATTTGGGAAGAATTTCACTTCGGTAATACTTAAGTAATTTTACGGCAAATGAGCCACTTTTTAATTTAAACCATCTTTAGCATCAAATTTATAAAGATCACCACAAGAACACAACCTATACATAATTATTCTGACTTTTGTTCCGTTTACTGGGTCCGTATTCTTGAAATTCACCGAAAAAGTCGCCGGTGATTTTGGTATAAAACAATTTACATAAATTTTAGATTGAAATGATGCTTTTCACTAGAAAATTATCGGCGACTTTTTCGGATGAATTTCAAGAATACGGGCCCTGCGGAACGAATTATGCTCGTTAAGCGAACTTCCACTGCAAATTGTAAAAAAATGACTCTCTTAACGAGCAAAACGTGTGACGAGAAGAGTGGAAGTTTAATATAATACATATAAGTATTTGTATTTGAAGGGTTCGAAATGTTTAAACGAAACATTTTAATTGGAGAATGAGGATTCTTGAAGAACGAAATCCTGATCCCATTTAATTCTCTCTTCCTTTTTATTAGTCTTTTCTTCCCTCTAATGCTGTGTGTTCTTGAATAAGCACATAACACATAAGGAAACAATTCCTAAGAATAACTTGCTAACATAAAAAAAATACAACCTTAGTACTTCCTAGTATTTCGTTGTTTTTGTTTGGTAAAAATGACACTTTGAGCGATTTTCAATGTAATTCTATTCTGTAAAATCACATCATACACAGTCACATTTAATTTATTATTTATCATGCGCACACTAATTTCAACCTTCAAATTTGTATTCCCTATGCGCATACCACCGCAACGCATGTAATACACAGGTATACAGTCATACAGTTCATTAAAAACATGAAATTTAATCATCCGGAAAATTAAACAATCTAGAATTTATTTATTTGGGATATTATTGCTTATTGAACAATAAAGTGATAGCTTTTAAATAGTTTGGACACTTTCACTAAGTGTTATTAAAATACAAAAAATTGATTGATTCCCTATGCTCGGCTCGAAACAAATCAGAGGAAAGCAGAGGAATTTACTTTCATTTCTACCAAATCTAAATGAATTATTTAATCAATTAATTTACCTTTTGTATATCTGAAAATATATACAAGCGTCTTAGTATGCGGAACGATGAGCTAATAAGAAGCAACTTACTAAAAGCAAATGGTGAAAGTGGCTGACAGATTCTCTATGAAATCGTAAATATAGTAACGTAATTACCGAGCTCATTTAAATAAAAATTACAAACTGGATTGTGTAAATCCATATTCCATAAGATATGTTTATGGTTTTATGTTTAATAAATTTTTATTATTTTAATATGTAAACGAGCATAATAGATAAAAGTGTGTTTTATGTAATACGCAATTTAGAGTTATAATCAATTCAACAAAATTTTTATTAAGTAACGACCAAGAGAGGCTAAAATTGTTAACATTATTTTAGTAGGTGACCTTGAAGTTTACTAATGCATATTATGATTTTCAATGCGACTGCATTTATATTTTTTTTTTTTTGAGCGAAGTTGTTAAAATCTATAAATACTCGTAACACACATATTATATGGTATGGTCTCATTTTGTTGTTTTTTTTTTTTGTATAGTTGACAGAGGAAAGACAATAGAATGTTTTCGAGTGTGACATAAACGATGAGAATTTCAAGGACTAATACTAATATTACCTGTTGTTGGCTGTTAGGATTGTTTACTACTTAGCTTTCTGTTTAATTGAGTTGGCACATTAATTAACCGGGTGTCCGGGTTACATCATAACTCATAATTAAGAAACTTAATTCGACATCGTCATGTCTTATAACGAAAGCAACATAGTATATAACATTTAGAGTTATCTTCTACGTACTACGTATCGACTATACTGTTATGAGACGATTTTAGCAATTAGCAAAATATGCTTAATGAACTTTTGTTATTACCTATCACTTAGACCAAAATATAAGTGGCGACGAAACCGTGGCTGACTGCATTTACTTTATAATATTTTAAAGTGCTGTCGAAAAGTTCCGTTTACACACATAATAAAACTTTTAAAAAATATTCATTCCAATTTCAAAACCATCATAAATATTGATGTAAACCAAAAGAATTCCTCTTAACAACGGTTTGCTTTGAGCGAAAACACAATGATGCAATTTATTTATGATATAAACAACTAAAAAAAAAAATATCCAACCAAACAAATATCAACGTCTATTGAAAAAAATAACAAAATTTCCCCATCCCAAAAAATCCAACGCAGACCACCACACAACAAAACTATTTCATTCACATTTCACAAACTTTTAATAAACACCGCGTAGTTACATAATCATTTTACGGTTAATGAACTTTTAATCGTTTACTGTATACCTACATAAAGTTTGGTAATCTTACCCAAAATCTTTTCAATGGCGCATTGGTATATGTAGAAACTCCTTAAAAATGTCAAATTTTAGCTTAACGCTTTTATGCTATTACATAACATGAAATAATATTGACTTTCAAAGTAAATGTGTGCAAGTTCAATAAAAAGTTGTTGAGTGCTATTGAAAGCGTATCATCATCACTTTTCCTTCATACCAAAACAATACCTAACTAAGCATAACAATAAATACTATGATAATTTTTCCAAATTCAATTAACTTCTCGAATTTCAAACCAGCATATGCGTGATTCGTTTACCAGACCACCATATTTAATAATCTTATTTTATAATGGACAAAGCTGTCTGTCTATTACAGACTCGTTCGAATAAAATATTTTTGCTTTCACTTTTCTCTAATCGAAATCCATATAAAACTAAAAAAAAAAATTGTTGATCAACAATACAAAATCATAATTAGATAAAAATTACAAATCGTCGAATAAAAAACGGAAAATTACTTAAGTTTAATCAATTTGTATTATGCGTGTTTTGTGAAATATAGGAAAGTGTAGCTCGACATTTCTTTCTTCCAATAGAGGGCAACCAAATTCTGATGTTTAACGAGTGAACACAACCAAATACATACCACGATGATCGGTTTAATCTAATAATGAAGAGTGTACTGGGCGTAATCTGTTTTTTTAGCAAAAAGATGGCAGTCGACTTCTCGAAAATAATAACCGATCTTAAAGGGTTTGTTTCTTGGGTTTCAGATCTCGATTTTTAACTGATGATGTTGGTTCTTTTTTGCCTTTTTATATATTTTTGAATATTGTATTTTAATATTGTATAAATTTAGTAGACTAAATGAAAACTACAGCGAGATAGCTTAAATTTCAAAAATACTATGGAAAAACAAAAAGTTTTTAATTTTTTATTAACCAGACCGGGGACAACGTGAAATTCGCGTTCTAAATTATTTGTAAACTCGTTTTTCCGTTTTTTGCTTTTTTTATAAAAATTAGGGTCGACGCAATAATAGCGTGGCTCCCTAAATTTTACATAAATATCTATTTAGAACATAAAGTTTACGTTCGCTGGGAGACACAGTAACGAAAAATGTAAAGAGAACCGCCTTTAGTTCTTTCGGAATAGTTCCAAAATTATTCTTTATTTTCGGTTAAATCTTCTAGAATTTGATTGGATGCATAATTTCATACTATTTTCAATTTAAATAATTAAAAAAAATATTTAGTTGATTGAGTTCAAATTGAAGCTTTTCATATTATTTTAATTTAAATTTTTCAATTTGCAGAAATTTTGAATTTTTTTACGCCGATAAAAGAAATAGTTTTCAGTTGTCAAAAAAGTTCCAAAAAAATTCAACTAAAAGTAGAGCTAAAAGTATAACGATCTTTTGGATGCGCTCGTTTTTTAGCATAAAATATATCCGGATCTTTTTTATCCCTTGGCATCCAGTGAACACGTGTGCGGTTTTTTTCACTAAATGTCAAAAATTAGTACTAATAAATATTTATCACAGATTTCGGACACAGTCTATATAAAAATTACACTGTGTCCGAAACATGTGAAAAAATTTGTTTAGTACTAATTTTTGACATTTATTTGAAAAAACCGCGCACACTCAAATTATCACAGCCAATTCCTTTGATAATTTTTGACTTATTCAAAATAAATCATTGGACGCTGTCAGTTCCTCCAACTTGTTGGCATTGAAAATTTACTGTGCTGAGATGTTCTAACATCACTTTGTTCGATAGTATTCATATCTCTCTTTTCAAGAATAAAATTGTATACTATTTCAACTTTTGAATTAAGCTTTTTTTATTGCGATCTCAGCATGCTCGCATAAAACATCATTCTATTTCTACTTTCATTCATCACTCTTTATCATTCAAATTTTTGTTTACGATATTTTATCGACGTGAAGAAAAGAGTAAGTATACAATAGGCTGAGATCGCATTAGAAAAATCGTAATGAAAAAAGGAAATAGAGTACAATTTTGTTCTTGTTACAAGAGACAAAATACTATCGAAAACGAATCGAAAGTGATGTTAGAACATCTCAGCACTGATGAAAAAATGACATTCGATCTATCACAATGTCATGAAATTTTCGATAAATCGGTTGCATTCAGAAAACATCATGATTATTTTACTCAACATGTTACCAACAGTTGGTGAACCTGAAAGCGCCCATTGTGTTTCCATGTGAAACATGGGACGTTCATCATGGAACGTATCGTCGCATCTTAATTTTCATCGTGACAGGATCAACGTGTTTGTTGCCTTCTACAGATCAGTTCCTGTGTACTAAGAATATCGGAAAATTCATTTTGAGTCATTTAATTTAAAGTGGTAAGTCACTAAAAAAAATTTTTTTTTCAGTATATAGCAATTCAATTCTACATAAATTTCAGCTTAGATCATACATATGTTATGTACAAGTAAAGAATACCAGTTGTTATTAGTAATTTCAAACAAAATGTCGGTATAACGTTAAGGAAACTTGGTGAAGAAAGTGCGGGACACGGGTCAGATCACTACTTGTGATGTACTTTAGAAACAAAGTCGAGAATAATGATTTTTAGTCGATTGATAGTGTTTCACTTGCGATTAAATCCAACAGTGTCCGACGCCACGTCTACTATATAGTGCTTTCATGAACGACTACCGCAAACTTGATAACGTGGAAGAGGTAGTCAATCTCGATTTAACAAATTCCGTGTTTAACAAAGCCTTTTATTTATCCCATCACATGGGTTTTAAAGTAATCTAGCTAAATAACTAAAGTAAGAGTTGTTTTTGATGTGAGAACTTCGTCAGAGCGGCTGCTTAATTAATCGAACTAATTTTCTTAAATAATTTTAACTTATTTGAGTATCTTGTTCGCTTGGTCGTAGTGTAGTATTGTGGATTTGAAAAAACGATCCTATTATGGGTGTTCATAAGGTGGGTATTGTTATAAATCGACCATAGCACGTCACTGGTTAAGGCAGTGATACATGCAAAAATTTGTCCTTTAAGGTAAAAAATTACAGCGCGCGATTGGTTGAAATAGCTGTCACTTTTGCAAGGATTATGTGATTTTGCCTGAAAGGCAAAAAATTTGCTATATACAAAATTGAACCATGTTCAATTTTCTATTTTTGCCTTAAAGACATTTAATACCACCTATTTTATGAGACTAGTTTTATTGCCTTAAAGGCAAAAATCGTACATGTATCACTGCCTTAACTCTAACCTTCCTATTTATTTGCATTATATCGCTATTGACGATTGTAAAAGTAGAGAAAGCGCCTCTCGAGGAAAAAAGTTAAAATGATGCACCTGATAAAATGACATTTGTCACAAATACGACGCAAGAAAATTTAGCAATGAGGTAATTAAAATTTGTTTTTGTAGTCCAAAATTGAAATTATTTACAATTATTAGCAATCCGGTTAGTAAAAATTGTGTTTATAACAATTTCGAACGTCAAATTATCAGCTAGCTCAGTTTAAAAATTTTCTACTAGGTGGAATCCGTGATGCTCCAATCATCAATACGGCATAAACCAAAAAAAAAATAATTACGTTTTAATGTCAAAACCTTCTACACTACACTACGAAGGTGTTAACATGGTTTTATTTTAAAATCCCCTGCCACGCACCGCATTAAATTAAACCCTAAGCTATGATCACTATGATCTTTGGTATTATTCAACGGTTACTTTTATTCTAAATAATGTATTTCTCGTATGGATTTCAAAGCATTACTTTGTTTTTAATATCAATTTAAAAACTTGGTCCGTTCCTTCTTGAAAGATGATCTACTACAGCAAAGATTATAAATACTTTATAGTTTTGAGTGTAACAATTTCAATACGTTTTCCGAAATTTTTTTCAGAATTTTTTTAGGAATAATTTGGGAATTTCGTTGAAATTGTCTTGGAAGTTTGACATTTTTTGGAATTTTGATCTCGAAAAATATAAAATCGAACTCGTTTAAGGTTGACGTTGGAGTTTCGATTTAAATCCTATAGGATTTTGAAAATTTAAAACGAAACACGAATTAAAAACCAACAATTTTAAATAAAACTTCAAATAAAATCCCAATTGACAGTTGAAAATTGTTACCAATCTAAGATTTTAGACAATTTTTTTAAATTGAGGGCCAGAAGTTTGTTTCCACTAGCAAAATTTCGATCCGTTATTGACAAATTTTATGAAAGATAGTATTCTAGACTGGAAGCAAAATAGTGACATGTATAACTACGATTTTTTTTGTGTGTTTGACAATCGGGGAAATCGAATTTAACACTCAACCTTTGTTCACTCAAAATTCACCGCGATTTCATAAATTCTTTTGTACATACATAAATACATAATAAATGATTTATTTGTCATTATTTGAATAGTTATTTGTCATTATTTCGCGATTAACAATAGCTCTATAAAAATTTGACACCATTTACGCCATTTGAAATCAGCTATAGCATATCCGACAAAAATCAATATTTAATTTCATTTCTTCACTTGTTTGTATATACCTTTCAGTCAGTCATAATGAAAGTAAATGAAAGAAATATAATGAAAGTATTTTTTGTTTTGGTCGCGGATTTAAGAAATCTGTTTTTGAATACCATGCCAAGAATATTTTAAACAGCGCCAAAAACCCGCGTTATTTACTTAATGATGTACACACGAATATAGGTATGTATATGTAATTACATATTCAAATCACAAAAAAATTATTGTAAATCACGTTTTGAACTATTTTGTCTCGTTATAAATAAATATCGCGATGTGTTCAATAATAATAATAAATGGTTTACACAGTCGAGTAGTAAATTTTAATTGAAAGTGTAAGGTAAATTGTAAATAAAATCTTTTTGTTAATTCAAGTCATGTACATTTGTAATATGTGATATATGTATGCTAGATCGTTTATCTTTAAAGGTATGGCTGCTCTTTTTTGATTCCGGGTCAGACAGAAAATTATAAATACGATGATGCAAACTGCTAATTGCGTTAAGCATTGTAATTATTTACCAAAAGTGATTCCAATGCACTAAACTAAACGCAACTGGAATTATATAGATGCAAATTATAAAAAAAAAATGGAAAGTGTTTAATCAACTAACATCTTCCGCGATTAATTAGATGCAACATACATAAGTATTTATATGACACAATATTAATGCAGCAACATTAATTAGTACTTAAAGCGCATTATAGTAATAAAAAATATCGTTTTTCAAATCAATAATGATGAAAATATCGCGACCGACAAGTGAAATTATTTTCTGCTTCCCGCAGACTAAAAGAAACAAACAAAAAACTGTTAACTTT
This sequence comes from Tipula helvola, assembly GCA_963556165.1. Lineage (NCBI taxonomy): Eukaryota > Metazoa > Arthropoda > Insecta > Diptera > Tipulidae > Tipula > Tipula helvola. The sequence goes on from OY744483.1 coordinate 6,226,042, forward strand.
TTCTTTTAGTTTCCATTTCATCCGTGTTTATGTGTCTCTCGTACGTTGAAAGAAAATTCAAGAAGAAATCTCATCTTATTTTTATGTGCGCTTTGTCAAAATGGAAATTAATTTTTTCTTTATATAGGAAAGTATACAAATTAATAATTAACAATTTATTAATTTATTTGGTTTATCTCGCACATCAATCAATACCAAAAAAAAAACCTTAAATAAAAATCTTGGAAAAAAATGCAACATACTCACAGACAAACCACAACTACACAAATAGCTTAATTTAAATATTTATGAGAATTGTAATTAAATTCAATGCCGCACATAAAATATTAATTCATTAATAAATAGCAAAAATTGTAAGCCAAAGCAATAAAATTTGCAATATATGTATGTACTGTGTATATCGGTTACATGTAGGTTTAAAATAAATTTGCATTGCACTTACCAAATAGTGATCGATCGGTTTCTCTCGTGATTTATTGTATGCTTTTTGGATTTCTGTTTGTTTTAATGCGTGGGCTATGTGTAATGCGCTCGCATCATATCGGCCATATTTGTAATCACTGTCGTTGTTATTATTTGATGGGGAATTTGATTCCCTCCCATTATATCCATTTGGTGTAGTTTGTCGTTGGCCTGTAAATTAAGAGAGAATAATTAATGAATTTTATTTAATCAAATAAATAATATTTATACACATTATACTAATTAAATTAAAAGCATCTTATGTTTTGTTTGCAATTTGTATTTTGCAACCTAATAAAATTTATTGAATTTTTTTTTTATATATAACTGTAATTGCTAAAATCTTCAATACAATTATTCTGATTGATGTCTGCGCTCAATTTTTGCAGCCAGCGTCAGTGTTTCTTGTATATTTTCGTAAATCTTAATTTATACTTTCGATAGATATAGAAGTGGCCAGAATGTAGATCCAATTAAGAATTTTATGGTATGCATATCTGAATGAAATTAAATTGAAAGTTATGTAACCCAATTATTACACCAGGGACAGTTTCTTGATACTGGCTGGAGTAGTCACCGTCACCGGTGTGAGTATTTCACACATATTAAAGAAAAGAGTAAAAGTACTGAAAAAGTGTAGGTGTACATATAAATTATAAATACTTAGCCGACCCATTATCTTAGAGATGTTACCAGTTGTGGACCGATATTATCATACAGTGGATTGGTCAAATTTTCCGAAACGAAACGATTGTTGCTGAACCCTGGTAGGGCAAACGAATTGACGAATGGAACGGTGTGCTCCAGCGGACAATAGTGAAATATATGATAGGCTGTAACAAAAATTTGGTATATGACGTTATATGGAAATATTGTCTATTTAAATTTCATTTTTATTTATGAAAATTGTAATAATTGGAAAATTGGATTAATCCCATATGTAGCGTAAAGTGTGATTTTAGTATATCTGATTCATTTGAGACACTTTTTTCATTTTAAATATCAGAAAGTTGTGCTTAAAGATTGCAGAAATTTAATGTTAAACTCACTATAAATATATTATATTTGGGTCACTAAACATTTTTGGAGCTTTATTAGACCACAGTTGCTACGTTTTGATTTATTAATACAATCTAAAATTTAATATTTATAAAACATTTATGTTTTTAGTAACACCAGTTTATTTTGAAATTTCTGCAATTTTTAAGTACAAGTTTGTCATATTTAGAATGATAAGAATGTCACAAATGAATCAGATATACAAAAATCACACTTTAAGCTACGTATGGGATTAATTCAATTTTCCAATTATTACAATTTTCATAAATTAAAATGAAATTTAAATAGACAATATTTCCATAAAACTTCATATAGCAAATTTTTGTTACAGCCTATCACATACTTCACTATTGCCCTCTGGGGACACCGTTGCATTCGTCAATTAGAATGCGCAAATAAATAGTCAGCATACTGCCGCTAGGATACTTGCCGACTAGATACCTATCTTATTTCAAACTTCAGTTCCAATTCCAAAGAACTCACATGTCACAAAGTCGCTGTCGCGAGAAAACGCGATTATGTAAGCATTACGAAAACTCGAAATGTATACGTAAGCCCGTTTTGTTGCAATTTCGGAAAAATTCTCGAAATCGAAACTATACAAAATCGATCAGTCGCGATTTTCGGATTTGGGAGAACTTAAATTGTTTTTAAAATAAAGTTGATACCCAAAAATTAGTTTAATAGGAATTATTTGAGTTTGTTGAATTTTGGCGTTATCGTTAACGTTGTGCGTTATGTTACCGATTAAGGTACATCGGGATTTTTGAGAGAGGTTGAGCTTAGCTTGGATATTTTCTATACCGGTAAAAATTTTTACTGTTTTACATTTTTCCAAAACAATTAAATTTTTATCGGTAACCAATAATATCAGAGGCCTCGAAAACTACTGTATAAGTAAACGATTCTTTGATAATTTCTAAACGTTTCAAAAAAAAAAAAATATTAGTAATTTCGAACAAGTTGACAAATCTCAATAATTTCGAAATAATCTGAAAAATCATCGGAATTTCAAGTATCTTGAAAATTTTGGACAAGCTACGAATGTCGAATCTTTATACGCACTAAAACGAATTTCGAATAAATTTCAAAATCTACTAAATTCACATATCTCAAACAAACTCGCATAATCTCTATGAAACTAGAATGATTTCGAACATTTCAATAATATCGAAAAATGTGTAGGTCGGTGCGGCCTGCGGCGTATCAAAAATTTGGAACACGAAAATCATTGAATCTTATTTGTGAATGTTACAAATATAGAGCTAGTTAACGCTAAGCTCAACAAAAAAATGAACTCGAATATCATTGCTACTCTCAAAGAGTCTTGGATTTTCTCGGAAATTGTTTCAAAACACAACTAAATGTGCAACATTACGAGCCAAGCTCTAAGCAAAACTCAAAAATAAAAAGTTTATAAAAAGTCATCAAAACATCAAATCTGGAATATCGGGGTATGAAATCGGAATCACGACATAACTCTGTCGAAATCGCAATAATCCCGTCGAAATTAAACAAGAACACCATTATTGCTTTAGGAATTAGCATTTTCTTTCCATTTAATATAGTTTTTTCAAAATAAACCGGGCTTACGATAGGTTTGCATGTAAATTTAGTTTTTATTTACTGTTTGCCGGTAATGGGTGTGATTCTCAAAATTCGAAATTTTGAAACTGGAGATCCTTCTAAGTTATATTTTCGAGAAAGAGGTTTTTTCGGATGACTAGTAAATATTGCACTCAGTTAAATTATCATACTCAAAGAAGAGATCCTCAAAAATTCAAGATTTCAAAATTTATATAGATTTCCACATTTAAATAATATTTTAAGAGAGCTTAACATCGTAGTGATCGAAATTATCGCCTTTCTTTTTTCGAGGTTATTTGAGGTTGTTAATGATTTTGTGATTTTTCAAGATTATTCAAGAACTTTGAGTTTATGCGAATTTTACTGGAATACATATTTATATTTTTTTGTGAATATCATTTTTGTTATATTCCAGCTTTTCGAGATTATTCGGATTTCTCGATATTCCTCGAAATTTACATCTTATTAAAGAATTGTTGATTTACAGATACACTTAAGTTTGGAGGATGTTATGTAGATGACATTTTCTAGATCATTTGGAATATTTCGTGATTCTTGAAATAATTAACGAATTTGATACTTTGGTGATGGGGGGATTGGGGTTAGACTAAGGTTCGGTGGGAGTTGAGTTGAAGTTGGGTTGGGATTGATTTGAGTTGGAAGGTCGCTTGAGTAGTTTTTCGCATTGATTTTAGGATTGAGCTGGACGTTGAGTTTAGTGTTAAGTTGAAAGTTGAGATGGGTGTCGAGTTAGAGATTGAGCTTGGATTCAGTTGAGTCCATAAACAAATGCAGTTTACGGACAGTGTTGGTTTTTGGATTGCGTTTGGAGTTGAGTTGAGGGTGAAGTTGATGGTTGAGTTGAGGGTTGAATTAAAGGTTGAGGGTTCAATTGAGGTCAAATTAGGGTTTTTTCAACCATTTGAGTTGAAGTTGTGTTGGATTTGAGTGATGGTTCGGTTGGAGATTAATTTGTGATCGAGCAAAGGGTTTATTGGGAGGTTAGATTCGGTTGATTTGAGTTGAGTTCAAACACGCGTGTAGCTTTGGGATCGAGTTGATTTCGGGATTAAGTTGGCTGTTGAGTAGTGGGTTGAAATTTGGTTAGAACTAAGTTGAGTTGGGGTTGAGTTGGGGTTGAGTTGGGGTTAAGTTAGCTTGTTTCAGCTTGAGTGAATGGTTCAGTTGGGGAATTATATAGGGGTTGTTTCGTTGATTGTGTTAGGCGTTGAGTTTGGGGCTAGGCTAAGTGTTGATTTGAAAGTTGATTCCGGATTGAATTGGTGGTTGAGTTGACGGTTTTATTGGAGGTTGTGTTGTAAATTGAGTTGGAGGTTGAGCTGAAGATTGTGCTAAGAGATTCAGTTAGGGTATGATTTGGGAGTTGAGTTAATTTTCAAGACTGAAGTTCTAATCACCCTGTGAGGTGTCAGCCATTTATATTTTTGAATTTATGTTTATGAACATTTTAGCTCGCTTTTAAAAAGATTTTGAGTTTTAAATCCCTCAAATAGTTGTATTCAATTCAATTAGAATTTAACAGGAATTCAGTTTAATTTATTAGGGTTAGTTTTCGGGCATTCTTGAGTTGTTTCCATCTTAATTTATTCTTATTTTACTTCTTCACAGCTAGCACAAGACTTTTGTCCTTTATAAACCATACCCAGGATCTTTTGGTCTTTGATCTTAGTCCCATCTAAAAATACAAATATTATTGGCATACTAATGTGCCCTAGAATGGCCGCGAAAGTGTAACTGCTTAGCGTAGTTCTAAGAATATCGACTTGGGCCTTAGAATAAACTAAACCTCTAGATTAGTTAAAGGCAAAAGAGGTATTTGCCTAACCCTAAGGAACTCGCAAATCGTTGGTGTAATTTAGTAAGTTGATGCTCGATTTTTATTTAAAATTTGAATTTTTAAGTCTAGGTATGAAGCTGCATGGGGGAAAAAAGTTAAAGTTGTACTAGCTATCAGTTCCGCGGTGACCACCGGGCAACTAGCTCATTTTTATCTTTGACTGGATGAGTTAGGCTAAAACACGGAGCTAAACAATTGGGCTAGGTTAAGGTGTCAATCGCACCATGCTTAGAACCAACCTGGCTGGGGCCCAGTCTAAAAACTACCTCAGTCTCTAACTTGGCCCCTTCCGGATTATGTAGCCTTACCGGGGCATCGCGGGTCTCTGCACAGATGGACGTTTTTTTCTCCGCTACTCGTGGGATTCTTATGAATGATCTACACAAAAATATAGAGGCCGGGACTCTTAAAGAACCCGGAAACTACGGCTCGAGGGAAATCAGCTTCTAAGCCTTGTCCTGTAAGCCAAGAATGAAGCGGGACATAAGCAAAAAATATTGCTGGTCCCTCGACATTACAACAACTGCTAAGGAAGTGTTGACCAATAGGTCTGGTTCACAAACAGCAGTAATTAAGAAGGACATTAGCTCATTGGGGGCACTATGTGGACTCTCGGAGGACTTGGTGTCAGACTCGCCTGCGGGTGGAGTATCCGACACGATGGTGGTGAAGGCGATAGTGTAGATTGATGTTGAGGTTGTTGCAGATCAATTTAAACCACTGCAAGGCAGCCTCGGCTGCTCTGCTTCTCAAAATTGAAGCTGATGGAGTTGACGTTGTCCTGATCCAGGAGCCTTAGACCGGGTTATGGAACTCAGGACACTAAACTAAAAAATAATATTTGCCAAAAAGGAAGGTAAGATTCGTTCGTGCATTCTCGCTAAAACTAATCTAAACTTGTTTGTGCTGTCAAATTACAGCAACTCAGTTATCCTGAGTTATCCTGACTAGTGATGTGAACTCACACCACACAATATGGCGAAGTACGGGTACAAACAAGAGAGGTGAATTATTCCTTGATTTTATTCTTTATTAACCTTCAAATATGTAATTTTGCGTTTAAACCCCCTTTTATAACTAGACACCGACAAGAGGTGCTAGATATCATGCTTGTATCAGATTTTATTAAGGATAGTTTGGTGAATTGGAAAATGTCTGATGACCATTCCTTTTCTGATCACTACTATCTTCAGTATGAACTGGTTACAGAAGCCAAAAATAAGGCTATGTTTAAAAACAAGAGAAAAACCGACTGGGATATCTTCAGAACCATTCTAGGTAACTCATTGCTAGTACCGGTTCCAAAACCCCTATATGTACTCAGGAGCTGATGACTTAGTGTTAGTAGACAAGTTATCAGATGCTTTTCATTAAGCTATGTTGGAAGCTTCTCCTCTAAGTAGAACTTTGGGTAAACAAAGGCCATCTTGGTGGTCGAAACAGCTCCAAAGCTGTCGTCAAAAATACAAAAGGCTTTTTAGAAAAGCCAAGAAAACAAGAATTGCTGCGGATTGGGACTGCTATAAAGAAGTTCAATAAGAATGAAATAAGAAGTGCCATAATAAGTGCCTGGAGGTTTTACTGTGGTAAAATACAAGAGTCCTCGGAGGCTGCGAGACTACCTGTTACTGGAACTGCAGTGCAAGGTTTTAGGGTGGTCACTGGTTGCTTATGTGGATGACGTTGCTATTGGTGGCTTTGGTAAGTATCCTTGTACTTTAAGAGAGCGCATGCAAAGCATGCTTGGTCTTCTTTTTAAATGGACCAACAGTTGTGGACTAAATGTTAATCTACGCAAAACTGAAGTGGTCCTATTCTCTAGGAAATACAAACTTCCTCAGATTTATCCTCTTACTTTAAATGGTATTAGCTTGACCTTTACTGATAAAGCGAAATACCTGGGTGTTGTTTTAGACAGCAAACTTAGTTGGAAGCCTAATATTTATATAGCGCTGTACACCTGTAAAAACGCTATTGGAAAACGATTTAGTCTTGAATCCCATATCGTATGCTGTCTCTATACCTCAGTGATAAAATTCAGAGAACTTCTACCTTGTGTATTAGTGGTGTGCTTAGAAGTACACCCACTCGGGCATTGGAGGTAATTTTTCATCTCATACCCCTAAATATTCTGGGCACTCAAATGGCAGCGAGCACAGGGATAAGGCTCAAATCTTTTCTATGTGGACCTGTAGTAATACACACTCATCTATTATGTGTAACAGAGACAGGAAAGGTTTCGTACCGATATTCCCTCCAGAGAGGACTGGCTGAGTGAAGAGATGTTGAACCCTGAACTTTTAAACTTCTTCACGGATGGTTCAAAAATGGATGGTAGGGTTAGTTGTGATGTTTTCTGTGAGAAACTAAATATAAACCACTCATTTCGTCTCCCCGACTATTGCAGCGTTTTTCAGGCTGAATTAATTGCGGTAATGGAGGCCGTGGATTCGTTGAAGTATAATGTAGTATCTGTAAGGGATATTCGCAATTTTATGGACAGTCAGGCCGCTACGAGCTTATTTCCTTACGTCGAAGGTAGAACAGAGCTGTCTCTCATCTCTTAACGAGATGGCAGATCAGTTCAACATCCACCTAACGTGGGTGCCAGGGCACTTCAGTGTTGCGGGGAATGAAAAAGCAGATGAACTCGCTCGGCAGCGTACAAATTGCCTCACTTTACCAAGTAAGGTAAATGTTGAAATTCCGCTCGCTATACATGCAAACTTTTGCTTCAGGAGGAAGCTAGGCGAGCAGCGAACTATATGGTCCAATAGTACCTCGTGTGTCATAACTAGGCAGATTTGACCAAAACTAGATCATGCAATAACTGGACAGCTGTTAACACTTCAGCGTCGCCATATTAGTATGGTCGTGGGACTGTCTCATAGGTAAGCATGCGCGGAGACTAGGAATCTCCTCGAATGATTACTGTACAAGCTGCGAAGATGTTGGGGAGGAAGAAACTGTACTCCATCCGAAAGAACACTTCCTCCGTCTAGCGTTAAGCAGATGAATATTTTTGGGAGCTCCTCTGCTCAGTGACCTGGCGGATCTCAATGGGACGGACGTCATGTATATTCAACGCTTCGTTGTAAGCTTTGGATGGTTCAGTGATTAGAGTCGAGAAAAATTGTATGTGGTATGGCTACGGACCATTTTTGTGTCTATTCCGGCCCCTTAGGACAGCCATCTTAACCTAACCTAACCTAACCTACAAAACAATTTGAGTTAAGTTGCTTTGTAATTCATATAAAACTTAATTCAACTGCTACTAGTCTATTGGATACAACTGCTGTAAGTTCGCACAGAGATGCACACTGATTCCATATTTCCTTTAGTGTTTATCACATATTTTTTGAGCATGACTCGTATTTTTTTTTAAGGACCGGTCTGTAATGGTTTTTGTTCCTACCAATATCTTTCCAATAAAATACAGAAATATCTTGTACTTTCGATCAGGGTTTGGAATAGAGTTCGCTATACGTCCTTCCAAAGTTCAACAATTTTTTCAAATGTATCACTATGTACATTAAAACTGTATCATCTCAGATTTCTTGAATCGAAGAGAAATGCTTCATTCGATTTTTGGGTAAATCGAATAAAACCAATTTAGTAATAGCTGAGTAGTTTTGATAAATTTACAATTTATTTTAACAAAAATCGAATTAGATAAATCCATTGCAGCTTTAGCTAAATCATAGTAAACAAAAAGTGTATTGCTTTGGTAAATTTATAAAAAATACAACAACAATTGCATTAAATAAATCCAAAAAAGATTCAGCTAAATCCAATTATTTTTTGAATTTACTTAAATCAAATTCGATTTTTAGTTTCAATACCTACCACTAGAATTTGCTTCATATGAAACACATCAAACAAATGTCGTATTTCCATGAGAAATATGAATTCAAATTATTTTTGAATTATTTTTTCTCATGGAAACAAGTCGTGAATTATTTTTTCGAATTGAAATAAAACAACAAGTAAAAAGACCAAGTTGGCGTCTGGTGTCGGGTGGTATAAATAAAATTAGGAATGAATTAAATAATTCAAACTTTTGGTTTGAATTATTTAATTCGTATCGCGAGCAATTGTTGTTGTAAAATTCTCATGGAAATACGACAATAAATTAAATTCAAAAATAATTCTTTGCGGGTTGCTTTCTGAAATTTTAAATCCAAACCTAAATCTAATCCTTTTTTACCAATGCAATACACTTATTGTTCTTGTAAATTTGTCAAGGAAACACGCTAAATAAATCTAAAACTGACATTATCATTCTGTAAATAACTTTTTTGTTCCGCAACTGATAAAAAAAAGCGTCTAAATATAATAACAAATATTTGGCACAAGCAAAAAAGAGTTGGCAAATTAGTTAGTGAGCAAATAATTGGCAGAAACTACTTGTTAAATAAATTATAATTTTTATAGCTGAATATTGAAATCAAACCTGGCTGCATCGAGTCAATGGAATGCTTATACTGCTTCAATGGGTTGGTCAAGTGTTGAATGGAGTCTAAGTTGAAGAATATAACAAATTTATTAGATACATTTATAAAGACGTATTTGTAACGTTATTTTTCTATTAGATTCGAAACGTTTCGACCTAATGGAAAAATATAAAAACGTTCAAACCGTCAGTTATAGGTTCGTAAACGATTATTTATTGAATTGAATTTGTCATAAATTTCGCGTATCATTTTCGATTCCATATAAGGTAATTCGTTTTTACTTTTCATACATAAAATGATGCATCAATTTCACCATAAAAAGACAATTAAATTAAATTAAAAATTTTAATTAATTTCCGTTTTCTTTTATCAATTTTTAGTTATTTTATTCGGTCAGTTAATTTAGTCCTCTTAGTTTTATGACTTACCATCACTATCACGTCGATGACCACCGCGAATCTGTTCGTTAACAAATTTATTTGTTTTTGGTACATTTAAAGCTTGGCGTATACCAACTGATGTTTGATCTAAATGACCGGGGCCACTTTTAGGTACATGTGAACTGCAATAAACCTGCGAAACAAAAAAACAAAAAAAAAAATTAGAACAAAGTTAAAAATCAAAATAAAAAACACTTTATTTGGAAATTGTGTTGGGTTTCGTTTACCTATTATGAGTTTCTTGAAGACGTTTAGATACAAATTTTGGTTATAAATTTATAAGGCGCCTTTTAGTGAATAAATTATATCGTTTTAAGTTGTTGCGAAGCATTTTTAGTGGGATTGATTTTTATTAACCACAAACAACAAAACTGAATCGTATAACTATATGTAAAGAGGTGTCAATTATATTGTTATGACATGCACTTGGATGCGACGGGTATATGTGCTAATATAAGTGCATCAAAGGGTTACGATGTTATGGTAATATTCAATAATCATAAAAATTAAATTATTTTTATGGTTTTATTAATAAATACAACAGCGAGATAATGTGTGGTACGTTTATGTTTTGATTTGTTTTTTAAATTGGATATAAAAACATTCTTCGGTATTTATGACTTATCTCGCGAAACAATCTCTTATAAATATTTTATTTGCTATAAATACATACGTAAATAAATCAAAATAGTTCTTGGAATTTTGGAACAAGTGTGAAAGTATGTTTCAATGTTATACATTCATATATGTATGTATGTTTTGAACATTGAATTTACAACTAGCCTGTCGGCAAAACCTGGAAAGCCGTCAAAATATTTCCTGCATTACTGTATTACCCCTCCAGTCCGAGAGAACATTTATTATTATTAGAGATAAATTCAGCAAATTTACCTTCAGAAGGTGTCGTAGATAAGCTTAATTTTATATTTTAAACCCGATTTAAACTTTCTTTGTTACAAGATACAAATAGCAAATACTGTCAAAGGGTTAAAATGAAATCTCAGGTAATTATATAAGTTGGGCACATGCTCGAAAACCCTCATCTAAGCAGCCCTCATTTATTTCATCTGGAGCTAGTCCCATAAGTGATATACATGACCTACAAAATGACCATTTCGGTTAAGCCCATCACCATAGTAAAGTAACCATATTAACCACCTAAAATCATACCAGCCTTAAATCTCACAACTCTATCGTTGGAACAAGGAAGATTAATAAAATGCTTGCAGTCCTTTATAAGTTTTGAAGCAATCAAGTGGTTTTTCAACGAAATGAGTGCCACTTTATTACCCAGTAGACCTGAAAGTAAGAGCATGTTGTATATGGCATAGTCATCAACAATCCTTTCCAGGTTGGGGGCAGACTACTAAGTCGGAATTGAAACTACTCATAGGGTCGGTATAATCGAACTTTCGGAATAAACCCAGTTCTAGCAGACTCAGAAGCAACAAAATCAGAGTTGATCACAACCATGAAAATTAACAAAAATAATCAATTCGCAATCTACCCTGTTCCAGAGCTGTCCCTTGGATAGACAAAGAAGGTTTTCAATGAAGTTCTGTGCGAGTATACCTTTAAACTCCTTTTAAATTTAATCTTTTTGAGCCTCTATAAGGAATTAGTTTATTGAGGGATTGAGTTTAGTGAAAGTACAAGTGGCGCCATTATATATAAATATTAAAATAAAATTGTAATTAGAAGTTGCGCTATTTTAATACAGGTGGAACTATCATTGACATTTTAACAAGCAATTTGTGGTATAAATAAAAAGAAATTGAAAATTTTAATTAATAATTAAAGTATTTTAATTATAATTTATTTTTGTACAATAATTTTTATGTTGTTTTTATTTTGATTTATTTATTGAACAAAATCAAAAAATCAGCTCAACGAAGAGTGATGATCATCAAGTCAATTTCTAGTCTGTGAGTGTTATTTAGTCAGTAAATGTAATAAGATTAGTGGCAGATTAACTAATGTAGCTTAGTTAAACACCTCTAGCTAATCACTAGTCTGTCAGCACGTTCTTTTGATTTTTGCTTCGTTTGTTTTGCAGATTTTCTTAACTTTTAAAACTTTTAAAGAGCAAAACTTTCAGGACGAATTTTCCTCGATGGACTGGTAAAGGATCGAGCTCGAAAGAGAAAAGATTCCAATCGGAGAATTGTTACAGTAGCAACTAGCATTTTAAGCTCGAGAGTGTTTGAATTTTCCCTTGTCAGGGATCATCTTTACTAATTAGTAGAATTCCTTACAGAATAGCACCAGATCAGCCAAACTGTAAATTCATGCATTAGCGAGTCGATAATATTCTTTTAAAAGTGAGTGAATTAGCCTGGGTCACGATGTTGTTTTATTTGCAACGTGAGGCAAAGAAGTACGTAAAACCCACTTCCACTCTTTAAAGTTGAGCTTCGAATGAGTAAATCAAATAAAGAAATATATTCGATAAGTAGACTGGTATGTACAAGTTGAAAAGTCACATGTTAAGTGGGATATAGTACAATGCACTACTTGTCAAAAATATGGACATAACAAATCATATTGCAATCACAGACATAGATGTATGAAATGTACAGGATAACATCTCACTCATTTAGATCAAGGAGTGGAACATCTGATGAAGGTATACAGTCGGCACGTTGAAAGATTACACCACTACAAAATGAGAAAGAAAAGAGTGGGGAATGTCCGAAAGTTGTCAAGAAAATAATTAAGGAGAAAAGAAAGTTAAAACAACAATAATGGCAAACCAGTGTGAAGTTCTTAACAAAATTTATTTTAAAAAAATGTATGCGAGTGTAGAAAAGATTTTTAACAGTGTATTCAACAAAAAATAAATTGAAAAGTTTATTTTGATATGTAATTTTACTCAAATTATCAATTCAAATGATGTTTATAACAATATTCGAACGAAAACAATATCAAAAACGATTCACGGCTTCATTCATAATGTTTTTACCTATCAATTTTGTAGTATTAATTTTGTCGGGCCGATCTCAGAGATGTCCAAAGGATTTCACTATATACATTAAATAGCTTAATTAATTAGCTATCCCAACGAAAGTATGAACGAAGAGAATAACACCATTCAAAACTACTTGGAATCTCCATTGCAAATGAGCATACTATCACGAAGTTTTCTATGTTAGAGTATGTAATACAGAGAGAGTTAAATACCAAAAAGGCGCCGGAATATGATCTTATAACAGAAAAAATTTTGCAATAGTTACCAGTTAAGGGGATTCGGTTTATAATCTACTTAGAACAGGATATTTTCCAATATAATGGAAGGTTTTACAAATAATATTAATACCAAACACCAGGCAAGCCACCAGAAGAAGTTATGTCGTACAAACTTATAAGTTTGCTACCAATTATGTCTAAATTATTTGAAAAATTACTACTTAGCCGTCTAAAACCTAAATTGTTGGAGAAGCTGATTCCGGACCATCAGTTTGGATTTAGGCCAGAGCTAAAGTGCACAGAATAGTTCAGGTAATTGCACAAGTCCTACAGGAAAAAAGATATTGTCCTGCTTTCGTGGATATAGCACAAGCTTTTACGGATCTGTATTGTGACAAACGACTAACATGGCGTAGACATATATGGACAAAAGAAAGCAGTTGGGATTGACACTGACAAAAATGTATTGGCTGATAGGCAGAAAATCAAGTTTGTCGATTAAAAATAAACTACTGGTCTATGAAATTACAATAAAACCTATCTGGACGTATGGTATACCGCTGTGGAGAACGGCCAACAACTCGAACTAGGACATTTTTCAGCGGTTCCAGTCTAAATTTCTAAGGATCATAGTAAATAGATGCACTATGGTTCGTATCAAAAGATATAATTTACAGAGGCCTACACGTCTCGACAATACATAAAGAAATTAGGGATTCCAGTGCTATAGGTATCACTCAAGATTGCCATTTCAACCAAATGCTCTGGTGAGCAAGCTTCACACCACCATAACGAGAGAAAGATTAAAAAGTCACAAAATTATTGATTTGTGAAATAGGTCTTAGATATATCATTAGACATCTTAAAAATCTTTAATGAATCGAATGAATAACACTTAAATTTATGGATTATATCAATTTATACTAATCGCATTGTAAGTGAGATTTTATCAATGGATAAAAATATTCTGATCATAACAATGTCAAAAAGACAAAAAATTTACTTATTTTAGTTACTTGAATTGTACGCAGAACGACTAAAATATGGTATAACGAAAATTTTTTGAAGTGAAGTGGCCATAAATATGTTATCCAAAACCTTCTTAGCTGGGTAACTGAGTCGTTAATATTTTTCTTTAATGGATTTGTCTCTGATTTATGTGTATACGGTTTGTAGTACGTTATTCCGTCATTTTATCATAAAACTTCTGATATGGATATGATTGAGCTCTTACAAATTTTGTGATTATTCCTTTAAAATTGGCTGACAAATCCGTAAATATGTACAGATAGTAAACTTGTGCTTAAACCCTTAATTTTTTTCCAAATTGGTTAAAGATTGCAAACACTTCATCAAACTATTTTATTTCCGCAATAGGGTCAGAGTTATGTAGGTTCCTGCTCATTGTGACATTAAGTCTAATGAGGTTGGTGACTTGTGGGCCAAAGCTGTTTCCCGCCTAAAATTTAGTGATCCTGAACCTGCTGAGAAACAATGCTAGAGAACCATGCCTTGTGTTGAATTCATTCTGTTTGCTGAGATTGCACAACGCTTACACGAATTAGCGAAAATCCCTTGATTGTACCATGGGTCGATTGTGACATTGAATTCCTGTCAATTTTAATAATAATTATAAAATAAAAATAAATATTTTAGGGGAAACTATCAGCTCTGCATGAACCGTACGACCTAAAATGAATCAGCGATCATTTTACGCAATTTTATCATACGCTTCTATAGCATCAATGAAGCTACACTCATGTTTCAGAATTCACTTCAGAACATCATTATAAGAGCTCTCACGTGCTTTCAGATCCTTAGGACTTACAGTCTTTTTACCCAAACACATGCTTCGCTTAAGGCATCTCTAGACCTTTGATATTTACACAAGCATTGTTACACAGCTATCGTTAAACAAGCTGCGTAACCATGCCTGAGTAAATATTGAAGTTTTATGTTCTATAAGGGAAGGGATGCCTTAAGCGAAACATGTATTTTGTGCAAAAAGACGCTAAACACGTGAGAGCTCTTATAACGAAAACAGTAACTTCTGATCTTTCTAGAATCACATTGAACACTTAACATGATATTTCTTTACAGATTCCTATAATACTTCTTATATTATTTAAAAACATATAGCATACGATCCACTTTTTATTTTCATTTAGCAAAAAATTGTTTGCCCGATATTTGGATCTAAACAATTTGTTTAGATCCAAATATCGGGCAAACAATTTTTTGCTAAATGATAATACTTCTTGGAGGAAGGGATGGTGGCAAATATCAACTTGATGACGATATTTTTGTGCACAAACTACATGTTTCGATTAAGGCATCCCTAAAAATTGCTATGATTCCGTCTCATCTTTCAGCTCAATGAGGTACCATGTGGACATCCTTAAGACCCAATTCAGAGATTCTGGTAAGCAGGGAATACAGGATATCGCACTTTCGAAGATTGAAACCGATCCGAAAATGATGCGAGTCTTATTTTAGGAAGAATACATTTAAGACCGCCGAATCTGGAAAATTCAACGTGCGGTTACCATTTAAACCAAACTCTATAATACGTCTGTTATACCATATCCTCAGAATATGTTCCATGAACATATTTGGTTTTCCATATCATGCTGTTATGAAGAATTCGAGTTCAACATCAAGCTATCCAAAAGTGTTTGATGGGTCCTCATCAGGCGTATCGTATCCTACGATATGGTTGGAAATTTGTATCTACTAAGCCAAGAACTACGTAGTTCCTAAAAGCAGAACAGCTTTGTAAAACCCCTAGTTCTGATTTGGATAACTTATTCGGGCTGCTTCACTATCTAAATTAGTAAGACAATGACGCTGTGAAGCGAGAGTTCTTCTCTATCTCTATAACAGTATCTTCAATTAGGACTTCTCTTTTCTTATACGGTCATCGCTAAAACCCTGTTTCAAGGACTTTGGCTTCGTAAAACAAATACCTGTGTGTTGACTTAAATGGTGCTTCTTTGAAGCAAATAATAGCAGCTAAAACAAAGGTTGCCCCTCTCAGAATTTTGTAGGTATTATCTGCACTTTGCCATTTCTTAGAAATTTGCAAACATTTGGCTGAATGCCGATTCTACGATTGTTTTTCGTACATCATTAGGTGCTTGTTCCTCTTAAGGTGATTCCTTCAAATATTTTCGGATATTTTCGGATCAATTGGGTCGTAACTTGCTGTGGTGGGATGGTCCAGACTTCCTGTCTGAATCATTCTCTCTTGCGTCATTCAAATATTTGTTCAGTGTTATCGTTTTTATGATAAATTTAAAACTAAACAATTTTGTTGCAATGTTTGTTTTGCAGTCGTCTCAAGCAGAAGACATCAGTCGGATCGCCAAAAGTTCCGAATTACGATGCGAACCATTTGAGACTAAACATCCAACTGCTCTTGATGCTCGGTTCATTTGACTGATTGTAAAAACCGTCCATAGAGAAGTGGTATTAGACTTGACCACAGATACGTTTTGGTCCGGTTGAGACTTTTTACTTCCAAGCGAGGCCTTCCAATCCATATATATTCTGACAATGGATTGAACTTCGTCGGTGCCAAGCCTATAGGCTTATAAGTAAATCGACTGACATTTTATTCCATCATCGCAAGCAAAAACTCTTTCACCATGCAGACAAACGAATTTAACCTAAAAATAGCTAAATTGCTTGAACAAAATATGTGGTGAATGGTGACGACTAAACGCCAAATGGAAAACGAAAAATATCTTAGAAACCTCTAATGTAAAGTTAAATTTAAATAGCCGTGGTTTTGGACAACATATTTATGGCTACTTCACTTCAAAAAATTTCCGCTATACCATATTTTAGTCGTTCTGCGAGCACTGATGCTAGTTTTTCATGGTCGCTTCAGTTTCATTTTTCTCCGATAGGTAGTGCTTTTTCTGCATTTACAATCGTCAATAGTAATATAAAGATTTGCTGAATTGACGATTGGAAAAGTTGAAAATGCGAAACTGATCAGCTTAAAATGAAGCTTCGTACTCATTAAAAAAACCTAGATAGCTTTGATACAGTAATCAATTTCATATAATATTTGAGTGAATGATCAAAGCTTACTGCGTTTATTTTCTTCAAACCTTGGTACGAAGTTTATTTTTTATCCGATAGAGCACACGGTTGAATCGTCTGTTGACGATTGGAGCATCACGGATTCCACGTAGCGGAATTTTTCTATACTAAAACTATCTATCCATTGACATCTAAAATTTTATTTCGTTTCTGAAACAATCGCAATTCCTTCTTTCAATTGTGCTATATTGTTTTTATGCAACAGAAACTTCAAATGGATGGTTCTTTTAAATAAACAATTTTTCCATGAGAGGCGCTCAGCCTACTTTTACAATCGTCAATTGACGATTGTAAAAGTAGGCTGAACGCCTCTAATGGAAAAATTATTTATTTAAAAGAACCATCCATTTGAAGTTTGTGTTGCATAGATAAACAATATAGGAAAAATTGAAAGAAGGAATTGCGGTTGTTTCAGAAATCAAAAAAAAAATTTAAACGTTAATGGATAGATAGTTTTAGTATAGAACAATTCCACTACGTGGAATCCGTGATGCTCCAATCGTCAATTGGCGATTGGAAAACTGCAAAATACAATGCCTATCGGAAATAATGTAAACCTTACGCTCTGCTTGAAATAACATTTCTCTCCATATAAAACATATGGTGAGTGAAACTATCAGCATTAAATTAAACCCTAAGCTCTGTATGCCAAATCATGACAGTCCAATCGTCAATTGCTTGTCAAAATTGGGTTTATTTTGCGTATTTCGTCATCCAGTGCTAACTTCATACATTTAAGTAAGGCATTTTTTATTTGAACATGGCTTACTGTGTTTATTATTTATTCAGAGAATAATCAAATGGCACTTGCTGACGATATTATTGGCGTGAGCATTGTATTATTAATTTCTTATATCGTGATATTTAGTTGTTTAAAATAATAGGATTTTCTGATAGTCAGTTTAAAAAAAGAATGCTTGCGTCTGATCTTCTTCAACATTTTATTTATGGTGACATACTCGTAGTTTGTTCGGGTTGCTTCAGGAAAATATGAAACCGATTGTCGTGAACTTTCACTTTAATAAGCCTCTGGTATGCCCGTTTTAAAACCACATAGCGCCAATCCGAGAGATTTTTAGTTTCACCAGACCAGACAAACAAAGTAAAATACGATGTTTATAAATTTGTGTAAGGAAAATTCTAAAATCGTAGACCAACCCCTGATAAAAATGGGTGGCACGCAATAAAGATGGTGCTGGTGGTATTGATTGTTCAAATCTAGAAATTTTCAATTAAAAAATTATTAGTATTCTGCCCTAAAGATAAAACGTAATCCAATAAATTAAACAACAGCAAATAATCTAAGTGATAGGCACAAGTATCACAGTGACATGACAGAGCGTTAGGTAACACTATACAAATGTAACAAAATTAAAAATTCAGCAGTGTGTTTGACCGTAACCAAACCATATTTGATTTATTTTAATAAAAGGCGAGTAGTTTATTAATTTGTTGTATCATTGGGAGTATCTAAGAAGTAACCAACCGATGTATGACAACTACATTTCATGATTTTTAATTTATTTGAAGTTACTATTTCTGAAAAATTGTAAGCGAACCTACTTAATCCAGTTTCGAACTAATGAGCTTATGATTTTGAAAAAATCAATCCTTCTCATCAGGCCGCGGCGACTGGACTGATTATACCACAATTTTACATTCTATATATACAGAATGTACTGTGCAAGTTGTATTAGCGAATTATACTAATACAGGTAAACTCTCTTACAAATTTTTCTTCGTCACATTCACACAACTCTATAACTGTGTAAGCAAATTTTATCAATTAACAATTTTTTAATTTTTAATTCATGTAATTTCAACTACATTTCCTTATGATTTGTCTGAGTTTCTATCCCAATCAACTCAAAAATTATGTACATAAATAATAATCGCTTGATAAATTGATTTATATTCAAGAAAATATGCTGAGGTATTTCCTGAATTTAAAATGAAACCAAAAACATCTTTCTAACGGCGTAGTACACCAAAAAGATGAAAAATGCACTGTCATTGTCATTTTATTTAAACCGATTTCAAGGTAACCTCCATATTCTAAAAACGTAAATATAGATCAAAAGAGATAATTAGTTAGCTAATTTATAACCAAGGTTAATATTATGACTTATGTATGTAACGGACTAAAAACCGTCTGGATCATATCAAACTAGTTTTTCGTCAAATAAAAATGAAGCACATATGAAAATACATTTCATAAATGGAATCTAATGTCAAATCGTATGGTTGTTACTAAAAGGTTAAAAATGATACTTAATAGTCGCACTCACTTAATCTCAATGTCAAACGCGCAAACACGTTTTTAGTGTAATAAATTACATAAATATATTTTATAAATGTAGAACACTTACCTCTTTATCCTCATGTTTATGTTGATTATTAAAATATGTTTTAAGCGTTAATTTTGTGCCACAGTGTACACATTTAAAACAACCGGAATGAAAAAATGTAAAATCTTTGAGTGGCCCGACACGATCAACTTGATAAACAATTTCATTGCATCGTAAACATGTTGATTCATAAAAATTTGGCCGATACATTTTTTTGATTGGGTGTCCCTTGTAAAATTAAGTTTTCAGTTAACACGCACACTTACAATATTATGTAGTTGTGTATACTGTTGTAGTTGTTTATATGGATACTTGTTTATCCAAAATTGTGGTGAGGTGAATTTTTGGGGGGGTATCCACTTCACTTGATTTAGTTTGACATTTAAATTTTTTTTTTCACTAACACTTCTACAATATAAAATAAAATAAAATTTATAAAACACAATGCGCTGATTTGGTTTAGATACAGGCGGTTGTTGGTATGAGAAATTCTTTCATGAATCTGTTTATACTTTGCGCGCACAACCCAACCCAGTAATTACGGTATATGAATGTACGTATGTATATAAATAAGAAAATTGAATTAAAAACAAAATCGCGCAGATTACACAATGCCCAAACGATTTGGTAAACCAGTTTCTTATGTTTTTCAGCCCAAGCAAGACAACACAATGTATAGGTCGCGTCGTACATAACGTATAAAGTGTGAGAATACAATTGAGTATTGACCATACCAAACAATTGGTGTTTGGAATTTTTTTCGTTTTCGCGTTTTGTGTGTGTGTGTAAAATGACACAAACAACCAGAAAATATATGGAACGAATAAATTTAATTTGGCGATGCATTTCACTTGTCCCAATTTTTAAAAATTGCTTGATAAATTTGCGATTTTGCAGTTTTAAACAGATTATTGTAAATTGTACGCAAAAATAATTGCATATCCGACACATCATATTATTATAGATCGTCTATTTTGATTATTAAATAAATTACAAAAAAAAAATTTATTCGTTTGACCAACATACATATTTTATATTGTAGAAACATATTATACAGACATTTCAAACATAACATGCCAATGATGTTTTCGTTTTCTTTTTCACTTTGAAATAGCGAGCGCGCGCGGTAAATAACAAAAAATGAAAGAAAAAGAAAATCTTCGAAATTCCTTTCAAAGTCTCTAAATTCAATTCAGCAAAACATTTTTTTTTTTTTTAAATTAAAACAGGTAACGTAATAAGATCTGTAAAAGTTGTTTATTTCATGTTATGAGAATTGGTTATATGTTGTTACTTTAGTTTATGTTTGTAGAACACATCGAGAGGTGATGAACATCGAATTGGAAAAATAAAGTTTTGTAAAAATAGTTGTGGCGTAGTTCCGCTAAATGTTGATGATATTTAGTACATATAGGAAATAGTAAATCAAAAAAACACTTGTAGTAGTAAAGCATATTCCGGATTTTTTGCCTTACGATCGTACTCTAAACAGCTATTTTGGCAACCAATTATGAAATTGAATTGATTAACATTTCGAATTTTCAATCACCTTTTTCTACAGTTTTCAGACAATCAACAAATGAACATCGTGACCAATTTATTTGTGACATTTTATTCTGTTTAACAAGTTAACTAAAAGGTTAAACGATAAACCATCCTGATTATAAAAATAATTTGGTAATAAACTAACAGAAATACCTAAGCCGGTCAAAATTAAATATCATTCCAATTAAAAAGTATTCTCCCGAGTCTTGTATTATCTCTTAAAATTAACCAGATCACCGAAAATTTGAGCTTATCTATAATAAAGTTCCTGTGGTAATTTTTTAAGAATATTCAACTCGCTTCACTTTTACCATTTTAAAATGTAATTGTAATTTGACAGAATCCCCCTGGCTAGGCAGCCCTAGTTAATAGTGTACAGCAGCTAATCTATCATGGCGACCTTATCTCTAATTCTGATTTTTACTTAGTCGCTTATTTTTACCGAGTCCGCGATTCTCAAAATTTAGCAGTTTATTAGAAAGTTCTACTTGTGATTGTGAGTTCCTTTTTTTATCCTCAAAACAAATTGAGTTTTTCCTTAATTTTTTCATGCCAGCTGTAAAAACAGCCTTATGCCGTCAGGCAACTGATTAAAAAAATTAAAGAACAGCAATCCTTAATAGTTGTGAAAATAATACACAATTTAAGTATAGTTCACACTCTATTGGCGATTTCCATCAACTGTAGTCGGCGTTAGTTTTGAAAGATAATATCGGCCAAATGTTCATTACGGCTTCGACATATCAATACCAAATATGGCCAACTGACCTCGTTGTTTCGCGAGATAATGCTTCCCGGGAACTTCTCGGGCAATAAAGCGATTATTGCAGTGGCAAGTGGCTCTATAAGAGAAATGTAAGCCGCTAAATCCGAAAATTGGGACGACTAATGACTTGTTAATTCTAATTCTTTTAAAAAATTATTTTATCACAAAATTTAACAAATAATTTAAAATAAGTTTTATTCTCGATAAAGATAGGTTATTATCGGATCAATTAACCGAACATTTTAAATTACATATTCAGTTAATCATAATCGGTTGTAATTTAAAAACTCAAGTCTTTTATGCATAGCTAGTAAACGACTGGGTCTCTAAGCTAGCTAAATTGGCAAATTATTTTTTTAAAAAGGTAACTTCTGCTTCATTATCATCCTATCTTCTTGTGATGAAATTTTAAAATTCGGCGTAAATGATTACTGATGATTTTTTTTGTTATTTTTTTAGGTAAATGTTTTATACTGTCAATTAGTTAATTGTGAGTCGATCGATTATTAACATTAATCAGTTAATCGGTTAACCTTAACCAGGTTTGCATGCCATAATTCTAGGGAGATATGTAGCTTTGAAAACATCGATTTAAATATTTTTCACTTTTTATAGTAACATTCAGACTTCTAGACATCATTCCTCTCAGCAAGATTATTAAATGACTGCAAAAATAGTCTCCAAACATATTTTTATATGCAGACCTCTTAAAGCTAAATCTTAGTTTAAAGTTTTGAGAAAATGACGTAAGCGACCAATATGCTCTTTCACCTTCAGTTTATTCAAAACAATAAAATTTGCTTTATCGACGATTAGTAAGTAGGCTGATAGAATTTTTATAGTAAAACAATTTGTTTCTACCAACGTGACGAAATTGATATTTCGACTAAGATTTTTTGTTTCAAAGGGATGCTTTGAATGTGATGAACTAATATTAAGTGTATTGCTTTGGTAAAAAACGAATAGATTTAGGTTTGGATTTAAAATTTCAGAAAGCAACCCGCAAAGATTTATTTTTGAATTTAATTTTTGTTTGATGTGTTTCATATGAAGCAAATTCTAGTGGTAGGTATTGAAACTAAAAATCGGATTTGATTTAAGTAAATTCAAAAAATAATTGGATTTAGCTGAATCTTTTTTGGATTTATTTAATGCAATTGTTGTCGTATTTTTTATAAATTTACCAAAGCATTACAATTATTGCAACACCATTTAAAAATTGTTTCTTGGTACACGGAAAAAAATAAACTTGTCCTTAGCTAAGAAAACGGACTATTAATTCAAGAAAATGTACTTTTTCTTGATTTAAAAGCTAATTTTCTTATTTCTTTCGAGTTTTTCTTCATGTAAGAATTGTGTTTCTTGAAATGAAGAAAAACTCGAAAGAAATAAGAAAATTAGATTTTAAATCAAGAAAAAGTACATTTTCTTGAATTAATAGTCCGTTTTCTTAGCTGAGGACCAGTTTATTTTTTTCCGTGTATTTCGTAACATTTTTGTCATTGGGCGCTGATTGCAAATTTGCAACCGATTTATCGAAAATTGCATGGCAACGAGATAGGTCGAATGTCAATTATTCCATCAGTAAATTTTCAATGGCAACATGTCATTGCCATGGAAACAATTATTTTTGATGTTGAAGTTGGAGCTACATACATATATGAATGTACTATATGCATGATTATCAATCTTGATATGTTTATTTAGAAGAAGAATGGTTGAATATTGTGTTGCATTAGGAATCTGTACCAAATTTGTATACCCAATTTTAACAAGCTATTGCAGCTGAAAGCCCTAATTTTTAGATTGAATTTAATTTGATTAAACAAATGATTTATTTAATCGTGAAACAGAACTGGATTCGATTTTTATTTTGCAGACAAGATCTAAAGAGAAGTTTGATACCATTTGCTAAATTATAGGCTGGCTAGCTTTGAAACGCAAAATTTCAAATAATACAATCACACCACACCAAGCGATATTTAACGAAAAATTCTCAAAATTAATTTACTTTACTCGTTACTATATTTGGACTTGTATCTTGAAAAAAATTTTTTTTGTTATTTTCAAAAGAAAAATCTCTCATGTCATAAGAGGACAACAACTATAAAAAAAACTTCACTCACGCATTTTGTCGTACACATACAAATCGCATTTACCGAGTGAATATTTTATACAGCGGAGTTTTCTATATGTTGATGTATGTACGTAACATTGTTAAGTTATACCGTAATTATTTAACATATGTGATATAGTAAGTAAGTTTCCAGTATGTAAACTTATATTTACTAAAATACAAAACAAATTTATTGTTTTATGATTGTTGATATTTTCACACGATGATTTAACAGTTAAAATTTTCCCATGAAACTAGACCGCGCTCACATTTAAAAAAGTTAAGCAATTTATTAATCGTTTGTTTCTTTTGTACTTACAGTGCTGCGATATACACGCAGCTACTCTTTCTCTTTTAAGATGAAACTTCAATAGCTAATCAATTCAACTTTATTTGATGAATGATTCTTTTGATGTTATACGATCTTCATGGTTTTGAATAGTTTTGTAATCAGTTGGTTAAATTTTGTAGTAAATAACCTAGTGGCCAACTCTTCATAAGGCAAAAACAATAGACTTTAAATTATGGCTAAATACTTTCGTGCATTTTTTATGGATTTTGGAATATTAATGCTCAGAGAAAGTCATCGTCTCATTATGAAGGAGAGATTAAGAAAGTATTTAAAGTTGACGTTGATCGATTCAATATTTAACCGAATATAAGAAATATCTTTTATTTGGTAGCGGGATACATTTTTACTTCTAAATTGACAGATGTCAACTATAATAATCCGTTTCGCTAAAGAAATAAAAATAATCCCACATGTACAATTACGTCACTGTGTATTATAAAAAAAAAAAATTTAATTCTTCACAACATGAAAATCACTCGTGCACCTCGCATCTATATATAGCGATTTTTAAGAGATAGTCGGCATTACCAAAACCACACAGGCGCACATACATAAATAATATACATACAAAAAACATCAATACAAATAAAAATTGAAAATATGTGAAAATAAAACGGAACTTCTAAGATATGCTGCTTGGAAGAAATCCACTTTCTTTGTTGCTTCTTTTGAGTATACATAAAAAATTTCAACTCTGTCAATTTTGCATCACATAATTTAATAAAAATAGCAATTGAGGATTGTAGCAGTAACTATTTTTGGTACAATCAAATTTCAAACTGTCTTTTCTATACACTTGTCTTGTAAATGCGTATAATTAATAAATATTAGCACACCATTTCAATTATTTATTATTTATTATGATTATAATTTGTATATACATTTTAAAGCACAGTGCAGTGCTTTGAATCAAAATGGTGGTTTGTGTACAAAGTATATAATTACGCGAAAGAATTTCTCAAAGTCATAAATAAAATTTATTTGTATTGTTAATAAAAACCATAAGACGAAAAAAAAAAATTTGCCTTTCTTATCCAAAATGTATGAGAATTTTTTAGTAGATCTAAAACATTAATAAATTTACTACCGAGTATACCGACAACTAAACAAAAGACTTCAATGAATGGATAAGAGAGGAAATTTTTTTTTTTTGTTTATTGAACACAAATTTATGTAATATATTTCACTAATTAAATTAATAAACATAATATTTTATTTCACTATTTATTTATAAGATCAACATCACATAACACAACCATATATATATATTAAATCACACAAAACGTCGTCATATTAAAGAATTTTCGAGGTCACCATATTTTATTATATTTATACTCGTAGGTAAAAACTATATAATTAATTAAAAAAAAATTAGTACAGATATAAACCAACCACTAATTTTTACAAATATATTTTTGTGTGTACGAATCACTTTTTTGTAATAATATTAAATATTTTTACTTTTTTTTTTTTTAATTTAAGATAGACTTATTCCATTCCACGAATTTCAACGTTTACTTCTCATTTAGTGTGGAAATGAATTAAAAATTGTTTTACACAAAAAAATTGTAAATTTGTTTTGTAGTTTTTTGTATAAAAGAGAAATAAAAGTTTAGAGCATAAATAGTTTACAACTTTAACTATATACCACTATACATTCGTGTATGTAAGATGTGGCGCGGTAAACAGTTGGACAGGTGCGAAATTAGTACTTGATAAAAAAATATTAATAAATTCAATCATATATACGCATTATGATAATAATGGACAGCTAACCTTAGGGAAAATTTAAACTTTGATTTTTAACGAACAAAATCCGTCAGCGGACCTTTGTTCAAACAATATAGAACTGCCTTTATATTTTGTACTCGCAACAAAAATTTAAATAATAAATTAACGCAATTTTGAATACGGAAAAATCAATAAAGGTTGACCCCAACCGGTTTTAGAATTAAAAAAATGTCTTATTATTTAAATGGCGCATGCCTTGTTATAAGATAAGCTCAACTAATATCTTATAAATGCAATACAATGAAAATAGGGCCCAACTTACTTGCAAATTTGGTAATTTGGTAGTTTTCATTTACTTTCCCTATGAAATATAAGAAGATATCCGTGGGGTCAGATTGAATACACAGATTCGTTACCCTATTGGAACAGATATTTTATATCGAACAATGTTCAGTAAAATCATTCCACTGTAACCTATATTAGTCCAAAAGTTTGTCAAATAATATTCTGTAATATTAAATGTCTAAATTTCGGTTACAAGCATTGTATTCCGCATTTTTATTTATACACTATCGGTAGAAATTGTTTTTTGTATGTCATTATTAGTCACTGCGTTAAATACATTTTCCTGATTTTCAAGAATTGGTTGAGCACACGTCATGTTAAGACGACGTCGGATCGATTGTCTTGAAAGCTTATGAAGAGGCTTGTTTTTTGGCATCTTAGATCTAACATCAAAAATCTTTATAATCTATATAATGTTTTATTATTATTATAAACAATAAATTATTATTAGCGTTAAACAACTTTAAAAATTTAAACTATTATTCCTCCTATTTTATATATAAATAAATCATCGAAAAATTACCGACACTTAACTTTTCCCAAAGTCTATTTAATTAACTATTTTATGGATTGTTTTGGAAAGCCGGCTCTATAAACCGCAACAAAATATCAAGTATGAGCAAAACTTTTCATGCAAATGGGCATTTTTAATTATGTATCCAAATAAGCAGCAATATGCAAAGACGGTATATATGGTATCCGAAACTAAAACGTACGCACGTTACCGACAATGAGACATACATTGCCGATAAATCACCGACACTTTAATTTTTTTTTACAAAAATTAACACCATTAAATTTACCGATAAACCAAACAACTACCACGTCACATATGCAAATTTTATTTTGGTACTCACGTTTTGCTTGATTGGCTGCACTTTTATATATTTAACCTCTATACACTACTTTTCAAATATTATTTAACTTTTTGAATAATTGAAAAGTTATTTTAATAATTTCAATTAAATACATTTAATTTAACACACAATCACACGCCTTGTCTTAGCGAAACTAAAAATTAAATTAAAAACAAGATGAACACGACAAGGAAATCGTGAATTCGCGAACTCGTAAACGAGAGAAAAGAGAGCGTAAATTCTTACTAAAACGGAATTTATTTATTGAGCAAGAGTATAACTAGAGCCTTCTAGAGTATAGAGTATAACTTTTCACTGATTTCCATATAGGAATCCATAGTAAAAATGGTGTTTTAGCTTCCAGTTTTTCAATGAAAAAAGCAAAAATATTGTAAACTGTGTATATAAATGTTTTCTACATATCTTTAAGAACAATATACAAAAAGGCTATATTGGTATTAAATAAATATTAACTGCAGAAATATTAAAATTAAATTATTCCTAAAATATATTTTTCGAACTTTCATTTTGAAAAATACATCAAAGTTAGCTCTGACGAATTAAAATAATACTTGCTAAATTTATCTTTAGTTTTACTAGTGTACGTTAGATGTCTATAATTGTTAGCAGAGAAATACGAAAAAAAAAAATATTTAACCCAACAATTATGACACGTTCTTAATATTTTGTTTGTTTGTTTTGCTTTTCCTACAATTTTTGAACTTGAAATTTCCTCAGATGGCAATTTTTGGTACGATTTTACAGAATATTTACTGCTATCACTGCCATCTATGTATATGATTTAATGGGCACGATTTGTAGTAAGCTTTTCTTTTTAATTTGACTAGAATGCTGTTGTTATGAACTTTTTTTTAAATGTATTTTGATTTAAATAAATCAATTATTACAAGAAAATGAAAACGATTTATTTAAACGAGATTTGTTGAAATTCAAACATTTATGAAAATATTTCAGCAATCATAATTAAGAATTTGCAACGTTTTCATTTACAAATTTGTCTTAGGAAAAAAAGTGATTTCCCATATGTTTTATGTGTTTTACTATGGAAATTTTGGTTTTTTCCTCGTTTCTAATTCCCTTATAAAAGCTTCGTTTTTTAGATGATGGCTTGTATACTCAAGGTTGCTTTGATTTTATTCAAAATTTTGTTACCATGCGTCAGTAACTTAGTTCCCGAGACATTGTTTTTGGTTACAAATTGTTTGTCGGGTAAGCTATACTCGGAGCGAAGGTTATTATTATTATTATTAGTTGAGGGCCATGCGGGCGTTCAAGCCACCTTGCATTGCGACCTAAAAGATCTTTTGTGCATCAAGACCTACTTAATTATCCATCCAGTTAATATTCAGGCTCTTAATGAACCTGGTAATACTGCCGACCGGTACGTGATACATACTATCTGGGCTCATTGCTCTCCCTATAGATGTCTACTGTAAGAAATACTTCTACACGCGTTACATACTATCTGGGCTCATTGCTCTCCCTCCTAGATCTTTACTATATCATTTACTTCTGCTAGAAAAGCGGTAGCATTGGGACTCAAGGACTTCGAGAGGGCAGACCCACTCCCGTGTATTCCTACCCATGCCTCGTCTACCGTTTTGATTTTACTCTTGCGAGTTGCTGGAAATAAAATGTCGCATGTAGGTCACCCAGCTTTAGTACAGGAAGGCTAAATAAAACTGGAGGGTGCCTGGTATCCAGAGTCTGCATATATGGACTGATTAACCTATCATCCATTTATCCTTCGGCATATGCTGTTCCACCTTAGACTAGGGATTTTTGTCAAGGTTTTCTCCTTTAGCGCCGTACTTTACCTGTCACAAAAGGCCACATTCTGCCGAGGTAGCGAGTGACGTACACTTGCGCCTACTGGAAGGTTACGGAGCTGGTAGATAATCTACAAACTTTGGCTCCCCTCTAATAGACACCTAACCACCGGAGTAAAGGTTAACAAACTCAAGTCAACAGATGAAACCCGAAAAACAAACCCTAAAATCGACTTTTGAAATTATTTTGCAAGATGACAAGTTGTCTAGTGTCAACTTTTTATCCTTAAGGCATGAAATATAATACATAATCGGAGGAAAACCGACCTATTTTGGGTAATTCACTACCAGTTCCCATGCCAAAACCTCCAAAAACCACGTAAGAACTTGATGATCTAGTGAACAAGTTGTCCAACGCTTTTAATGAAGCGATACTGGGCTCTAGTCTTCTTAGTAGGCCTAGGGACCTGATCTCGGCCACCCTATTGGCCACACGTCAAAAGTGCAATACTTTAAATATCACGGATAACAGGAGCCGCTATAGACTGGGACTCCAATAAGGAAGTCCTCAAAACTTACAAATATTAATTAAGAAGTGCCAAGAACAGATCTTGGAGACTGTACAGTGGCAAAATCCAGGAGTCTTCGGAGATGTCAAGGCTACGCAAAGTACTGCGGGACGGTATATGATGCATACTATCTGGGCTCATTACTCTCCCTCCCGCAGATGTTGTAATTTTTGCCGGAAAATGCCTGGACAATGGCACAAAACATGTTCCGCTAATTCCGCTTCCAGGTCGCAGAAGCGGCATCCATCTGTCGTACCTAGGCCCATTTTCTTAAGGGGATACCTTAAGGGGATGTGACCTGTGAGGAAGCCAGTAAGCAGAACAAAAATCAACTTCAAATTAATCAAATTATTTATCGCGTAACAACAAAAATGCACACAATCGATATAAGTACTACCAGGCACACATCTACATAACAACCGAAGAAAGTTTATCAAAATCTTTAACCATATAATGAAATAATTTGAAATTATGATCGCCAACCAATTAGTGAAATTACTAATGCAAAAAACCATAAAACGATTCGATTGCGCTCGCATTCCATTTTAAAAAGCGTGAAATGCACTAAAAGAAACAACACTGATCGCATGCACATACAAATACCTGGACCATCACAACGGCGATTATTCGCTCCACCACAGTACACCGTCTATCCGTGTATATTATGTACACTCGTTATTTACCTGTCTCGATTTTAGAGTTAACAAATAGTTTATAGTTGTGTGGTGAACTATAAAAATATTTACCAGGTTTTTTTTTTTAGACAGATAAATTCGGAATTGATATTGTGGCGATGGTAAGATTTGGCTTCGATGTATTTGTGTGTGTGTGTACAATTATTTTATAAAAGCCGAACAGTAACATTGTTGTCGATTTTATATAAATAAAATAGCGATTTGTTACGGTGATGACGGTTTGGTTTGTGTTGATTGTTGAAGAAAGAGGGAAAGCATTTTTTTATGTATGTGCAAGAGAAAATTTTATTATGGTCATCATCATAATGGGTGACGACTGATGACGATGATTAAAACACTATCCACTATTCATAAGCAACAATGAAAAACTAGTTTATGGAGAAATGGAAAGCTTCTTTTTTTTACTATTAAGAACTATTATTAATAAAATAATATATTGTCATTGTTGTTAATTAAAAACTATACGTTAATAATTACAGTAGGTAAATACGAGTATGTGTGTAAAAGAAATTAGAAAAAAAATAAAAGAGTTTGTTGTATTTTATGTGTGGCAAATGAAATTGTTGAATGAATTTAGATGATTCGAATGTGCGCAAACCTTTTCTTTCATGTCAACCGTTTAAAATGACAAATGTAACCTCTATTTGCATAAGGATGTACTCATAGATATAATTTCGTATAAGTCCAAATTTAATCAAACAGTTTCATGAACTATAATAAACAAGTAAATAAGCGTCATAATTGATTTTTGCGAATGTTATACAAATGCACGGTACGATAATGAATGGAATTTTGTTACTCCCACATGTCTTGATGCAAACATCTTATTTGGTAAGCGCAGTCGTTTCATGTTAACACCAATAATAGTTAAATGATTTAATCATTTTAACCAGAAATTAGAATATAAAATTGACAATGGTACTGCAACAAAGAAGAATATTCTTAATCATAAAAAGAACTTTACTAAAAGCCATTCTTGATAACATTTAATTAAGTTTAGCTGGATACTATCGTCCTGACAGTAATAATTCAATATTATCTAATCTTGTGAAGTTGTAAACTTTAGTTTCAGAAATTCAAATAAACGGCAATTTTTAATTTCCCAATTATCTGTATACAGGGCGGCCCATGTCCATCAATCCACTGAAATTAACTCTTCAGGAAATCCTTATCCGTAGAAAAGTTTTATTCAAAAGTTGAATCAAGATCAATTAGAGGTTCAAGTCAATTTTTTAAATAGAAACGCTTATTTTTCCGAACAAGTATTTTTCATGACTTCCCAAGGTCATCTGAAGGTCAAGAACCACTTCTTCCAGTATATGATCGGTATTTTTCCAATGAGTATAAATTTCAAAAAAATGTTTGTCCTGTGACCTTGATTTCAACCTGGAGGTCAAAGATCAAGAAAATTTAGAGGCCAAGTCAATTTTTAACAACAAACCTTTGTTTTGTACCCCGAAAATAGAGAGAAAGAAAAATTCTGTGTATTAGAATTATTATATTTTCATATGATCAATTGTGACTTCCCAAGATCACCAGAAGGTCAATTACGGCTTATTTTGTGAAAAGCATTCAAATAAAAGGTAGTTTGACCAACATTGTTTTTTCATGAAACTGTGAAGGGAGAATTCTTTATCCGGTGACATTTAGCTTGACCTGAGATCAAATATCAAGAACATTATAAGGTCAAGTACCTTTCTTGTTAGAAATACATTTTTGGGACTCACTCCAGGTATAAGCAAGTGACGCTCTCAAACCTTTATCGCCAATTTGTATACCGTCCCAGGCTTTAATCCCAAGCTGGTTGAACTCAATAAGCATTTAACTCCCAGTTGGTACACCTCAAGCCAGTGAACCCCAGTTTAAATACTTCCAGACCTCCTATCCAAGAGGTTACTTGTTGAACTTCCTCTTTGTTGAAAGATGTTCACCCTACACACCAGGACAAGAATGTGGGTTCAACTAGACCAACACACCACCATAACCAAGTTCGCGAATTTTTGTATAGAAATTATCCCGAGAGATGGATTGGAAGTCGCAAACCCGTTAAATGGACAATTAGAAGTTAAATGGCCTTACACTGTCGTTGGCAAAATTCCGTTCATCAACTGGAAGAAGCTATTTTTAACCTTCAGATGACCTTGGAAGCTCATGGAAAATACATATTTGAACGTAAAATTTTGCACTCTATTTCCGGAGTCAAAACTTATCTATGTATATATAAATTGAAATGACCGGGTGTATGCAGGAGAATAAACAGAAAACTCGCTTCACGTGCCGTAACTGCATACAACTTCAGCAACTGCTCTTACCGCCACTTCGTGGCGGCCGCTAGAAACTACTATGTTATAGGGTAGTATGCTAAAGTGTGAGTGCTGTGGCGAGGTTAGCGTTGGATTAACCCGAACCTTTAAAACCGATCATTGAACGGAAATAACCTCGGAAGCAATGATCTACTCTCTTACGGGTATTCAAAAGCTTGGTATTTCTAAACAAGATTATGAATTATAATTTTTTGGGAGCCTCTGCATCAAACCTCATGCTGCTAGGAAGGAACTTAATGAAGAACTTAACGGAAGAGAACTTAACGAAGGAGTTTAATGGAGCTAAAGAAGACTAACGAAGCTAACGAAGCTAACGAAGCTAAAGAAAGCTAAAGAAGACTAACGAAGCTAACGAAGGATCTTAACGAAGCTTAAAGAAGGAGCTTAACGAAGGAACTTAACGAAGGAGTCAGAATAGCTATGGACGCGTTTAGATTTTAGAACTTTTCCCTTAATTTTTGTCTTCGCCGAGGGAGGGTTTCTAAATTTACCAAGCAGGCGAGAGCTATAGCTCTTCTCAAACAAAAAGCAAGACTGTATTCACCGTACTGAAGTATTATCTATCAACCAATATTCTAGCCACAACTAATTCCACCCAATAACCCCTCTGGAGAACCATATAACTTAATATTAATCCTAGTCTTTGGAAATATTCCCAAGTTAACACCCCTAGTTCTGCGTATAAAGTAGAATTCTTCAAATTTCTGGCAAGTTTAGCCGCCGACTCATACGTCCACTAACGGATCAAAATCGGACGGTAGAGCCGGATTTGCTGCCACCGATATGGTATCAGCCTCGAAGAAGATAAGAACGAGAATCAACTGGTCAGCAATATCTTTGCAGGCGGGTGCACTGAGCTCCAAATGAATTTGTACGGACTCACTGTCGACATTGGAATCATTATAAATAATCCAATAGTACACGAAATCAGGAATTTATTCCTATGTGAATACTTCGTAAAGCTAAGCGGTTGATACCGAGGCAACATACGCTGCTAAAGGAAGTGAAATTGAATTTAATCCCACAACCGGGGATGATTCAGCAAAATTAGCTGTAACTGCAATTTGGAGAGCTAAAATAAATCGATGGGCGTCAATAAATCCCGCCAACCGCTTGGCCGAAATTAAAGATAGACCGATGGAATTCTTCAAACCTCTCGGCGAGACTTGATAGTACTGTAGTGATTTACTCATGTAATCCGTTGATCCCATTCGTTTATTTCCATAATTGTTTGAAATGCAACCCATTTCGATTTTTAAATATAATTGTATTTGAACAGCTCTTTTAGTTTAGTAGTGATGCCTACAGAATATTTTGACACTGATATAATACTGGGTTTGGTTCTGTACTCACTACTTTGTATTAAATAAATTCTCGGCCACATTTAATACAACAACTAAACATCTATACCACCATCTTTTGTCGGTATCAACAACCAATATACAAATAAATTTTTGCTTATTTTAACTTTTTTTGTTCGCCGCAAGCGCAAGAAAATGCAGTCCATATTTTCGATGGTTTTTAATGTCCCAAATATAGACACAGGTAAAAAATAACAAAAATATCAGTCTTGTTCAAGCTCTCGTAAATATACACATCGTGTGATATACTGCTATACAAAAAACTTAAAGTGATAGTTAAAGAAACTACATAAATAATAATTACATTTCGTGGCGCGTATTTGCATCATAATCGATAATAAGTTTGTGAAGTGTAATTAACTGAATTAATTAACGTGGTATTGGGGAATGGTGGATTTTAATACCCACAAACAATTTTGTAAACATTTTATTTTGCATGTAACAATAAATTCGAATTGCGGTGTTTTGTGGTGTTTTCAATTGTGGCGGAATTAACGACTTTAAAAATTTTTCTTTTATTAAATGCCACTAGCAGTGCCATAGTAACATCATCGTTTGCCGTTTGAAAATAGGGCACACAAATCTTAAACATGTGCATCGTATTTTGAGAACAAGGGAACCTACCTATATGTGAATTATATAACGCCTAACTGTCAGACATAGGTATAAGAGTATCCACTACTACTCTAATAAACTTTCGAGTAACCAAACATGTTTTGTGTATTTTTTAAATTCTGTTTACCTGTTAAAAAAGAAAATTTAATTCTGATTTAACAGGCAATCAAAATTTAAAAGAAGCACAGATTTTTCATGAGAAAATTTCACCTTTCAATTTTAATGAAAATTAGCTAGACAGGTATTTATATCATCAGATATTTCTAGTTTCAACTTCTTGATCTATACTAATCGATTATTTTAAACTAGTTTGTATTATTTAATGGTTTTATATTATATAAATCGATTTGTTTAATCCGCCCAATGTTTGTTCTTAAACAAAAATGTCAATTAATAGTCATTTAGGCTAATTAGAAAAACTGCTGAATAAATGTACAATAAATCAAAAAGCATACATGAAGGAGTATTTATCTGTTTATTATTGCTTAATACAACAATTAGGCGTTAAAAAATGTGTAGGTACTTCCAAATGCACAAATTCTGTTTCTACTTACCATTAATTATAGGGGATGTTAGGTGGCGGCAAATTCAAATAAAATCGTATTTAAATGCTGTTCGTTGGTAAGCGTATCACTTGGGAATAGCTGGACCGATTTGGCAATTTTTTTGTTTAAATGTTCGTAATAGTCCGAATAAGGTAAAGTTGGTAAACTGAAAGTGTTTCTTTCTAAGAGATTTTTCCTACTACGTGCGCAAATGTCCTTTGACAGCTGATTGTCAAATCGTAAATCAAGCTAATAGTGATGCAAAATTGATTCAGTTCATCACACATCTCCAGCATATCGGTACTACCGATAGAATTCAGCTCGCATGTAAAATTTCCCATTGGCGTACTTCTGAATGTACTCCAATTGAATATCATTGGCCACAATCGTTAATAGAAAAAAAGAATGATCACTCAGAAATACCTTTTTGATCATTTTCACTTTGTTTACATATTTTCAATAGCTTTTCATAAATTCACAAAACGATCACAAACAAATTTATTTCAATTTGGACAGGATAACGTCTGTCGGGTCAGCTAGTAAAAATTATTTTTTATTTAAAAACCTCCCTCGACATATTTCAGGTTATGCCACTTTGCCATGTTTTCCGGGAAGGTTATTTTCTCGCCTCGCTGAGAATAAATCGGACACTATTAAGGCCTGAAATTAAAAAATGAAACACAGTTGATATTAATATTTTGATAAAAATTTTATGATTGAAAATAATAACTTACAACTACAATAGCGACAGTTGTTCCTAATACAGCTCCCCCAACTAAATCCGATGGGTGATGTTTATAATCTGAGATGCGCGACAAGCACGTATAATATGCCAACATGAGGAGCACAAATTGTATTACATGCTTTGGTAATTTAGCCAATGACCATGTCATACGCGCTTGCAAATAAATTGTACAATAAACCATTGTGTACATCGAAAAACTCGAGTGTCCACTTGGGAATGATAAACGCATTTCTACCATTTCATCTGCCGCAAGTGGGCCACAAGTATAATCTTCAATGTAACGACCTTGATTTATGGGATGATCGCATGTCGTATTGCCTGGCATAATTGGCCGGCACACGGTAAAGAAATATGGTCGTGGACGTCCAATTGTAAATTTTCCAATAGCAGTTGCCATTTCACTGCAAGCAGCGCCGAATCCAAATACACCAATTTGTTGATATGAAAATGTCGCCCAATTGGGAATTTCACAGTTACCAATGACCAAACGTTTTTCATTGCGGCTTGTGGTGCGTGAGTGTACGGTTTCGGTTAACAGAATCTGTAAGGAATAATAAAAGAAAAATAAGAAATGAGCAATCAAAAACGTTTGAAAAACAGTTATAAAATAAATTTATGAAATTCCAGAAAATTCAATTTATTAGAGCAACTATGCTTATGGCGTCAATCATAAGAAATAGTGAGAGATACAATTTTTCCATTTTTATCATTTTTTAAGGATCCACGGGCTCGCGAATATGTATTTTAGTTACACCAATGCATCGGTCATTTAGTTTGTTAATTAAGCTTCAATTTGGTTTTTATTTAGTCTCTCTACGTCAATTTTTTGCTGAGATATCCAAGGGGGGGGGGGGGGGGGGGCTATTTGTGAATTCGATTCGAACGTATTCGACTTTTCGAAGAATAAGATTCCTATTTGATTTAAGTAAGAAACGAATGAATCTGATTTAATTCAAATATGAAGCCATTACTTCGAACACTCGAATACGTTCGAATCGAATCCACAAATAGAATTTGACTTTGAATGAAAAAGGATCCTTTTGTATTCCAAAATTTTGTAGTTACAATTTACGGTTCATTGGTAAAAAATCAATAACGAACCGACAATTACGCGGCATATTGGGTCCTCCTGTTACGTCAAAAAATATAACACTCGGAACAAAAAAGTTACGCTAAAAACCACGAGGCAAGCACATCTAAAATAAAACGACATAAATGTTCAGTTGCTTAAATTAAATATTTTATTATTAATTTAATCTATTTGTCTTAACTGAATTACAAGACTTTAACTAAAGTAATAAATAGTATGAAATTAAAAGTAAACATTGTTTGTTTTAAACTAAAATCGGTGTGAATAAATTGAGTTGAACATACCATAGGCATTGGCCTATGTCAACATACGTCACTGAACGATAATTTAATACCGAAAATCTTACCTTCTATAAACCAAGGTTAAAAAAATAAGTTTACTTTTCTCCATATAAAAACCGCGTTATGTTGCTTCTGGGTATTGTGGTAATACCATTTTGTGTAAAACTAACAAAACCTCATTGTTGTATTTTAGTAATAAACTTGTGATTATTTAGTAATTGAATTGTGTATTTTTTTAAGTAGAGTTAATTAAAACATAATTCAAATTAGTATCCAGTAGCAGAGGAACAATATCAATTTACATTTAGATGATTTTATTTGTAAGAAAATAATTTTTATGATGAATCTGTAAATAAAATTTTCAACTTACCAACACCGCAGGCGTTAACATTCCAAATGTATATAACAACACATCTGGCACGTGTGAATCACGAAATGGATGCTTAATTGATTCATCATCACAAAAGAAGCCTCGATGGTAAGGTTGTACAAACAACAAGATCGTACAAAGCTCAATAACAACTGTAATTGCACAAAACATAATTTGCCATTAAATAATATCCCAACCTATGCTAGATGTATTATGAATTTATGATTTTTGTTGAATAATTTTAACGAATTTAATGTTTTACAGCTTCGATTTCCCTGATTCTAATTTAAATTCGTTACAAAAAAATTTTTTAGAACTTTTAAGAAATATTTTGACGGGGTTATATCTGATTTTATCTATGACTGTGTGTACTGTGTGTACTCGTGGGTCAGTAGTTAGAAATGTTATTATGTGTGTGCGCGGTTTATAACGACAAATAAATTACTAGAAACCTGCTGAAGCACAAAAGCTAAATTTATAGATTTTTATATTTGTATAAATTCAATTATAAACTGAAGCCGTACACATGTCTATAGCGGTAGGTTGCAGTTTTTCAAACAATAAATTGCAAAGTAATACATAAGAAAAGCATTGATTTTTATTCTTGTTCATATTTTTAATGTTTGTTTTTATACCTACATTAAATCATAAATTATATTTTTTATCGCATAAATCGTATCTACACCATTATGAGGTGTGCAATAACAACAACCTAATGAAGATAAGCTAGAAGATGATAAATCGCACGCGATAAAGGATTGTTTAATGTTACGCGACATATTTGTGTGTATACAACAGGTGAAAACGGTTAGGTTTAATTGACACAAGTTTGAAGAGGCACTTAACTAACGTTAAGTTATGCAATTTCGATAACCTAATGTTTTAATTATTATCAATCGTTTGGTTACCTTGCATTTGGTACGCAGTAGACTAGACACGCATAACAATTGATAATGTGTTGTCTCAAAAGAGGAATTTAATGTTAATTTGTTACCTACCGGAAAAAAACTGCAACTATTAATTGACTGATATCAGATTAAACAATATGGTATTTTGTTAATTGATCAATTTAACAGATATAAGAATTTTCATATCCTACCCATTTGTGAACCAACAAAATAACCAGCCTTAATTAAATATCTCGAGTAATTTAAATGTAACATTAATGTTTTCTCTTGTAACATACATGTGTGCAGATAGATGTCTTACCTGCTAGCAAAATTAATCCCGTTACTTCCAAATGTGGCGAGAGATTAACCATATCCGGGCGATTTGATGAATCTGTCATTGCGAAAATTTAAAATTAATAAAAAAAAGTCGCACTAGGTAGTGCCGCACACCAATAAAGTTATTAACAAAATTAACAAGTCAGATTATAAAAAAAACAATGACGGTGAACTTTGTTTGATGAAATTTTAGAAATGGATTTTGATCGGGCAGTTCATATGGGAAAGTGATATTCTTGTGATATTATATCGAAACAAATCAAAATACGGCTCTGAGATTGTGAAATAATTTTTAGTTCTGTTAAATGTTCAAGGGTAGACAAAATTCTTAGCTATATATAGGCTTCGTTAAAAATGAGCTCCTCAACGACCTGCAACGACCAATGCGACCATGCAGAATGGAAAATTTAAGTTTTCACATTTGCTTCGTTATTTCAACTTCGACAAATTATTTCATAGAATAATGCCAAAAATGAGTTAATCAGATTTATCGTTTTTAAAATGTTGGTAAAATAGCGAAATACCATTTTGCCAATTATTTCACCTATACGGTAGAAAGCACCCAACTTACATTGAGGTATTCAAAGAAAAAGGAGAACTTCAAATTTAGCTATAAACAGAACAAGAGCGACGACGACAAACGACGATGCCTGTCAAATTCAAATACACAGAAAGCATACGTTCGGTAAATCGTTAGGTTAGGTTTAGGTGGCGATCCACTAGGACCAGGCATAGACTCAAAAAGGTCCGAAACCATACTGTTACGGCCATTCAAATAAGTTTTTTTAATTAATTAAATTAAATACGATCGTTAAAGACTGATCTTATATGACAGCCTTTAGCTAAACAAGTATATAAGATGAATATTGATTATTGAATTTGATTTTTTTTTTTTAGTAAATAGGTCATTGAACTTTTATTTATTTGTTTTATGTACTCGGCCTATTTACCTCTTTTTTATTTTTTTTTGATGATGATGTGTAGTGACTCATTGTTTTTATAATATAATTGCATTTTGCGTTTTTTTCTATGTATATAATTCCAAAACGATATCGTATGCATCGATAGAGTATGTACGTGCTGTACTTGTATTTCGACATTTATTGGTTTAAAATAAAGATATACAAGTCTATATACATGACAAAATGAGCGATATACATACATATTCCATGGAGTATATAATATAATTCTTTATATAATTCTGATCTTTCTGGAAATTTGCAATTGTACATAGATATATATATTTTTTTTTGAGATTACCGCCAATGAAGCCTGTGCTTAAGTTTGGTGACAAAATTTAATTTTTAAAAATCGATGTTAGTGGTGATTTAGTAATTATAATTATTTTTTTTTTTTTGAAAAGTACTTATTATTATTTTTGTTTAAGTGACGGGATCAAACAAATTCTGTCAAACCTATTAGTGATTACGATTAGTTATTATTGGATTATATTTTGTAAACGGTAAGCTGATAGTTCATTAAACATATTTTTTACTTTATTTATGAGGAATATTTTTGATTTTTTCATATAGATAAACAAATAAAAAAAAACATAAAATCATAATAGGCGAAATTTATATATCGTGCGATAGGACCGCTGCGTTAGCGGGTAAGTCTTTCATATAACCTCCATACTTTTACACCGCTTTGTCGGTACTAAAAATATTTTCGTTTATAGTCTTAGGTGAGCCCCATATAGTAGATTGGAGGATAAATTGCACGGCGTCATCAATTACGAATTCCGTAGTGATCAATAGGAATCAAAATCCCACCTTATTGAATAGTGATCCGTTAGAATTAAAAAGTTCATTGTAGTGATCAATAAGAATCTAAGAAAAAAAAAAAAAAATTTAATTAAGAATAATTATTGTGTTAATTTCAAAATTATATAGATAAAAAAAAAAGTGAATACGTATACATATACATATGTGGTATATGTTTTTTTTTGCATAGAGATAAAGGAAGTTTTAACAAACGGAAAGATTTTAAGTGAATGGTACAGTGTGTGAGGAGCATAATAAGAAATTTGATTTTTCAGCTTCCATATATTGCGGAGAGTACTCTTGGCGACCTTATGGTGAGTTTTTTTTATTATTATACATATATACATATTTCTGATTCTGTGTGCTCCCAGCATTATCGTGTGCTAATTTACTTTTCGGGTGAATTGTTCCATTTACAATTTTTTTTTATTTTGTGCGATACGTACATATATGTATATGTGGGTACAGCTTTTCGTTTTTTTTATGCTTTTTTTCAAAAATTGTCTAATGTTACAAATTTTAATTTTCACTTGAAATAAATTATTTAAAATGAAGCATTAAATTTTTTCAATGGTGATGATGATGAATTGGAGAAGTTCAGATGAGTGTAATGCAGTATGTTTTGTTGTTTGGTTTTTGTTTTCAACACGTAAAGATTTGTGCGATCTAGAAGTTTAATTGGCGGCAAAGAACCTCCCATGCGGCTAAAGTATATCCGAACAATAAAGAAACGTGTTAGCCGCCAAAAGATCGGTTACAATACCATGATTTAATAATTTATCTTTCAACTCATCCACACCATTTTGAGCTATTACTGAAATGCTGGATACTCCTGATGTTCATCCTGCTAAGGTCCGTCAAGTCATTAAAGAGTGGTGCCCCTAGAAACTTTAGTCTGTTTCGTGCCAGACGAGGGCAGGTTCAAAGAAGATGAAGTACTGTCTCTTCCTCCTTTTGACATTTCCTTCCTTGACTTTCCATCCCGTTTTGAACCATCAGTGAAGAAGTTTAAAACTCCTGGTTCCAAAACTGCATCCATCATTCAGTCCTCTCTGGATGGGATCCTAGTTCGGAACTTTGTGTCGAAAGATAGCGACGGGACAGTATAGTCGCTGGTCTTGGGAATCTCTTTGTTGCAAAGTATAGATGAGTGCCCTGTGTTGTTGCAGGTTCACATAAAGGTGGATTTCAATCGTATGGCAGTGCAAGCTGCCAACTGTTTTTCCAAGATATCTAAAAAATAGTAGTCTCCAGTGCCTGAGTGGATGTCGTCCTCAGTGCACCATTGATCCACAGAGAGATTGTTCTCTGAGCCTTCGTCAACAGCTTTTGGTTGACAGTTTTGCCTAAAGCAGGCCACAAAACTGTTTTCCCATACAAAAGAATGGGTCTGACTACTGCGGTATAAAGCTAATGTACCATGCAGGGCTCCAGCCACCAACCTTTTTCAAGGGCATTTTTGCAAGAGTATAGCGCTATCATAGCTTTCTTTACTCTTTCTATAATGTTAGGTTTCCATTTAATTTGCTATCCAAAATGAGACACAGAAACTTCGCTTCATCTATAAAAGTCAAGCTGAACCCATTTAAAGTGGGGGAATCGATATGAGGAAGTTTATATTTACTAGAGAATAGAACCAATTCAGTTTTATGTGATAGCAACATCATCTGCACAGGCAACCACCTTGAAGCCACTATCCTCCAGTCTCAGCAACAGATCATTTATGACCAAATTCCAAAGCAGGGGGGATAGTACTAGGTAATTATGTAATTAAAATACTTTAATTAATTTTTTGCTTATAATACAAATTTTTCTTAATCTATTAATATTGAAAATAAAGAGTACGAAGAAAGGAGGTTACGGGACCTCAGAAAATTAATTTTTCTGTTTTATTTATTTTAAATAAATTAATTTATTAACTTTAAAAATCTAAATTCATTTTATCCTAACCATTATATCATTTATTAATAACCATATGTATTTTTAGATATTAAAGCAATTATAAATAATAAATTAAAATAATCTGTAATCTCTTTTTTTAGTGTTGTTAATTTTTCAGTAAGATCTCTAAGGCAGGTAAGTTCATTTATTTTTTGAGTAAGGCAAAAGGAGTCTGGAGGTTTTCGTTTATATACAAATTGTTTGAACATTTGTTTATAATAATTCGTTATTAGCTAGCCCCAATATTAAACACGTCCATTCGTTGTGGTGGGACCTCCTTGTTCATATCTTCCGGGTAGGTTATTTTCTCGTCCCGCTGAGAATAAATCGGACACTACTAAGGCCTGAAATTAAAA
The DNA here is from genome assembly GCA_963556165.1 of Tipula helvola. NCBI lineage: Eukaryota > Metazoa > Arthropoda > Insecta > Diptera > Tipulidae > Tipula > Tipula helvola. Next base: position 6,268,929 of record OY744483.1, read on the forward strand.
TATGAAGCACAATTGATATTAATATTTTGATAAAAAACATAATGATTGAAAGTGATTAATTTACAACAACAATAGCGATAGTTCCGCCTAATACAGCTCCCCCAACTACATCAGACGGGTGATGTTTATAATCTGAGATGCGTGACAAGCACACATAAAATGCCAACATGAGGAGCACAAATTGTATTACATGCCTTGGTAATTTAGACCATGACCATATCAAACGCGCTTGCAAATAAATTGCACAATAAACCATTGTGTAAACTGAAAAACTCGAGTGTCCACTTGGGAATGATAAACGCATTTCTCTTAGCATATTTGCAGTCAATTTACCAAGTGCGCCACATGTAAAATCTTCAATGTAACGACCTTGATTTATGGGGTCATTACATGTCGTATTGCCTGGCATAATTGGCCGGCACACGGTAAAGAAATATGGTCGTAAACGTCCAATTGTAAATTTTCCAATAAGAGTTGCCAATTGATTGCAGGTAACGCCGAATCCAAATACACCAATTTGTTGGTATGAAAATGTCATCCAATTGGGAATTTCACAGTTAAAGATGACCAAACGTTTTTCATTGCGGCTTGTGGTGTGTGAGTGTACGGTTTCGGTTATTAGAATCTGTAAGAAATAATAAAAGAAAAATATTAGGAAATGAGTAATAAAAAACGTTTCCTACATTACATTAAAATTTTGTATTACGTAAATCATTCTCGTCGCTAGGCGAAATTGTTACGGTATGAATAAAATTACATAAATTTATTTATTTGAAAAAATACATATATATTTATTTGAATAATCTATAACGGTCATCCCTGTCAAAAAACGGCGATAGATGGATTAGATCTAAAGATGGCACTACTAGTTTTTCTTAAATATTTGTTTTGTTGCATCGAAGCAAAAATGTAAACAAAAGCAAAAAACACGAATGAAACTGAAGTTAAAGTGCTTCTGGTAAATAAACAGATAATCATTACGATTTTTCGAATTGTTACGATGAAAAAATAGAAATTATCAAGAATACACAACATGAAAGCGAAATCTATTTCAGGAGTAGCCTTCCCTCGCATGAAAGAGAATGCAAGAACCAATACACATAACGGAATTCAGATAAATATGTAACATTTCATCCAAATTTCCGCTCAATTAATTTATTAAGTCTAGCTTCTGCACAACAATATGACGTAATCGTATAAGAAACCCACTTGAATCGAAACACATGACAATTTGTGTTGTGTTGTGATTGTGTTTTGTGTGGCAGGTGGCAGGGTAGTTGATACATAAAGAGCACCAAAATTACTCTCATGTATATGAACACAGAGAGTGGAAACAGAGAGTGAAAAAACAACACCAGTTAAAACAGTAGAATCGCACTACAATACCAAACAACCAACATACATGAGGGAAATAAACACTTTCACACAACCTTTCATTTGCCATATGATCAGCAGGGACGTATCAATAAGTACATGTTTCCTTCACCCCATATACAAATAATATAATACACTACTGGCGAACAAGATCCCATAATATTTATGAAGATATACTTATGTATTAAATTTTAAAACGACGTATTATGTCAAAGCAACCTTGATTATACAAGCCATAATCTAAAAAACGAAGGTTTTATAAGGGAATTAGAAACGAGGAAAAAACCAAAATTTCCATAGTAAAACACATAAAACATATGGGAAATCACTTTTTTCCCTAAGACAAATTTGTCAATGAAAACGTTACAAATTCTTAATTATGATTTCTGAAATATTTTCATAAATGTTTGAATTTCAACATATATAAATGTCGTTTAAGTAAATCGTTTTCATTTTCTTGTAATACTTGATTTATTTAAACCAAAATATAAAGAAAAGTTCATAACAACAGCATTCTGGTCAAATTAAAAAGAAAAGTTTACTACAAATCGTGTGCATTAAGTCAATATACATTACATAGATGGCAGTGATGGCATTTGAAAAATCGTACGAAAAATTGCGACCTGGGGAAATTTCAAGTTCAAAAAGAGTAGGAAAAGCTAAGCAAATTCTCAAAATATGAAGAACGTGTCATAATTTTGTGATTAAATAATTTTTTTTCGTATTTTTCTGTATAAAGCTGAGACATCTAACGTACACTAGTAAAACTAAAGATAAATGTAGCAAGTATTATTTTAATTCGTCAGAGCCAACTTTGATGTATTTTTCAAAATGAAAGTTCGAAAAATATATTTTAGAAATAATTTAATTATAATATTTCTGAAATTAATATTTACTTAATACCCATATACCCTTCCTGTAAAATTGCTGCTAAAGATATGTAGAACACTTTTGTATAAAAATTTTGTAACATTTTTACTTTTTTCATTGAAAAACTTGAAGCTAAAAAACACCATTTTTTCTATGGATTCCTATGGAAATCAGTGAAAAGTTATACCACTAAAAAAGCTTAAAAAAAATACGTCATAATGATTATGGCTCTATACTCTAGAAGGCTCTGATTATGTACAAAAATCAATCCTTCTAAAATTCTCTATAGAAAGCCTGCTTGTTTTGCCGATTCACAGACACATACTTATAAATATCGGAATGAGGACGAAGGGCCGAATGTCGAAGAGCCAAATGTCGAAAGGCCGAATGTCGAAGGGCCGAATGGGTCGAAGGGCCGAATGGGTCTGTAAATAAATGTAAATTTGTAAATTTTTTTATGAGTTTAGTCTTTGGATATTCTATCGGCAAACATATTGCATTAATTTTGTTGTTTATATTTTGTGTTCTTTTTGTAATTATCAAGTGAAAAAATATTTGTACATAATAGGTATTTCAAAAAAAACCAAAAAGAAATTTTGTCAAAAAATGCCATAAACATCAGACCATTTTTTATTCGTTAGGGTGAAGGAAAATTCTATTTGGACGAATAAAATAATTTCTCTGTGATTTAGTGATGTGAATATAGTGAATATACTCCTAACAATTTACTACATACATAATTATAAAGACAAATTACAGTTTAAGGCAAAATTTCCAAAATGTCTACTTAAATTAAACGAAACTGTTTATTTTAATGTATTGTATATTATTGTCTCTAGTGTTGTTTTGAATATTGTTTCAACCTGAAATGTATTACCTATTTTGATATGAGTCATTTTGACAAATAACATTTCAACCTGGTATTGATATCTGGAAAATTAATATTGTTTTTCATAAATAAATAAAAATTATAGTTCTTAATATCAAATTCAGTACATTTACAAAATATTCCTAAAAACAAGAAATTTAAATGTTATATTTCTAAACACAAAACAAAAAATAAACAAGAAACTTCGGTCCTTCGACCCCTTCGGCCCTTCGACCCATTTGACCCTTCGACCCATTCGGCCCTTCGACCCTTCCGGCCCTTCGATATTCGGCCCTTCGATATTCGGCCCTTCGACCCATTCGGCCCTTCGATCTGTTTGGCTTTTCTACATTCGGCCCTTCGACATTCGGCTCTTCGACCCATTCGGCCCTTCGACATTCGGCCCTTTGATATCATTCCTAAATATCAACCTTTACGCGTAGTAGTCACTACGAACAATGTCGTCTTGAATATACAGGGGGGTTGTTTGTAAATTCGATTCGAACGTGTTCGACTCTTCGATTTATAAGATTCCTATTTGATTTAAATAAGAAACGAACGAATCTGATTCAATTCAAATAAGAATCCAATATTCGAAGACTCGAGTGCGTTCGAATCGAATTCATAAATAGCTCCTCAAGGCGAATTTAGCTAGTTTCTGTGTCGTAAAACTCCGCAGTATTACTTTTCATTTCACGTCGTAATACTCTCCAAGATTACAACCTCAAAACAATAAATTTACAAATTATTGGTGCTCATTGTGTATGTTTCGCTCAATTGCGTTTTGCTAATTAAGATTGTCCACCATTTTACAACAACAACAAAATGTTGTAATAACTTTTATAATAATTCTTTTTTATTTCGTAAATTATTTAAAATAAAAGTAAGATACAAATAAATTTTGGCAGGATTTAAGAAAAAAAATTATTTGGAAATAAATACATAATATTTCGAATTGTGATCGAAATGTAATGGAGGCTTTTTTTTCGCAAGCATAACATGAGTAACATCAATCAAATTGATACAAAAACATTTCTGCTAAAACAATAATAAAAATAATGCACAATAACAAGAAAATGGCATAATAGGCCTGATTCAATGTAAATCTTCTGTTTGTCTTTTCTTCTATTCTGCTACTATTTCTAAGAGAACTAGATACGGGTTTCAAGCAATCCATAAATTTGTGTGGATTTTTTTTCTAAGTAGTATCGAGTTCTCCTTGAATTAAGAGTAGAAGGAAAGAAAAATAGAAGATTTTCGCTGAATCGGGCCCAATATTGTATTTCACCTAAAAACCTAAAACCTATAAACTAAAAATCCATACTCAATCATCAAAGCGCAAAGGTAAACTAAAATGTTACTGAAATGAATTTATTTGTGTCGCTTTGACATAAATATATTGAGCGAACGTTTATTTGGAGATGGTTGCTCAGTTTATACCAATTTAATAAAAAATCAACGATATTCGGCTAACTTCATTTCAAACTGCGGAGTAAAGGCAGTGATATGTACATGTTCAATTTTTGCCTTTAAGGCAAAAAAAATCTTCTCGCTGATTGGTTAACTTTTCTTACTTTACACGGCATAATTGAAATTTCTTTTGTACCGATACATGTAACATTTTGCCGTAAGGGTCTTTTTGCCATCGTATAAAACATACCCTAGAATTTATTCAAATCAAAATTTTGAAATTGACGGTTGCCAAGTTTTAGTTGGCAGTAAAAATATTGAAAATGCAGAAAAGAAAGCAACGAATTATAAATATCGGTCTTTTATACTTATTTAAAAAAAATATTGAAGAAGAAGAAGAACATATTTTTAAAAGGAAACCAAAGACTTGATGGATTTCACCTATTTTATTAAAAATTTAAAAGGGATTTGATACCGAAATGCGATTAACCGATCACCACAATTTTAAATTGTATCATTGAATGATCGTAACTCAATTTGACAAGTTAGCAATTGTAGATCCAAGTATCGAGAAATGCTATTTAGTTCGAGAGCTCGAAAGGTTTTTTTGTATTTAATAGCATTAAAAACGTGTAACATAAATACAATCAAAATTAAAAATCAACAGAACTAACTTTGCACGTTCATTTTCAATTTTAGGTCTTTTAAATTAATTGTTATACAAATTTAATTTTTTAACTTTTGTAACCGACAATGACAAATCACAACATGGAAATTTCAAAATATTTTGAGGTTAGGTAATTTTTGCCGTATGAAAAATTGAGCAATGTCCAATTTTAAAATTTTGCCTAAAAGATATTTCAAGATGGCCGACATTTAACCAATCAACGCACGGAATTATTTTGCCTTAAAGGCAAAAATTGAACATGTATCACGGCCTTAATACTGCGGAGTTTTACGACACAGGGCGCCTATTCTTGAAATTCGCCGAAAAAAGTCGCCGGTGACTTTGGTATAAAACAATTTAAATTTTCGACTGAAATGACGTATTTCACTATAAAATTATAGGCGACTTTTTCGGGTGAATTTCAAGAATACGGGCCCGTACATTTACAAAATATTCCTTAAAACAAGATATTTAAAAAATTATATTTATAAACACAAAACAAACAAAAAACTTCGGTCCTTCGACCCATTCGGCCCTTCGACCCATTCGGTCCTTCGACCCATTCGGCCATTCGACCCATTCGGCCCTTCGACCCTTTCGGCCCTTCGACATTCGGCCCTTCGACCCATTCGGCCCTTTGAAATTCGGCCTTTTGACATTCGGCCCTTCGACATTCGGCCCTTTGATATCATTCCCTATATTTAAGATGGTATTGATTCAGGGTACTTTAACAATAAGAGGTATGATGGATAGCGACTTAAATTTCGTAGAAAACAAGATTTTCCGATTTGATCTTTTTATGTTGTATACGCTTTAAAATTTAACAGCATTGTTGACAACATATGTAAAACAATACAGACACAGCAGGTGTAAAATACATCAATATTTAACTACATAATTTGATTTGTAAGAAAATAATTTTTAAGATGAATCTGTAAATAAAATTTCAAACTTACCAATATTATAGGCAGCCCCAATCCAAATATATTTAGCATATAATTTCTCACCGTTGACACATGAAATGGATGTTTAAGTGATTTATCATCACAAAAGAAGCCTCGCTGGTATGGTTCACCAAACAAGAAAAAGCATAAAATTGGGATCCCAACTGTAATTGCACAAAACATAAAAATAAAAAAAATGTTATTATTGTTATCATTAATTGACTGATATCAGATTAAACAATATGTATGGTATTTTGTTAATTTATCAATTTTGTCAGATATTACAAAAGCAGCAGCTGCATTCGGTGAACAAAACTTTTGAAACAAGAATTTGAACCCAACCTAACGCGCCGAAATTAAAAAAAACTGCAGAATTAAAACAGATCTAAAAATTTCCATATTCTACCCATTTGCGAACCAACGAAATACCCAGTCTTAATTAAATTTTTCGAGTAATTTAAATGTAACATTAATGTTTTCTTTTGTAACATGCACGTGTGCAGATGTCTTACCTGCTAGCAAAATTAATCCCGTTACTACCAAATTTGGCGAGAGCGTAACTATATACGGGCGATTTGATGAATCTGTCATTACGAAAATTTAAAATTTAATAAAAAAATGTGCTGCACACCAATAAAGTTATTACACAAAATTAACAAGTCAGATTATAAAAAAAACAATGACGGTGAACTTTGTTTGATGAAATTTTAGAAATGGATTTTGATCAGCGATATAAATACATGGATAGGGGATAGAACAAATTTTATGGAGCAACTGAAAAAGTATTAAGTGTGTGATAGAGAAAGAAAAAACTTTCGTCCTTGTCTTTAAATTCGAATTTTCGAATACCAAATTCAAATTTATGTGTAGGAGGCGGTAAAGCAAAGTAGTTGTCGCCTAGAGACGGAAAAAATAAACGTTGCAAATTCAAAACATGCCAAATACAATAATATAAAAGTAGTAGTAGCCATGGTAACATATTTGTTTGTTTATGCTGAATTTTTGACGTTTTATTCGAATTTTTTGTTGTTGTTGTTTATTTTCAGGGATGTATTTGAAATTTAACGGAATAAATGGTTATTAATTCTTTAATTAGTGTACGAAAACTGGTAGCGTAATGTTTAACTATTCAAATTTGATATAATTAATTAATTATTTTCAATATAATTAAACATTATCCAATATTTATCCCATTCAATTTAAAAAAAAAATCTGTTTCAAAAAATTTCGAAATGAAATTTATCCAAGTACGGCACTTATTCGGAAATATTTTTTTTGATAAAGAGGAGTATATAAAAGAGTAGTAAGACTATACAATAAAATTTGCTCCATTTTTAGTGACGTAAATCAATGTGATTTTTGATCAATCCGGTATCCATGTATTTATATCGCTGATTTTGATCGAGCAGTTTATGGGAAAGTGATATTCTTGTGATATTATACCGGAACAAATCAAAATACGGCTCTGAGATTGTGAAACAATTTTTAGTTCTGTTAAATATTCATGGGTAGAAAAAATCCTTAGCTATATATATGTTGGCTTAGTTAAAAATGAGCACCTCAATGACCTGCAACGACCAATCTGATGTCGTTATTTCAAATTCGGACAAATTATTTTATCGAATAATGCCAAAAATGAATTAATCAGATTTATCGTTTTTAAAATGTTGGTAAAATAGCGAAATACCATTTTGCCAATTTCACCTATACGGTAGAAAGCACCCAACTTACATTGTAATATTCAAAGAAAAAGGATAACTTCAAATTAGCTATAAACAGAACAAGAGCGACGATGAAAAACGACAACGCCTGTCAAATTCAAATACACAGAAAGCATACGATGCTAACAGAACCAATGACGCTGGCGACTACGACAATATCGCCGAATTTTTTTAGAATCTATTTCTAATTTTATCGCCAGCGTTGCAATGTTACCAACTAATTTTTGCACCTTTGTGTTGGTAGTTACAAATTTTTCGCTGTAAATTCTTTCATATCTTAAGTTTTTGCTCCCTCAATAACCAACAACGTAAATTCAATCGCCAAATTTAATTTAAATATTTGTTTTTTTTTAATTCGTTAAACTTAATATCGTTTTCAAAAAAATTAATTGAGCTAGGGGAACGATTTTTAAGGTTATATTGTTTGTTATGTTATTTAATTTTGTCGTTGGTCGCTGATGCTCTTGTTATGTTTACTAAAGCGATATCGTCAGCAGAAACATGAATTTTGAAGTTATCGCTTGTAGTTATCGCTCTTATTCTGTTTAGACCTTATATAGGCTAGGCATATTCCCACTACACTTTTACATGGAAGTACGGCTCGATTGACGTTAATTTTATCGTTGTACGCGACAAAGATTAATTCGAGAATGGCAGTTGATTATAGTGGCTGAATATTCTAGGGGATGAGTATTCGACGTTATATACAATTCTACCGGTTAGCTCAATTGGGTTTATTAAACCGCAGTCTGTCTATGGCTTAAAAACAGAAGCAAACTCAGTTAGCAGATGTCGTGGACCTGGGATTAATATTATTTTCACGTGGGTACTGTTATGTTGATTGTTTATAAGGATAATGTGGTACTAATGGAACAATAAATTATAACCTAAACGCTAAGGCGCTGCGCCTATCATGTGAAATATTCGGTCGTTAGCGTCATAAAAATTGCGGTTGCAAGGCGATTTATATACATAACATCGCGGCAAAATAACACCAAGTTCAATACTGGAGTTGAACAAATTCCTTCTTTGACCAAAAGTATCGAGGTATCGTACTACTACTTGAATAACCGCTGCTAAATCCTGTTTGCCTGTTACGAAACAAAAATTTTAAATTAAATTTTCGAGTATTTGTATATTTTTTGAGTTGTGTGTGTCTGTTGAAAAAGAAAATTTAATTCGGGTTTAACAGGCGATCAGAATTTAAAAGAAACACAGATTTTTCATGAGAAAATTGTATCTAGAATATTTTTTGTTGTAGCAGGAAAATATAACCTGTAAGCAATCAAAAATATTTTTAAATCTGTTGTAAAAAAAATTGTTAGGTAATGGCGACGCCCGAACTCAAGACCTACAATATGACATACATCATAATACAAAACCGTTCTAAAATCCTATATTGAACACTCTATGGCTATGCTAAGCAATATTCATTACACTAAATTGGGCGAGAACAAAAATAGCTTCAATAAAAATTTTCTAGCTCCGATCTTGATCACAGAGTTTCATTTGAAATATTTTTGTTGTAACAGGCAAACATATCTCGAAAGCAACCATCCATTAAAAAAATAGCAGATTTGAAATCAAAAAAATGTTTTTTCATCAGCGGCAAGGATTGAACTGAACACCAGCACCGTTTAGTTGAAAAGATTTTTAATTGCTTAAGTTCTTATTTATAGTTTTAGAAATAAATAATTCTCTGTTACATATTCAATTTCCCAAATTTAATTAATGGCAACAAGTAACATTCACAATATTTTAAATTTCTTTTTTATGTTGTGTCATCTGTTCTGATCTAGTGGAAAGAAGAATTTTAGATGGAAGAATAACTTTGCGGCGGGCCTGAAATTTGTGGTTACGCCACTGACAACAAGGACGACATTTATGAGCACTATCTCCAAATATTTAGTGATTTTTATGAGCTAAAAAATCACTACGTATACATTTTAACCGTGCATTAGAGTTTTTATTTGCTCGGCCAGGTGTGATGCATCGACCGCGTCCAATTTGAACCAATTTTAGCCATCTATCCGCTATCTGGTAAAATGTTCCACTTAGAAGACTCACAATCGTCCAGCAAGCTGCCTCACATTTCTCTTTGAAAATTTAATGGCCTAAAATCATGTAAATACCTGCTCGGTTGTGTTAATGTGCATCGCTCAATTATTTCTACACAAATGTTAAGGTTTTTGATCCTTTACGTTCGAGCGAGTGATGCGTACCAGCTTTATTCAAGATAATATTTTTACATAAAATATATAAGGTTGTCAGATTACTCTAAGCACATTACGTTATCATAACATGCTCGTTTCTTTAATAGAAAAAACAAAGTTTCTCCATTAAAAATTGATTCAAAAATTTAAACATAAATTCATTGATGTACTACTTCAAAAGTTCCTAACATGAAAAAAAAAATTAAAAAATATTGATACAGATTTACGCAGGATTAAGGACTTTCATCACAATTCTGCTCATAGTCATTTAAATAGGCCGGTTGCTTCTTACACCGTTGAGAGTGTCTAATCGTTGCTGAAGTCGCTTCGTTCGAATCAGTGTGTTGACGTTTCTGTTTACGTTGAATATAATCATTGGATGTTGATGGTAGACTGTCTTCGTTTACTTCAACATTAGGTATGACACTATTTGCTGCGTTACTTTCATGACTTATGACATCACAATTTTCACCTAGGCTGAATTACATGAACAACTTCTTTTGTTATGTTGTTACCGACATTGTCAACTTTTGGATGATTCTGACCAAAACCAACACAAATGTCTTATACAAGCCATATTATTGCCATACAAACACAAAATAAAACCTACTATTTCTGTAAGTATTAGCGTCATAATACAGTATAATCTTTACATACTTTGATTTTAAATTGTAGTTTGTATCAAAGCAAAACCAACACAAATGTCTTAAGACATCAATAAGACATTTGTGTTGGTTTTGATCAAAGCCAGTATAAAATATCACTAACACTTACAGAAAATAGTAGGTTTTCGATTTAATAATATGCGTGCGTCACGGAAATAATATGGCTTGTATAAAGACATTTGTGTTGGTTTTGTTCTGACGCATATCTAGCTTTGGTTGACCTACTTGTACAATATATCATGGGTATGTCATGATGCTGGATCTAATGTGATTTGACTACTTGATATTGCTTGTGGAATATTCGATATATCCAGAGTAGATTGTTGTTGTTGATTTCGATTACTTATCGGATGATTAAATTCATTCATTTGTTGACGATTGCGAATATACCTCTTACCATTGACATCTATTTCATACGTACGGCTTGACAGTTGATTTTTGATGATTGCCAAAGTTCTCTGGCTGTCTTCGGGACGTAGTTTTACCATAACACCAGTTTCAATTTTTAATTCCTTCAACGGCTTTGTTGATTTATCATAGTATTTTTTTTTAGTTTAATCTTCGCTGTTCGATTTTCTTGCTGACATCTTTAGTGGTTTGTGATTTAAGGTTCTTTTCTAGCCTTGGAAGTACTGACCTAGTTTTTCTTGACATGATTCGTTGCACTGGAGGGTAACCAATTTCGTTTGACGTATTCCAATGTTCAAGAAATTCTTTCCAAAAACATTGATTTGATGATTCATATTTTTTAATAATTCATTTTATTATTTTGACGGCGGACTCTGCTTTTCCGTTTCCACGAGGATAATATGGGGACGAGTTGACATTCGTGAAATTCGAGTCATTACTGAAATCGATGAATTTCTTATTTTTGAAGTTGTGTGCACCGCAGTAACTGCTTTTTGTGGAATGCCAACAATTCCCAAAAAAATTTGAGTTTCAGCAATATCAGTACTCATATTTATTATTGATGAAATTTTCGATTGATCAGGCTTGATCCCATCTGCACTTAACAAGTGACCATAAAACTTCACTTCAGTTACCGCTAATCTCATTTTTTCACGATTAATTTTGATATTTGCTTGTCGTAATTTTAAAAATAATTGTTTCAGGTTACGATTGTGTTCTTGCGTTGCAGCTTCTTCTAAGCGATTACCTTTGCCAATTACCAGAATATCATCAGCTATTAATTCGATTCCAGTAAGTCCTTTAACGATTTCAAACAATTTTTGTTGAAATATTTCTGCAGATGCATTAGATGCATCAGAAGTCGTTAGATCCATAGAGTCTTCGGATAGAGGTATTTGCCAATAACCATTTTTCGCATCAATAAGACTGAAAATTTTTGCATTCATTAATTCGGGTAGTATTTCGTCTGTAGTTGGCATCTGGTATTTAGAACGTTTGATAGCTTGATTTAGATACTGAGGATCTAGACAAATCCTTAATTTATTTTTGTCCTTTTTCTTTACGATTACAATGTTAGATATCCAGTCAGTATGATGTTCAATTTTTTCGATGATATCACTTTCTTCTAGTCGATTTAATTCGTTTTGTAAAGTTTTTCGTACGGCTAGAGGTATTCGACTAGAGTCGGTATTTCGCTAGAGGTATACATTCTCGTCAACATAAAATTTTGCTTTGGACGAAATTCTTCCATCGCCTTCGTATAATTCGTTGAATTCTTGAACAATGCGCTTGGCTTCACATTTCAAATTTTCATCATATCCATCTTTTTGTTTTTTTACATATACAGCATTTTCAGTATAATTCTGATTTTCTACACTATTCACCAAGTTACTTTTAGAACACCAACTCGGATTGTTCACAGAAATAAGATTCCGCTTTTGACTTTTGACATTCTATAACTGTTTCTGCAACTGTTGTAATCGGCTTACCATAAAATGGTTTCAATTTAGTTTTACTTTTTCTGTACATAGGTCGCTTTGTGATATTCAATAAGTTTTCCTCACCAATAACACAACATGACGCAACAGTATCCCAGCATGTCATCACATTTCTGAATTTATCATCATCGTGTTTCAATAGTATACCTTTCAGTTACCTTTCAATATTTGTTTATTTGTCTTGCAGTTTCGTATAAACTCGAACTTGTAAACTTCTTCATCTCTATCTCTATTCGATTCAGTATCAGTATCTTCCATTTTTTTTTATGCATTTGTTGTTCTTCTTTACATGGCTTTTATTTCTTAAATTTGGGCAACAGGATGCAAAATGATTTTCCTGTTTACAATTGTTGCATGTTTTACCAAATGCTTCACATCGTTTTCTACCAAATAAATGTTTTCTTCCACAAAATTTGCACGTTAATAAATTCACATTTGTTTTATTATCATCTTTACATTGTTTGTGAGTTTTGTTGATATTTCCTTCAACTACAGTATCATTAATGCCATTTGATTCAGTGTTTTTCCTCATCATTCCCAAATTCTTTTTATGCATTTCATTTAGTTTTGCAATATCAGTTGCTGTTAAGGTTAGGTTTTCATCCACGTGTTGCATTATTTGATTTCGGGGTTTTTCATCGCGTAAACCAAAAATGAATTAATTGCATATCATTTTATTTTCAAGATTGGCAAAATGACAGCCTTTTGCCATGGATAGTAGTCGATAAATGTATATGCGTTGTTTGAACCAACAAATTTTTAACAATGCAATAGTTCTTCCATTGCTGCATAAATATTTTGAGGTTATCGAGATTCTTTGCATTTCCATTAAGTTCGTTCAGCTTCCATTTTGGTTGATTCTCACCCATTTTTATTAATTTACTTTTATTTATTTTTTAATTTAATTTTACACCATGTTAAGTTTTTTGATCTTTTACGTACGAGCGAGTGATGCGTACCAGCTTTATTCAAGATAATATTTGTATATAAAATATATAAGGTTGTCAGATTACCCTAAGCACATTATACGTTATCATAACAACACAATCAGACAAAATTCAATATATTCAGAGATTTCTAGTTTCAAATTCTTAATCTATTCTAATCGATTATTTTAAACTATTTAACGCTTTTATGTATAAATTGCTTCGCTCAATGTTTGTTCTGAAACATTAAAATATGTAGATTATATTCACCACTGATTAAATTAATCGTCATTTAGGGAAATTAACAAAACTGCTAAGTACATGTACAATATATCAAATAACATACATTAAGGGGCATTAACTGTTTATTAATGCTGAATACGACAATTAGGCGTTAAATGCTTTTTACTTTCAACCGCATATATTCTACTTCCATTAATTATCGGTTTAAAATAAATAAAAAAGCAATTTTTTTTTACTAATTTTAAATAAGATACTTTTATTTATTTATGTAAGTTATATACTTTTCTTTTCAAATATGTGATGTTTTATGTTTTATATTTTTTTTTGTTTTGTTTTATTATGGAATGTTGACATAAAGATACGAGTACTAAAAAGTAATAATTTGAATACATACATAATTAATTAATTAGGTAATTAAAATACTTTAAATAATTTTTTGCTTATAATACAAATTTTTCTTAATCTATTAATATTGAAAATAAAAAGTACGGAGAAAGGAGGTTACGGGACCTCAGAAAATTAATTTTTCTGTTTTATTTATTTTAAATAAATTAATTTATTAACTTTAAAAATCTAAATTCATTTTATCCTAACCATTATATCATTTATTAATAACAAATACTATGTATTTTTAGATATTAAAGCAATTAGGTATAAATAATAAGTTAAAATAATCTCTAATCTCTTTTTCGTTTTGTAATTAATTTAATTTTTCAGTAAGATCTCTGAGATAGAAAAGTTCATTTATTTTTTGAGTAAGGCAAAAGGAGTCTGGAGGTTTTTGTTTATATACAAATTGTTTGAAGATTTGTTTATATATAATTCGTTATTAGCTAGCCCCAATATTAAACACGCCCATTCGTTGTGGTGGGACCTCCTAATTCATATCTTTCGGGAAGGTTATTTTTTCGTCGTGCTGAGAATAAGTTGGACACGGCTGATGCCTGAAATTAAAACACGAAATACATTTGATATTAATATTTTGATAAAAAATTTAATGATTGAAAGTAATTAACTTACAACAACAATAGCGACAGTTGCACCTAATACAGCTCCCGAAAGTACATCAGACCAGTGATGTTTATAATCTGAGATGCGCGACAAGCACGTATAAAATGCCAACATGAGGAGCACAAATTGTATTACATGCTTTGGTAATTTAGACCATGACCATGTCATACGCGCTTGCAAATAAATTGCACAATAAACCATTGTGTAAATCGAAAAACTCGAGTGTCCACTTGGGAATGATAATCGCATTTCTTTTAGCATACGTGCAGTCGATTCACCAAGTGCGCCACATGTAAAATCTTCAATGTAACGACCTTGATTTATGGGATCATCGCATGTCGTATTGCCTGGCATAATTGGCCGGCACACGGTAAAGAAATGTGGTCGTAAACGTCCAATTGTATATTTTCCAAAATCGGTTGCCAATTGACTGCAAGCAGCACCGAATCCAAATACACCAATTTGTTGGTATGAACATGTCATCCAATTTGGAATTTCACGGTTAAAGATGACCAAACGTTTTTCATTGCGGCTTGTGGTGCGTGAGTGTACGGTTTCGGTTAACAGAATCTGTAAGAAATAATAAAAGAAAAATAATTATTAGGAAATGAGTAATCTAAAACGTTTCCTACATTACATTAAAAATTTTGTATTATACATAAATCATCATAATACTCTCGTCGCTAGGCGAAATTACATATGTATTATTAGAATTAAAAAGTAATCAATAAAAATTAAAATTAGAATTTCTGGTTTCCTTCTTCTTCTTCTAAAACGACTTTATGTAATTCCAGGAAATTCAATTTATTAAAGCAATATTGTATTATTAGGAAATTCATTTTCACTTTGAAGCATTTTTCTTATTGTTAGCCTGTTTACAATAATTATAGACCGATACCAGCCAATTTACTAATAGTAATAAATGAGTCGAGTACATTGACTTTGTATTTGATTGAATCTTTTGTTTGTATCTTGAACGCAAATTTACATTTTTGTGCAGTACGATAAAAAGTAAAACATAAAATCGTAAGATTTATTGCATTTTTTATCTCGCGAATAAAATAAATAAAGATGTACACAGTCAGTGTGTATACAAGAAGATGAAACCATAAGTGTTTATTACACACGATTAATGTTAAAAGATTGAAATAATGGATAGAAGAAATGTATATAATATGTCTGATATGTTCTTAAGATTATAAACCGGGTACGGTAGTTTCAATTCGCTTCAATAATAAACAAACAACCAACCAACCACTTTCGTTAAATTCGTTACACTCTGAGGCTAATAAATAATAAACAATAAACGCAAAAAAAAAGAAAATTCATCGTCGTCATTCACACAATTTTCTCTATGTGACTTTTTCGTTTTCTTATTTTTTTTTTATATCCAGCAGATGACAACATTCTCGAATAAGATAAATAAACATACAATTATTTCAAAGAGACCTTTCTTATTTTATATTATAAACCGATGAATGCGAAATGTATACATATATGTCTTCTTAAGTGTTTATTGTATATATTCATAATATATGGATTGTACGCACCGTGCCGCACACTTGATCTCTTACGCCGTTCTTCTCATATGTTTATTTTGTGTGAAAGAATTTTTTTCTTTTGTCGTTTTTTTCTATT
This sequence comes from Tipula helvola, assembly GCA_963556165.1. NCBI lineage: Eukaryota > Metazoa > Arthropoda > Insecta > Diptera > Tipulidae > Tipula > Tipula helvola. The sequence goes on from OY744483.1 coordinate 6,285,386, forward strand.
TATCTAATTAAAAAGTAACTGTTCATAAGTTATAAATGTAATTTAAATATTTGAACTGTACGATATAGTTGTAATTCAAATTATACACTATATTTGTTACAGCTCTAATGGGAAGCCCACGCTGCATTTTAATCGTTTTATCTTGTTTGGGTATGCGGTAAATCTCTTAAAGATTAAATCTTTATAGTTACAACTTTGTAGTATATAGTCGCAACCGCCAGTAGAATTCTTTTATCTTAAAGCCGACTGTTTACAAACCTTGTAAAATTAAATAACATTTTGGTTAGTTAGGAGCTCCTGAAAGTTCCTAACCTAATTTAATACATAAAATAACAAAAAAATGATATTGATTATTTAAGATTTTTTTAGTCAGTTTCGATCAATTTATCTGCAGTGCATTTTTCACAGTCACTGGTGATATAAAACTGTAGAAAAATGGGGAAAGCTTTGTTTCTTAAAAAAAACTCAATTGATTCAACCGCCTGGCCAGTTACTTTTTTATATAATTGGATAAATATATCAAAGTTACTGTGGAATTTATGCTGGAACCAAACGTCGTTAAAATCCTCATTGTACAGTTTGTCCTCGTAAAGTGAATTATAAACGGCATCAATAAAGTTTCAATACAAATCTTGGATGAAAATTTCACATGTAACTTTAAATTCAACCATGTACTTAATAACACTTAAAATACTACTTATATATTTGCTCTGGTGTAATAAAGATTAATTAAATACGATAAACAAATGGAATAATATACCAGATAATTACAAATCACATTGAACCGAAGCTATCTAAACTCAACTGACATGACAAATGACAATATGTACAAAACAAAAAATTAAAAAAAGCCGGTTTTACAAAATTGCTACATACTACACCAATACCTCGATTTGCGACGTTTCGATTTGCGACGTTTCCAATTGCGACGGTACATTTGTTACTACCAAATTTCAGTTTTGCGTCGCTTAAATTATTTGTTGCATCGTTACTTAAATGTTTTCTTGCTGGAAATACGTCAAGGTTATTTAATTATGTTGCAATTTTATTTACAAGACGCATTTTTATGGAACGAATTACCGTCGCAAAGTGAGGTATGGGTGTATATGTATACATATTTCGAATATGAAGACCTTTTCACGTAAAATAATAATTGCATATTTTTTTAAGGGGCTTTCCAATTTGAAATTTTTTGAATAAAGTCTATCAAATTTATTCATGAAAGGTATTTTGTATTCGTGTCTTCTCTTGATCGATTTTTTTAATTTAAAATTCAATTATCTAAATTAATTCCATATTTAACAAAATAATAATTCTCACAAAATAATTTATTCATCCAATTTCCTGTGATATTTGATATGCCCTTATGGAAAAAGTCTCCAATTGGAGAGATTAAACATTTTACTGCGGTAAAATCTTAGGGTCGAATTTATAGTCGTAACTATTGCTATTGTAATAGCAACGATTTTTTAAAATCATGTCTAAAATTCGATACGAATTTCGAATTTACTTTCTTGTTTTGGATATTTTGTAGTAATGTGATAGTAATCTTATAGTGAGGTTTATAAATACGAAAACTGTTATTATAACATGAGTTATAGTTGTAGTAACGACTATAAATTCGGGTCTAAGTTACAAACAAACCGATTAGAAAAACCACCTAAGTAAATGTGTCACGTTTGTGAGAGAAAAAAAAACCTACACTGCAAGGCACCGTACAAATCATCGAACAGCCCCAATTATATCAAGCGGTGCTTGTTAATTTATATTTTGTATAAATTCTAGGGATTATATCTGGTGCAAAGCTTTATCTATAACCTACAAAACCTATACTAAGTGGTGCCCTTTAGTAAGTATCTTCTTTTGCCATTTTAGGTAATAAGCTTTTTTCTAGTTTAGTTGGAGAGCCAGTTGACCTTATTTCGATTCTTATACTTGTGTTATGATGGTTTATTGTACCAATTCATGGAATTAAAACTTAAATTTGACGATAGCTGTATCATTTCGTATTGAAAATGCGCAGCTATTGGCTAGAAAATACAGAAAAATACCCATGAGTTAATATCTTGTAAATGTCATGATAGTTTTTTCGGGCTGACACTTTAATGTCATGATATACACATTTTTTTATTTATTTATTTACCAACTTTATAATTATATACAATCTGGTTACAAATTTTTCAATAATACAATAATATACAGTCAAACCTGTTTTTGTGCGGTCTTTTTTTATGCGAATTTTTTTTTATGCGTTTTTTATGTGCGATTTTTTTTTGTATGCGATATTTTTTGTGCGATTTTTTTTATGCGGTATATGAATATCGAGATTCTGTTCAGCCATTTTCATACTTAATGCATCAGCCAAGTTCATTAATCATTAGACATGCTCAATATTCTCATATATTCCATATTCCAGCAAATTTCAATATGTAATTACATAATGCACACAAAGAATATAATTTAGTTAAAAGAAATGTTTATTTCACAACTAATGAAATGCGTAGTAATAGCCACACTGATTTTTAACCTTGAACATAAACTAAAAAAATATACAGTCAAACCTGTTTTTGTGCGGTCTTTTTTTTATGCGAATTTTTTTTTATGCGCTTTTTTTGTGCGAATTTTTTTTGTATGCGATTTTTTTTGTGCGATTTTTTTTTATGCGGTATATGAATATCGAGATTCTGTTCAGCCATTTTCATACCTATTGCATCAGCCAAGTTTATTAATCATTAGACATGCTCAATATTCTTATATATTCCATATTCCAGCAAATTTCAATATGTAAAATTACCTATTATCTTGCACACAAAGAATATAATTTAGTTAAAAGAAATGTTTACTTCACAACCAACGAAATGCGTAGTAATAGCCACACTGATTGTTAACCTTGAACATAAACTAAAAAAATATACATAATGATGTAAGAAAAAAAGGAAATTTACCGTTTTATTTCAAAATGAGAAATTAAAATTTGTTTAAATGTTTCCATGTGTAATTTAATTTCGTAAAACTTTGACATATTTTCTAAGGGAGACTTTTTTTATGCGGTCCCTATCCACCGCATAAAAAAAATTGTTTTTAAATTTTTGTCCAAAATTACTTATTATAGCGATTTATGAAGTTTATGAATATTTTTTTTTTGTGCGATTTTTTTTGTACGGTCCCTATCTACCGCACAAAAACAGGTTTGACTGTACAATATGTAGGTAAGAAAAAAGGAAATTTACCGTTTTATTTAAAAATGAGAAATTAAATTTTTTTTAAATGTTTCCACGTGTAATTTAATTATTTATTTTGTTTAGAAAGCATTTTCTCGCTATTTCGTAAAACTTTGACATATGTATTTTCTAAGGGAAACTTTTTTTATGCGGTCCCTATCCACCGTATAAAAAAAAATTTTTTGTAATTTTTGTACAAAATTATTTATTATAGCGATTTATGGAGTTTGCGAATATTTTTTTTTTGTGCGATTTTTTTTGTACGGTCCCTATCTACCGCACAAAAACAGGTTTGACTGTATACTAAAAGCAAAGTAAAACAAACATGAAAAATTACCAATAAGTTAAAAGAACATTAGACATCAATTTCTTTTATGTCTCACTTGACAGATTAAAATCGAAAGCCGATCGAACTTTATTAAAAGAAACAGTAGTTTGATAAATAGGCTCACATTTACCGTAGTTATGCCTAATGTAAGGCAGCTTAATTTGGAAGTCTCTAACGCGAAAGGTCCGTAACGGAGTATATATATCGTACAATACCAAAATCTCAGGACAGTCAATTTTAGACATCAACAAGTCTCTAACCAATAACGCGCCAATTTCGATTCTGCGGATAAAGAGCGGCTCAATATTTATTAATTTACATCTACCACGATACGGTGGAAGTATAAAAGCGGGTAGGTTCTCATCTCTGCGCAACCTTCTCAGAGCAAACCTTAAAAAACGCTTTTGAACACTTTCAATTCGCTCTGAACAGTTACCATAAAACGGATTCCAAATTGCTGCACCATATTCCAACAACGAACGCACAAACGAAATATATAATATTTTAATAGAATAAGGATCTTGAAAATCCCTCGAAAACCTTTTAATAAACCCAAGCATGGAATTCGCTTTAGAAATGCAAATGTCAATGTGCTTATTGAACGATAAGTTCGACGTAAATGTTATACCTAGATCCACAAACGTATCAACATTATCAATAATACAGCCATTGTTTTACATTTGGAAATGTTTAGGGTCAAATTCTGAGCTGTGCACCACATACTAAAATTATTTAAGTCGGATTGGAAATCTCTTGCGTCATTGATGCATGAGATGGTTTTAAAAATTTTAATGTCGTCCGCATATATGAGGATGTCGGAATAACTCAAACAATCAACTACATCATTAATGAATAGTATGAAAAGCATAGGACCCAAATGACTACCTTGAGGCACTCCCGAGGTGACATTAATAACTCTGGATGACAAGTAAAATATAGTGACATTGTTATATCGTGATAACATCCAATGGTGTCGCACTGGATCACAAACGGTTTATTAAAATTTGGATGTACCAGTAAGGGTGCGTTCAGCCAATTTGACCTTTTCGAATGATGCCCGTGATTTCTCAGTCCAAATAAAATGTTTATGTTGTTTGATTGGATAATAACATGCCGCCATTCCCAAAAACCGCCGCAGTTTCTTGAGATTGGAAGGAACAGAGTAATCGCAGATAGCCGCAATCTTTTCCGCATTAGTCCTTAGGGTACCATCTCCTATCACATATCCCAGGTACGTAATTCTTCTGAGCAGGAAATGATTCTTTTCAATATTGATCGTTAAGCCAGCATCCGACAACTTCTTAGCAATCATTGATCATAAAACAAGATGTTCCTCCAATGACTTGGAAGTAATCAATAGATCATCAAGGTACACAAAATGCGAGCATGAAATTTATGTGAAATCACCTGATTCATTAATCCACATAGTTTGTGTCGCATTGCAAATAAAAATAGCATTACTGTAAATTATTATAATGGTCTACCAGAAACGGTAAACGCGGTCTTGTCGCGAGACTCTTCTCCTAAGGGAATTGTAATACATTTGATATCCTCTAGCCGGCTTGAGAGGCCGCCGACAAAAAGTAGCGGATATCCGTCTCTCTTTGTTATTTCATTAACGCGTTAGGCGTCTAAATACAGACGACCATATACCATTTGGTCTCTGGACTAATGTCACAGGTGAACTCCATGAACTCTTCAATCACCCCCAGCGGAAACATCAGATAATAACTTTGTTTGACCGGACTGGCTCGTTTCACATCTATATGATGAAATATTAGGGAAGTTTTACCTAATCGGTGTTTATTAGACGACCGAAAATTTTCAATAATGGAATCCAGACAGGTTTATTGATCAGAAGAGTTTAGTTAGTTTTAGTTTAATTCCGAAATGGTCTTTGGAAAAATATTAAAAGTTTCAAAAAATCAATCCCCATGTATAAGACTTATTTTAATCCACCCGGGCACCAAATAAATTCGCACAAATTTACTCATAAATACCCAAAAATACGTTCAGAGTGCCCACTCGCTGTTTTAACTTTAGATGATGCATGATGCATATATTGAACATTTTGACATCAACTTGACCCTAAGGCGGTTGTAGACGCTTCACTATACATCAATCCGGTATAAGTTAACCCGTTAATGCTTACTATTCGACAAAAATGTTTCGGATATTTTCAATTTTCGACCTTTACACTCCTTCCAATAATGTTTAGTATGAAGACCTGCGGAAAGAAATTTATTTCTCAACTTTGCCGTTGAAACAAAAGGAAAGGCGTTAGATAAATTATGAGTACTGTGATGTTTAATTTCATTTGATGCTGAATCTAATATGTAGGTTAGATTTTCTGATAATTTGAACTAGGTGCTGTTGTTTTCGAGGTATTCGGTGTGGGTGTGTTTTGATTGCTGCTCCTGAATCTGAAGAATTTTGTATACAGCTGTTTGACTCCTCGGCTTCTTGTTTTCCGACCCGCATTTTGAACAGTTAGGTTTTCCGACGCCATCGGCACATTGATAAAACTTATGTCCCACATCTAAACGGTTTCAACATATACCAAGATTGGAATCCTGGTTAAAATTTCAATTTTGATTAGGTTTACTCGTATATGCGTCAATTTAGTAAGGTGAATTTTGATAATTGACTCAAATTTTGGATTATTTTCAAGTTGGTATAAAATATTATTCGGTAGTTTTGAGCACTAGAAATAGGAACAGGAGTAATCCATGTGTTACTATCTGTCGACAATTCATTAACATGTTTTGTCATATCTGAAAGTAGGTTCGTAAATTCTGTAATTACGTTTCCGTGTGCCTTCTAATGCCAAACATCGCCTGCTATTTTGGAGATGTGTACGCGCATATTACATGTCAAAATACGTATAATATCTGTATGGTATATGAGAGAATGAAATTGCAAACTCAATCCCAACATTTCGTTGTAAAATTCGATAAAGGATTCATTCAGTTTTTGCTCCCTCGAATCAATCAATCGACGAAAATCATCATCCGTACGCAGGCTCTGAAAATTTTAGATAAACGCTGCTTTATACAGGGTGACCCATTTTAAAAGAACCACTCAAGTAACTACGAAGTCTTGTTTTTTTTTAATGGAAACACATATTTATGACTGTGGCTTCTGAAAAATGATATTGTATGACTGAATGTAGAATTTCACGCGCTTTCAGAATCCGGAGTCAAAAATAGGCATTCTCATTTTTTTAAAAAGCGACGACCTTGAAATGACTTTGAAGTTTGACCTGAAGCTCATCATTTGATTTCCCCCTAAAAATTGTGCAACTTTTGTATCTATATTTTTTTTTGATTTAGGCCTTCCCCTGGGAGTTATTTGAGTGGTTCCTTTTAAATGGTTCACCCCGTATTGAAGCCAATTACAAGAGGCATTTCTTTCGATATAACACCAATGCAATTCATTATTCTGAATGTAGATTTAGAAAAAAATAAAAAAAATTGAAATTATATTAGAACTAATCACCGAAAGATTTAAGTGCTTAAGTTCCGGCTAACTCAAAAGTTCACTGTAGCTACTCCGTGTTTTCTTTGCTTTTTCTATGATCGATTGAGACAAAAATTTGCACGCAGAGTAAAATTATTTACGCCCGTGCATTTTTTAGAAAATTTGTTTTTTTTTGGTCGTTCTACCCTACTTGTACTGAACACAAATGATTATAGTTCTATTATTTTGCATATTGTGCCGTCGATTTGATCAATTTTGAGTGGTATTCGCCATTTAACATTAATCGTTTATAAATTTTTATTTTCCAATTTGAGCAGACAATTTGTAAATATTAATTTCTACAGATTGTATCAGTATTAGCTACTTGCAGCAACTTTTAGGCAGCGTTGGTTTCTAAGTGTACAAAGGGAAAGAGAATTGTCAAACTCTCTCTTGTCGTACGGTTAAATTGGGTTAATGTTTATTATTTTGTTCACCGGATGTTAACTATTTTGCAGAATGTTGCTAATACAATTGATATACATATTATGTAAAATCAGTTCGAATAAAGCAATAACCAACAGCTTTCAAAATGCTTCGCTATCTAACCATAACCACTTCAAAACGCAATAAAAGTTAATCATTTATTGTTAGGATGTAAAATTTATTTTACTGTACTTTTCCAATTATTTTCAATAAAACCTTAAAGTAATAAAAAATTCAACCGATAGTGATGCAAGACAAAAAAACCGATGATTATAATTTATCTTCGCTATGTTACGTATTGGTTACGACATGGTAACCAAATGAAAATTTATTTACCAGGTAACAATTTTATATGTGGTTTACCCTTTCCAAATAGACATGAACCAAAAACCAAACAACATAAAATTTTTTTTTATTGAAATGTTGCCTATTCGCGCTTTATGTCAATATAAATCTATTTCTGCATTTGCCCTACTAAAAACATAAAAAATCAAATAATAATTTTCCAACCAATTATCTCAAATAAAAACGAATTAAATTTCCCTTGTATATAAACATTAACTTTGATTTTAATAACGCGCCTCGATGTAATTTCTCTATAGTTGTTGCTACAACATCAGTTATGACAAAATGCATTGTCAGTTGTTGTCATATATTAAAGTAAAGTAAAGAAATGGTAATGAAATTTTATGTAGAATTTTTTTCACGGTTCAATGAATCCAATTGATAAAAATGTAATACAATAATAAACTTACTATCAACTATATTATGTAAAAAAAAAAATAAAAAATAAACGATAAATTATTTAATTGTTTTATGTGTAACACAATCGTATATAAAAGAAAATCATGTTAGATTTATTTTTTTAATTGGTTATGCTTTACTTGTATACGAGTACACACAATCAATTACATGACATGCATTTTTATTAGGAAGATGATTTATGGCAAAATGTGAATAGTTTTGTGGTAGGAGATTTGTCATATGCAGAGTCGAATGTGAATGCATTTTACAGTTTTATAGATTTTGATTTATAGGGACGACAAAACATGCGAATATTTAACGGAAAATTCTTGTAAATTCGCAGTCACATACATATAAATAAATCATGAAATACCCACGACGTTATAATATCGTTGAACGCCTACTGTAGAAAATAACCCAATGTATATAAAAGTATATTATGCAGATGCAATTACACAATCCTATATGAGATGTGAGATCAATTAAAATAATAAATAAAATTGTATTTCATAATAAAACATTGATAATGAATGATATGACATAATTAAAATGTGTGCATACAACATAATCTAACTGGCGGACGAGACTACGAGTAGAGTATTATATAAGAGATGATGATAGTAATTATCAAGCTCGTTATTTTTCATTCAAACTATTATTATTATTATAATAAATGCACATATTCTATAAGACGTCATTATTTATCTTCGTCAACTTAATTAAAATACCAACAGCAATCATTAATAACAATATAATACATAATGGAAATGAAACATCTAACAGCACGAAAGATGTTCAATTTATTCGTGATTAAGAAAATTTATTGAAATGTGGCACAAACCTACATCAATTTTATATTAATTTAAATATGTATTATTGATTATAAACTTGTTCGTTTATTGTATTATGTATGTGTATATACTTGACATTTATTGAAATGAAATTAAATGAAAAGTTTTACAAAGAGACAAAATTTAACAGACAAGCAAAAAATATAAAATTTCGTTACCTACCACCTAATTGCGGATACAAAAAGCATCCTACAGAATATCAACATTATAACATGCTGAAAATTAGTGTGTAATTTTCATTTACTTATCGAATGACAGTTGTCAGATTGTTGTTGGATTAATGCATAAATTATTTATTTTATTAATTATAAACAAATCGATTTTCTAATTGATTAGTTTTATTTTATCCGCATAACCAATTGAAAATACATAAAACCAATTTGTATTGTCGGCGTTGTTTTGAATTTTATAAGATAGTATAGTATTAGATAGTACATGAATAATTAAGGAGGCAATGCACTATATAAGTGCCGAACTGAAACAACAAAATTGTTTCGGTACAAGTATTAGAATTCGCCTACTCGCCTCGCCTATTGAGTTTGAGATTAATATTTTAAGTGACAGAACAAGATTTTTTTATTTGTTTAGATCGAGTGTGTTGTCCTTTTCGCGTGGAAGTTGTTTACATTTCCCAGACGTTATAAAACTTGTAAAACGATACTTTATGACTAACCAGCAAATAAAATATTTTGATGCGAATATTTTGTAATAAAATAAATATAATTTATCGCCGTTTTCTTCTGGAAAAATAAAATATCTCGTAAATTATGAAAATTTATCTTCTTCAATAGCAAACAGGTGTCATCATAAAAATCATAAAAAACTCATTTATTCAATATTTTGTAATATGGTTCTTTAATGAATTCCCAACGAAGTTCAAATCCCCCCCCCCCCCCCCTTATAATTTTGAAAGATTCAAGTGGCGGTCGCCCTTTCAACCAAATTCCTTATTGGAAAGAATATTTTTTTGAGAAAATGTCAAAAATCAATTGTTAAAGACCAAATTATTTTTAATTACATACTATACTGTCTTCCACCGTAAATAACGCCTAAGCGTTTTAAATAAATATGGGCGTTTTATTCAAATAAAGCACTTTGGGCGTTACATTTATTAAAGAATTCTAAACTTCACATAATTTATAATTATGGAAAATGACCAATTGATATTTTGAAAACAGTGAAGGGTATAATTTTTATGGCTTTGAAATTATAAAATCGGTTTCTACATCACTTAATGATTGAATCAAAAATTACTGGACAGTAAATAAAAACCTTTGAAACCATTTCGGTAGTTATATTATGTTTAAGTGTAACTCCTCCAGTTCGGTAGGATTGTTTTCGGAGTTAACAACCAAGAGTAAGATCCTGAGTAAGTCCTGACCAAAAAACGTCGAGGCTGGTAGTTAAATTTATGTGCCTAAAAATGTTCACGATTTTTTTTTATATATCCTTAGCAACACCATTTTTATGCCCAGGGTCACTTAGGGCCATATTTATAGTCCGCACTACAACCACTGTTGTTAATAAAGCAACTCTTTTGGTATTTATGAACCTCACTATAACAACTGTTTCAAACAGTTGCTACAACTATAGTCGTGGATATCGGCGACTAAAACAGTTGTTACAAATTTTCGAAAATAAATTTTTGTTGTTGTAAATTGTGTTCGAATTTCGAAATTAATGTCAAAAACCAATCTTTATAAATATTATTGTCATAAAATCAGTGTAAATATATTTATTTTATTGTTTGTACAACAAATAAATAAAATATTTTACTCTTAAATGGATTCTTCATTTTCTTCAATATTATCATCCGCGTCAGATGGTTCTGATTATTTATTAAAAATTAACTGTGTCCGAAAAGAAAAATGCTGTAAAGAACGAATCACAAGATTTTTATACAGATGAGGAATTAAATAAAAGATTCCGATTTACGAAAATAGCCTTAAGGTGTTTGGAAACGTTAGTGGAAAATGATTTGAAGCATATTGATAATAGAGATTTACCTTTGACGGTAAAGCAAAAAATCATGATTGCTCTGCGTTATTACGCGACTGGTTGTTTTCAAATCCTCTTCCTTTCATAATAAATTCGCTGTGCCTCATATCCCTTTTCTTGTGCAAAGTAACATTTCTCCTTTGCGTCATTGCATATGCATTTACTTTTAGATAACAAAGCTTTCTTTTGAAGTGTATAGTAATTTCTTTAGATAAATCTGAATTACTAGTACTTCGTTTTCTGCTTCGAGGGAAATTAGCAATCTGTTAATGCCACGATGGCTTGTACTGAAGGCATATTTGGTGTTTCGGATGTTGTAGGTAAGGACGGTGGTGCTTGTTGTACAGTCATATCTTGATCATTACAGTCATTGGCTTCTTCACTGTCCAGATATTCGTATTCGTATGAATCCTCTTCATCATCTTGACAATATTGACTGTTTTGCTCTTACAAATTTAAAATAATAATTAATTATCATACGATTCGTATTAAGTATGGAATTTCTAATTACCGTTTCATTCCTATATCCTGAATCATTATCGTAACAGTTTACTTGCGGACTAATCGTTGGCAGAATTAATTCATATAACTCACCATCAGCCTGAGAGAGTTTTACTGTAGAAGGACCACCACCAGTACCTAGAACATCTTTTTTCATCTTTGGTAGTTTTGCCTTCATATTTGGTAGTTTTGGGCGAACGATTATTTGGCTATTCTATTCTAAAGCGACACTCTTCCAACCTTTTTTTCTGTTTTTGTCACCGAATCAGTCTACAGCGTTATTTTTTGGAAAAACTTCATCTTTAAAACGCTTTCTAAAAGAAACGGTTGTATGAACTTCTATTATGTACATAAAGTTTTTTTTTTTTAAACTTTTAAGATTTTTTGAAATATTCTTAGATTTACGTTCTACAGATTAAGAAAAATCGAACGCCCGCGAAAAAATTCGCATTTTGAAAAAAGAACCAGCCTAATATATATGTAGATTTGGTTGGGTTTCGTTTATATTTCTCCCTCTACAATTTACGAGTTTTAGGAAAGTAATTGGTAGCAGTTTTTGCGTTAAGATTGACGACTATTGGCTAAATTTTTTGAACAATTTTAAGATTTAAATGCCATTTTGACTTAGGTTCTCGTCGTATTATAACTAGAATGATAGGGGGGTTTTTAATGTTGATTCATTCTTTAATCCATAGGGGGATACACTTCGTCTCAATAAACGAATGACTAATTTTCTCATGAAATTCGCAAATTTTATGGGTAAATATTTCATATTAAAGCTACAATCAAATTTTGGTAACAAATAAAACTTCCTATAGATTAATTTCTGTAAACCGCATAAATACGCTTTTTCATTTGAACGACGCGATAACGATATATCCGTTGTAACGATATATCCATTAACAAAAGAAAATACGTTTCACATAATCCAAAACGAAAAAAACTCTCTAAAACTTGTGATTGTGGTGCGGTTTTTTTCTACATTCCAAAATTTCAAATCACAACAGACAATTTAGCGAAATTTTTAACTTGATGGCATAATAATTTTTGACCAAAAAAATAATTCTACACTTTGTCATTGAGGGTACACTGTGTCAATGTTATCTGTAGAGTTTCAGAAAAGCGATACTCAACTTTTATCTATGACGATTTTAATTTAATTTATTTTAAAATTTTATTTGATTTTGATAATTTTTATTATCGTCGTAAAATGATGATAACAATGAAATAAATGAATTTTTTACTAATATTACTACTCTAAGATGAACTCTAAGCAGTTATGCCTGGTTTATCCAGGCCAACGTGTACTTTTGATGAACAGTAGGTGTAAACTTGAACATAAATTTACAAGGACCAGTGAGTTTCAAAACTCTTTCTTTATTCGGAGTACGCGTTTGTATGGAGCGGGTTGGGCGACGAGGCTTTCCCTTTAGTAACTGAAATGTAAAATAATATATCATCAATAAATGAAATATATGTAACTGAAATATGTAGGTTAGGTTAGGTTAGGTTGAAGTGGCTGCTATCGCACACTTAGGCCAGCAATGGCCCGTTGTGATACCACAGGATCCCATCTCCCCATTACTCCCGTTGAAACCAACCAGAGCTATTTATATAGCGTAATAAATCTCGCACTCCACAGTCCGCGAGTTCCGAAAGGCTGTCCATACCGTACACACCCAAATACTTATGCCTTCTGTATGATAGCGCCGGACATGAGCATAGGAAGTGTTCCAAAGTCTCCTCCTCCTCTTCGTCCATGCAACTTCTACAAAAGTCATTCGTCTGTATCCCCAGCCTTCTCGCATGCTCCCCAAAAAGGCAGTGACCTGTCATTATCCCTACGACCAATCCTATTTCTTGTCTTCCCAGGGATATTAGTACCTTGGAGCGCCGCAAGTCCAGTTTTGGCCAAACTTGCTTTGCTACCCTGCACGTGAGAGTGTTGATCCACCTCTCATTTGTCAAGGCGATTGCCTTTTTACTGAGCGCCCATTTTAGCACTGCCATAGGCCTCCCCAGACCTACCATTTCTGGCTGCATCTGGAGAGTCGTACCGTACCTAGCTAGTTCGTCCGCCCTGCAGTTCCCCGTGACGTCCGAGTGACCCGAACTGAAATATGTAACTAAAATTGCAAAATATTTGATAAAAATATGTAATTAAAATGAAAAATTGGTGGTCACATTTTGAAAAGAAATCCAAAACTAGAACTTATATCATAAGAGGATTTTAATTCACTCATTAAAAAAACGTATCTACAACATTTTGGCTTTAAAGTGGGACAAACTAATTTCACTGCGTATTATAGAGGGCTGGAGAGGTTTCCAAAAATGGTTTCATATCTCCAAACACTTAGAAACGTGGACAAGTAAACGGTCCCTACCTCTAAAGTGCACCGTGTTTCATTAAAAGTTCGAAGAATTCTTTTAAATATATTTTAAAAATTTTGGATATGAAATATCTCACTGGACGAGAATTTTTTGTTTTTGATAAAGGTGTATGGGATAAGAACTGGTGAATGTTTTGTTAAAATAATTTTATAACGGCTCAAAATTAGACCTATTTAAAGGATCCAGGTCGATTTATCTGGGGATGGGCAACGTAATATGTTTCTACTGTCAGAAGCCGCTATATAAACAGTTCACCGACAACGAAGAAATTGAAGGTAAAATCGTATTTCTGTTTCACGATCAAAAGAGAAAACGATCATCTCATTTTTAATATATTTAGGAAACCTACTTTGTTGCACGTTACATTACAGCTGACTCGCAAAAATCGCTGAACCAGAGTACCTTATTGTCCAGATATAACGAAAAAAAAAAATCACCAGAACCATTAACAAATATGACCTTCAATTAATCTTCAAAAGCGGTGACAAGATCAGTTGTGAGAATTGTGATATATGACATACATATGTACATATATACAGAAAGTTCCTCCTAAGCATGAATTTGGTAATATTTGTTCGATTAACTTCATAAAAATTTGAAATTATCCTGGGCCATGTAACTAATTAAAACTACTGCTTGATTCTAAAAAAAATTCATTTTGACAGTATAGTGAAATGAGGCAAATAATTTAGTTAAACAAAGAATTAAATTCATTGAAGACAATTTGTGATGAACCAAAACTAATGACAATTGTTCCAAATACTAAATTTCTTAACTTATATATGTATACATGAAGGGCAGTACATAAATATCCGTTAATAATTCCTGTAATAAGAACTTTTTAGAGCAAGAGTCGGTTTTTTGCCAATTTTAGGTATATTTATGTTGTCGTACGAAGGCCAGAATATATAATTTTAATATATAAAACTTTTAAGTTTAAGTTTGATAAGCAAATATGACGACAATTTTAATAAGAAACAAACAATTTTGTAAACTTGTTAGTTTTATCACTAACAGGAATAATTGAATTTGTATAAGAGAGTTACATAAATGAGCGGAAATTCTAAATCACAGCTAATCATTTATCTATTTGATGGTCCGTTGCTAGGCAAAGTAGCAACATTTTAGAAACTATTAGAGTAACACAGAATTTGAAAACAGTTTGATTAATCAACTAAACTGAAAATTTTATTCTAATCATAAAATCACAGTGTGTGGTTACATTCATCTAAAAACTAAGGTCAAATCATCGTTATCATAAAACCACATATTATTAGAAATTGGTTGTCGGACGTTTAATGTTGATTAGATTAATATGCTTACCACACCACGATTCCAAGTTCGATTTTCGCCGTCTATTAAAACATATTTACCACAAAAAGCACAAACTCAGTTCAATTCAGTGTCTGCGAACTAATTTATTGATATTTCCTGATTTGAACAACATACAAATGTGCAATTAAATTCATGTAATTGCAGCAATGCAAATATTTTAAAATAATCTCCAATCGAATAACTACAACCTTTTGGCCCCCGCATAAAATATAAAAAATAATCTTTACACACATAAAATACCAATAAAACCAATTCCATTGTCGTCTATCTTGCGAGCACAGCGTGCATAAAACCGTCTCATAAAAATTTTCCATTTATTTTTCATTTTTATAGTGTTTTATATAATAAAAATTGTAATGCGATGTAAAATTTTAATTCCAAATTGAAACCACACAACTTGCATTACATCAAATTCCAGTAGCAACACTTTCTTTCTTATCTATTAGAAGTTTCAATGCTCAATCTCATGTATCTAAGAAAATCTTTTTAATCGCTTTTATAATTATTCAATGTTGCAAATGTGGGTGGCATTTCCGTACATGAAGTCCATAATAAAAATGAAAAATCGCGTGCGCACACATCTCCAAAAAGGCATTGGTGTCAAAATAACGATAAAAATAATAAAAAATCTTAATTATTATCACCATCAAAACCTAATAATAATCGTTCATTAATTATAAAACATAAGTTAAATTACGTGATTAGAATATTTTATAACGATGTCTCTATATACATATTGCAGACAAGTAAACTTAATGTTAAATATAAAATCTAACAAGGAAAACAGAATATAACGACGAATATAATTAAAAAGTACATTTAAAACGGTTTTCTTTAAGAATTCTTATTGTTTTCTTTTGTTTATTATATTTTGTGTTAAAATTTAATCCAATCAAGGTAAAGTGTTAAATTTATTACTGTTGAAATTTGTTATCGCGCTTATAGCCGCGCTATTTTCTCTATTCTTGTGTAAATACTTAAAAAAGACATTGTACTATGTAATGTGTATTATTATATTTGTTCGTACAGTCAAACTTGTTTGTAAACATAATACATTTTGTGTATACGTACATAGTTTTGTTAGTTAGCTGTTGATATTCAATTAAATTATAATTTTTTAAGGCGTTATGCGCATATTCTTACATATATAGGCGGATTTTTATTAGTAAAGTTAAGGATAGCTAAAGAAACATTGATTGACAGGCTATTACTAATAAATTAAATTCTCTGTCTCGAGAAGACTATCCCCATCACAAACAAAAATATGTGCATATGATTAAGAAACTATATCCGTAACGGTTTTTTAATTTAAAAGTTCTGGATATCCCTGTCAATCTCTACTTTTCTCGAGAAAACCATTTTTTATTTACTAATTTATTTCATTCGTCTTCCACAATTAATTTCAATAGAATTAATTTTTTTTTTGTTGTTTCAATTTGCATAACAACGACATGCAATATTTATGATTCGATATAAAATGCAAATTTAAATTCTATTTTTATATCTCGTGTGTGTGTAATAATATGCGAATTTCCCTATATGCAAAAATTATTGATAAAAATAACAATAAATTTTCATTTAGCAATTGCATTCAGAATAATTGATTGGTATATAGGTAATTTGTCTTGCACGTATAATCGTTATTCATGAAATGCACTCATTTACGTCAATTCCATACAGCTAAATAGCTATCTTTTTATCTAGATTAGAAAGTCTCTCATACTTAATATATTCGTATACAAATGATTTGTTGGACGAGATACATACCAATTAGCCGATCGGATTTTATTTGTATATCATCATGCATTTTTCAAGATTGTCGACAAGCAAAATTCCTAGAATATCATAAATTGTTGTCTGCATGATATACTATAGATGGATATCGGGCAGAGTGGCGTTTGAAATCAATACCATTATACCAACCAACGTTTCAATAAAAATAAAATAAAAAATATTCAGTAAACTCAGCTGTACCACCACGATTATTATTTTCAGATAAGATAAGATTCTTTCATGTGAGTTGACTATTTACATCTTAGCAAAGTGAAAGCTGCATATACACAGTGTCATAAATGTATACATTTGTCTGTTAGACTGTTAATTTATAATGACGTTCGTGACGAGGCGGTTATTTTGAAAGAAACATAAATAATCGTCAGTTAATGTGACGCAAGTCATTCAATTTGATGATCTCTTAAGTGATACAACACGATCGCAATGTAGTGCATCTTAGATTTGACTGTAAATACCAACATTTATTTTTTTAGTTGAAAACCATAAAATTTGAGTTATTTTTATAAAATGTCACGTTGATAAAATACAAAATTTCTAAAAACAATAAAATAAAAATGTTTACTAACTTTCAATTTCATAAATTTCTTGTTCAAATGCCCCGTTAGTTTAAATTATCTAATTTCTAACACAAAAAATGTTTGTTTTTGTTTTATTTAAAATATTTGTTAGACTTCTTGGCTACGCAAACGATTTTTTAAACGTTTCAAAGGCAAAAGCTGTACAGATTCATTCACATATTCTAGCGTATGGCAATTACACTCCAAAACATAAATGCCCTGACCAAAAAATGAAAATGCCCCAAAAACGTGTATATATTATAGGATTAGGGTATTTTAAAAACATGAATAAATGCAAATTTTGGGGCATTTTCATTTTTGGGGTATGTTCTCTTTTATTGTGTAGAGCATTTTTGAAAAGAGGCCTAATTTCATTTTTAATACATTAACCAAAAATGTCAAAAGGCATCAAATAAATTTAAATGAAAAAATGCCCTATTAGTATTGGGATAATTTTTTGAAATAAAATATAATAAATTGCCAAGACATATTTAAAAAACTACTTTGGAGACACAGATAAAAGAGTTTTTCTCGTTTTTATCGTGATGGTCAACCGTGCTAAAACATTTGCAATCACCAACCGTGCAAATGTTTTAAGTTCAAAATTGGGGCAATCTGGCTTATTTACGGACACGCGTTCCTTAGTAATTAATACATGTTATGCACACATGTTGTATGTGGATTGGTATGGTATTGATATAAAGTTTTCCCAGATTCTAATTGTACCAGCACAAATGTGTTGCGATATCTTAACACGTTAGGGTATTTAAAGCTAAATTTCAATTCTTATTTTTCGCTACACAGATGTGGTAAGTGTACTTGTCACATCTGTGAATAATGGATTCTCCGCATATTGGTGGTTATAGCTGCAATTGAATCGTTTAGTTTTGAAAGTGCATCAGTATCGCTGCTCAATGTTTTTGTGTCCATTTTCTCGAATACAATTTTACAATATTTCACTTATTCCAGTCTTTCTATTGAAATCTTAACCTGGACTGATGATAATTAACATGAAAAGTCAATGGAGGTTGATGGCGGTGAGTTCCTTATTGAGAATATCTATCACTTGATAAGAATTGTAAGTCTTTTGTAAATTAATTTTCTTTTTTTGTTTAGTTTGTGACGACTTGTGGTAAGAAAATATCGAAATTTCAAAAATTCTTCTGGGCCTAGCATTATCTATTCAGGTGGGGCTTTAATCAGGTTTGAAATCAATAATCCAGATAGATCTTAATAAAAATAATGAGAATTTATCCATTAGTAACGTGCAACAAAACACCAAATTTTCACGACTACATGAAAGAAAGCTGTTCCAAACATGTTGAAGAAAAATGTAGTCAAACATCAACGATTGAGTGGCCGCGCATGCTAACAGAGGGGTAAACAAGTAAATAAATAAGAACCCAAACCAACTGATTGCACTAAAACTACGTTTTTTCAGATATCACTGGGAAATTAATGTGCGCTAAATATTGTGGCCTAGTTAGCTGACTATGGCAAAAAATGTTAATATAAGTTCACTCATTAGTAACAATCCTGTTGCAAAAAAAATGGATCTGAAAAAAACAAATCAACATCCAGTATCGGGTGCGATAACTTTTAGTTTGTTTTAAAAATGTATATTAAATAAAAATGCAACAAATATTTTCAAATGATTCCGACTTTATTTTCGAGAGTACAACTTCCGATTAAGAATAGAATACTATTTCATTCAAATGACTGTCTCGGCTGGATTTGCAGTAGCCCATTCGGCAGACCCAATCTTTCAGTGGATTTTCAATCGTTTGAGCCTCTATTTTATCAATAGTCACTTTAATTACGTCTTTCAAAGCCTCAATCGTGTATGGAAGATTAGCAGGACATTTCGTTTTGTGGAAACTACAGCGCCCTATATCCATTTTGATTTTATTTGAGTGTGTAGGAGAAAATTGGGTTTCCGGTTCTAACTGAAAGGAAATTTAATATTTTTTTTTTTTTTTTGTAAAATATTCAGAAATGTTAGAACATTAAACCAAAATTGACAATCGATCGAAACTTTATTTGAAATGTGAACAACTGGAAGTTGTTAGCTGGAAATCTAAAATTCGATTTTTCGAAAAATAGCGTATAGGGCACTATATTATTCGCATGATGATTTGTCCTTGACGGCTCCAAACAAATAATAGTTCAACGGAGTCAAGGGAGCAAATCGTTGGCTGAGTGGGCAGTGGCGCCGTCCTGTTGAAATCAAATATCAGTTAAGTCTTGCCCCTCAATCGTAAGGAATAAAAAGTCAGTTAACATGGCACGGTAACGGTCGCTATTTACTGTTAGCGCGGCCCTAAAAATGGCCCTATGATGTCTTTGGACCATATTCCACACGTGTTTATTGTCTATTAACATGCCAGTTGAACGAACTTTCTTCGCAAATTTCCTAACACTGTTCTCAGTTGGCGCTTCATTTCTATCGAATTTTGTACGCAATTTTCGGCAAGTTTCGCTAACTGACTCACTACTTTGGAAATAAATTTTCAATATTTCCCAACGTTGATCAAGCGTATATCAACTCATTTCGTTCATCGGGAATATAATAATACTGCTATTCTGTCACTTGCTATGAGCGGCGAAATAGCCGCTAGTTCAAATCGAACCAAAAGATGCCGCACCCTGTATTATTTCAAGAAACATGAGAACAAGTATACCTGGGATTAGTTTCTTTATATCCGAAATATCCAACAAAAATACAGCAAAAAAATACTTTAATACTTTATCGTATACTATGTAGATAAAACATTAAAGTGTTTTACTTTGCGTTTGCATCATGATACTTTTTGCTACATATTCTGAGCCCAATAGCGGATTAGTATAATCAGCTAAAGATAATATTACAAATTTAACCACAATGTTACATTGAAGTTGAACCGTCACGTATTCACATACATAGTTTATAATTTTTAATAAAAAAATGTGGTAATCGACCGCAATTTGATAAGCCAATATATTCTAATGTTACCGCAATAATAGACGGAAAGGTCGCGAAAAGATCTATCGATTTTAATATTTAATTTAGTAGAAAACAGTTAATTTGTGGTGACACTTCCACAAAATGTAAACCTCTTGAAAAATTTAAATTATAATATTGAAGGTACTATTCAGCATAATCTGATAGGTAAACTAAATAGGTAGAGTTAGTTGTCTTCATAGTGCCACATTTGGTATTTGTATTGAAATTGGCTTTGTTTGAGTTTGTCTGGATACATTTTTGATCCGATATGAACTTTACACCCAGAGACGCAATTCTGATAAGTTAGCTGATTTTCAAAAAATTTCTTTCTTTCTTGTGCTTTTGGAACAAAAATGGCGATGCTGTAATTTTTGATGCTGATATTTTTTTACATTTATCGGTAGTCACATAAATTAAATTAATTGGGAAAACGAATCAAAATAAAATAAATATGAAAGCTCTTAATTAAATTTTTGTATGTAAAAATTTTCAAAGATGAATGGTTTCATTCGACATGCCATTGAAAATTTGGTTATTTTTGCCTCCTATAAACTTTTGACGTCTAGTCATTGTATGGGTTTTCATAATATACATACTTTTATTGTGGTTAAATTGGTTTGTTACTATAAAATATCAAAAAATATTGTTGGGTCGAATATATTTTATAGTTAAATTTTCATTTCTATAGTAACAATTGCTCAAAAAAAAAGAAAAAACAGCCTTGCAAAATTTTGCATTTTTATATAGTCGTTCTTGTCATCCAAACGAAAATTGTAATGTACTAATCTCTTCTTTTTTTGCAAAGCAAACATTTTTCTTCATCTAAATCGGCTTTTAATCTGATTTAAATTGTTTTTCTGTCTGTCTATAAAAAAATTTGAAAGGTATTGTGATAACAAAATATTTTTAAAATTCCTAGTTGATGAAAGTTGAGGCAAAACGTGATTTATTTTTAATGACATTTTCCGTTATTAGGTTTACCGCATATCCGCGATATAATGCACGTAAACGAAACAAAGAAAAATTGACTAATTACCTATATAATACTAACAACATACATATGTATATCAATATTCTAATTAGCTGATTCATGATTCCACCCTCTGACATATCTATCATACATTTTTCTTTATCTCTATAATTCCATTGCCAAGTTATATTTCCCTGTCCTTTCTCTTAATAAAAGACGTTCGGAAAAATGCTTTATCGGGATAATATTGAGTCGCAATTAGAAGTATAACGATCAAGAGTATAATCTAAAAGATTCTTAAATATAGAACTAATATTCTTTACAATGAATTTAATCGTTTCCCTTAGACTGATTATTCGGCATAAAGTGTTGCTTTTTAACTAGCGTATTTTCCTTGCGAATGATAGAAGCCCACAGTATAGAGAACTTCAGAGAATTTAAACGAAGCTTCCGTTCGGAAGAGGACACTTACACTTAAATATTGAGACCAAACTCCAGTTTCTCGCACGATTAACAATTTGGTTTTGCTATATAGCAGAAGGATTTTTGGTTGGTATACATAAAGTGCAAATTGGTTGTTGCAATGAAGGAGGCTTTTTGATTGAATAAAGTCAGTTTGACCAAGCACCATATTCAGGTAAATCGAAATATTCGATTAAAATGGAGTCCGTCTGAGATGGTTATTTATAATATTGAAATGAAATTTATAAAAATTACGACAATAAAGTGTATTTCCTTTTGTATAATCTGGGCCACAAGAACTGCGAATTATTATCAAAATATGCAGGAGAAGAAACAATTGATTTTGAATAGCGTTTTCCGAAATTCGAATGAATAGCTGAAAAAATTGTAAAAAAACTAAAAAATCGATTAATTTGTTAAAGTTCAAGAGGTCTGAAACCTTTTTTGTGATTTTTTAATTTTGTATTACATCACCTATAGTATTTCAACCTATAAAACAGCAATAATTCACAAATTTGATATTGAATTGCCACCACGTGCCGTTCACATGTTTGAAAAATCGTTTGCTGATAATTTTACTAAGCAACTTTAACTTGTTTTATATCTTCCGCAAGAGGTACTGATTAAACATTTTCTTGGTTACGACAGAATTTGTGCCTAATTGGCGCATGTTTTCTAAATATATTTCGGAAGAAGCACTTTACCCATTTGCACAATCATCTAAATATATTTCGGCAGTGTTGCTAAACATATTTCTATTGATCTTGTTGAATCCAGAATTGAAATTGACTTTTCCACTAGAAAAATGAACGCCGCTTTTGATATTCATCAAACCTTTCCTTATATCACTCCTGCTGGAATCGTTCGTTTATAATCGTTTTATTATCGGACGTTTCACCAAAGTTAAACTATCTTATATTTATACACTTGAAAGATCGTAATTTCTTAGAATTTGTACATAACACATAATATGATTAATTAATAACAGAATGCCGAGTAAATGTAATAATTGTAATATACAAATAAATATGTTTATTTCATATTAAATAGATTTATAGACCATCAAATAGCTGCCTCGACACACACATGTATAAAACGAACGACATACTATAAATTAATTTAAAAAAAAATTCAAGGCAATCCGCTGCTTATACTATATGCGACTATTTTTAGTAAATCCAAAAATTTCCCATTATAAAGAAAATGTTCTAACACTGCTTATAAGCGCACACAACACCCATCATACATAAACCATAATAATTTATTTCACAAACATATTTATTGTATTTAAAAGAAAAACCTGCTTAACTATCTCATTAATTAATGATGAAATTAACATCAAGCACAAATATATTCTGAAACCATACCTCGATAATATCGTATAAATATTAATTAATTATGAAAATTATTAATAAATTCTCTAATCAATAAAAAAAATTAAAAATTAAATAAATATTTTTATTGTATATAAATATTTAAATATAAAAAAAGATTGAACGCTAAAGATAACCGATTAGATTTTTTTTTTTTTTTTGTAGACACGAGATAAAAAGAAAATTAAATGAACAGAAAACAAGATTTTCCGATTTGATCTTTTTACGTTGTATACGATTTAAAACTTAACAGCATTGTTGACAACATATGTAAAACAATACAGACACAGCAGGTGTAAAATACATCAATATTAACTAATTTGATTTGTAAGAAAATAATTTTTAAGATTAATCTGTAAATAAAATTTCAAACTTACCAATATTATAGGCATCCCCAATCCAAATATATATAGCATATAATTTCTCACCGTTGACTCATGAAATGGATGTTTAAGTGATTCATCATCACAAAAGAAGCCTCGCTGGTATGGTTCACCAAACAAGAAAAAGCATAAAATTGGGATCCCAACTGTAATTGCACAAAACATAAAAAAGAAATGTTATTATTGTTATCATTAAACAAAAACATAATTTATCATTAAATAATATTCCAACATATGCTAGATGTATTATGAATTTATAATTTTTGTTGAACAATATACGCGCACAGAACATAAGTTTGATGCTTTTTACGACTTCGATGTCGCTGATATATAAAAAAAACATTTTTTACAACTTTTTGACGAGGGCACATCTGATTTTATCTACAATTGTGTACTCGTATGCCAGTAGTTAGAAATCTTCTTCCCAATACATATAATATAATATTATGTGTGCGCGCGGCTTATAACGACAAATAAATTACTAGAAACCTGCTGAAGCACAAAAGCTAAATTTATAGATTTTCTTATTTGCATAAATTTAATTGAAGCCGTACACATGTAAATAGAGGTAAGTTGCAATTTTTCAAACAATAAATTACCAAGCAATATATAAAACAAACATTGATTTTTTTATTCTTGTTCATATTTTTAATATTTGTTTTTATAATCACAACGTACATTAAATCATAAATTATATTTTTTTATCGCATAAATCGTATCTACACCATTATGAGGTGTACAGTAACCTAATGAAGATAAGCCAGAAGATGATAAATCGCGCGCGATAAGTAATTGTTTAATGTTACGCGAAATATTTGTGTACGTGAAAACAGTTAGGTTACACGATGCAAATTACTCGTTTAATTGACACAAGTTTGAAGAGGAACTTAACTAACGCTAATAAGTTATGCAATTTCGATAACCTAATGCTTTAATTATTATCAATCAGTTGGTTACTTTTACCTGGCACTTGGTATGCAGCAGACTAGACACGCATAACAATTGAGTAATGTGTTGTCTCAAAAGCGGAAATTGATGTTAATTTGTTATCTATCGGAAAAAAAACTGCAACTATTAATTGACTGATAACAGATAAAACAATATGTATGGTATTTTGTTAATTGACCAATTTTGTAACTCTTACAAACGTAGCAGTTGCATTCGGTAAATACAACTTTTGAAACAAGAATTTGAAACCAACCCAAACGACCGAGATTTAAATCAGAATTTATAAGAAAAAAAACTGTTTAATAAAATTCGACAATTTGTAGAAATATTTACAACAGATCTAAATAATTCGTTTGTGAACCAACGAAATAACCAGACCTAATTAAATATTTCGAGTAATTAAAATGTAACATTAATGTTTTATTTTATAATATGCATGTGTGTAGATGTCTAAAGGGGTAACCAGCGAATTAGTAAGAATCTGTATAACTGACAAATGCAGTATTCAAATTGTAATGTGAATAGCAAAATATATTAGTTTTAGGAAAAGCGTGGATTAAAAATGGTGATGTATTCTGACATATCCTTCAGTTTGCGCGTTACCTTTCGCACTGCTAAATGACAAATGAACTGAACGAAAAGTTCTTAAAGATTCACTGGTCAGTAACATGCACTTTTTTATCTCGCCTTCTTATTTAAAGTTATTACTGACTCGCTGGTTCCTCCGTTACCTGCTAGTAAAATAAATCCCGTTGATTGTGAATTTGACAAGGAATTTGGACTAACAACCGGAACCATATCCAGGCGATTTGATGGTTCTGACATTGTGAAAATTCAGAATTTGATAAAAAAATGCCGCACAACGTAGTGGCACTACGAAAGTTATGAACAATGGGACAAATATTCAAAAAAAAAAAACTTTAACGGTGAACTTTGTTTGATTAAATTTTATATAGTTTTCGATTCACCCAAAAAAAACAATCAAGTTATTCGATTCGTCAAGAAAAAGTAATCGGTCGAGAAACATTTATGCTCGATTACAAATCTCAATTTTTTGGTAGAATTACCCTTCTTTACTAATACCAACTACTAGTACCGTCATTTTGAATAAAATTCTATTTTAAAAAACGTCAACAATATTTTTTACAGACGTTAAACACACGCACATATATATATATATATATACATATATATATATATAGGTATATATATAAATATATAAATAAAAACGGTAAATTCAATTGTGTTGTTCGATTCGTGTAGAGAAATATAGATTGCTTTTTAAGAGAGGGGTAGAGAGGTTTATGTGATACTAGACCGGTTTATGTAGAACAAATCACAATACGACGACTTAGTTATAAGAACAAATCACAATACGACGACTCTAAGATTGTGAAACAATTTTTGAATCTGTTAAATGTTCATTGGTACAGTTGGGCAAGTGATTATTCAAGCACAATCGTTCTGATATTAAAGAAAAGTGATCGTTCTCGATTATGTGTTGCCTTCCATTTAAAGCCTAGTAGGCACTTGACGTGAAATGAAATTTTCTCTGGTTTCCAAAAAATACAAGGTAAATCATGAAAAATTTAATTTGTCGATTTTCGTAAAATTGTATACCAACTTCTATTACTCTTGTAACTTCAATTTTCAAATTTATGTTTAAAGGTCGGTACGCAGGTCACGCTAAGCTAAATTTTAACGCGGTCTCCAAAAAGATACAGATAAAAAATGAGCTAAATAAAATGTGTAGAGATAAATTTTGACATTTCTCAAATTTGTTATTATTATTTGAATGGCGCTTAGTTTTTAAAATCAAATAATTTTTTGGAAAATGTTGGTTTTTTTTTAATTAATTAAGAGTTTTGTGTTTTTTGTGTGTTAATTAATAGAGAGTTTTGAGCTATTTTTGTATTTTGTGTTTTGGGCACTTGTATTGATTGCTCTTTATCAATTTTCACTATCTCTGATTCTTTTTCAATATACTCAATATCGAAATTTTCATTTAAGTATTGAGTGTCGAAATAATCCAGTTTATAAAAAATTTAAATAATCTCAGGTCCACTATTAATCAAATTACAACTGAAATGATCACTTTGAAATTGATAAATGTCAAAATTTAGCGTAAAATTAATGTTCCGTGCATTTAATTTGCTGCGAAAAATTATGGAGACTTTATAGTGGTGACACCTATATTACAATCCGCAAGACATTATTTTAAAGAATTTTTTCGCGTGAAATCCGTATCGGTAATTAGCGAAATCATTAGCGAAATTTTTTATTTTGACCTTAACTAGCTTAATTTTACGTCAAATTTATATGGAAATTTTAACTTAAGCTCAGTATGCAGCTCGAGCTAAGATAAATTTTACCGCGGTCTCCACAAGTCTCCATTTAATTACAGATAAATTATCAAGCTTATAATTTGTGTAGAGATAAATTTTGTTGATTTTGTTTGGCTTTTATTCGTTTGTTTTTAAATGAAATTTCTGTTCAAATAAACCTCTAAATACTCGACTTCGTAATGTTGGTCGGCTATTTTGACTTCCGTCTTCTATAAATTAATTTTACTTCGTGGCTACTTCGATTATAAAATGAATCAAAATTCAAAACCGTCAAAATTTATCTGCAAATTATTGCCCTTGTGCGATAAATTGCGGCTAAAATGTTTGGAGAATTTATAGTGGCGCAATCTAGATTTGAATGAAACAACTGATATTTTTTCAAATTTCTCACGCAAATGTGCATACCGCTCAGCGACATTGTCAGCTAAAAAAAATTATTTTATTTAGCTAACTAAATTATACGCCAAATTTGTATGGAAAATTTATCTTAGCTCGAGCTGCATACTGAGCTGTGTACCGGCCTTAAAAATATAAAATTGAACACAACTGTGATTGAAAAAAGAACCTTAAATGAGGAAATGTGAAAATTTAGCTTCATATTTATCGTACATAAAGGCCGGTAGGCTGCTGAAGTGAAATGAAATTTCTCATATAAAAATGACACAAGCGAAAACCAAAATGAAAATTTCACCGCTGAATTTCACTTTGCGTACAACAGTTTAGCTAGCGAAATGGGGGGTTTTCGTATTAGAATACAGATGTCTCTATTTTATCTCTACACATTTTATGCATGTGAAGTTTATCCTAAATTTCTCCTAAATAAAAAAAATGGCGGTTAGTACACACTATTATTGAGTTAGTAAAAAATCGAAAGAAGTTCATTAAAAATATTTTGGGAAAGGGGGAATATACTGCTCTCTATTTGCGTATCTGAAATCCAAGAGAAAATTCTAAAAGTTGGTCAATAGTTAAATTAGGCCTACATCTTATCACATAATAATGGAATCCCATGAGCAATACCCATAAATGCGTTTAATACGTCAAATTACGTCATTCGAAAATTTTGAAATCGGTACATATATATCGTTCTGTTTTAGTTTATCTTAAATTAAAAATATATTAAAATATAAATTGTAATCAAAATTTATTTAGTTTAACTAAATTAATGTATAAAATATACTATTTTCAATTAAATTTTCATATCATTATATCGTAATTTTCTGGAAAACGCCTAAATGTTTACTTTTCACACATACTAGCAAACAAATTGTTGCTTTTGTAGTTTTAGGAGAAATTTAGGATAAACTTCACATCCCTCACATTTTTCACTTCATTTTTATCTACCCGGACGATATTGATAAATGTGAAGCTAAATTTTGATGTTTCATCATTTGAGTTTCTTGTTTTCCAATTGCCTATTGCATTCAAGTTTAAATTTGTTTTTAAATTCCAAATTGAAGTTATCTGATATAAAATTTAACAAGAATCGTCAAACTAAATGTTCAGTCAAATTTATCTTTCTATTTTTGGAGACCAGTGAAAATTTCATTTCTAGGCTTAATAATAAAAATACAACAGAGAAAATGTGTAGAGATAAAATAGAGACATCTATATTCTAATACGGAAAACTGATTTTCAGTAGCTAAACTGCGTACTATAAAATGAAATTCAGCTGTACTACAAAGTAGAATCCCTGTTCCTAATTGTGGTGATAAGGCTTTGAAAAATGAAATTAATTTTAGCATTGTTGCCTGCAAAGATTTTAAAGAACATCTCATTATGGCTTATAGAAGAATTCGCAGCCTATACAGAAAAGCTGTTACGAGAATTAGGTAGGACCCTACAAAAATTATACTATGGTATTCTAACGTTTCGCCCAACACCCACAATACAGAGTCGGAAAGAATTTTGCGAAAAAACTTCATAATTCACAAAATACGAAATTACGATTCTCTGCTATTTTGTAGTAAAAAAAACCCTAAGCTATATATTGATAGGCTTAAGTACAAAAATGCCGAAATGTAATATTTTAAAAATAAACTGGACGGTAAAATTAATTGGAGAATGGCTCTTGATTATAGCGGCTGATTATTCGAGATCTACGATTCTACGAGTTTAGCTAAATCGGGTTTATTAAACCGCAGTCTGTCTTAGGCATAAACACAGAGGCTAAACTCGGTTAGTAGATGACGTGGACTTAAAATTAACATTATTTCCACATGGGTAGTGTTATGTCGGCGCTATACCTAATCAAACAATACCTTGAATGCTTTAAAAAAAAACATTATTAACCTATTCAATGCCCTTAGCTAGGTCTATATTTTGTTAATTGTGTGTACGGTTAATATGATGCTAATGGAACACTAAATTACCACTTAAAAGCAAAGGAATGCATATGCAAATCTTTCATGTGAAATATTCGCGGTTAGCGTCACAAAAATTGCGGTTGCAAGGCGATTTAATTTTTTTTTCAGCCATTTCATTCATTGACAAACTTGATTTGTATAAGTAAATATTTTAATAAGAAAAGTGATGTAAGCAAGATAAAAAAAATCGCTGACAATGAACGAGAAATCTAAAAATAAATGTATATAGTCACTATTGTTAAGCGTGCCAATGTCAAAGGCCTCCATTAGTAATAAATTTAAGGGATTAAGGTGTTTAAAGACTTGATCAAGTGCATGCTCTGCTAAAATGATTCAAGTTTTTTAATTCAGCTATGTATATAATAATTTCGCACCTGCTGGGAGCTGTGTGACAAGAATGCAACATCTGATCTGTAAACAATCTTTAACATCTTCACATTCAAAATTCCATTAAAATATGCAAAAAATCAAAACGCGAATAAATAATCTTAATTTTAAAAACAGTCAAACGGTCTTAACCAATTATTTAACATTCGTGTCGTATATATTTTCGTATATTTTCACTATTAATAAATAACAAAAAATTAACCAGATGGTGGAACCAACAATATAAACAAAACAAAAAATTTATTTTTTATCAATTGAATTTTTAATTATTTTGGCAATTTTCCAAAAAATATTATGCATTTATATCGCACTCTTGAAAATATTTTATGTGATCATGATCACATATCAGTTAACCTTTCAATTATATTTCAAATCAATTTGTCTCAACTGTAAATCTTTTTAAGTGATGATTTAATTATTAATTGTATGATTACAAAAATAATTTTCGACTTCAAAGAAATTTTAAATCTTTAAAACGATTGACAAGCGGAGAAAACCTTGGTAATTGTTAATTATTTTATTATACATATGCGGTACTAAATGGTACATTAGCTTCTGAAAGTAAGTTGTACCCTATACAACGTAACCATTTAATATTCTATTAATAAAATTTAATTTCACTCGTGTTTCAGTCAACGACATCATTTTCTATATACATATTACACATAAATGATTAATAAATTTGTCTAATAAACATTAAATACAAATATTCGCACATTATCAACAATAATGATAAATTCGAGATCAAGAGATCAAATTTTTAATCACAGTAAAAAAAATGTATTTTCAATAATTTCCATAAAATTACAATATTTTAATCGTTATCTCATGCTGTGTGCATTCGGTGTAAATCCGCTCGACATACATAAAGCAAATCGCCATATAAAAAATGTATAGAAATTAGCGCCGCTTTAATAATTTCTGCGCGTATACATTATGCCGCTATCACTAAACGTTATAAATCTAACCTCGAGTATTACGAGACGATGGAATGTTGGATTCTCGCATATCGCGTAAATATATAAAAAAATTCCAAATGGAACTAAATTTTGCAAAATATGCAATTGAACTTTGTGATCTCTAATTTTTTTTTTTTTACTTTTTAACCCATAATATAGTGTGTACAATAGTCTTTTATGTATGCGAAAATACAAATGTGGTCCAGGGCAGCACACATAAGCAATATATTTTAGTCCTAAACAGGAACGAATTTTTGTGTAATAGTTCGCTGTGGTACTCAACACTGAATTTTAAAAAACAATTTTTATTTAATTTTAATTTTGTTGTTGCTAAAACATATTTATCATTTTTATAGTTTTTCATACTCGACACTCGTACATACATAATATACACAAACATATTTAAAAATATAAAAGATTTCTTAACGCGTTTTATGTCTGTTTTGTGTTTGGTTGTTTTATATTGTTGAGCGCGACGACTCTCATAACAAGAACCGAAAAATTTAATTGAATCAAAAAAAAAAAAAATTCAAATTAAATTTGTGTCAAAAAATTAATTTTATTTATTTTATAAATTTTTATTTACATTTAATTTAATTTTTCATTTACAAAATCTGTCTGTTAGCTTGAATGATAGTTCTCGGATTTGAAATATAAAATTGAGCGCACGAGATTTCAATCAAGAGATGCGGGAAATAAAAATTTTCAATTTTAATTACAGCAATTAAGTAATTTGAATAAAAGCATCCCACCAGCATGTACACTTTTAAGCGTATCTCTCTCGATATAATATTTTGGCAAAAGCAAAAGCAAAACAAAAAAAATGCAAAAACCAGAAACTAGACTAGAAAATGAATTATGACTAATAGAGTTTTGTACACGAAAATAATGTAGTTTTTGTGAAAGTTTAGCTTTAGTAATAAATTAAATGTGTTCCAATTTTATATTTTTGTAATTGATATCTGTTTTTATATGTTAAATTTTTGTCAATTTATTTAGATTTATGATATCACCACACATAATAGATAATATGTACATAACTCACGCAATCTATTACACCCTGACCGGTAAGAACTGGAATATACGTCTTGTGGGTGGTTCTCTAAGATACAACTAGATTCCTTAATTCCTAAGAACCCATATGGATTTTATACATTTATTGTAATGTAGTTTAATACTACCATATGATTTACAAAGCCATGTGTAGCTATATACTCGCGACATTCGCAGAATTATAGTATTCCTTATTTATTATTACCAGAGAGTCCATGTGTCAAAATATGAGAACGATTTTATGTACCGCAAAAGAATTATGATGTCAACAGATTTGTTTCACATCTGTACAAGGACAGCATAATTCACTGTCGATATTCTACAATCTAACTATAACAAAGACAGAATGAATTTATTGTTATGTCGGTCGCTGAACCCGTAAAAAACATATTTGTCAATAAACAATTGAACTAAGAGTACAGATTCCAGATTCCAATGTGCGTTGATTTATTTTACTCAAGTAAAATTAAATTTAGCAGTGACCATAGTATTGCAAGAATAATGACCCTTTGGAATCCACGTTAGAGGCAGTACTTGAGAAACCGGCAAAACAAGATGGAATTTCCAAGTCCAATAATCGCCCGTCTACACATTGTGCCAATGGGTAAAATTGGTATGAATACAAAAACAAAACTGATTGTGGTCATGCGCATTATTAGTGACGCAGAGAACCAAAACATCACAATATCCATCTTTTTTGAAATTTTGTTACGACGAAGTGAAAGTAGTTTGTGTTTTATTCTCAATAATTTATGCCAATGCCAAAAAAAATTTTGTTTGTTCAAAATCATTAGACAATTAATAATAATTGTAACAATAAAGATAATTTGTTGATAATGAAATGTTGTTTGTGAATGAGTGTGAAGTTTTTCCCATTTTTTTTCCCAGGTATACGTATACAAATCCTATTGGAATAAACAAAATCCGATTGGATTCTCATTGAATTTCGCATGTGTTGGTGCTTATTGTACACTGTTAAGAATTCAAAATGTTTCTATAAATGTATTATTATTAAATAAAATATAGATTCAAATCCATGTACTAAACGGACATAATTTTAATTCAAATTTATATAAGAAAATTTGTAAAATGTGAAAAAGAAAGCTAATTTATTTTGAAATATCATGATTCAGTTCATAAATGAATACCTACATAACGTAACATAATGTTAATTTGTGCTGTAAAAGTGTATTATTTTAGAATAAAATAATAAAACAAACTAAATGCGTTTTTTTAAAACAAAACTATTTTTAGTTTAATTAAATTTATTAAATTAATTTTGCTTTGTTAGTACCTATCGAACTATTTCGATCAAATATAAGTGTACTAAATTTAAAACCAAAGTTCCGAACCATTAAATAAACGTCAAATTGTTTTAGTACAAATTATAAATTTGTTCCAATAAGAATTCTATTTCCAATACATACAATTGTTACAATAGAAAAAATTAATTTAAACCAAAAAAAAATGTTAGCAAACAATTAGTTTATAAAATACTTTTCTGTGAATAAACGTCAAAAGGTTGCGAATTTGTTCAGGTATTCCGTGTAATATCAGAAATTAAGTTCAAATTTGTCGCCAAAATGCCGTTATTGGCCCTTAATCAAATTCGGCAATTTGAAGTTTAAAATTCGTAGCACATTTATTTCTCTGGTTAGGGAATAACTTCTTAGCTCTATGGATGGGTAATTTTATCAGCTATTTCGTGAAGTATCACAACTTGAGTCCAAATCTCTGGCGATGGCCGTTAATGGCCCTTAATCAAATTCCTGTAAAATCGCAATTTGAAGTTTAAAATTCGTAGCACATTTATTTCTCTGGTTAGGGAACACCTTATTAGCTATATGGATGGGAAATTTTATCAGCTATCTCGTGAAGTATCACAACTTGAGTCCAAATCTCTGGCGATGGCCATTAATGGCCCTTAATGCAAATCCCTAACCAGAGAATTAAATGTGCTACGAATTTTAAACTTCATATTGCGGTTATGCAGAAATTTGATTAAGGGCCATTAACGGCCATCGCCAGAGATTTGGACTCAAGTTGTGATACTTCACGAGATAGCTGATAAAATTTCCCATCCATAGAGATAATAAGGTGTTCCCTAACCAGAGAAATAAATGTGCCACGAATTTTAAACTTCAAATTGCGGTTATGCAGAAATTTGATTAAGGGCCATTAACGGCCATTGCCAGAGATTTGGACTCAAGTTGTGATACTTCACGAAATAGCCGATAAAATTCCCCATCAATAGAGCTGATAAGGTGTTTTCTAACCAGAGAAATAAATGTGCTACGAATTTTAAAGTTGAAATTGCCGAATTTGATTAATGGCCAATAACGGCCATTGCCAGAGATTTGGACTCAAGTTGTGATACTTCACGAAATAGTTGATAAAATTCCTCATCCATAGAGCTAAGGAGTTATTCCCTAACTAGAGAAATAAATGTGCTACGAATTTTAAACTTCAAATTGCGGTTATGCAGAAATTATATTTAGGGCCATTAACGGCCATTGCCAGAGATTTGGACTCAAGTTGTGATACTTCACGAAATAGCCGATAAAATTCCCCATCAATAGAGCTAAGAAGGTGTTCCCTAACCAGAGAAACAAATGTGCTACGAATTTTAAACTTCAAATTGCGAATTAATAGGAACTTGATTAAGGGCCAATAACGGCCATCGCCAGAGATTTGGACTCAAGTTGTGATACTTCACGAAATAGCTGATAAAATTCCCCATCAATAGAGCTAATAAGGTGTTCCCTAACCAGAGAAACAAATGTGCTACGAATTTTAAACTTCAAATTGCGGTTATGCAGAAATTATATTTAGGGCCATTAACGGCCATTGCCAGAGATTTGGACTCAAGTTGTGATACTTCACGAAATAGCTGATAAAATTCCCCATCAACGGAGCTAATAACGTATTCCCTAACCAGAGAAATAAATGTGCTACGAATTTTAAACTTCAAATTGCGGTTATGCAGAAATTTGATTTAGGGCCACTAACGGCCATTGCCAGAGATTTGGACTCAAGTTGTGATACTTCACGGAATAGCCGATAAAATTCTCCATCAACGGAGCTGATAACGTATTCCCTAACCATTGAAATAAATGTGCTACGAATTTTAAACTTCAAATTGCGATTTTACAGGAATTTGATTAAGGGCCATTAACGGCCATCGCCAGAGATTTAGACTCAAGTTGTGATACTTCACGAAATAGCTGATAAAATTTCCCATCCATAGAGATAATAAGGTGTTCCCTAACCAGAGAAATAAATGTGCCACGAATTTTAAACTTCAAATTGCGGTTATGCAGAAATTTGATTAAGGGCCATTAACGGCCATTGCCAGAGATTTGGACTCAAGTTGTGATACTTCACGAAATAGCCGATAAAATTCCCCATCAATAGAGCTAATAAGGTATTTTCTAACCAGAGAAATAAATGTGCTACGAATTTTAAAGTTGAAATTGCCGTATTTGATTAATGGCCAATAACGGCCATTGCCAGAGATTTGGACTCAAGTTGTGATACTTCACGAAATAGTTGATAAAATTCCTCATCCATAGAGCTAAGGAGTTATTCCCTAACTAGAGAAATAAATGTGCTACGAATTTTGAACTTCATATTGCGGTTATGCAGAAATTTGTTAAAAAGCCATTAACGGCCATTGCCAGAGATTTGGACTCAAGTTGTGATACTTCACGAAATAGCCGATAAAATTCCCCATCAAAATAGCTAAAAGGGTGTTCCCTAACCAGAGAAATAAATGTGCTACGAATTTTAAACTTCCAAATTGCGAATTAATAGGAACTTGATTAGGGGCCAATAACGGCCATTGCCAGAGATTTGGACTCAAGTTGTGATACTTCACGAAATAGCTGATAAAATTCCCCATCCATAGAGCTAATAAGGTGTTCCCTAACCAGAGAAACAAATGTGCTACGAATTTTAAACTTCAAATTGCGGTTATGCAGAAATTATATTTAGGGCCATTAACGGCCATTGCCAGAGATTTGGACTCAAGTTGTGATACTAAACGAAATAGCCGATAAAATTCCCCATCAATAGAGCTAAGAAGGTGTTCCCTAACTAGAGAAACAAATGTGCTACGAATTTTAAACTTCAAATTGCGAATTAATAGGAACTTGATTAAGGGCCAATAACGGCCATCGCCAGAGATTTGGACTCAAGTTGTGATACTTCACGAAATGACTGATAAAATTCCCCATCAATAGAGCTGATAAGGTGTTCCCTAACCAGAGAAACAAATGTGCTACGAATTTTAAACTTCAAATTGCGGTTATGCAGAAATTATATTTAGGGCCATTAACGGCCATTGCCAGAGATTTGAACTCAAGTTGTGATACTTCACGAAATAGCCGATAAAATTCCCCATCAATAGAGCTAAGAAGGTGTTCCCTAACCAGAGAAATAAATGTGCTACGAATTTTAAACTTCAAATTGCGGTTATGCAGAAATTATATTTAGGGCCATTAACGGCCATTGCCAGAGATTTGGACTCAAGTTGTGATACTTCACGAAATAGCTGATACAATTCCCCATCCATAGAGCTAATATGGTATTCCCTAACCAGAGAAATAAGTGAAATTCAAATTGCGGTTTCGCTATCCCCCGAAATAAATTTCTTTTATATTTTAATCTTCTAATCACATTTTTAGCAGTAATACTAAAGGATCATTTATTTAATTAATTAATTATCTAGCAAATTTTTTGCACGCCGACCTTAAGTAATATTATTCCCTTCCAGAAATAATGTTTATTCGAATGATCTTCTCGATTTTGTAATAAAATTACATTTTTAGTACTAAATTTTTCAATAGGAATCGAGATTTTTCCCAATTTGAATTCAATTTAACAGTGTGAAACTAAGACATATAAAAAATGGGATTTTTGGGAAAAACTTCACACCCATTGTTTGTGAACTGTTTTAATTTTATAATGATTTTTGTAACAAGACTTGGCTCATTTTAATTGTAATTTCAGTTGGAGAATTTTATTTGATTGTTATCGGTGGTAAAACGAGCATCATTCATATTATTAAAGCTTTAATACATTTCTTCAGCTTAACATATTTGCCAGCAGCTTATCTTATTATTCAACATGACACATGTAAAAACAGAGAAAATGTAATTATTTGTTATGTTAGTAGTTGTAATTATAAGTCCCTGGCCACCGAGCTCCGCTCTAAAAGTTGAAAGTGGTTAAACGTTTTTCTGTTTCTTTATGTTACTTCTAAAAATTTTATTACATTCCAAAATCAAAAATTATCAAGACATCGAATTCAACTACTCTTGGCATACGCTTGTAAATACGAGATGCTTAAAAGAAAACAAATCGAAATTGTTGATAAAATCTTAGAGGCAGTAAAAAATAGGAACCTCAGCCGAAAGTGCTTCTTTATTGATGAACCTAGTGCACAAGCAAGACTTGTATCTACAAGACAGTTACTCCATCCATGGACTTAAGCTACATATCATTTTCTCTTAATATTATTGATTAATCTTTAATCATATTATCCACTCCAGTACTTTCTATTGTGAAAGAACTTATATGCTAATTTAATCGTGCGTAAGCATGGAACAAATTTTGTTTAATGGAAAAAATTTAAAAGGTTTTTATGCCTAATTTAAGCCATGATTAGAATTAATTTGCTTCCATAGGTGCTTTTCCTCATAATCAAAAATTATAAAAGTAATAAATATATAATAAACTAAATAAATAAATTAAATAATAATTTAAGTGTTTAACAATCACACAACAATATAATCGAGTCATATTTAAAGAAATGTCTTACAATCCATTTTAAATTGGTAAGTTAATTTCTAGAACGAGTTTCATGCCAATCTGTGAAGAACTGAGTTAGTTCTAATTTTTAGGACCACATCCGAAATTCATACTGAAATCAAATTTTAATCATAGAAACAAAACAAAATAAGCCAGTTTCCAGAACTATATTTGGAACTCATATTGAAATTTCATTTACATTATATAAATTCAAGTTCCATCCCAATCAGTTGAGGAATGCAGAGTTCTATTCAAATTAGTAATTTTTCAAAACAACATCTGAACCTCATTTTCATCAAACACACCGTGTTTTATCTCAATCGGATAAGAAATAGCGTAATTCCATTCAAACTGGAAATTTTCTAGAGACTCACTCCGACCCGGAACTCATTTTGACATCTCACTTTCATCATACAAACCGAGTCTTATCCAAATCGGTTGCAAAACGGCTTGGTTTCATTCAAATTGGGCATTTCCAGAACCACAACCAAAACTTATATTAGAAGCTCATTTTCATCGTAATCACTGAGTTTCATCCCAATCGGTTGAGAAATAGCTTAGTTCCATTTAAATTGGCCATTTTCAAGATCCCATTAGGCTATTTTCCAGAAATCCCATTGATAACAAAAGTCACAAAACAAGAAATAAATAAAAAACAACGCAACCACAAAAATTGGATTTTTTAATAAAAATGGAAGCCGGGCCCCACTGGAGGACCCCTTAAACGAATTTTCCTGAAATCAAGACTAGTCGCAATCGCTTCCTGGCATTCGATGATGCCCCCATGATACAAACAAACATATAAACAATTTTATGGAGTTTAAATATAGTAGATACCAATTTTGTCATGACGTCATGCCAATTTTTATTCATCGTGACGAGTGGAGACCGGCCATAAGAATACAACGTACCCGTTTAGAAGTATTATAAATTGATTAAGAAGGCTTTTGTTTGGGTTCGTTGATTAAGTAGTCACAGATTTAATTTATCACTCACATGGCGAGGCAATAAAACCTTTTAATAATGATTTTCCCACAGCAAAACGTATTATTTGAATAATCATCTTATAATAAGTAGTAGGATTTGTTTTTATTATTGTATGTATTTGAAATATGGTAAATAAATACCGAGTACGATAATTATATTCCATGTGCGTAACTTAATATTCGCGAGCGCATTCTTTTAACAAAAAAAAAAAAATAGACGGGGAAATGGTAGTAGAAAAAGAGTATCGTATGCAATTAGCCTGCAATGATTATACTGATCGCTATTGCTCGTGCCGCAAACTTGACCCTTATGAGTAACAACTATCATTAAACTCTCCTTGAATAATACACTATTGTAGTACTGGTACTTATTTGCTTAATTTGTTGGTTACTGATTTGCGAATACTCTTGCGGGTAGCTTCCGTCAAAAATTCGTCAACTTTGGATAGTAATTACCGATAAACTATAATCTCTCAAAACTTCTTAAACTTTGTTGATTTATACGATATCATTTTTCGGTAAAACGTG
Organism: Tipula helvola; assembly: GCA_963556165.1. NCBI lineage: Eukaryota > Metazoa > Arthropoda > Insecta > Diptera > Tipulidae > Tipula > Tipula helvola. Next base: position 6,324,605 of record OY744483.1, read on the forward strand.
TACCATCCAGCCTTAATATTGGAACGAATATAAATTTCCGCTAAGTCTGATTTATTCATCCAGATAAAAACATCAAGTAGGAGTTCTTTTCTGCCAAGTTATCCAAAAGAAACAATAAGGTGCTTAACAATAACGGAATCGGAGGAAGAGAAAACAATCCATGTACAGAAAATTAAATTATGGTAATTTCTTGGTTATTAATATACTTATGTATACATAAATATCAACTTACGGATTTTTTTTTTCTTTCTCTTTTTTGCTATTCAACGCTAACATCTTGGACAAAGCGATTTTATAATTTCGTGCAAAAACGTTCACAAAACACATCTGAGATACAACAAGAAGAACCAACACCATCAGCGTCGTCCACTCCTTCATCTGTTACTCGCATGAAGTGCAAACCAGTGAAACGAGTTCGATCTCCTTTGCCAACCCGAGGAACCTACCGATGGCGAATTTAATGGCGACGTACTTCAAATCACATGAAAATCTAAACAATTTACAAACATCGCATGGAAGAAAACCATTTGTAACTTCATCGGAATGAAATTGCATTTCGCGGCGACAAAAGCCTTCCAGAATGTTATAAAGAGCTAAAAACTCCATTTCAATATTTTACATATTTCTTCAACGATGAGCTCCTCGAAATAATTTCCCGTGAAACAAATCTACGCGCAAGATAGAAGAATATTCAAACAAAATTCAATATAACCTCAGTTGAAATAAGACAGTATGTACATTGGAATATTGGTTTATATGTCGTTGTATCGATATCCGAGTGTTGAAAAATATTGAGGCGTAATGCATTTCAAGCCATAAAAACAGCAATGACATCAAAGCAATTTTACGAGATTCGCAAATTTATCAGATTCAATAATTCCGAGCTCGTGAAGAGAAAAAATGGAGAAGGATTTGACTCATTATTTAAAATTCGACCGGTTGTCGATTTTTTAAATATCCGTTTTGATTCAGTTCCCAAACAACCGCGGCTATGCGTAGACGAATAAATGTGTGCTAGTAAAATGAGGTCTAAAATTTCGACAGTATATGCCAAAAAAAACGCATAAGTGGGGTATAAAACTTTCGTATTGTGTGACTCAATTGGATTTTCATATAAATTTGAGGTGTACCAAGGTGAGAGAAATAACAGGATCCTCCCGAACACACTTGATATGGGTGCTACATCTTACGTTGTTGTGAGATTGTCTCAAACAATTCCAGATTTTAAAAATTACATTTTGTATTTTGACAATTTTTACACATCTGTGCAACTGTTGGTTTACTTACAAACACGTGGTATTTATTCTTTGGGAGCAATTCGCTTTAACCGCATCAATAATTGTGAACTTCCATCTGATAAAGATAAGGAACTGGCAAAAAAACAAGGAGGCTTCTCGGTTGAGTATGTTGGCACAGCTTTTGGTATCGATATTTCTACGGTTTTGTGGAAAGACAAAAAAATGTGCGATTAGCTCCCACATACTGGTGTGTTGCCATTTCGTACATCCGACCCAGAATCACAGCCTGCAAAAGCTATCAGGTATGACCGAAGGAATAACAATTACCTAGAAGTTGACTGCCCAAACATCATCAAGGAGTATAATTGCCATATGGGTATACGGTGTAGATCTTATGAATAGTCTGCTAGGTCGTTATCACATTCGTTTAAAGACGAAAAGTGTGTCGCTACGCCTTTTTTATCATTTTATCGATATTGCGACGGTTAACTCATATTTACTGCATCGACGCACAGATGATACGACTGTCTCCTTACCTGATTTTCGTGAAGAAGTAGCTGAATGTTTATGCCGTTTTCAGCAGCCCATCGGACGAAAACCTGTTAGTCGGCCTTCCTTAATAAGCGCACAGGAAAAAAGAAAAAAAGGGTTCTTCAGCAGGCAAAAAGACGGTCTTCCATTTTCTCCATTTTACGACGAAACTATTTGTCAGAATTAATTTTTCTCGCCATTTTAAGCCTGAATTTTGGTAGCACAAAAAAAAATTGGCCTGGTAGATGGTTAAGCCTGTATTCCATGAGAAAAACTGACTCACGGTAAAAAGAACGAAAAGAGAAAAATAATCTGGTGCCTCATTAGTAAGAGGCAACCGTTGTCTTTGTCTCTTTTCTCTTATATGTTGCATCAGATTATTTTTCTCTTTTCGATTTTTTGACTATCAATGAATATGTATTTCTCATGGAATACAAGCTTAACGTCGCTAATTGGAAATTTATTTATATGAAACATGTTGTTTAATGATTTATTAAAAGCAAAGTTCAAATTTAAATTTTTATTTATCCATTTTCACGTAAAATTCAGCTGAAATTAAGAGTTTCCAAGTTTTTAGCAAGAAAACAAGCTCCATCAAATCTATATGTCACTGATCACCTTTCTATTTTGACGTGGTTCAATCTGTTTATTTTAATTTAAGCAAAGTCCTTTCAAATTTAATTTGGAGCATTTTGTACTTAATAGGTTTTCTACAAATCTTGGTTGGACGATTTTCACTAAAATTCACGATGAAAAACATTTAAATATGAAGTTAAAGTTCGATTGATTGAACCATCTGGGTTGCAGAGAGTACAAATATAGACAGACGGATCGAAAGACAGAGAGACCGAATATTAATTTTTATTCGATTCGAATAACGAAATAAAGAGACGCACATTACTGTATTCGTTCTATGGTTTCTAAGGAATAAATAAATGCTTATTGAGATCTATTCGTATTACATTTTATGAAGTAGAAAGATTAGAATTTCGAAGAAATATTTTTTTTTTTTTGCAAATTTTACTTGGAAAGCAATCCATTACCTATCTTTTGTGGTTCTTAATAGATGTTAATCCGTAAAGATGACAACACAACAACGACAAATTATCATCAATGGATTATGTTAACAAAAACAAATACATACTATGGTGTTAATTTATATGTATATTAATTTATGAATGACTAATATTAAATGTGTTGACTACCTATATCTTTGCGCTTTTCTAATATTTATTTTATAAACGCACAATCGCCGATTAGTTTGATTTTCTTAACATTAAAGGTAAATATGGTGTATAATAAACTAAAAATAACTTATGAATGGTTGTGGTTGTATAAAATCGCGTTAAAGTGACAAATACCAAACATAATAATAAACTTTACAAAAACGTAAACAGATTTAAATTTTAAGCCACTAAATAAACACTCTGTATTATACGAGTATTTGTCTTTATAGTAAACTTTAAAAATTGAATCTCTTATGTAAAATAAATAAATCAACCGTAAATGTGATGCGGAGAACTGATATACGACAACATCTGTAATTACGAGCAATAAATCAATTTATCGTGTTCCGCATATGTAAATATAAATGTATTTGTAAAATGAAAAGTGTCAACAGCTTCAGGAGCCCCTCGAATCAATCAAAACCGATTACATGCAATGTGTACAGCTATATCATTTCCCGGAGGCAGCACGATATATCCAAATAAATAACGATAATAGAAATGTCAAAACTGATAGATTTTTTTTTATTTTCTCCTATTTAAGAATAACATGACAGTTAAACGCATACGTTAATAAAAATAAAAAATAAAAACACTAAAAATAGACATTAAAATATGATAAAAAAAGTCTTAATATAATCCACTACTCGGTAATTAACTTCAATAGTTTTTAAAGTTTTTATACACACATCTGTGATAATTTCATCAAGACGATGATAATAAAACGTTTCTCCTCTATAATACGCTATGCAGCTAATGTAGAAATTATCTCTTAAAGAAAATATGTTGACGCTAATTTTTTATTTACTTTTTGTTTTGTCTATATATAGACGTTCAATTTTTCATTAAAATAATTTTCCAATAAGGAAATTTCATCTCACGTAAATACATAAATTTAATAGATTTTAGAAATGTATGATTGCATTTTATAACATAAAAAAGTAGGAAAGTGATTTCTATTTAATATTAATGCCCGCCAACCAATACCACCACTCAAGATTTATTAAACTCATTAATATTAGAACAAAAGTACAAAACATAAAAAATCTGAAAGAAAGTTGGAAATTTTAATTAATGCGGCTAATTTTGTACTTGTGAACTAGTGTTGATGGTGTAGTAGACTTATCACACCCTTCTCTGGTGCAGTTTTCATCTCGAGATTTTATGACCAATAATTTATTATGTTTGGAAAATTTTTATATATACCAACAACAACTTAATGGAAATGGAATGGAGATAACCCATTAAAATGTCACACCTTTTAAAAAAACAACAAAAAAAATTATTTATACAAAATATTATTGTTTAAAAATTAATTTAAGTAAATTTTTATTTTTATTTTTTATTTTGAAGTGATGACAATATCGCGCATATACGTACTTTACTACATACATATATACATAAGATGAAGATGCATTTTGAGTCATTTATATTTCAAACAAAAATATTTTTTGCTTATTGCTCAGATTTTATTTTTTTTTTATGGTGATGATAATTTTAATTTTATGAAAAATGAGCAATTATATAAATTACAGCAATAAATTTAATTTTGATTAGAATTTCAAGTTAAATGACATCGAAAGAATTTTGGAACAAACCCTTATGTATCAACTTACCTACATACATACAATTAAATTTCACGGACATGAACATTGGGCGGCATCTTCTTCAAGGTACAATTTCCGTCGCGTATATCATTTACTAAATATGAGACGAACATGCAGTAATAAAAATTACTTAAGGATAATTGCAAGCAATAAAATTGGCAATAAACTTTTGCAAGCAATTAACTTTTACCGTTGCCGACTGATTATTCTCGGATAATTTTTCGCACATAATTATTCTCAGGTATTTCATTAAATTAATATTTTTATATAGAAAAGACGTTCAGTTATTTTATTACGGTTGCATTTATTAAAATCTATTTGTTTATACGATTTATACTTTCAATGCAATTTTGCATTAACAAATAACCTCTTTAGCTCAAGATAACGGCTAATTTATATTCAACAACTACAGTTACATTGGCAGTCAGGAATGGGTATAAAGGGCCGAATTTCAAAGGGCCAAATGTCGAAGACCGAATGTATCGAGGGGCCGAATGTGTCGAAGGGCTGAAAGTGTCAAAGGGCTTTGTCAAACTTTGGGCTGACTGTTCCTACGAGCCCTACAGATCGAACTGGTACGCCTTTAATAGCGTCCTTATAAAATGGAAAATAAATAAAATAATAAAAGTGATGTTTGAAATATTGTTTAACATTTAATAATGTTTTATTTCATTTTTACTTTTGTGTTTTGTACCTCTGGTACTTGCTTCTGAATTTGCCTTGTGATAATAGACGTATGTATAGGTTCATGGTACATTCATTTTGTTTTTCTTAGATCTCTTAATCTTATTATTCCTTAGTATGATGACTCAGACGATTTTTTATTCGTTAGGATGGAGGAAAATTCTCAATTTCATTGTAATTTAGTGATGTCAAATATACTCCTAAATTAATTTATATTTGATAAAAAAATTGACAAAATATTCCAACAAATTATTCCACAAATTTAAAAAATCATATTTCTAAAAACTAAACAAACAAAAAATCGGCCCTTCGACCCATCGACATTCGGCCTTTCAACACGTTCGGCCCTTCGACATTTGGCCCTTTGACACATTCGGCCCTTTGAAATTCGACCCTCCGACATTCGATTTGATATCATTCCTACAGTCATAGTAAAATATTTTGGCTCTACCGCCGCTCTTTCCTTGTAACGTTGTTTTTTCACATACGCTACAGTACAGTAGGTGATAAAGTTTTGTAGTGATTCGTCCGCGTAGGTCCAGGTCTTTTCCGGGTATGTTCATTTCGGCATGGTAGGTTCACACGGACGCTTAACTTATTAAATCACTATCACATAACACTGCCTGGACATCTATCGTCGACTCACCTCCAAACTTCACAGCAATATTGTTTTTGGTCAATTTTCGCCAAAATGAAACTAAGTGAAGATTCACAAAAAAAAACTAACTTATTATGCTCTCATGTTGTTCAACCACAAAAAAAACTTCAAAACCAAGAATTTATGTTGAGTGAACGAACTTAGTCACTCCATTAAATGTTACTGGATGATCAATAAATCCTAAAATTTTGTTAAAGGTACCATCGGCTGTTTTGACTCCGGAAGACATTTTCCGAAAAGATTTCCCCGCTCTTTCCAGTAAAACTTCTGACTCTCTACCTAATAAGCTAATAGATGCACCACTATCGAGTAGGCCTAGCAAAGGTGTTCCCAGCACTGTCAAGGGTATGTGTGGTCTAGGATCATCTTTGCTAGATATAATCGTAGTTGCACAGACTCTCCTTAACATCTTACAGACTTCCAATATTTGATAATTCGTAAGAGCTTTCTAGTTTTGCATGAATTTTTGAAACTCGTATTTTGAATTTTATTGTCAGTTTTAACCGAGTTTGTTGGTGATTGGATAGCGAGCCACCTTCATGTTTACAATTTGTAGTGGAATTTGATATCGACGGTGATACATAATATAAATTAGAATTTAAGGGTCTGAGCACGAAACTTTTTTGATCAGCGGTCTTTGATCATCTCCATTTTCCTGTAATTTCGCCTGACATATAGAGCAGTTTGGTTTCAAAATCCCGGCTTGTCCACAACCAAAGCAGAATATACCTAGTAAGGATACCGGCAATCGTGATATCGGTGACCGATATCCTTGCAATTCCAACATATCAAAAATTCTCCTTTTTTTTACAGACTGAGCTTCCGACATACTTTTAATATTCGAAGCACGATTGAATAAATCATCGACATGCATATTGTTAAAACTGCTTCCGAGGGAATTAGGTGAAGAATTTGGATCGATAGTATCTTGATTTAATGTTTGGCTATCCAGTTTAATTTCTTCTAGTGCAAAGTTTTTGCGTGAACGACTTTCGGTAAGCTTGCGAGGGTCATGACCTGATCTTCTCCAAAGCTTTTCATACTTTAGACATGTTATACGCAATTGTTCAGTATTCTACATAATTTCGGACAATGTTGCTCTCTATAAAGCCGGATCCATATTTTCTCGTAAAATTTCGAGCAACTCTTCTTCGTAAAACGGTATTTTTAAATGACCATTCATTTTCTCAACTTCCAACAGAAAATCTTCGAAATATTCGCCCGGTTTTTATTTAGTTGTCTCGATTGCTCTACGGATTTCTCGGTCGGTATGACTACTAAACCGGTTTATTAACGCTGTCTTAAGATGGTCGTATTAAGCCTCGGGATACTACCTCGCATAAACCCAGTACCATTTTCCCGATTTTTCCTTAAGAAATTGCGTCAAAATTGAACTAAGTTCAGAATGAGGTATATGGTCTCTCTTGGCGTAACAGTCCAATCTGAATAGAAATTCTGTAATTTCGAGATCAGTAGACTTGCTTGATCCTAAGAAATATTTGTTCCATTTGGGAGGTGATCTAAAATTCATTGGTTGTGAATTAAGTTGCGGACCCTGCGGGTTCCCGCGGTCGAAATTATCATTATTTATTGGTTTTATTTGGCTGAATATGGGTTTGCCATCGAAGTCGTCGTAATCGGTTGCGTGGTTGATGAATATGGCTGCATATACGGATTTACCAATATAGGAGCAACCATGGAATTAAATTGCTACATACACACAAAAAAATATTGCGGTGTGAATGGTATTTTATCCGAAAAAAACTTTATTTTTTATCCAATAGTACCATATTAACTCCGCAAGATCGGGTACAAATTTTAAAATATCCAAAAGGATCGAACAGTATACTTTTGCACCGTTCGGAGTAAACGCAAAAGTTGTCAACAGCGGATTTTTTTAAACAGTACTTCTCAGAGATTATTTTCGTTCTATCGGAGTAAATATTTACACCGTTTGGAGTTTTCGTGAAAAAGTAAAATTGTAAGAGATTTTGGCTGTATTAGTTAAATTCGCTAAAACAACCTGCATATTCCTTCTGTATAATAGAATTTAAATTGTGATACAATCAGTCTAGTCGCAGCGGCCTGATGAGAAGATTCAATTCTCTTACAATCTTCGGAACATATTAAAATCATATATGTACATTAAAATAAAATACCAATGGGATAAAAACCATACACTCAAAAAATGTGCGGTGTTAATTGGTTTTTTATCCGAAAAAGTATTTTATTTTTCTCCAACTGAATATATTTCATAAAATTAAATACGCATCAACGGAATAACGGATAAATATTTTTATCTATCCGAAAAGATAAATTTTTATAAAAACTCCTTTTGGATTTAATAAAATGCACCTCTAGGTGTTTTCCTAAAGATGAATGTTCCTGTTTGGGTTTTATGCGGTGTAAAAGTTTTTATCCAAATGTATTTTATGCCATTTTTATTATAATATCCGATTGGATTCAAATTATAAATATCCGATCGGTGGGACACTATGTAACACCGATTCGGTGTTGTGGTGACCTTTTATTTTTTTGTGTGTATAATTGGGGTAAAAAGTGGGTGTCATATTTGGCATTGATATTGGCGGATAAAATCCAAGCCCTATTTGATAATTGTGGGCGGAGCTTCACTTCTAACTTAAGTCACTTCCGTTTGGTTAGTTCTATTGAAGGGCGAAAACTCCTTAGCTGTAAAACCTCATAGTTTTGCTTTTCTGGCGCCCTATGTGTATCCAGCTTCGATATTGGTGGGACTGTTGAACTGGAGTTTGGTTTTACTGTCGCTTCTTGTTTGAAGTCATCCAACTTGTTCCGAATTTCTTGATTCTTGCGACGGAATTTTAAAATCCAATTGGTGATAGAAGAAATTTCGCTAAATGAATTTTAAGTCGTTGTAGGCGGCTTTGCCAATGGATCGACCTACCCGCTACCCAAGCAGATGCCCAAATCCGACGAAGAAACGACTTCTCTATGATCTGTGACCTTGTCTAGTTCCTCATAAATTACTCGTGCTCGCTCAATTTCAAGCTCAGGTTGACTAGTTACATGTGATTTGATGGGTATTCGTGTCTCATCGGATTGTTCTGTTTGTAAAGTAGCAATTAACGTTTCTCTTGCTGAAAGATTAGTACCGTATATGGCTCGAACTAATAATTCAGCTGTCAGTTCAGAGTCCGTCAGACAATCTATGTGCTGATCTATATCCATTCCTTGTTTTTTTTTTCAAAGAAGATTTTTACTAGAAAATTTAATGCTTAAATCTGTGTAAATCAGATTATCACTTACTTGAAGTTTACTCGAATTATACAATACTTAATAATTAATTTTACGAAGAACAAAATTTCAAAAAAAATATAATAATACCAAGATTAATTTATGGTTAAATTCCGTAACTTTTTCAAAAAAAAATTTATTTGTTCAAATACTTACTGCGAAAATGTGGGGCCAGCCGACGATTATTTATCAAATTTCAAGCTCAGTCCTATTGTCGCAGTTGAAAATTACAATTAGCTGTGGATAACAATGCGTAGGTGTGGTTTAACAGCAATAAAATGTATTAAGTCATCATCAGAATCAATATCGCTTCAAAACACACCCTTCCAACACCACAATCCAAACGCTAACGGGATTATTTCACTATTTGTTGTTTTCTCCAACGAAAACTTCGACAAAAGAACCAGAAAACAAAAAAAAAAATGCAGCAGACAGTCTTGACGTTAACACAAACCAATTTAGTAAATAATTAAATAATAATCTAGTACAACAAAAAATTATTTAAATGAAAATTAATTTCCCTAAAAAATTAAATAGTCTGTGCACATTTGCTTTAAACCCATAAAATAAAAAAAATGGAAATCGGTACCTACGACGAAGGAAACCAGTACCTTAAGTCGCACTACCTATTTTTTAAATCATGTCAATTCATAAAACCCCAAAACTATTTTGAAAAAATCTTTCACAAAAACTGCTAGAGGCAAAAAAATCACTAATAGATGTATAACTTACACTAAAAAACCAAAAAGTATTTAACTAGTGTTTTCTTACCTTAGGAACTTCCACACACCAGACGAAAATTACACTCAAACGATTATAAATGAATTTGTTTCATTCTAAATTCATTGAAACGCAGATGCGTACTGTCTACGGGCATAGTACAGCCGAGCAGTATAACTAAACACTGTGTCTGTGCCATTTGTAAGGCGGGAAAAGTACTTTTAAAATCAATGAGGTACAATTTAAGCACCAGTACGACTTAGGCGACTTTCCCCTAAAATCTCGATTTAAGATACTAATTGGGGATTGGCCTATATCTTATTTTCAGTTGTCCCGGAATGTGGAAAATTTTGATATCTCGTATAATTCAAACATAGAAAGCATTTTCACTATTTCCTCAAGTCCAAGAGCAAAAAATCATCATTCATTAATACCCGAGAAATAAATCCACAAATTCACATCTATGCTTTTTTTGAAGATGCTGAGTTTCACATTTTTTCTGTAAAGTACGATCATTCAGGCGTAATTTCACCGCAACCACTGACCAAATTAAATAAATAAAAAAAATTTTCTTTCAAATCAAAGAAATTCGTTAACAACTCAATTTAGAAATTTGATTCTGGGATGGTGAAACAAAATTAATAAACCCAGTAACAACCAAATTGTTACAATTGCTCGATAAATATGAAATTTCTAAGCAGTAGTGGCAGTGGTGCATACAAAGTAAATGGGATAAGCTTCGGGCCATTGGGTAAACCAATCAACAATAACGAAAATATCTGCAAAATCTTCTGATGAGGGCGAGGGAACCACAACGTCTATGTATAAACGCTAAAATCTGCCTTAGAGATGAGGCAATCCAGAGCATCAACAGCTGTACGTTTTAAGGTGGTCGCGGTCGATTTATTGTTTTGATATATGCAGATGGGAAAATTGAGGAAGGAAATGTGTTGTTTTTAAAGAATGCTAAAAATAATATTAAATCGTGATTTTTAATTGACCTTGGGTTTGACCTTTAAATACTCTTTCAAGCTCATCGTGATATTGTTAATGGCACCCTCTATTTTTTTACAGGATCGTTCAGGAGAAGCCAAGATTTGTTCAGGAAGTGTTTTTAAAATGTGTTTTGTTCGTAGAGCTTCCATATCCCGCTGCCAAATCCCAGAAAAGTGGCACTGTAATCTGTATGACACTTTTTATCCCCTTTGTTGTATGGTAAAATTGTGTTAATATTTTGTTCGCCAGGCATGTTCACGTTTAAAATATTGACAATATTATTTGACAAATACAAAGATATTTTTAAAATTTTCAATTCGAATTACACAATAATGTGTTCATTCTTTTCTTTGAGTAACATTTAGAACTATTACCGGAAATTACGCGGAGTATAAACTATAGGAAGAGGTTTGTTCAAAATGTTTTGTATTACCTGGACAAACAGTTTAATTAAATTGTTTGCCGGTTTTTATCAAAGCCACCATTATCTATCCAAATACTAATCATTGTAAACAGTTCGATGCTGGGTTGTGCCATTTATCATGAAAATAAAAAATTAAAAATCTTTGGAAACTTTTGGAGAACACCCTTCAGCCAAAACTATCAATATTTATGAGATGGCAAGGAAGGAAGGGCGGGCCATTTTTTGCGGAATAGGAGAAATTTAATAATGAATAACAAACCATAAACCGCAGAACAACCCGCGAAACTTTAAAATTCGACCGCGGAACTTCAGTTGGATTTCCGAGTTTAATTCGAATTTTTTCCGGATCTAATTTTATTTTATTTTTTTTCGATAGTAATTCCTCCAACCTTTACTACGATTTAGTAAAGCGGCCCAAAGACTGTACGATTGATCTTGAAAATCCAACGCAAGATACAAATTTCCTTCAATCGTTCGTATCAACGAAGTCATTAATATACAACTTATTATGCGATAAATCATATTGTCCGTGGGTCTTTTAATACAGGACAAAATTAACAGGGGGGCTATTTCTGGATACGATACAAATACTAAAGGGCCAGATTTGTTATTTGTGTTTTTTTCGAATTCGTATCGTATTCTGAAACGAAACTTCCCAATATTGGTAATAGAACTCGAGGTAGAAAACAGAAATTTTTAACCTTCAGTACCTGTTAAATTTCTTCCGGTTAGTTGTACCATCCAAAATCGGATCTTTTCACCCTTCAATAAAAATTCCGAATAATGTCTCTAATGTGTTCTTTACGACTTAAAGCTTCCTTGTTTTCCAAAGAATTTAACATATTTTGAAAGAAAATCAATATGATGTACTATTTGCAAAAACAGCTATTTGCAACCGCCGAGGATTAAACCCGGGACCCCCCAAGTTTGCTAGCTAAGTGCTCTTACTGCTTGTGATCTATACAATTCCCTAGTCAGTTATGCGTAAGTAAAATATTAAACGCATTTTAAATAACTTTAAAATTATAGTTCGCTAATTCTAAAAATCCATATTTATCAAAAATCTCTTTAAAAATATTTACCCTATAAATAAACAGAAACCCAAGTGCAAACATTGAACTTTAAAAACCACTTTGCGGTATTATCTTAGTGTTTTTTTTTCTGTATTCATCTTAAAATTCTGACAGATCGAACAAACACAAAAAAAAAATGTACAAACTACTATAAAAATAAAACGAACATTTGTTATGTGCGCTCTGGAAATAGGAACCGAATGAATTTAGTACACTGCGTGTATAGTAAATACTCATAAATATCCAAAAATAATTTCTAAACAACGAGCAAAGAAACTTCTGTTTTTTTAACTTTTTCATTCGTCTTACTTAATTTTTTTTTTTTTTTGTTGGTTTGGTGTGAACAATTTTAATTATTTTAGAAAAGAAAATGAGAAGAAATGAACGAGTTAAGAAGAAAATTGATCCCTCAAGTGTTATCATCTTGCAAAATTATGTATGTTGGTTTTGTGTTTTATTAAACGAGGGTGTGTGCAAGAGGAACATTCATATTGTCAAACCAGGTTTTACGTAATATGTCTTTATAATACAGTTAAATGTCGTTGTACTATAAAAGTAATTAAATTTATTAACAGAATAATAAATTTGTGTTTGTACTCCTAGCTGATGTTTAAATTCATTTTCAAGTGTTTGTACTTAAATACATTCAGTCATTTTATTCTTCGTATTATAAGATGATAAAATGTGTTTTATGAATATTGAATTGATGAAAGTGAATCAATTGAAATTGGTTTTAATTTTAATGTACATTTGTTGTTCCCAGATATCAACCATAAAATACAACATAGCAATGATCTCTCTCTTAGGAATACATATAATAAGTAAATATTTATACGTTTGGTGACAAAATAAGATTAAATCAGATTTTCTTTTTCTTTTTTTTTTTTGGAATTAAAATATCGTATCCATGTGACATTGATTTATTTGAAAATGAATTAAGTAAACGAAATCTTTTGATTTGCATATTACCGGTATGTTTTCTTTATTACCTCAAGACTACTGACTTATAAATCTGGGGATGACATAATCTTAACTCATGAGGTAATAAAATTCGTATATTCATCATTTGCTGTATTGTAAAATGATCTTCGTGTTGATGTATACAATTTGCACGCTAGGTATTTTGTAATTATTTAAACATTTGTGATAATTTATGAAATAACCAGAGGCCGTTGGTCTATGAATGCATTGCATGCGTAAAGAAATTCAGGTTTTTCAACACAACAAAAAAATATTTTTGTTTAATTCACCAACAACTTCTTGAAAAAGCTGAATAAATTCTAAATTAGCTAAATGTTTTGAAGATCCATGATCAAATGATTAAAAAAGCAATATTGTCCAGGGGTCAATAAAGCGTTCCTGTTACCTATCAGTTTGTGCTCATAATATTTAAACATTACCGGCAAAAAAATTAAGAATACTGTAAGATGATCATGTGACCACAAACATTTCGAATTATCTTCAACGCTAATCACGACAGATCGAATAATCTCGATACCAAGCAACCCAGTGCCGTTCAAAATTATTTTAAGGAACTCGGATAGTCTCAACTATTCTCAAAATTGTAGTCTATGTAACTCCTCAATATCCTCCTAACTCAACTAAACTTTAAATAACTCGATGCTAAGCTATCGAGAATTATTTTGAAACACAAATAACGTGCAAAAATTTGAATAATGTAAGGATTCTAGAAAAATATCGATAAGCACCAAAAATTTCAAAATTCCTGAAAATCTCGGATATGCTTAGAATGTCCGCAAAATCATAAAAAATTAAAAAATCACCGAGATTCTCGAAGAATCTGAAAAATATCATGCAAACATCACACGAATAATCTCGAAAATATTGACCCAATTTTGGTGCCAAGCAACTTTACGCCTTATATAGATAATTGTAAGAATCTCAAAATCTCGGACTTCTAAGATTATAACTTAGTGTTATATCACAGAATATATATAAACAGAACAATATATTCTATATCGCTTTAGTCCTAAGCTGGTGAACAAATATTTTCGTTATTGTTTTTTTCGACTGATTTTGATTTAGAAAAGATAGAAAAATCATTTTATATGCAATCAATGAAACAAAAAAAAAATACAAAAATGCTTGTACCCACCTCTTTCTATTGATAAATAAAAATCAGTACAATTTTAAAACGAAAGAGAAATTTTTACACTTTATAATGTGCTTAAAAGAGATAGATATTCGTGAATAATTTTTGATTTTGGTCTAGTTAGCTTTGCGAAACTTTAAAATCATATCAAAGAAATAACAAAAAGAAAACTTGCAACTCCCATAAGGTTGTGTATGAGTTTGTGTAGCATTTCTAATTTATTTGTATTGGTCCTTTGTTTATTTGTTGATTTGATTTTAAAGTTTCGCAAAGCTAACTAGACCAAAATCAAAAATTATACACGAATATCTATCTCTTTTAAGCACATTATAAAGTGTAAAGATTTCTCTTTCGTTTTAAAATTGTACTGATTTTTATTTATCAATAGAAAGAGGTGGGTACAAACATTTTTGTAATTTTTTTTTGTTTCATTGATTGCATATACAATGATTTTTCTATCTTTTCTAAATCAAAATCAGTCGAAAAAAACAATAACGAAAATATTTGTTCACCAGCTTAGGACTAAAGCGCTATAGAAGATATTGTTCTGTTTATATATAATATGTGGTTATATATAATGTAATTTCGAAAAGTCTCAGATCTTTAATTTCTTACAAAACACTAATTCTGCCACATCACCCAATTTCAACATTTTGCAAATTTAGAGATATGTATAGATAAACTCGAATTTAGATCTGAATAATTTCGAAAAACCTTGAAATTTTTGAATATTTACGAACAGTTCGAATAAAACTAGAATTCTAAAATAATCTTCAAAAATCATTAAATCATAACAAAATATCGAAAATATTGAATAACTTCGATGCCAAAAAATTAACCGCAAATCAATCTAGATTAAACCAAAAATCTCAAAATCTCGGACTTCATTTAATATATTACGGACACATCTTAGAGTCGGTTAAAAAAATTCGAACCAACGATCAGTAACAATAGATCATGTTTTCCGAAAGAGGCAGATCGAGCGAAAGTAGTATAATGGTAAAAACATTTGCCGCTAGTTGTCAATACTAAAGTAGAATGAAAGAACTTCAGTTTTCCAAAAGATGGCAGCAGTAAACGACACCAATGGTAAACTCCCCTCATTTATTACTACGTGTCGTACCTTTCTTTTTCAAATACAAAAATGGAGACAACCGATAAACTAGGTATTAAATGTAAATAATTATTTATACAAATATTTATAAATAATTTAAACTAAAATTGTTATTAAATTATATTAGAAAATATTAAAAATGAATTAAAAGCAATAGGGGCGAAACAACTGTAACAAAATATTTACTACGATTATTAATAATTTATTAAAACGTAAAAAACACTCACGTGGTCAAAAAAACACCTTTATAAAATAATTTGACAGCATTATTGACGATTGGAGCATTTTGGATTCCACCTAGTGGAAAATTTGCGTTTTATTAGTTTTATTAGACCTTTCCACAACTTTCTATACCATATAGTATACTAAATAAGAAAATTGAGGCTAAACTTCAAATTCTCGTATCAAAATTGTCAAAATAAATTAATTAAACATTATTTTACCGGTCGAATACAGTATAATGGTGAACTGTCATCCACTGTTATAACTGAACGTGGAGTTCCTCAGATATCTTTAGAAGGACGCCCTGGTTCAATAGATTCATTAGCTGCTGATCTTGGAAGAATTTCTAATTGAACTAAAAAATATGAGATGAATTTCTATTTCGACAAATCTAAGGTCTTACGAATTTATAGGGGAAAGGTTGATATTCCATTTCCTACTATCACGATTGAAAATCTTGCTCTATCCTTAGACTATAGAATATAATGGACCGCCAGCAATGGCTTTTAACTGTCTCCAACATCTGCAGCGCAAAATAGCCTTGTGGCCGATCCAATAACTAGAAAAAGCTTAAGTTGCTATATTTACTTTAGTTACCGGATCGGTCACAAGACTACTTTGCGCTGCAAATGTTGGAGACAAGCTATTTCACAATTTTGTATGGAAACATCACCTCGCTAGCGGTCCATTGTATTTTATGGTCTAAGGCTCTATTCATATACAAGTAAAGGACAAAACCTCGAATTTATATCGAATCAAGAATTTTCATGGTCTGAACAATGTGTTCAAATATTTATTCGGGTTTGAAGAGACTGTCCAAGCTCAGACATTCTACTCCCATTGGATCTAAAAAGGCATTTTCTCATTTATTATTGATAAGCCACATTTTATACATACTCGAATTTTTTTATTGGTAAACTGGATTATATACATATCTAATAGCAGACATTTAGTTATATTTAACTTTATTCGGATCACATGTATAACATTTCTAAAATTGGTCATATTGCCCCATATTTCAAATGCGTATTGGATTGTATTATTGAAAACTACTTGAAAAACAGGCTTAATGTATGATGAACAAAATTAGATATGCTAACTCATTAAGATATGTGACTCTAATCACGCCTTTACATAAATTAGCTCAACGACTGACGTGTTTCTTTATTTACGGAGCACAAAATTGAAACTCATTGATTACAGATATCAAGAGAATTTCACATCCGTCTCTATTCCGAATTTTTTGAAACTCGTTAATTTTTGTTGTTTTACTGCACTGTGCAGATCATGGCTTTGCACGATACAGACATGTATTGCAACAGCATGAGTTTTACAGTCTTGATTTCAATCTCCACTAACCAAAAAAAAAATAAACAATTAAGCTGCAGATTATAGAATTTGTGGTGTTATGAGTTTCAGGACAGTCAGAAGATATGTAGGAGCAGATTTCCGCTAAAGCAGAGGCAATTCGGAAGACAAACTTAATTATTTTTTAACACGCCAAAGACGAGGCCAAAGCTTGGATTATAGTGTATAAACGTAATGCTGAAGAAAATCAAGAAAAGTAATTATCCATTTTGTGGCAAAATTATAACCATTGGTGTAGTTCCCAGGCAAACTCTTTCCATGCGACTAAAGAAGACTGATATCTAAGATAATCATGAAAATTTTCGACCTTGAGATTTTTGTAGATTTATCTGTTTTGTGGTCCACTGAGTCTGAAAATTTCGGTTTCGAATTGATGTTTTTCTGTGTCCAGATGGTTTAATCAATCGAACTGAAACTTCATATTTAAGCTTTTGTCATAAATTGAGAGGTCTTAGTCAATTTTAGTGTAAATCGCCTACCCACTTCCGTGGGCCAGAAAATGTATTTTGTGTCAAACTTCCATAACTCGATTTCTATTATTCGAATTTTTCGAATATACATTATTCTTAATTTCTACATTTCGAATTTTTTTTAAATCGAACAAAATTGTTTGGCAAATGGTGATTCGATTTATGGAAGTTTGACTGTATCTGAAAAAGTATTTGGTTCACAGGAAAACTAAAACTAAAAATAAAATACAAAAGAGTAAATTTGTAAGCATAATAAATTTCTCAAAATTCTCTGTTCGTAAAACAAAGTCGTGTGTTGGCCAAACATGTTCTTTTCTGAATGCAACCGATTTATTGAAAATTTCGTGGAAACGTGATATGCCGAATGTCATCTTTTCTTTAAGATTACCAATCTGTAAAAATTTTCACAGAAAGACACAACGATGATGTGCACATCAAACCGCATTACAACATTAATCCACAATACAACGCATTACAACACAGCACACATCGATGTGTTCCCACAAACACTCTCTTGATACAGTGATGCAAGTATGTTTAGTATTGCATGCGATTAGACATTTATTGCGTGATACAAATTACAATTTATCTTTCGATAAAAAAACATACTGGTATTGCAAATTGTACTAAATGCTTGACTTGTTTGTTTCAATGACGAATCGACTCACGTGACTATGAAGTTACTTTTTCGACTCCTACACAACTTTAAGCTAAAAACAAACGAAACTCATTTTCTTGGGAAACCACTATTGTCTTACTCATCGTACAAACCAAATTTATCAATTTTATTTGTCATTAAATTTACAAAAAACTGAACAAATAACTCGATTACGTGCGACACAATTAATTAATGCACGTGTTAACGAATACCAAGCAATAAAAATTCCCATGTGAACATTCATAAATAAATCGTTGCATAACAGAGGGACGTGTTATCAAACATACATCAAAAACTACAAAATTTGCGTCAGACTGATTTTTTTTTTTTGTTTGTTCAACAACGCAAAAAAGATAACAATTTTTGAAATATATCTGGAGAGTCTTAAGAACGCGTTTCTTGAGTATGATGTTTGACAATATAATACTTGTATACAGTTTGGCAGATTATTTATATTTTATAGGTACATGCATGTTTTTTATCAGAATATTATGTATAAAATTGTATTGTTTATATTTAAGCCGCAAATATTTATGTTGTTAAGTGAGATTGGGAAAGCTACCGGAAATTAGAGACGATTAAAATTATAATATCGAATGTCATATGGAAAAGTAAATAAATAATTCGGCTAGACTGATCGAATGACAGATCAATCAGCAAATTTTTTTCTGCGCATTTTTCAAACGATCATCTTACATGAGAACTCAAGCAAGTCTATTAATATATTCTGAATTTATAAGTTATCACCTACTGCTCTAAAATGTGAATACAATAAAATGTTATTTTTATACACAACTGTATATAAGTTTATGGCTGTCAACAGTTATTACATATAATTTTCATTTCTATTTACATTTAAAACTCATTGAAAATTTATTTATTTAAGAAAAAATAAATAAGAAAACGAAATATTTAAGGTTGAATTATTGTGTGACGCTTAAATGGTTGCATACACATACACACTGGCGAGGCGTTTAGTTTATAAAACAGTATACTGGTTAATCTGTTGCAAACTTTTAATTAATTACACTGAATTTTTAATACTTTAAATTAATGTTGAAATGTTGCAGATAATAAAATTAAAATTTGTCATGTTTTGTTTTTGTCATTATTTCTCGACGCCGTCTTGTTTACTCTCGCAGGTTAATTATAATTTTGCATCGAAATGCGCGACCTTTATTACATGGGGGCGAGCGGGTTATTTTTATAAAAAATAAAATAATTTATTGTTTTCAAAATACAATATACATATTTATAAAATAAACATAACCAAATACATATTATATTTCTAAAACTAACAATCCACACTCATAACATTTTTTTAAGGCAATCAAAATAATTTTATAGTTTTGAAATTTGGGAATGTAGCTATACGAAATTAATAAAATAAAAATGATTCATGTACAAAATCAAATCACGTTTAGAATCACGTTCGATAAATCAAAAATCCTCCTCCGTTTTAATACCCCGGCTGCACCTGATTTATAGACAAATGTACATTAAATATTTTTTATTACTAGTTGGGTATTATAATTTATTACAGCAACAAAGTACATAAAATAAAAATTCAGTTTATTACTTTAAATAAAGTAATTCAATTATTAAAGATTTTATTGCGTTATCATTTCGATCTTATCGTGAGTAGTATGATTTAAAACGAGTTTGCATTTTCTTGAATGCAGAGACAACTTATAAAATAATATCTTGTACATAAATGTTTTTAGTAAAGCCTTTAAGGTAATTAATGCAATCTTAATGTACGAGTATATTTCTGTTTTAACATTTTTGTTTTACTTTCTTTTTTACATTTTTTTACCTTCTTACTCTCCCCAGCTATATATAAACAAATATGCATATGTAAGTTTTTAAATAGGAGGACGTCTGCCGGCACAAAATAATATTTTTATTTATTGAGCTACTTAAGAATTGAAACATATCACGTCGTTTCTCATCTGATAGATAAAACATCGTTAAATTATTGTGTACGCAATATTATTACACATTCGGGAATTTTGATTGAACGACAAAAACGTTATCGTATGTAGCGTTTATTTTATTGTTACCACATACATATTACAAGAATAGTGTTGATATCTATATCTTATCTTACATTAAACTTACATATTGTGAAACTGTGTTCTGTCTAGGTGAATCACAAAATATATGTCTTATTGATGGGTTAATGACACTTACCTGGAAATAAAAAAAATAACAAGTTAATATAAAATTAAAGAATTTGACAGAGCTAGGTGAATGTTTGGTTTATAATCATTTATTTTAATTTCGAAGTACCTACATATTTAGTTCGAATTTCTTGACAATACAAGAAGAATTTAATAGAAGGAATAGAGGTGGGCCGGAATTAGAGTTCGGTTCATGGGTAGCGTCTTTGAAAAATAGTGTCGAACAAAAAACTATTTCAAAAAAAAAAAGATGCCGAATTGTTTACGTACAATACATTGCTGAACCTTTAAAATAACCACAAAATTTAAAATAAATAATATTATCCTCCTTCCCCCTTAAAACCGCCCAACTTTTGCATGGAACACATTTTAAGTTTTCGAGATAATTTGAGTGGGACTTTTCAAATGAAAAACTTAGGGACGCTTTTTTTCAACAATATACTTGAGTATTGCGCGCTACTGTTTTCAGGGTAAACTATGAGTGGAATTACGCTCAGAGAAATCATTAAAATATTATTTTCTTTTTCTATTAAGTGATGGCAAATTCTCTTAAGTGAACAAATTTCACGTGGTGCAGTACGATAAAAGCCAACGGAACCTTTTTACCTCATCATATGAAACTTCCTTTTTCTGGAACCGTAATGGCCAAGGTCCCAATGTAGCATTGTATGTAAAAAATGTACAATAAAAATAGCAAAAAGCTCTAATTAATAGCTCTTTAGTCAAATGAGATAAAAATGGTTTAGGCAAGCTAAGAAAATAAATGCCAGGAATAGCCCCAAACATTAAAATGTGATTTTAATTCCAAAAAGAATAATGGACTCGCAATTTTTTTTTTTTTTTTCAATTTTTTGCTATATTAATTAATCTGGTTGTGTTGTAGGTGTGAGTGTATGTTGTGAGTGCGATCGAGCCTCATAAATTTCCTTCCTTACTTCTTCCTTCCCAATAAGAAAGTAGTGCTGTATGTCTGCGATAGCGCATGCACGTTAAGGGTAGAAAAAATTCGCAAGCGTAACATTAATTCACACCTTAAAAAAACAAAGCAAACATTTGTAAGAATATCGAACGTTTGCTTTTGTAACCCAAATTAGGTTTGCGGTTCCTTCTAACAATTAATATAAAAACAGAGAATAAGTAGAGACACATTTTAATAATATCTTTATTTGTTAGGCGATTTTGTATATTTTTAAAAATATAATATAACAAATAAATATGGTCAATAAAAGTAAATCTTTGTTCAAAAATTAATTACGATAGATGGTATTTCGAAAATAGAATTACAACTATGTATTTTTATTGCCTTTAAAGGTAAAACGTAACTTGTATCATTGTCTTAAAATTCAAACACAAAACATACTTGAAGAACTTCTTCTGTATAAGTAAATATGTGAATGTATAAATTAACATAAAAAATAGCGCTTTTTCTACAAGTAGTTGTTATACGTCAAAATGTACAATTATTCGATTGTACAAAAATAAGAATTTTAAGTCCGGTACCAGATTTTCCTAAATTAAAATTTAACGAATTCTAGCGATTTAAAGAATGTCGATTTTTATTTTTTATTTATTGTATGTAAAGTTATTCTGAAAATTGTAAGAGATTTAAAGACCAATTTTGATCTGAACGCGTAGTCAGAGTTTGGCTACTGTTTCTAACAAATTAAGCCAATACACCTGAAATTGGCCAACAAATGTTTTCATCAAATTCAATTCGTGATCGTGATCCGCAAATTATGGTGACACACCTAAACCTGATTTTATAAGTATTATTCCTAAATTAACCAAACTTAATTCCGTATAATAAATAACATTGGCATCATGTCAAACTTCATTTCATATCTAAATTATTTATGATTAAAATACAAGTTGTTACATTTCTTTTATTGCATTATCGTGTTTCTACACTTTTTACAATTAAATTTTGATTTTGGAGTTCTGAATCGTGTTAATTCTGTTTTGCCAAGCAACCCTAAAAAAATGTTTCTGAATTTTTGCACCAGAACCTTGAAATGAGGCAAAAATGTATCTTTGTGTAATTGATGAGTTTTAAGACCACAAGCGTACGATTTTATGTGTTAAAATTTAATAAATATTTTAAAAGGGAGTATTCATCTCCCTAAGTAATATTTCATCTTTGTAAAAAGGGTTGTAACAATTGCAAAAGAAAACGTTTCTAATATATAATTGAGTTAAAACTCATAACAGACTCATCTGGAAGCAATCAATGTGAGCAGTGAGGCGAAACATAAATGTTTGTAATATAGAGCAACTGTCCTCTCAAAAATTAAGATTTATTATTTCACAAAGCACTGTGGTTGTCATTAAACCAAATGAATTATGTATTGTAATAAAATTTGCAAAAAACAAAATATCGTTTCCGTACATATTTCTCGAATTGATAATGTAATACATGATTTCTGCTATCAACGAAAACCAAAAACAAAATAAGTATATTATGTACAAGCGCGCGGCTTAAAAGATAAACCGGTCGAACCTTTTAAATCTTTTGTTTTAGTTTTAATTTTTTTTTTATAAAAATCGCAGACATTTGGTTTTTTGTGCAACCGAAATTGATTTTTTGAACTCGCGCGAAAATAATTGTGCACACTACGAAGAGAATTGCCATTCAATAAAATAAAGAAACATAAAGCAAAAAAAAAGAGTTGAAAATAATCGTATTCGGTTTTATTTTTGTTTTGGAATTTTATTCTCTAATTCAAACGATTACAGAATACCGCGAAATTTATAAAAAAAAATAATTTTGTAATCTGCATACATATGAATTTTACAAATTAAATATTCTGGAGACGGATTTTTAACCAAATAAACTTATGCCAATCAAGAAAACGGTCATTTCCGCGAAAAATTCATGAATTACGATGCGTTACCTCATTACGCATGCATGTCATATATATGAAAATAATTAAGAGCAGATAAATTAATTAAAATTTTAATTCGTAAAATTAAATGATTTCTTTTAAATTTGCTGAGTGTCCTTCCGTCTCTCTGTACACTGTACAGAACAATAATAATTTATGGGAAAACGTCAAGCTAACAATAATAAACAACGTATAAATCAAACGTTTTGTTGGCAGGATTTATACTCGTATACATAATATAAAATATATAAATCACGTTTTATATTTTAATATTCGTGTATCAAAATCTGTTAAACCATAAAATTATAGATTTCTGAATATTTTATTGTGTTTTATTTTTACATATAATTACTATAATTACCTATAAATTTCCTATAAAACCTTTTTACTTTGGTTACCTATGCAATTTCTTAATGCATTTGAATTAACAGTTAACTGTAAAAAAAAAATCACACAGTTGTATTAAAAAAGGTGTGGAATTTTTTTTATAGGCATAAACCGAACATAAAGAGATAGTTCGATAGTATCACGCTGTCACACCGATAAATTATTCATTTTAATAATAATTTGCACTTAGTGTAATAAAATATTGTGATTTATAACAATTTTCACATTTTTATTATGAGTTAATTGACTTTTAATTTAATAAAAACCTAATCTGTGTGTTCATAAACATAAATAATTAGTATTTGTATATAAAAATGTGTAGCAACCGACTATGTATTGAGAAAAACTTGTAAATTTTTTTTTTTTTTTAATGAACGATAAACAACAATTTATAAAATAAATTGCATCTAAAAGTTTTAATTTTCAATACTATATATGATCAGATTACATGCAATCTATAGATATAGATAAGCATATAAGTACATAAGGTGGAAACTTTGTTAAATGTTTTTATATAGAATTTAATTAGGAAGGCATTTTGTTGATTAGATTCAGCTTATATTGAAAAGAAATCGTTACCACAATCGTTTACACCACACAGACAAACAGTTGTTGTTTATAATATACGAGTATCAAACGAACAAATCTAAGTGATTAAAAATAATTAAAGCACGTTTTTACGATTCTTCGTCTTTTATAGGATTGATTGTTTTTATATGATTTAAGGCGGCAGTATAAGGCAATTAATGAAAATGATATATGTATTCATAAATTATTTACATTTATTAGAATGTTTTAATTAGCTTTAAATCAAAAATTCTATATCATTTCGAGGAACATTCCGGATCGAATGAATAATGTTAAAAGCCAGACATAATTTTATTTTATCAAATTTTACGAATCTCGTTATTGTTAATAATCTTCTAGCTGTCTCTGTTAAATCGTCCCAAAAATTTATGAATTGTTTAAAAATCGTTTCTTACTTTTATAGAAATATATAGTAATATCAGAACAGAAAATACAAATAAAAGGTTTACATTGGAATAGGCCTATGCATTTAACAAATATTCAAAAAAATTAAAAGTCAATTTAAAATTCCATATTTTAGTTCGAGTTGAAAAAATTCTTAATTTGAGCAAAATTATATTTTTGGATCTTTGATATTGTTTTCGATTGATTATCATTTATCTCCTCTTTTATTAAAAGTAATCTCGAATTGGCCTTCAATAGAACAGTTTGTTTTTTCTTAGTTATTGGTAAATACAGGGTGCGCCATCTTTTATGTCGGTATGTAAACATTGAATAACTTTGACATTTTGTCAACTGATTAACTTGATTAAACATGTTTTTGAAACATCAATTCAGTACAATTTTAACCATGAATCGCTTCACACCGAAACAACGCGCCGAAATAGTGACGCTGGAAAATAGTCGTTCAGTTGTGTTAACTCAACGTGCATATCATCGAAAATATCGTGTACAACAGGCACCGTCTGACAACACTATTCGCCGTTTGGTGTCGAATTTGGTTGAGCACCGGACTGTGAGAGATCGTCAACATGCCGTTTATCAGCAACCAAGACGTTCCAATGAACTGGTTGAAGCGGTCAGAGAGAGCGTTGCACAGAACCCAAAAGTGTCGTATCGTCCCCGCGCTCAGCATTTTGGCGTCAGTGGAACCACGTTGCGGCTCATGTTGAAGGATAATTTGCATTTGTTTCCGTATAAAATGCAATTAGCACAAAGAATATTTCCGACAGACCGTCCACGTCGCTTGAAATACGGCCAAATAGTCGCTCAAATGGTTGAAACTGAACTGATTTTTGGTAGCAAATTTAGATGACCGGCGAGACCCATTTCACACTCTCTGGCGGCATTAATAAGCAAAATTGCCGCATTTGAGGACCGGAGAATCCACACGAGATCCATGAAACGACATTGCATGACCAAAAAGTGACTGTTTGGGCCGGCGTTTGCGCCAAAACCATCATTGGGCCATATTTTTTCAAAGAAAATGAAACAGCCGATGGAAATCGATATCGGTAGATTTGGCTCATTATGTCTGCCCGCAAATGCGTGAAAAAGGTCTTGACGGTTGCTGCCGATGATTTAACAAAGTAACTTTCGGATATTAGGAAAATGACGATTTTTTCTGTATTTAAAAATATTTCTATTTCTGGAATATGTTGCATAAGCCCATTCGCATTCCAGATTCCTATTCTGAAAGTTGTGTTCTTACTTAACATTTTTGACATTTCAGCTTCCTATTAAAAATAAGTTACTTCAGTAGTTGTTTATATCTCGCTTTCAAGTTCACATATTTCGTTCTTGCTCCATATTCTCAAAGTTTTTCTAGAATTCTGCAAGAGGACTATCATCTTTTAGAGAGGACCGAGCCGGATATATCAACATTAGTTTTTCATTTCGGAAGCTGAACCACTTAAAAACTTCCAGTGAGACGAATGCATTTTGCATATGAACTCAGATCAAAATATACCTACTATACGAGTTATGGGGCGTCGATATGGCCTTTTAAAGAAAAATAGAAAAGTTAAAGTCTAAGTCTCAGTTGAACTTTATAGTACTGGCAATTGGCACGTCTATCGGAAAATCATCTTGAGATTGGTGCCAATAATAAAGGAATGGAAAAAATACTCAGTTGAATTGCGAAACTCAAATTAAATATGTACTATTCACGAGCATTGCGGCCATATTTAACCATGCCATCCCCATGACAAAATCTTGAAATAATTCCAGAGTAATGGCAATTGATAGGTCTAAACCAAATTAAATATTACTCAAGAGACTTTGCGGTCATATTTGACCACATTATCTCCAGGACAAAAATCTGAAAAAATTCCAAAATACTCGCAATATGACAGGTTAACAAAAAATCATCGGAAGATTGGTGCGAAAGATACAAAACGTTTGAATTGCGAAAACCATGAAAAAATATTGAAAAAATTTCAGGATACTGGCAACTGATTGGTCTAACAGAAAATCATCGGAAGTTTGGTGCCAACAATACAGGACCTGAGAAAATACTCAGTTGAATACGAGTATGTTTCTTTCCCTTCGTTTGTTTTATTTTTGGGCTGAGAGCCTGTCGTGATAAAGTTTGCTATCATGATGGTATCTATACATTTTTGTTGGGCTGACACTTAAATAAGAAGAAAATTTCACTGCGTTTTGTGGGTTGAATTTTCGGCTAACTTCACATACAACTTAAATCAATCACACGCAGAGCCAATAAAATCTACGAATTGATATTTTCACTTTGTCTCTTTTTTAATATTAATAGAACATACCCATTCCACACTTTAAAATTCGTGTCTTTTCCATGGTAGCCTTAAGGGTCTATCACACCAAGCGCGGCGCGTCGGCGGCAAATTTAAATAAATTTAAATACACGTTTTTTTGCTTATCTAGTGATAGTAAATCATAGCTTGAACAAAAATAAAATTATTATTCATAAAAAAATTTACAAACTTTATATTTTTAATAGAAAAATTACAATTTAAAGTAAATGGTATGATATAAAATGAAATTTCATCCGCCGCCCGCGAAACCCAGCGGCAAAAAAAATCGCGTTTTACGCTAGTTTATATTTTTGCACAAGCTATGATTTCCTATCACTACATTAGCAAAAAAACGTGTATTTAAATTTGCCGCCGACGCGCCGCGCTTGATGTGATAGAACCTTTAGAAAAAATATTTGGTGCACTTAGACAAGCAAAAAAATTAATGAAGAAAAGATGAAATATGTATCTCAATATTATATAATATGCAGCTGTTGAAACCTTGAAACTATTTTAGCGAATATGCTTCTAGAAATGTGTATAATAAAAGTAAAAGTTATAATAATTTTCTTATTTGCCCATTTCTAAATTAAATCTAAAGTTAATGACAAAAAACTCGATTTTAAAATAATTGTTAATCCTTGCAGTCTAAAAGCAAAAAATTTTTTAAGTTTGGTGATATTCGAAATTATCGTGGAATTTCTTTACTTTCAAGCATCCCGAACCTCTTTGAAAGTCTAGTTAATGCCCGATTATTTTTTATAATTAAAAATGTTATAACGACAAAACAATATGGCTTCTATAAAGGTCGATTAACGGTTACAAACCTCGCAATCTTTAATAATTATGTTTCAGGGGCGCTTGAGCTAGGTTTCCAAACGGATGTATTGTATACAGATTTCAGTAAGGCCTTTGATAAGGTAGATCACGATTTGTTAATTAGTAAACTCTACCAATTAGATTCAAATCAAATGCCAGTGCAATGGATACGATCATATTTGACGCAGTTTGTTAGAATCAACAACTCCATTTCCAGAACGTTTTTAGCATCGTCTGGAGTCCCACAAGGTAGTCACCTGGGACCAGTCCTTTTTAATATTTTTGTGAATGACGTGATTGGTTGCCTGTCTTACTCAGTAGTTCTTTTGTACGCGGACGATTTAAAAATTTATAAAACCGTTAGGGGCATTTCTGATGCATTATCATTTCAAATTGATATTAATAATTTCGTTGAATGGTGTAGTACAAACTCCTTATGTCTTAACATTTCCAAATGCAAAACTATGACATTTAGAAGAGGTCGGAATATTGTTTTAACCGATTATATAATCCACGGAGTACTGGTCGAACGAGTTTCTCTAACTCGAGACTTAGGTGTTCTTTACACACCTAACTTGTCTTTTAATTTTCATATTGACAGTGTCATTGCAAAGGCTAACAGTAGGTTAGGCTTTCTGAAAAGACAATGCCGGGAATTTAGAGACCCATACACACTGCGCACTTTATATATGGCATTTGTTAGATCCCATATCGAGTATGCTGCTGTTATTTGGTCGCCCTTTTATCATAACTATTCAGATAGAATCGAAAGCATTAAAAAGCGTTCTCTTAAATATGCGCTTCGCTTTTTGCCTCGTGACGGCCATGGCCCGGATTACATTTTGCCACATTACAATGGGAAATGTCAGTTATTAGCTCTTGAATCGCTTAGTGCCAGAGCCTTCTAGAGTATAGAGCCATAATCATTATGACGTATTTTTTCGAAGCTTTTTTAGTGGTATAACTTTTCACTAATTTCCATAGGAATCCATAGTAAACATGGTGTTTTTTAGCTTCAAGTTTTTCAATGAAAAAAGCAAAAATGTTACAAAATTTTTATACAAAAGTGTTCTACATATATTTAGCAGCAATATACAAGAAGGGTATATTGGTATTAAGTAAATATAAATTGCAGAAATATTAAAATTAAATTATTTCTAAAATATATTTTGTGAACTTTCATTTTGAAAAATACATCAAAGTTGGCTCTGACGAATTAAAATAATACTTGCTAAATTTATCTTTAGTTTTACTAGTGTACGTTAGATGTCTCAGATTTATACAGAAAAATACGAAAAAGATTGTTTAATCACAAAATTATGACACGTTCTTAAATATTTTGCGAATTTGTTTTGCTTTTCCTACAACTTTTGAACTCAAATTTACCCAAGTGGCGATTTTTTGTACGGTTTTTCAAAATGTTTACTGCCCACTGCCATCTATGTATATTGGCTTAATGCACACGATTTGTAGTAAGCTTTTCTTTTTAATTTGACCAGAAAGCTGTTGTTATGAACTTTTTTTTATATTTTGGTTTAAATAAATCAATTATTACAAGAAAATGAAAACGATTTACTTAAACGACATTTATATATGTTGAAATTCAAACATTTATGAAAATATTTCAGAAATCATAATTAAGAATTTGCAACATTTTCATTTACAAATTTGTCTTAGGAAAAAAAGTGATTTCCCATATGTTTTGTGTGTTTTACTATGGAAATTTTGATTTTTTCGTCGTTTCTAATTCCCTTATAAAAGCTTCGTTTTTTAGATTATGGCTTGTATAATCAAGGTTGCTTTGTTAGTGCTCGTACACATTGACTGCTCTGAGCTTTTAAAGCTTTATTCGTTTTATGTATTGTCTCATAATTTGAGAAGTGCATTTTTGCAGTTACCTAATAGAAGTACAAATTAAGGGAAGAATCGAGGAACGTTTGTCAGAGAAACATTCTCCATTATTTTAAATTTTAATTTTTGTTTTTTTCTGTTCTTTTTATAATGACTTTGATTGTATTTTATGTTGACGTATGTCGATCAGTATGTATTTTATACTGTTGATCTAAATAAATAAATGTGATGACTGTACATACATACATATACGTTTTTAATTTAACAAAATTCAATTATTTATTACTATAGTGCAATCCCCTTAAAATAAAAAAAATATTCAATGTCAAACCTGCCATAAACCATAAACAAAACAAAAAATTCATGACCATGAAAAAAACATCCGAACATTTGATGTTTTTCTTCCGGTTCACTGCCCTCCTTATTAATATTCTCATAATACCACTGTTGAAATGTCGTTTTATGTCTCATATAAATAACATTTTTATTTTTCGGTTAAAATTGTTGCGATTGCGACCCTTGTTACATTATATAACACATACGTATACATATAAAAAATAAATCTGACTTTCTCTCTACATTACCATAACCCTCGTTATAAATAAAAAGTGTAAACCCTTTTTTGTGTTACATATTAATAAATACCCACAGAAAACGAAAAAACAAGTCAAAGCCTCGACTTAATAAAATAATTAATTGCAGGCTCAATTTACATTCAAAGTGTACAGATTAATTAATTAACGAGGTTCTAACGATGCGATCGGTATTTGTATCTATACATAATTTGATAGCTTGAGCCCATATAATGAAAAATAAACATCTAAATCGGTTTTAATTAAAACACAACAAATCGACTTTTATGGTTTTTGAATAATTTAAAACCAATCGTGGAGTAACACAAATCATGAATATGCAATGAAGAGGCCACTTAATTTTAAATGAATACAAGAAATTTATTTTATTTTAAAGAAAATCGAGATTTTTTATTTTTTATTTTTATTTTACAATATTTTATCAAAATGCATAAATAAAACACACTTGGTGTATATGATGTTATGTGTCTGTCAAGCAGGAAAGAAAAAGACCACACGCAAGACATAAATGCGCTTCTAAATAAAATAGTTTTTTCGATCGTGGCAAAACCACAATCTGATGATAACACATTAACACCCAAATGTGAGCAGTTAAAATTTCGTGCAAACATTTTATTATAAAGTAGTTTATTGTGTTTATAATAAACTAATATCTACATTTGAATTTCTAAACAATTATATTTTACTATCGTAGATAGTCTGCTGACTGTTTATTTGGGTATCAATGTTTCAATTCGTTCGATATTGTTTACATAATAAATCATGCATGTTAAGTGTTAAAAAATATTGAATTCTATTAATAAAAGGTGGTAATTATTTTTTATATGCATAATTACATGTATTAATTATAATTGTAGTATGTAATCAAAGATAAATTTTTGTGATATCATATTAAGTATCTGTTTATACATGATGTTTATCTCTTTTATATACAATAGTTACTTGTTAATCTGTTCGATCAATAAACAGAATTTGTGATCATGGTGATCTGATGATTTATAATAGCCATCGTGCTTATGTACGTACATTATGTGTTTATGAATGAAACGATTATCAATAAAGCTGTTCCTTCTTAGAATCGCTTTTGTTATTTTTTTACCTTTTTATAGTTTTGACAGTTTATGTAGTTTATGTTTATAATCGATTTTTGAAAATGTATTTTAAAACAGATCAACCGTGAAAATATATGCTTGAACATGTTAAAAGGTGCCTATCCCGAGTCGAAGTTGCATAAAAACGCTCAACGAGTTTGCTACTCGATTTTTAGCATAGATATAATGAAAACACATATTTGCATAATCGAAAAACGACAGAGAAAATTAGCATAAATAAAAACAATACAAAAATTAAAGCTGCGGGCCAAAATAACAATTTCAAATTTCGCGTAACTCTACATATCCATATTTTCGAGAACTACACCAAATTTAATCGCAAATTGATTTCGATCCGCCAATCACTTACATAAGAGACCTGAATATCGAGTATCGAGTATATAAACCATATTCGCTCAATTTTAACGCTTTTTACCTTTGCCTCTAAAACACGATTAAAAAAATTTCGTACCCGTCCTTCCAGTCATCCATTTTTATTATTCTTGTTTTGCCTCCCACTCTCTAGAAAGATAGATTTTAGTAATAAACAGTTTGTGTTAACGTTTGGATTCATTCGAGTCTAGAACCGAAGTAGTGAAAACTGCCAAAAAGATGTTTTTCAATGGTTAATACATCTTCCAAATTCCAACAATTGTTCGCTAGGTGTCTTTAAGACAAAATGAGTAGGTTACAAATAATACCGTAAAAAGTTAAAAGGTATTACATATTTCTAAATTCGTTTAAAGGTATTATTTCTGAGTAACAAATTTTTTTGGTATTAAAGGTCATGTATAAATCTTAATAGCAAATTACTATGAGACACTCTTAAAATAAAATTACGCTATAAGGAGCGGCAGCGGATGAAGTTGAGGAGAGAGGCGTTAGGGAGATATAGAAAATGAATGAAACGCTATGTGACAAGGAGGTGGGATATCGGTGACAAAAGATAGTTAACCTTAATTCTGATTTTGTATTATTTGTGTTTATTTTTTTTGTATTATCGAATGGTCCACAGCTTTGCTCTGTCCAGACATTAGTCTGGAGTAAAGAATTATAGTATCCAAACCTCACGTTGCTTACATAATATTGTGATCTGAAAAAACGGCAAAATTTTCAGAAAATAAATTATGAACATAGTGGATAAACTCTAAATGGAGAAATTTAAATTCTTAAGAAATTAAGAATACGATTTTGATTGCTTTCCACCACGTCTCAGCATAAAAAAAAAATCTTACATTAATTGTGAGCCTATCATTTGGCAGCTTGGCGTAGAGGATTTATATTGTCATATGACTAATTGTAATATTGGTGAAAGCGTCTCCAAATGTAAGAAAACCCGTGCATTTTTTAACGACTGCTCATGCTCAAAATAACAGAAATTTTTTGTAAAACGTAAATGGTTGGTTTGATGGCGTATAACGGACCTTTTATAAGAAAAGTGTTCGTCGAGGAGTCAGATAAGGAGGAGTTATGTGTGCAAACAGTGCTGTCGTTCTGAAAACTTTAAACAGAGAACATTTCAAATTTTCAAGGGAGATTTCTAGTCAGAAGGGACCACATACGAAATACATATAAATACATAGTTTTACCTAGCTAAATTTTATGACAAATCTAAATGAGAATTTTTTCTTAGAGGAAGACCTTCAGCCCCTTTCATTTTCAAAAGCGTAAATATGGGTTCAAAAGCTAAAGCTGTAATATTAAATTAGTAAAATAAATAGCTTAAAACCAAAAAATAAAATTGTTTCTATAACAACTATAAGAAACTTTTATAATCTGGGAAATTGAAACTTAAAAAAGTAAAAATAATTTCTTGCTGTTTGCTGGCAGTCATTTTGGCCGATATGTCAATTCAAACATGTTGCCAGACAAGAAAGATGCATGGAAGCCAAATTACAGTAGTGCAATACAACTTGAATTCAATATTCTCAAATTTTTCCTTTGGCTACAATATGTAGAATAATTTGCATATTCTGTAAATTTGCTATATCATACTGTAGAAATTCAGACTTATATACCACTTTCTAGTCTGGAAACGTTAAATGACTGCAGAAATTGTTTTGCAGTGTTACTTTGACATTGAAGAGGTCAAGGAAGGATTTGAGAGTGTTGTAAATTCAGACTTCCATACATCGTTTTTGTCCGACAACGCTAAATAACTGCATAAATTGTCAGGAAGTCCAAATCTAAATATTTAGATTTTTTTGTTAAAATCACGAAATTTTTGCCATGTTTGAGTTTATCTAGTCCTCATAAAGAGTGCCCTGATGTTCTTATAAGTTGCAAAAAATCGAAATTATCTTGACCTTCCGATTCTTTAAAAAAAGCTTATGAAGTTGAAGTAATTTAGTTCACAAATTCATATCATAATTGACATAAATCCCTTTTACATAACCTATTGTTTAATTTACCAAAGAAATTAATATTCACCAATAAAATCAACGCAGCATGTAAACTAATACTAAATAATCTCATGTCATTTTAATCACTTTGTTCAGCCGGCCGGATACAATGTTTTGCATTTATAATTTGATTTTGTTTAATCTACTTTTGTTTTTTTATTTTGTTTGTTTTTGTATTTTTTGTTTAATTTATCACTAAGCAATACTGCTATTTGGCAATTCGCATTTGAAATTATACGGGACAGGAATTTTCATGTTCATAATTTTGGAAAGGTTTCTTTTATTTTATTAATAACGTAAGGTGGAGAAGTTATTTAATCCCAATATAAATAAGTAGTGTATAGTGTTTTTGAATTGCTTTCTGCAGAAACAGAACCTACAGCGGTAATGCCTGAAAATTAAGTTATATAGAAAGGTTTTGCTGATTACAGAATAATATGGTGGCTCTATGACCACTATTATATGAGCCTTTTTTTTTGTAAGTGGCATAGTCACTTTTTCAAAAAAATCAAGTTAATGATAACAATAGATAAATGACAGTATAATGTTTTTAACGGTACATAATTTATTGGCCCATATGAGATCTCAAGTGGAATATGATGTAATCGTCTGGAATCCTTATTATGATGTGCACATCAAAGAATGAAAACAACCAAAAAAAGTTGGTGATATTCCTGTTGAAAAAAACTGGCTGAGAATATATCGGTGTGAAATTTCTGACAAAATTTGTCAATTGAAGGAAGTGTACATATTTTTTACAGTGTAATTGAATAAAAAAAATTGAAACGAAATGTTAGGTTGATAATGGTTACAAACAACACAAAAACTTTAAGTTGCACTTAGAAATCTTGAATAAAATCAATCGAAAATTTAAGATTGTCAAAATTCACACGTTTTTGGCGAAAATGTTGTTCAATTAATTTTGTCAGGGCGATCCTATAGAGTTTTCCGACATATCGCATAATATACTTTAAATAGCTCATACTATAAGCTATCGATATGATGATAATGTCAAAATAATGGCTAGTGGGGAACACTATGAATAGTGCCAAGATTGTTGGCAATCTTGGCACTTCACAGCTTGTCAATTCATAGTGTTCCCCACTATAGCCATTATTTTGACATTATTATCATATCGATAGCTTTTAGTATGAGCTATTTAAAGTATATTATGCGATATGTCGGAAAACTCTAGGATCGCCATGACAAAATTAATTGAACAACATTTTCGCCAAAACACGTGTGAATTTTGAAATCTTAACTTGTCAATTGATTTTATTTAAGATTTTTAAATTTGATCTTAAATTTTTGTGTTGTTTATTTTTATTATATAAATTATTTAATCATTATCCATGTAATTTTTCGTTTCAATTTTTTTTTTATTGAATTAGACTGTAAAAAAAATTTGTACACTCTCTTCAATATTCTCTTTGACAAATTTTGTCAGAAACTTCACACCGATTGGGAATATGACTATGTGGGAATATACTATGTATAACGTACCCTTTTATCAAAATGTAGCTCGCTTACCACCATATCCGACAAGGTGCAAAGAATATGAAATTTGCACCCTTGAAAACAGACGTCTTCTTCTGGATGCTGCTTTTATCAGAAATGTCCTACTTGGCCACATCGATTCATCTTTTGTTTTGGAAAACATATCCATAAATCTTCCACGCAGGACATTGCGTAAACACTTATTTTTTGCACTAGAACATCATTCCCAAACATCAAACTAATCAATATAATGTATTAGCAAAATCATTCAATAACGCAGAAGATAAATTCGATTTTAATCTATCAAAAAACAAATATCAAAAAAAAATTCAAAACTTATTTTTTAAATTTATGATTAATTTTTTAATAGCACATTTTAACTGTTTTTTTTTAAATTTTGACTTAACTTAATTTTATTAAATTTGTAATTTACAGAAATTTTATTCTCAGTAATATAGTACGTCACGGAAATAAGCCAAATTCATAAATTCCAATAATTTTAAGAAATATTAATTAATTGGTACCTTATCGCGCACCTGGCTCCTTCTGGATATTCCTGTTTAAATTATTTTTGTTCATATGCCGAATGAGTCATTAGAAGTGAGAGTAGAACAAATGTTTTGATTTAAAAAAAGCTATAAAACTCATAGTAATTTTTTACAGTTTGAGGTCGTTTTCATATCAAGGTGATTTGGACATTAAATTTGTTTTATTAAATAGGTATACCTGTATTTTTCTGATATATTCTGATTCTACGTATAAACAAATAATAAACTTTTGTCTGAAACATTTTTTTATTAGAGGTTAATAAGTATAGAATACGATACATAATAAAAAATAAAACAACCCCTAATTAATATCCATGACTCTCTCAATAAAAAGCGTATGACAAATCGTCAAAAACAATAAACATAAAATATACGTTTTAATGCTTTTAGGGTTCAACAATTAATTAATAACAATCATTTTTAAGGTTATTATATAGAATAGAATAGTAGGCCAATATTCTTTTTCGTTTTTTAGATAACAAAACTAACATGTTTATTTATGTCGTTTTCAATTCGCTTTTTACCTCTTTTTCAAAAATCAATCCATGAATCGAACAAGAAAATTGAAATGCCCATTTTTATGAATATGTGCTTGGGGTGGGTTTGACATCTTGAAAAATTAAATTATTGGATGTATTGAGTTAAGAATAATAATGGAAAACCTAATAAATTTAGAGGAATTACACTTCGTAATTAGCCACACTGGATGTGTGACTATGAACGAATTGCCTGGTAGGTGGTTATAAAAATTTAAAATTTCTTCTTTCAAATTTGTAAATTATAATTCTTTTATAAAAATATTTATATGAAAATATGAAAAACTGGTTGTTGCTATTAGTAAAAGAGGGGTAAATCTGCAAAAAAAAAAAAATTGAAATTTGCAACCGAGCAAAAATCTTACCGAGCAATAACTTAACAGCAGAAAAATCAATCGATTGCGTCAAAGAATGATTTTTTTTGGTGAATCGAAAACGACATGAATAAATGAATTACGCTGTTTTATTACTCTTTTTAAATCAAACAACTTTTGTTTAATGATTTCGTGTCATGACATTTTCTATACGTCAAATTAGTGAACATAAAACCAGTTTCTTATCAGCAATATAAACAAAAAAATCGTCAATTTTGTTAGAAATGTCAGGTTGTTCTTTTAGGATCACAAAATTCAAGTTAATTGGAAATGGCAAAAAGAAATCGACATTTAAAAAACTATTTTGACAATTTCTCTTTTTTGAATAGAGCCTTCACTAGAATAGAATTACAATAGAAATAAATTATTCCGTTCCATATTATGTATACGCTTAGTAATGTGTAAGCCTATACCTAAACTACTCTAAACTCTGATTAATTTTAGTTTCTAATTTATTATAAAATTCATTCAAATTACAAAAATGTTATAAAACAATAGATTAAGGTTAGTTGAACTTTTAGCTACAGATAGTACAAATAATCACTTATGTATATCCATTTGACCTACATTCATATAACTTGGCAACGAATCGTACAAAATTTTATGGTCTCCCCCAAAAAAAAAAAAACAAACATCATTCAAAACAAATTTGTTCTTGTTTACCATGTACTAATAAACTTCTCATAATACAGAAAATGTTGGGGAAAACAGCGATAGTCCACGAGTCAAAAAAAATAAAAAAATTTGCAAATTGATTTTCCCTCTCTTCGAGTCGCTGTATCCAAAACAAATAACAAATCAAATTTGTTGTACAGAAGTTTTGGCGCTATAAATAATCTTGCTAATATTTGTGCGATATTGAATAAATTAGGCACGTGAGAGATGTGACTAATCTCGTTTAAAATAAGAAATATATTTTAGTGTATAGATAAAAACAAGTATCTGATGCGGGAATGCCATTATTAAATTACTACAAAGTTTATTTAGAGTTATGATGTAGGTACATACATACGTATAAAACTCAATAAATTAACGGGTAGCGTAAATATTCTCGAAAAAAAACGCACGAGTGCCAAAAAAAAAAACTTAAGATCTATTAATACATCGACTATTACTGTATCGATTTTTTTCAAACAATCGTAAATTACACTTGAAATATATATAATCAGGCTAATGGGCCATTTTATAGTTCGAATAGGTCATGTTTTCGAACGAAAACATCTACTCGTACATACGTACTCGCGTAAAGGTGTATTCTAAAGGCACTGAAAAAGTGTGGGAGGCATGCATGAATGACAACTATGAAAAGTTAAATAAAAAATCTGTTTTGTTGTATTCTGAGTAATTTTTGGGTGCATAGTATATTTTTAGAGAACACGATTCATGAGGCTTATTCGAATGCAGTCATCACTAGTATATGGCTTAATTAATTTGATTGAAGGTGTTTTACTGTAAACAATTACGTATATTCAGCTTACGAGTAATTTTATTGTATCTTAGTTTATTTTTGTATTGTTCATGTATTAAAAAATGTATTCCTCTTGACTGACTTATGTCATTTTGTGTTGTGCAGTTTCTTAAAATCTTATATTATTCTTGTCTCCTATTGTGTCGCAATGAAATTATTTTATCTTCTATTATTTAATAATCTCGTTTCGGTATACAAAGATTTATTTACGTATACGTATTACATATCGTAAGACCTTTATTTAGAATATTATTTCACAGTTTTGTGTAATGCGTACCTTTTGCTCGACCCTTCGTCGGTTTAACATCTTTTTATCGGAATCTCTTGTGTTGTTTAGAAATATACAAAAAAACTTACTAAGAGTTGTAATAACATACAATTTAAACATCAATCAAATTGTTTTCAGTTTTCTGATGTGAGATGGAAGGAATACAACAATAATATAAGAAAATTTGTTGCTCGTAGCTAAGAATGTATACAAGAATAAATATAAGATCAGGTATTTTTCGTTTTTCGACGCGATATAATTACTTTACTGCATCAGGAATTATGTAAGGATTTATTTCTGTTTACGATGTTTATATAGCGTAGCCATAGCAGCATAATATACACAAAAATTTCAGGTTAAAATCCATCTTGATGTGTTGATAAAAAGGTTTAGAGATTTTAAAATTTCAATACATGATTAATCTTACGTAAAAGATCTAAACGTAAATTGTGGTTATTAACTAAGATGTGGATGATTATTTAAATACAAGTATTAGACAGGTAAAATTGGTTGAATCTGGATGAATTAATTTAACATAAAATGAATAATTCGCTTATTTTTAGCAAATTGTTTACTTCATTGATCGATCATTTTATCAGTTTACTAATACTTAAATATTTTTTTAATTTAAAACTCCACAACTACAAAAATAATTTATGGTTTTAGAGATCGATGCCGACAGAAAACAAGAAGGTGCTCCGATAAATGAATAGTTAGAATATAATTTACTTTAAAACTTGTTATAGTTAAGAATTGAAACGAATTTGACATGAACTCTGTCCTTCCACCAAAATTCGAAAATATTAAGTGTTTAGGAGGTTTGTTATTTCGGGCATCTCTTGATCTTGAGGTTTATTCACCTAAGTTCATTATTATTTATTGCGTAGAAATTCAAGAATTTGTTTTTATTGTTCACACCACAGATCATTACAAACCTGAAAATTGTATGAACGGTAAACCTCGCACTATTGATTTCATAGAGTTACTCATTGAAGAAAACCAATTCACCAAAAGATCAATTGTTACCCGCATTGTTACCTTGATAATTTAGCTCATCTATATAACCGCAAATCGATAAATGCTTGCTTATATGTATCATAATTGCCACGTAAGTAAAATCTCGTACACGATCTTTTTGCCAACGCAACGATTTTCTGTTTACTTAGCACGCAATTGTTATGTTGATTAAAAAATATATCTTTAAATGAAAATAAGCGAAGATGTGGTGATTTGTTTTTTACCAGATGCGATAAATTAAATGTCAAGAAACCTAAGCCAAAAACATAGCTGTCGAATTTAAAGTTTCGAAAAATTTTCAATCAAAAATTCTAGAATCTAGACATGGACATTATTTTATATTTTGGAATTTTTTGGGGATTTTTATTTTCGAGAATATGATGCTATCCCGAAATATGTATTTAATAATGATAGGAAAATTACCGAATATACATGTCGAATTACGATGACTTTTGGCGCAAATACCTGCGAGATTTTTGTTTTCGAGATTTTTTTGTTGAGATTTTCTTGCTTCGAGATTTTATTTTTCGGAGTTTTATTTTCGAAAATATGCTTCCCAGATTCTATTTTTCTCCATAATGTGATAAACCCAAACCAGAAAGATTTTAAAAACGGTTTGAGAACTTTCAAAGAAATTCGGGAATCCTAATCAGCAAACTTTCGATTTTTCGAAGCTTTTAACCTGAAATTTAAAAGAAGAAGGAAGATACTCATACTACCATAATGTTACGCGTTTTAACTCTCTGCTACGAATTTCTAACAAGAGGTAATTTACAAGCAGCCGATTTTACACGTTCGGCTTCTTTCAATTACAATTAGAATTCAAGATGCTTTTAAAATGGTTGAATTCTGAGAATCTAGTGATCAATATTTGCTGCATTTCATGACACCAAGTTATCCGGATCAAATCACAATTTACATGCAAACTTTGATCCACAAACAAATTTGGATCAAAATGTGTATATGGTTTGCATGTAAAATATGATTTGATCCGGATAGCTTGGTTTCATGAAATGCAGCTATTGTTGCGAAATCACAGGCAATTCTGGTCTAGTTAAATTTCACCAAACCTTAGTTAAAAATAAATGAATAATCACGCAACCGAGATTTGAGTTTAGGACTGTACAACGCATATCACAAATTCATTTAAAGGGTAATCGAAAATGAGCTGTTGCCACCGTAACAATGAATGAACTGATCTGAACTTAATGACGCCTATTTTCAATAGGATGGGGCTACATGTTATACAAGCCGGGAACAATTTTTCAATTTAGAAGTTCATTTTTCGTTTTTTTTTATCATTCCAAAATATTTGAGATCAAGTGAATGAAATTATTCGTGATTTGCATGGCATTGAGTTTCTTGTTGATGTAAACCAGATTTTTCGAAACTTTCCAAAACAATATTCTTATTAGAGGGTTTATCTCTATGATAAACTTACAAAATGGCGAACCAAAAGAAAAATTGAAACTTAGTAAAACCTGAGCAGGTCACACATAGTGCACGTGTAATAATAGAAAACCTCTCCGTTTAGTTTCATGCAAAATCGTGATAAATTGGAACATTAACTTATATTTAAGAGTAATGTTACTCCAGTGATATTATCAGCGGAACTACATATGACCTCCCAATTTATGAAAAAGAAATACACAAACCGGCCGATCGACTCAAGCAGACACCACTTCGAGACCTAATTTTTCGAACTCAGAGGACCACAAAAAAGATAAATCTCCATATCGAAAATGTTTGTATGATTATACTAAGCTTTACTTTACTAACATAGAAGAAAGTAAAAAATAAAACTGCTCTACATACTTTCTAGTAATGTAAGTAGTATAGCAAACTTTAATTTTTTCTAAACTTTAAACTTCGAAAGTTTCAAAGTTTCATAGTTGCCAAGTGCCACCCAGAATGTAAGAATAAACTTTCGAATGATTGAATGAAATTTAAAAAGCACGATTATTTTGCTCAGTGTAAATAAGAAATGCTTTTGTTTACAAACTTCTTCTAACCAATATCATATAAGAATTAATGAACAAGCAGTTTTTTTCAATCATAGAACCTCCAATTCTTAAATTTCTGTTAACAACAAAGATGAGGACGCTTGGGTTGGGTAAGTAACTCGAGAAAAAGAACAAAGAGTGGAATCTAATTATACTGACCTTCAATTTCAAAAACAGTTATTTGCAGGTTACTTATAATAATATTTGTTTTATAATAAATTATCATTTCAATGAACATTTATGACCAATTAAATGAAAAAATGGTGAAATTTTGAATGTGGGTTAGGCCACTATGGTTCTGAGCCCCTCATATACTACTAATAAAGTAAAATATGCTAGTTAAACTGAATAAACAAAGTCAAACTTTAATCATCAGTATTTGTAATATTTATCTACATAATTTACCAACAAACTTAAAAATAAAAATTAGTTTTACAAATTTCGATAGGTATTCGATAATGACGCATCTAAAAATGTCTATAAAATTTCAAATGAATTCCCCGAATTTTAATAGTGTGTTAGCTTAGAAGATAATCATATTTTATAAATTCATAGAACTAGCAGCTAATTAAATAAACAAAATTATGTGTAGTTAAGATCTTACCCTCATCCATTACAATAAAATAAAAACAAAAGATCTCCGGCGAAGGTATATATTACCGCACCTGCATGTTACTCCGTATAAGTATTTACATAGAGTCATATATGTAGCTACAATTTTACAATTTTAATTATGTACATGTAATTTGTGTCTTGTAAACAAATAGTTATAGCAACTTAGAAAGAAATATTTCTTAGAATTTATTGACCGATGCAACTAAGCTACAACAACCTTATGTTGTATATTTATACAGTCGTTTACGAGTAGGTTAAGAATTGTTTTTAAAATTCAATTAAATTAAAATTAATTGTTCGAGAGAGAGTGTACATTATACATATTACAAATAATTACAAACAAAATCTAATCTAATTACATTTCTAAATTTAAACGGAAATTAGCAATTATGTATTTCTATTTGTAAACGAAGAATGACCCCATAATCTCAATGTATAATAATAAAGGAAAGGTTCTTCAATCGAATGTCTAAAAAGAAATATATTGTAATGTTCGTCCGCTCATCTTATCTTTAAAAAAAATAAAAATTTATTTATTATAGTTAATAAACGGAAATATACACATAAATAAAGTTCTATATATGATATAATAAATTTGATTAGAAAATTGTATAATATCGTTTAGGTGCGGTATTTACATAGATTTTCACTTAAAACTTTGAATCCTATAAATAATAGCGCTTTATGTAATTCTGTGTTTGTTTGCGCTACCGGAATATTGATTAGAATATTATTGGACGCATTCAACAATAAGATTTGATTTATCACGAAATTGTGCGCGCTTCATTAATTTCTTGAATCTATTGTGGTCATATAAATGGTTGTTTAAAATTAGATTTAATTTTATAATGAATGCCATCCATAATACAAACATTAACAGTTAATTGATGTAATTCAACGTTTTTAGAATTGCATTTTTAAGAAATTGACGTAATAATATCGAGAAGGCCTTTATTTGCAGGTTTAGTGTCATGATAGTAAATATTTAATCATTGTATGATTCAATAGACGATTACTCATTTACAATTATGTCGTATCGCTTTCTTGATGCATTAATTTCAATTATCTATAAAATTAATGTAGTAAACATTTGAGTTTTTGCAAAATTTATTTGAAAAAAAAAAACGCGGAATTAAATTAACTCGTTTACCATATTTGCTATGCTAGAAAAGAATTTGAAAAGATTTTTATTTGATGTTAAATTTGAAAAGAGTTTTTCGAAAGCATTGCTTGCAGCAACCAAGATTTTGTATGACAAAATAAAATAATTGCGAATCTGTTTTTACTTTTCCCACAATAACGAAGTTATATTGGGTAAGTCGAACGTATTGTAATCGCGAAAAAAATTTTGTTCCAGATTTTCACATTTCTCTGTTTATTTATACATATGTACATCTGTTTAC
Source organism: Tipula helvola (assembly GCA_963556165.1). Classification (NCBI taxonomy): domain Eukaryota; kingdom Metazoa; phylum Arthropoda; class Insecta; order Diptera; family Tipulidae; genus Tipula; species Tipula helvola. The sequence goes on from OY744483.1 coordinate 6,368,219, forward strand.
CGAGGTAATGTCGAACTTTACGAAGAATATTTTTCTACAGTTAGTCCACCTTGCATATTCCAACAATTGCTCCCTATAGGTGTCTTTAAGATAAAGTGAATAGAATACTGTGTAATATGGAATTTATATTTCTAAATTTACCTAAAATACTTTGCTGGTGGCAAATAGTATAATCAACATTTAAAAATAATTATATCTAGTGAGCTTTTAAATATACCAAGATATTCCCGTTTCTATGACATTTCCTGTTCATTCCTGTTTCTATGACATTTCCGTGACATTTTATTGACATTATATGACATTTTAATGATTGAAATTTCAACGACTTGTTGATCGATACATTCATTATTTGTGAATTGCTTTGTGAATCAAAACGCCTTTAAAGCTCGCTGCACGAGAAGGATTATTATTATCCAAAGATTATTTTTCAATAGAGTTCAAATTTCCTTGAGAATTAATTTTTTTATTTATTTCACACACGGGTTCTCTTCTAGTGATGGGCTAAGTCACTATTCCCTTCTTCGTCGCCAAGTTTCTCTTCCCTTTCATTTATACATCATGAACTTGGTACATTTCACCCACCAACCAATAATTTTATACCAATTAGCTTGGCAGAAGGGCAAACTCCCTACAGTCTATTGGGGTAAAATACTAACCCTACCTCTCCATCTGACATTATACTATACCACTACCATTAGCATTTCTAAAAACAAAAATATTAAAAATGGCTTCGGGTGAGGTAAACGTGCGATACGTTATTCGGTGCGAATAAACTGGAATTTATATTCCATAAGCATTCATTGTCTCTATACAATTGAATTATTTTCATAATTTCCTACTTTTCGTTCATTTTGAAAATATTTATTATTAAAACTTAATTTATTAGCACTAAGATTCAACACAGGCGGCATTACAGTTGCCGTTACTTTGAAGTTTGTATATGTCGTATATGAAATTATTATAACATCGAGTTTCGCCAAATTATTATAACCTGCTGGTATAATTTATTGGTATTTTATAACATTTGGTATCTCCACCAGTAAAAGAGTAAATATTAATCGTATAACTCAATGGTAGATTGCAGGTGGAGAGGCCGGGTTAACTAACATATGAGAGAAATGTCATAAATAAGCAAATATTTCAATAATGGGCAAAAATTGTTGTTCTAAACGATTTGTTTGTGTTGTTATGTTGGCCGTCTGCAAGATTATTTACCCAATGTTGAATTCATTTTAACTAGCGAGGAGAAATCTTGAAGGGGAAATTTTTTTTATCAATACAGTGATTTCATTGGGTGAAAATGTTGGGATAAAAATAATCTCAGGATTAATCTCGCCCGTGCACTATGCAGTCGGCTTAAAGGTATTATTTCTGAGTGATGAATTCTCTTGGTATTCAAAGTCGTATTTAACTCCTAATAGCAAATTACTATGGGAGGCTTTAAAATAATATTACACCATTACGATGGAGCAGGTTTATGATAGCTGGGAGATATATAAAATTAATATGACAAGGAGTGGGATTCGGTAACAAATGATAATTACCTAACATTAAGTCTGATTTTGTATTGCTTGTATTTTATTATTTTGTATTTTCGAATGGTCCACAGCGCTGCTCCGTCCAGACTGAAGCACTGAGTAAAGAATTATATCGACTATTTCTCACGTTGCTCACATAATATTGTGATCTGAACAAACGGCTCAAATTTTCAGAAAATAAATATTTGAACATTGTGGAGGCCCTCTGAATGGAGTAAATTAAATTTTTAACGACTCTCAATGATATACTAGAGATGTATAATTGGATCTAATTGTTAAAGTTCGAAGATGGAAAATGGCGAATGTGACTTTGATTGCTTCTCAACACGTGTCAGTTCTGAATAACCTATAATTATTTGTGAGTTTGTGATTTGACGGTATGAGAGTAGAAGATTTATATTGTCGTGACCAATTATGATATTGGGGAAGAGGTCTCCAAATTTAAGAAAAGCCGTGACATATTTTAAGGACCTTGCCTGCCCAAAATAGTTATAAATGGTTGGTTTGATCAACTTTAACGGATGCTTTCTGGGAAAAGTGTCGTCCGAGGAGTCGGATAGACCCAATTTTTATCTTTATATCACAAAATCTTATTTTCAACTAGCAAATGGTTTGCTTGATATTCGATCGAGCATGTAACGCTTTAACTTGATTTCTGAGTTACCTACTATATGTCTCATTCATATAATTATTTATTATTTACACGGACGTCTCAATTGTCCCTGTATACCAGGATTGAAAACCGCACACAATAAAAGCATGGGATTTTATCAATAAAACGCAGATTATATTCTGGAGCTAAGACAACGTGAAGAAGAACACAGTATTTAACACTAAAGTAATCAAAAATAAAGTGTGCGACACTTACCGAATAAGAGCAGAAGAAAATCAGTTACAATTTTATACAAAATTTTCTTTGAATCATCCATTTTATCACCTTGTTGGCTGTTGGAGTGCGATGACGATAGTAGTTCGGAATCAGAAACAGCTTGAGAATTTCCACTATGATTGTTATTGCCACTGCTACGGCTACCGTTGTCTGAATTACGATTACTACTAATTATTTGGTCTTGAGGAGTGTTTCGCAGAGGTGTCACTTCGTTTATATCTTCATGAAAACTCATTTAACTAAATATTCAAATTTATACGATTTATTTATGTTGTGATATTAATAAATAATTAATTTTAAATTATATTTTTATTAGTTTTCTAATTCGAACACAAATTATTTTATCGCTTTGTGTGTTATCAGCAGCAAGCACAATTTTCAGGTATTTCTCGCTCAAAACAAAAATTCTTACGTATTATTATCACTACGGTTTATTTTATCATTAGAACATATACACCTTTTAAATTTATTTCATTTTTTTAATTTATTTGCAAAATTCAAAATAAGCTGTACAGAGGACAAAGTGGCAAGCAAACCAAAAAAAAAACTCTTAAATAAATTTAGCGAATGAGGCTGACCTTTATTTTATGAATAACGTTTTAAATCGAAAACAAAAAAAAAAATATTGTAAATATTTTTGCACTTTTTATATTATAAACTTATAAATTATTATTATTATTAGTAGCAAACGTAAACAAAACACTAATAAAAAAATATCTTTCCTAAATATTCAATAAAAATAATAAAAACGAACAGCGCACAAAAAATATTTGAATTAAACAATTTGACGTCTGTAACCCGACTGAAATCGTTTGTCTATTTAGCGCTGCTCGGTTTATTATGAAAGAAGAAACGTAAAAAAAACACAATAAAAACCAAATGACGAAATCATTGACGTAATTTAGTGTATTCCATCACATCTTTAGTAAATGATGAAAAAAATTACAAGTTCATGGGAATGAATAAAGTTTGGCATTTTTGTTAGGGAACTAACTTGATACGTGATAACGTTTTACACCGCATGTTCAGAAAACTGAGCCGAAATTTAGCCTTTGGTCGTAAGCAATTACTCATCAACTATAAGCATTACCTTTAATTTAAAGATATGATTGCTTACATTGGTCCTTCGGCTTTATGTGTTATGCATAATATTATCGCAATGTCGTCATCAGGCGGCAAAGGAACCTGCACCGCGAAACTCTGATTTCGATCGATTTAAATGCTTGAATCAGTGTAGCGAGAGAATGGCTCATCCGGTCGGAGATCCGATGGTGTCAATTTTTGCGTAAAAACCAATGGTGGTTAATTTATTTTAAATTAAATTAATTAACATACATTCTTCCTTTATACTTCTTTCATTACATTCTGTATAATATAGAATGTAAAATTGTGGTACAATCAGTCCAGTCGCCGCGGCCTGATGAGAAGATTGATTTTTTCAAAAAATCATAAGCTCATCAGTTCGAAACTTGATTAATTCTCTTACAATCTTCGGAACATATTAAAATCATATACACTAAATTAATTAATCTCCACATAAATTTTAATTAAAAATTCAAACTTCAAAATAGCGATTTACAGAGATTTAGGGCACAACAGCGAGAGAATGCCTCATCAGATCGGAGTGTAAATTTAAAAAAATCTGATCCGGACTAGGAGGAACGTGAACATTTTTCAACTTTTCAAAATGCTGCATTTTCTTTTTATTTGGTGTTCCCACTATCTACAGTCAACAAATGATTGCAATCTTTTCAGCGCTTTTTAATAAATAAGCTTGCGGGATGTAATCAGGGAATTGATAAGAGTTTTCAATCTTTCAGTTATATTTCGTTAGCTATTTTTTTAAATATCGAAAGATTAAAGGTTGGTGGGAGAGTAGAACAGTCTACATTATTTCACAATCTATTGGTTCTGTATATAAAAGTCGATGTACATACGACACCAACGTTCCCGCTATATCTAAAGAGGGTAAACCGTATTCAAACGCATCTATGCTGGATGCGATCCAAAACAGAACGATAAGTGCAAAGGGCCACCACCAACATGGGTGAGTTATATTTTAAGTATGAATGAACATAAGCTTTATAAATTATTAGTTTAGAGTTAAAGAAAATTCGATCTCGCCTGTGATAACCAAGATAATTGACAGAGTTGTTAGCAAAAGGAAAATTTGTTCTTGCCAAGAGAGAAGGGAGTCGGTTCCTAAATCTATTTATGTATTATCAAATTTATTGAAAGCTTGTTTCATTTGTCAAATTAAAAAAAAACGATTAAATTCCAATTTTATTTAAATCCAATATTTAAAGTTTGTGGTTTTGAAAATTATGGATGTTCGATAGGTTACAATTGTCTCTAATTTAATTCCCCTTTTTCTTTTGCAATATCAGCGTGATAAAATCTAGATAAATTTCAAAAACTTAAAATGCACTAAAAATAAACTTTATTCCGTTTTACACAGTTAACATACATTACACTAAAGCTAAACACACATTAAGCTAGCAAAGAAAATTATTATCTATTACCACTACTCACTACCAGATAGCAGCTCACTAAAGTTATCATTTTTCCGAACTTTCAATACAGTAACAGTCGCATCATCATCATTAAATTTCGATATAACCAAATGTTGTCCAATCTGAAACGTATAAAACTGTGAATGGTAATTAGTTCGCAAATATATTGATCTCGGGTCGCTAGATAGGACTTCCGTTATGGTTTGCGGATCAATATTTAATGTATGAATTTGCTCTGAAGCTTGCTCGGCAAATACAACTTTTAGACGTTGATTGGATAGAATCCATGGTGGAATTTTTACTGGTGTAGAAACCGTGGTTGATGGTTCGTTAGATATAGATGATGATGGAATTGGTGGCGATGAATTAGTTTCTTGCCCGTCTGGAGCTTCTCGCGTATTGAAGAATTCGTTTACGTTGCAGAACACTGAATTTGGATCATCATACAAAGGAATGTACGGTTTAATATCGAATACTGGGGTCTCGTCCACCATATCGGTACCATAGAAATATATATTAGAACCTTCGATCTCATCAATTTGTACCAAGGAGAGTCCAATTGGACAAGGACGATGTGGTGTGCGACAACTAAACACTCCAACTCGTTTTCCGTTCAACCGGGGTGGTGCTACTTTAGCCTTAGTGTGCGCAGAATTTTTATGGAAGTGATACAGTATCCAAAGATGAGAAAATTCAGACAGACCATCAATAGAATGTTCAGGGTTTGTGAATATGTCCGGATAAATTTGTAAACAACCACGAATACTTCCACCGACTGCCGGTTGTCGCGGGACACCTTTTTTATCTTTGAATTCTGTACGGATACATCCAATTGGCGTCATCTCAATAGTGTTATTTGTTTTAACGTCGGCTTTATCATTACGACCGCCAATAGTAACACAATTTTCACATTTAAAATCACTTAAAACTTTTCGAATTGAATTCACGTCCTTGTGGTGCACTGCACTTATTTTCTTCAACTGTTGCCTGAAAATTAAAAATCAATAACACCGATTTCTTATTGGACAATATTTTTTATATTACCGTAAATTGCCAATTTCCTTTCTGGCAACGGATAACTGCTGTTTTAATTTAAGAACTTCGGAATTTGTTTCATTCATGTTCGTACAATTTTGATTTGTGTACGGCCATAAATTTGACAATCTTTAATAAATTCGTAATGTCAAAATGCTATTCATTTCGGTGCCAATATAACAAAAATAAAATTTTTGAATCGGTTAGATATTTACGGTTTATATTATGGAATTTTATTGAATCTTTTTTTATTATGAAATTACATTTGAAAACAGAGAAAATTATATAACATTCTTATTTATTTATTTTATTATAAGCAAAAAAAAAATGATTGATCTTTGTATTTTATTATTAATGATGAGCTGCGATATCTCCGAAAGAATGTTTCGGCCACATGCATTCACATCCGGCTGTTACGGTTCGAGTTTCAGATTCCCAACAATCGGTGCCTCGTAAGCGACGAGTTAAAAATATGGTCCGATTTAATGTTACACATGAAAATCCAGCCTCACCACATACCTTATTGCGGCCATGTTGCTTTGGTATCTCGTGACCACCGGCATAGAATGGTGACAAGCATGATACTTCTTCGTAGTGATCGGGACGATATTCGAATACATCATTTTGATTTAGATTAACGGGTTTGCGTTGAGCTTGACACAGAGATTGAAATGTATACTGTAAATAAAATCGTAAGGTGAATGGAATTATCAAAATGGAATTATCTCGAGTTCCTATAGTGGGTTGAGAGTTAACTTACTTTAACTTGATTGTGTTTGGTGCGACGAACGTCTTTTGTGTCACGTACATTTTGAATACCATATGGTATACTCGAATCTAAATCCTTTTCACCCGTTTCATCATCATACGTGGTGTCCTCCTCTACGTCATACGGATAAATGTGGTCGAAACCCTGAGATGATTGATGATCATCACTCGGATTAAACATAAAATAAGAGTCTTGACCCTGCGCAGGTTTTTGTAATTCTTTTAACCAAGGTAACGAACTTTGCCATCCGGGACGGGATAAATCCAATTTTTCATCGTTTATTGCTGTGCATACGGCAAACATAAGCATTAATAACTGAAATTAATAAATATGGCGCCGATTAAACAAACTGACGGTTTAGAATATCTGAACAAATAAATTATACGCGCTTCTTATCTTTCTCGAAATCAAATTAACCCTTCGACATTAATTATCTATGGTATATTAGTATAGTTTTTATCATCAACAACATAATTAGATCAATTAGATTGAAAAGCATATGTAATAAATATGCGCCGCATATCAATGAGTAAATAAATCACCATAAGTGGATTGATTGAGTATTTCGATGATAATTTGTGCGGTAACTAATTAAAAATGTACGAGTGTCAATTAATTCATTATTTGATGTGTGCGATGGAATTTTGCTTTAATTTGATAGTTTACTTAAACGAATTTGGCCTTTGATTTCGAAAGATGAATTTCAAGAATCTACAACGTGCTTTTGGCAGACTAAGAATGTAACACTTTACGTTTAACAACTTAACGGGCACATGATAAATATTAAACTTACAAAGTACACAGCTCCATCGAAATACTTCATTTTAGATTTATTCACAAAAATAGTAAAATTCACAGTAGTAACAAAAAAAAAAATTGGTAAATTAATATCAAAAACTTAGGTCCCAATTAAAACACTGAGAGCAATGCAGAACTAAAAACGTTCACTGTATTTTTGATTTAATTGATAACTGATGGAAAATATGAAAATAAACTGAATTACTGTGGCTTAAGCTTTCCTTTTTATAGAAGAAAATTTATCTCCTACTTTATCTATACCGCATACACCAATACTAAAATAAAATGACGACAACTCCTCTATATACAGGTGTGATATTTTATTTTAATTAAAATTATAACGATTGAATTTTCAAGCACTTTTTTCGATTGCGCGTGCAAATGGAAAATTGAAAATACGTGATTTGTGTATGTTTTTTTCAAAATGCTGCGCTTGTCTAATGGAAAAGTGCTAACGATATTCGGATTAACGTGTAATTTGTATATACAGATAAGAAAATTCTATGAAAAAATCCGGTTATAAAAGGTAAATAAATATGGAATGGAAATTCTTGGAAAATTTGAAGTTTCTTTTAGAAAATTAGATGTGCTATTTATGTAATACGAATGGTATGTGATGAACCCTGACCATTTCAATCTTTTTACGAGTAGGTATTGCCTATATATTATGTGTACCGAATGAAATTTGTGATTCCCAAATTTATATTATCTCATAGGTTACTACGCAAAAGAAAAAAACTGGTACCGTTATTTTGTAGAAAAACAATTTAAAAAAACGAATAAACGTCAAATTGGGCATTTGTTTTATTTGTTTCGAAATGGACGCATCATAAGGAGAAAAATGTGATTTAATAATTAGATTGTGCAATGATCATCCCGAGTATACCAATAAAAAAATTGGTAAATTGGCCGGTGTTTCCAATAATACGGTAACAAATGTAAAAAAAAATGTCAAATCAATCTTTCTGTATCACTCAAGCCCGGATCCGGAGAAAAATCAGGTGCTCCAAATAAAATGTTGGATCAGAAAATTGTAAGATTCATTTCGAAACATCCCTCGATGTCTGTGCGAGATTTGGCCAGAAAAACCAAAACAACCAAATCGATTGTGGAACGAGCTAAAACCAGAAATAATCTACGGACATACAAGAAGTCAAAAATCCCCAAAAGAAGTGTTGAACTATTTAATGGAGGGATCGATCGAGCAAAGAAACACAATAAATGGTTGAACGAAAGAAAAGATTCTTGTTTCGTAATGAACGACGAGACCTACGTCAAAATGGATTTCTCGACACTTCCAGGTCCCCAATATTACATCAAAAAGAAAGGTAAAGAACTGGACAGAGCAATTACTACCATAGCTGTTGAAAAATTTGGCAAAAAAACATATGGTTTGGCAAGCAGTTTGCCAATGCGGCTTAAGACCACATCCATACATAATAAATGGGTTTATGAAAAGGTGAATGTTCGCCGTAAAATGAACAAAAAGTTTGAATGAATACGATTATTTAAAAACTGTACAATATGTGCAATAGAATAAGTACAGAAAAATAATGATTATATATTGCCGTTTAGTTTTAATTCTTCATGTACAAATCACAAATTTCATTCGGTACACATAATATTACTATAATTTTAGATGATTCTGTTTCTGTGTTGAAACGAAGATAGCCCCAATAATTACTGTTCAAAGTAAAATTTTTATGATCCATAAGGCAATCTAGAAAGAGGCTTTTATGATATGCAATGAACTCCAGCTATAGGCACAATCTTATTTATCCGAACACTAATTGAGGATAGATGTAAGTATCTGTCCCGGGAGATGTTACGTTAAACAGCGTTCAATTCTGATCAGAATATGCTTAATTTGTGACGTGTTGACCCGTCTGGTGATTTGTGTGAATAATCTAGGTATATGTGTGAGTATTTAGGATCATGGAGTGTCGAGGGGAAGTATCCACTGGTGTGCGCTTTATATAACACTGAGTAAGGTAACTTTTTGTTTTCGGTTATTTTCTTGACGAAAAACAATTTTTATTTTAAATATATATACCAATTAATTAATAATTATTACTTTTTATTTTTGACAAGTATGTATTATTATTGAAATTGATTGGATCCAATAAAGGTTCCGCACTCAATGCCACAAGGTCCCGTGGTGCAAACCTAGGATTCTATCCCAACTCACGGATGCGTAATGCAACCTTGGCAAACGGGATCAGTTTAGACCAAGGGAGAGAAGGCAGCCTACCTACCTATATCGATAGTCCTACAATTAAACAATTGAAAACGAACACTTTCGAAAGCTTGACAACTGCATACAAAGTGAATACAGCTGTCTATCTCTTCGAGGCTGTCATCACATATATTATCTTGATCCAATCCCAAGCGATGTAGATGATCCTTAAAACGGCCATGCCCAGTGAGGATTGAAACCAGTATTCTGAGCTGGTCTCTTTTTAAAAATAAAATAAACTTAGTAAACCTCCGATCTGGCACACTAATAAAGTGCTTCGCCTTACGGCAATCAAAAGTAGCATGCCACTTCAGCCTCAGCTCTTTAAGAGCGAAGTTTTTTATAGCCTTCTTACCGCTAATCAAAGATAAGGGTACCCGTATGTGTGACTTAATTCATCTCGGCATCCTGCTTCAATATCAATGTAAGTGGAGAAGAAACACAGGTACCCTACTAGAGGGGGTTATAACCTTGATAAATTAATACTCAATCCAAGGTGAAACACTTTGGCCAAAGGGAACACTTTAGTTGCTGCAGCACAGAATTCTGCATACTCATAAACGTCCAGTTTCAATTAGTATTGCCACAGCAAGACGGTGTTCTGAGGCGGGCCTTCTTTTCATCTAATCAAGTTTGTTTAGTTGTGGATATGTAGCTAAGATAAAAAACAACGAGGGCGATCCTCCTCACGCCAATCTTAGAAGACAATGACCGAACATGACCTACTTCTGAGAGTGAAATAGCATTTGATATTTAACAGAGCATGTCCATTTAGAAAGAATGGGGCTGGGGAGGTCTCCAATGGACCGTTGTTGATTCTGCAACCTGGAAAAAAGATATCCGAATATTTACTCTTCACGGGCGATCACATCACCCATAGGAGATTTAAATTTCTAAATGCATAACGCTGAGCACCGACTTAATAGATGTACTAGTGGCATGCATCAACGATTGAAAATTCATATGGATGGTGGACATGGTTTTGTTCAAACATAAGCCTGTAAAAACTTTCCAAATTAAATTTTAAGTAGGACTCCATTTTGGTGCTTGGTTTGGTGACCCTAAGCACATGGGTACCATAAATAAAAGCACAGATTACACAGAAATTGATGATAATTTAACTCCACAGTATCATACTCGAAATTATAATGTTGAGACTGAATTATGCTTTAAAATTTTATAGGATATGCAGAATATTACAAAAAATACAAAAACAGTTTAACATTTGCATCGATAATTGCATGTAGGTGGTGTTACATATCTCAATTAATTAAATAAAATAAATTAATATTTTCCATGAAAACAAATGAACATTTTTTTTTAACAAACAAATTAACATATGTACAGCTCTATGTACTCTCATTATTACCCTCTATAACAACTTGTTAATATTTATACAGAGAGATAACCGCCAAACGTAGAAAACTCAGAAAAACAAAATTTACGGTGTTCGCGCGGGGAAAATTAATCAAGCGTAGTGGAAAATGATTTTATTTTTCTATTTTCACTCATTTTGAGGATTTTTTTTTTTCTATTTATATCGCATATTGGTCTTCTTAGGTAATTAGTAAGTCACTATAGTTACAGAAGGTGTTTGTGCTATATCGTAACATTTTCCTTTGCCAAAGTTTATTTATTTTAATCTTGCACTTCAGAAAGGGGTTAATCCATAAAATAAAATGTTAATTGTTGTAGACACAAAATAAATATTCACCATAAGTTCGTTCATCACATACTGTCCTCATTAAAATATGCCAATCAATCAAAACCAGAATGAGTTTTATTTATTGATATAATTCGATTTTGACTCGACCCACAATAAATTTACTACGAAACGATATTATTTGTGCGGTTTTGCCGCACATTATATCGTTATAATATCCATCTATGTTCAAAATAAAACAAACGGTCTGATTTATTGAACGGATTTATTTTCATAAAAATTCAATTGTTGTGCAAATAGTATGCAATTAACAATTACTATTTGCTTATTTGCCGCCAGATATGAACTTTTCTGCATTAAGTAGTTTTTTGCGCGCAAACGAAGTTGTCAATATTTTACTATAGCAACATAATAATAACATAAATAATGTTTTACGATATTATAAATACTACGTCAAATTAGAACTTTTTAAGAGCGTTACAAAAATGAATGACGAACCACCACCACCACCACCAACACTACAATCAATGTTTGTGGCGTTTGCAAAATTTGGTGCAGCAGATCGTGCATTTGATGGTTCATCCATATTATTATCCCAAAGCGATATATGGATGCAACAAGCGAAAATTTTTAATAAATATTTAACGCTAACTGATACTGGAGTTGTGTACAATACATTCAAGTAAGTAAATAATAATCCTTGATTTCTATAAATGGTTAAAAAAAAAAAAAATTGCGGAATTTTTCTCTTAATTCGCGAAATTACATAACTTATCAGTTTTACAACTTTATTTACTATTACAGCCGTACATATCATGTGGGGGGAGAGGGCATATGCTATTGATATCTCTAAAAGCTTTATTTTATCCAGATTTGAATATGGACGTCATTGATATGTAGTATATATGTATATTGAGATTACAGGCACGAGATGTGACGTATGACGGCCGTGTTATTATCAGTTTCTAACTGGACAAACTGTAGTTTTAGTGCTTGGAACAGTGTTTAACTGTTTATCCCTCTCTTTCTCTCATTTTTGTGCTCTACGTCGTGATTTTGGTATAGATAAATAAATACACAAACCAGCTGACCAGCAGTTTCATCAAAACTAACCTTTAGTTCTCGATCGCCATTATTCGGTACGAGAATAAATTCAAAGTTACCTGGTAAATCAAATTATTTGGTGGCCCTGAATCGAAAACCAATAGTTTCAACATTTCAACTTTTCCTTCTTATAGTCTATAAAAAATGTGCATTACTCTCTTTTTTAAAAGACTTTTATTATTATCACATTTTTATTACAATAAGAGAAATCGTTGAATGTGCGTTTAAAAAAGGTTGGCATCTTGAAAACACATTTTAAAAATTCGATTTTAGGGTTTGTTTCTCGGGTTTTAGTGTCAATTTTTTTTACTTTCTGCGTTCAAAAAGTCGTTTTAATATTTGCTGTGTTCTATTTAACGTTCAATTTACAAACAACTAATTTTAACTACACGCATCATAGTTTGCAATTTGTTTTCAAGCCGGCATCGTTACCAAGATGTTTAATAAGCATGCTTGATATAAGAATGACTTTAGTTTAGAGTGATTCAACTCTCTTTCTGCAGTTGCAAACGTCATATCAAAATTTCGTTTTCTTTACACCAAAAAATAAATTTTCTAGAACATCACAATATTAAATTCCCGATTCTCCTGTGTGTCCTGCTTACTCGCCTTCCATCTCGCACCTTATTATTGAGATATAACATCTTGTTTCTAACCCACCCTCTAATCTGATTCACTTCACTTGTCTACGTATTATCTGACCATTCAGCAATCGACACATGTTCTTCGTCTAGAGACTGTTTCTCTATAGTTGCTTTAATTCATTTTTTATTTGACATACAGTTTCGGATTAACAATTCATCACTCTCATTGAATATTCGACACCTTTCATTCAAATCATTATCTCTCAAACATTTCCTTTGTAGGTTTAGGCAAATCCAACTTCATGTTAGGCTTAAAATTCAGCACTAATGACGTTGGAGCAACCTTTGTCGTACAATGAGCTACGTACTCGGAAAGAAAATGGTACAACATGCGCAGCAGGCAATTATGTCGGTAACTTCCGTAATGGGTTTTCGAATTGGAAAATCTTTAACTGTATACTTTCTAATTGCCCTATGTATACCTTAATTCGAAATTATATATCCAAAATACCCGAATCAAATAACTTCTTTAGAACAATAATATTTAAACTTGTATTATGGGTTTCCATATCCTTCGCATATCTTAAAACATCTTCCAAAAAACAAATTACGCCCTTTACATCTTTCAAAATCGTTTCGAACTTTCGTTGGAAAATTGTAGACGGCGGTTTAACTCCAAAATGCAAACGATTCATTCTAAAATTTCCAATGTGCGTACTCCATGAAACCATGTCTTTTGACTCTTCATCCAACTCCGCAGCTGGTAATAAGCCCTATTTAAGTGAAATTTCGAAAAGTTCTTGCATCCCGTAACTCATATAACATATCCTCAATATTAGGCAACCTATAGTTTGTATCCTCCAAATATATTTTCAAAGTCACTTTATAATCGACATACACCCTTATATTCCCATTGTCCTTTAATATCGGAACCAAGGGTGTACCCCAATTTGTAGCTTCAATTCTTTCAATTGTCCATGCTTTTGTGAATTTTGCTGTTTTTTTCCACTTCCGGTAGAAACGCAAATGGACCTTTCGAGCCGGAACATACTTAGGAATAACTTCCTCTACCATATCTAAACGAAATTTCAAGTTTCTCATGTTCCGTAATTCACCATCGAATAATCTTTATTTTATAGTTTTTTTTACATTTTTGCTCGTTTCAGTTTTTATTGTTGTATTTTATATAATTTTTCTCTCAAAATGAGTGACAGGATTTGTAACGAGACGATTGAGACAAAAAAAACGGTTTCGGGAAGTAATGTTAGACTTACTCCGATTTGATGATTCGATTTCGATACATGGAAAAAAGTTAATTTTATATTGTGTCATTAGAATAAGGCTGTTTGTGAATTCGATTCGAACGTATTCGAAGTAATGGATTCTTATTTGAATTGAATCAGATTCGTCATTTCTTATTTAAATCAAATACGAATCATTTTTCAGAGTCTAACACGTTCGAATTGAATTCACAAATAGCCCCCCCCCCCCCCCCCCCCCCCCCAGTTAAAGAATTAGAGAAAATAACTAGTTTTTTAACCTCGCGGTTGGAAATTTATTTCCAAGCCACGATTAGGCATAGAATCTTAGAGTGACTTCAAATAATTGCAAGAAACCTTTGTCCACGCTTTTATAGCATCATTAAGGATTCTCTGTCTTGAAACTAAGCTCTGTTTGCGTAAACCTCTCTCAATAACCATCCCCAAACATTCTCCATTTTGTTTAGGTCCGGAGAGTACAAACGGATATTAGTATTTTTGCGGCGTGAATCGGGGCATTATCGTACTGATAAATCCATCGGATTGGACCCAAAATATTTTTTGTGGGAACGAATTTTCCAGGATATTTTTATATGATTTTGCTGTCATCTCTGAATTTTCAAATATTAATTCGATCGCTCCGTAATATGAAACAGTTGCTCAGACCATTATTCCGCCTTCTCCGCTATGGTATCTGTCAAAAACGCTCATACTTTCGTAAATCGTGAAAATAAAAATTGTAACCATCAGAGCCGTCCTTATTGATTTTTTTCCCATCCAAAAATACCTCTTTTCTCAATACTCGTTCATTTGTCCATGATATTTTTTACTTGCTAAATTGTAACCGGGTTTCTTTGCGTTGTTTGTTAAGTGGAGTTTGTGATCCCCCCAGTATTTTTAAAACAAATTTTAACTGCTATATCCCTCCTCCTTTCACATTTTTGCCATTTTCCATCACTGATAACATTTTTCCTTTCCCCATATTTACTTAGAAATAAGTTTTAAATTTAAAAAATAAAATATCTTGAAATTTGTAACATCCTTTCATGATAACACAATAATGAAAACTGGCCTTATTCTAAAGACATAAGACAAATTTTTTTTCCACGTATCGAAAACAAATCGGATTAAATGAAAAAATACTTTCTCACTCATTTTGAGAGAAAAAATATATAAAATACAACAAAATTGTATAAAAAAGAACTGGCCTTAATCAAATGACGCGCAGTGTATATTCTTAATGCCTAAACTCCTGTTAAAATTATATAAATTTTAACAAAATTTTCAAAAAATACGATAGTTTTTATAGAGTCGAACTATTTTTACTAATTTTGATGCTGGATATGAAACAATTGGGTCAACAATTGGATTTAACGGTTTGGAATGCCGGTCGACATCACATGCATGTGGCAATACTTTAACTGTCGGAGCAAGACGGCGAGATGTGAAAAAATTACCACATTTCACACCAACATTACAAAGAAAATAGTCCAGCCTACCGAGGACGAGCCAGAAATCTCACTTTTCCAGTAATCGTCACTATCAGAAACCGGACGATCTACTTTGATGTCTCAAACGTAAACTTAATTAGACTAAATATTTTATTTATTTATTTATTTATTTTATTTATTTATTTACAAAAAATCTATTCTACAGTTAAAAAAACAACTTAATGAATAGTAACTACATAGTATAATATAATAATTAAAATTTGTACAACACGGAATATATGCCAAAAAATATTATAAAATCAAAAATTGCAACTACGCAATTCGTACCGAAAACAATTTCTCGATTTTTCAAAATGAAACAAATGATAATAATCATTAAAAATTCTGGCCATTGAAGCCGTCGGTTCGTTATAGCCATAATTAGTTTTATGAAATTCGATAAATAGAAATTCCCTTTGCCGTAAACTTCTACCCGGCACATAAATGTTCCAAGCAGAAATAAGATTAGGGCATCTTATACGACCGTTCAAAGAATCACCGACAAACATTGCCGACGCAATTTTTCGACGCTTCGCTAAAGTATCAATTCGAAGGCTTAGACAGCGACTGTCATACCCTGGAAGATTACGCACTTGCTGCCACATAGGCTGATTACGATCTGAAAGGTAACCAAGCTTTTTATAAATGTAAATGGTAAAACGTTTCTGGATTGATTCCAATCTTTTAATCTGTACCTCATGGTGAGGATACCAAACCACCGCTGCATATTCCAGGTGAGATCTAACTAGAGAAGTATATAAACTAACACATGAAAAAATATCTACAAACTCTTTTGTCATTCTAAAAATAAAACCCAACATAGAATTGGCTTTCAGTATTATTTTGTCTAGATGTAAAGCAAAAGTTAATTTCTGATCAAAGAATACACCTAAGTCAAGAATTGAAGTTACTCTACACAGTTCCTTACCTTCCAACTGATAATTAAAAACAATCGGATTGGATGTTCTATAGAACGACATGATGTTGCATTTATTAATATTGATCAACAATTTATTTGTAGAGCACCAACGAGATAATGAATTAATTTCTGATTGAAATACTTCTGCGTCATTTAAAGATTGAATATGTTTGAAAATCTTCAAATCGTCGGCAAATAATAAGCAGTTACAAAATTTAAAAATATTCGGAATGTCATTCACAAATAAAAGAAAAATGATTGGGCCCAAATGTGATCCCTGCGGAACCCCAGAATGGCAATATATATAATCAGATTTGACTTGATTCAATAAAACATATTGTCTTCTTCCCACCAGATAAGAACCAATCCATTTTAAAAAATTAGGGGCGACACCAAATTCTGAGAGCTTTTTTATAATGATTCTATGGTCAATTGAATCAAAGGCTTTAGCAAAATCAAAGTAAATCGCATCAACCTGGGCGGCTTGTGACTCAAGTGATTCAATAGCGAATTTAGAAAATTGTAAGAGATTGGTAGTCGTAGATTTTCCACTGGTGAAACCGTGCTGAAAATCCGAGATAATTTCTTTTGTATGAAATGACAGATGTTTTGTCACAATTAGCTCGAAAAGTTTTGGGATCAACGATGACAGAATCGAAATTCCACGATAATTAGATACATCAGAGCGGTCCCCCTTTTTGTAAATTGGAACGATATGTGACACTTTCCAAGCGGTTGGAAAATAACCGTTAACTAACGATTGGTTAAAAATAAAACATAACGGAGTTGCAATATACGATGCAAAACATTTAAGTATTGACGAGGGAATACCATCAGGCCCACATCCGTCATTAAAATCCAAAAGGGAACTACATATATCATCTTCAGTTATAGATAAACAAGGAATATTAAATTGACAATTACTGACAATAGGGTCATCGACAACAAGACTATTATTATCTTTATCTTTGTCTTTATAAACCGATTGAAAGAAGCTTGCAAAACCTGTACATATTTCTGATACAGTGCAGAGCTGAACTCCATCATAATTCATAATCGGCGGAAAGCCCGTTGTTTTGCGCTTGTCATTAACAAACTTCCAAAATGATTTGGGGTTTTGTTTAATATTAGCTTCAATCATTTTTATGTATTGTAGATATTTGGTATGAAATTCGGATTTAAATTGATCCCGAAGATTGACAAAAATAGCTCTGTTAGAGTCACAATCATTGGTTCGAAGTCTGTAAAAGGCTTTATTCTTACGGTTACGGAGATTAATCAAATCCGAATCAAACCATGGAGGGTAACTGTAGTTACGTTTCCTTTTCAAAGGTACGAAACGGTCAAACGCTAGAAACAGCAAATCATTAAAAGTTTTTACATTTACATCAATATCATTGTTAAGAAATAACTCATTCCAGCATATGCATCGGAGGAACTCAGACATACCGTGGGAATCGCAAGCTTTAAAATCATAAGACGAATCATCCACAGAAAATTCACGACATTTAGCATTAACGTTATTAACATGAAATTCAATTTCGAGAGAATTATGATATTTATCATTGTTCTTAAATGAAGTCAAAGATTCATAAACTGACAAATATTCCGTATTATTAACAAAAATTAAATCCAGAAACGAATTACTATCATTAGAATATAAATTAATTTGTTTAAGATTAAAACTAAATAATGCGTCTATTACCGCCGAGTCATTGATAGACAGAGCATTAGACGGTAATATATCTAATGATTCAGAATCAACCGACCAATTAATATTGGTTAAATTAAAATCACCCAACACTACTATAGTATCATTACAATGAGACATATTAACTATTTCACTTATACAATCTATGTGATTTAAATAAATATCGATAGAGGATCTAGGCGGTATATATAGAACTATAAAATAAAATGTTTTTTTACAAATAAAAACTTTAACACATAAAAATTCAATTGTTACACAGCCCGGTACAATGATACGCTCAGAATTAAGTGATGAATGAACAGCCAAGAGGACACCACCTCTCGTTTGCTTCGAGCTATTCATAGGTGATCTATCACATCTAAAAACAGCAAAATCATTTGGAAAGAATTCAGCGTTATGAACTCCACAATGAAATCCAGTTTCCACAATAGCATATAATTGAAAATGTGTCGAATAAAATAAATTACGGAATTCCATAGACTTCGATGACATTCCCCCAACATTGCGATAGAATAATTTATAGAGTATGCAATCCGATTTTTGGCTGGGATCCATTATCGACCGGATGGAAGTCGTTGAAGTGAAGGAAAAAAATTATTATTCTTATTTTGCTTCCTCTTATAAATCACAAATTCCTTTATCAATGAGCCCGATGGCCATGAGCTAGGTTGAAGCAAGCTATCTACACTAGCTACCGGAACATTTATCCGGAATGATGAAAAATTACGGTCTTCTTCATTAATTCGACGTGATAATATGCGTTTGCAACTAACATCCACAACACCAAACTTATCTTTTAGATATGATAAAACATCCAGTTCCGAAACGTCTTTATGGAGTCTGGAGACAAAAATAGTTTTCCGAGGGGCAACCACTTGGAGAGATGAAATCAAATCACCAGTTCCGATTATAATTTGCCGCTGATTCGAACTCGTCGAATTTAGTTTAGATGAAATTACCCGTTCTTGTTGAGAACTCATTGAGTTACTAGATAGAGTCAGACAACCATCATTAGTCATCATCGTCGATAATAAATTTGTATCCAGTTCAGTCTGAACCGGAGTTACGGTATCATCATTATCATCACTTTTATTATTAATGTTTTTATGATTCACATTCGTATTATCATTAATTTTAACATTTTTATTATTACACATTTTATTTACAGACTTTGAAGTAACAGCATTATGACAATTTTTGGTATTGTATAATTTCGAACTCATAGATATTAAATCACTCTGAAGGTTATGAAAGTTTGTATTAATAACATTAACAGATTCTGTTATTTTTGAAAATAACCTCATTTGGGATTTTAACAGGTCATCACAGTCATCACAAACATATCGTAGATTTTTTAGCTGGCAAATCAAATCAAAAGTCGTTTTGCTTTTAATTCCAAAACACTTAAAGTCAATTATTTTATCACAAAGAACACAACAAAAATACTGTTCTTTTGAAATAAGACCACATGCAAAACACTTCTTTTCCATTGTCACTAGAGGAATTATTACACTGAAGCTAATAGTACGGCACCTATTGTGCGCCAATCAGTCTCGGCTTTGCCTTAAATTCATCTTTCAAAGATTAGTTCCAAGTTTCGTCCCTATTCACGAAACCATGCAATAATCACATAGGTTTGCTTTCTGCCATGTATATATTATATTTAATTTAAAAAAAAAATTTAGTCCTGAAATTATAATTTGGAAATTTATAAGACGAATAAAATTTTTCTTATTAATTTTCCAGGCGTTTAAAGCTCGATTACACCACGTTTTGTATATTCCTCGCAAAATTGTGCGAGGAGAAAGAAATAAATTTGGAAGAATTAAAATTGAAGTTGATCAATTGTGGAATGCCTGGCGCTGCAAGTAAAACAATAGGCAACTAATAAAACAAAACCTCTATAATTTTGTATTTATTTTTAATTTATTTACATAACTTTATTTTATATACTTAAATATAATTAAATTTCAGTAAATTAATATACAATTAATATTTTGCTTTTTTTGTTTGTTTAATAACATAATAATGAAATTGAATACATTTTTGTTGGTTGTAAATAAATTCAATATTTCTAATTATTTTTTTATAATCAAAAGAAAAGAAATTCCAATAAATCAAAATAATAAAATCTTAATAATTGTTTCATTAAACAGGCACTAAAATTTATATATTTTATTTAGGTAATTATTAAACATAAGAAAAATAAACAAAAAAGCAAGAAATTTGTTTATTTAAATATAGGTTCTAAAGAATATTATAATGCTTATTTATAGAGTCTAGATGCATATAAGCAATAATTTTATGTACATTGGTGTTCAATGAAATAGCACACTCTAAGATTTTTTTGCAAATTCTTCATTAACTAAAAAAACTTTATCAATTTTCAATTATTTTTTTTATTTACATAGTAGAAATATAAACTTACAATTAAATATAAACATCCATATTTAATTTATAAAAGGAATATTAAAAAAAAAAATAATTAGGTAAACATTTTATTTTATAAACAGGCTGTTCAATGAAATAGCACAGTTATGCGTTTTTATTGAATAGTATTAGTCTTGTGATCTTATTTTCGGGCCCACAGAGCCTACCAGCTCCTGGCATTTGTGAACGGTCATTTATTCCAAATTCGACAAATTTCAATTCCAAAATTTCTATTTATTTTTGTGTTTCTCATTGTTAATCGCTACTTTTACTCGATTCCAATTTTTTTTCGATTGGGTTCAGATCAGGCGACTAATCCGGCCGTTGTAATTTACTTAATTAATCCCGTCGGTTGCTCTCATTAAGGTATGGTTCGCCCATGATAAACCAATTGAAAGGAATGATTGACAGCTGTTTCAAATTCGTCTTTTCTTGCGCATATCGTCATTCGGTGTGATAAAATCGCAAGGCTTCGTTGTTTTCACAAAATTTTCATAAAAACTATCAACGTAAAACAATTCGATTTGTTTTTGTTTGCTATGAACTAGTGTTTATAAAAAAAATTATATCAAGAAAAAAGCACCGAATGACAGAATTTTTAGTGAAAGAGATAGCAATACATGCGCTTGATCATACCTATTAAATTGGTTTATCGTGTGGTTGGCCGTTGTATTGCTGATAATACCAGCCTAGTGGGCACTTTAATAGTCCGAACTAAAATGAAACATTCTTCTATCACCTCTAACGAAATTAAGAAGTTCATAAATCTTAATGTTTCAGAAGGCATCATTCGCAAACAGATGCTCGAAATAGATTGAAGGCCCGAGCCGTTCCTTCTTTATCCAAACAAAATTTTGAAGCCAAAAAGTGGAGAAAAATACTATGAATTGTCAAAATAAAAGTCAATCTGTTTGGTTCTGAAGGCCGACATTATGAACGATCTCAAACCAGTACAAACTTTCGCCCTAACATTCGAAAAAGACGATTAAGCATGGTGGTTGTTTACATTCATATTATGCTCGGTTATGCCGAAAACGATAAACTACCAGGCTAGTGTTTTCAGCAAGAAAACGATACAAAGCTTACCTAGAAAGAAGCAAAATATTAGCGTAACGATTACAAAGTGAGGGTCACACAATGGCCGAGTCAGTCACCTGATCTGAATCCGATCGAAATTTGTTGGAACCAAATAAAAGTAGCTATTAATAATAAAAAACACAAAAATAAATAGAAAGTTTGGAATTCAAATTTGTCAAATTAGGGATAAGTAATCGTTCACAAATGCCAGGGGCTGGTGGGCTCTAGAGATGTGCCGATGCAGGGAAGTGGTTGGAAAAGAAGGTCACACGACCAATACTATTCAATAAAAACGCATATTAGGTTTAATCATACACAAATAAGGCTGAAAATGAATTTTGAATTTAACTGTGCTATTTCATTGAACAGCCTATTTATAAAATAAAATGTTTAATTATTTTTTTTAATATTCCTTTTATAAATTAAATATGGTTTTTTATATTTAATTGTAAGTTTATATTTCTACTTTGTAAATAAAATAAAAATGATAAATGGTTTTTAGTTAATGAAGAATTTGCAAAAAATCTTAGAGTGTGCTATTTCATTGAACACCACTGTATATGTAAAAAAAACTAAATAAAAATCACATATTTTATTACTGTATATCGTCATCCTAACTGTGAATTAACGTATATCTGACATTTTTTTAAAATCTCATCTCTGACACCAAAATGTTCGTCTTGAAAAACTGAAGCCGAATACCCGCACCAACCTAATTGACTTTTAGGACACATCTTCGTCCTAACGGTGAACCAACGCAGGTGCAAAAATTTAGACAGAATTTCTCACGATGAACCATTTTGTATCAGAGATGAGATTTTGAAAAAATGTCAGATACGTTAATTCACAGTTAGAACGACGATATGCAAGAAAATACTAAAATCAAGTTTAAGGATAGCAATATGCGTTCAGAAGACTTATCCGCTTATATTATAGGGAAGCCTTTTAAATTTACAATAAATACAAATGATTAAAAAAATAATTGATGAGCAAAAATTGTCGAACGTTCCAAAGTTTGGCGTTTGGGTGGGATTCATATGGGATGAAATGATTATGAAATAGAGCCACTACAGCGGAAGATGATAGATGTTTTACGTCGTAAACGTAGTCGAAATTTGAATGTCATCTTATAATGGGCGATCTATGGTCGTGAATTTTAGTAAAAGAATCCGAGTAATAAATTTTAACCTCAATCAGTCTAACAATTTTTTAACTTCAATAAATAACTCCTCTCTCTTCATTTAACAACTTCTATAAAACTGTGGTTTATTTTAAGTCATTTTCGTAATTTTGTAACGATTTAGTTAAATTATAACCATAACTACATAGTCCGTAATAAAAGTATTACCGATGCGAATCTATGTTTTATGGTGCTGAGATGAATTTATATTTTATGGTGATGTTTTATTATGAGGTACGATACGAGGATCGTAATCTCACAGAAATTACGATAATCGATTGTAGAACCTGCACTGGGAGGCCACCCGGGCATAAAAAATGATCGAAATATATGTTCGAAGTTGTAAACTGTGTACTCTGGTATCTACATCAAATCCTCCAGGCCCTATGATGTCAGTTACATATAACGGCTTGGATGGATCTATCCATTGATTACTTGGGATCTTTACATGGTGGGGATTATTTGATGGTAATAAAACTATTATTATGTTATGGCTGGTTATGTAACGTTGATCACGCAGATAATGTTAGTCAATTTACTACATAGTTCGGATTTTACAAACTATTGAAAACAAAATTGAATAAAACTGTACAAAATGGTTCCACACCGGCCATAAGAAAAGAGCGAAGTAGAACGACGAAATTGAAGTATTTTGAAAACACTAAGATAAGACAAGCTTCCGAGAGCAAATTGGAGAAAACAGTTATTAGAATATCTCATGACGTATAATACATAGTACACACCACTCCGCTATGAGCAAGACCATCCAAGCTTTTGTATGGACGATACATTAAAGAAACATGCAATATATGAGTCGCTCAGAAGCCAATGCGGTTAAGTCCATTTTTTGACATTTTCTGATTTTTGTAAATTTTAATTGAATAAATTTTATTCAATTAAAATTTACAAAAATCAGAAAATTTCAAAAAATGGACTTAACCGCATTGGCTTCTGAGCGACTCATATAAATATCATCAGGTTGTCTTATTTCAGTAGACCTGACTATACTAATTTTTTGATTTTGAACCTGTTTGCTCGGCAAGTAAACGCGGACTTCTGGTAAACATTTATTGACATTATCTCGAATAATTTGAGAAGGCAAATTAGTTTAGTAAATTGTGTCATTCTTCATTTCTCATAAGAAGACGGATCATGGGGGTTGGGAACTAAATCTTACTTTCAAAATTTTACTTTTTAACAAATCTTACTTTCTTGAAAAATGGGGATTTTAATGGGGGAAACGAAGGGCCGCCCCTTTTGATGAAGGAGGATTTTATATACGCATATACGAGTCACTGGTATATAGAAAAAAAAAAAATCAAGAGAATCTGTCAACCAATATAGAAACTATAATTAGGTATATTACTTAACACAAAAAGTACACGCATATGCGTACTTGGTCTATGGAGAAAACTATAGGACGCATATATGTATGCGTCCTACGGTCGTGAACGTATTAAAAGGTAAATTAAAGATGTTAAATGTCAATAAAATGACAAAATTAATAGAAATTAGGTAATACAAAAGGGTTGGAATCTTACTTTACAAAATCTTACTTTCCCAAAAATCGCACTTTTTCAAAATCCCTACTTTTCTGGTAGTTAAGCCTGGTTTTCAGAAGCCTGGCTTCAAAAGCCTGTTTCAAAAAGCCTGGTTTTCAAATTTTAATTCTAACCGCCCCTTTTGATGAAGGATAATCGAGATTTCAAGAAAGTAAGATTTCAAAAAGTAAGATTTTGATAAAAATAAAATTTTGAGAATTAATCTTTTGATACGCTCCCCGTTAAAACTCCTAGTTTTAATAGATTTTGTAGAAAAAAAATAGTTAATTGTTTCCTCTAAAAACATTTAACTTTTTACTAAAACAATTTATTTACAATTCTTTATTTTCGAGATATTTAGATGTCTCAAGTGGTAATATTACCAAAATTCACAAAAAACCACAGATCACGCAATAATAAGGAAAAAATAAAAAATTTAAATGTTTTGTAATATTTTAATTTAAATATAATCACAATATTTTCAAATGTAATGAGATGAATTAATTTAATTTATAATGATAATAAGAATATAAAATAATAAAAATTAAATTTGTTTAGCCCAAAATATTATGTAAATTTCTTTTATGTAAATATCCAATTTTTTTATACACTTGTCTGTTATGGAAAGAAAACCAAAAATCTACATCGTATTAATTGGGAGCATATCGAAATCTTAATTCTCAAAATCTTACTTTTATTAAAATTTTACTTTTTGACGAATCTTACTTTCTTGAATCTAAGATTTCGATACGCTCCCGTTTCCCGTATCACGGTTTTAAATTTTATTTTATTACTTTAAATTGAAATTCTCGTTCACTAAAAGGGGCGGCCCCATTTTTCAAGAAAGCAAGATTCGTCAAAAAATAAAATTTTGAAAAGTAAGATTTTGTAAAGTAAGATTTAGTACGCAACCCCCTATTAATTATATAAGTATATATTTTTTGTTTATAATAAAAATATACATATATAAAATTATTATCTGAACTTACTTCTTTTTATTAAATTTATTTATTTATATATTGTATATAAGATATAAATGTACCATAAACAACACTATGTATATATGTAGTTTTATTAATTTATATATAATGAACGAAAAAATAAATTTTATTTTGGTCATCCCACGAGCTTGCCCACCGGTAAGGAGGTTTAATCAAATATTTTCTAATACATAATATTAAATAATCTACACATTAATAAATTTATTTTTTCGTTTTATATAAAAATTATTTATTTTCATCGTAATTATTATTATAATATCAAAAAAGGAATGCATTTTATGTTTTTTTTTTTTTTTGTTGGATTGTGTGTATAATAACATTATAATATTCATTTCTTCTATTAAATTATTTTTATTTATATTATTATTATGCCAAATATTTAAGTGTTTTCTCTTATTTAATATTATAAATTTTAATTTATATATTTTGTTTATTGTAATTTTGTTTTAAAGATTATATTAGATCTTAGTCCACAATATATGAATTGGTTTTTTACTTTTTTACCGAAGATAAAATGCAGACTTCTCTCTATTTCTATATATGGCTTTACATCGGTCCATCAATGGTACTTACCTTTAACGTGCAATAATATATGGTTCGAGCAAATAGAAATAGTGGGACTATAAATATACCGATATAAGCAACATAGATCCCAGCATGATCCTGTGGAACAACAAGAACAAATATATCTTTTTGAACAATTTGACAAGCTTAATCTCTAACCTTTGCATATTTAAAAGTTCCTACTGTTATACCAATTCCAATGGCAAGGAATATTATTCCTAAAATTAAAAATAAAAATCCTCTACTCCTTGCAAATACTGAACCAACAGATGATACTTTTCGACAATGTGGACATCTAGCTAAAGCATTATTTAACGTATTAAACTGTAAACAAAAAAAAACATTAATACATTACAGTGTACAACCATTTTTACAAATTTACCAAAAATGTATCACTGCAATGACCACATGAAACACGGCACATTCCCGGTACTGATGGTACAGGCGGTGTTACAGGACTAGGAGCCAAATTTATAATTCTCTTGCAATTTGGTCGTGGGCATGCAATTCGTTGCGATGAACTTTTACATATTAATAGACAATTACATGGACATCTAACATATTTTTTACCCGGTGGGGCATTACGTATTGGCTGCAAATTAAAGACACAAAAATAATTAATACATTGAGACCAGAAAAATTACCAACAAAAATTGTGGGCAACCTAAAGCAGTAAGACTTGATTTACAAGCTTAACTATTATTATTCCAGTCAAGTTCAACTGCTCCAATATAATAGTATGTGTAACCCTTATCATTTATTTTATAATTATGGTACGTTATCCGTAGATAAAATTATGTAATGTCCCCTATATAAATGATGAATATACGGGGTTAACATTTTAATGAAAATATTTATAGCATTAAATGGAATATAGGTAAATTTATGTGTGCCTAAATCCTGGTGAATTTTATGATTTTTCACATTATTATTGGATGTCAAGTCGAAAACAATTCTATTTCCGAACTGAATAGATCGTTGAGTACTTTCATAATATGTATGTGTTATTTGTAGATTAAATGATTGATTTGCTTGTAGATTTAATTGGCATAGCTTCTACCTTCCCAGTCTTGTTTGATTGGCTAAATCATTAAAGTTAATTTTATTCAAGCTTTAATTGAAATCTTAAGAATTTTTTAGTTATAACAAAATAACCAATATATACTATGTAAATAGTACATTATGTCTTATCTTAAACTGAAATGATCCCCGTCCGTCATTAAAAAAAAAATCACGCACAAATACAAACAATAAAATAAAATTCCGAAAATATACAAAAAACGAAAACTTATCAATTAAATTGGTTTATAGAGAGAGTAGTACAGTGAATAATTCAGAATTATTAATTTAATACATTACACCCTCATCAGTGTAGGCAAACTTTAAAGTCTAGATACAGAAATAGATAATCACTTACAGTTGCTTCATTGCATTGATTGCATTTAACAACATGCTGTTCCCTTTTCCATGTTATATCGATCATTGCTTGGCATACGCGACATGTTACCATTGGGACGCCACTCGCCGCCGATCCTTGATAAGGTGGTGGTAATTCATCGGGTCCAATGGACGATACTATTGTAGCACCGGCGACAGCTGATTGTGCTGGTACATAATAAAAAAATAAAAAATAATGTGTCATAATACGTAATAATTTAATAAACAAATTATAATTTGTGCTCCTAAGGGATGAGTCATCAGTTTGCGAAACGGTGTGACTAAATCCCTTCAATACAAAATAGGACTAAAAAAAACACTTACCAATAGTCGCATCACTACTTTCCTGTGCCTCGGAATAATTTTTTGTCTCCTCATTCGCTAATAATGGTTGTTTTTCACTCATTTTGATTAGCAATTGTACAAAATAAAATTGTAAATCGAATTTTTCGCCGTATACACAAATTTATACCACCACCACCAGATTTTTTTTTTTTTTTCTCTTTATTTTGTTGCGCCTTTGCCTTTCTTCTCTATGCACGTAGATTTTTATTATTGTATTTGCCCCGATTCGATTTTTAATTAATTTTCCAAACTATCTTGTTTAAGACGATGTCATTTAAACATAATACTTAACTTTTATTTATTGTGTACATTTAAAAACGCGAATTAATACTTTTTAGTTAATTGGATTTGGGTGACAAGAAAATTTTTTTTTTTACAAAATGTCAGAAATCTTTTTGTTTTTCACCACCATCAATGCCGAATACACAAATACAATAGAACTTTTTGTTATGTCAAACTGGCATAAAATGGAACAATAACAAAATACTAAAATGTTATAATTTTTTGTGTGGTGACATCTATTGTAAGCTTTTTATGATACGCGCACTAATTACTTTCGTATGTGCCGTTTATTATTTTATTGTACAATACAAAAATGTCGTCGTTCTTGCACAAAATGATAAAATACAAATATGTAATTACAATTTTTAATCCAATTTTTTATCAATTGAATTGTTGTTTATTTTGTATCAACTCGACTGTTTCGCGCAAAATATCACTGTACTTTAAACACTAAAAAAATTTAATATTATTTCATCATTCCTTACCGAGACATCAACCAAATCTGGAAAATTTATGCTCATATAAGGCAGGAGATACCTATTGGGGTTTTGTTTTGGTTAAATTGATTTGATATTTTGTTATTTTAGGAAAGATGTTCTACCAAAATAAAATTCCAAAAATGTAACGTTAAAATTGCGGTTGAGAATTACTATTGCACTGAGTTATAAATTTAATGATTTCCGATATTATTTTTACTGTCTAGTCCAAAAAATTTGTTTTCTTGACAGGAAGTAAATAAATCAACAAGGTCGATTGATTTTTTAAAAGAAAACTAAATCGAATATGACGAAGGAATTCATCAGAATTATTTCCTACGACCACAATATATAACTAGAAATCTTAAAGTAACTGGTTTAAATTAAATGCTTCATTAATTCAAATTAATAAATACATAACTGGAAAATACTCAAAATGTTGTTACCTACAATAAGAAAAGCACATATAACAATTTACAATGATATTACCATCTGTGAACGAATGCCATAACTAAGAAGGTTTTGTATGCGGTGGATGAGAAAATTTGACATACAGAGTAACATTACTATAAATAAAACAACCATTGATGTTTGATGTGTGAATGTGTGATGATCATCACCAACAAATTGTTAAGAAGTGAAAATAAAAAAAAATCGTAAAATAATATAAACAATCGTGATAATATTGTCCGTTTACATAAACGATGGGTTGTTTTGAAAGTAAATCGGATAAGCGGCATGAACCCACTGCTGTGCGTGGCTGTACCGATGTTTGTTGGCTGGTGATATACACTCTGTTTTGGATACTATTGGTATGTATTTAATGGCGATCTATTTTCTGTCGGATGATTTCAGCCAACGCCTCGCCCTTCTTTTTTACCGTAATAATGATACATTAGACCTCAAATTAAAGTTAATTAGCACAAAGTTAAATTAATAAGATTACGTTATTTTTCAGTTAGTCATTGCGATATTTTCATTTGTGTTTGGAAGTCCTTTAAGGATAATAAACGGATATGACTCGTACGGAAATACTTGCGGCGTTACGAAAAATGAGAAATACAAAGATTTTCCTTTGTCTGGGATGTCAACACAGGATAAACCGTATCTAATGTTTTTGGATGTAAAAGAGCTCAGACAAACGCTTAAAATTTGTGTGAAGAAATGCCCCGAACGAAGGATAGCAAATGCTCGAGAGCTACATCAGTACTATAAGGAGACGGGAAATAAATTGTGCCGATACGATTTTGATATGGACCAATTATTAAAACCGGAGCCAAAAGACTCAAAATTTTTCGATTTATTAGGGCCATGCCCACCATTTCCGGTTTTCGAAGAGTGAGTAGTAGTAGAGTATTAATTATCGAATTGAACACGCTATATTTATTTAATTCATCGCTTTTTCAATTCGAAGGACAATTCGTCATGCTACGATGACATACTTTAAATCAATTTTTATTCTATTGTAGAACACCCGTCCTTCATCGATGTATTCCCACGGGACAAAATGCGCCTGGAAAAGAAGTTCGTGACATGTATGCCTTACTTAATTCTTGGGGAGTTGCGGAACAGTTCATGAGTGATTTGTACAAAACTTGGCCAATCATCGTTATATTATGCTTTGGGGCTTTACTATTGTCCATCGTAATGATTACGATGTTGCATTGGCTGACTAAAATTATTTCTTGGTTAATTTGTATTTTCGTTGGAATTGCGAGTATAGCAATTACTATTGTGCTCTGGATGACATACTATCGGATAAAAAATAATTTGGATGTCAAGATAAAATACTCGTTACTCGAAGAGGTGGCTCGTAATGAAACTGCAGTGTACGTCCTGGCCATAATCGCTACACTTGTCATGCTATTTTTGATCCTGATCATTTTTTTGTTGCGCACTAAAATTGGAGGACTAGCTGCGTTGTTTGAAGAGGCCGGTAAATGCATGCTCGAACTACCAGGATTAGCTGGGCCACCACTACTTGCATTCATTGCCCTAGCAATATTCTTAGCGTTTTGGGTAACCGTTGTAATCTGCCTAGCAACCGCAAATTATCCTGGCGTCAAACCGTTAATCCCATTCGGACAACTAATCCCACACAATGAAACAATGGGTACAGATAAGCCGCCAAGTGGTACAGATTACAAATCATTCAAATTAGTTGAATATCTAGAAGCTCATTGGTTAAAACGCATGTTATGGATCTACTTCATTGGTTTGATTTGGACATCGGAATTCATTTTTGCCTGCCAACAATTAACAATCGCCGGAGCAGTAGCCTTTTGGTATTTTAGAAAGCCAACCGATGCTCCTATATTACATTCAATCGCAAAGTTGGTAAAATATCATTTGGGGTCTGTTGCAAAGGGTGCATTCTTGATTACACTATTTAAAATACCACGACTTATTTTAACGTATTTATACGCTAAATTGAAACGAAGTGAAGATAGTGGCAGTGGCATAGCATCATGTTTGCTAAAATGCTGTATTTGTTGTTTCTACTCGTTGGAGAAATTCATCCGATATCTAAATCACAATACGTATACTGTGATCGCAATTGAGAGTATAAATTTTTGCCCGGCAGCTGGAATTGCATGGAACGCAATATGGTCTAATGCGTTACAGGTTGCAACGATTAACGGAATTGGTGATTTTATACTGTTTCTAGCTAAATTAGCCGTAGCTGCAGTTTGCGGTTTAATCAGTATTTTGTTGTTGCGGGATAATCCGGACGTGAATTTTTATGTTGCACCCGTGATTATTATTACGATATTTTCATTTTTCATTGCACATGTTATTTTGTCACTTTATGAGGTAAGTAAGAATGTTTTTGATTACAATTCGTAACTTTATCAATTTGTTTTTTTTTTTGTATGCTTTCAGATTGTGGTTGACACTCTTTT
Source organism: Tipula helvola (assembly GCA_963556165.1). Lineage (NCBI taxonomy): Eukaryota > Metazoa > Arthropoda > Insecta > Diptera > Tipulidae > Tipula > Tipula helvola. The sequence goes on from OY744483.1 coordinate 6,399,963, forward strand.
CTTGTGTGTTTGCGAAGATCGAACCATAAACGGGCCAAATGGTCGGTGGAAGGAAACTAATCTTGCATTGCTATTGGGTGAAGTACCAGCAGCTGAAGTTACAATGCAACAAATTGAAATGACTCCTATAACGAAACAACCATTCAGCTCAAATCCATCCGCTTAACTTTTATTTACCAATTTTACAATTCTTTGATTTATATAAAAGATATTAAAAAGATTTCATTAGGATTAAGACAAACGATTCATTTAAAATATCGCTTCCATATTTTATATACCTACCTATTTGTATGTATGTATACTTAAAGATGCAGAACATTTTCGAATTAAGTATCATACATAATTATTCTTTTGGTTTAATCGACTTAAAAAAATAAGTGGTTGTGCTTTTATAAATGTTTTTTTTTTTTTTTGTATTTTTAATTTATAACTCGAATTCTGAAAATTTTTTAACGTCTTAAGAAACCCAAATCGCGGTTCGCTTTTGTAATTTTTGTAACTTATAGTATTAACTGTAACTTTGCACACATCTATACTTATTATGTACGTACTAATGTTGCTCATATTGTTGTGTATATTTACATAATTGGAATTTTGCTCAACGAAACAGAATGCAGTACAATATCCATATCTATAGAGGCTTGGAATAATTTTTGGTGTGAGCTTTATTATTTTTGATTAACTAACATGAAAATCATTCCATATAGTTAATTATACAATAGATACCATTTTAAAAACGACATACGGGATTATACAAATTGATATTTTGATAGAATTTTTTTTATATTGAAGATACAATGAATTCTATAAATATAAACAATAGAGTTATTATATATTTACAAATAAGAAAACGCAGAATCTACTACATATTTACTATTAAACATCACTTTTTAATAAATGTACAATAAATTCACTCAAATGTTTAAGTGTAAAATTTACATTATATCCTTGAGCAGCTATATCTGTGCTGTGTAAAGTTAAAAAATTATTGTTTAAGTTTAATAAAACAAATAAAACTGAATTTTTATGTTATTATTATTAGGCGTAAATGACCAGTATCTAGCGATCCGATATTGCGTAAAGTAAAGGATCAAAAGACGTTATCAAAAAATTATGTTAATGTTCAAACGTCTTGACCAAATTTTATTAGGATCAACCAACCTGACGTAATGTTTAAGTGAAGATGAAGATCTTATACTCTAAGAGTGATAATATCCGAAACTTGTATAAAGCAATTTACAAGGTGCTATCAAAAGATTATTTTGTTTGATCATTATTTTTCGCTCCGCCATTATTTAACAATATATAGCTGACAAAAACTGCACAAACTTCCCGTTTACGCAAACATGTATCGTACATTTGCGCAAGTGGAAGCAAAAAGTCAAAACGGCCGGCCTAAAGGCTTGTTCAAATTGTAATGGTACCTACTTAACTTTTTAATTTGTTACGAAGAGCGAAATTATCAAAGTATTAGCGAATTTCAATTTTATTTTATTTAACGCATAAATACGATTTCTATTTGAAATATTGCAAAACACTTGATAATTTCACTATTCGTAAAAAACAATTACCTGGCTATAATCCCGAAGGACCTAATAATTTTAATTTGTAGCCATTTTTATTTTTTGAACTACTCGTACGACGAAATTTGTGACAGTGTTAAGTAACGGTTTTGTTAAGAGGAAATGGTACACGTTTGAACAACGAACAAATTGATAGAAAATTCCGTACAAAATATGGAAGAGAAAACTGTTCAGCAATAAATAAAAGAAGCAAAGTCTACCATCGTAGTGATTCCAGAAGAAAAAAAATATGGCAACTGTAAGTGGCAGTATTGCTGAAGACCCAAACGCTTTAATTCGTCATCATTCACAGTAATTGAATATTAAGAATGGCATTAATCAATATTGTACCCAAAGATCTTTATTTAAATGTTTACGTTTCATTTTATTTCGTCCAAATTTACTTTTTTATCCATTTTTCTTTTTATCTTTTTACCCGGTATTATTTTTGATTTTCTTTTCGTTGTTAAAATGGTATTGACTTAAGACAATGCTCTTCATTTGGACAAACCCAGTTTAGGTTGTGGAACAAATATAATAACAATCACGGAGGGTCAGCTCGCATGAAAGATCCGAGCAGCTCTTTTGATTTCACGAATTAGAACCAGCGTCGAGCCGGCACACGAGCATAACCGTGACGAAACGGGTAATGATGTAGTTGGGTCGGCGTTACTCAACATATTGCTCATGTAGCATTCCGCACTCCGCATTGGTATAGCCAGAATTCACACGCTTATTGGTTCGAAATTTTAGAAAGGTGGTATGTGTTGGATGCTATGCTCTGCCCCATATACGACATTTAAAGAAGAGATGATGCGGTTCTTGAGCGAGTCTACAAAGACTAACATTAACAACCTAATACACGGACTATCATTACGCAACAAAAGATCGTGTTAAATCTTGAATCAATTTAGGTTGAATGCTGGGACAACCTTCGCTGAGAAAACGATCAGACTGTTGGGGATAAAACGTCTACCACAGCATGGTATTGAACCCATTTGAAAATGACGTGCCCTTAGCTGTGCTAGCCGAGTGAGCTGGCAATCTATTTGAGACAATGACGCAATCCCAGCTCCACGTCATGAGCACACAGCTACACCGTTTTTTTTTTCGCTGGCGCTACATCCTATAGAGGGATTTGGCCGCTTCAAGGTGAAGTTTCGTACTCGTTTTTTCAACGGATAATGAGTGATTAATTCATTGTCATTGATCCTACATTAACCAGCCGTGATTTTTTCATCACCCGCCGAGAATCGAACCCGGAACCTCCGGAGCTTAAAGCAAGCATGTTAACAACTGTGCCGGTTAAAGCAAGCATGCTAACAACTGTGCGCTTGTTAGCATGCTTGCTTTCCTAAAAAGTACGGGACTCCTAGTTGATTTACAGAGACAGAGGCACATTAATCCGTCAACGTCTCTATTTACAGCAGGCTCTTTGTCTTCTGCGCAGAATCCCTCACTTTCTAACATCGACAGATTAGCAATACGCACACACCCCAAAATTTACAAAATTTTAACTGACTTCCCGGAAGTATAACGTCACACATCGATTAAAGGGATCACCAATTGCCAGTAAAACACGCCATTTAGCACCCGATATGTCACTCGGGATTTGTAAACTCAGCCAAAAACCTCTTGGTCCAGCATTCTAAATCTAGTAAAAAATCAAATGTATGTTGGAGACAATGCGAGGATTACCGTGCTTTAAATAAAGTCACTCAGCTATTTCCACTCCTTTCGGCATTTTTGAATTTTGTAGAATGACATTTGGTTTCAGAAATGCAGCACAATCATTCCAACGTTTATTGCCTGCTGTGTTATTCGGTCTAAAATTCTGTTTTGCCTATCTTGATGATTATTTTAATCGCGTCAAAATTTTGTCATGTTAACAAAATCCGAAATTAAATTTTTAGGCCATAGGGTATCTGGACAGGGCATTTTACCATTGCAAGAGTGTGTCCAAGCTATAGAAGAATTCGAACGACCAACATATAGTAAAACAGTGAAAACGTTGTTTAGGCAGATCAAATTCTACTAAACGATAATTGCAAAAACAAGTAGTCTCATCCTCATGCTACACAATTTTCGTCTATGGCAGAGTTGCTGAGTTGGCAATTATGGTAGACGTTTCTAACACGGCAATTGGGGCGTAGTGTAAAAGTAAAAGAACAAAAAATGCGAACTTTGTAATTTAGTTCTATGAAAAACAAATTTAAAAATTCAAAGATTTCGTTTTTTTATGCTTTATACTTCGGTTTCATGTTTTTAACGTGCCATCTCAGACAAAATTTCTCGATTTCTCACGCAAAGTACAATTGGGTAATGTGTGAAAAATTTGACATTGCAGCATGTTCGGTGGGGATTTCAACGTTCTGCTGTTCGTATAGGGCTCCGACAAACTGCAGGACTCGATCACACTAAAAAAGCTACTGACAGACCTATAGATGCCCAAGTTGAACTTGCAGGAGCTTGTGAACATCGCTGACCCTCTCAGCAACGTCATAAATCAGAAGGGCATTTTCGTTCGCCGTGATGCAATCAAGTCAGAAGGGCTGGAGATCCATAGGAAGGCACAATAGAACCAAACAGCAGAACCTATAGGGCGTCCATCCTTCCACACAGATGAACATAACCTGACTGCGATATACCCGTGTCTCTTGTGTTTGTGTGGCGATGTTCATTTAAGGAAAAGGAATGTCAAACGTAGAAGACACCTAGACACAAGTACGGATATTGCCAGTCAGACATCCACGTTGAGAGGAATATTTTGACAGCGGTTGGATGGAGCTGCTGAAGCTTTACGATGTGCCTTTATCAGCAGTCTGCAATAATATTCACGCTTAGGGTACAATATCTTTGGAAGTCGAAGAAAAAGAAGTAGAAGTGAAGTTTCCCTCTGTGTCACAAGTTGAGTTGCAAAGATTGCAATTTTTAGAACTGATTCAGCCGATTGATTATGCCGACTCAGCAACGCCTATTGTTGCTGTCAGAAAGAAAATCGGAGATACTCGCATGACAGCCGACTACTCGACAGGGCTAAACGCTGCGCTTGAGCCGAACCAGTACCTATACTGCCCATACCCGCTGACATTTTTTACGAAATTCCCAGTAATATTGACTATAGTCTATAGTCTTCAGTAATATTGACCTCTCGGATGCCTTCCTTCAGTTGGAGCTCGATGAAAATGCCAAGAAGCTAGTGGTAATCAATAAGCACGTCGGACTTTTCCAAAACATATCTCGACGATAACATTGTGACTGGGAAGCTGTTCTCTGTCCTCGGTCGCTGATCTCATCAAACATGATTGGCCACAAAAAATGAGCTGAATCAGGAGCGAAGAGGCAGTGGAGTATTTCCACAATGATTATGCCTGCCGGTTCCGCCAATGAGTTCTACTACTTAGTTATCATGGATGCAGTTAGCAATTAGCCGGAAGTTTACAACATGTGTAGAACAACATCGAAAAAAAACACTGAAAACCTACAGGAAACATTCGCTTGCCATGGACTTTGTGACAGCATGGTTTGTGACAATAGCCCACAGTTCATTTCCGACTGTTTCAAGAAGATGTGTAATGAAAATGACATTCCTCATATTACTACGGCACCACACAAACCACGAACGTTGATAGAATTTTATGGAAATTCCTGATATGCCACCGATACACGTCTTCGTATGCACTAGCAATGAAGTCGCCGTACAAACTGATGACAGGACATGAGATGAAGAACTTGAATCTGATCAAGCCATCCGTATAGAATGAGACGGTACGCGTAACTCAAGAGTGGAAGAACAGTTCAACGATCATTACGAGGCCAAATGGAAGAAGTTCAATGTCGACATTTGTTGACCAAAGCGAATATTGCTATTTGGAGGAAATCGATAAGGTTTGGTCACATGATGGACTGAAAACGGAAATTTATATTATGTAATGTAAAATTCTGCTGCAGCAATTGGAAGTGAATTTACACAATCATTATAAAAAATACTTTCGATTAAAAATGTACAACAACAAGAACACCCTAGAAATAGTTTACAGTAAAAATTAAAAATGCATATTACAATTTGGGCAAAACGTGAAATTTGCATTCTTATATCTTATACCATAAGTACTTTTTAATCTGAATATTTCCTGTCTGAAATAAAAAAAAATATGCAGTTGAAAGCTGATAAAAATTTTTCAACATCGGATTCTCAGTTGCTGCAAGAGGCGAGACACATTACATATTTTTGTTTACATTATATTTTTATGTCCAACTAAATAAGGTTTTATTCGGCATGGCAGCATCAAATTATGTATAGCTACATAGTATAATCGTAAATTCGTATGCTAAGCAAATTTTGCAAAGTTGTACTAATTTTAATGTTATCGTGTTACAGTATTCACACATGAAATATGTTTTGTTGCTTTTGGTAGCAACATTATTTTATTTAAATGCTGGATCGATATCTAATATCAGCAAATTTTTAACGATAAGTTTCGCAATATAAGTAGCGTGTACCGAGTGTGACGACTAAAATTATCTATTTTTGTTTGCTTTCTGAATACAGAGCACCATAACTATTGCAAAATAATAAAATTTCCCGGAATATTCGAAAACATTAGTGCAATTTGCGAATAACTTATAAACTAATCTGAATTTCTAATCACAAAAATATAACATTGAACTAAATAATAATAAATTTCTTTGATGTACGATTCCCATGGCTAAATCGATAAACATTTTGTATAAATTGTGCCTATACTGTATTTAGGTGCAATTTAGAATATTTTTGCCACTAAGAACAACCTAACATGGCCTAGAAACAGTATAGCTAATTAAATGTAAGTTTATTGCTCCGTGAAGAAATAAATTTTGCAAGGACACTGTGGTAGAAGGTGAAATTTTGAAATGATTTTATTTTTCTATGATCTTATTTTGCATATGGTCAGTCAACTGGTATATGTCTAAATAGAGTACGGAAATGAAAGGTATAAATGACCTACACTCTGGTAGCATATAACACATTATATGTTTGAACGGTCTAAATTAAGGTTGCGCATTTCAGTGGCATACTGATTTCTTGACCCCTGTCTAAGTACAACTGACCTCGGTAACTTGGGACAGAGTCTCAAATTTTGAATAAGGATTTGATAATTTCATTTTCTCTACACAACTAATATATTTCTGAGAGATTCTTATTGCATAAATGTTGCGTTTCAGCTTAAACGATGGTTTCATCAGGTTTCTAAACCAAAACATAACAATGCTACGTTCAAATTTTAACAAAAAAGATGTTAACATCTGTTAAGGTTATTATCCCGTGAAAATTCCAAAATATAAACAAGTACCGCATATAATCTCCGAAATTCTCTCAAAATAAAAGTTCAATCGTAATATTAATTTACGTTATCATTATTGTATAAAATATAAATAACAAATAATAAATCTTTCCAGACATTAAAAGATCATAAGTTCATATTGCACTCATTCCAAATAGAACATTGTTGTATGTTGTAATTTGTAAAGTGTAAATCACTTTTTTAAAAAACGAACCAAATTCGAATAGTTAAAGTTTTATTTTTAATTTATATAGCACAGTTATAATATTCTTATTGGGAATATAACACTTTTATATAGTTATCTCTATCTTATATATTTCCTTACCTTGTCAAAATAAAATCGAGTACATATTCAACCAAATTGGCAGTGTAACTCAAACTTTCGAATGGTATGGTCGGTTTTATTAATAAATGTGACATAGTTTTTTTGGTTTCGTTAATTTTTTTTTCGTTTTAATTATATTAATTAAATAAATATGTGGCAATTAGTGAAAAAAGTGATGTTTAGTATAATATTTGGATTAATTTTATTAAATAGTCAAACGGACTGTTTAGATTGGAGTAAGTGAAATTTTTTTCTTTCATTTTTTTCGTATTTTGTTAAAAAAAAAAATGTGTAGCACGAGGTGCTCAAAGTATAGATGTTTTATTATGAGAATTTCATTCAATGAGAGGATTACATAAATGAAAATTGAGGAAAACATTGTATAATTTATACTGGGATGATAAATAGAATTAGTACTAAGCTAAGTAGTGTAATTGTAATATCGTTTTAATTGATTTTAAAGTTAAATAACTGGTAGTGTTATGTCAAAATATGAATGTGATAATTTATTATTATGATTCTAAGCCTGAAACATACTCTATTTCGCCATTCATCAGTATTCGAAAGTCACGTAGTACATAAAATTGTTGGTGTCTGCAATATTATGTATACATCGGTACATAATTAAATTTATAATAGCATAAATATTTCTATGATTGATCGATTAATATTAGTTTTAATTACATTTTGGTCGACTTGTTCATATCTTGTATATGCACATAATTTTATTTTATTTAATTTAAATTTGAATTTCGATTTGTCCACCACTGTAGCGCACAGAATTACATAATTTCGAGTACGGCTTTGGTAGTAGGGATAAGATAAGTATGCGAAACCGCAAAAAATGTAATTTATTTATAGTTAAATAAAAAAAATAGTAATTATTTTAGTTTTTACGATTTTAATTCTTACGTTCGAAAAGTTAATTTAAACGGAAAATGCCTGTAAATTTTGTAACGTAGGTACACGTAAGTACGTCAATGGAATTTTGGTTTTCAATGTCACGGTCTTCAGAAGGTGTGTTAGTGTTTTGTTAAAATTTGTGCACTTGTGTATGGTCAGTGAACGTACTAATCCAAGGGAAAACATGGTTTGAGTGGCTCGAAATTTAGAAAGTAACTCGTTCGTTCTTACGTTAATTTTGGATTTTTTATGCATGCGTTTATTTTGGTTTTTAGACCCATTGACGATTACATAATGATCGTAGTCTTATACGGTAGACAGAGTGAATGGTGACCAGACATGCCCCTTTCTGGGGTATTATACCCCTTTTTCCGTTCTAAATTCGAAAATACACTAATTTAAAAAAAATTAAATGGGGTATGAAAAATACCCCAAAATCGTCAAAAATAAAATTTTGTAAGTTTTTTGAGTGCATGCTGTGTTTATACTACAATAATTATGTACTATGTTTATAATTTTATGGGTTATTGCGGGCCAAATGCTTAGCAGATGGGACAATTTACAAGAGGTGAATCTGTTTAAAAAACGGGCTAATGCTTTTTTGAAAGCTATAATTGTTTATATTGAAGAAAGGTTTTCATTTAAGGAAATAAGCACGAGTTGCTACAAGCATTAAAACTTAAAAAAGTTCCAGTGTGTGATGATTTATTGAAAATTATCAGCCAATTCAATGTTCATGGTGTGTAGCTATCGATAAATTGTACGAGGAATATGTTCAATTAAAAAACCAAGTAACACAACTAATCAATACCAATTCATCGGAGGATTATGAAAAAATTTGGATGAATTTTTTGAGTGATAATGATTTCCTAATTTAGAGAAGTTGATGATCTTTATTGTTTCCATACCACACTCCAATGCAATGAGCGAAAGAATATTTTCCCAAATGTTCTTTGCTTGGAGAAAAGAAAAAAATGTGTGCGCGTTGTGGCAATTGAAGGCGAGCTTCTCATTAAAACTAACTTTAAGTTTTCCTGTAAAGAATTTTATTCTTACGCATTAAAAGATCAAAACCTTTTGAAACAAATTCGCTCCAGCGAAAAGTATTTGTATTGATAAATTCTATTTCTATGTATCTTTTTTTGGTTAAATTAATTATTTATTTTATTTTTTTGTGATCTAATTTGCAATTTGAAGTGATATTTTTTTTAATTTTAATTATTGTTATAATTAAGCTTTCCTACAATATGTCTAGTATTTACAATACAGAAACATTAACATTATTATACCAAAACATTAAGAAGACTGAATTAATAAAATTACTAAATAAATAATTTTCTAGAATTCGCCTCTAGAATCCACCCCAAATTGATTCGCCGTCGTACCCCTTTCTGGGGTATTATACCCCATTTTTGGAATTTTGATCAGAGAATTGGCCTACCCCAATTTGTAAATTTTGATCTGGTCACCCTAGTCACAAAGTTAATCGCGATTTTCATTTATCCCGATTGTCAAAAATCGCGTTGTGCTGAAAACGAAATAATCTAGTTTGTGAAGATTGTGTAATGCCAGTCGTCTGTCATTACACGATTTTCACCTAAACCGGATTATTTTGTTTCCACAACGCGATTTTTGATAAAAATGACAACTGAAAATCGCGATTAACTCTGTGTCTGTCTACGGTATTACGATCCCCAATGAAATATTTTTTACTTTTGCGTTACAGGATTGTATGAATTTCCAACATAACGAACAAAAATTATTGTTCGTTATTTTGAAAATTCATACAATCCTTGTAAAGGCCGGAATTCACGTACAATTAAATTGCGCAATATAATACGTCAGAACATTGCACAATATTCTCAAATTTTATTCAAGATTTTGGAATTTTATTGTGCAATATTGACGTCACACAATTATATTGCGCAATTTAATTGTACGTGAATACCTGCCTTTAAGGCAAAAGTAAAAAGTATTTCATTGGGGTGCGGTATTATTTTAGGAATTTTACAACAATGCCGTGTATTTTCATTCAGGAATTGCCATCAACTGGAATAGTATTTGTTATAAAACTAAAAGTACAAATTATGCTCAAAATCAAAATAAAAATAATTTTCTTTTTACTTTTATCAATTGACATTAAAAATTAAAAAAAAAAAATTTAAAATTTTTGCTAGAATAATTCTATACCAACAAAAATTTGGTTTGGAACTATTCATTTTGGAATGAAATCACAAAGTAAGACTACATTTGATAAACTAAAATACTAAAATATATGTAATTACTAGGGCTGTGAATTTTAGGTGCTAAAAAACGCATTTTAGGTACCTAAAATATGCTCTATAAAATTAAAAAAAGGTGGTAAAAAGGTTCCAAAAATTAAAATTATTTGAGTAAAAAAGCTGCTTTTAATTAATTTATTAACTTAAATTTGTTGCTTATTTCATCACAGTAAAATTCATAAATAAAAAGTATTGACTATTTGCTTTGGTGGAAGATCCAAACCCGGTTCAAATTCTCTAAAAATTTGGACTCTCGAGGCGCTTTTAAAAATAATTTTTTGACGTAAGCAATCATCTCTCTACATCGGGCTGTATTGATCTTATAGTTTCGACCACTCGAGCTGCCTACACCATAAAGGCACAGCATCTGATAAAAACATTACAATTTTGTCTAGGTTAAAATCTTCGCCTAAAATTTTAACGGAATCGTCGAAAAGTCTAGCTACTGTGAAACTATTGGTTTTGTGTAATATAGCAGTATTCAATAAAAACTTTTTGCGGCTTTCATCTTATTCCCTATTTATAACACACAACATTAGCCACATATCTTCCGGTTGTGTCGGTTGCTTCGTCTATTGTCACCCGTATATATTCGTATTTTATCGCACTTTTTACTTATAAAATAGTTTAATCGTTCATAGAATTTTTGTTTAAACAAAAAATCCGGCTGCGTAACGTTTCCATCTTCACCTCAGATATAAACGTCTGATTTGTAGTTCTGTGGTTTTTTGTGTTTTTGGGATCTTATATGTTGATCTTTTGTGTGATTTTTTGACTGCAACGATTGTCACATTACAAATTTGACAAAATAACACTTGTCCATCGATGAAACCGACTGAAAAAACCTATTTATGCCAAATTTTTCCTCATGGATGCCAACAAAAGAAAAAAAAATACATTTAAAGTAGTTTTGGAACTAATGTAAAAACTTCACTTTTTAGAAATAAAAATACTGAACAAATGTGTTTTCGTATTCATATTTTTTAACTGAGGAAATTTTTTATGTCGCGTTCACATTTTTGTCCCTTGTGTTAAAATTCATTTCTGAAGACCAAAAATATACGATACCAATTTGATGTAAAATCCGGACATTTTCATGATTATTTTGGAAATGATTTTGAATATTGTACAATTTAGGCGACAAAAAGGTTCAAAAATGTTTATTTAGGTCAAAAAGGTTCCAAACCACGGAAAAGGTGAGAAAAGGTGCTAACAAACCGATGCCATATGAAAGGAAATTTTATGAATCATGTTTCTATCTAACCAAAACACGTAAACCTGGCTCCAGCACGAAAAGGTTTTTACCTAAAAATCACAGCCCTAGTAATTACGTACTATAATATGTAAGTTATTAATTTATCCCTTGGGTCTTAAATACAAGAAAATTTCTTTAACCTTATCGAAAATGTATTTCTCACTAATGCAGACGGCTGCCGTCTGAAAAGCTAAGCTCCATTACTTGGTTTTAGATTCTGGTATAGTAAATTCCTAGAAAAATTGATATTAAAAACTCTAGTTGGTTTTTTTTAAGTACTTACTAAAAATTAAATTTAGTGCTTCGCATTTAATACGCGGTTTTTCCTTACATATCAAATGTTGGTATAACACACTGATTATTTCAGGAATCATGTAATTTTAATCTAATTACGTGAATCTGCAACTCTAATCGTAAAATTTCTATTTAGTCCCAACGTCACTAGATATTTAACAAAAGTTGGTGGGCCTGTGCAAAAGCACGTACACCACGAAGCCAAACAAACACTAAATCTTGTAACAATTATATGTGAGCCAATTATGAAACGTTTTTGGTCGATTGCATTGCAAGTAATTTGATGGTGTTTGCACATTTTTTGTGTTTTAAGCAAATTTTGGATAACTTATTTTGTATATTTTTTTTATCTATTTGATTGTACATAGCGATAATGATTATATATTACATAATTACAAACACTAAGTAGCAGTCATTTTTGCATAAAAAAATCCGCGCTATACTATACGTATGATCATTTTCTTATCGAATGTGTTAAATTTCATAGGAATTTTATTGAGATATCGCACGTTTGTTTGTGCGCTAGGTAGGTAGTAGATTGTATAATCAATCACGTGGTTTTCCAGTTGACAGAAAAAAAGACTCCGAGCGAAAACAAATGACAGCAGCTATATTTTTCATCGAAATGTTATTTTGGAGTCTGTTTTTGTTTCAATTGCAAAACCACAATAATAGCTGTGTTCCATTAACGTGAGCAAACTACTCACAAGTAGTTGTATCTTCTCGCAGCGTTTTGGATATCTACTCGCAAGTACTTGCAAATAGCAAATTTGTCCCATTGGAACATAGCTATATGTCCCAAATATGGGATATATCGAGCTTAAACAGCTACATAAAGAGCTCGAGTTAGCTACATAAAGTAGATAAAATGCTCCTGTGATCAAAAAGCAGTTAAACTTTTCCATTTAAATCGCGCGGGCTTATCCAAACAAGTAGTTTTTTTTCTTAGGTTCGTAGCACCCTTACAACCTTCTGTGTCAAATAACGTGATTTTGAAAGAAGTTGCATCAAATGTTGCTTCAAAAATGACATTTCGGCTTCCAAAACGTTGGAAGTGTTGATATCCCAATTTGATATTTATCTCTTTTGCAGTGCAACCCATTCTCTTCCAGTCTTTTACACACCACCTCACTTCCTCAGGGTTGTGTAAGTGTTCGATGTTGTGCGTCCGGTTATAATTAAATCGTCCAAATAAATTCCACAATAGAGCAGTCTCCTTTATTAATTATTCCATATATCTTTGAAAAATGCTAGGTGCACTGGCAACTCCGATCGAGTAGTCTCTCATATTGTAATAATCCAAAAGAAGTGTTAATCACAGCTAGTTTCTTGGCTTCGTTATTCGATTGTATTTGCAAATAGGCCTCCGATAAATATATTTTGGTGAACAATTGTTGTCCCTGAAGCATATGAAAAGCCTCCTCTATTCTGGATTAATCGTGACACCCGTGAAAATCACCACAAATCCTGAGCGTACCATTTTGCTTCGTAACTACGACGATTGGTGCAGCCCACTGGGTAGTATGCAGCACTTTGAGAATTTTTAAAGTAACTAGTCTTCCAATTTCGTTTTTTACGGTGGCCATCTGCGAGAACGGAATAGGACGAGGCTTAAGATATTTTGATTGGGTGTTCGGTTTTAAATCAAATAGGGCTACTTATGTATGTATTACACAATCCTATAGTTCATCTTTAAATATAGGAGCGTGCATTTGGATGAGGGTTGCGGGCTCTGATGTTAAGTCTTCCTGGGTGCCCTCGCTTCGAACTACTGATGTTTGCTTAACTGATGGTCTAATGTGAAACCTTACAGCATCGAACGAATCCAATCCCAATACATTATTTCCCGTGCCACGATTAACGACTAGCAATGGTAACGATAAGTCAACCTCATTCCAACGAACGTTTACTCGAATGGCACGGACAGTTCATTTCCACCATAAACCTTCAATATTTTCGAGGCTGGAGAACAAGATGGGCTACCGAGTTGATGGTACCCGAATAAGCCGACTAGTCTGTTGCCCCAGCATCTACTTGAAATTCCATCGCTGTTTTGTTTACTTCCAGCTTTAACGTAAAACGTTGGCCTTTGCTTCCGGTGTCGAACGCTTTGAATAATTTGTCCATCGCAACATCAGCTGAAGCCAAATTGTCGTCTGACTTATTAGCCCTTCCTACCAGCGGTATGAGCCGTTGGCCCTTAATTACGATCGAAACAGGTAGCTGAGTCAACATACTGTGATTGATTTTGAGGCGGCGATCGATTATGACTATCAACCCTATTTTTAGAGTTAAAACGAAACTTTGTTTGACTAGCACCTGTTCCTTGTTTCATTCTGAAGAGACAAACGCTTTCTATATGACCTTTCCGTTCGCATTAGTTACATATTGATTCCGCATGGAAACACTGACTGTGATTATGATTTACACCGCATCCCGGGCAAGATTTCCGACTCGCAAAACTAAATGAATTACACTTACTTCAATTTAAGTTCTTATTTCCAACCTGATTGACTTCCGGTGGTTCTGATAAACTTCTTTGCGACTCGGAACCTTTCAAAACCGAAATAGCCCTTTCTGTTGGCTCGTACGTATTCACTATACCCTTGAGTCCCTCCAATGTTGGATTTTTTTTTTTCCATAGCTTTCTCCGAACGTGCTCGTGTGGCGTATTAAATGTAATTACGTCGCAAATAATTCAGTCAGCATAAGATCGTTTGTATCCCTCGTTTGTGCAAAACTGCAAACAAAACAACAATCGAATAGGATTGGCCTTGTTGCATTCTTGTTCCTAATAACTTGTATCGTGCCGCAAAAATATGTATTCTCGCTTTAAAAAAATTTGTTAGCTTTGAGGTTAAGTCCTTGAACGAAAATGTAATCACATTCAGCTCCTATCCGCATCCTGCCAAAAAATGTGCTCGTTTCGTATTGTCATCCTTCACTAAGTTTGCCTCAAAGTATTGGGATAACTGGAAAAGATACGTCAATATTTGCCTGTGTCGGTACGTGTAGGAACTGAAAAGAACGGATAATATTAATCCACCTTTATTCATTTCCGTTGCGTTTATTCGTTTTTATTTGCGGCAGTTGCAGAAAATTTTCTAAACACTAGATATACCAAGCATTGATATATACCTATCTCAACCAACCGGTCATATTGACCGGGACGTCTTTTGAAATAAACGATTTATTATTTAGATTTACTGAGTTCTTTAGAAGCATGTAATTCAATGTTTATTTCTTATTTCTATAATTTTTATATTGTGGTTTTATTTTCGTTGCAAAATTTAATTTGACAGCATTTTCGTGTAGAATTTTCAATTTTATCTACTATCAGTAGTTTATTCAGGTTTCCTGGTTAATGAATCTGGATATTCAGTAGAAAGTTCTTCTACTAATTGAAATAAAAAGTTCTTTCTGGTAATATTTGTTACCATGAGTTCTTTGTACAGTATTCAAGCATTAATTCCAGCGTCGAGGATATTAAAAAAACTTGTAAAGGCCATCTCCGAGATTCCGACTTAACAGTGTATATTTTAGCCATTTGGCCCATTATATCCACACCAAATTTGATGCTGTTGCAGAATGAAATGGTTTCAGGAAGCTTTTTTCAGTTTTGTTCAATTTTTGGGGAATTATGCTTAGAGTTAAGTAGAAGTATTTTCTTAGTTGACTTAGCTTTGTATAACGTTAGTGTGCAATTATTAAATTTGTAAATTAAACTTGAAAATTTAGGCAATTTATCTTTTTTTGTTTGGTAATTTTCGGTATTCCTTTCTATTTGAACGGATAGTTATTTTCTAAAAGTTTTGAAGCCAGTGATTTGCTTGTAAAAAAAAATTCCGTTCTCACATTCCTACCGCAACCAGTAAATGGCTTAGTGAATAAGAGAAATTAGGAAGAATTTAGAAGAAATTTTGACCGGTTGGTATATATAGGTATACCACATTCCTATCTCAAGAAAAATAATAAATAGAAATAGAATAAATAGATAAATAGAATAAAAATACTAATAAATAGAAATATTTACAATAATTATCGGATATATATAAATAATATTTTTCATAATGCTACATCAAACATTAGAATTTAAATTAACGGAGAAAATTTAGGAGAAAATGTGTAAACCGGTCATTTTAACCGGTTGGTATATCTAGTGTTAAAGTTCCCATTTTCATCAAAAATTTCTGATTGATGAATAAGTCGATCATTTTGAATGAATTGCCGTTTAGCATTTTCACAATCAAACCAAGATTGTAAACTTAGAGGCATATCTACATCTACCTGTCGACATTCTTTTATAATTTTTCTGGTAATGTTCTTTACATAATATATCATCGACTGACATAACGTTTTTGATACAAATGGTATCCAATCCCCAAAACTTTCGAACTTTACGATCTAGATCTCTAGAGTATCCATTGGCTATTATAAGCTTTAGCTCTGTGACTTGATTTGCTTACAGGAACTAGATTCTGATCAAATGACAAAAGACATTTTTTTTGAGAGATCATATACTCAAATTTTCTAGATGTGGATACTAAAAAAGCAATGTTTTGTTTTTGTTAAATTGTTTTTAATGATTGAATTTTCCAGGAATTTTCTTTTGTACTAATAAAAAATTGTTATTTCTTCAGAATCTAGCCCTTGGCCTGAATCAGAACTACTAGACGGCTTAAGGCCTTCTAGAAACCAAACCGTTTTTTGTAAAAGTTTAATGAATCATCTGCCGTCACACAAGTGTAGCTAATGAAAACGCTTTATCTTCACGTACGCGCGAAACTAAATACCTCGACATCTCTTGTAACAAATAACATCGGTGACGACTTAGTTATTTGAGTTATTTTGATTAGCTTTTTAAATTAATATTTGTTTTGTATCAAATTACCGGTTTCAGTGGAAGATTAAATATTCTTTTATAATTTATAAGAAAACGGGGAACTTTAGACCACATCACAGACAATTTATAAAATAGTAATGATTTAAATCAAATGAATAACCTTACTGTCCTGTCCAGTGTTCATAAATTGTGTACATATTAGCAAAATTTCTACAAGCAAAATATATGTATGTATGTTTAATTGTTTAGTAACATTAATAATTAGCAGTGTAATTCACGCTAGGTGGATGTTTTCCTTGCATTTAGGAACTTTATCAGATTATAACTAAAATTTGATTCGATTCCACTGAACTTTTTATAGTACGTAGAAGTAATCGATTTGCGTAAAACGTGTACGGTTTACGTATTATTTACATTATAAATGTATTTTACAGTGAGATTGTTTTCTTCTTAACCTTTTTAAATAAAATTGCTATTAAAGCATTTTTGTAATTAATTTTTCTAAATCCAAACACTACGTAGACAATTATCAAATCAATTTAATCAAATTACTATATCAATTGTAAGTAAGTAATCGTATGTATCGGTATCATTCGTATCACTACCACAAACGAGCTTTATAATTATAAATTACAAACGTGACGTGCATATTTCACTTTATTATCAACTCGCGAATGTTGTGTTGATAAGAATATGTGTTTATATAATAATTAAATAAAAAAAAACGACAACAATTGTTATTCGAATTAGTACATTATAATGTTAGATAATAAATGCTTGTTCAATGCTAAAATGACGTAATTCGTACAACTCACCATCACAATGTTCTTCGCAAATTTTATTTTTAAGTCACAAGAATTCGAGAAGAACTAATTTCATATTATTTATGCTCTAAATTTAGCAAGTGCAAACAATTCTATGTTTGTTTTAGATTTGTATCTATTTTTAGAGCCATCAATGTAAAATAAAAAAAAGTTTTTTGCGATTTCATAAATTTGGCTGCATTAGAGTAATCCTTATGTAACGCTTACGATTATTTAACACATTTTTAGTGTTTTATTGTGTATTTATGTGGTGACTTCTTGGGTATTTTGTTTGTCATTAATTTTCTTAAGAACCGTGTTTTTATCATGTCGGTATTAAATTTTGTCAAACTTGTTTCGAAATTCCCAAGCTTCAAGTACGTTGCTACCACAACGTGTTTTCGTCGACCATTAAAAATTATTACAATTAGGTATTAAAAACTTGTACAACTTCATTTATTATGCACGATAATTGATATCGTGGCATTTCGATTTGATATTAAATTATGACCGCGTTATTCAATTCAAAGTCAAGTTGTGATGACATTGCCAAAAAAATGTACATAAGTATGTGTTTTTTAAAGATTTTATTGTGCAATTTAAAGATGTGGATTTGGAACGCTTTTAGCAAGTTCATTTTTTTTCGTTTCCTAGCTTTACTTTTTGTCTGATCGCTTAACTATTTTCGAGGTAAATTGTTGTCAACTTTCGTTAACTGAATTATGTTTAAGCGTTTCTTTCAAAAATAGATCGTTTCTTTAGTCGTTCAATAGCTTCAAAATTTTACTAGTGATACTTCATAATAAACAAAACGATATTCGTTTTGAGGCCAATAGATCAAATCACAGATTAAGAACTGCCCTATCCCACTAAAAAATATCTCGGTTGCATTCCGATACACGTATTATGCAACCGGCATCACGTTTCTATAATATAGATACCCCACTTAGATAATTGCAATTATATAACGTTTATAAATTCTAAAAAAATATATTGACCGTGACTACCGCAAATTTCCGAGAAACTATATTTCCACACGTGCTATAGTTATCTGTAACAAAACACCGCTCTAAAATTCGTTTTTATTGAATGTAGTTGGCGAATACCGGATACGAAAATAATTTTTTAATTATATCTCAATCAATCAAAATTCGTAAAATGAAATGTAAATAAAATGTCATACATAATTCATAATAGTTTTTGAGAATTTAGATGTTGAATTTTAGGGTAGACTCACTCTTGACTTCTTCTTTCTACCAGCAATTTAGCAGGTAACATTCTTCGGGTGTCCACTGTTACGTTGATGGTGTAGGCCAGGGGCGTCCAAGTAAAATGAGTATTTTTGGCAAATTTCCAAAATAACTAGAGCAATAAAACTGCGATTAGAATAAAAAGCCAACTGGACAACGCTGAAACTATTTATGTATCCATAGCCACAGAATTTATTACTCTGGGGTGAGTGTGAAGACCACTGCAATTTTTATTCCATTTTAAGGCATGCGGCCAGCGGGCCGCATGCTGCAATATGTAACAATTATTGCGGCGTCCTTCACATCTATTTCGGAGTGATAAATTCTTTGGCTCTGGATACATAAATATTTACTGCGTTGTCCAGTTGGCTTTTTATTCTAATTGCAGTTTTAATGCTCTAGTTATTTTGAAATTTTGTCAAAAATACTCATTTGGCTTGGACGCCCCTGGTGTAGGCCATATTGTCAACATCTAAATTCCATGGCGCCTCATTGTTTGATATTACTGAAAAGTTTTCGAGCTTCTACTAAAATTTTTAAAAGCTAGTTTTGATTAGGAAAACCGGCTTAGGCATTGCGTTCAGTATTTCGGGACCTAGGTGTTCCTCGGAACCCATAACAAATTAGTACTAGGTAGACATGACGTGTAATATCGTGATGTACCTGAGGCATTCCAAACAGTAGCTATCCCATGGCATTAAATTACGAGATCTGGAAGTGAGCAAACATTAAACTTGCCTCCAGCGCCTTTACGGTGATAAGCTCCTTGAACAACAGTAATGTCTAAGTCTAGATGATGTTTGAAAGTAACCAATCATTTAACGAGTGTGCCATCTATTGGTTTCTTTTCGATATTGCTGCAGCTATGCGGTGATGGGTTAGGTGAAAAGAGTGAGATTTTTTTCCGTTCTCGAACAACACTATTTTTACAGCAGTAGTTTTCCAAGCCTAGCATCGAACCGAAATTGTTATCACTCAAGTTTACTACTTAGTTCCGGCTTGAGCGTTCTAAGTTTACCTCAATATTAGAAAATATCTGTAGAATTTAAAGTAACAACTTCACACAATTATGATCAACAAGTCCAATGGGTTTTTTAGGCAGAGCAAAGCGCCGTTTCTTTTTCCAACAAGTAAAATATCTCCAACGACACCTTCAAAATCGTTACATTCTTGAATCTTTATAATTTATTGTACATATTGCATATGTATGGTAAATAATGATAAAGTTTTCCTGACGAACCTTTCGAACAGTAACTTCCGACATCTGGAAGTAACCAAATATTAACGTCTGTAGGTGGCCGATATTTAGTTTATTTGCTTTTAGCTTTATAATCACTATAATTATTAATATTCATAAATGTTGTCTATACATATTTACGAAACATTAAGCAATCACTAATCGATAAATTTTTATTTTATTTTCTAGAATTTGCCGTAACAACATCTACCGATATACGATTTTTCTACTCCAACTGGACCTATACAGACCATCGAATTCGCAATGACAATCTTTTGCGAGGTGTCGGTGTATTTACGTACAATGGGATCAGTGATACTCTATACTATGCAAATAATAATTTAAGCCTGAAACAAGGTCAAATTTATGAATTAAAAAATTTTGATTATGACGGTCATCCACCACCTAAATTGGTGATTGCGTCGAATAGTATTATCACGGGTATTGCATTCGATTCACTGGGAGACGTTTTATATTGGAGTAATGGACACCAAATTATGCAGCATAACGTAATTTCGAATAAAACTATTGTGTTTTTGGAAGAAACTGGAAAATTTCCAACGGATATTACACTAGATATATGTGGAAGGTGAGCGATAAGAAACTTGTTTGGCATTTTATTTTGAGGTTACTAACATACCAAAATTTATTTATTTTTATTTATAGGCAGTTGTATTACATAAATCAACGCGATACGTATTCAACCTCAATTGAACAAGTCAATTTAGGTTCGCCACGACTTATTCAAGTTATTGTTGATGGTTTGAAGATGGCACGTAGTATTACGGTTGATTATTACTCCAATAAAATATATTGGCTGGACAATCTGGGCTCGACAAACGTTCTCATTGAGGAGGCTAATTTTAATGGAGAAGAAAAGCGGCAGGTGTATACACAGTCGTCATTAAATCCACTACATTTAACAACCGATTTGAATAACATTTATTATTCATCTGTGTCCTATCAAAAAGTGATCCGAGTTGGTAAACACGACGAGATGATGACCATAATTGATTATGATTTTGGTAATTCTATACCCGTTGATATACTAATGAAACATACCGCTTTCGAATTCGAACACTCTTCTCAATGTAAAAACGTTATTGATAAAATGGCTAAAAAATTAAATTCAACTGACATGATTTATCGGCAACGGCCAAATTGTAAAAATAATGGAATTCCAAATGCCGAAACAGGAAAATGTATATGCCAGAGCCTTTTTATAGAAGGTGATTTTTGTGAGACGAATTATTGTCACAATTTCTGCTTGAATGATGGAAAATGCTCCATGAACATAGATCGTAGTATGAAATGCGATTGTTTGCCCAAATTTAGCGGAAATCGTTGTGAAATGAATAAATGTTATGAATTTTGTTTGCACGGCGGAGAATGCAGCATCAATAAAATGGGTCATCCAATTTGTACGTGTGAAACAAATAAATATTCTGGAGATCGTTGCGAAAAGGAAATTATATTGAATGATGGAAATTACACAGACAATGGTACTGAAATTATTCAGATTCCTCACATTCAAAAATACGAAAATTACTGTTTGAATGGAGGTACTTTGGAATTGAAAAATGAAATGCCGACGTGTTACTGTCCTAAATTGGTAACGGGCGCACAATGTCAATTCAACTTGTGCAAAGATTACTGTTTAAATAATGGAATATGTAGCTTGAATGGAGAAAATCCGTCATGTAAATGTGATGTAGGTATAAAAGGTGATCGGTGCGAAATTAAATATACGTTTAGTGAGATTCATCAGAAATCGTGTAATGGCGATGGGGCGATGGCTAATTTATATGATATTGATATACATTCAGGTGTATGTACAAACTTCTCATTGGATACCAAAAAAATTATGTACAACTTCGATCAACAAAATATTCAAAACTCCAAAGAGGATTACAATAAAATGGACTGCAGCTGTATGTCATCTTCAATATTTGTGGTGACATTTGGTGTGGTCGTGTCACTTGTATTGATCTTGGTCATAGTTATAGTACTCCGAAAGGTGTATAAACCGTTACGTCCCAAAGTCAAGAAAACTTATGTAGTTCGGAAAAATTTCACCCCACTTACGAGTAGGCCAGGAGGTGGTACCACCGAACAATGTGAAATTACGATAGAGGATTGTTGCAACATGAATATTTGTGAAACGCCGTGCTTTGATCCAAAAATTTTGCAAGGCTGTGATAGTAGTAATGAGAGTCCGTTAGGTAAAAAGAATGAGTTAAAGAGGAAAGAAGACAAAAGAAAATTACTGGATGCCGATTTTAGCAATGGTGGAGAGCTATACTAAGATTTCTGTCATCATTAATTAATTTGCCATTTTTTATGAATCTTATTTGTTCTTAATTTATTTATTCGAAAATACTGTGATTAGTCATTCATCTCTATCTGTCTCGATCATCTTATCACGGTTGATGCTATTTACTATTTTCACAAACACTGCACATGGCATTCAAAAATATTTATGTGACTTAAGTTAATCGAAAATCATTTTGTTTATAGATACAATCAATGTTAATGCTGAACAAGCATTTGAATTGCAACGTTACTAAGCACTTGGATGGATTACGCAAATCCAGAAAAATGCCTAAAAGCTGGACCCAACCGTTTACACTTAAAATCAAAATACTTAATTAAAAGCACAGTTAATTTGATTTTACCTAAAACAAAATCACCTCCGTAAAATAATTTAAAATGCCAATTTGAACCCCAATTTGGTTATTGAGTACAATTAAATAACACCAAGATAATCAGTTCCTCTTAAATAATTAGCGCAACTATTTTTGTGCTGCACACCTAAAACTTAATACCTACCAATTACTTATTACTATTAATTTTATTATTTAGTTTACCTAGGGTTAATAAAATAATTATTATTTAAAATTATATTAACTAAAATCAAATATAAATTAAAATTGCAACAAAAACAAATTTAATTTATATAGAAATGAGACTGTGGGAATATCCACATAAGAAATGTGATATTTATATGGTAATATTTCTATTTTTAATGTAGAATTTATTTGTTATTTCTATAATAAAATAAGAAATAAAATATTATTATATATTTAAATATAAGGTAAAAAAACGAAACAAAAAAAAAAAATAAAGACAACTTTTTTATATATAAAAGAAATGTATTTGATTTGATTTTAATTTTTGATTAAATATTGGGTTTCATATTGATATTCCAATAATCGATAAACTCAGCTGAACGAAAAGCTCTTCTATCGGCTATTACATTTTTGGGGTTTCCAAACATTGCTTGCTGTTGCTGTAACTTATGTATGACATCGGTTGGATTGGTAGGATTCGTCGGGTATATCTACACGAACTTTGAAAACGCGACGATTACGCAGAGAATATAGCGATACTATTTGTTACCGATAAACCACTCAAGTGATCTAAATGATGATTCTAGCAGTTATTGATACAACTACGGATTTTTAGTTTTAGATTTGGCACAAAAAATCGTCGTTCGAATAGCTCGTCTTCTTCACCACTCAATTAGTAGCGACTCTTCATTCTTCAGTTTAAATAGCATTATTAGTAAAGTATTCTTCATACGTTCGTAATTTAAGAAGCTCAAAAATCGGGTTAAGTTCTAGGTCTTTTTTTTAAAGCTTTAATTCGACTTAGTGCGGCAGAACTATTGCTTGCCTACTAAGCGCATCCACATGACGCAATCTGTAGTTTCCAGACTCTTCGAAGTTTTCTTGCTGTAGAAAAATATTGGGTGCATGCTGCCATCTTCGTCACTCTTTTGCAGCAATATGCCGCCAAGTTCACACTTACTAGTATCAGTAAGCAGCTCAGTCTCGGCTTTATATGTTCAACACTGGATGATTTGTCAAAATAGATTTTACATTTTGGAGTGTCATCTGTTGCTCCATCCCAAATTAAAATTTGATATCTTTCCTTAGTATATCTGTCAACATTCTAGCTATAGTTACGTGATTCACCACAAAATTTCTAAAATAGCCTGATAGACCTAGAAATTGCTGAACTTTCTTTACCGTAATACACACATTTTTTAAATTTTTTTAAAAACACTTGTTAGAATAGAAATATTTAACAAGTGTTTTTAAAAAATTTTAAAAAATGTGTGTATTAAGTGTGTTTCGCCAAGTGCCTACGGCAGAAAGTGTAAGAAGTATTTCTTTACCGTGTTTGCCTCGGGAAATTTACTAATTGAAGTTGTTTTTGCCTTGATAGTTTGGTCTGTCCACCTCCTACTTCGTATCCAAGATACTCGATTTTCTTGCATAAGAATTGACATTTGAATATTTGAATCACTTCGTTTGTAATCCATGCATGTTCAGTACAATCCCCACGATCATTAATATGGTCTATCGTCTATGTTCAACGAAAGTTCTCCAAGCTCAAACACCAATGAAAGATTTTCCGGAATGCATTTTCTTATAGTAATTCCTGTCGGCGTTAACACACTCACCGTTTGATTTATTAAATTTCTACCTAACAAAAAGTCAACTGGCAATATTCCATCGGGAACTATGTGAATTGTGGTATCATACTTCTTATCCTCTATTTTCCGGTATCAACTAGTGTATTTCCTTTCCATTCAACATTACACACAGTTGTAACATCTTGGCATTCTTCGGAATCTACTAGACATCCATAGAGGTTGATCCATATAAAACCGCCTTTTTATGTTCATAATCGGTTATGCCACTTATACAGTAATCTATTATCGAAGCAGCCTCCAAGTTACACTGGCTTGACTTAGTTCACGTATAGCGATTAAATAATTTTTGAAGGATTCACCTTTCTTTTTCTTTCTCTCTTCCATGCGCCGATGGATCACAGCAGAGTTCACTTTCTTTTTGAAATCGTTGAGAAAATGTGTGATCAGATTTTACCGGATATCGGTCACCGCTAATCGTAAACTGTCTTTTGCTGTTTCAGTTAGCAGTTTTGAGTATATAACTTTCTTCCATTTCATACATACAGCAAAATCGCTGCTATATCCTGAATTCAGTTTCGACGAGATAATCTTCCTCTCCGCTAAACTTCGAAAGTTATTCTGCGACATCTCTAAAACTTAAGCAAGTTACAGCACTAGGCACGATAGTTTTTCCGATTTAATTAATTTTTCACAATATGTTTTTGATATTTTTGCTCATTCTTCTACACCAATTATTTTTAATTCCTTCTTGGATACTGCAGTCCGTTTCTTTACCATGTTTTTGTAGTAATATCCACAAATGCTCAATGGTATTTAAATCGGGACTTTGTATTGGCCATGGTGGCATTTCAATCTTATTTTCACTAAACCAGCGATTACCAGGCTGTATGACAGGGGGCGTTGTTCTGTTAGAAAAAGATGGTCTCCCATACCTGCTTTCCAAACGGGAACAAGGCATTCGGGCCTGTATGCTTCATCCACTTTTCGTCGCACATATGTCGAGCCAAAAGTTTCAAAAATCTATTTTTAAAACCAATTTGGAGACATTTTTTCAATATTAGAGTATCTTTCTATGAATTAACTAAATGAAGAAAACTCACCCGCCTTTAACGATAAACATTTCAATTTCGATCTCGCCTTTGTCATTTTTATAAACATAAAATTGTATTCCACTTCAATTACATATGTACTACCTAGGCTTTAGAAGTCAAAATATCTATAACAGCAGTAAATTTTTAATGACCTTTCGAGATTACATGCGCGATTGCGATAACTAAAACTTGCTAATTTACTATTGTTGTTTCTGAATATGGTTTTCTATTTTTTATACATATCCCAGTACCATAAATTCAGCAAAATAATAAAATTCCCGGAAAATTCGAAAACATATTTTGTACGATTTGCACTTAACATAACTGCATTTCTAATCATAAAAATATTCTAATCTATATTAACGTTGAACTAAACAACAATGGCCCAGTCGCGGATCTAGTAAAATTTTTAGGAGGGGCGAATTTTGAATAAGAACGATAGCATTCAACCGTATATTTTCAACCGTATATTATTGAAAACTACTTTCAGGATGTGCAATACTAACTGAAAGTGTAGCTAAAATAATTAAAATGGTTTGTGTCGCAGTAAAAACCTCTTGTCATGTATTATTTGTTTTCTTTAAAAGCATTTTTTATGTATACATATTTGTATAGGAACAGTAATCAATTTGCAATCTTGCGGCAATATTGTTTGTCTGTCAAGAGCGGATTGTCCCTGTCGTTCTCTCTGCTTCAGCGCTTCATTTAGCCAAGAAAAACGGTGTAGATTTTGTTGTTTTCATGGCTTTGATATATTAAAATTTAAATATTTCACCACTGCCTTAAGAATAACAGGTAGCATAGAAAAACTATGGCTTACTTAGAAAACGGTTAATTGTTCTGTCTAAGTTAAAAAAAAACTTTTCTAAAATATTAAGTCTTTGAAATATAACTTTAGAATAATGAAATTTTCAGTATCCTTAGAGGTTAGAGCAAAGGGCCTTTTTTTTCTTATAACTCACTTTACTCATTGAGCATTGAAAATTTTTGGTATAATTAATATTTCTGAGCCACCTAGGCTATCGAAATATGAGTTTTTTACACGACACTGGAAATTTCAAAGAGTTATAAAAACAATGTTATCAGTTTTATATAAAAAGTAAATAGCAAATACTTAATAAAGCTTTCAGACGTTTAGGTTAAAAGTTCACATTGCACGTTCCGTAATTGCATTGTGCACGTTATGTAAATCTCATTCAAACGAATTGAATTCGAATATTTAAAATTGTTGTTCAGAATGTAGCAAAGTTTTATTTTATTAATATAATTCTGAGGGCAGTGATTTGCTGCAGTGTATAGTTGAAACTTTGCGAATCGTTTTGTCGGATTTGATTAATGTGAAATTATTTTTTCGTTTTGTTATTTGCAGTTTGAATTATATTGATTAAATAAAATGTGGCAATTAGTGAAAAAATTGATTTTTAGTGTGATATTTGGAATAATTTTATTAAATAGCCAGACGAGCTGTGTAGATTGGAGTAAGTGAAATTAGTTTCTCGTTCATTAAATTTTAAACAAAAATACGAACGCTTAAATTCGATTACTGAAGGAATTGATTTACTGAAGAATTAACCCGTAGGATTTAATTTCAGATTTATTATTTCTCACAGCAAAAGGCGAAGATTTATTTTTTAATTTAATTTGTGCGTAACATTTCCATGAAAATGGGTTCCTGGTGATAGGTATTACATATAACTAAAAATCGGCTTCGATTTAGGTAAATCTAAAAAGATTTGGGTGTTAGCTAATTCTTTTTTGGATTTATTGAATGCAGTGTTGTATTTGTAATTTTTTGTAAATGCGGGCCAATTCGCATATGGTTGCAAAATGCCTAACTCAATCAAAATTTGTAAAATTAAAGATGTATTAATGTCTTACATAATGCATAACAGATTTCATGAATTTAGAAGTTGATTTTATTGTAGATTTTAATAGACTTTGCTTTCAAAAGATGTAGCAATCACTTATCAAAAAAAAATTTTTTTTTCTAGAATTTGCTGTAACAACATCTACCGATATACGATTTTTCAACTCCGATTGGATCTATACAAACCATCGAATTCGCAATGACAATCATTTGCGTGGTGTCGGAGTATTTACTTACGATGGGATCAGTGATACTTTATACTATGCGAATAATAATTTAAGCATGAGGCAAGGTCAGATTTATGAATTGAAATATTTTGATTATGACGGTCATCCACCACCTAATTTGGTGATTGCAGTAGATACAATAATTACGGGGATTGCATATGATTTGCTTGGCGACATTTTGTATTGGAGTAATGGGCACCAAATTATGCAATATAATGTAACTTCGAATATAACCGATGTGTTTTTGGAAGAAAATGGAAAATATCCAATGGACATTACACTTGATATATGTAGAAGGTGAGCAACGAGAAAATTAATTCGACGTTTTAAATAACGTATAACATATGTACCACCTTTATATTTTTATTTGCAGGCAATTGTACTACATAAATCAACGTGACACGTATTCAACCTCAATTGAGAAAATCAATTTAAATAGGCCAGAGCTTACTAATGTTATTGTCGAAGGTTTGACCATGGCACGCAGTATCACGGTTGATTATTACTCCAATAAATTATATTGGCTGGACAATCTGGGCTCGACAAACGTTCTCATTGAGGAGGCTAATTTGAATGGTTTAGGAAGACGTCAAGTATACACACAATCGTCATTAAATCCATTACATTTGACAACAGATAAGGATAATATCTATTATACATCCGTGTCCTATCAGAAAGTGATCCGAGTTGGTAAACAGAATGAATCGTTGACCATAATTGATCATGATTTTGGTAATTCTATACCCGTTGATATACTAATGAAACATACCGCTTCCGACTTCAAGTTCTCCCAATGTAGAAATGTTGCTGAAAAATTTAATACAGTGGTTCATCAGCAACGCCCACCATGTCAAAATAATGGAATTTCAAACGCCAAAAGTGAGAAATGTTCATGCCAGCGTTTTGTTCGAGAAGGTGACTTATCTGAAACGGATTTATGTAACAATTTCTGCTTGAATAATGGAAAATGCTCAATCGTAGATCGAAGTGCAAAATGCAAATGTTTGCCAAAATTTGGTGGAAATCGTTGTCAAACGGATAAATGTTATCAATATTGTTTGCACGGCGGAAATTGCAATGTAAATAAAGCAGGTCACCCAATTTGTTCGTGTGGAAACACTAATTATTCTGGAAACCGTTGCGAAACATTGGGTCAAGGTAGTTTAAAACCTAAGTTTATTTAAAATTTTCAGAATTTATTCTTTTGTACTAAATTTGTAAAGGTGAAATAAAAGATATATTCTCTCATATTGTCAAATGTATATTGTCAGAATACTAAATTTAATAAACAAACGCTAAATACTCGATTTTATTCTCTTCATGTTATTCTATAGACAAACAAAATATGCTAAATTATTCTCAATGCGAGGAGCTATCGTCACCGACAACGATGTCTGTGCCTACAAAAGGTCGCTCACCTCTCTGAGATAGCTGCACGATTCGTTACGGATCAGCATGCAGAATGTCGACGAATCGAGACAGAATCGGTACTTGATATTATCGTCGCATTTAGAGCCAATTATCACACATATGACTCTTCTCTCGAATGTCATCAGCCATATTTACTACTTATACATCGCAGAGTTCAATTGTCAAACCCATACATGACAATGTAACCTTAGATTTAGATTTTAGCAGTATAATTACAATATACATAATATATATTCCTAAATTCCTCTAGAAAATGCAAAAATTGTAATCACAGGCCTAGCCACGTCGACTATTACGAGTAGAGGTATCACAAAACTAATGCTGTCGTCAATTTATGATAATCAAACACAAATAAGTATTAAGGCTCTAATTATTCCAAAATTGCGGCCACAACTACCAAGGCGATTAAGAAGTGTGCTAGATTATGACTTATTTAATAATTTACAACTAGCAGATCCTGAATACCTTCATCCAAGAGGGATAGACATACTTATCGGTGCCGATAAGATCTTCAGCGTTTTGAAAGTTGGTCGAGTGGCTCACCCAAATGGAACAATGATTGCATAAAAAACAATATTCGGGTGGATTATTAGCGGTGATTCATAAGCGAAAAACATTGAAATAGAAAATGAATGAATATAATGAATCTGAAATCGAAGAAGTAGCAACCTGTGAACTATACTATACAGAATAACAGGAACGTGAGGAAAGCAATCTGGAAAGAAAACTTCAGAATTTCAGTCAAATGAAGCATTTAAAAAGGAATATATAAAGGCAATGGATGGTTGCATAGCGCAAGTTCACTTGGAACGCATTCCCGAAGAAGATATTAATGCAAAAGAGACAAACGCTTACTATTTCCCGCATCAAGCAGTTATAAAGGAAGGAAGTTCCACCACGAAAGTTTTTGTAGTTTTTGACGGATCTTCCAAAACTTCAACCAGAATTTCGCTTAATCAAAAAATGATGATAGGTCCAACGATACCACCAACACTTTGGTCAATACTTACAAGGTTGAATGGTATGTTCCCCATTTTTAGCGAAATATTTTTTGTTGTAACAGGCAAACATAATAGTAATAGTTTATTATAATGTTAAGAAAGCCGAAGCTTTTGAATAACAATCATATTTTCAAAGTTACAATAAGAGAAACTATTTACATTATCGATGTTCAGTTATAAATTTAAACAGACCCTTTTTAAATAAGCCTAGAGAGCTGATGTATTTTAGCTCGAAAGGCAAGCTATTCCAGGTAATAATTGCATTTATCAATGCTGAATTATTCCTAACATTAGTTCTGTTAGCAGGCAAATTAACATTCTTTGTGCGCAGTGACTGCGAAAAATTTAATTTTTCATGCAAATACAATGGTATGCCCGAATTAACTATACGAAAAATAAAAACGGCAGTCCTATAGCAGTGAAATTGAAACAAGTCGCATCCAAGAATTATGTCTTTATACTCAGAGACATGATCAAACTTTATAAGATCATAAATATATCGAGTACAATTATTAAATGTAACCTGAAGTACTTATACGTCTTTGTTATAAATTACATCACAATAGCTGAAAATGGGTACAACCAAACTTTTAATTAAATAAATTCTTAAGTTAACAGGGTAAAACTTTTTTATCGACCTAAGCGTGTACAAGCTATAATTAACACAAGGAGCGCACATGGTCGTTCCAAGTAAGATTTGAGTTCAATATGAGCCCTAAATTGTTTAATGTTGGAACAGAGATGATGCCATGAATACGGTTTAGAAAACAACAACAATCGCATGCTACTAAACTAAAAGAGAGTAAAATGTATCATAAAAAAATTAATAAACAATAAAAACGAAGCATGCGCAACAGCCCAAAGCGAATAATATTTTTTTATTGTAGAAAAACAGAGAGTAAAAATGCTCAATTGTCAATTGATATTAAGTAGTGTCTAGTGACTAGTGTGTGATCTCCACTGGAAGAAGTAGTGGTAAGAAACGAAAAAATTTGAATTTTTTTTATATGGTTTTTCGTAGCGACCAATACACTTGACAGTATATATTTTTAAATATGTGTAAGTTAGCTATACAACGCAGTCAGGCTTTCTCAAGAGAGAATTGTAGAAGGTTTGGTCTATGATACATACATATACATACATATATATTAAAATCACACACCAAACTACAATATTCACACACCAAACTAAAATCAATGCGTTATTTCTGAGAAATCAAGAAATTTGACTTCCCTCACTACAAATTTAAGATATTCAAGAAAGATATTGCCTGATAAATGCATCCCGGTGGATTACATTTTTCCATATTTAATTATATAAATTTTAATTTAAAACACTTCACACACTGAGACTGAGTTGTATCCATAGCACTTTTTTTAAATTCGGACATAACATTTTAGACCACTACATTTTCGATCAGTCAACTCAAAAATAAAAACACAAAAATCTATCATTTTTTCCTTTACTTTCAATTCTCTCGTGTAATTTTTTTAGGTTAGAAAACAATCAAAAAATTAAAATTGCAAAAAAATGGAAACCATTAACTTCACGTTGAAGTTTTTATTACAACGGGTATAAAACTTTAAAACCCAACAATACAACAAACTATAAACTTTTTAAAATTAAATTAAAGCAAAAACAGGAGAAAATTGATAAAAATTAAGGAGCGAATGAAAAACACGACTTCACACACTGACTATTCTAGTACTTTTTTTTCGCCTAATAAAATGTAGATAAATGTTAAATACAAAAAATCCATTGATCAACAAAACAACGCTTCAAGTCAATTCTCCAGTCAACAAGACCAGCGGCATATTAATTTACTCTCTTACCACCGGCTCCACCGTTCTATATTTGAAAACATTTTGAATTTACTTAAGTTTTTATTTATTTACATTTTTAGAAATAATCTCTATTGCATATTTAATTTCCCAAAATTAATGAATGGCAACAAGTAATAAATCTAATGTCTGTTTGGGATAGAATATGCACAATATTCAAATTTTTTTTTCTGAAGATTTGTGTTATTTGTTCTGATAACAATATGTAGCATACAAGAATAATTTTTAGAGGCCAACAAAAAGCCAATAAAATAATTCTCGGACCCATCAAAAAGGGAGCCACGATCTCATCGGATTTATAAAATCGTCTAAATTAAATGGCTACATAGGAAACGTTTTTCGTTTTCATAATCGGACTACCAAAAAAGCTTTGGAGACGGTGCTAACGAAAATAAGACCTCACTGGAGCTCGAGACATGTGTGCGTGACGTAATCAAGATCTGCATGTGTAAGGATATATGTACAAACATGAATGTAAGATTACTTTTTTTACGTTCTTGCTTTTTTGAATTAATCGTTGGTTTAGTAACACAGCATTACTGGGCTGGAGTCAAACGACGAATGATTCATAATAACATTACACATCTCTTTATATACATACTTATGCATAGGCGATTTTAGAGCAGTGGTTATGAGAGTTTCCTACCAAGCTGTAGTATTGTGTTCGATTCGGCGAAAAATTAATTTAATTAATCACAAGATTCGATAGACATAAAAACGGTTTCAATTAAAATAGTTTTTTGGGCTGACTGATCGTCCACTTCAACATATTGACAAGAATAGCGTCTTGCTCAAATAAAACATCCAAATCCTTCACCATACTTTATTTAAATTTCGCTATATTTTGTCTTTTTATATTTGGTTTTTTTCATTTTTTTAAAATACAGAATTCATCTCTAAATGCTAATAATAAATTTCTTTTAATTAAATCCTATATACAAATTTGTTTATTTATAAATAATTTTTTTGTTGATTAATTTAATGATTTCTTTTCAAACTGACATCACATTGACATAGAACTAATTTAATTGTTAATATTATTATATGTTAGTTATCATCATGATTAAACTATTTAGCGCTTTAATTTAGAACACAATGATATTGATAATCTCATCGGTTCGAAGATGATTTTGAAATTTTTTCTTTCGTGTCTTAAGCGTTTTGTTTAGCTGACGATAAAATTTTGCGTTATATACATTAATTAAAGTATTTTTTCCACTACTAGGTACTTGTACTTATCATTTTAATGAAAAAGAAGAAGCGCATTTCTAGCCACGAGTAGATTGTATTTTCTTATTGACCACTAGTGAATAATGAAAAATATACATTTTGCGTTAACGTCTAGTAGTAGAAAAAATAGTATACAAACCACGGTTGAGAGCTGCTCGTCGCTGCGCGCTATCTTTAATAGCAGACTTCTCAACCTTGATGTGTAATATATTATTATTAATTAATAATAAATAATTTTGACCACCTTTACTATTGTTTAAATATAAAGAGACATAAAAAAGTTTGTTGAAGGAAGAGCCTATACGGCTCTGGTAAGATAAAGCTTAAAGATAATCGGAGGAGTATAATATCGTTTGTTTGGTGAATTGACTTCAGGTGGCATTCAAAAAAAGGTATTCATTTATTTAAATGTATGTAACAAACATCAATTTATTTTAACTATGTATTTATTTATTTATATGTATGTATATGTTTTGTAAATTAATTAAAATATTGTCCAAAAATAATTTAGCTCCAGCTGATATAAAAATCGCAATTTGGCACGTTATAAGCTTATTAAAATGCCGCGTTGCTTGCTATGCGACAAACAAAATTTGTTGCAGATGTGAGTACTTTTTTCCTCGTCTTTCAAATACGTAAAACTAATAAGATAGAAACGATACGAGTTGAGGGGGTCGAAACGGAAATTAAACGTTATAAATGTATAATAATTTATGTAGTTGACATATTTTAATTTAAAAATCACAACAATATTCATTATAATATGGTATAAATAGTATATAAAACTTCTAGTTTGACTAGAAAATTAATAAAACAAACTAAACAACATAAAATTAAAAACTTTAAATAGCTGCAATATTCTTCAAACAATATTAAAATATATCTAAATCGCTTAGGCTATCGTAATTTCGATCCCAATAGCCGCCGCTGTACAACCAGTCATCTTGCTTTGTGTACGGATTTGTACCCTGTGTAAACCATTTTGGCGTCCATTCTTCTACTTTCTTAGACTTACGAGATTTTTTGGCATCTCGTTGTTTCTCTTCTAATCGCGTTTTCTCTGCAGCCGCCCCATCAATGTCACCAGTTTCTAATTTTCGTATATCGGGACGTAATCGTGAATCGGTTGGGCATAATGTTTTTGGAGTTTTCATCCCCGGTTCCATTTCATTTAATGACATGGCAAACAATGTGAATTGGTAGTATTCAGCTGTATTTGGTGGACGTGGATCAGCTTCCCATAAGGTGAGCGAATTTGGAATGTCAATCGAATAAGTTGAATCACATTTTGGAATATCACCATCGGGTGGTTCAGGTATCGAATCATCGGGCTCCGATATAGACAAGCTTTTGAAAGAGCTCATCTTTAAACTGTTCAACTTGGAAAATACTTTGCGTGGTGTATGAGCCGGTGATTCGTTTGGACTTTTATTGCGATCGTCACCTTTTCGAAATTTATGTGCGTTTTCTTTCATATAATCATCGTACGACGAAATATCAGTGCATCGTAAAAATTCGGTCCATTTGCCGTACAAAAAATATAATTTCTTTTTGCTGAAACAAAAAGCAAAAATTAGTGGAATGTCGGTAACACGGACGGCGCTTAGCTATAAAACCTTACTTCTTATCCGTTATGAAACCTTCAACACGATGTAAATCTTTGGAAGCCCATCCCGCCGGTTTAAAAGTTAGAACTGCTCGTAACCCGTTTTTATGATTAACCACCTCCATAGTACCGTATTGCTCCATCCACAGTTTACCAACAATAATATTGTGAACACAACAATTTACATTAGTCCAGGTATACGATTCACCCCATTTCGGCAATTCAACCGTAACAAAACCTTTTGGTTGTATTTCAACACTTTTACCCCAGAATTTCAATTTCGGATGAATCGATCCATGGAAATTAAAATGCGACGAATCCGCATGAAACGCAGACACGGGTGGATGATGAGAAACTTGTTCACACACAATACGGAATTCGGACCGTTGTAATTCGTAAGTTTCACCCAACAATGGATTAAAAGGTTTACCAAGTCGTTCCCAATTTGATGCCAGCGCTGATACTGCAAAACCTGAAATAAGACACAAGGCTCATTTAGTATATTAGTATTTGGAAATGTTTAGAATTTAGTTACCTGCCACATATTTCATACGATCAATTGGATCCTCCTGCTCAGAAGCTACCCTCAATAATTTCGCATATTCCATGTACTCGGACATGCGCTGCAGAAAGCTTAAAGGTTCATTGAATATAACTGGCATGGTGATTTTGCTTAATTCTTTGCCAATACAATTTTTTAATACCGACCATATACTGAAATCGTTTCTTGAGAACATGGGAACTGGAAGAGAAGTTCTGAAAATACAAGAAAAAGAAAAAAAAACGCCTGATTATTATAACAGAAATATTTAGGTACATCCAATTTTGTTACAAATTGATCGATTTTTTATTTTGAAACAACATAAATGTTAATATTTTTAGGATTTTATTTACGTCTACAAAAATTAACATATTATTTTGACTACCAACCAACAACTACAGTATCAACCTCCAAGTATTTAATAAAACAAAGGATTCGAGGCGAAGCACAATTTTAGAACTAACTAATAAATAATTATAGATAGATCCTTATCAGCGTTATAAACTGTTTGTTTTAAAACATAAAATCGTAAGAAATGATAAGAAAGTTTACTTAATACTCTCGTTTAATCGGTTTTTATAGGCTATAATAATCGCACACAGTGAATCTGAATACTAAACGTTTTTTTATCTTAATGATTTTGTGTTACCGACAGGTTTATTGATTGTGGTTATGGGTTGGTAAATGAGTTTTACTTTTAACTTCAAAACCCCCATCCGTTATTTAGATGATTAAAACATTTTAATAACGTGACATAAATATTTTCCAGATCATAAAATATGCATTAAGATTTATCGATGATTTGTTATTCTAAAATCTAAATCATTTTTTAATATTCAAAATAAATTAGAATTTAAATTTTGTGCCTCGTATTTGCTTGCAGCAGAGTAGAAGGCCAAAATTTACCGTCAAGCTGTGTATCTGGGGGAAGTCTATATTTATTTAAAACTTTTGAACTTTTGTTTATGTTCAACGAGAATCAAAGAAAAATCGTTTTGAATACACAAAAAGAAAAAGGTTAAAAGAAATCAAATTGACCTTTTGAATAAATTACGAACAAATTGATTTGATTATAAGCACCAACGGAAAAATTTATTTAGTGAATATGTACCTAGCTTCAATTTTAACGTGCTCTCGGTGTTCATAGTCAAAGACAACTTCAGTAAATTATTCATGGGGCAAACAATGATCAAATTAGAAATAAACTTATTTCCAAACAGATGTACACATAAACTTATTGATCTTTTTGGAATTGTAACAAGAATGTAACAGCAACAACAAATTCTATTTTCAATCCAACTTCTAAATTCAATGTCATTTATGTTGTAAATTAAATAAAATTCGAATAAATATTGATATAACGAGTAATTAAATTTGAATGTGTAAGATTTGGGCGGGATTTATTTTAAAGCTTGCCCTCTCAGTCTCAACAGGTCACAAAGGAATAAAATATCAGAATAATTACGTTTGTCGTGTAAATGTTAAGATTTGTGTTGATATATTGGAAACTAATACACTACAACACTGATAAACCATACTTCTATGTCATTTGTATTTAACGGCAAGGGAAATTTGACAATCGATATCTACAAAACAGTTGAGAATGAGATACCACGGTAAGAAAATCAAGGAGAAAAACCCTTCTTATCCCAAAACTACTGATGAAATTAGAGAAATAAACCCTAAAATTGACTTTTCAAAATGTCAAGCGACCCACAAAAATTAAGTGTACCGAGGAATTTTTCGGTAGGCCGACGGGTCGAAGAAGTTCAATTTTTAATTTCCAACACTTGCCATTTTCTAAATACTACTTTTTCGAGTTTAGACGAGACTATCGTTGAACCGAGAGTTTCATAGTTCTCCTTACTGTGATAATTTGCGAAAAAAGATTTTTAGAATTTTTGAAAGTATCAGCAACAACCTCCGAAATTCTGATTTGCCTCGTTCTATCCAACCGATTTCATCACATTAGAACAAATAATTTTTTTGTTTTAAAAGTTGTGGTAACTTAATTCCGTAGGCCTTGTATCGAGTTATGGAGAGTTATCGTAACTTCTTTTTTCGGCAATTAACTCGGTTGGTTATCCTATTCTGTTTTGGCATCGGTCTATTACTTCATTGATTTCTGTTCCATTCCACGTCAAACGGCAGTCGTTTAGATAGATTACGCTGAGCATTCGATTGCAGTTTATTTACTGGTTTCGTAGTAAAGAACCAGTACCAGGAGCATTTTTAGCCATCCGGGCTATTTTGCAAGTGTCGAATAAAATAGAAAATAAGAATCCAATTCTTCATGAAAATAATTATGTCGATGACCTAATGTGCGGAGTTAGTTCATTTGATCATCTGATTAAAATTTGCAATGTTATTGTTGATAATTTGAAGGATTATGGGTTTAATCTTCGCAAATTAAAATCAAACCGTATATGAAAGCAAGATTTATGATCCGCTAGGTTGGTTATCACCGTTAATCATCAAAATCAAAAGGAATTTTGAAAAATTATGGTTCAAATAATTAAGCTGGGTTGACGAAGTTGGGTCAAAACTCAAAGCAGTTTCGAAAATACCCAAAAAATAAAAATCAGCAAGATGGATTAATACGATGGACTCAGTAATTTTGCGTGGCTTCGCTGCTGCAAGTGAAGAAGCTTACGGTGCCGTGATATATGCAGTAACAAATGGATCTTCAAAGCTATTGGTAAGCAAAACAAATTTTGCTCCATTAAATCGAATCTCATTGCCACGTTAAGAGCTACAAGCTGCAGTATTTTTGAGCAATCGAATGTCACTCGTCCAGTACCCATTGACCATTAAAATCGAAGAAATAATATTATGGCCCAACTCAAACATTACTCTGGACTGGTTATCATCAAGTCCATCAAGATGGAAGATGTTCGTTGCAAACAGAACCAGTGAGATATTAAACGCATATCCTTGGTGACATTTACTGTGTTCCATTGGCCTGAGTAAACTACTCACAAACAAGTACTTGTATCTGCTCGCAACTACTCATGCTCATGCTTTTTTTTTTTTTTTTTTTTTTTTTTAAATATTTATTTTAAATTTAATTTAATTTATTTTAATTTTAAATTGTATAAGTTGCATAAAATGCAACAACAATGCATAAACCGCACCAAATCCTCGTGGCCGAACCGTATGGAATACTTCATCATTAATGATTTACATGAACCTTCGAGTAAGCCGAAACCAATCCTATTGATCGCTTCGATTTGAAGGATTCAAGCATCATAGAAAATACATTTGGTTTTCTGCAAAGGATACAATTCATGGATAAATCATTGATTTTATCAACAAATCAAAAATATCCAAGCATGACATAATGGATTTGAAGGGTTGGATTGGGAACTTTCGTTAAAAAGTTCTTTATTTATAATAACTATCACCTCATCTTGCACAATGTATTATGAATGAGCCGCTAGGTCAAAATAGATTGTGTAAGTATGGGGTTGGTGTTTATTCAAAATTTTTGTAAACAAACAAATAAATAAATAAATAAATGCTCAAATGATGGTGCAGTTGAGAAGTAGTTACGCATAAAATTAACGTCAGAGGGATTTTAGTAAAAAAAAAAATCCAATACATAGATGGCCCTATAAAAATTTTGGTTGTGTGAAATGTCATTTTTTAACCCTAATCCAACCAAACAAACCTAATCCATTTTTCCAATAGAACACAATGAGTGATAATGGGACAAATTTTGTCGGAGTATCCAATTACCTTGCTGTGAACTATTGAATTATTAACAAACGTTAATAATTCAATATATGTATTCGGTTCTTCTAAGATCTCAGATAGAACGGTATATTATCCCTACTGGTGCCCCACATATGCGTGGACTTTGGCAGGCATCTGTAAAATTATTGAAGACCAATTTCAAAAAGCGGTAGCAATTGCCTCTCATTAGAAGAGTTCACAACAATAATGACAAGATGTCAAGGCACTTTTAATTTACGTCCGCTCTGCATAGAACATGCAGAAGAAGTATATGCGTTGATACCAGCCCATTTCATGATAACCGAAGAGTGATCATATTCTCTTTAACTCTACCACTACAACATTTTTGGCGTACGTGGCATACGATACCGATTACATTTAAAATTTGCAAAAGGAATTAAGGATATGACATGAAGCAGAGGAAAATGTTAAAGCCGACGACGTTGTACTAATCTACTTCCGAGGCTGTTTACTTATTACGTAACACTTCATGGCGGAGGAGGGGGGGGGGAGGAGTTTAGTTAAGAATGTGTTACCATTTGTTAACGGATAGGGAGGGGTGAACATACAAATGTTACGTAACAGAACATTTTCCAAACACAATTCTAGCTTCATTAACTTCAACTAGGCGCATTTACATACCATATGTTGATTCTGTCGAAATATATTATGAAAAGCGAAACAAGTTCAAAATATCCGTTTATTCACAATCAGTTGAAACATACAGTATTTCCAACCTCATAAAGGTTAGAAAGTGAACGATTTCCGATTTCCATGGATACACTTCAAGCGGTCAGTAATAGTAAAAAAGGGTTAGTAATGAGACGTAATCGGTCAGTAATGAAAGCATTTCTACCGATAGTGTCTTTGTTAACTAATTTATAAAATATCAATTGAGCACCGCCTTCTAAGTGCTAATATTTTATAGAGATAGGTCCTAGTCAAAATTATTTGTACCTGCTAAATTTTTGATGCGGCGTAGCACAAACAACTTTAAAAATTATATAACATAAATACTAAACTTTTTGAAATATTAATTTTAATTCAATAAATTTAATTACCGTGCTTTATATTTCAATCAAAAAATTTTTAAAATTTTAGTTCTAGGAGAAATTACAGATAATTTAATTTTGGTCAAAATTATTTGTACCCACAAATTTGTTGTCATAATTATTTGTGCAGTAATCACATAATGATAAAGTCACTAATGTTGTGTATGCAAATGGTCAGTTTTTGTTTAGTCTCTATACATTTCACATGTGGTTCAAAAATTTGTTGGTAACATTACGTAGAATCTTATCCCTCTCGGATTTCTTGGC
This sequence comes from Tipula helvola, assembly GCA_963556165.1. NCBI lineage: Eukaryota > Metazoa > Arthropoda > Insecta > Diptera > Tipulidae > Tipula > Tipula helvola. The sequence goes on from OY744483.1 coordinate 6,440,371, forward strand.
ACCCTGCTACAAATGTTTGGCCTTGTTAAAGATCATGAATATCTTCCACTTTAACTTAAACCTCCGAAAGTTTACGAAACCCTGCCCTGCATCCGAATTCCGGTTCAATGATAAATGAAAATGAGAAATGACTTGATTTTTTATTTCGCCTACTATAAATAGAAATGCAACCGACTAGTTGAAATAAAAAATCAAGTCATTTCTCATTATCATTTGTCATCGAACCGGCATTCAGGCCCACGAACCGGAATTCAGGCCCTGGCCAAGAAAAATAATTATATTCAAGATTTTTGTATTATTTCATAGCAATGACTCTTCTTATGTATGGAAGCATTATTATGCTGAAGGGAAAATTGAGGACCACCTGGTTAATCATCAACCAGGAATGTTGCCTCATGAAATAAACCGAAATTGAACATTCTCCTTGAATAGTTCAGTTTGTAGAGGCGTCTAACCTTTTATGTGTTGCCCAAGGGAATCTATCCGAGTATGTATCCACACTAATTAATGCTCAATGTTTATGTATTGGGTGTGTGAATTAATTTTTAGACTTTTTTATAAAAAAGAAATGTTTATTAAAAGATAACGATACAGTATATTTTATCCAATATATTCGCCATCGTTAGCTATGACTTCCTGCCATCTCCTGGGAAGTTTATGGATTCCTCGTTTGAAGAAGCCTTCAACTTTCTCAGCTATCCAGCCATCGACCCAATTTCGCACTTCTCCGGCGTTTCGGAAGCGTACGTCAGCCAGGCCTATTTGCATTGATTGAAACAAATGGTAGTCGGAAGGTGCAAGATCTGGAGAATACGCAGGTTGTTCAAGCCGATCCCAACCGAGTTGCTATACCTTGTTTTGAGCGGTTTTTGCACGATGTGGTCTGGCATTGTCATCATGAAACAAAACTTTATAGCTTTTGTTCGCTATTGTTTGCCGTTTTTCGTCTAATGCACGTACCAAATTGTCCAGCTCGCGTCGGTAGCGATCACCTGTAACCGTTTAATTTGGATTTAACAGCTCATAATACACCACACCTTTCTGGTTCCACCAAATACTCAGCATAACCTTATCGCAATGAATATCTGGTTTTGGCCGCGATGGTCCTGCTGGGCCTGGATCGAAGTAAGCTGCTTTACGTTTGGGGTTGCCGCCCCGGTGGCACAGTTGTTAGCATGTTAGCTTTAAGCTCCGGAGGTCCCGGGTTCGATTCCCGGCGGGTGATGAAAAAATCACGGCTGGTTTAATAAGGATCAATGAACTAATCACTCATTATCCGTTGTAAAAATGATTACGAAAACTTCAAAAATGAAGCGGCCAAATCCCTCCATGGGATGTAGCGCCAGCGAAAAAAAAAAAAAAAAATGGTCCTGCTGGGCCTGGATCGAAGTAAGCTGCTTTACGTTTGGGGTTGTCGTAATAAACCCACTTTTCATCGCCAGTAACAATTCGATGCAAAAAACTATGTTTTGCATGCTTCAATTCGGGCTCTCAATTGATTTTCGGACAGTTGATGTGGGACCCATCTTCTTCCTAGCTTTCAAATCTTTCCCATTGCGTGCAAACGATGAGAAATGGTTGGTCGGTCAATGTTTAACTGTATTGCAAGTTCTTTTTGCGTTTGACATGCATTTTCATCCAATAATGTTTGTAATTCGGCATCTTCAAACTTTTTTGGCTGACCTGGCCGTTCTTTGTTTGTCAAGTAAAAACACCACTTTGGAATCGATGAAACCAATTGAAACAGCTTGCTCTCGATGGAGCTTGATTACCATAAGTATCAAACGCAATCGGTGAGCTTCAGCGGCAGTTTTCTTGGAATCAAAAAAGAAAAGAAGAACCCCTCGAAAAACAACTTATCACGATCCATTTTAAATCGATTACAAAAAAATGACGTAATATGAAAAATAACACTTTCTGCTCTGAATTAGATTGACAATTGTGACAGCTACAAAATGCAATTGGAATACTTGTCAAACTATACGCAATCTCACGTAGCGACATCTAAATGTCGAGTCTAAGGCTGCGGCCAGAGTGGGCGCGATAAGCGATGCGAGGCGAGAAGCGATGCGATTTCGCGCGAGCCAAGAAGCGAGTGCTGTCCAAAGTGGATGCGATAGAAGCGATTTATAAAGTTGAATAAAACTTTTTTAATATGAAAATATTTTGAATTTCTGTGCCTTGTATTTGTATTTTAATTATTAAATATTGTTCTATCATCATTATAGAAAGATTTGTTTTTAATTTACAAAATATTAACTTCAAATTCAAATATTTTTAATTTTTTATTTAATTATCTATTACATATTAATAATATTACTGCTATTAATATTTATTATTATTAGTAAACTTCTCTAAAACTTTTAAAATAATAAAAAAATAAAAAATAATGCACACAATTATAGAACAGTATGCAAATGTACATAAAATCGCGCGAGAACGAGCGACAAAACTCAACATGTTCAGTTTTATCGCTTCTCGCTTTGAAACTAGCATCCACTCGCATCTCGCATCGCTTTAACTGCGGACAGTTCTATTTAAATATACGTGTGCAGTTTTGTCGCACGTCATCGCTTCTCGCATCGCTTCTCGCCTCGCATCGCTTATCGCGCGCACTCTGGCCGCAGCCTAAGAATTAATTCACACACCCAATAATAATAAAAATATTTCCGATATTATCAAATTAAGACAAAAATCCACTAATTCGGGCATAAACCAGTTCTCCGTATTGCAATGGGCTTATCTTATGAAGCCGTTCACGTTTTGTTTCCTGACGGTAGGTCATATTCCGTTTGAAGAAGATCATATTGTGGATCTGCGACAGCTCAACAAGCTATTGTCGGAAGGGGGTTCCATGTTAGGGGAAAAAGAACCACACAAATCAATCAACCTACGAGCCACTGTGGTCAACAATTGTGTACTCCATTTCATAATTCAAACAGGAATATAACATTAGATATTTTTTTTACCAGCATGTACCTGGCACAAAATTTGCTAACTGTGTGGGTCAACATGCGTTGGGATTTTGCCTAAAAATAAAAGATACATTTCCAAACCGTCGGCGAAGTGTAGAATCAAACGTTTTTTGTTTCCGAAAAAATATGAGTTTGGTGAGCTACGTTCCAAAAAAAAACCGTCCCTTTATTTCATTGATAAAACCGATGACAATAGAAATAAATCGAACATTAATTTGTACTATCACAGTACAAAAGGAGGAGCTAATAGGTGTCATTCTTTCTATGTAAAAAGAAAAACAAATAGATGGCCCATGGCTCAATTTTATAATTTAATTGGCGTAACTGGAGCTGCTCTAAGGTATTTAGATAAATGTATATCCTGAATGGAAGATTACCGAACCCAATAACTGTCGCAAACTATTATTGCAAGGTTTATTGGGCGATTTGGTAGTAACAAACATTCAAGGGCGTAGTTCTGCGCGTCTTAACAAGTTGTATCTAGTAATAGTTCGAATCAGAATGTTGAACTTGTAGTTAAACACGTAGGTACTAATAACAAAAAAAAAACCTAAATGTTACATGTGTCCTCCTGAACTCGGAGAAATGAGTAAACAACTGTGCCTGAGCTGTACGAAAAATGTTTGTTCTGAACACTCGGAGAAAGTCGTGATTTGCAGTAACTGTTTAAGTAAAAAATTGTTTAATTGTTTTTATTTTTTAAATGAATTGTTATACGCTGAATTTCTAATAAAAATAATGAAATATTTAATAAATTTGGTTTTAATGTGAAAATACCATATGAGTCCGAGAGACTCGTCACATACGTTAATGTAAGTAAAATGACCCATATACTAATGAGGGTTAATTAACTAATAGTGACATTGATATGTACATATGTTTATTATTCATTTTGAGCGACATGTTTGCTAACACAACACATATCAATAGGCGACAGTTTTAGGTGCATGTATTTTGTAAAATGTCGAGTTCCGGTTTCACGTTCATCACGTTTTGCACATAAATGTTTGATAAAATAAAATGCACAAGGTAATCCGGTTTTATTTTAGAGACCTTCCGTGTTACGAAGTACCTTTGTTACCTTTGTAGCAAGATTATACGTTAATGTAATCTGTTACACATAATCATAAAATTTATATTTAAAAACACAAACACATCCTTCCTTATAACTTATACGAACCTGTATTGTGATTCATTGTAATCCTGTTCATCTTGCAAAACCATTTCGGCCATTGTACAACAATATTATTCAACCTTAATAAATTTAATTCCCCAATCAACAACATTCGGTTCAAATGTTTTACTGTTAATCTTTATTATTACAAAAAAAAAAAAAAAATCAATTTGTTGTTTTTTATTCAACCACTGTGCTCATCTAACAAAATCGCCACCGATGTACGAGTATACACTCTTCGCGATTAAATTTATTATTTCGCTGCACACCAAAGTACTTTTTTGTTTTTTTTTATCTAAAGTAAACTAAACAACACACAACAATCAGCTAAAAATTCCAATATTACTACAATACATCATCAGTCACTTTCTGACCGAAAATGTTTTATAACATAATAAATTAAAACAACACAAAATTAAATCAAATAAAAATATTTTAAAACAAAATAATTCAAACTTGTTAAATGGTGTTCTGGCTTTGATTTTAGTGAATTGTAAACTATAAATTTAGCAAAATAATGATAAAGGGCTGTGCACATAATGATAAAAGATAAACTAATTTGATAAAACTCTATAGATTTACTTAGTTAGCTAAATTTCAAAGATTGCTTGTTTTTGTGATTAGCATAATTGCTACAATTTACTGTAATTGTTGATCGTTACTAAAATGTCTACTTAAATTTAAATGCACATATGTAGCAATGTCAACAACTGGATAACATTTTGTTTAGTAGCCCCAGAATGATGGGGTAATATCCGAAGCTAGACCTAGTCAAAGATACGGTTTTAAAAAGCAGCACGAGGTTATAATATTTTGCCAGATATTATTATCAAAACTGTATCACTTAAATTTTGGCTTCATCTATCCAGACTGGACCTTCAAACAACAGAGGATGATGTTTTAGCTGTGGCTAATAAGTGTTTGGCAACAAGTTTCTATACCATGTTGGTAAATTGATCCCCAAAACGAAAAAAAAAAATTCAGGATCTAGAATACTTATGTTTTAAGTTGGGAATAAACGAAGACCTCAGTGGCAAGATACATATACGTTCGGAAACCTGGCCAAATGGCGTTTGTATTAGACCATTTAAGAATCAGAATTTTCGGAAAGCAGTTGCCTCAAACGTAATAAAAACTTAAGGCATAAAAAAGTGAATTTCGACCTTTTGCAGATGTGAGCCTGTCCGAACTAAATAAGTACCATCATTTTTCCGCGAGAGGCGGTATTATTGCGCAAAAGTCTAGTATCCAACTAGACTAAATCATTCTAAACTGTGATTTCATTTTGTTTGGTAGTTCTCTTGATATTTTTTTTTTTGAAATAATTTACCATGAAAAAATCCGTAACAAAGCAGTACTCAAACCGCTTGTAAGTATTTCAATATTTTAAGCATCATTAAACATTCATTATTGCATACTCCGATAATATAATCTCAAATGTTATAGAAGCGAGGGTAATTAATGACCATTTATTTACTGGTAGATTTTTTAACCACAAAGAATGATTTGATGTGGGTGAAACGAGAATTTCACTAACACATGATACAACGAATCAGTCTTCATCAGTGCCATGGGCATCCTCATTTCCAATATTTAAATTCTTTTGTCGTAATTGTGTTTTTATTCAAATTTGTTTAATTAAAAACGAAATACCAAATTTAGTTGACAGACTATTTAGAATATAATGAATTCGGATGCTACAAATTGTTAATTTGCTGCCATCTATGAATAGTTTAGTAGAACTTCACGAATTCTTTTAGTTTAGTCGATTATGAATGAATTCGGACAAGCTCATATAATTTCGATTCGATAAATCAAATCCACCCATGCTAATGGTTTTCTATCTTTGGTGGCAGTTTTCACCTAAATTCAACACAACAGTAATAGATACCATGAAAACCGAAGTTAAATGGGTGCGAATTCACAAAAAAAATGGAAAAATTATTAAAAATTAGTACATGGCTCGTTGGAAAAACCGACTAAAATAACACGCGATCATAATTTTCAATCAGTTTAAATTTTTTTGTTTTAGGGTATGTATATGGATATTAAGAAATTATATTCATTTTTAATGCCTTTGGTAGCTTATAATTTAATATTATGCTCACTTAATGCCTCCAGGGCTTTTAGACTGTTGTACTCTTCATTATATAAAAGAAATAGAATTTTAACAAAAGTACAGTTATTATTCACGAACATATTTGAACAAGATAAGTTTTATTTTATTTTTTCGAATTTTGTGCCGCATAGGATATTTTCAGAACGTAAACAACGTACATATTATTATGTTTATAAAAAATTAACCAAAAAAAAAAAATCGATGACTTTTGTATACGCATTTTCAGCCAACATTTTTTATTTTCTTCAAGACACCAGGAATTATTGATCCAAGAAGTACGTATGGTGAATAATGTATACACAAATATAAGTAAATTTATATAACGGCATGTAATGTAATGCCGATTTAATGTTCAAAAACATTTTAACTTCTACAACGTTACGCACCACAGACTCTAACAATCGTTACTACATTCAACAAATGATTTGGTAAAAATATGTCTAGCGAATACCAATCAACTTTGAATTATTGATTTATTTCAACTCTGTGTTATTGACTATAAAGGATTTAGAATTATTTGCCCTTTTTGTTTTTGGTGTATTGTCTCGCTGGGAAAATTAACTTTTTTAATCTCACGCCTCACACGCAACTCTCCTATGGTACATTAAATATTTCAACGAATCTCGTTGATAACAGAATATATCAAATAAAAATTCGTTTTTTTGTTTTCTTTAAAATGAAATTTATGAAGGTTTAGTAGCATATTGTGATCTACCGAATCGTTGAATGGAATAATTGTAGTAAAGTCTAGACTATGCATTATAGAAGGATTTAGCTTGGAGAAAAATTTTGCAGAATATAATTTCATTGTTTACACTACTGCAGTTAAATCACAATTAAATTATGCCTTGGGATATTTTTACGATAAACAGTCTTTACAACATACAATAATGTTATTCATTCATTTTCAATTCATTTTGTACGGAAGTAGATCTGCTACACTAAGCAGAAGACGCCGAGTTTCATATAAGCGCTATTGTGTTATACGGAAAATTAAAGAGAAACATTTTGAGACAAATTACGATCATTCTTTCCATAGAAGATTGTGTAAACGTCAAAATATTCTACAACTTTAGAGAGACAAAAAACATTTAGAAATTAATACAAGGATTCCAACCTTATGGAAAGAAGATGTTCAGAGGCTCCGTAACGGGCATTGGGGAATCATCTGATAAAAAAAAGCTCATTAGCATTGGTTGAAAAGTTCTGAGCGTCTAATGTTTCCAACTAGTCATAATCGGAATATTTGTTTCTTACGGTAGTTCAAGCATTCGATGCATTTGTTAACGTTGAATCATGTTTTTGGCCCTAATGAATTAGTAATGAAGCAAAAATTAAATCCTAAATTTATGACACTGAGCAGTAAAGAGCAACCAGCGTTTAAATGTGCTGCCGCAGCCATTCTTCGTAAACCGTTCTTATCTAGAAAGGAATTAAAGTCGCCACCACATCAGTGTACTTGTCATGTAATCGTCATCGTCTTATGTCGTCTTCGAATTGTACGGTCGTATAACAGCTAAAAATCGTACGGTCGTACAACAGCATGGGTTGAGTCCGTTTTAATTTTATTAGCTAAAAATTAACCGAAAAATAATTTTCTATGAAAATTGAGCTTTATGTATCTAATTATTATTATTTAAAATCTAGAATCACCTACTAACAATTTTTTACTTGTACCGATTATAGGCCTAACTTGCCCATTTTCAAAAAACAAACATAAAAGCATGCGATGAGTCTTTTAGAACTTGGTATAAGAAAAGTTCAGCATTTTAAAATTTTTACAGATTGCTGGTAGAATAAAAATTCAATGCCAATTGCCCGATTTTAATTGAGCATGCGCAAGTTAAAATATAATATAAAAGGAAATGACGTTGTTTGGGTCACCTCGACCAAAACCTTGTAGTAGCATTGTTTAGGGCACAGATTTATATAAACTTTTTTAAGTCCGTGGATATAAACGACTTGAAAATTGTTGTTACTATAACAACAACGCTTCTCTGAATCGTTTCTTTTGGGAACTTTGAAAAATTTTCAGTAAAAACAAAATCTCTAGAATAATTTGAAAAATCTGCAACAATTTCGAAAAACCGTCTAATACCTAAATCTTCAAAATTAATCAAGATAACAAGCAACCCTGGAAAATTTGAAATATTTCCCCAAAAATGTCACCTATGTAACGCAACATTCTCCAAGTTATTCAGTCAATAGCACCATGCAATGAAAATGTCGGAAAAAATCACTAATCCTGTAACATGGCGCTGTGATTTCGAGGAATATTGAGAAACCCGAAAAATGTCGAAATGATCGAATAATCTCGAAATGGTTGAATCGTCTTACATTTCTAGAAAACTCTAGCTCAGATATTCACAAAAAATTTCGAATATTCCCAGAAAACTCGAATAAATTTGGAATCTTATAATAATCTTGAAAAGCGAGAAACCACTAAGGATCTCGATTAGTCTGAAAAATATCAAGCAGATTTTATAAATCTGACTGTAGAATCACATCTCTGTAAGATCACAAAACATAATATTACACTGAATCGAACTCTTACCAAAACTCAAATAATCGAAAAAAATTTAAAATTTTAAATAATATCTAGTGCAATACACTCTGTGCCAAACAAACCTCAAATAAGCTATCTTCCTATAAATCCTATAAAATATTAAAAAATCTCGACATAAATCGAACAAACTCGATTAAGCTCGAAAAACTCGAATGAAGGTTATAAACCTCGAAGAATCACATAAAATATCGAAAATATCGATGTACATACCTTAATTGGTTGATGAGATTAATTGGTTAACCATAACTGTTTATGAGTTCTCTACCTATGGTTCGAATTCTTTCGAATTAGATGCCAAATAAAAAATTAAATCATTTCTGCAGAAATGTTTTAAGCCATTTGAAAAAAAAATAAAAAGATTCCAATATTTGCGTAACAATTTCGAGAAAGACTTCTTCCCAGCACTACATTTCATCTAAACTTGACAAATATGAAATGAAAATTTGGTAGATTTGCGATAGTTTAACAACAAATCCATTGATTTCCGAGGAATTCCTTATTTTGAAAATGCAACGAGCGTCTTCAAAAAATGAAGAAGAATAGCTGTGTACTGCAATAGTCATTGCAACGCCATAATTGGAGTATGTTTAACAGTGTCGAATTTGTACGGAGTGTGTTGAGTATAGGATTTCACATATTTTAGTAGTCTGTAGGTGTTTCTTCTTATAAGCGTGAAAACCTAATGAATGAAATGTTTTCGGTTTTTCAAAAATGTAGGCTTGCCCAAGAACAAAATCGTGCCAACATTTTATTTCGTCGATTATTTCGGTAACACATATTTTCTTCAAAAAAAGAAACCTAATCAATGACCTCTGGCCTTCCTTTATAAAATATAGATGAGAGTATAGCAGTAATTGTAATGCTATAGCCTATAGCAAGCCAATTAGCAAACGATAAATAACGATTACTAAAATATTTCTTGTAAATTTAGAACGGAATTCGTTGAACCAAATAGAAATAAACGCAGGTTTCTCTGTTCTTCAATTCTACTTCACTAACAAGGTGTCAATGCAACAACTTACAGAAGGCACACACTGGACCTCGTATAATTCGACGAACCAATTGCCATACTAAATTTTGTGGAAATGTTAAGCGACGATTATTTGGACTCTATAGTAAAGTAACATAATGTATATAAAACGCTTAAGTGGTACATTTTTCCTCCAGCACTTAAGAAGTATCACCAGCTAAATAACTGTAATGTAGTAAATGTTTTCAGTTTTCTTTAAAATTACATATGAGTCTGAGAGGTACATCGCATGCGTTTACGCAAGTCAAATGACCTATGCTGATGATGTACACCATAGCTGGTACGTGTTTGGGGAACAAAGTCAAAATAGAGAAAAATCAGCTAGTTCGATTGCACCTGCATTAATTTATAATGATTTACTTCGGACCAAAAATGACCAAAGCATTAAAATCCTGTCAAAAATGACTAACCACTTTCTTGGTCCAAAACCAGTTTTCTCGACGCTTTGAACGTCCTTCAGTTCGAAACAGCAAAAAAAAGCTCCGTTCGTCCATAGATACCCATGGTACCACAATAATGGCTTGCCCCATTTTTCGCCAATATATGCATCTATGGTCAAGGCGGAAAATTAAAAAGCCTGTGGAACCTGTACGTCAAGAGGGTTGGATAACTGCAACATGAATTGACCCAAAACCATCTCTTTATATAAATATTTACTATTTTTTATGTATGTTGAGTTGGGATTGGATTAGGATTTAGTGAGTAGTTGACCAATTTTTTATATACGCTGGTTTGATGATTGAACTGGGTGTTGAGTTTGCGGTTAGGTCGAGGGTTGAGTTGACTTACATTTGCGGCTTGAATTGGGGTTAAGTGGGAGTTGAGCTGGGATTTTATTAGGGTTAAGTGAACAGTTGAGCAATTTTTGAGTTGTGTTGAGGTTGGGTTAGGGTTTAGTGAGCATTTCAGCTGGGAGTTCATTTGTGTGTTGAATTAGCAATTGAATTAAGGTTAGCTCTAGTTGAGTTCATGTACGCATCTGGTTTTTAAGACCATGTTGACTTGGAAGTTGAGTTGGCGTGAGTTTGTGATTGATTTAAGGGCTGAATTGCAGGTCGAGTTAAGGTTAAGTTGGAGTTGAACTAGGACTGAGATTTAGTAAAGGGTTCAGCTGTGGATTTATAGAGAAGTTGTAGACTGAATTGAAAGTTAGCTTGAATTGAGTGGAACTCTTTTAGGACCATGTTGATTTGGGGATTGAATAGGCCGTTCTGCGTGATTGAGAGCTGAATTTGCGGTCAAGTTGGGGTTCATTTTAGGTTGTTGAGTTGGAGTTGAACGATGGGGTTCAATTAGGTTTAACTTGGGAGTTCAGTCGAGGTTTGAGGTAAAGAGTAGATAACGTTGAGCTCAAGTACGCATGTAGTCTTGGAATTGTGTTGCTCTGGGTTTGATCTGAACGTTAGGTTAGGAGTTGAGTTGAAAGTTGGGTCGGGATTGAGTTGAGGTATGGTTGAGTTTAGGATTGAGTTGAGGTTGAGTTAGGGTCGAATAGGGTTTGAGTTAAAGTTGCACTATAATTTGAGTGAGGGATTCTATTGGGGATTAATATCGAGTAGGTTGAGGGTTTATTTCAGAATTGAGTTGGCCGTTGAGTGTGGAGCTGAGTAGAGGGTTTATATTTGGTTCGAGCTAAGTTAGGGGGGGAACCTCCTCCAGATATTAATTTTTTTGCATTTTTTTTTCTTTAATTTAAAAATTCATTTAGTATCTGAAGAATATATTTCCAAAGTTTCAAGACCAACATAAAGTCCTAAAGATCTCTAGGAAGTCACCGAAGTGATGCGAAGTAATGCGTTCTCTTCAAGAACGAAAACTTCAATCGAGTTTTTCTTGAAACGTGTTTTTTTGCGCGCCGTGGAATGTAACTCAAAAAATAATGGACCAATCAACTTGAAATTTTGTACACATATACTTTAGCTTATCGGCCTTTGCACAAACCTAAAATTTCGTATAAATTGTTTAAACAAATATTGGTTTTAACGAATTGTTTATAAAAAAACACGTGCTTTTTTTTCTTTTTGTCCACAAATTTTCAATTTTATTTTTTTTTTTTGCAACTTTTAGGTTCATGCAAAGCAGAATGAATTATTTTAATTAAAAAAATTTGTTTCGTTGATTTTAGTTAACTACAAGGACCTGGGCGTTCCACGGCGCAAACTTTAGTAGTCTAGTTCGAGCACCTCTAGCGCCGCCATTTTGTTTTTTTTAACTCATAAAAAAAATTTTTTGTATTCATTTAAACGTCAATATTATTATGCAATTTGTTTCATTGCAATAAATGCTCTCAATTTTTTGTAAAAAATTATTTAAAAACCAGTTGTCTGGAGGAGGTTCCCCCCTTAAGTTAACGTTTAGTTGGGGTTGAAGTATCTTGTGTTGGGTTCGGTAAATGGTTTGGTTGAGAAATAATTTGAGGGTTGATGTGGGGATTAGATAAAGTATTGATTTGGAGGTTGAGTCAAAATTGAGTTGAGTTAATTTTCAGAACCAAAGATCTGATTCCGATTTACCGTTTCGCTCCTGCAGATCCTATTTCCCGTTTCGGTTCAGTTTCGGGTTTTATTTATTTTAGTGCTCCGATTACAGTTCGAGTTCGCAACCGGTGCACCAAAAAAATCGTCGCACGATCTTCTCACGATTACCATTGCTTTATTCCCATTGGTAACAACCACATCGCAGCGCGTGCGCGTCGATTTTCCAATTCTGATAGTTTTTATGATTTTAAATTAAAATAACTTGTAAATAAATTAACTTTATTGAATAAAACTGTATACGTAAGAAACAAAACATGAATTTCGCAGTTTGTAATTAATAATTGTACTGCAATGTTGAATATCGCCCTAATTTGTTATGACGTTTTGTTCTATAAAACACGAACGCGTCGAGTCCCCATCATGTAAGATGGCTTGTTGGAAAGGTGGTGCTTTACGATGAAAATAAAAATATAAAAATAAAACAGGGAGTAGTTCAATTTTTCAGCAAAAGACTATTTAAAACTGAAATTCAAAGGATATATTGTACATTAACACCAAAGTTTAATACGCTTATTTGAAAGTATGTAAAATTTTCTTTCTAATGAGGTATTACAGTGAAAATCTGACAAGAAATACTTATACACGAAATTGAAAGATGTCAACGTTCGAGTTTCCGACAAAAACGAATTATAACGGAACTCCGGTATTTTGAACCCACCGAGTTTTTACTCAAATTATATTTTTTTTTATCCAGACTAACCATCTCCCCCAATTTCAAAATAATTGCATACCTTGCCCCCGTATGGGTGTCTGATTTCGCGTGGAATGGCTGAATAGTATTGTATAATCTTCATGGATTGTCTTAATCCAGTAAGATTCATACATAACATAACAAAAGACAAAATATCTATGTACAAAGGTAAATTTTTAGAAATAAAAGATTAAACAATAAATTTATGTTAAATCTAAAATAACAACAAATCATTCACGCTCGAGCAACTAAATAAAAATGTTGTTAAGACACGGTCGTAAAAGTATTGAACGTCCGATAAATTTTTGGTATATATATTATATTTAAGGTAACTATGAAAGGTTTGTTATATTTAAAATTTAAGGAGTCAAAATTAAAAATGAAAGGGAAGAAGTTTTTTATCACTTTCTATTGCCACGCGCTAAAAAATAAAGTTTGGGCATTCTATAATGTAATTAGATAATAATTTCGCACGCTCGAAAGAAGAAAGACAATATATCAGTGAATTTCGTAAGAGCACGTAATATCGCCCAAATAAAACGTGATACCCAAAATAGGGCTAGGCGAACTCTTTCCATTGCAAATTTACATTGTTGTAGAGTATCAATTTTCCTTTAAACTATGTGTAGGTACATACATACAAAAAAAACTTACATAAATTAAAATTTTCGTTGTATCGCCCCCACGTACTTTATTCTTTCTTGTGTCTACATAAGCTTTAAATTACATTTTTCAAAATGAATACGAATATTGTATGTAGCTTTTTAGGAGAAAATATAACTCGTTATGTATAATCTAGAGATTTTCCGTTGGTTAAATATAATACCCATTTTTTGCGATTTTAATTTCCTGTTTAATTATTTCCTTCTAATAATAGGAAAATATTAGTTGCATGTATATAATATCATTTCCTTTATCGATTAACTTTGTTTTTTTCGATTTAAGTGGTATACGCTCCGAATAAACAATTTGAAGGTTTGCCAAACAGAACAAAACATTGTGTAGAGTGCATATACATTTTTGTACCGGCCAAAATAGTGGCGTCAGATAAATCGAACTATCGTAATAAAATAAATAATGAATTTGTTTTTTGAAGTTGAATAAGGTAACTTATTCGAACAAACAATCAACTTCGTTTCGGGAAAATCAATAAAATTATTTTTAGGAATCTGTACCTACATAATTACATTTGTATTAAAACTACCTTTATCAGACACTACATCTTATTGAATTTCTAAAATCCAAGTCATAAATGAAGTACTCGTATATGCGTATATTTAAATGAGATATAAGGGTGGGGATTGATTATTATCATTAAATTTTAAATTCAACAATTCTTTCAAGAAAATCGAATACCATTACATTACCATTAAAAAATAAAACTGAAATAAAATAATAATCCGTAAATCTAAATCATAAAAATCAATAAAATATAAAAAAGTATTTTAATTCATTTTTCGATATTTATTTTTTACACAAATAATTTTCCGCACGAAATTTTCTTTTTATTTTTTGTTTAAATTATACACCAACATAACAAGAATTTCAACAAACAAACAAAAAAATCAATAAACAATGTTAAAATTTATATTCATATTTATTGTTTATTAAACTTTTTTTTTCCACTATTAATTTTTCACACGTACACACAAACAATGTTCAAATCATTTTTGCTACTAAGAAATTGCCACTAGTACAAAACTAGTAAAATTGCACAAAACTAATTTATCTCGAATAAGTTGCACACACAAAATTTAACTAAAAAAAAATTGAATCTCAAGTGCATTTTTTAGCTCCAAAAAAACGGGCCACCACACACCAAATACACCATAAAGAGTCTACCCTCTCCGTATATTTCATTAAGGATACAAAACAAGATAGACGAAATAACAGAAAAAAAAAGTCGGTTGTTTTCCCACCGAACAGAGCATGCGCGCCCCATTATGTGTTGTTGTACAGGGAAAACCAGAAGGTGCTCCTCAAGCAAAGTACCAAATCGAACAATAATTATATACAATATAGGGAAGGATACGTACATAAATAATTACTGGTAACAAAATTTTATCGAAATCTGTTTTTCTCCCAATTTTTCTCTCTTTACGTCTTGTTGTCTTCAATCATTCTTGGTAAATATTTATATTATGCTTTGAGGTTACAAAAATTAAACGAAAAATTTTATTGTCACTTTGTGGAAAAGTATTTTCTTTGGTACTAATAACATACAAAAGTTTTAAGTAAAATTATGATAATCATTTTCCTAGGAATCTATCTACTTGGTACTCGTATACTCATAAGAATCATAGTTGAAGGGGGTGGGGGACACAAAATTGGAATTGATAGATCAAGCTCGTAGGTGGTAAATCTTATTTAAAATACATTTTTGTATATTTTTTCTTGTAACGAATATCTCTTGAATTTATATTTAAATTTATGCCGAATTTCCAAATTTTTTCAGTTTAGCATAAAACATTTAGACTGTGTAATAAACTTTAGTGATCCCACTAGGTGGTAATGAATGTGATTCAAAATTCGACTATGAGATTCAGATTTAGAAACTATCATACGTATTAGAGGGAGAATATTTCGGAATTTTTATTTTTTTAATCTTTGGAACTGTTTCAAAAATAAAAATCCAAGATATACACTGGCGATGTTATAATTAAACCACAGAGCAACAGCAAAAAAGAAACCACAATAAAACAAACTGAACGTAGCCAAAAGAATTGCTTTTGCTAAAGAGCATTTAGCACAACCAAGGGCATTTTAGGATTTAATAATTTGGAGTGCTGAGAGTAAATTTAACGTGGTTGGAAGTGTTAGAAGACCATATCGATAGCAACAATGCAATAGTGTGTATCTACGGTTTTCGTAATTTTACAGGATGCGAATAAAACGTTTCATTTAAACTGTATTAAAGTTATATAAAATAAATTAACCTACATAATTAGTAAATAATATTAAAAATCGATTTTAATATCAATTACTTAAAAATATTTGGTCTTTATATTTTAAAATGTATACATAGATACATACTTTTGTATGAATGATTTTTCGAAATTTTGTAGATACACACTATTGCATTGTTGTCATCGATATGGGAGCACTCCAAAATCTTACATTACAAAATCTCGTACTACATAATCTCGCATTATAAAACCTTGCATTTTAAAATCTCGCATTACAAAACCTCGTATTACAAAATCTTGCAAATACAAAAATATTATTGAAAAATAACAATGACCGAAAATTATTAAATCATTTTATTATATGCGATAATATTTAAAAATTCAAAAATAACAGTGCCAGAAAATTAATTAATTGATTATTATATTACAGGCAATATTTTAAAAAAATTGTATTGGAGTGAGTCTAGCCTTTTTCTTTAATATTCTTTGTATTTTTTTATTCTTGTTAATTTACTTTGGTTTTTGGAAAACTGGACACCGGATTTAAGTTGTTCAATTCTAAGCTTTCCCAAAATCGCTTCCTTTGCTAGATTCTCTTTAATTTTATAAACACCCGCGTGTCGTTGGCCGACTACAACTTTTAAACGACGGTGCCAGGCTTCCACACTATTTTGCTTTGGAGAGAAGCATTCAGTAGCATTTCCTGAGTCTGCTATATACCAGAATTCAGGTTTATATCTTGGTGCTCGGTTGCCATTTTTCTTGAATTATAATCCAATTCCTTTGACATCTGTGTCATTAAACTCATTGAACAACCTGACATAACACGCAGTAACTCCATAATCTGGCACAAAAGCTAGGCTTTTAATCATTCTAATTTGCATTGAGAAAGATTCAATGTTTCCATACTTGTGTACCAACATTTATTTTTGTATCTTCCGCCAAATAATTTGGCCGAAATGAAACAAACATCCCTTAAAAACGGTTTCCGGAAAAAATATGATGCTGACGATACTATTGTTTTTTCGAAATCGCAAATTATTCTCGTCGGCTTTAATAACTGAATTTCATTTTCCATGCAATATTTTTAAATTGTTAAACAATTGGTCATATACTTTTCTACTTTTTTTGCTCATCAAGCAAACTACCAATGGTAATATTTCTCCATCAATACGTCCGTGTATTAAAAATAGCTGTCGCATTATGGATGGTACAACGTCGAAAGTAACATCCATAATCCAACAACTGAGTTCAGCGAGGAGCTTCAGCGAAGAAATCGTTCCCTACAAAATAATTGTTTCGCCATCGAACTCTTCGGTTAAAACAAATAATTCTCCTTCAACATATCGAATGATGTCGGGAATGTTAATAGCTGCAAAGTTTTCAGGCTCTTTTATTTTGTTTTGCTTTGTCGATTTTTACATGATGAAGTGTAAACTAAGCTATTTATTTTTTTGCATTAACTTATCCCATAATCTCTACTATATGTTTATGATGATCTTAGGCTTATTCAATATTTATTAAAACAATCTTTGGTATAGAAGCCTATTTTTATTTTGCAATTTTTTTACAAAACACTGACGTTCCGGATGCTTTCCGATCCATTTTCAAAGATTGGAGGTAATTTTTATATAAAATTGGTCAATAATAAAACTTTCTTTTTTATGTGGAAAAAAAAATGCAAAATAAAAATAGGCTTCTACATCAAAGATTGTTTTAATAAATCTACTTCCGGTATTGAGTAAAATCTATTAATGCTGAAACCGAGCTTCACATGAATGCTTCGAAATTACAGATAAAATCAGTTCTCCTGCAAAACGACAGCGAAGAATAGCATTTCCACCTTGTCATTTACAGTTGTGGGTGGCACTGACTTAACATATACTTAACAAATCCTGGAATCCAAAATATATGTATGCCAATGTTCGATAGACAAGCAAGCACACACAAATTCGCAAAAGAGCTAAGAAGGTAGTAATTACGGTTCATTAATTCTGCAGTTAATTTTTATGTGGCAAAAAATTAATTGCAGAATAATTTTTTACAGAATTTTATGAAACAGAATTGTGTGAAACGAAATTATGAGTACGATATCTAAATAATTTCTGGCCCTTAAGTTCTTCTGGCAAATTACCAAAAAAGTTACTGCCAACAGTTTTCGAGTATGCGGCATAAATGTCTCAAGTAAATACATTTAATAGATCATGTTTTCCGAGAGAGGCAGCACGATCACTGAAAAAGTACAGAGTTTTTCTGAAAGAGGCAGCATGATCAAAAAGTAGAACAGCGCGTTTGCCACTAGATGTCACTACACAATTAAAAAATATTTCTGACGTTTTTCAAAAGGGGATAGTCAAAATCAATTTAATTATCACGTATTAATAATAATCACTTTTATAACACGAAAATATTTTTGTTTATGTTTACAAAATGCACACTCTATACACTATTTTCGACCTAAACTGAATAGGTCACCATTTAGGTCAGTCCACTAAATATTTACTAAATATTTCGTGGTGTAAACTACCTCAGTATAATAGCAAAATAGTATAATACTATTTTACTATCTACCGTAGTCGGTTTTACACCGCATAAAATATTTATAAAAAACAGAAAATTATAACAAAATAATGAAAAAGAATAATTTCAAAATACACAAAAACGTTTCTAGACTAATTTATCAATAATCCACTGTCAAAATTTTCCTTCTACAATAAAATAAAATAGGTATTTAAATTTGATAGCTATCAAATCAAAATATTATACATATTTTATTTTTGCTATTATACTGAGGTAGTTTACACCACGAAATATTTAGTGGAATGACCTAAATGGCGACCTATTTTAGTCCACTTACCGACCGTTTACATCATAAGAAATATAGGTCGCATTTGGGTCATATGTCAAAAATTAAAATATTTCAATAAATGTATTTATATTTAATATTATATCATTTTGGCATTTATTGATTTTAATTGTAATATTTTTATTTTTATTCATTATTTGTGCTGTAAAAATGATAATTAACAAATCGCATCTATTGAAAAACTCGATATTCCTTAGGTCGAACCGTTTACACCATATTTCTAGTTGACCTATTTTAGGTTAGGTCAAATATTTTACTTGCCTAACCCAATTTGGGTAACTAGCGTTTACACCATGTGACCTATTCAGTTTAGGTCGAAAATAGTGTACCGTAAAATGGGGTGAATAGAAACAACGGGGTGAATTGAAACAAAACTTTAAAAAATAATTAACTTGATAATTTTTCATAATACATAATAAAAAAAAACAACGTTACTTTGTTAAGTTGGTGATGAGTGCAACAATAGAAATAATAGGGATTTTTGGTTGAACACCCGCAGTTTTAAAGAATATATTGTTAAATATAAATCAACATTTTTTGATTCGAAAAATACATTAAGAAACTTTGTATGTAATTGAGCCATATTTGGAGTAATATCAGAAAAAATTCATGTAAGTTGTTCAATTATGTCTTCTTTTTACTTGTGTAGTTAAAATTGTAATTAACTTTCACCGTTTTTCCTAAATTTTACCATTTTGTAGTTTAGTGTCAAAAATTAGAAAGTGTGGGGTGAATAGAAACACCAGAAATAGTGTATTCACATTACCAAGTTTTCCTTAATTCCAAATTACTAAATTTCCCTAACGTTAAATTATTATAGTATATAATTCGGTTTTTGATTGCTACAGAGTATTAAAATGCCCAGGCAATACAAGTCGAAAAGCCAAAAACATTTAAAAATCATGATCCTCTGATATTGAAACAAGCAGTTGAAGATGTTAAAAATAATGATCTATGATTAAGGAAATCATCGTAGAAATACGGTATACACCATTCCGTGATATATCGCCATTTTAAAAAGGTGATACAATACAAAATCAGGGGGACAAACCTGCTTAAAGAAAACTGAAGAAAAAACTCTTGTGGACAGATTGATCATTTGTTCAGAGTGAGTTCTCCCATTGATACAATAATATTACGAATGAATATTCAAGAATTGTTAAACTAGTAAGAGAGACAGGTCGAAAAATTTGAGGACAACTTACCCGGTAAAGAATTCATCTACTCGTTTCTGAAACGACACAAGCAAGCATTATTTCACCGCCAGTTATGCCAAAATACCAAAAGAAATCGGGCTGCTGTTTCACCAGAAATAATAAATAAATATAGGAATAGAAAGAAACCGAAATTCAATGACTGTTTCTATTCACCCCAATGGCAGGTGAATAGAAACAGTGAGGTTTTTTTAAAAAAAATCCGCCATATTCATTTCTAATAGATCAATAAAGTAGTTTGCAAAGGAAAGAGTACCCCAAGACCCATATTTTAAGGTATTTCATATATTAAAAAAAAATATCCTCTTAGCAGTACAAGCTTCTAAACTTGAAAAGTGTTTCTATTCACCCCATTTTACGGTATAGTCCGGGACTAAATATGGCGGTGTAAACTACCTCACTGTCTACGGTGTAAAGCCAGTAATAGCATTCACAATGCAAAAACTTTTTACTTACAGGTTTGTATGAATTTCTAACTTGACGAACTGGAAATTCATACAAACCTGTAAGTCAAAAGTAAAAAGGTTTTGCATTGTGAATGCCCAGTAATGCAAAAACTTTTTACTTTTGATTTACACGTTTGTATGAATTTCCAACATAACGAGCAAACATTTTTATTCGTCAAGTTGGAAATTCATACAAACCTGTAAGGCAAAAGTAAAAAGTTTTTCATTCATATTGTATATGCTGCGAGTCGAGTCGAGTTTAATCCTAGTTTAACTCTCACTATACATATACAGTCAAACTTGGATATAAAAAATCGGGATATAACGAAAGCCTTGTTATAAGGAACTTATATAAAATCCCAAACTTCGATAAATACGTCGAACTTGGTTATAACGAACCTCAATGCACTAAAAATGTTATTCGTTATTTATAAGGAAGAAACGTATCAAGAGATCAATTTACCTACATTTGTATGTATTGTACATATTTCTCGAAGCTTGGGATTTTATATAAGTTCCTTATAACAAGACTTTCGTTATTACACGATTCTGTATATCCAAGCTTATATGCAAATGTAGGTAAATTGATCTCTTGATATAACGTTTTTTCCTTAAAACGAACAAAATGTTTAGTCCCTTGAGGTTCGTTATAACCAAGTTCGACTGTACAGAGTCGAGTTATTTTCTAACCAACTCTTGGTGTATATACTGCAGAGTTAAAAATATGCTGAGTTCAAAATGGATTGAAACCGAGTTAAAAATAACCAAAAAAATTTAACAAAATATCATTTCAGATGATTATTAGATTGATTATTCTTTTTGTTGATATGTGTTGTTTTAATTTTTCCAGCGATATTTTGTCTAAAATATTGTAATTTTCAAATCCTTGAAAATTAAAGGATACAGGTACCACCGATATGTCGGAATAATCTTTTTCGAAAAAAATATTATGCAAATTAATTAATTAAAATCTTAATAAACAAGAGATTTAAAATAAAACAACGAGTTTGATTGAAAAAATTAAAAACAAAATTCATTAATATAATATTTTTTGTAAATCGCTTTCATTCTTCAACAAAATAATCTAAAATAAAAATGACGAATTGGTCTGTATGAATTTTTCTTTACTTTTGTTGTTGTTTTTTTAACTCTACTCTACTCTGCGTATACAGTGCATTTTTAGAGTAGAGTTTAACTCGACTCGATAAATTATTATAGGTCGAGTCGAGTTTAACTCGACTCCGTATATAGTGAGAGTTAAAGTAGGATTAAACTCGACTCGACTCGCAGCATATACAATGTCATTGTGAATGCTGTGTTATTTGCATGGTAAATATTAAAATATATTTTTTTATTAATTTTAATACTTAGTACTTTCAATTCAACTCCATTTTAGTGACTGATACAAATATAAAATGTACTCAAAACATCTTCCAGTTCTTGAACATAAATTTATTTCGTTTAAACAAATGTTGGAGCGTTTTAAACAAGTAGAGACAAGCCCTTTGGAATTTAACAACGCAATTAAATCTGCTGGGTCAAAGATTTTATCAAAAGGACTCCGTTTTCCAGCTGACGAATTGTATTACGACTTAGATGAGTCACTGCTAGGCGCAGTTTTGAACCGTATTATAAATTGCGAGGGAAATGTCTATTATTATGAGCACGAGAAGCGTAGCTTACATAATATAAAATAAATGTTTCACATCCTTAATAAGCCGGCTACAGATGATCCGTTGCGAGGCGTTTATACGCGTGAAAGTTTTGAAAAATGGTTTAAACTTATATGGATAGATGAGTAATCTCAAATATTTGAAGTATAAACCTAGAAAACATGTAGAGTACAAGAATAATAATAAGTATTTTGAAAAATAATAAATCAGATCATGAATTTTGGTAAAAAATTGTGTCTTCTACTGTTTTTTATTTCATTTTTTCGTCTACATAAAAATTCGATTTGAATGGAATTTTTGGGTTTACGTGTCGGTATCTCTTTTTGATACTTAAAAATTTGTTCATAAAGTAGCGATCGTAAAGAGCTTCTGATAGATTTTCATACGCTAAAAAGAAATACATTCACCTTTTATTGCGATTAAGAATTGGAGCAAAATTTAAATCTGCTTCAAATGTGAAAAGTCTAATATGGTGGATTGAAATATGTACGTTTCACGTGAACACATTCTAATCTACCTAAGTAGGCTGCTGATAATCTTGTTTTGGACTATGCATTATGCAGATACTGACAGTGTTCCCGTGGGGCAAAGTGTTTTAAATCGACCGTGGCACACGACGTAGCATCAAATCTCATTGTGTATTTTTGATAAATAAATATGATAATTTTAATTAATCTTAATGTCAATTATTACTTCCAGCACTTTTGTTTTTCAAACAACTCTTCGTATTTGATATGATATTCCAATAGGGCACATGATTGTTCGGTGTAGGTACATGTGGTAGTTTTTGAAATCCACTACACTAAATGCAGAACCACAAGGACAAATTGAGGACAGCTCGGCACGTTTAACATTCAATTATTTGTTTTGGTTTTCCCCAACATTTCGACGGAATAATTCCTAAGAAATTCAAAAGTTATAAAAACTTACTTTTTTGAACTGCATAAAGCACAATTGCAAATTAATGCAAGTTTTTTTGAAAAAAGAATAACGGCGACTTAAAATTATTTTTGTAAAATGTTGTAAAATTTATCGGAGCTCTACTCGCTACAGATGCAGAAATAACCGACGATGTTTTATTAGTTTTCCTCAAAAATAATTAAAACATTTACCTATATTTAATTTTAAATTAAAAATTTGCTAATTGTACCCATTGCTGCAATATCGTGAACTTGTTATGTCATCTTTAAACTGCCTCGAATAAGAAATTCGAGTTCGAAACTTAAAAAGTTGCAAATTATGCCCAGACCTTTGGGTCTTGTGATATCATCTTGAAGCTTCTTATTTAAAGAAAAATGGCCAGCAGACAGCAAAAATCGATTGATCGCCCTTAAGAAGAGTGCAAAGATCTAAATAAAGTTGCAAAATGCCGAAGAAAGTTGTAGCCAATGCAGGAGTTTTATTAGTATGTTGTCCATCACTTGCTCTACATTGATAGTTGATACTATATTATAAATGAGCTTATGCTCAAAATGAGTATCTCAAAATTTTTGTAAATAAGTAAATAAATAACCGGAGAATTTGGAACAAAAAGTAGATGCAAGGTTTTCAGTTGGAACTGATAAGCGATGGGCGATTAAATTTGAGTGCAATTTTTGCAGGCTAACTTGACTTTTTAGTGCTGCTATTAGTTTTATTTAAATTTAGTTTAGTTAAATACCTATTATCAGTAAAGGAAAATCCTCTCGCAACGCTGAAACAAAAAAAAAGTAAAAATTCTTGTAATTGACTCGGTTTGATTGGAAGCTCGCACTCAATCAAAAACTAAAAGTAAAAAGTCAAACGTTTTTTAAAATACCTTTTGAATCTTTTCAGTCACGCAACTAAAAAGGAATTGCATGCGAATCGTCGAAAACAATTCAGTCAAAAAACGAAAGGAGTTTCAGTCATCGGTCAGAAAACAGTTTGACTGAAATGTCTTTTATTTATTTGGACTGAACAAACTTCTTGAAAGGTACTGCAGTCACAAATTTTTGAACTGAAATATATATTGGTAGGTTTGCTTCTATTTCCAGAAATTCTGCAGGAGGAAGTTTTAATTTGCAAATATTCGTAAAAGTGAGGTTTATTTTTAATAGAACTATAAAAATGGTAAGTATCCATTTTACTTTTTTCTGTGGCTGTGGCTTATATCACAATGAATTACTTAATAATTCAATGAAAACAAATATTTTGTTTTTTGTTGAATTATTATTTTTAAAAAATGATTTACAATTGTTTGTAAATAAATACTAAAAATAAATAATTCGTAACGCTTTCTTTTTTGTGATATTATTTTTTATTTTTATTGGAAGACCGGTTTCGGATTTTCTTCCTTCTTCAGTTCCTTATTTTGTTTTTATAATGCTACTAAATTTGATTTTTATTTAAAATTAGTTTATAAAATTGTTTCGTGTACTTTTTATCACCATGTCATAAATTTTGTTCGTTTTTGTGTTTCGTTTCTCGTTTAGTAACAGTGGATTATTCCGGTGTTTATATATTTCAATTTCTTCCATTCGGTCCATTATATTGCCTTTTGGAAGTTTGTGTAGAATTTTGAGGTTATTTTCTAAATTTGTGTACGAATGTTTCTCTGTATAAAGATGATGTGCATAATTAGATTTAAAATTTGTGGTATCATTTACCCTGTTGATTTCCTGCGTATGTTCTAAAAATCTCTGACGGAATGAACGTCCGGTTTGACCGATGTAAAATTTTGAACAATATTTTAAACTGCATTTTCCAGAATATTTTAAAACCGTTTCGGACGTACAAAACCATAACATTAATTTCAATTTTTACAATAATTTTTCCTGGAATTACTTTTTAATTATTTGACTGAATCTCTTTTCCAAAAGAATTTCAATCAAAAATCCAAAACGAATTCCAGTCAAAAACATTTTGACTTGAACGCCTTTTTAGTTTTTTGATTGATCTACCTTTTGAAAAGGCATTTCAGACAAAAAATATTTTGACTGAGTTACTTTTTAATTTTTGACCGAAACATCCTTTCTTTTTTTGACTGGGGCCCCGAAGCCGATGTACAGGTCTATGAAGGCATTTCAGTCTAAAACTATAAGAGTTGGCTTTTAATTTTGACTGGTTCAAATATATACTCGCACATTCGAAACATGAAGCTTTTAAAAAATAAAAAGATGGTTTGGATGGAGTAATGGTTTTAGCACTATTTATGAGTAAACAAATTCCTTAACATTATCGTTTCTTTTTATTATTTCAGTGTTACTCAAATGGATGTACATACATATTAAATAGGCAAATAATGTTGCACTTATGACTTTGTGCTTATTAATCATTTAATAGCGAATTTCTGTGGATCCTTGAGATGAGATGGCTTAATAAAAACCAGGCTGGAATCACGAAAAATTATGCCTCTTTTCAATACCAAAGCCAATATCGTACAGAGTAACTTTTACAATTTTTGATTTTTTCATGTCATTGAATTTTTTTTATTTCGATGTTTTAAATACATAATTAGCTTAGAACCATTCATTTTGTGTATTGTCAACAAATAAAAAATCAAATATAATTTAAAAAATGTGTTTAAATGCGATTGAACAAACTTTGAATATAGAGAAAATATTTGAAAAATTTGAAATTTTTACAAGAATTGCGAATTTGCAAAGAAAATTATAGTGTTTAAATTGTCTATGAACATAGCATATTTCACAACCATGCCCATTTCGAAATTAAAAAAAAAAATATTTCGCTCCACCCTAATGTTTAATTCAATTACTTCGTTTAACTATATTGTTTTATTATTGTAATTCTAACAAAACATATACATACATATAATAATATTATTATATAAGAATATTATTCTAACAAAATACTCAAAACAACAGGCGCCACAATATCACTTGCACATCACTTGCAAAACTATAAACGCACTCTTCTCTATTGATTATTCATATTTCAAGTTGAAAGCCATAACGAAAAACGACTCAACAGTTGTATAAAATTATAGAAAATAGCAGCGTCTCCAAATAAATCAAGATAAAATAAGTTTTTATTGTAAAAATGCATGTACTTATATGTATCCTTAAAACTTCGAACATTCATTTTTACATCTACTAAATACGATACATTGTTCTTGTATTTCAGATTTCACAAATGACCTATTTTTAAAATGAAAAAATAGTTTTTCCTCTTCCTCAGTTTTTGTTAGATGTAGGTAGTTGCGATTTTTTTATTTTGATAAATATACCTCCTTATATATCTTTTTTTAAGCAAAGATTACGTTATAATTATTATTTTAAATATTAAACTCTCAACAATTGATATACGATCGAAAAAGAAAACTTTAATCTAGTAACTATCTGTATCCAATTTGAGTAGCATGAAAAGTTCAACTTTTTAAATTACAAACTGTTTTAATTTTTTTTTAACAAGGCCTTATATGAGGGGTTTCGATTTTATTTGCTGTTCGTTTGTTCGTCAGTATGTTACCTTACTTGTATTACGATTTACGGTTGATGAAAAAATAACATATGTATAACAAAAGTATTTCACGAATTCCATATAACGTACTGTGACAGTGTGCGAATGTCTTATAGAACCAAAATTTAATAACAAATTACTTTTTCTAAAACAATTCTTTATGATTTATAATGACCAATTTATCTCTTCATTTAGAATATATTAAATATTTAAAAATCGCATTACTAATTGCCAAAATATTTAACAAAATACGTATAACGTACATGTGACAAATTTTTTCCTCTGATTTTGAGTTGTGTACGTTATATAAAATTACTTGCGAATTGGTTTGGACCTGAAACTCAGTTTTTTTATCTAAATAGAGGGAGCTATGCTAAAATATTTTAGTGCTGTTTTCATTTAGAATAACCTAATACTAACTGACTTTTCAATTTTTCACTAAATAACGTACATGTCACATGGATAACGTACGTGTGACACCATACAAACTTTTCTATGGCGAAAATTTTTTAATTCTTTATTCAAATGCAATTCGTTGTGCAAGTGCAAAAACATCAAAAATTATGTCATATTTTAATGTCGAAATATTTCTTTTCTAAACAATATAGCTGTTATTATCATCTATCGATTCCATTTTTCAAGTTTGAGGGTTACCTTTTTGTGGAATTCATGATTTGCACTGCAAATAAAACCCCATACATAAACCCCATACATGCAATCCAGTTTGGAAGGTCCAACTTGGTTCGTTTTTAGTTACTTGCATTAATTTATATTTCATAAATACACAAACGAGTAACTGTCTAATTAAAAAAATAATAATATAAAAATAATAATAAAAAAAAATTCTTCTTAACTTGCCAAATCTTAATAATAAGAAAATCACAAATAAGAAGTATGTACTATCCTATTCAAAATTGTTTGTGCAAGCTTAATTTTGACTTCAATTTGCCGCAAGCAAGAAATTGTTGGCCTTGCTATAGCTAAAAAATCATATAGGATAAGGTTCCAGATGTCTTTATCAACAAATTTTTCGGCCACATGCAAAGTGTCGTAGACATGTAAAAAAACTGAACATGGGCTTACAAAACATAACTGACTAAATCACTACTTAATTAACCAAAAATAATTTTAAATTTCATTAATTTTCCATTGTTTTGCAATGTGCATAAACAATTTTGAATAGGATATAATATAGTACTACTAAAAAATTGTATCATTTGACGATAAAAACTATGTTCAAACTTAGGCAATACACCAAATGAGTGAATTGTTGTTTTCTTGACTCAAAGCGCCTTGCGGTCAAAATCACATTATAGTAAAGGAGTCTATTCATATTGGCAAAACAGTTATACATTAGGAAAAGTAAAGCCATAAAACGTTTTGAATAATTTGGTATGTTTCCAGTGTTAGATGAGATGTATGGGTATTTTACATTTTCAGTGAAGGTTAAAAAAATGGAAGGTTACAATGTAAATGCACCTATCATCTCCCAGTAGCCGTGATCGTCTAGTGGTTAGGACCCTACGTTGTGGCCGTAGTAACCCAGGTTCGAATCCTGGTCACGGCAATGTTTAATTATTCATATATGAATGAAGAAACATTGTCACGGATGGGAGATTTTTTGTTTTCTTCTCCGAATAGGGGCCCTGTGTCTTTTGGATAATTTTAAAAACACCTTTCACTTTTTCATGGGAGTAATTCGACGCAAAATGGAAGTAGGTAAGTACATATATACAAAATAAAAACAGGGCAGATAGTTTTCACTTTTCAGTATTTGGCATTATAACATAAATGTACAGTGAGACTGATCTGAAAATAGTGAAAATACTTCAGGCCTTGGTTATGAAATAAGCAAAATTTGTACATGTATTATAAATTCAGGCGTATCATATTACACACCATTGGGATCTATTATTAATTTATTGTGTATCAGTTTGCACTATATACTTTATAATAATTAAACTTTTAATATTCACTTACCGGCTTTGAAATACTATAGCGAGACTACTATTTTCATAGAATCGATTATTTTTACCGTTGAAACTATTACTACGTGCACATTTATAAGCGTTTCCACCTTGTGAGATATACGTGGCACAAGACGTGGCCATTGATGACATAGAACTGCCACCACCATCCACTAATGTATCGCTACTACCCGATGATGAATTTGAATCTGATGATTTTCTACGTGTGATAACTTTTTTACAAATGTACGTGCTACCCGTGGTCGAATAGTATGAAAGAAACGGTGATGTCTCTGTATTTTCTATGAAATTTAAATCTTGCAGCGAACCCGCAGGTGAATTAAACAATGAATCAGCAGTTACTAGTGTATCTGCATCTGAATCTAAATTATGAATATTTAATAAATGCGTTAGTGGGAAAATAATAATAAATTCTAAATCATAAATATGTACATAATTCATTTATTGTATATGTAGGTATAATTCACATTTAGTACTTGGTCTAAAATTTAAATTTTCTACTGTTAAAACTATTACCTTGTTCGAAAGCATCGTAGAATTCATCGTCATCTGTATCATAAATTCGAGGCGGTTTATGTGATAATGATCTAGGTACTGTACCCGTTTCTGATATATGGGAGGCAACAGTTTGTTCTAGTTCATGATGTTCTTTAGCTAGTACATTTAAGGCTTCCTCGAGGACCCGACATTTCTCCTGAAGAATAACAAAAGTACAAAAAATGATTAAAAAGAAAAGGATAAGTAATTCCTTTTTTAAGCGTGTTTCCGCCCGGGTTCGAACCGGGGACCTTGTGCGTGTGAAGCACACGTGATAACCACTACACTACGGAAACTACCAGAAATTCGTCGTTAAAATTGCTTTAATTACCTGCTCTTGTTTTAGCTGAAGAACACGAATATCTTCTTGCTGATGAAATAACGTGAGGCAGTGTTGCAGACTGGATAACATATTTGCGGCGGTTTCAGAAACAAGTTGAAATCGCTGAAAATTTATATAAAAAAATTTATGTGATCAGTACGAGTTTATTAAGTGGTATTAATTAAATACCTAATAAAATAAATAGCAAAAATAAAATAAAAAAATTGTTACCAAATAGGTGATTGCACTACAGCTTACCATAAGCGCCGACATTGGTAAGCTTGAGGAAGAATCGGCGGTATCTAAACTTTTTTGAAGTGCCTCAACTAGTGTTGCACATTCTCCTAATTGGCGTTGCAGTACTTCATAACTAGCCGTCGCCGATCCTAGTGCATCAGACATGCAACCGAGCGGTTTAACAATGGCACCTAGGTCATCATCACTATCCGAACGTCGTTTATCGATACCCCACAAGTAATGAGAACTATAAGCGGAATGTTCTTGGAATGCATTAATCCACTTTTGACGATCAATTTGTGCATTCTCACCGTTACTCAGAACACTCAGACGATGTACGGCACCATCGTTAAAATGCACCACGAATGAGGATAAATCCGTTGTAAGGGGAGTTACTCGAGCATTATCTAAATATTTGTAGTCACGTCGTTTATTGCTACTCATTGTGGAGTCGGCGCGACTTGCAAAGTAATTTAAAACGCCCCTCTCGAGTAACGCCTGTTGGGAATTTGAAGAATAGAGTTTGAAATTAAATTTATCGGGACGTTTACCTACCCATACTGGTTTCCATCCTAAAAATCTTGATCTCTTTAGTAACGGTCCTTCGAATCTCACAGCTGTTTTTTGTACTTTTCGAACGGCTTTAACATTCAGTACTTGTAGCGTTTGTTCATCACGTGCTAAATCCGAAGCTAATTGGCCACGATTATTTCTAATATTTGTATCTATTCCATTTTGTAAAAGTAATACTGCCGTTTCTTTGTGACCTCGATAAGCCGCACAATGAAGGCTTGAGTTTCCCTGGGCATCAACACAATTGACATTGGGCGGATAAGAACCTTTCAGCTTAAAAGAAAAAAAAGTTTAAAATATAATTCTCACAATTTTATGAGTTACCTAGATTCGATTTTGTACTCACCAAGCCGTTAAGCACATCTATATTCCCTTCTCGTGATGCCGTTAACATTTTACTTTCTTTCCGGAGCTTTTCCGTAGCTTCAGCGGCGCGAAGCAGCTTATTGATCTCTTGGCCCACTTCATTCGAAGGGACCATATCCCGCGGAAGACGTCCCTCACCATTTATTATATTTACATCACCATTGTGCTGGAGTAATACCATCACGAGATCTTCTCGTCCGATAAACGACGCTTTATGTAGTGGCGTATCCCCATTATCATTTACCGCATTTATATCGGCACCGCGCGATAGTAAAATTTCCATGACATCGCGATGTCCAAAGTAGGTTGCTAGATGCAGAGGTGTCCATCCCAAATTACTTTTTGACTTACCCTTGCAACTGATATCAAATGCGAATCGGCCAGCTTCCCGTTTTGCTAGTAAATCTCTAACTAAATCAACATCACCATTACGACAAGCGCGTAAGAAATGCTCCTCCACATCAGAATCAACACTGCTGCTACTTGACGAACTATCCGATTCGCTCATACTTTTTACTAGGTAGTGTAAAGAATTTATCTATCACGCCTAATCCCTTTTAAATTCACAACAACATCACTTTGAATACAAAAAAAACATATCGAGATAATTTTACCGAAATATAAAACTGGTTGGTTACAAAATCAACACACACCCCAATTTACGTGAAACAAAAAACTCTTTTTGCGTTTGGTCTTTAAATTAAAAAAATTTATAAAACTAATTTATTTTTTTAAAAATCAATATCACAGATTATCGTGAAATAATTATTTATAATTTGCGTACACAATTATTTTGAGAGTTTTTTCCTATATTTTGGTGTTTTGTTTACAAAAAATGTTATACAAAAATATTTTTTCTACGTTTTTTTGTTGTACGCGATGCATAATTTTTCGCTATATGAAATGTCAAAAAAACGTATGATTTTGTTGCATGCCAAAACGCTATTCAGCACAGGGGTGAACGAACCAATTGCCGTGTAGAATTTTGCAAGTACATATATTGAATGTTTGTAGACATTTTGACTAGATTCCTTTCAAATTCAATTTGTTTAGGAGGAATTATTTTGAATCTATTAAAACAGTGCAAGACATCCGAATTTAAAGGAGTTTTGAGAACAGTATTTAAATAATATTTATTTTTTTAAATCAAAATTTGATAGTTTACACAACAATGTTCGAAATTAGACGGCTTCGCCACAAATAATTTTAAAGCAGTTTGTATTTCTTGCTTAAATAAACATGTTAATTAAAAATAAATGTAATTTTCGTTTATAAAAAGATGCCTAAGTATTAATTCTTTATTCAGTTTGACGAAGTCGAGCTAAACGCTGGGTTAATTCGTCTTGTTCTTGAGATACCTGTGTTGAAGTTCCAATTGCAGCCGATTGTGGTCCAGCAGGTAATTCCATGTTTAATTCCAAACTGTAAAATGTTTTAAGTTAAATGAAATGTTATTTAACATTAGAATTTACAAATCACTTACCCAGCTTCATCGGCGACGCGTTGTAGTAAGTTATCAACATCACCTTGAGGAATCGCGGTTGTAGTAGTTTGTGACATCGTATTCTCCATGTATGAACTTTGTACATCGAGATCTTCGAATTGTGATTCAAATCGATCCATAAGGGTTGAAATTTTCTCAAGATTCATTCCCTTCATAGCTGCATCCATAGCTTTGACAACTCCGGCCATTGAATTGGTAACTTTTCTAGTAGTTAAGGCACTTTGAACACGACTTGCTACACCATCAACACGAGCACTCATCCGTAAATAATTAATAGACTGATTTTTTTGCCTAATTGCATTTTCTGCATGAATCCGGGCCACCTCCATATTCCCTTTCTGTATAGCTTTCTTTACTTTGACCTGTTCCAATTTTTCCAATTTTTCACATTTTTTTGCACTTCTCTCCAGATCCTTAACAGCAAACTTTAAATTAAATAAATGCTCTGAAATTTAAACTCTAATTAAGGAAAATATGTAATAATTTTTTTTAATCAAATTGGATTCAACCCCTGTCACGACTTTGAAAAGGATACTTTCCATCGATGAAACCGACATATCGTTGCCCGTTTTGAATAAATTAATGTGTCACAAGATAAATTGAAACAATTAAACGTTATTACGTTTAGTTTTTTTTTGTAATAATTAGGGTTTTTAATCACAAAATTGATTTGCGTTTATTGTGTATGAGTCACTTTTGTCAAATTTTTATTTGTATTTCTCAAATGTCAGATAATTTACAAGGCGAATTCCAATGCAAATATAGTGACATCTATTTGCAGAGAGAAAGCTGTTTGCGGTAAGTACTAAATTTGAACCGCAAGTATTCGCTTTTTAACGCAAAGTGGCTGACATCTGGTGTACGATATTGAAACTAGAGTTAATGGTGAACAGCACTCAAAAAAATATATTTTTGGACAATTTTGTCGGTTCAAAACAATCTTTTATTGCATATGAAAGATATTCAGCGGCAAAATAATTCAAAAACACTTAAAAATAAACGCTGAACTGCTGTTCACCTTTAACCCTTAAACACTTTTATGCGCCGATGCGGCTATTTCAAATGTAAATATTAAATATTTCTTTTATTCTAAATATTACCACTCGAAGATTTTAAACTCTTCCACTGTAGATTTTCTAACTTTTATTTGAAATAATTGAATTAAACGAGATTTGTTTGTCGAATTTTCTAAAATTACATGAAATAAAAATCATAACAGTGGTTGAGGGTTAAATGTAGTGGCGATCGTGCCACCTCTTGCGGTACTTTAAAGGCGAATAGAAATTTGAAATGAAAAATGGGTGGTGTTCTCGTATTTTGTGACTGTTATGGCATTTTGAATTATGGCGGCTCTAAACGAAAAAATTGTCTCTGCGTTAATGATTAATTATTTAAGGCCGATTTAGATGTAGAAAAATGTTTGCCTTGCAAGAAAAGAAGATTTTAGCACATTACAAAACTCGTTTGGATGACAAGAACGACAATTAATATGAACATGCAAACTATAAAATATACGTGCTGAAATTGATAGGAGCGCTAAATCAGTTGCTTTGCACAACTTTAATTTACAACCTTCAACCATAGCGAAAGAATTTTCTATCCATTCAACCTTGCTGTTTTTCACGGTATTCATAAACATCGATAAAAGTTTATCATGCCCAAAAATCTCTTTAATTGTTGAACTGTTGACGGATATGTGAACTGCTCGCCATGACCCTTGTTGGCGACGGTAAAAGTAAACATAAATAATTTCTGAATGTTTAAATTATCTCGAAAATCAAAGTTAAAGGAATGCAAAATGTCCAGACAAGCTAAACAGCAAAATAGATCCCTGGAATCGGGGCCGTGTCAATGGTATACGGAGTTATACGCAGAACAAAAAATGCCGTCTTCTATCCCCAAATAAGTTTTGTTTCTTTATAAAGTTAGAATTTTTCAATTAAAATACCTTGAAAAGCAAAATATTTTTAAATATAACGGTGTTTTGATGTGTCGGTTGTCGGATACCCGCCCTTCATTTTTCGTTAAGTTGCCGCTAAACCCAGCTTGCGTATACTGAGTTATTAGGTAAGTTACACGACCCTGCCAAGAGTAATAAAACAGTTCACATACATAAATCGTCACGAAGTAAAAGAAATGGCAGAGAGAGACCAAATGATTTAGTTACAGAACTGCTAACAATGAGTAAATGAGTTCTTAACCGATGTGGATAATTGAGGTGCTGTTTGGATGGATGAGATCATTATCATCCTTGACATACAAAATAGCCCATGAACAGTCATATCAAACATACATTAGTGTAGAAATCGTCGCCTCAGTATTATCTTGTACCAATGTACCAATGACACGTACGACAAAATAATACTGAGGCAACGAAATGATGACAAGCACAAAGGAAGAAAGAGTAACACAAGGAACGAAAGCACGCTCCAGATCGTTTCTTCGGAGTAAAAGACACGGGTAGAATGTACAAAAAAGCATAAATTTTCACCTAGAACTGTCATCGCTGCCAGAGGTAGTTTCAGTCTGTTCGGCTCATTAACAACTTTTCTGACAGTTTTATTTATATTTCGGTAATGACTAAAACAAATGCATGGGACAAAAACCGTTACGCCGATGCCCGATGCATGAACAATTAATGAAAAATGGTTAAAAGCTGTAACTGCCCACCTTTTCTTTATACCCTTGACAGACTAGTACTTCTAAGCGCGATTAGTGATTTTTTCGAGATTAGCTGTAGTGTGTTAAGTTGAAGATTAGCTAATCTCGTTTTATTTGAGTGACTAATCGAGATTAGTGCACTAATCTTTGAAAATTTTGAAGTTTATCTCGTTGTATTGGGTTTCAACATTGCTGAAAATGTAAGCGGCGTGAGTTTATGATAGAAGTTATAAAATCAGGTACTTCCGGATCATAGCCAGATAGTTATTTTTTACGAAGAACGAATATCAAGACTTTTGCAACTTCAGGGGTGACATGTTGCACCATCACTTCGATTCGTTTTCGATTGTGTTTTGTCTCTTGTAACAAGAACAAAATTGCACTCTATTTCGCGTTTTCAATTATGCTTTTTTAAAGCTATCTCAGCTTGCTCAAATAAAACAACATTCTATTTCTACTTTCATTCATCACTCTTTATCACAAAAAAATTTGTTTGCGATATTTTATTGATGTGAAGAAAAGGAAAAGTATACAGAAGGCTGAGATCCTTTGACTATATATTTTTAAATGGACTGCTAGTTGCTTACTTCATATGCGATCCAACATACAGTGGCGGTCAAGAGGCAAATCGTGGCGAATTCGCTAACTAAAAAGTTCGTTACCATTTAATTTATTAGGAATAATCGAAAAATCAACATTAAGATTAAATTTTATAAAAGAAAACATCATTAATATTTGAAATTATAAGCAGTTGTAAGCACTGAATATTAAAATAAACATTTATTTTTGTACTCACAGATGCAAAGAAACAGTCTTATCTGTCAATGGCAAACTGGTATCACAACACAACCAACTACGACACACTTTCTCCCCATT
The DNA here is from genome assembly GCA_963556165.1 of Tipula helvola. NCBI lineage: Eukaryota > Metazoa > Arthropoda > Insecta > Diptera > Tipulidae > Tipula > Tipula helvola. The sequence continues at coordinate 6,476,072 of OY744483.1, forward strand.
TTCAGTAAAAATAAAAGAAACCGAGGAAAAATTTTGTGCAAAAATCACAATTAAAATATCTCAAATCAAATTAAATTGAATTTAAAACTATAAAACAGTGACAAAATAGAAAACACACGAAAATGAGCCAAAAATTAAATAAAAATTTATTGATGTTGACAACTTTGACAAATCTTTAGTTTTCGTTTTTGCCGCAATTTGCCTCTTGACCGCTAGTTGTATGTTGGCATCAAATAAATTATAATACCCTATAAAGGACATTAACGGTCAAAAAACGGCGATAGATAGATTAAATCTTAAGATGGCACTAGTAGTTTTTAAAAAAATTTTTTTTTGTTGTATCGAAACAAAAATATAAACAAAAGCAAAAAACACGAATAAAACTTACAACTAGACATGAATTATAAAAAAAATTAATTTTATTTTTGATTTATTAACCAAAAATTAAAAATTGTTAAAGCTGACATCTTTAGAAGTTATCCCGTACTATGTTTTCCCGTATTAAATAATACTGCATTATCGATAAATCTGCCAATATCATTGACCGCAAATTTACTATGGAAAAGTGTCATGATGTCCTTTATAGGGTATTATAATTTATTTGGGCAATACCAAAGCAAATAAATATTGACATCTAGAGTTTCAGAGAGAAAGCGATATTTTCACGGTTTATTTTGTACTAAATTTGAACCGCATAAAGTCTAAAATCACTTTGAAATGTGAGAAAAATGTGTTTGGGAGAACGTCGACTATTTGTGTTCTGTCTTTTTCTGTGTAAATCATGGCGGCCCTAAATGAAGGAATTATTTCTGCGTTAGCATTTAATTATTTATTAAAAAAAGATAGAAATTTAGCGGAAGTATTTAAAAAGAAAACTAATGCGGTAAGTACATTTGATTAATGGTGAAATAAAAATCATGAAACACGATATATTATCAGTGAATTTAGGTGTTAAAATATTGTGTCCTATACACGTGTTTTGGCGCAGTTACAAATTTTGTTTTCGAGGCAATATCTTGTTAATATGCTATAATTTACTTTAGTTAATGCAATTCAAATACAACTAACGATTGAAATACAAATTTTACATGATATCTATGATCTGCACAAAAATAAAAATCACGTGTTTTCGTTATATTTTTAGCCTGCACTACCTAAAGGGTCTCCAAGCTTTGAAGATGTAGTGGCGTATTACCAAAAATCAGCGCCGAAAAAAATTGTACAAATTAAATCGTCGGTTGGTACATCCAGTTCCGAAGATGACAGTTCAGATGACGATCAAACAACCAAAAAAACAATAAATGCTTCTGCAACTAATGGCAAGTTAGCTACTCCAGCGGGGAAGCTAAATGGGAATGTTAAAAAATCCAGCGATACTTCAGATTCAGATGACAGTTCGGAAAACGAAAAACCAGTTGTTAAAACTCCGCTAGTGAAACCAGTTGCCAAGAAGGCTAAGTCTAGTGATGATTCAGATTCGTCAGAAGATGAAAAACCACAACCAAAGGCAGCTCTGTTAAAAACTCCAGCTAAAACTCCAGTTAAACCGGTAGCAAAGAAAGCTGAAAGCTCAAGTGAAGAAGATAGTTCTGAAGATGAGAAACCAGTTACTAAAATATCGGTGCCACAAGCAAAAACACCAGCTAAAGTTGTTGCAAAGAAAGCCGATTCATCTAGTGATGACAGTAGCTCCGATGAAGAGGAGGCTAAACCAAAGGTTGCTGTAAAATCAACACCGGCAAAAGCCACCCCGGCAAAAGCCACCCCGGCTAAACCTTTAACTAAGAAAGCTAAATCATCAAGCGATGATGATAGTTCTGAGGAAGAAAAACCCCAGCCGGCAGTGCCACTGAAAAAAACTCCTGCAAAATCGGCACAATCTAAAGTGCCTCTTAGTAAAACACCAGTCAAAAAGGCTGATTCATCCAGTGATGATTCCAGTTCTGAAGATGAAAAACCAACCGCAAAAAAATCGGTTCCACAGCAAAAGACTCCCGCTAAACCAGTTGCGAAAATTGCCGCAGCATCATCTAGTGACAGTTCTGATGAAGACGAAGTCCCTCCGCCCAAGAAAGTAGCAATTACATCATCTAAAATAATAGCGCCAATTGCTAAAAAGGCTGAAAGCAGTAGTGAAGAATCTTCATCTGAAGAAGAGTCAGCGAAGAAACCGATGGCTAAGACTCTAGTCAAGGTAGTACCAGCTAAAAAACAAGAATCAAGCGAAGATTCAGACGACAGTTCCGATGATTCGCCTGCTGTTACTCCAATTGTTAAAAAAGGTATACCTGCAAAAGCAACTCCAGCTAAAAAAGCTGAAACCAGTAGTGAAGACAGCTCCGATGATGAGGATGAAGCGCCACCAGCTAAAAAGTCTATTCTAAAAACACCCAAGAAAGATTCAGACGACGAAGATGATGAAGAAGATGACGATCAAGAAGATACAGTAACACCTGGGAAAAAACGTAAAGCAAGTGATGAATCCGAGACACCGTCTACAAAAAAGCCAGCATATAGTAATTTTGTCAAGGGTGGATTTAAGGGCGGAGATGGTGAAAATAAGGTATGTGTTTTTTTTTTTTTACCCAAATAAAATTTTAACGATCCAAATTTAGTCGTCGACCCCACAAAATAATGCAAAGCAACGATTCAGTGGAAAATTTGATAAAAAATTAGCCAAAGGCTCACCAGGGAATACACCATTCCGACGGGTTCGTGACGAGGATGTTGAAATTGATCCGAGAGTTGTAGATAATTCGTTTGAGGCTAAGGTAAGTGTATTGAAAAATTGGAAAATGGAAAGAAAAAAATTGGAAAACACGACTGCAGCATCTTCAGGTTGAGATCAAATTTCATTGTTAATCCCTCCGCTACACACCACTTTAATTAGAAATTTATGTTACATTTTTTTTTTTTTTATGTTGAAAGATGCTAATATTGTGTTTTTCTTTTTTTATCTTTTCATATTTTCACTCAAATCTGTAATGAATGATGAAAACACGCGCAATTTTCAAATCGCAATGGGATTACACATGAAATAGGTTGGAAATAATCGTGGCGGCCGAGGAGGTAATCGAGGTGGTTTTGGAAATCGCCAATCATTTGGGGGCCAAGACGGGAATACCGAAGAAATCGATGAGAATGGAGGAGGTGATTTCAAACGGAAATCATTTGGCGGTGAACGCGGTGGTGGTTTTGGAGGACGAGGAGGCGGCCGCGGACGTGGTTTTGGTGGTGATCGCGGCGGCCGAGGTGGAGGCGATCGTGGAGGACGCGGAGGCCGTGGTGGCTTTGGAGGCGATCGAGGAGGTCGTGGTGGTTTCGGAGGCGATCGAGGAGGTCGTGGTGGATTTGGAGGTGGACGAGGACGCGGAGGTTTTGACAGAGGTGGACGAGGTGGTGGTGATCGAGGTGGACGAGGAGGATTTGGCGATCGAGGTGGACGAGGAGGATTTGGCGGCCGGCCCTCTTTTGGCAATAAATCATTTGAAAATAACACAGAAAACAAAAAAATTACATTTGACGATTAGAGTTGCGTGTGTTTTTATTAGTTTAAAACAAATTGTATATATTTTTTTAATTGGTACCTACTAACTCAAAACCACTTGAATGAAATAACAGAATTAACGGGAAAATTTATTTTATAGAGAGGAGCACGAGGGTCTTGGGGTGAAAAAGCAAATATAGATTTAAAGCATACGCGTGGCAAATCATTCAAACACGAAAAAACAAAGAAGAAACGTGGTGCATATCGCGGTGGTTTCATCGATACTTCGGTTAATTCTATAAAATTTGAATAATAATCCTTCGTGTGCTAATTTTAATTAAAAAGATGTTCTTGTATAAAGTGATTTATGAAATTTAGTTTATATATTAACATAATCATAAGTCATAACTATTATTATTAATTATAAGGAATTACTTATATAAAAGTTATATTTTTCTTACACAAATTATATTTTGCTTTTGTTATAATTCAACAAAAAAAATTATGAAATGTATTCGTGAACATTTATCTACTATCTTAATTAATAAATTGTTTTCCTTTTTAGAAATAATGTAATGATAAAAATTAATATTACGAATATGAATAGCATTTATTTGATTTTACTTTTAATACAAATAAATTGTTTATGTAATTCTAGAGAAATAAAACACAATAGAATAACATACCGAGTAGCTACTTGTATTTTTATAGAAAAAAAAAAAAAACAAATAGAACTAACCGATAATAATTACCTACCTCATTCATTTCCGGAATCATTCTCGTGGTCGATCGAAATTCAGCATTTACTGCCGCCTAGTCCAACATCCCGAAGAAAATTTCCACTGGCCGGCGATTCTCCAGGTAACGGTAAAAGTATGCTATCAAACGCTTCTGTACCGTCCTTAGTTTTGTTATAATGAGTAATTATTGCTAGTTTATCGTTCGAGTCTACTTGTGACGAATGTATGAATGATGAGGTTACCAAAGTAATCGCCCCTATTATGATTGTCGAATCGATCGACAATCAACTCGACCCTATTGCGTGTTCGTTTTTTCATTGGTTAAAAACAATCTTAATTCTGTGACCATATAGAAAATTAATTAACCGCTCTAATTCAACCTGATGACAATATTTTATTCACTGGTGACTTTAACCTTCCTTCTATTAACTGGTTTTTAACAAATTTTCTGAAATAAAAAAGTTTTTCCTTTTTCATACAATATTCGCGTTTTTCCATTAATGAATATTTTTATTCATTTTTGAAGAACTTTTTTAATTCAGCTTTTTTTAATTCATGTAGCCCCGTTCCAACTAACATAACTGCGTGTCTCATGCTCATCTTGATTAGTATGTTCAGCTTGAGGTCAAAACAATGCAATAGCATATTAAACAACAATGACAGTTTATTGGATCTGGTATTCTGCTAAACCGACATGAACATTGAAATTAAAACATGGTCTGGATCTTGTAAAATCTTGCAGTATTTATTACACACCTATTAATACGCAAATCCAAATACTGTTTTGTAATTGTATATACAACTTGTATAACTTTAATCATAATTTTAATTCATATTATTTAGATTTTAAAAATGGAGATTATGTTGGTCTGGAAACGATTCTCGACGCTGTTGATTGTAACAGTGTAACACTTTTACAGAATATCGATGTGCTGAACAATTTTACGAACTTTTAAATTCTGCCGTATGTCAATTCGTTTCTCGTAAATACAGGGTGGGCCAAAAGTCACGCCTGCATGCTGCGTGTTAAAATTGAATAACTTTTTGTTTATTTTCAGATTTTATTCACCGAACCTTGTTACACCAACATGCAAAATTACACGAACGAGCAACGGACCAAAGTGGTAGAATTTTACTTTTCCAATGAGCATTCAATTTTACTGACGCAACGAGCCTATCGAAATTATTTCAACACCAGAAATGCACCTAGCCAAACCGCAATTAATCGTTTAATTGCACGGTCCCGACAACAAGGTTCAGTGTCAGACTTGCCACGAACAGGAGACCGAGAATAGTGCAGAGGCAGGTGAACATTGATCGTGTACGGAACAGTGTTGAACAATATCCAGAAACATCAACACGAAGACGTTCTATATAACTGGGCATGTCTTTATTAAACCATTAATTGCGGTTTGGCTAGGTGCATTTCTGGTGTTGAAATAATTTCGATAGGCTCGTTGCGTCAGTAAAATTGAATGCACATTGGAAAAGTAAAATTCTACCACTTTGGTCCGTTGCTCGTTCGTGTAATTTTGCATGTTGGTGTAACAAGGTTCGATGAATAAAATCTGAAAATAAAAATAAAAAATAATAATTTACAGCAGGCGTGACTTTTGGCCCACCCTGTATCTGTTAGAGTTAAAAATGAACCGTGATATTACTATACGTATAATAACACCATGATTAATTTGAAAAATCGTAAAACCATAATGCGGGTAAAAATCCTCTTTACCTAGAACTTGGAAGATGGGAAAGGATCTTAAAATAGAAAAACTTCAATTTCTAAAACAAGTTTCGTGTTTGCTAATAAATAAAAATTCTTTTTCATTCCTGATTTCAATTAAAAACATTCTGCAAATTATAAAGTCGAAAGAGCTACCGTTCAGGGATTCTAGATATGTATAAGAATTCCAATGGTAGATTAAACTGCCAACATAGAAAAATTAATCCTTGCTACTTTCAAACGCAGAGTTAATAATTTTTAAGCTGGAGGAATTGAGTCACATTCCTCAGTAATTAGGCTTACCTTTTTAAGTTTATTAGTCTTTTAGTCGAGATGATTAGAAGTTACACAGATTACACATGAATAGAATATTAGAAAGTGGTGTCCTACATTTTAAATCAAAACGAATGGTATAAAATGCTCCCTATGTTCTCCTCGTTGTGAAAGAATGTCCCTGAAAGCTGCTAATTCACTTCTTGGCGGCTTCGCTGAACCAGGTTTATAATTTTTTGTTTGAAGAAAGAAGAGAGACCATGCGCTTCTTTGCATTGTGTTTGGCAGACGAATTACTCATAAATGGGGTTATGCAAACAACCAACAAAAATTGTGGGTAACGCTGAAAAGTTGAAAACCCTTCCGGCATTGTTCTTGCAAAACAAAGTTCGCTGGTTTAAAAAATAATTTTGTCGAACATAATTTATGTTTAGTCAGACTCGCGATCTCAATAAATGACGTTGAGCATAGCGCTGGGCTACATGTGAATATACTTACCATAAATAATAATAAGCACAAAGTACAAATTTAAAATTCAAACGCAAAGTTTCAATATTTTAAAAAATAAATAATTTATTTTACATATTATTGCTTAAGTTTTATAATTAAAATACAAACCTATTATTTGAAACAAAAAAATAAATAAAATTTTAAAAATGAAATATGTATTCTATACTTTTTGCTAACTTTAGTGTCTGGTCTGAAGATGCAGAGTTACTTTTAAAAATACCGTTTGGCTTTCTAGTGCTACCTTTTACAGTTACACATAGAGTTCTGATTTAGCAAAAATTTCGAATCCGAAATATATTCAGTTTTGTATTATATTGCTTAAGTCTAACCAATATTTGGGCTTCAAGCTTAATGTTTCCAAACAAGATTAGACACAAAGCGAAAATCATTTGAAAACAAAAAGTTGTCATTTTAAATATTCGTTGTTCAATATACGAGTATAAATTATGCGTAATTATTAATTAATTAATTATTTTACATTTTTTTTATTCGATTTTGTTCTTATTATAATTTATGTACTCTCCTAATAATTTCTAATTAAATATTAATACGAAATAACAAATTTTTTATGGTATTATATTTGGATTTTGTGATGGACCCTTTGAATATTTTGGCTTGCAAACACAACCACTTTCGACTAGTACATAATCTTGCCCTGTTAGTGTGACCGGTCCTAGTGGTATTACTAAAAATAGATAGGGAACATATGTTTGTGTACATTCACCGCGTACCACATCGCATTCTGTTGATCTGAAAGAAGAGAAAGAAATGCAAATTAAAATTATTAGAAATGGTTGAATTTTTTTTTTTTTTTTGCAATAAATTTGCAAAATTGGGTGAAATTTTATATTATTTATGACCTGTAGTGGAAAATTTCTAAATTATAGAGAAGTGACATTTTTTGTTTCTTTATGCTTGTATAGGGAAATAATAGAATTGTTAATCAGAAAAAGGTGAAATTAGAATGGAATTTTATAAGCTGAGAAATCGGCAATTAATTGCATATATGTATATGCAAATTAGCAAATTCTGGTAAAGTAAGCCTTACTATATTGCGCTACGCTGAAAAGACGGATGCGGATGTTTACTTTACAATAGACTACATGAAGACAGATTTTTATTTTAGGGGTGCGACGAAAGTATTCAAAAATACCCAGATCTCGAATCTGCACAATGGTTTGCGTAAAGCATTTCGGATTTTTTAATCATGTAATACTATGACCCCCTGTTGAGAGTGCAGAATCCATGGGCCGACCCACTTTTCAGCACTATTGGCTGGCATGAAGCAATGCAATGTACAGTTGAGTTGTGCATGCAAGTGAGAATATTACCCTAAGGAAAATAGTTTTATTTGTTTCTTCTTGTTTTGTGATTGTGACTTTGGTTTAAAATAAAACAAAAAAAAGAAAAATCAATATTTAAACCGATGATCAAAATTTTTTTAATTTGTTTTAAATTTTTGTTTCAACAACTTTATTTTTTTGATTTATTTGGTTTTTTGAGAAATTTAGGATCGATCAACTTGCTACTTGATGAAAAAAATCAAAATTTTAGATTCAATACATAAAAATGGTTGAGCAAACTATAACTATGTATATTAATTATAAGAATGTTACTGGATTGGCTAGTCTCGAAAAAATAATACAGTCTCGAACAATTTCTAATACATAACATTCAACAACAAACAAACCTCAAATAATTTTAAAAATTCCATAAAATATCGAAAATATCGACATATCACCAATTCTGTAATGACTATTTTGAGTAAAGTTGTTAATGGTTGCCCTAATCGCGAAATTTTAAAATAATGCCGAAAAATCCAAATATTACCAGAAAATCCAGAAAAACTATTTTGTTCAAAGAAATGGAATAAACATTTTTATAAGGTTGGCTCCGCATCCAGAAACCAATGTAGAAACAGAAAATCCGGAAACAAAAAAAAATCCGGAACACCCCGAAAATTTCAAGAAAATTCAGCCTTTCAACCCAATCGACCTTTTCACACATTCGGCCATTCGACCTAATCGGCCTTTAGACATTCGGCCTTTCTACACATTTGGACCTTAGACATTCGGCCTTTCGACATTTGCCTTTCCGACCCATTCGGCCTTTCGACATTCGGCCTTTCAACATCAAACGAAAAAATATGTAGCATCCTTTTGTTTTCATAGGGTTGGTATCGTTATCCAAAATGAAAAAATCCCCAAAAAACAAAAAAATCCCAAAAATTAAGTTTTTTGAATATAACAAATTTTTGAAATATTACATAGAAGAATTACTACTAGTAATTCTTCTATGATATTATTTTAATTCGTTTTATACCTTAAAGCTTAGAGGATGGGAGCTGCCGCCTCTAAACCCCCGCATTGACGATTTTTTCAAATCCTAATATTCATAGAGATTGGAGCATTTTTGAAAAATTTAAGTTTTTTAATAATTATTCGCATACTAAAATAGAGAACTCCCTAAAGCCGCTTATAGCATTGGAGCCTTTGCGCAAGGATGACAATAGGTAGCATCCTTTTGGGTTGGTTAAAAAAAATAATACAGAAACTGAAAATCCCGAAAAAAAATCCAGAAACAAAAAAATCAGAAAAACAAAAATCCAGAAAACGAAAATCCAGAAACGCAATTATCAAAGTGCGGACCAAATTAAAATTTATAAAATGTCTATCGAATTTGACTTTTTCCGTAAAGTTCCCAATATTTACGATAATGGAAATTGCTTCATCAACCTTGCAGCCACAGATCAAAGGAATTGTATCGCTCGTATCGCTTCTACTGTACCACAAATGTTTTAAGTGATGTCAAAAGTCTAAAAATGCCTATAAAATTGAATTGTTTTCATTTATTTTAAACAAAATATTTTTTCTGGATTGCTTTCTCGGTAATTTTTAGATTTTTCTTTGGGATTTTATTTTTCTGGATTTTTACTTTTCTACTGTTCTGGATTTTAAAATTTCTGGAATTTTTTTTCAGGCAAATGTAGTGATCCCCGCCATCTTTTTGTTATCAAATTATAGTTGGTCGTATTTAACAAAAATTTCCTGGTAATTAAATTGTGTTTTCCGGAATTTTTTTGGGGGATTTGAAGATGTTCTTTTCTGTTCTAAAGAATTCTTAAGCGGCAAATCCAACAAATGAAGCAATACTTTTAAAATTAAGTGGATCTTAAAATTTCGAGATTTTAGTAATTGATATTTTCGAAAAAAATACTTAGAAAATATTTTTTTCGAAAATATCGAATACTAAAATCTCAAAATTTTAAAGTTTGAGACAATTTACTTTTTCGATATTTTGCTGATTCATTAATGGTAAATTGATAAATAAGTTTGTTGTACGAATGTTAGCCTGAAGTTTTAGGATCTATTTACAAAAATGCCAGGTATACAAAATTATGTTAATTATTCGAGATTCGAGATAATTTTGAAGTTTTGAATTTGAAATTTTTTCGAGGCTTTATTTTCCGAGCTCTCGTCGTATCGAGATATTGCTTTTAGGGATCTTATAGTCGACAAATTTACTTTTCAGGTTATGCTTTTGTGGATGTCGGTCTAAACTCGAATAAACACATGAAATTTTAAAATTAACATACAAATAACGTATCATTCGTAAGATGAGTAAATTTTCAACCCTCCTAAAATTTGTGGAAGTTAATTTGTGTTATGATATGTTGTTATAAGATGTCAACAACAAGCTGTAGGTACCATATCTAGCTCTTTTGTAATCGGTCGATCATCATAATTCCCAGTCGACCATAATGTCTTAACCTTCTTACCTGCGTAGTTTCACCATTCGTTATCTAAATTATTGCTTCTCCGTTAAGCTACCATTGATTTTTTGCGTTGTCCAGCTAAACTACCACCGACTAAAGCAACAATATTTAGTAATATTTTCACTTTCTTTGGCAGTCTCGCAACTAAATGGAACAAGCTAAATTGGTATTGTTCGTTTGTATCTGTTTTAAAGAAATTAACTTTTTCCACAATTCTTTAACAAGTAGTAAAATAAAAGCAAAAGAATGGAAAACAATTCTGATCTTCCAGATAATTATAATTTTGCCTTAGTATCTGGTATCCGGCCTAAGAATTGAATTAAAACGAAAACCTAAGGAAAGCCGTTTGTTGTCATTGTACTCGTGTAAGAATTGTAATTTCTACTTTAAGACATAAACGAATATTGCGCTAAAGTAGGTTTTTGTGTTAAATTTACATCATTTGCTTAAAAATTTATTGTCTTCCATGTATAAACTCGAATTTCTTAAAAGTAAATAATAATCGTGTAAGATAATTTGATTTTGGTGTATGTGTTTGTGTTGTGTGGTTTAAATATAAGTAAACAGTACACATATTGAGATAGCATACTTATTAGTTTTTTGTTATCGCGATTTTTTTTTCTTTTTTTTTGTTAACGAACATCCTCAATTTATGTTTGTTGGTAAAGAATGTATACGATTTTTATGCTAGAGCTAGTGGTTTGGATATAATATTAAACAGTTTATTATTGTGTTAAAGGAGTTTTTTCGTTTTGTTTTAGTTTTCATTGTAAAAAGTAATTTTCACATTATTATTTCTAACCGGTTTAGTAAACCATTAAAACTAAAACTATAAAATATGTGAATATAGACGCTATGAAACGAAAACGATAACATACAGAATAATATGATCATAGAATAATTTGATCAAGAAACACTAAATAAATCAGATAACTATAGAGTTACTTGTATAGAAATTCAATATGTTGCACCAAAAAAAATGTTTAACTTACTCGCAAACTTCAAAAACCACCTGCTGCAATAGATCTGGAAATTTTTGTACTATTGTTACCGGTTGGCCTGATGTTAAACTTACACCATACATAGGTGCTGTTGTATTGTATCGTGTTTTACACAGGCGTGCTGGTGTACTACCGCATTGTCCTGATTGTTGTGATACTGATCGACCTGTAAATAAAATTAAATCAAATTTGATTATTTTCCAAGTAACTTGGTAATGATATTTTGATTTAGATATATTGTCAATACAGTTTACATAAAATATATGTTATCAAGATATAAATATTTATTTTGAAATTTGTTTAAGGTTTTGTGTAAACAGAAGATAACCAAGTTTGTTGGTTTAACTGCAATTCAGGAAAAAGCCAATGCATACTCAAAGTGTTTGATTCTTCAAATGTTATTTTATACCGCAGGCTGCGGCCAATTTTTATTTTCAATTTTGAATTTTTCTGAGGAATATTTTCGAAAAAGATTTTGTTTAAATATCTTTTTCGGTTGGCCTATTTACCAATTTAGGTCACCCAAATAGCCTGTTAAGCAGAAAAGCTATTGTGACTGAAAACTTTTCGTTTTGATAACGCAGCTCACGTTGTGCCTCTAAATTTACGATTAATTTGTATTTGTTGGAAATTGGAACGATCGACCTATAGCTAGTGCACAACAAAATCAATATCTTTGATGATCTAATTTCTAATAGATAAGGATGCGGTGATTGCAATATGGCGTATTGAGGGTAGCGGATTCAAGCCTCTTCGAGAGCGATGCTTGTTTTTGGCCAATTATTTATTAAGGCAGTTGTATAGAGTGAATGAAAATAATTCAGCAAACACAAATATTCGAGAGTACGCGTGTACTAAATGAACATACCTACTACAAAAATTTATGTAAAATTCATGTAAATACATGAATGTATTACGTAAGAAAATTGAATTGCATATCAAAAATATTTTTTGTTTATTTTCTCACCAATCACCAAGGCGACTCATTGCTCTCATCTCTTTCTTTTCATCTAATATTCAATTATAATAATCCCCAACTACTTTTAGGTAACATACAGTTATCTTTCACATTTGTATACTATATCACACTACCATTTAAATAGATAAAAAGCAATTTGAATTCTGCATGCAAACGCGAGAATGTTTTATTTGTGTTTTAGCGGTATTTAGAGACTATAGAAGCTCTCTTTTGTGTTTGTAACTTTGATTTAAAAATACACAATAAACAAATCACTACATATTTAAACCAATGATTTAAAATCAAGATTATTTTTTAAATTTGTTCCAACAACAACGTTACTTTCTTCGATTTTGTTTTTTGGGAAATCTAGACTTGTTCAGGTTGAGTTATTTGATAAACGAGTCAAAATTTTACATTCGGGGCAGAAAAATGGCTGTTAATAAAATGAAATAAATTTTTGAAGAGGGACTGAAAAATATCCAAACGGCCCTCACCAATCGTATTGAGCAAACAATATACAGTAAAGCATCCGAAAAACACTTTAAATCTAAATATCTACATATCACTAATTCTATCATTATCAAGCAATTCAACCCTTTGCAACTTTCGAGTATAATATCGAAAAACATGAACAATTTCGAATATACTCGGAAAATTTCGAATAAACTTAGAATCTTACGATAATCTTAAAAAATTAAGAAATCACTAAAAATATATAATATCTTCAAGCCCATTAATTTAGATTAATCTGAAACCACAAAATCTCGAATTTTGAGAATCGGGCGGCGACTCGAGGATATAAGCTTGACAACCTCGAAAATCCCCTAAAATACCGAAAATCTCGATGTATCACGCAACTACAGTACTTTGCAAATATAAAGTAATATTGAGGAAATCGAATAGACTCGAGATATTCTCGGGAAGATCGAATAGTCTCAAAACATCTTAGAACTCTAGAATAATCTCGATGTTCTCAAAAGATTTCGAATATTCCCGAAAATCTAGAATAAACTTAGAATCATAGAATAAATTTCAATAATCTTAATGATAACCAATTCAAAAATTAAAACCTCAAATTATCTAGAAAATATTAAATATTTTGAATAAAAAAAATCAAATAAAACAGAGTTTCGAAAATCCTTAACTATGACATATACACAACTTGAATAATCTCGTAAAGTCTATATCGAAAATTCCTTATTAGTTTCGGTTACGTATGAGGCCACTCAATGGGAGTAATCCCTATTAAGATATTTTCAATGTATAAATTTAAACTTTATTTTAAAAACATGTTTAAAGCCACCAAACCCGAAAATCAGGAGGCCTATTGGTCGATTTTGTGAGTAGGTACTATACGAGTTTGAAATTTTTTCTGGAAATGCGACAAAACATACTGTTAAAGTTAGCCGAAAGTAAAAATACTGATAATGCAAATAGTGTCTTGGCTATCTAAGCCGAATGTTACCAGCCGACATATTTCAGCCGAACCGAAACATATCTTATATAAAATGATAAATTGTCAAAACTTTTATAATGATATAAATGTAACGACCATACACGTTCCATTTCATGAGAGTCCATAAAATGTAAAAATTTGTATAAATTCAACCCTCAAAGTGTTATAGGTTTGGAAAGTGGTTCAATAAGAGTGCCTTCTGGCCTTGCCAATAGTTATCTCTATAAAAATGATCAGGTCAAGTTTGATGTGGGAAGCCCGGGAAAATTCTTTGGAATGAAAGGCGCATATAAAAATTAAAAATTTGATAAAGCTTACTATTGGCTAGGCACACTAACTGAACCACTTTTCAGACATGACACTTTAATGATTGAATTTATACAAGTTTTTACATTTTACATTAGGCTTGCAATTTTGCAAATTGTATTGTGCAAGTTAAATTGTGCAAGTTGAATTGTGCCAAGTGGAATTGTGTGCAGTGGAATTGTGTCTAGTGGAATTGTGGTAGTGGAACAGGCCTAGAATCGTTCGGAGGTAATGAAACAGAACTGATAATATCACAACCTGGGCAATTAACTGAAAGAAAGGAGCAACTCAACAACCTCTCAATTTTTAATTTCCTGGACTTTCTTAACCTTTAAAGTTCAGAACTCTATAGAAAGATTTGTTTCGAGACTCTTCGTTCGAGCTAAGAACTTAAGAATTTTCAAAGGCAGTCGTAATTGCATTTGCCAGCAAAGAAGCTTGTAATTCAATGTCTTTAGTTGTCCGAAATTCTCTCAGTGTGCTGAAAGGAAAAGATCCCAATCAGTTAATTTAATATTACGGTATGGTTTAAACGGTATACTTTTAAGATTAATGGAAAAAATGTTCCTGTGATCAGAAATGATGATCTCATTCGTCAATTTTTAGTTAAACATTAAATCAACTTCCCGCCGAATAGTATTAACAAAGCTTAACTCTCAGTATTCATTGAGTATTTCAATAGAAGAGCTCATATAATCGAATAGAGAAGCCCTTCGATGGTTAATGCTTGAACTACCCATAATGAGTGATGGCATTAGCATCACAACCAATTACAATGCGGATATGTTTTTTCCTACTCCACAGAAATTTCAGATTGCAAAGTAATGAGTACGGCTATCAGATCAGCCACACTACATTTATACAGGAATCTTAGAGAGGATTCTACCATTAGCGGATTTCAAACCAGAAACAATGACATCAAGAAGGTAAGATTCCTGAATTAGATATACATCTGACAACTTTTTTAATTTAAACGAAGCTGACTTACTGTGATGCAAGTTGATCTGTTTTACTGCAAGTCAGCGGGTCATTTTGGACACCATTTGGGAACCGCTCCAAATATTGTCCATTTTAGAGACTTCCTCACAAAATCATTTGTATGTGTCATCGTTATTGCACCTGCACAGGAAGATGCTATCTAAAAGCTAGCACTGCGGTACAAAATCCGACGACTTAGTAGACTCAATGACCCATCTATACTTAACATGATCCAAATATATACGCAGAGCAGGTAATTTTTTAGAACAATGCGATGGTTTCAGCGTAGGTACGCGGTTCTTTCGGCGCTGATTCAGGAGTAGAACGATAAATTTAATTATTTAATAGCGAAAACTGAAACGATTTAAATTGACTCTGCACGAAGGAAAATCATGTAATGAAATAATAAAAATCACTCTTTCCGAAATTTAGTACAAATATGGCGAGAAATCATGATTAAACATGACCCATTTATATGAGATTATTAATAGTTTTGCGGGAATGGACTTAGTCCTTTGATGGAGCTGACATGAAACCTACGGATATAGTGAGTAATTTTGAAAAATAGCCGCACAAAATTTGCCACGTTCTATTGCATTGCATCATTATTGTCTTGTTAATCTACTAAACTGAAACATTAAATTCTTAGAAAAAACTATAACATGCATCGTAATTAAAACAAATTAGCAAGATATAATTAACAAAAATTTTTAGGCGACCCCGGGGGAACCATATAATTATTTATTAATCGACAAATGCATTTACGTAAGAATACGAAACATTCAATAAAAATTACAAATTTGAAATGACGCGAACTATATTATACGAGAAAAACGTAAAAAATTGTGCGAAGCAAACATAGTTAATATACCGTTATAACAATATTTTGTCTTTCATTTAAAAAAAAAAATCAAAATTCAGTAAATACTAAATATACTCATTCTCACAAATTCAGGTATCTAAACAAATTATAAAATGATTATGATATGACGAATCGCGACACATCACAATCTGTTAATCTATTAATAATTGTGATATGACTTTATGTTTATTCATTTAACTAGCTGCCGTATCAACCTAATTCTAGATCTTAACGCATATTTTTGATGTTTTTTAAATATCTAAAAGCAACGAAATTATTGAAGAAGAAGTAGCAACGGTAAAATCAACAAAATAATCTCACCTTCTTTTTCTTATATACAAATACTACTTAGGTAGGTAGATAGTAGTAGTTTAATAAAATAAAATCAGAATTGATTATGGAATGCGATGTTTTGAATAAATATTGACCTATTATAATCGATATGTGTTTGGAGATCAAATTAAATGGCTGCAAAGAAATAAATAAATAACTGGATTGACGGTTACTTTCATATATGCATAAATTGTTGGAATATTGTCAGTAGGTAACCAATAACCATACACATATTTATTTATTATCTAATCTAAAAGTATAACGGAACTGAAAGATAGGCTATTCCGTTTTGAAGTCGAAATATTCTATATATATATGGAATATCAAATTCATTTGGTTAACTTTCTCGCACTAATTGATAATGATTATACTTTGTCATAAAATACTCGTATATTGAAGATTGACTCATTCTATAAGCTTTACAAACACTTTATATTGTGAACATAGCCGTATTTATAGGAGAAATTTACAACAACGATTGCACCAAATAATTCCGGAAATGGATTAAATAATTTCTAAAAAGCTCTGAATTAATTTACCCCGCACTCCTTCCTCCTTCAATTCTGACGTACAGTCACTGACTAAAAACAGTCTTAGATAAGACCTTTTCTATTTTAAGACCCATCCATTCCATATTCTACAAGTAACCCTAACTGTCATTGGTCTTACAAAATTGTCTTATGTAAGATCAACAGTTTTGGTACTCTTAATGGTCTTAATTTGACAGTTCTATTGTATCAATTAGTTTTCAAAATAATATGAAGCTTCGTAATTGTAAATTGTTCTTATTTTTGGTAAATCAATTTCGTTCGTGAATCGATCTTGATGGTGTTCGCAGGTATAAATTATATTATTTATAAAAAGAATTTTCTGTTTTATAAGGCAGTCCCGCCAATTTTGGTAATAAGCTATTAAAAAAACCATACAGAAATATTCTGAAGGCTATGGGAAACATATAAACCAAAAATAATTCTTATTCTATTTTTCTCATTCAAATACAGCTCATGACCAAAAGAGCTTATTGGATCAATCAGAAAGTACGAATCAAAAGATTTGGAACAATTCCTAATAAAATCGTTAGCCCTTCCTTACTGAGTATTACTACATGTGGTAGTCAGGATTTATATCCATTCGACTATTTATTAACCAAAAGGCATACCAGAGAATTGGAAAACATTTTTGTATTGGAGTATTTTAGATTATTACGAAACCAACATTTTAAAAAGAGATTTCTTTGAAAATGATTGCTTAGAGAACCACTGAGCATCTTCTGAAAGTAATTTTCTAGAATATTACGAAAAAATTATATGAATTATCTTGGATTTTAAATGTTATAGCAAAGGTTAAATTGACCCCAGACGTTCCCAATTTGTGAACAAACGGACGACTTTACAGCTTCAATAAACAAAGCTTGTTATTCCAACTTCAGGTACGCTAAATTTCTCCCGATCATGGATGCAAGATTTTGACGTTATTTCACAAAACAATTTTACTTGCTTCTGTTGAAGTATTGTTGGAAAAATATCGCATCTATTTTTTGCTCGAAGAAATATTGAATGTCGTTGAACGGTTTGATTTGAGAGATAAAGCAATCGCATTGTCGGTCGATGACACTAAACCGACCTTTGAAGCGGAAATAGTCGTGGGACCTGTATTGTATTTGCGAATAGTTGGTTTGGAGTGTAATGCGCATAGCATTCATATTGCTTCATAAAAATGATTTTGAAAAACAAAAACAAACAAAAAAAATGGAAGGCAAAGATAAAAGTGCTATTCATGTGGTCAATGTTGACTTACCCTCAAAAAATTAGTCACTTTTGTAGCTCAGGAAAGCCTAATTTATCTACCGTTGAGCGCTATCAAATATGCCAACCATTGGCAACCTGTTGAGTAATATAACATGGTTTCTAAATTCAAACGTTGACAACGTAACTTTAAAGTTTCTTTCTACATTTTAGAGGAATAGTTATATGGTAAAAATTATGAAAATAGGAAGTGTCAGCACATTCCTGGCGTGTGACTGTAACTGTACTACTAATAAACTTTGTGACAACAATAAACAGAACAAAACATTATTTAAAAGTGAAATAAAATAAAAAATCGGAAAAGTAGTATCAAATTAAATTTAACAAGTCCGAACAGCTCAGATGTTTTTGCAACAAAATTTTTTAAAGTGTACAATTTAATCAGAGACGTACGAGGGCGGATTGAAAATGAAGCTACCTAATTAGGAAAACAAATTTTTTTTTTGCCAAAAACTATTTATTTCTCAACATAGTCTCCTTTTACTTCGACACACTTAGTAAGACGATATTCCAACTTTTTTATACCATCTGAATAATACGATTTCGGGAACCCCTCAAAATACGCGTTAGTTTCGATAATCACTTCTTCGTTTGAGATGAATCTTTGTCCTGCGAGCCATTTTTTCAAGTTTGGAAACAGGAAAAAGTCACTAGGAGCTAAATCTGGACTATAAGGTGGATGATCAACCAATTCGAAGTGTATTTCACGTAATTTTAGCATCGTATCTAATGCTGTGTGAACCGGTGCGTTGTCTTGAAGAAAGAGCACTTTTTTCTTCTTTAAATGTGGTCGTTTTTCCTTGATTGCATCAACCAATTGATCCAATAATGCACGATAATACTTTCCTGTGATTGTGGATCCCTTTTCAAGATAATCGATGAGCAATATTCCGTGTGCATCCCAAAATATAGTAGCCATAACCTTGCCAGCCGATTTCACTGCTTTTGCCTTCTTCGGAGCACTTCCACCAGCTTCCACCCATTGTTTCGATTGATTTTTGGTTTCAGGTGTGTAGTGGTGAACCCACGTTTCATCAACAGTAATTAATCGACGTCAAAAATCAACAGGATTACGCTTTATCATGTCCAAACACCGCTGTGAAGTGGTCTGTCGAACTCGTTTTTGTTCGACACTGAGCAAACGCGGCACCCATCTTGCCGATAGCTTTTTCATATGCAAATGTTCATGCAAAATGTTGAACACACGTTCATATGATATGTTTACCATTTCAACAATCTCACGCAACTTGACTCGGCGATCATTCATAACGATATCGAGGATTTTCTTGATATTTTCTTCAGTAACCACCTCTTTTGGCCTTCCTGTTGATGGCATTGTTGCAGTGCTTCTTCGGCCGCGTTTAAATTCAGCAATCCAATATTTTACCATGTAATCTGGCGGAGCAGACTCACCGTAATGTTTATCGAGCTTTTCTTTTGTCTCTTTCGCCGTTTTCCCTTTCAAATAATAGTGTTTAATCACTGCACGAAATTCGTTTTTTTCCATTTTTCAGGAAAAACAAAAGTTGCTTACTTCAAACGACTACAACAAATAAACTAATCGATGAATTTGTGTGAAATTTTAACAGCGGACGTTTGACAGATCGCAATTTCTAAAAAACAAAAAAAATTTGTGTTTGTGCAGCCATCTAGCGCTAGGTAGCTTCATTTTCAATCCGCCCTCGTATACAATTTAATCAGAGAAGTAAAACATTATTGCTTTAGTAAATTACGAAATCAAACTATGTACCAATGAAGCTGAACTGCAAATAAAAAATCTAGCAATTTACACAAAATATTAGAAATTTAGCGTAGAGTATAAGGGAGCAATCAGCAATTGGTAATAACAATTTACTGCAGAAAAAATACAAAGAAAATTGACGTAATTATTAAAGTCGATGTCGATAATTTGCGGCAAATATATTCTGCTAGTAATAATCCAATTTTTTATGTCAATATATCCGTTACCTTTAATAGAAAATCGGGTCAAAGTAAGCGAAAAATTCTTTCTAATTAAAATAGCGACCTTTTTTCTTAGTAAAGACAATTTTAGGCAACATACTCATTATATGCATATGGAATGTTCCACAGACTCAAACCGGAACTGAAACGAAAACAGAAAATCGGAAAACCAAAATGGGAAAACGGAAAAAACATTTAACAATAACCGTAACCGGAATGATGTTTGATTCGGTTTATTTGTTATGTTTCATTCTTTAGGGCTGCTTTGGAGATCCAATGAAGTAAACATCTTCCGATTGAAACTAAGTTTGTATACGTTGCGAGAATTAGAATTGTTTAAGCCGATACGGAAAGGGAGATGATTTTATTAAATTTAGCTAACTAAATATTTTTCGTTTTTGAAATCAATGAATTCGTCGAAATGTTAAAATCACGTTTGAACCCAAACAAGTCAATAAAACCCGAAACTCGACCGAAACGAAAAATAAAAGTTAGGAACGTAACCGAAACCAGTTTTGGGTTGACTCTAATGGGATTCTAGCTAACAAAAGAAGGAAACACACAGGTTTACGTATATATTTTGAAATTACAAATATCTTTTTAATTTATAAATTAAGCTGTAAATATTATCCCGCGTTAGATATAGAAGCGTTAGAAATGCAAAAAAAATAACGTCAAATGAAACTACACATTTCGTGAGCGTTCGCAATTTAACGAGGTGAATGATATATTACTCATTATGTTACCCACCATGAGACGATGCAAACAAGTCGAGTTCACAATCCGTCACATCGTTAACTTTTCTTAAAAAAAATTTAACTTATTCAAATAGACTATATAGAGCAGATTGAGGTACACCGATGGCTAGAAATATACCGATTTACCGGTAGCCGTAAAACCGGGAATGGAAACCCTTTTTCTTCTGAGTGTGTTAAGTGTTTTACTCCAATCTCAACGAGTTGAACTATAAAGTCCTATATTTGTTGGGATTTGTTGTCGCCCGCGAGTATATGTTTTAAAAGACTTCAAATTTCTCGGACTGTTTTCAAAGGACTGTAAAGCACTGTTTTTAAATACTGTCGTTTTGAGCTTTATGTGGAGTTTATAGCGACATGCATGATTGAAAATACCTAAAACAATTTCCCGAAACGGTATTCTGAAGGAACGATGATGAAATCATGGAATAATTGCACAAACCAATTTACTTAGATCAAATTGATAATATAGTAATGTTGCTTCAACACTTAAATAAATGTGAAAAATTGTTCCTAGCAAGAGTACGATGATAAACGAAGTACATATATATTTGGTCTTCGTATATCATCTTAACCTTGCTTCTTTAACATTGTTTATAAAGGCTTTAGCAAATTTTATTTATAAAATAAGCCCGTTAGGGCTAGTTTCAATACTACGTTATATTTTTAGGCAACCGCCTAAATGGAACATGTTTAAGCAAATATCTTTGGAAAAAGAGCTTTACACAAAGTTGTTGAGGTAAGTAACAATATCAAAGAGTTGTACTAAAATATCGAAAATCAGCAAATTTAGTGAAAATAATTTCAAGATATTGCGAAATCTTTCAAAATCTTATTTACGTACTCAAAGCTGTATGTCGATTAGTAAAATATTTTATATGTGTACTTCCAAAATTAGAGAATCATTCTTATTCAAGAACTACATATAATTCTAAAAACTTGTAACTTCTTGTTGTAAGATAAAAACCAAAAAATAAAATCTTGTTTTTTCTCGTTTTTATGTTTTCAGTGAACCAAGCAAAACTTGCGGTCTATCTTAAAATTTACAAAAAATTTTAATTTAAAGCATTACGAATTTAATCTGTGGCTAATTTTGGCGTTAGGTTGGAGTGTGCAACGTTAAAATGATAAACCTTATAATTTTTATATTTATTGTTTATTTTGGCTTATCATTCGCACACTGCTTCTTATCATTGTACATATTCTATGTATAATAGATAATACGATGTAATCAATTTAGTGATTTAATTATTATGTATAAGTGTTAACCGAATTTTTATTATTATCTACAATCAAATGTGACAATAAAATGTCGGTATTTAATTGTAATAAGTCAATTATACAATGCATGTTACATATTTAATATTTGATAATGATCGAATCAATTTAATAATTTATAACTGGCTCGTTATCAAATTTCTTAGAAATTTGTTTTTGGAAATATTCCATTGTTAAAAATTTAAAATGTGTGTCATTATCATATCAAAGTAACCAACTATGTATATTAATTACGGATATTTCTCTTCTATACTTTACACCAGGATTCAGCAACAATAAAAAGCAACCATTGAGCCGAACCTGTTAAAATATTACACCAATCGTTTGTTAAACGACAACGTTTATGACTAATACACTGTCACTGTATAAACAAAAGAAACACGATCAACCGTGTAAAGTTCAATGACCGCTTATAATAAAGCAAAAATTATTTTATTGGCCGATAAAATTTGTAGGACTAAGTAGTATTTAATCAAATAAAATTATAGTATCTATTAATCTGGTTGCAAAGTGAAATACTTTTTAATAATTTCACTTGAAAAAAAATTTGATTTTGGTTACATATGATTTCAAGGTCATCAAAAGACAAAAACTTTTGACTTAGGTGGATTTAATAAGAAAGATCAAGACTAAACAAGAAACAATATTTTTCATGTATGTACACACGCTTACACACATTTTGTTAATAAACATAGATAAAAAGCATTTGTTGAATCAGAAGATGATAAACGGTTCTCTTAAGATCAAATGCCCAGATTCAGTACTTGATCGTTTTTTATTGTATACAGTACTCAATCTGGGAATTTGAGTTATGAGAAGAAAAAAAACGCCTAATTTGGACATGTTTCTAAGAAAATAGAAAAATTCACACGCACATAATAACCGCACTTAACGAACTTAGACTTGGAAATGACATATACATAAATTAATTAATTTGTCTTTTTTCGACGCGATTTTAGATTTTTAGACTTATCGATTTAACGATTTGTATACGACTGAGCACATGTTCTGCCTTTGCGAGTGTAGTAAAAACGCGAACGATTATTTTTGTATAAAAAAATATGAATACAACGAATTTATTGATACACGAAATTTGTAAATGTGAATAAATGTATATAGTAGTAAGGTGGTCATCACATATTATTTTAAATGTCGCTGTTTCTATACAAATACACACGTCAGTTTTATTTAAAATTTTGAATCAAGTTTTTATATACAGTAGTGTATCGATTCGAGTAAATTAGTTCTGGATGGGATGACTCACGCATATTTGGATACGAAAGTATTTTTGTATACTCGGCATTGACCTATTTTCGTTATTCATTATTTTCTTAATTTCCGTAAAATGATTAGAAGAAAACATATTTCTATGTATATATTATCGTGCTTTGTACATAAAGTCGAGCAACCTAGACGACAAGAGTTATTATATGTACTCGTATATCATTATCGCGGAATCCAAAATTAAAATAAATATGTACCTAAGCGTTACATTATGCCGACTATTTGAAATAGCGGCTAATGAAAATTGCAAGACAAACAATGAACGTTTTTTTATTTGATGACAGTTAAGAAACTACAACTGATGTAACATGAATCATTTGAGCGTCGAATTTTTCTAAAATGTCAATTTTGTTTTTTAGATTGAAGGATAAACTGGTACTTACAAAATTACTTGTTGTACTCAAATCGCGTGTTATGTTTGTGCGGTCGTTAGTATTTTATTTTTAGGTAACCTTCAATTAGTTGAAAAATTGCGAGGAAGTCGAGCGCGATCAATGTTAGCAAAGATTTTAAATCTTTATAAAGGATCATCTGGACCAGGGTTGCTGATTGAATAATCATATTTGAATCAATTTTTTATTTGTGTAGTTCTTGCTGTTAAATTGGGGTTAACAATGCAGGTTAACAATTTTTGGGAATTTTTGAGACAACATTGGGAAAATCATTTTTAGTGAAACAATATTTAGGGAAACAGTCTTTCGGGAAACAACAACCTATAAATGGACAAAAGTCTGCAGATAATTTCAGTCAATTAAATTTTGAATATATCATGCATCTTATTTCAGGTGCACTGCAGTGGTGAGCATAAAATATGCGGATCAAATATGGAATGCAGCAAACCCTACAAAACCTTCGATTTGGTAATTACGGGTAAGATTGTATAGTTTTAGATGCATCTAATACTGCTTAAACCAAAAAATTTAGAACTTTCAAGGTAAGAACAGGAAAGCAAATTTCAAATTTGACAAATTTTCTTGGTTTGAGGCTTTATACGTAAAATGATCTTCCCTTTAATTACAACTATTAACCTTAGTATTGTATAATACCATTTGTACCGTACTTAAATTTGTTACTTTTTTCATTTATCAGCGAACTTTACATTAAAGCGGTGCTTAGTGAGGGAAGATTATTGCTCAATATGCCCTTCTTAGGCACTTTGGAACGTGAGTCGTTTTCGCCAATTAGCCGAACAAAGCAAACATTGCACATGGCCAAATTCTAGATTATAAAATTTACAATTCCCTCAGGTAAAATTAAAATTGTTGCTAAAAATTAGTTAATTTTGTAAGTTTTAGAATCCATTATCTGGATTTTAGTAGAGTATTTTGACGATAGGTTTTTGGTGATTTAATCTGATCTTAAAAAAATAGAAAAGTAAATTAAGGAAAAGTTAAGTCGGCCTGATAACCTATTCAGTGCTTGACTAAAGAGAGTTAAACAAGGCTGCCGTTTTATCTGTTAATTTTTAAATTTGTGCTGAACGTTATTTTCTTATCTAGAAGTACATTTTTTTAGTTTATATGAAGATAATATGTACTTCCGAAAATAGGATTTTCTTAATAAATTTTTATATTTTAATGTATTAAAACGTCCTGGCAATAAAGTTCTTTGAATAGCCATTCAAAATCAATACGTCTTTGTTAAAAATTTGGAATTATCAGAATGAAATTCCACATCCCATAATTTCATAATTTTTTCGCCAATAAGAACGACATATTGTTTTTGTAGGAAGATGGAAGCTACGATTCAGTTCGTTCCATCTTCACCTATGTATTACCAAAACATCAAGAAAAGCCAAACGAGCTCCATTTTCAATTTCAAAAATTATTTAACCAAATTTAAAACCAACAACGAGTCTATGTTGGTAAACAAAGATTCAACGTCTAAAGATATAATTTTGCGATAGAACTATATTTTGAATTTTATATCTAAAATCTTCTGCGTTTTTTATCGATGAGAAATTATTACCAACAAAACAGTTTAAAATGTTACGAGTATACAAAAATTTAGATAAATTGTGTGTCCCAAATAACTTACAATTGGTTTCAGTGGACAACCATATCCTAATGGATTTTTGGTAAACCATACATCCGAGGATTCGTACCATTATAATTTTTTAAAGTTTTGGCCACTACGCTGTCAATTTTGCCTAAACGTTCCCAAAAGCTACTCATTAATTTTAAATTTGCCTTTATTGAAGAAATGCCAATTTTTGTAATTTCAAAGTATGTAAAAATATGTATTATGGTTTGGCTAGAGTAAGTTCATGTTCTCTAAATATTCAGTTTTTTTCATGATAACCGTTGTTAGACCTCTTGTTAGCTTTCAATACATAAATTTCGTCGTTGCCTGGCACAAATTTTTCTGCCTTAAATGTTGTTAAAATATTTGTAATCCAATTTCTATTAATATTGTGAGTTTCCTTGTCTAATTTTGAGATACCACTCTCTATATAAATAATCATTTTATTGTATGAAACAGACTCCTTCCTAAAACTTAAACAAAATGTTTACCTAAACGTGTACATCAGCTAAGATAATCAAATAAGATTTTATTTCGGACACTTAATAATGAAGGTTTTTAAGAAAAATTAACTGTAATTCTGGGATACATTTCTTTTATGTGAGGCTACACTTTTGTTTCTTGTTTACTCTTTTGTGAATTTGTTTAGTTACACTTTCTGTGAAGGACTTGACACCGGCGTAATTATGCCATAATAATGAGTGTTAAATGACATGAGTCCACTCAATTATGGAAAATATAATTTTTGGACATTTTAAGGCCGTATTATGAACATTGAATATAGCGTGCGGTTGTCTGATAAACACATCCAAATTTTGAACCACTGGTAATTTGGCCGCGGTTTTATGTATCATACATATATATATATATATATATATATATATATATATATATATATATATATATATATATATATATATATATATATATATATAATGAAGCAATCAAACCAAATTTTATTCGACAAAATTAAGAGAAATTGTGATTTACTCCGAGATTTACCAGCCACCGGCTCAATAATCGCGTGCTAAATTCTTCACAAAATGCTTTAGAAAATCACCATGTGATAGCGAATAACGTATGCTGATGCTTGAATATGATAAATTCAAAACTGTAAAAGAAAAATGTAAAACAGTACGAGCAGAAATTACCGACGTCAGAATAAATCCATATTTTGAAAATGCTAAAAAAAATATTTTCAGGGAATTCGAAATTGCAACCGAGGTTCGTAATTGTTACGTTCAATAAGATCCATTACCATTTTTAAAATACAACTTGCACTGCTGGAAAGCTAGTATAAGTTCATTTTCAAACGATTTTACTGCGCCAACATGGTAATTTATGGAAGATATGGAAATAATCACCAATTACGTGACAAGACAATACGAGTAACATATTTATAGGAAAATGTTCAATCGATTCACATTGTTCTATGACTTCCTATACAATTAAAAAATCAACAACAAATTCGTTTCCGATACAATATAGAAGAATAATTAGAAGCAATACGTCCAGGAAGAACAAAACTTGAGTCTTGATTTCTTTTGAATCGAACTAGCATTAATTCACATGACCTACTCTACTGTACACCGATATAACATAGTTTTATACCTTCTTCAAAAAAAAACAATGGCAGAAACTCAAACGAGATGAAAATGTAGTTTGCCCGCCATGTAAATGGAAAGGTTTTCTTTGTGCATGTTTATTTGCGGACAGTTGATCGAACTGTTTATGCAACATTCAAAGAAGTGCATCAGGCTTACGCTTACAATTGTTAGTTCTGTAAGCCTTCAAGAGTATATTGAATCTGTGATTCACGTAAATTTATTTATTGGTTAAAAAACGAGAAGCTGATGAGAGAATTGATTTAATGAGACCTAAAAAGTTTCAATTGGCTACAATCTTAAGAATAAAGAGAGTAAGCGGTTTTAGTTAAATCGACCTGGTGGCTCCGAAAAATTTTAATTTCTTCTACATTGCGTTAAATGTTCGAGGAAAAAATGAAATTGCTTTCTCATTTGCTACAATAATATGTACTGCTACAACTTTATTGAAAGAAGGTCGTGAAGCCCACAGTGCATTTAAATTGCCAGTTCCTCTCGTTGCTACATCTGCTTTTACAATTCAATCAAAAGTATTTCGAAAAACGTCAAGAATATTGATTTCCTTTGGACGCCGTACAGGCCAGTTAATAATTACTTAGTTCACAGACCAGATCCCCAAGACAATTTATCTGAGAAAATAAAAGAGGGGCTGAGGTTTGAAATTGTCTGACTACTTTAATTAAAAATTCGAATGCAACAAAACAAATGTACAATGCTTTTTCCTGGCCGAACAACCCTTAATCTATTAATAAAAAATTCAACGATAGTGAAAATCTACGATCCAATGCATCCTGTTTGGTTCTTATAAACATTAGTCCGAAAATCTTTTCGATGTAAAGATTCGTCCTTATGCAAAAGTCGGTTCATTTATAGGCATGTTCCCTGACATTAAAAAAACAGTTTACCTTTCAGTAAATTAAATAACCCGCATTCTAATTCAGTCCAGATGCATGCGTTAGTACACCATAACATCTCAGCAAAACGTTTAGTATTGTTTGAATTTTAAAAAAGGCTGTTCTAGGCACCATAGTTGGTATCACTCGAAACGCTGAACCCGTTAATCAGCAATGCCGCAATAACCCGTTAGAAATTCAAATTACATATAACATTTACAATAAATGTGAATTAGAAACAATGACATCTCGTTAAAAATATCGCAAAGTCTATATTAAGGCTGTATGGTACTCAAAAAAAATTTCTGTTTTGGTATCGATATTTAAATGTCCAAAAATGCGTCTAAACTGTGTCTATACTAAAGAAAAATATCGTTTTGTATTTTTGTTTTATTTTGATGTTAAATAAATATAACTGTATGTCGACTTGTCTTATTTCCCTTTTTTCCAGAATAAAATTATATACTATTTCGGTTATTCATTTTCGTTGTTTCTATGGCAACTGAGTATGTTAAAATGTATAATTTATTATAAAACGATAAGATCCTGGACATTCACCATTTTTTTGGGGTTAGCCATCTCGTAGAGTAAAAGGAAATCAAAAATTAGCCGAGGTCATACCCATTTTTGACAAAAAAAAATATATTTATCGATACAGAATTTTTTCGTATCGATAAATATATCGATATTCTTAGTATTTTGATTATATCTTTCTTATTTTATTATTAATCTTTATAATCGTGAATTAATCCCTCAAAAATATCTTTCTGCATAGGTCAATATAAAAGATATACATGGTTTAGCGAGAAAAACTTAAGAAAATTGAATTTTACGTAAGCACCATTATCCAAAATTTCGTCAACTTTGAATTTTTATTACGGATAAACTATAAATAATTTTGAAATAATCCTGTATTATTCCCTCAAAAATACCTTAAGCTTTATCAATAAAAAAAAAATTTGTGAATTGATAAATATTTGTAGCCACAAATTGATTTTTACGATACCCTTATTTTGGTAAAATGAGTACCATACAGCCTTAAGTATTCCAATCATTTAAAATTTAAAAAAGAAAAAAATCAATTTTTGTAATAAATAAATTTTACGTGATGAAAATTATTTTCACTTATTTAAAAAAAACGTGTCGTTTGACATCAATACACCAACATTTCTTTTTTAGCGTCACGAAAAAACATTCAAAGTAGGTTTACATTATGCAAAATTACAATAAAAACTATTTTTTTGTGATAATGAAATTTATTTTTATTATTAAGCTAATAGTATAATAATGTCCGCGCGCACTACGACCAGTTTTGGTCATTAGACAATAAAAATGAAATTTTTTGGTAAAAGAAAGTCAATAAAAATAAAAATATTTTAATAAACTTACTTGTTCTGATTCCATGTAGTTCCTCAACATTACTGTTTACATCACTGTACGCTTTTAGTAATGCACTCTTTGTAACATGTGGGTCAAGTGTGGGTAATGGACTCATTCGACCCCTCCTCGAACTACCACCATTCCAATTTGAAAATGTTCGCGCCACCGTCGAACTTGGGTATGGTAAATTATTTGGCCCGATACAATTTGGTGAATCGACAAGTGCATCGCCAGCTAAATATTTGAGTTCAGTACCGCTGGAACATTTTTCCTCATTGAAATTTGTCCATAGTGATTTAGCGGCTCGCACATAATTTGTATTAATTAATAATACTGTTGTTACTAAAACGATTAATGTCTAGAAAAAAAAAAAAAAAACTTATCAAATTTTTAAGAAGATGATGGAAATCGTTAAACAAACAGAGAGAGACACATAAAAAGGTATAAAATTAACAAAACATTACTTAATTTCCGGTAATAATTTAGCCAAAATTATTACACTCACGAATTTTTTTTAGTTAGCGTCTCTTTACGACGCTCAAAGGTAGGTGTACGAATATTTCCTGTATTGTAAGCGAATTGAATGAGAATAATACTTCCACATACCACGTACACGCAGAGAAAGTAATTTTATTAAACAAGCGTATTACAATATGAAAAACTGTCGGCTATTAATTTCTATTTTTGTAATTAAAAACTAGAACTGACTCACATCAATGTTAAACAATGATACGTCAAGACGGTTAGACATGTAACGGTTTTCTTTTTAACTTTACACAATTAATTAAAAGATGATAAACGACTTTCACACACACAAAATTTGCTCTCATTTTGATTTCTTATTGAAAATAGTAACTACACATTCCATAGTAAATACTAAATAGTTAGTAAATGAAATTTATTACTTTTTGTGTTATTTAATGTCTCCAGTAAGTCCAAGTTCAATGCTAATAAAAAGAGAAATTGAATGTTTACTGCGAATGATATTCAAAGTGTCGTTAATATTTTTTGTGTATATAATTAATAATATAGACCTCCCGGATTCTGCTTCGATGACAAATGAGAATGAGGATTCGATTGACCAGGAATTCGGGAGTTGGTCTATAGAGGCTATAATCAAACCGACTTCACCTTTATCAATTAGCTAAACTTGAACTAGACATAGGTACTATACGACTTAACTCGAAAATACCACTAAACCCATTTCATTAAATCGTAATGTATCAATGGTATAATGCCCTAACCAAAACATACTTTTAAATTCATTTATAAAGTGACGTTCTAAATATTCCCCAGACAAATTCTATGTTGGGTTCTTTACTGTGTTCAATGTGAATTTTTTTGCCAGATTTGCAATAATCCACGCCAGATAATTCGTCTTATATAGTAATTGCTGGATAAATCCTCTGCTTTGGATTAGTTTTCGTTCAAACTTAAAGCAACACAAATAAACGCCCACAACTAAATCGCCTAAAAATGTAAAATACCCCAAACATTTGATAAACATAATTTTTAGGTGATTCTTTATTTTAGGTTTGAGCGATTGTACTCGCTGTAAATTAGTGATGGGCTAAATCGGTGTTTTTTTGTTAAAAGCCTAAAGCAAATCAGAACAAAAAACACCGATTTAGCACATCACGTAAATATGGGTTTGATTATTTTTTATCACCCAAAATAACAAAAATGAAGAAAGACTCAGCAATGTTGGACGATTATTCAACTTTTCAAACGAAGAATTCAAAATCGCCTAAAACAAAATCTCCCAAAATTTTGGTTAACCTTCAATATTTGCCAACCAATGAATTTTGTGCCAGTTTATTCTTGTGCTGCCGTGACTTAGCCCTCTTGGATATGATTATGTCTCTTTTAAAGTGACATAACGTTCCAAATTTTTGGCAGTAATGTTGACTTAGAAAAAAGATATAATATCCAAATTGAAAGAATGGTATAGACGAAAATACAGAAAATGAGGAAAAGAAAGATAAATGCATAAAATGTAAATTCGCTCTATAACCGTAAAATTTCCAATAATTACTAAAATAGTATTCATAAAATGTAACTAGACTCTATAACCGGAAATTATGCTCTGTATGTTTACAGTGACAAATTTATTGACATAAAGTTACATATCTTGATTTTAAGGGCCTAACACGACAGACTAGCCATTTTTCGACATCAGGAAGTACTATACTCCCAACAGCACCCTTTCGATATTCGTATTACTTGGTTTGTCTGGAATTTGTCATACATTTTTCCTTCATACCTACACATTTCAGAAATTGTTCTTACTTAATATTGTATGGGACGACGTGATGCCAAAGAATCGTACTTCGCATCATTTATACGTTCTCAAAGGTTTAAAGGGTTTTGCTAGTCACCCCATTTATTGTATTTGACTGTGAAAGTTGACGCTACTGAATGAGTACAAAAGGCGGTTGATTATTTTTCACAGAAGAATCTTTCGAGTGATTGCTTAAAACTGGACAAGTTTCCACATAGAGTTCTGTGCAATCATAGGAATCTAAAAACTTGAATGTAAATTTGTCATATTTTACACGAAATACAAAAAAAAATCGAACCCGGGTACCCGAGTAACAATAAAATATTTAAATATGTTTAAACCTGTTAAAATATGACGGTTTCGATATTTTATAAGGGGCAATATCATTGTTCAATAAATATAACTACCATGAAATGATTTAAGTGCCCATCGTATAAGAATCGCCTTCTGGCGATTCTTTAAAATACATAAACCCACAAAAAATTATGTTATTTAATAATGTTGACCTATTAAAATAGAGAACTGCTCCTGGTTAGCGTTGGATGTTGCAAGTTGATGTTAGGTTGGCTTAATCCATTGTGTTAGAATAGAATCGACTAAAGTATTTGAGAGAATTGCAGCGAATTTCTGGAAAAGGGAGATCAACGTAAATCGTCTCCCATAAAAGAGATTTTTGAAGCACTTAACTTTAACAGAAAAGTGTACCTCTATACACAAATTAACAGAAAAGTGGTGTTTACACAAAAAAGTGGAAAATCAGAACGTTTTAATCTATTATCGTTATATTTTAACGCGTATAAAAATAACAGAAATGAGTAAATTTGGAAAGTACCAGAAACTCCAGAAAAACCAGAATAAATTATGCTTTCTTAATATGTTTGTGTTATTTAAAAGTACAGCGTTCGGTTCTGGTGACAAATTTTCAAAAATTATCAATTTCATAGAAAACAATATGGATGGCAGCGCTGCTGCATTATTCCAATTAACACGAATCTCAGAGATGTTCCCAATCCCATATTGTCACTATATAGGACGTTTATAGGATAAATGATGCTTTCTTAATATGTGTTAATTAAAAAACAGGTTGGGACTCCGGCGATATATTTTCGAAAATTATCAATTTTATAGGAAACTATTTTAGTTCATCGTTTTATATAATGTTGAATTCTTTTCACCCAAATTTGTCAAAAAAAATTGACGCACATCCAAAAACTGTGTTCTTTTCACCAAACTTCGTCAATTTTTTTGAAATGTGCATCAATTTTACGAGATGCGGATTTTTTCATGAATTTCACATCCGTAGCTACTAACACCAACAAAAATAGAAACGTCAATTTAGTTGTCAAAATTTTTCAATATTTAATAGCAGTGATTTTTTGTATCTCGATCATTTTTATTCTCGTTTTGTGTTTAGTTTAATGTGTTTAATATTTGTTGTGTTAATTATTTAATTTAATTAAATAGAATGAGCCGCCAAATTTCAATTTGACGTTTAGAAATGTCAATCAAGTAACCAATACAAGCACAAAACTTCGTCAATTTTGTTTCATGTACTTTTCACCCACAAAATTCGTGTTGACTTGAAAAAACGAAAAGAACACGACATAAGAAATTGATAATTTTCGAAAATTTGTCGCCAGAGAACAACCCTGTTTTTTAAATGTATCAAACCCATAAAGCAACATTAAGCCTTATTTATTCTCTTTCCTTTTTGTATATTGTTTGTTCGTTCTTACAACTTAAATTGAAGCTATTCAATAACTTTCCAAATGCACCTATACTACCTACTCATTCTCTGTCATTTTTATAGGGGTAAAAATATAACGATAATCACATTAAAACGTTCTGATTTTCCAGTTTTTTGTGTAAATTCCAATTTTCAGTAAATTTGTGTAGCTACACTTTTCTGTTAACGTTAATTAATTTCTTCACACCGGTGATTAAACGTATTTCACTTACGGTGGTTCATATAGTTTATTACCAAGCCGTGGGCCTCGTTCAAACGGTCTTCATTGAACTGACCACATACAATGTCCACCAATATTTTATAAGCACGGTTCGAAAGGTCTCATGGATTTCCAAGAAAACATAACCCCTCCTTGCTTTAGTAATTTACACATGGTGACCGCAATTTGAACGTATTTTAAATGGGTACAAAGTAAAGTGCCCCATTGAAAAGGAAGACCCCATTAAATTTTAGTTAACTAAAATAAGAAAACAAAAGGAATCTACATAATTTCATGTCATACTTGCGCGGAAAGGACTGATGCTAAGCGGCTTTGAGGAGTTTTTTATTTTAGTATGTGAAACACAAACGTAAATATTGTTACAAATGTAAATATTTTTGAAAATTTTCTGACGTTTTCCTGTCATCCTTGCGCATAGGGCCCAATGGTAAGCGGCTTTGGGGAGTTCTCTATTTTAGTATATGTGAATAATTATTAAAAAACATAAATTTTTAGAAAATGCTCCAATCTAAAGCATGTTCGTTTGTGGTGAATTAACTGAACTGATATTGAGTTACTATTCCGATAATTGAGTAATTATTCAGATAATTAAGCTACTGAAGTGAATTGGTCGTTCGTTTGCTACAATTCAGACAAATGTCAAATTGTTAAAAAGTAATTGGCGTGCGTATATTTGTAAAAGTAATAAGTATGTATAATGTTTATATATATATACATATATATATATATATATATATATATATATATATATGTATATAAAATTACAAATACTTACATTGTGATTCTTCATCTATTGAATTCTCATTTGCAAAATCTTCGTAATTTGCGAAACTGACATATTCGATCAAATCGTCATCCATTATAACAGGAAAATAATTTAAAATTTTCTAAAATATCCTGGCTTCTTCGATGCGTAAAACAAAATAATGTCAAAAAACAACAAAAACAATTATCTGAATTATCTACACAAGAAAAATTATTATTCAGATAAATCAGTAGCTCAATATTTTTAAGTGAAGTGAAGCATACCAAACGAACGGGCAAATCACTTCAGTTAATTCAGTAAATTCAGATAATTCAGTTAATTCACCACAAACGAACACACTTCTATATATGAATATTATAGTTTCAACAAATCGACAAAGCGGGGGTTTGGCGGCGGTAGCCCCAAAATATTAATATTAATTAATATTTCAAAAATTTGTTATATTTAAAAACTTGATTTTTTGAGATTTTTTGTTTTTTGGGGAATTTTTTAATTTGGAAAACGATACCAACCCATTTTAAATAATTTAAATTAGCAATTTAATTGAATAAACGCAGAACCCAATTTTATAAGAGAAAATTTGAAATCTATCAAATGATTTTTTTTTCTCTCAAATTTCAAAAAAACTTAAAATTTGTATGAATAACCTTTAGACGTTTGATTTTTTTGATATAAATTGGGATACATTTTTTTTGCATTGACGTTTTCTGATTTCTAACAAAACGCCAATATTGTGTTAAAATTTGCAACTAAAAATTTTGAAGATTGGTTTGGATATAGAAATTGAAATGTTGTGTCACATTTTCTGGTATTATTTCAATCCTATACTTATTCAAAAGAAATTAGCAAAAATTTGAAAAATTACTTGCACCATAGATTGAAAAACGTTAGAATAATTCATTTATAGTACATACTTGTACAAAATAGGATTTGAACCGGATCGAGTGAATTTTAATCTGTAACAACGGAGTAAGTAAACCAAAAGACAACTTGCAATATTTGTAGTACATCTAACATGCATTTGAATTTATCAGAAAATTCTGCTGTAGCTCATTTCCTCATTTAAATTGTAACTTTCTCTACTGAAAGTCTAAAATGTTTTCTCAGTCTCTGAATATTCTTCGAATTTTTAGAAATTCTGAATTCTATTGCCAAAAATTTCGGCTGCTGTATTGTTTCCAATAATTTAAATGAACACTTTGTTATTCGTAGAAAAAATCTTTAAAGCAACGCATGGGAACATAAAAATATTTGACCATAAAAAAAAATTAAGGACCGCAACATGCAAAACACCCAATTATTTTCAAAACAAAAAAAACTGCTGCAATCTTACTATACTTATCTCCGCACTGAAACATACATATTATCTAGATACAAAACATACAATTTTGTATTTAATTAACAGATTTATATGTTATACATTTTAAAAGTTTCCAAGAAGCGCAGCAAAAAAAAAATCAAAGTTCTTAAAACATGAACATGGAAAATAATGTCAAAAAATTACTTTTGTCTGCTAAAAACAGTTTTAATCAAATAAATAATCAACAGTTAAGTATGTTTATACTTAAAATTATCATAAACCCGTATCACCAAAAATTTTGTAAAAAAAAAAAATGTCAACAAAAATCTTAAATATATGTAGGTTCTTAAATTTATGTAAGAAATTAACTAACAGTTAAGATTATCGAATGGGTCGCTCTCTCTCTCTCTCTCACGAACTACAAAAATTAGGTTTCAAAATTCTAATTCTATTGTTCGGAATACTGTATTGTATCGTAGAATTTTTGTGTATATCTGATTGTTCTGTTATACTCTACTGTAAAACTATTATAACTGTGTGTGCGCGCGCGATGATAACTTTATAATTGAGATTTCTTTCAAAATTCTAGGTAAATTCGTATGATTGTTCTTAAGATTAGTAATCCAAAACGTACAAAATAGCATGAAACTCTTTCACGTAGTAGGTACATTTATTCGGGTTGTTTGCTTTGGTTTTTGGCGTTTTTTTAAAATTTTTTTTTAAGTATAATGTGCGATGACAAACTTTTGGAGAAATTTTTGTTAAACTGCCGGTGATTTGATTTTAAAATTATGTATATTTGTTTTTGTGGTTTAATTTCTTTTTTCTTTTTTTCTAAAAGGATGCAAGAAATTATTTCATGATTCATGTAAACATAGATCAGATGACCCTAATATGATACATATGGGGTTATACCAAGCATATAGTATGACCATGACCAATTATATAGTATAGCGGATGTATAATTTCTTTGCAGGCCCACGAAAATTAAACATTGAAATGCACCCAAATTCTTATAAAACACAAATTAGGCTAAAACTTCCACTTGTTCCAATAAACCTAATTCCTCGTGTATACAATATTATGTATAAACAATAAAAGAAATTAGACCATCGCATAACCTGAAATAAATCTATTTCCGATAGAATTTTTCTTTAGAAAATGTTTTGTATTTTGTTTATTCATACATATAGGTATATGTATGTATATGATATAGTAAAAGTAAAATAAGAAATTCATTCTCGCGTATAACGGAATTCTTCTCAAAGATTTGTAAAAACATTTTTTTATTTTCAGGTCAAAATGGATACACATATATACACAATATATAATATCTTAAAGAATATTTTTTATATATAGAGGTAAATTATTTACATCTAGATCTACCTGCATACATATAAGTATGTATACGCATATGTAATATAGATTTTGGATGCAAAACATAAAATCGAACATATTTTATTACAACTTTTTCTTGTTTAACATCATCATTGCGCATCACCATCATCATCATCTTCTTCATTTCTTTAAGATGTTAATAAACAAATTTTTTTTTTTTTTGTAAAATACCTTTCCGTTTGAAAAAATGATGTGTTACAATCTGATCTTAAGAACTAGATGTACACGAGTATATTGTAGTAATCTTATATTCAGGTACGTCTGTTGTTTTATTTATTTTTTGAAATTTAAATATAAATGAATAACATTTCATACAGTTATAAGATTTTAATTCTTAAAGATAAAGAATTAAAGTTTTATAAAAACCATGGGATAATTCAATAATCGCGATATGACTGTTCGTTATAATTAAACTTTTCTTATTTTCATTTATTTCGTCTTGTAATTCTCATTTTGTCAGGTGCACCAAAATTTATTGTGGGAATTTTGGAATATAGGTACACAATATCATGCTGGTTTTTTTTTATTTAGGTTTTGGTAAAATAAAAATTTGTGTTAAGCCATTAAGCAAATTTTATATTTGTATGTATTAGCAAGATGCGTTTTTGATGTATGTATAATATGCTTAGAGCCTCTAAAATTCTAGACTCTAGATCTAGACTGTACAAGTCAATATAAACTTATAATAATAATATAGACAAGTTTAATGTCATGTTCATTTATCACTTTCGATATAAATCCACCAAAGTGTGAAACTATAATCATAAATTACATATATACAATTTTTTTATGATTTTAATAGTGAAAATATTTTATTTGTTAAATAACCAAAACCACTGTTTGTAATAGGTGTGTGTATACAGAGAAACGATCTACTAAAAGTTATGTAAACTACATGCGATTACAAGGTAAATTGTGCAAGTTAAATGAATGTTTTTGTAGTACATACTTTAATCGGTGATGATTTCACGATCGCTGAACTAAGCGGCGCCAAAGTGTTTTATTGGTCAGGCAGTGTTTGTAGCATATTCCCAACTTAGAGACGAGAAAACTAACTTTAGGTATACTAAATTTCTTTCAGCAACTATACCACGTATTTTTGCACAATAATAAAATGTGTCTGCGTCCTTCATACAATACAATATATTTGCAAATAAACTACAGGCCCCCGTTTTTATCTGGCTCTTCTCATAGTTGTTCAGATTACAAAATCAATATTGTAAATATATATATACGTTTTCTGCATTAGCAAATCTTGGATATATATTAGCATATACAAACACTCTTCAAATCTTTAAGATTCATTGACTTTATATCAAGAAGTCAAAGTAAATATGAGTCATTCAATTATAACTGTTATGTTAATAATTGTAAACCTCTCAATTTTTTCAAGCATATAAACTGTTTAAAAATTGATCAAAGGATGTCTATCGATTCATAATGAGTAGACGACGAACCTAATTAAACCTTAAACTGTTCCTTTTTGTCTATGTGTATAGTTTATGAAGTGTGTATATGTTGTCTATATAGTATATTGACGAAAAATTCTACAAAGAACAGGAAATAAGACCGTCACCCAATTCCTAAATGCAATATATACAGTAAAAATAATTTTTTATTAAAATCACTAAAAATCAAAGCAAAAAACAACAAACTGGTTTAAGAATATTCGCAGAAACCCAAATATTATAAGACGAACAACGCGAGTAACGGTAAGTTATATACGATGTACCGCGCGTTAAACAATCCTACAAGAATTTTTTTTTTCTTTTATTGTGTACAGTTTTTTTTTATTGTTTTCTTATTTATTGAGCTAATTAATATAGTGTTAGTTGATACAGAATATTTTTTTTTTTTTTAAATTTTTGTATGAATCTTAAACAGAACAATATAATATTTACAATATTTTATGTTTATATATATATATATATATATACATAATATACTTATAAGAAAAAGGGTTAATGGCCTCATTTTAATGTTTTATTATTTATTCTAAAAATCTAAATACAAAAAAAAAAATCTTAGGTTTTGTTTTTATATTCTTTATACAATTCGCACAAATCGTAAGAAGTTAAATTATTTATTTAGCTTCTTTGTACGTTAGTATCTTATACTTACTTTAAATAAGTTACTCTGGTATTCCATTTTGTTTAAATATAAATTTCTTAAAACTTCTTAAAATAATCACTTAAAAATCACTAAATATTGTATATTATAAATTAAGTACACACTAATTTAATTTAATTATGTTTTTTATAAAGAATTCCACATATTTTTTTTAGTATTTCATTCAATAATTGTAATTTATATAAATTATTTAACTTAAACAATAAAACAATTTTATATTATTTTTTAAACCCAACTACTTGTGGCAACGGTTCGAAGAATACTAAAATAACTTGAATCAATTGTTTTTCGTGTATTGATATGAAATTATTTTGTTGTGGTTTTTTTTATTTCTTTGCGCATACATAGTTTCAAAGAAATTCAAAACAATTTTCTTTTAAGAGATGCATGAATTTATAATGCTTGTATTCGTTTGTATCCATGAACTTGACTTTGAAACTTGTAAAGCATGAATCATTTTAATTTTATTTTATGTAAAAAAAACAAATGATTTATTTGTATCTAATTTTTAATAAATTTATATAATATATATGGCATAAAAAAATGAATCAAAAGCCAAAAATTAAAAAAAAAACTTGAATGCAGTTACATTTCAAACAGTGTACCTTGGTAAATCTATTTAAATGTAGATGTCACGGTTTACTTAATCGGTTTTTGTTGAAAATTAATATGTATTTAGCTTAACTTTAGCTAGTTTCATAAAACCAGAAAGTGGCCGCCTTTAAAAATAAAAATTTATAAAAAGCGCTTTTAATCCCTACGTTTTAATCGACCAACCCAGAGTTCCGCTACTTGGGTATTTAATGGAATGGTTTTTGTCTTTGCTAAATTGTTTAATACTGCTTGTTTAAAACAGAGCGTTTCGTTTACGATTCTTAAAAAAAAAATCTTTGTTGTTCATACATATTAAAGACTCTCTACACACGATCCAATTTGGTCGGACGGTTCATCCAATTTTTGGTTGGAAGTTGGTACGTGAGAACGTGAGTATCATAGACATAAAACAGGAGACCTGAAACAAAGTTTTCAAAACCGTTTAGTTTTTATTCTTGTTAAAAAGTGGTTGTGCGTAGTTTCGTGGAAATTCAAAATTATTAAATAAAACAAAACAATTAAAAAAATATACATATATAATTAATTATTATTTGTGAAAAACTATTAAAAACAATTTATGAAAATTGAAGTATTTTATCAGAAAATGTCGTAACAAATTACCGGGAATTTCATTTCATCGGGAAGTTTTATTCTGGTTTACATAAAACGAAATTAAATTTATGT
This sequence comes from Tipula helvola, assembly GCA_963556165.1. NCBI lineage: Eukaryota > Metazoa > Arthropoda > Insecta > Diptera > Tipulidae > Tipula > Tipula helvola. Next base: position 6,516,580 of record OY744483.1, read on the forward strand.
AAATATTGTAATTTGTGTTTAAAAAAAGTGCACTTTTAATTTAAATGTATTACATAATTATAAAGAAACAAATTTTGTTATTGTTGGGTGCTTAGGAATCTTACGATTTGTTTACAAATATTTTTATCAGGTCCGCACTAAAAGTGTAATGACGCGTTTTTAGAAAAATTATTTTTAATAATAAAATTAATTTTATTAAAAAATTGAACTAAACAATAATTATCCGTGTATTTGCAACGAAAATAAAAACATTTTTTAAACTTTGTTTTATTTTAAGCAACCCATTCCATTTCAATACATTGAATAAAATTCTAAATACCGCCCTGTTCTATTTTACTCTTTCTCTTTTTCCCATCGATTTGCTTACTCACTTGACATTTGTTTATTTCTTTTCTACAATTTTTACCTCTATGGTGAGTATGCATGTTTGTTGTTGGCGGCCACATGCCAATTATAGACTTGCAAGTTTTTTAACACGCAGTCTACATTAAAAAGATAAATTTTTTTATCTCTGTTGTGTTATATGTATATTCTAAAAAGTTACTAAATTTTTCTGTTGCGGTATTATTTTTGGTAACTTTTTTAGAATATAACACAAGAGAGATACAAAAAATTTATCTTTTTAGTGTAGATTGCGTGTTAAAAAACTGAAGCTAAAGCTATTTGCCTGCGGCCTAATAAAAATTAGTCGGATGTGTTGGATGAAAATATCCATCCGACCAACCAATCAAATAGATCAATAATTTGACAGCTAAAATATGTCAGATTTTTTTGAGTGTTACCCGAAGGAAAACAATCAGGAGTTTATATGAAATTATCTTAAAATGTTTAAAAATAACTTAATTTCAGTCGCAATATAGATCTTGATCTTGTAGAGTGAATATCTTTATTAATCTGGTGGTCCCGGGTACTGCGCATTATCGTATAAGGTTGGCGACACCCCAAATTAGTCAAAACGTTTTTGCTTTGAATAGGCAAGACGATTAGCATATTACCTCTTTCTTATATTTTTACGTCACGTGCATGGTAGTTTTTTGCAGTTTTATTTTATTCGTATTGTATTGTTTGAAAAAAAAAAGCGGTAATAGAAAAAGGTTTTATAAAAAATAAGTTGTTTTTTAGTAAAATTAATTTACAAATGGTTGTTTGTGCGGTATTTAATTGCAATATTAACAATGATAAGAGATTAAAACGAAACGTTATGTCCAAGTTACAATGGTACGAGGCCTGTTTCAAAAATTGAAAACCGCCGGTGTTTTACAATTGTGATACAAACCATACTGGAAATAATTTTGAAATTATATAAAATTAAATGTGATGTTTGTAGCCGATTTAGGAGGGGGTAACCAAGGGCTTTGGAATCAGTACGGGATAGGCGAGAGCAAGCCTTATTTTGTTAATCCTTGTGATGCTAGTAATAGTAAGAAAATATGTATTTTGTGACACTCCTCACATGATAAAGCTTTTGAAGAATCACTTGGATTCGGCAATTTGGCTCAAGAACAATTTATTGCCAAAAGAACCACTTCATGAGCTGTTCGAAAATCAATCTAAAAGCGATTTGAAAATCGCAAGCCGATTAACATTAACTCATTTGACAGTCAAGGGTGTTAGGTTAGGTTTGGATGGCGGTCCACCAAGGACCAGGCATAGACACAAAAAGGTCCGTAGCCATAGTCAAGGGTGTACAAAGACAAAAAGTAAAATTTGCAACCCAACTATTTTCGCACACTAATTCTTGTGCTCTAATCCGAATGGGTAGGTAGTTTGGCTATTATAAAATCTAAACACTGGTATGAACTGGCTTTTGCCGTTTCAAAAGGCATAATCAGAAGCATCAATGCATTAAAAATGCTATTCGTAGATCTAAAAGAGGCATATAAAATTACTTACGTTCTGACATACCGATTAAACCAGGATGCCCCGGAAATGTTTTTTGGTATTATGCGGGCTAAAGGAGGTCTCTACGACAATCCAACCGCTTTACAATTCAAATATCGCCTTCTTAGTCATTTATTGGGACGAAATGAAGGTATTATTTCTCAATCTGCAAATGTAGAATGTGACAAAACTAATTTTATTCAAATGGATTTTAATACGTATGTTTAAGGCATCCTAGTGTTGATGAAATCGAATTAAATATTATGGGCGAGAGACCAGAATGTTCCGGGGATTTACTGACATCTAATTTACTCTCGATATCACAGCAGCGGAATATACTCAACTACAGAATTCAACGCAAGATATGACTGATCTGTAGTATGTAGCTGGGTACATCATAAAGCGACTCCAAATCAAAATGCCGCTTATAATGGCCAGTCTTACTGAAATTGGGAAAAGTCATAACTTCACATGGGCGGATCAAGTGAGTGAAGGAAGTCTAAGAAAACCGAATATCCAATTCATCCAAACGCTCAAAAGGTTAGAGCACATATTTAATGAATTCAACTCTACATCTCGGAAAACTGAAGCGTGTGTTAAAAAACCTGAAGTCTATTGGTATACGGGCGACTTTATGCATCAAACAGATAAGCGGCGCTAATTTAGAATACACGGATTTCCATAAGAGCGAACAGATAGAGCGGCGCTAAACTCGCAAAGTTTCTATTTTTTGAGGCGTTCAATGACATTTAGATTTGTTGTTGTTGCTTTTATAGTAAATACTTGGAAACTCGTAATTTTAGCTGAAATATATATCTAAATTGGGCATAAGAGAAAGACAATTGTAAAACAAATCTAAATTTAAACATCATTTTGGCCTTAATAAATCATTAAACAAATATTTTTTTATGAAAATATTTTGTTGGCAAAACCCAAACAAGATTTTTCATATATGTATGTACATAATTAAATGTCAAATTAGCGGCGTCTATGTGGTTGCAAAAAATCATAAAAACGAATAGAAGCGAAGAGAAGCGAAGCTAAGCGTAGAGCGCCGCTTATCTGTTTGATGCTTTACAAATTTAACTCTAGTTTCAATATCGTTCACCAGATGTCAACCACTTTGCATTAAAAGAATAGATGTGTGCGTGTGCCAAACTTGACTTTTCACTTTTGCCATTTTATTTTATATCCATCCGCCATCGGTCAATTGTTGATAGCCGCATGAAAAATAAATAAATTATTTTTATACCGTAGTTTGCAAATTTTACAAAATAAAGAAATGAAAATGCTAATTTAAACTCCTAACAAAAATGTGAATATTGGATTGTTTAAAAAAATAGTTTATAATCATCATAACTTCATATTTTAAATTACATATTTATTTTTTTTTTGGTGGTGTGTTAACATAAAAAATTGATTTTAATTCTTTGGTGTGTGTGCGTACGAGTTTTTTACTTTGGTTTACCGGGGGAGCGTTTTTAAGGGGCTCCCCAAACAGTTCGCCAACCATAGATACAAATATTTTTAGGTTATTTAAAATAATAATTACGTGTACATAGTTTAAAATAAATCCAATTTTATTCATTTACATAACAAGATATCAAAAATAACTTCAAGATGATGTTTACGGTAAGTTGAGGGCGACTTGTGTGACGACGGATAATTTTATTTTTTTATTTTTTATTTAGGGGACAAGTCAACAACAAGACACTAGGTTTAGTGATAAGGAAAAGAAATTATTAAAACAGATGAGGTTTGGGGACAGGCTGAATAAAAGGGTAACTACCCCATAAAAAATTGATAACAAAATATGTACAGTAATTTACAATAGACTTTTCCACACGTACACACAGGTAGACATGTCCAAAGTGAAGCTGGATGTTTTACGACCTTGGATCAGTAAAAAAATAACTGATATTTTACATATAGAGGAAGAGGATGATGTTGTGGTTGAATTTGTCTACAATCAATTGGAGGAAGAGAAGTATCCTTGTCCAAAGAAAATGCAAATTAATATGGCGGGATTTCTAAATGGTAAAAATGCTCGTCAATTCATGGACGAGCTGTGGGAGTTGCTACTATCGGCGCAAGAATCGGAATCTGGAATACCGGCTAAATTTATAGAGCAAAAAAAAGAAAAAATGCTAAAGCGGGTGGAAGAGAAGAAACTGCATGAAGCAAAAGAAGGATTCGATAAAGATACAAATAAGGAAATCGATCTTCGGCTGCATCGTGAGTTGTCTCGAGAGTTTGAAAACTGTGAGAAGCGTACACCATCATCAGAAAAAGGCAGTTCCAAAATTTATTTGGCCGAAGAAATGCTGGAAAAATCGTTCCTAGAAATAGAAACGGACGCGTTTCAGAATGAAATTAAATCAAATCGGCAGAATTCAGTTGATCGGGGACGTCATCGGGGAAGGGAAAGAGAAAAATCTCGTGATCATGATCATGATCGAGATAAATCCAAAGATCTTGCAAAATTGAGGGATAAATCACGAGATCGGGATCGACGACGATCTCGTGATTGGTCTAGAGATCGAAGATCGATGGATCGAATAAGAGATCGTTCTCGAGATCGGTCACGAGATCGACGTCGATCTAGATCATCACGACATCGCAATACAAGATTGCGACGTAGTCGATCTCGCGACAATCGGCGTGATCGTAGGACGCCATCCCGATCAAAGTCCCGGCGTCGTGAACGTTCAGCTTCACGTTCACGAAATTCGTATTATCGATCGAATAAAGATCCTTGCTATAGTGAGGCGTTGGATAAAGAGAAAGGTGGTGGAAATAGGCAAGATTATGGGCGGCGTAATAATTATAGAAGGGGTGGTAGTGGTGATCGAGGTCGAAGGGATCGTCGGTCTGTATCAAAATCGAGAAATAATTCGCGAGCAAGGAATTATAGATCGCGGTCTCGAAATCGATCACCAGCAAATCGTCGTGACAACTGGGATAATAGATATCCAAGGCGCCGTTCTCCAATTCGAAGAGATTATCGTGAACAACGGGATGCGAGACGTATTTTATTATGTCATTTTTAAAATGAAGTTGAAATCGCGCTCTGAGATTATCTCGATAATCGTTATGTCTGTCAATGGTTAAGATAACCAATTTATGAAACGCGGTAATCCTGAAAGCATTATAAAAATCGTATTGTGACAGCGAAAAAATAACTAGATAATTTCGAATTAGAGATTAGCTTGTTTGTGTCTGTCGGGTGGTATAAATGAAGTCTTAATCCTACCATAAAAATTTAAAAGAGCGAAACAACTCAAAAGTATGAAATTTATATTAACAATTTGGTATTTTGCAATCCATCAGAAAATGACGTAAAAGTAGTCTCAAATCTTATTAAGACTGACCGTGTAGCAAGTTTGTCAAAAATACAGATTTGCAGCCAAAGCTGCGCATCCCGTCGGATTAAAATATGACATATGTACAGCAAATAAAGTTAGGCTGCGCAGTTTACTAGCCACATTAAAACGGATGCAAAATCTATAAACGTCAATTTTTTTTATATATGTATTCAATTTTATACAATATTGTTGGTGAAATAAAATAAAACAAATAAGATTTCTCTCAATTATTCGTAATCACGGGGAATTATAAAAATAGCTAAATGTCTTACAAACTTGCAGTCAGGCTACCGTTTTACCTCGAACAAAAGGACCAGTTTCAAGATCATTTTTTTTAGCAAAATTTTAGAAGTTGGCAAATTAATTTGAATAAAAGGACCAGTCGTTCTATTCGAAGTTAAGAAGCGACAATTTAAATTGAAATTTCTCCAGAACAATTATTACGCGAAATTCATCTTGGAAAAAATTTCCATATGACCACTAATAAATTTGCATCATTGCTTTCCAATCGACCAACCGCAAGCACCCGCTAGTGATCGCTAGTAGAATGGTTTTTGTCTTCGCTAAATTAGTTGCTTTCCAATCGACCAACCCGGTGGCACAGTTGTTAGCATGCTTGCTTTAAGCTCCGGTGGTCCCGGGTTCGATTCCCGGCGGGTGATGAAAAAATCACGGCTGGTTAATGTAGGATCAATGAATTAATTGCTGCGTTCCATTTTCGCTGGTAAAGTACTCACAAGTACTAAAAAGTAGATAGTAAATGGAACGCAAAAATAAAAAGTCAAAGCCAGCAAACTACTCATATACAAAAGCAAGAGTAGTTGAAAGCAGTGGGAAGTACTTGTGAGTACTTTGCTAGCGAAAATGGAACGCAGCAATTCACTCATTATCCGTTAAAAAAATGATTACGAAACTTCAATATGAAGCGGCCAAATCCCTCTATGGGATGTAGCGCCAGCGAAAAAAAAAATCGACCAACCGCAAGCACCCGCTAGTGAACCGCTAGTAGAATGGTTTTTGTCTTCGCTAAATTATCAATAGGCCTATTTTATTTGCCAAATTCAAAATTGGTATTCATTTCGGAATCGCGTTCCCTGCTAAAAAATACTATTGGATTTTTGAAAACCAAGTACACAGTGGGTATTCACGAATACCAAAATGGTATTGCCCAGTTGCAAATTTTCCACACTGTGGAAAAATTATTCGAATTCCATACGAAATTCCATACAACAAAATATCAAAGACACATCAAATTCGTTTGAAGTGTATCGGATTTTGTCTTTCTCTTTCTCTCACAAAAAAAATACTCACATAAAAATATCGACGCACACGCCATTTTCTACACTCAGCTGAGTTTGTCAATTTGTTTTGTTGTGATTTGTGTTTTTATTGAGCCAGACGTGTGTGTGAATTAAAGTGTTTTTTCAATTTATTCACGTCGATTATAGAATACGCGGTTGCGGATCTATCGCGGATCGTAAACTACATATAAAAAATATTGGAAACAATAATGTTTTATCTTAGTTTCATTGAAATTCCTTAGAATAATTTTACAATTCGTCAAAAAAATTGTTTTAGATCGCAATAAAAATATTGCGTTTGTACGGGGAATCAAAAAATATAAATCACATGTAAATCAATAGAAGTTTTCCAGGATACTTTGATTTACACCAATTGTTTCCAATTTTTTTTATATGTAGTTTACGATCCGCGATAGATTCGCAACCGCGAATTCTATAATCGACGTGATTATTTAAATTTATTTTATACTTCGTTGTAATCTTAAGAATCTTAATTATCTAATTATGTTTTACACATTAAACGCAATTATTATAAGTTTATTTATTTATTTATGTATAACATTCATTATTTAAGTACAGATATACAAAATTATTGAATTTGTAATTGAAATAAATAAAACACTATTTTGAAATGAAAATTTTATTTTGAGTTATTATTCGCATGGAAATATTGGTTGATTCCATCAGGAAAAGACCAAAAATCTACTATGGAAATAATATTTTGTTTCCGACGGAAAACTTTTTTATAATTGCCAGAAATTAGTACGGAAAAGGATATGAAAATATGCAAATTTCCAACAAACTTCCATCTACTTTCCAAATCTGATTTTGTCTCGTTTTAGTTAGGGCACACACCCACACCGGAATTTTTGAGACACTTTTCTTTGGCGAGTAGTACACTATTCCGTATACTTTTGATGTTTCTTTCCATAGAAACAGTATGTTTTTCGCACGAAAATTCACACGGATTTCCGTTGGGCGTGCATATTGGGTGGATACAAGCAATTTTTTTGCAAATGGTCAAATAAAATAGGCCTTATACATAATTTAGCGAAGACAAAAACCATCCACCTATCGGTTCACTAGCAGGTGCTTGCGGTTGGTCGATTGGAAAGCAACTATTACTACTTCAAATATATTTTGATTTTTTGGAACTGAGTTCCAAGTTTGAGTTCCATTTTATTATAAGATTTCCTATGAAATGTGAAGCAAAAATTCTAAACCTATGAAACTTGATAGGTGTGGGTTACAAGTCCCATTTGAAACGCGATATTTTAAAACACGTTTTGATAAAACGCGATATTTCAAAACGCGATGTGGTACAAAACGAGATATGGTACAAAACGCGATTTTTCAAAACCCGATGTGGTACAAAACGTTGTATTTCAAAACGCTATATTTCAACGCGCGATCATTTTTTAAATTTGTTTTGAAAAATTTCTGTAATTTGGCCGATTGGGATGAAACTTGTTTATTTCTTAACGGATTTTGAAGAAATACGTCCTGTGCGGTGGAAATGGCATTTTAAAATGATTTTTTGACTACGTTCTGAAATATAGCCAGAAATAGTAGGATATAACTTGGCTATTTCTTAATCGATTATGATTTAAACGGCATATGGTACACTATGGCATATTTTAAAACTTGGCCATTTGTTCAACGCATATGGATTTGTGGTGGATTAGCTAATCTCGTTTCACTAATCGCGCTTAGCTAATCCCTAGTCTGTCAGTGGTAGTAGGCAGCTACAAGCAGTTACGTCAACATTCTCGTGACATTTGATATTAATTTACAACAATAAAGCTAACATTAATTTTTTAAATATTTATTTGAATATTTTATTACCATACATTTAAAAAATTAAACCATAATCGCATTATTTTTTGTATTATGCGAATTAAAAATTTAGATGTTATGTTTTGCTTATGTCATAACTTTTTGTGTGTTCCAATCGAAATAGATTTAATTAAATTAGATTTATATAGAAATTGGAAGAATAAATTTAACTTTTTTGAGTGACGGGAAATTCTTTTAAGCGGAAAACAGGGTTGGGTACTAAATCTTACTTTACAAAATCTTTCTTTTCAAAATTTCAAAACTGCACATGCAACAGTTTTATCATTTACATGCTCAACTCGCTCACAGGCTACTTTTCTTCTGCGTATTTTGACAATTGTGATTACTTGTGATTTTTAATAAATAATATAGATCAAAATATTAAAAAATGGGCAAGAATGTCTACCCAAAAATGGGAAGAAGAGGAAGATATATTGAATTATTTTAAAAAAATAATTCAAAATAATTTAGAAATAGAGGTTTGTTTTATTAATAGTGCCTACATTTATATGTAAATATTTATGTGATTTTTACTTTGATCCATATTATTTATTTTTACTTATTAAAAATCACAAGTAATCAAAATTGTCACAATAGATCATGTTTAAATGTCAAATTTTCAACAACCGCAAGAGCTACCATCTTTCGAAAAACTCCAAAAACACAAGCAACTTTCACATAATGTCACTAGGTGTCACTAAATATTTGCTGTCAAAAATTGTATGACATTTTTATGTGTGCATTTTGTAAAAATAAACAAAAATATTTTCGTGTTATAAAAGTGATAGGTATGTGATAATTAAATTGATTTTGACTATCCCCTTTAAAAAACGTCAGAAATATTTTTTTGATTGTGTGGTGACATCTAGTGGTAAACGCTCTGTACTTTTTCAACAATCGTGCTGCCTCTATTGGAAAACGCTCTGTACTTTTTCAACAATTGTGCTGCCTCTTTCGGAAAACATGAACTATACGCTGAAGAAAAGTAGCATGTGAGCATGTTTATCTTTGACGTTTCTTGCTTATTTAGAGGAAACAATTTCAACCAATCAGAGGAAACGTCAAATTTACGAAGTTACGAAATACGCAAATAAGCAACCTCGTGACGAGGGCTAATGACATCTTAAACAATTTGTGCTAAATAAATTTTGAAGTTATGTTTATAAAAAGGAAATCTAGTGTGTTTTATGTATAAATCTTAAAATATTGAATAAAAAATGAGTCCAGCTGATTTACTAGCTATATTTCAGGTTTCAGCGAGAGCGAATCACCGTCAAATATTTTACTTCTCTGCCTAGGAAACTAATCCCTAGGTAGTCTGTCAACGCAAGTGGATTTGTGGTGGATTAGCTATGTTGTTTCACTAATCGAGCTTAGCTAATCCCTAGTTTTTCAAGGTATTAACAAAAATCCTAAACTCGACAGGTTTGCATGATGAGATAATCCACGTTAATCCCGGTTAACTCCATCATGGAAACGTAGTATTAAGAGAGTTTACAGTTCTTAACAGAACACACCCGTCTCACCCGGTGCATGTCAAGAACAAAAAAACAAAAAAAAAAAAAAACAACAAAAATAAAATAAAAAAAAAACCTCGCACATCGCTTTTGTGCACCAAACTTCATGACGCTCCGCCATTTTATATCCATCGGTGATAGCCGCATGAAAATTAAATCAATTTTTAGACCGTAGTTTGCAATTTTACAAAACAATAGTAATAAAAATGCACGATTAAACTCCTGACAAAAATGTGAGTTTAATGTGAATATTGGATCGTTTAAAAATAATAGTTTATAATCATCATAACTTCATATTTTAAATTATTTATTTTTTTTTTATGGTGGTGTGTTAACATAAAAAATTGATTTTAATTCTTTGGTGTGTGTGTGTGTGCGTGCGGTTTTTTTTTACTTTGGTTTAACGGGGGAGCTTTTTGAAGGGGCTCCCCAAACACACACAGTTCGCGGACCGTAGATAAAAACATTTTTAGGTTATTTAAAACAAAAACAATAATTACGTGTACATAGTTTTAAATAAATCCAATTTTATTCATCTACAATCTACATAACACAAGATATCCAAAAATAACTTCAAGATGATGTTTACGGTAAGTTGATTGGGCGGCTTGTGTGACGTGACGGATAATTTTATTTTTTTATTTTTTATTTAGGGGACAAGTCAACAACAGGACACTAGGTTTAGTGATAAGGAAAAGAAATTATTAAAACAGATGAGGTTTGGGGACAGGCTGAATAAAAGGGTAAGTACCCCATAAAATATTGGTTACAAAATATCTACATACAGTAATTTACCATAGACAATTTTCCCCACGTACACACAGGTAGACATGTCCAAAGTAAAACTGGATGTTTTACGACCTTGGATCAGTAAAAAAATAACTGATATTTTACATATAGAGGATGATGTGGTGGTCGAATTTGTCTATAATCAATTGGAGGAAGAGAAGTATCCTTGTCCAAAGAAAATGCAAATTAATATGACTGGATTTCTAAATGGTAAAAATGCTCGTCAATTCATGGACGAGCTGTGGGAGTTGCTACTATCGGCGCAAGAATCGGAATCTGGGATACCGGCTGAATTTATAGAGCAAAAAAAAGAAGAAATTCTAAAGCGGGAGGAAGAGAAGAAACTGCAAGAAGCAAAAGAAGAATTCGATAAAGATAGAAATAAGGAAATCGATAAGATTATTCAAGAGGAACGTGAAAAATTGAATCAAGTTCTGCTGCATCGCGAGGAGTTGTCTCGAGAGCTTGAAAATCGTGAGAAGCGTACACCATCATCAGAAAAAGACAGTTCCAAAATTGATTTGGCTGAAGAAATGCTGGAAAAATCGTTCGCAGAAAAAGAAATTGAAGCGTTGAAGGAAAAACAAATTCAGAATGAAATTAAATCAAGTCGGCAGAATTCGGTTGATCGGGGACGTGATCGGGAAAGGGAAAGAGAAAAATCTCGTGATCGTGATCGAGATAAATCCAAAGATCGTGCAAAATCGAGGGATAAATCACGAGATCGGGATCGACGACGGTCTCGTGATCGGTCTAGAGATCGAAGATCGAGGGATCGAACAAGAGATCGTTCTCGAGATCGGTCACGAGATCGACGTCGATCTAGATCATCACGACATCGCAATACAAGGTCGCGACGTAGTCGATCTCGCGACAATCGGCGTGATCGTAGAAGGACGCCATCCCGTTCAAAGTCCCGACGTCGTGAACGTTCTGCTTCACGTTCACGAAATCGAGGACGTAATCGTGATCCATCTCGATCCCGTTCGCGTGCAAATCCGAAATATAGTGATAAAAAGCCATCAAAGGATCGGAGTGTTGTTAAAAAGACTGAAGTGAATGGTGACCATTCTTCAACCGCGCCATTATCAAAGTTGCAAGCAAAATTAATGAATATGGCCGAAGGTAAACCACTGCAACCGAGCCGAAGCCGGTCTCGATCGGTTCCACCCGCGGCTCGGGCGAAAAGTTCTAGTCGATCAGAATCGAAATCACCTAAACGCCAAATTCGTTCGGCCAGCCGGTCGTCTTCCAGTGATGAAAGTGTTAAAAAGACGAGTAAATCGAGCAAGACTCGTAATTCGCCTGATAAAAAGCGGCGTGATTCATCGTCGAGTTCGTCAAGTTCCGATCGTTCAAATTCACCACGAAAAAGTGCAGAATTTGAGATCCATAAGAAGGAAAATAGTGTTCAACAGAAACGGCATTATCGATCGAATAAAGATTCATCCGATAGTGAGGCGTCAGATAAAGAGAAAGGCGGTGGATATAGACAAGATTATGGGCGGCGCAATAATTATAGAAGGGGTGGCAGTGGTGACCGAGGTCGAAGAGATCGTCGATCAGTATCAAGATCGAGAAATAATTCGCGAGCGAGGAATTATAGATCGCGGTCTCGAAATCGATCACCAGCAAATCGTCGTGACAACTGGGATAATAGATATCTAAGACGTCGTTCTCCAATTCGGAGAGATTATCGTGAACAACGGGATGCGAGACGTCCATTCAAACATAGGCAGCAGCAGGCAAATTTAATACGTCGTCGTAGTCTGAGTAGAGATCGAAACAATAGAGATAATGATCGCCGGAATTTTAACCAATATTCCAATAATCAATCTAATCAAAACAACAATAATCAATTCAATCAATCAAATCGAAGATCACCCGATCGACGAGAACACGAAATTGTCCCTAATAAGTACGAAATTGAAGCCGAACGAAACAAAGAACGTAATCGTGATCGCGAAAAGGAGCGCGAAGAAGAGATGCGTCGAGAACGAGAACGTCGCTTACCATCTGAAGACGTTATTCATATCGAAGACGTGGTGAAAGAAAAAGAAATAAAGAAAAAGGTTGTCGAGCCAACTCGAAAATTAGATCGCCCCAAATCCGACCGTTTGGATAAAGAAAAGTCTGTGCGTGAATCAAAACAAATGTCAAACGAACGAGAGCGCGAGCGGGATCGTGACAAAGATAAAACTCAATCGCGCCCAACACGTTACTCAACTAGTCTGTCACGGACACCGTCACCGTTCTTAAAACCACATGAAAGGGCCGCGGTACTACAGCAAGAACAACAAAAACAGTATCATCAGCAAATAACTCGAAATGAAACGAACGAAAAGAAAGGGCCTCCAAAACTCATTAAGGTGATGGAATTGAAAACGAAGAGTGCTACAAACAGTGAAGAATCTAGTACAAATTCGGAAAGTGACGAATCTGAGGCAGAAGAAATTCAGAAAAAGAAACGAAAAAAATTGAAGCATTCTTCAAGTGACGATACTAGCGATGAAGATGATTTAAAAGAAAAGGCTAAACAGGCGCTAAAAAATAAACGTGAGTCATATTCAAAAGATAAGTCGTCGGGTAGTGTCGAAATAGCTAAGCAAGTAGTTCAACCTCCAGCCCAACCACTAGTTCCGGTTTATCATCATCAAACTGAGAAAGACGAGAAAGTTGTTGAGCGAAATAATAAAAAGCGAATGGATAGTGTCAAACAGCAATCTGCTCCACTACCACCGCCTCCACCCGCGAAACAAGAAGTTGCTGCACCCCAACCACCATTGAAACAGAAACGTAAAACCAGTTCTGGCTCAAATGATTCGGACGATGAAGCTGCTCCTAAAAAACCAAAAACCACTTCGATTTCTGAAAAATCTGGAAAATCAACCCGTGACGATAGTAGCGACACTGAAGGATCCGTTAAAATTGACAAAAATAAGAAAATCGCTAAAAAGGAGGCAGTCGCATCTGCTCCACCACATTCTTCATCGGACTCTGACCAAGATAAACATAACAAAAAACGCAAAAAAGCAAAGGAAACGAAACGGTCACGTCGCGATTCTGATTCATCCGATTCGGATGCAGAGTCCAAAAAAACGAAGAAACATAAAAAACATAAGAAAAATAAAAAACATAAGAAACACAAAAAACATAAAAAATCAAAAGATAAGAATCGCGATGATCGCAACAAAGATTCAGATGATTCGGACGAGGAGGAAGAGGTCCAGGTCAATGATGATTTGGAGAAACAATTGAGAGAACGCGCATTGAAATCGATGAAGAAACAGACTAGCAGTTCAGATTAGTTTTAGTTTTTTTTTCAAAATATATAAATTACTAATTATTGGATAATAATTATAAAATTGAAAAAAAAAAAAAATAATAATTAAAATTAATAATTTTTAAAGAAAAATTTTCGGATTACACACGAGTTACTGCTTCCGCTCACATCACATATGCTATGTTGTGGATGGGGGCGTGCCATGTGTATTTAGCACTATATATAAGTTTTGTTTTTAATTGTATAATTTTCTTTTAATCAAACTACATATTTGATTATTTTTTGATGTAATTAAAATAAAGAAAAAACCCAATTATGTATCTATTCATTTGATGTGTTTTCAATTTGTTTTGATTAGACAAATTCATACAAAACACGGATGAACAATTTTCTTCGCAACTCATTAGCCCATAATTACAATTATCAATACCTAAATTCTTCAAATAAATCGGAATATCCTTATTTGAAATAAAATTATTCGACCTGTGTGGTTAGTTCCATTAGAAAATTCTTTTAAAGGAAGATTCAGACGAAATTCAATTTTTCAACTGCCCGAAATTCAATTTTTTTCAGAATTTGTATTTTCCGAATTTGTACAACAATTGGTTTATTCACCATGGGTACCATATATAATATAAGTAAGACATTAAATTGAATGAACAAGTAAAATAAATTAATAGCTCATTAGACTAAGTAATGCGATTTTATTTATCGATGCCTTATTTTAGATGGCGGATGCAAGAATGAATTATTACACTCGAAAATAACTATAGGTAGATAAGAGAGAACTCTTGTTCAACGAAATAACAATCGGTGTCGATTCTCGTAACATAAAATTTATTAGGTACACCATTTCGCCCGGATGGTCCTTTTCATCTTCAGTTCCATTCTGGGTAAGCCACGGCTTTCTTTGTTTACTGTTCCGTTTCACCGCCGATCTGGCTTTATGTACTTGGCTCTTCCCTTTCTTCGGAATTTGTTTCAGAGTGGAACCCCGTATGGCTTCATGTCCTCAGCGTGTATGGTGGTAATACCTCGTATGAACCGAAATATTTGATATTTTGGCGCTTTTTTCCGTATACGGTCGAAGTTCCTCTTATACTACTGGATTCTTTTTCTATGCTTTTGCGATCGTCTTCCCAAATCTCCACTCTTGTCTCGCCGAGCCTCTCGATCGCCTCTTTCACTCGCAAATCGGTTGGTATGTTCATTTTGTTTCCAAATTCCCATCAACAATTCAAATAGACATTATTATTATTACTTGAGAGCCATGTGGGGGCTCAAGCCACCCCGCACTGCGACCTAAAAGATCTTTTGTGCATAAGCCCTACTTAATTATCCTTCCAGTCAATATTCAGGCTCTTAATGAACCTGATAATACTGCCTAACGGTACGTGATACATACTATCTGGGCTCATTGCTCTCCCTCCTAGATGTTTTAATTATCCGTCCAGCCAATATTCAGGCTCTTAATGAACCTGATAATACTGCCGACCGGTACGTGATACATACTATCTGGGCTCATTGCTCTCCCTCCTAGATGTAATAACATTTACTTCTGCTAGAAGAGCGGTAGCATTGGGACTCAAGGACTTCGAGAGGGCAGACCCACTCCCGTATATTCCTAATCGTGCCTCGTCTACCGTTTTGATTTTACTCTTGCGAGTTGCTGGGACATACTATTTGGGCTCATTGCTCTCCCTCCTAGATGTTTACTGTTGGAAGTACTTCTACACGTGATACATACTATCTGGGCTCATTGCTCTCCCTCCTAGATGTCTACTGTAGGAAATACTTCTACACGCGTTACATACTATCTGGGCTCATTGCTCTCCCTCCTAGATGTAATAACATTTACTTCTGCTAGAAAAGCGGTAGCATTGGGACTCAAGGACTTTGAGAGGGCAGACCCACTCCCGTGTATTCCTTCCCGTGCCTCGTCTACCGTTTTGATTTGACTCTTGCGAGTTGCTGGGAATAAAAAAGTCGCCTGTAGGTCACCCAGGTTTACTACAGGAAGGCTAAATAAAACTGGAGGGTGCCTGGTTTCCAGAGTCCGCATATATAGACTAATTAACCTATCAGCCATTCATCCATCGGCATATGCTGTTCCACCTTAGATTAGGGATTTTTTGTCAAGGTTTTCTCCTTTAGCGCCGTACTTTAGCCTGTCACAAAAGTCTATATTCAGCCTAATGGTTACAGTTACCGGTGGTTGCCACGAGGAGGCAGTACGTACACTTGCGCCTACTGGAAGGATACGGAGCCCCTTTCAATAGACGCCAAACCACCATTCAAATAGACATATACCAATCGACTTATGGTATGAATTGTTGAATCACATGTGCACTTTTCAACATATTTCCACCACCCCTTCGTATCGTCTCATGCTAACTTGGACAGAACTGGTATGATCACCCGCTTGATTCTTTCGACTTGCCCGTTACTTAGTTGTTTTCTCGTCCGTGCAATATTCTCTGAACTTCGTTGAGTTGACCGCTGATCCCCGGTCGGAAACAGTGACCCTTGTATTGTCGAATTCTGTATATCTATTTCCTGAATCACTTCCTTAGTCGACGTACTCTTCATTCGGTACAGCCACCCCAAACTTAAACGAAACCGTCTATCATGCATATGGATTCAGCCATCCATGTTGCTTTCCTTGAGATGAGAAAAATTTAACTTTGTAGTCTAGCCGTCTAGTGTACTAGCATGCGTGTCGAAAAACTTGAAAACTTTTGGCAAGCGGCTACCTTTCAAAACAAGTTTTTATTTTGTCTTTCTCTTGTCGCCAAATGATGTTTGGCTTCTGTTTAGTTTGCTTGGTGTGGATCCGACTTTTAATGGACTCTTTGAGTCTTGAATTTTTGAAAATTGATTCAGCAAGGTGTACTTTGTATTCAACTGACTGGTGAAAAATTTCATATTTTCACTGTATGAAACAATAATCCTACTGGCCAATGAGAGAACAATTATTATTATTCTCAATTAATGCTAAAATATAGATGTCAGGCTTAACCATTAATTTGAAACACTGAACTCTAATCAATCATATTTTTTTATTTTCAAACTACATATCCGGTTTTATAATTCTCCTTTTCGTTTTGAGTTTCAAAGATGGTAAGTGTATTGTGAAAAAATTGGAAATGAATTCGAAATATTAAACACCATCGTGAATAAAATTATAATAAAATGTGTGTACAAATGCTTACAAATAAATTATTCATCGAGTTTAAATATAATTTTTACTGATTAAATACTAAAATGGTGAATATTTTGGAAATAAAAAAAAGTTGACGTTTGGTGTACAAGACAACACACAAGAACTTGAGTGTTTTCTGACGAATTATAAATTATACGGGGCATGAACATTTTGTGAATTCTGTAAAATGTCCGTGATAAGTTTATAAAGGCTATGGTGTTTATAATTTCAATTCAATATTTCACTTAAATTATAAAATGTGTGAATTATTGACATAACCTCAAATAAATGGTTTTGTGTATTTATTTTTAGGCTCGAGGACCTAAGAAACATTTGAAGCGTTTAAATGCGCCTAAAGCATGGATGTTGGACAAATTGGGTGGTGTATTTGCGCCACGTCCATCAACCGGTCCACACAAGTTACGCGAATCATTGCCATTGGTGATTTTCTTGAGAAATCGGCTAAAGTATGCCTTAAATAAAAATGAAGTGACAAAAATTGTCATGCAACGATTAATCAAAGTTGATGGAAAAGTACGTACCGATCCAAACTATCCAGCAGGTTTTATGGGTAAGTCGAATAATTTTTTTAATAATTGTGTTTTACTAAAAAAATAAAATTTCATGATGTTCAGATGTTATCACCATTGAGAAGACCGGTGAATATTTCCGTTTGATCTATGATGTTAAGGGACGTTTTGCAATTCATCGTATCACATCTGAAGAAGCAGGAGTGAGTATATAATATTTTTATTTTAGTACTGTGGCCGGTTCGAAGCTCGTTTATCTGTATTTAAATCTGTCTACCGAGTCAAAAAGTGGCCAAAAGTAAAATTCACTTGACGGTCATTCTCTTTCTAGAAATTAATGAAAGAATCAATAACATTTACTTGTGAAGACATCATTATTCCAAATAAATATTTTATTTTGGTTTTATTTAAAAAATCCACTAATTTCATTTTTTTATTTTTTATTTTAGTATAAACTTTGTAAAGTAAAGAAAGTCGCAGTTGGGCCAAAAAATATTCCATTCTTGGTAACACACGACGGTCGTACACTCAGATACCCTGATCCAATTATTAAAGTAAACGATACCATTCAATTGGATATTGCCACAACAAAAATTACAGATCACATTAAGTTTGATTCGGGTAATTTGTGTATGATTACTGGAGGTAGAAATTTGGGTCGTGTTGGTACCGTTGTCAATCGTGAAAGACATCCTGGATCATTCGATATTGTTCACATTAAGGATTCTCAGGGCCATGTATTTGCTACTAGGTAAGAATGCAGCGTTTTATGTTTTAAGAGCTGATTTTCTAATTTCAATTATTTTTAGATTATCCAACGTTTTCATTATCGGTAAAGCAACAAAGGCATACATTTCCTTGCCAAAAGGAAAAGGTATAAAATTAAGTATTGCTGAAGAACGTGACAAAAGGTTAGCTGCTAAAGCAGCTCATTAATCGTGTAACCTCAATTTAAGCGGTTAAATAAAAACTAAAAATAAAAAAAACATTTTGTTTTGTGTGTTAAATTGTCCTTTTCTGATACTCATGGTGTATGTGCTATCTGGTCGGTATGTTCGGTTCGGAGATGTTTTAAGATTGTCAACATGTCAACTTAGGTCGTGTGGATAGCAATATCTAGACCTGAGCAAAAGAAATACAAAAAAAAAAAAACATGTCAACTCTTATACAAATTGAAACCAAATTGATTCGTACATTGAAATCAGTAAAAATCTTTCAATAACACCAAATCGATCAATTTTTTCTATAGGGCCTGCTCGAATTCTGTAGTAATTGTTGTCTCGTAGTAATTTTTGGCATATAATAGGGTATAAAACGCACTCATCAGAATTACTACAGTCTTGCCCTGTAGTAGAGTTTGACAGTTCGGAAGTAATTAACGTTCGTTTGGATTTAAACATAAAATTACTTAATTTAGACTTTATAAAATTTAATTTAAATTAATTAATATTATGTACAATAAAATTCTAAACTAAATAACTGATTTTATTTAGTGATCCTCCAAAATATAGTTTATGTACTATGACTATAAGTAGCACCACATTTTACTTGGTAAAATGTTAGTTTTATTTCTCGAAAAGAAAAAATATAAATTTCAGAGCCTTTAGGGAATTTATAGTTTCACGACAAGTCATACTCATTTTCAGTTATCTTGGATTTATTTGTGTAACTGGAAATGAACCGTCTTGAATGATTGTGTCTTTTACCAACTACAATTAATATAAAAACTACATAAGTTTGAATATTTGATTGTTTGATCATATTCATCCATCTTTATTAAATAAAACAACATAATTCAACAATCGAAAATAGTTAAATTATTCAATTCAAATTTACAAAATTAACGTCAAACAAAAATAGTATTCGGGCAGCGAAAAAAGCAAAGGAGAATGTTTTACTTTTAAAGTGTCAAAAATTACTACGAGACAACAATTACTACAGAATTCGAGCAGACCCTTGTGTATCGATGGCTTGGTTCAGATATCCGACGCCAAATGAAATTCAGCGCCAATTTTTTAAAAACAGATTTTTTTTCAACTAAATGCGATTTT
Organism: Tipula helvola; assembly: GCA_963556165.1. Taxonomy (NCBI): domain Eukaryota; kingdom Metazoa; phylum Arthropoda; class Insecta; order Diptera; family Tipulidae; genus Tipula; species Tipula helvola. The sequence goes on from OY744483.1 coordinate 6,536,335, forward strand.
TTTTTTAAATTGGAATTTTTAAGAAAATGAAACATGAAAAAGCTTGTTAAATTTTGACTTGAAATTATTGTGGAGGGTATGAAACAGTTCTTCATTACAAGAACAAAGACCACGGGACCCATTTCCTGGTAGTTAAGCCGCTGCTCTATTGCAAGTTTACAACAATACTCTTATGTATTATTATTACATATTATTAAAGGTATTACCTAGTTATGATTTTATGATTAAATTATTATTTAGGCGTTTATTGATTATCACTATTATGATACATATATGTATATATTTATTTATTAAAATTAGATATTATTTATGCATGTTATTATGTATTAAGATAACCAATTTTTTTTTTTACCATTAGCAACTACCTACCACCTTTGAGTATATATACTCAAAGCTACCACTAGCAAATTTAAAAAAAAGGTCACAACTCACAAATTGGTTTTCACTGACTTGAACTGTTAGTCCCACATTTAATTTTTTTTTTTTATTATTTTTACTTCTGGTACTAATAGTAGCACTGTTGGTGGTACTTATTATCATTCAGATTAATAATTGAAAATAATAACAAAAAAAAAATATATGAATGGATTATTATGGTGTACCGTTTATTTGGTTCTATAAACTCTAACGAACGCCAATTGACATTCATTATTTTTTCCCATATTTAATAAAAAAAAATTAAGTTAAAAAAAACCCCGTTCCCAAATTATTTTCCAATTCACAAATTAATTTTCTTGTATTTCATAATCGTCTTGTAGGCGCCCAAACGATCATATTATAAATATGGAATGATATCAAAAGGCCGAATGTCGAAGGGCCGAATGGGTCGGAGGGCCGAATGTCGAAGGGAGGAATGTCGAAGGGCCGAATGGGTTTTGTTTATGTTTTTGTTTTGTTTTTAGAAATATAATTTTTTAAATTTCTTGTTTTAAGGAATATTTTGTAAATGTACTGAATTTGATATTAAGAACTATAATTTTCATTTATTTATGAAAAACAATAATAATTTTCCAGATATCAATACCAGGTTGAAATGTTGTTTGTCAAAATGACTCATATCAAAATAGGTAATACATTTCAGGTTGAAACAATATTCAAAACAACACATGAGACAACAATATACTTTAAAATAAATAGTTTCGTTTAACTTAAGTAGACATTTTGGAAATTTTGCCTTAAAATGTAAATTGTTTTATAATTATGTAGTAAATTGTTAGGAGTATATTCACTATATTCACATCACTAAATCACAGAGAAATTATTTTATTCGTCCAAATAGAATTTTCCTTCACCCTAACGAATAAAAAATGGTCTGATTTTTATGACATTTTATTACAAAATTCTTTTTTGGTTTGGTGAAATACCTATTATGTACAAATATTTTTCCACTTGATAATTACAAAAAGAACACAAAATATAAATTACAAAATTAATGCAATATTTTTGCCGATAGAATATCCAAAGATTAAACATAATAAAATATATATAAACTCATAAGAAATTAATTTATATTTGGTAAAAATATTTACAAAATATTCCTTAAAACAAGAAATTAAAAAAATTATATTTCTAAAAACAAAAAAAAAATAAACAAAAAAATTCGGCCCTTCGACCCATTCGGCCTTTCGACCCATTCGGCCCTTCGACATTCGGCCCTTCGACATTCGGCCCTTCGACCCTTTGAGATTCGGCCCTTCGTCATCATTACATAAATATAAATTTCTGCTTGGGCGAATACAAGCGTACCCAATAAAAAAAAAAAGTATTATACACCAAGGTTGAGAAGTATGTTATTATAGCTCGAGCGAGTTTATAACCCGAGACGTGTAGTGTCGGGGGTTATAGTAAGCGAGGGCTATAATAGCACTTCTGAAGCGTGGTGTATATTTGTACTATTTTTTCCACTACTAGTCGTAGAAGGCAGTAGCAGTAGTTTGTATTTGTAATACGTAATATAATTAAAATTTTTTATTACACCAAGGATTTGTTTTTGTTCCTAATTAAAGTGAATCTTTAATCCAGAAGATATTTCTTGACACATCCTACATACATACAATACGATTTTTATTAGTTTCGCCAGAAGGGAGAAAGGATGTCTTGCTCGCGAAGGTCCTTGGTGCACGGCAGGTAGTTATAAACAAGAAGGTGCAAATATTAGACCAATCCTGAATTACCAATCCACAACCCAGACGAAAGGTACACCAACCATTAAGGTTTTTTGTTGATAAGAAAATTAATTTGATAAGGGAAACACTTGCAATAATACCTATTATTCTATTAATTATGTCGAAGTAGCCCGAATTTTTTACAGAATTGTAGTAAGCGTAAATTTAAAATGACACTGCATTTTGTTTTGAAGTTTTAATTTTGTTGAGTGAAATTGGCATTCAACTAAAAAAAAAATGGAGAATGATGATTTATTTGGCACGCACGCCACCTGAAATATGTGAGATAGTCGAAAATATAACAGACCAGCTGCTGCCCCAAAAATCGAGGGATATTTATATAAAAACATATGAAAAATTTAAAATTCGGTGTAATAATAAAAGTGTTAATAAAATCGCATTACATCTAGTGTTCATTTTTCATTATTAACTAGTGGTCAATAATAAAATATTATTAACCACTAGCCGAGAAATTTTGTTAGGCTACTAAAACACATAATAGGACTAGTAGTGGAAAAAATAAATTGTACCTACTTGAGATTGCTGACACCGGCATATCAAAATACAATTATATAAAAAAAAAATAAAATAAAATCGATTCAAATTAGGTTAAAAATTATTAAAACAAATTTTGATTAATTGGCAATAGTGTAGAATAATGAGGAAAAATTCAGTGATTTTAGGCCACCAAATTTTGTATAAAAAGACGCCAAAAATGATTGAAGGGATAGTCAATAGTTAGTCGGAAAACAGTCAGTACTCAGTAGACTGATGCTGTGTTTCTTATTTCCGATCTAATCGGTCTGATCGATCTGAGTACTAAAAATCTGTTTCTTATTTTCGCTCAGATTGATCTGATCAATTTTGTTGCTGTTTCTTATTTTTTTCAGATTACTTAGATCGATTTTTTCGATTTGTAAAAATCCGATTTCTAAGATTGATTTTAGTATAGCTATCTTCACGTAATTCAAATTACCGGCATTGGTGGTGTAAGATCGGCGGTATGATGCTTTTTTTTATTAATAAATATTAGTGAATTATTTAAAAGGAATTTCAATAGTTTTATTTTTTCGTTTATTTATAAAGAGTTGCAAATTATTTGCCTTTTATTTGAACCCGATAATTCGGTTAGCTCATTTTGAGGTGTTGAGTTTTCTTCTTCCAAATCAACACTTTCTATCTCAATGTCGTCATTAAAATTAATGCTCACATTATGCAGAATGCAACACGACATAATAATTATGACTATAAAGTCCATTCTTTGATTCTCGATCAACTTTAAACACATAAACCGAGACTTCATAATTCCGAATGCGTTCTCAATGCGTACTAATAGGTGACCTGTTCCACACAGATGCATCATGTGCTAACGATACTTCGCCTACGTAGCAGTTATAAACTGTTTGCGGTCATTAAAAATACCTTGCAACACAACAGAATGAATGGTATTGCTTTGGTGCCAATATTTTAAAGTAGCATGCATCAATTGCCCCAATTACTCAACGATTTAAATAATCATTTAATGTTAATCTGCACAATTATTAAATATGTATCTGCTCGCTTCTTTTACTCTGACGGTTGATAATTTTTTTGATCTGCCCAATCTGAAACCTGTTTCTTATTTCAGATCGATCTGATTTCAGGGCTACATGAATTAAAAAAGGCTGAATTAAAAAAAGGGAATTAAAAATGGTGATTTTTGTATGAATTTGTATGAACACCTGTTACCTTTTTAGATTCATTTCTTTCTGAAATAAAAAAGTATTCCTTTTTCATACAATATTCGCTTTTTTATTTCATTAATGAAGACTTTTTTTAATTCAGCCTTTTTTAATTCGGTACTCCGATTTCAGATTTCAAAATCTGCTCGATCTACGGATTTAAATAAGAAATATAGCATGAAAAGAATAAAGAATACAGTTATGATATAGTTATTATTCAGGGTGGGCCATCTGTTGGTTTTTTTTGCAATCAATGAATTTTAGTACTTAATGTTATATGTTCTAAAAAGTTCTTTGACATGAAAAGTCAAAAAATATGCGATTTGTCATCATGGAGTCGCTAACAACACAACAACGCATTTTGATTGTTCAAATTTATTATGAAAATAATCGTTCAAAAACAACAACATTTAGTAAACTACGTGAGAGTTTTGGTCGACATGGACGTCCTACTAAGCTTGTAATTGGCAAAATTATTGATTGTTTTGAAGAAACTGGTTCAGTGGAAATTCGTAGACCGTATCAACTTGTTCATCCAGTTTGTACTCTTGATGCAGTGGCAGCTATTAGTGAAAGTATTCGTTATGAACCAAGCACATCAACCAGGCATCGTTCACAAGAACTAAACATTTCACCATTTTGAATGTTGATCTTCATTTGCATCCATACAAAATTCAACTAACTCAAAAATTGAGGCCACCAGACCATTTAAATTGTCGTCGTTGAAATTGTGAAGTACCTTGGCCACCAATAAGCTCGGATTTAACACTACTTGATTATTTTTTGTGGAGTTATTTGAAAGGTAAGATTTATGCTAATCATCCATAAACAATTCAACAACTTAAAAACAACATTCGAGCTGAAATTGAGGTCATTGATCCGCTTTTATTGGAAATGTTTTATTTGATGTTTGGATGCAGGCCTGTAGACGAAGCCGTGGTGGGCATATGAACGATATTGTTTTTCATACATAAATGGCATAGAACCACCTTTCATTATTAGACTTTTCACCCCAAAATGTGTGTTTTATTTACAAATAGAAAAATTACTAACAGTTGGCCCACCCTGTATGATCTATAGGCAGTATACTGCCAGTAAACAAAATAGATCATAAATACAGAGTCAAAAATTGCAATATCATTGTTTTAATCATCAGACGAGAAGGAAAAAAAGACAACAATTATGGTAAGTATAATAACAAGACCACAGCCACTAACACAACGGCCCGATTGGTGGTGATGTTGATCAGCTGTCTTCACCTCTTCTGCTAGCAACTCGTCACCAATCTAATTCCATACTAAACACCATAATTTTCTTTGTTATTCATTTTTTTTTTTTAATTTTCGTTATCCCACTATAATAGCTCAGAGCTAAGCTCGCCACTTTTAACTATGGTCAATACCATTTCTATTTGAAGAATCCCAGGTATGGGTCCAAAAATCTGGTATCCCTTAGAAATCCCCTTTGACCAAAACTTCAATGTTTTGGTCTCAAATTTCAAGTTAATCCTTACAAGCGTTATAACTAGGATTCTCGACCGTTTCACCCCAAACCCCACGACCAAATTTACCTTTACCAGCTTTGAGCTCAGGTAAATGCCGCACGAGGTGACAAACTCAGCTCTTTCGTAACAAAACTTTACATTCTTTTTTTATTTTTTTATATTTTCGATAACGGAGGAGAATTCCATGGAATGTTCAAATTGAATTCTGTCCATACAAAAATTGTTTTCGCACTACACACTACACTTAGAAACTATCTAGGTGATACTATTTATAACGATTTATTATTCAATTTATAATTAATATTAATATTGAATTTTTTTGCCTACCTCGTGTGTTGTAACTACGGAAAATTTTGCCAAAACTAGATCAGGTAAGAACTGGACAGATGTTAACACTTCGGCGTCTCTATATTAGTATGGTCGTGGGGGCTGTTACAGGACACTGTCTCATAAGTGAGCGTGCGAGGACACTATGGGTCTCTTCGAATGATTACTGTAGAAGCTAGCTGGGAATTTTTAGGAGCTCCTCTCCTCAGTGACCTAGCAGATATCAATGGGATGGACGTCAGGTGTATTCAATGCTTCGTTGTAAGCTCTGGATGATTCAATGAGTAGAGTTGAGAAAATTTTTATGTGGTATGCTTCCGATTATTTTTGTGTCTATGCCGGTCCTTAGGGCATCCACCCTACCTAACTTAACCTACTGAGGCGAGTCATCCCAATGGATCGAATAACTGCCCTGACTTTGACGGAACGTGACAGCGTGTTTTTCTTGTCATGCTTTAGTGTAATGGCTTGCTCCTGCCTATTGGGCCCATCTACATAAAAATTTTGTATTACCTGGTTTGTTGCTTCTCGAAATAACTTTTTCGCAAGATCAGCTATGAATGCCACTTTAAAAATCCTAAAGCGACCTAAAAGATCGATTACACTGTTGGTTCACTGTTTTAGTACGTGATTCTTTAATGACCCATGACGTGGCAGAGAGTATTCACTAGATTTTTCCTCAGTCTTATTGACGGCCTTCATGTGTCCCAAAGTGATAAATTTTGGTATGAAAACCTTTTCTCCATAAAATGCATACGTTTGGCTACTATGCCAAAAAAAATTCTCTAAAATTGATGGAGAACGCCCTTCTGGTAGCTTGGGCCTTACGTTTTCTGATGCCTCTGTCTCGCAGAATTTTCTTAGCAGATTATCTATTCAATCGTTTGGATCGTTCAATATAGCTGAGACTATCTGACTCGTCTGGATTTCGTTAGACATCTCAGATAGGTTTTTGCATCGTATACCATAAGTTGGTGTGGGGGTGGTGATTTTTCCTTCGACTAGCAATTCAAGAAACTTATCTGATCTAATAATTTCGATCTCTTTGCCTTTGTAGAAGTAACGATCTGCTAGTTCATATAATTCTTAATAAATTCGACATTGATGTCAAACATCAAATTTAGATGAAACAGATTATGCTTCCTGTACATTCACTTGTTATAAACGTTTCATTCAAATATCTCATTCGACTTTATGTATATCTGAAATACTGTCCCAATATTGAATAATCATATAATGAAATGAAAGTACGCGGGCTACAATTAAAATAATCCGAAAAAAATTAAAAATAAAGTCTAATTGCCTATATAAAGCAATTAAAAATACTTAATGTTATATTTGTTCAGGTAATGAATCGATTCGCTTAAGATCAATGACCCCGATTATATCAGGTTAAAAATACACAATATCACTTTTGTTTATTTAAATATTTTATTAGAAAATGAAACTCGTTTAATTATAATAAAATCGAATACTGTTGTGATACCATCAGCACCACTTGCATTTTCATTTAAATATGAAAACAGTCGAATGAATGAAAATACCACAGTGTTAATAAAATATGGATGCGAATAAAATTAATTCTGGTATGCAAACGTAACGTACGTACATGATTAATGGAAATGTCATCAATTATATTGTAATTAAAATTTATATTTATATGTTATTGCACGTATGTATGTATGTACTATGTATAAATATAAAAAACGACAAAGTTAATTTAATTAATTGCCGGCATTTAAAATAAAATTAAATTCATTAAAAAAGATTGATGTGTTATAGATACACTGGTGGCATGTTGTTATTGCACAAATATTTCCCACATACGCGTGACCGGTGCATTGACCGGTTGCGCCACCCTCTCATTATAGCATAACATCGAATATTTGGCCTGCACACCGAGTGAACAACAAAACAATAAAATAAAATAAAATTTCGCTGTCGCGCGGACTCACTCGACCTACTAAAGATTACAAATTTATTTTATTTATTTATTATTTTTAATATTTAAAACAAAAAAAAAAACAAAATATTTTATTTTAAACAAGAAAATCAAGTTTAAGGAATTAAGAAAATATGATATCCAGCTATACACACAACAGAGGCAATAAATTAATTATTTATTACAATTTACAAGTTAAAATTTAGGATTTCTCTTTTTTCGCCATAATATGCTCAACAAATGCAGCACATCATTAACAGAGGTTTTCATTTTTTTTTTATATTCGCTTATCGATTTATTTTGATTTTTCATGTGATTGACACATTGATCTTTTATGAAAACGGTCTTATGCGATTTCTTTATAATGTTCGATCGCCATCGCCAAACATAAACGATTTTATTAGGTTACTAATTCAATTAAGACTTTACATTGTTATTACCGTTCAGTGGCGTAACTATTGAAAAAAACAAAAGACATTTAAATACACAGGGGTTAAACTTAGTGCGAACGCTGAATATTTTATCTAGCCAGTGGCTCTCAAAACCAAAAACTGGAGGGACCTGGTAGATGCTTCTTGGGGCATTAGTCTCAAATCGGTGTGCACTTGGATTCCTTTTCTATTTCGTATCTTTGGCGTAAAGTAAATTAAAAAATAAACCAAAACAAAACCATACCTAATTTCTTTTACTATGTATGAAATTAAAAGGTTACAAATTAGTTTACATACTCTTACTCGGACTTCCGTAAGAAATTGATGCATAAAATTGACAAAACATAAAAAATGTTAAGTCAAGCCTTAATATAAAAATCAAAATGCTACACCGAAAAAATTGTAAAATGGTATTCATATTATGATTGGCTGGTGGAGTGGTCACGTGTTATCTGTTTTGTTTCTATATTTTGTACATTTATATACAGTAAACTTCGATGGAATGTTCTAACTATTTTCGATAGAATAACGGATTCCTTTGTAAATCCGTAAATAATATAATATTTCACAAAATGAAATCTCGATTAAAATATTTTAATATCCAACGTATGGTGCGCGAAACCAACCGCAGTCCTGCCACGGAGAATTCAGAGGAAGAACACGCATCAACTTCCACAGCAGGCAATCTTTGAAGATCAGCTCGTACGAGAAAAAATCCAGATCGATTAATATGAAATGTAATTTTTTTAAAATTGTTATTAAGAAGGGAGACATTGTTATATATCGCACTATATCTTTCAACATACAATTACATTTCAAATTACTTGTTTAAATGTAAATAGAGTATGTATAAAACTATAAACTCCCGTAGTAACAAGCTTCCCGTTATTTAGCTTTAAATATTGTATCATTTTGATTATACGGGAGCTGGTGTTTTTGAAATTCAAGGTATACATTTATGATATGAGTATTATGATCGGATTGCAGGAATAGTCCAGTCAATGACGGTTTATCGCTCTGAATTCTTACGGACAATACCGATTTTCGTGAAATTTGGACAGTAAGTAGGGAATGGTGTAGAATATATAGTGCCGATGTATGCTTTTATTTGGGGGTGGATGCCACCCCTTATAGGGGTGGAAATTAGCACACTCAAAATACCTACAGAAATCGATAGAGGGATGAATTCTAAGCAAAAAATATCGCATATAAAATATTTTTCGGGTTATTCGCGATTGAAACTGTTGATTTTGCTTCTAAAAAATGCATGTTTTTTTAGAACGGTTTTTTCACAAATAACTCGAAAACCTTGGGTTTCATCAAAAAATCTTTCAGGACCAAAATAAAGCTTATAGTTATATTGCAAAATAACAAATTGATTCGTTTATTTTTATTTCTTTAGATGCAATACGAACCGAGTTGTGGCTCGTTGAAAGTTACTGTTTGTTCGCCGAAAACTGAATTCAAACATTTCAACATTAAATAGCGGAAAAACGACAAATTTTGAAAGAAAGACTTGTTAACGTTTTTTCAAGGGTGTACTTGAAAAGACCTTTAAAATTAGCTTTATTAAAAGTTGTTAGCATAAAAACTTACATAGTTATGATAAAAATTAAATGGTGATCTCGTTTTCCCGGAGAAAAAATCAGCAATGAAACAAATGGCTTAGCCGCAAGAATTGAAATTAAACGTAATCCATTTACAATGTACTTTATTTAGGTACTAATAATAGGTTCTAGAAGTTTGAATGGTTTAGAATGACTAGATTTGAAAAGAAGTTTGATTCAATTTTGAAATGATTTTTCAAATTTTTGAAAAAATTTCTTTTTTTTACAATAACTCAAAAACTAAAGAAGATGCACAAAATGCGAAAGTACAAAAAATAAGGTTTTTCGTGCAGAAAATTTTATTTTTTTATTTCTCTAGGATGAAAATTAATCGAGATATTACCGTTTTAAGTTCGCATTTGAGTGCGAGGACAACCTTCCCCGAACCCTTTAAACTCAAAAATCTCAAAAACGCAGAGTTCAAGGAAGTTCAACCTTACAGGTCTTATATCCCTTATCCTTAAATTCCCTATAAAATAGTTTTTAGAATATTTTGATATCTTTAAAATTAAGGAAGTTATCGTTAAAAAACCAATCGCCTTTTTCAAACATGCATTTTTTAGATGAAAAATCAACATTTCCAATCGCGAATAACTCGAAAAATATTGATTTATCGAAAAAATTTCATTCGATATTTTTTGCTTAGAATCCATCCCTCTATCGATTTCTGTGGGTATTTTGAGTGTACTAATTTTCACCCCCTTGAAGGGGTGGCATCCACCCCCAAGGTAAAAACACACATCGGCACTATATAATTTTTGTTTCTTGGGCTATTCTCTGCTTACTGTCCAAATTTTACCAAAATCGGTATTGTCCGTCAGAATTCAGAGGTAATGACCTATTTTTACCGTCAATGACTGGACTATAAATGAATTGCATTTATATGATTTGTGAATAGCTATCACAGGAAGATTAATACAGTTCAAGTTTTTCGTGGAAAATCTCGGAAAATTCGTCATTTCAACAAACAAGAGGAACGCTGTTCTCACGGAAACTACTTGAACTGAAATTCTTTCCTGCGACAGCTATTGACATATTACATAAATGCAATCGATCACCCGCAGACATATAACTCTGGAGGCTGATTTTATACAAATTTTCTAATGATTTCCGGAAAATCAAATTTTTCCAGATTTCCCCAACATTTCCTGACTGAATTTTTGCCAGGGAGGGCTGTTAATAAACCATATCAAAGCAGGCCATCTCCAGACATAACATTCTATACTAGCTGATTTTTTAACAATTTAAATTTTTTCGGTTGGGATAACACAATCTAGGCTCCACGAATTAATAAAGGCTGCATTAAAAAATGTGTTCATTAGTGAAATAAAAAAAGCGAATATTGTATGAAAAAATATGAACACCTGTTACTTTTTTTAATTCATTTTTTTTCACAAATTATCTGAAATAAAAAATTTATTCTTTTTCATACAATATTTGCTTTTTTTATTTCATTAATGAACACATTTTTTAATTCAGCCTTTTTTAATTCGTGGAGCCCACAATCTACATTATCAGATTTTTACTTTGGCTGGAAACTTTATCAAATTTGGCCAGGTTTCAGGACATGAAACCTGACCTGAATTTTTTTCTAGCGATAGCTATATTGACCAATCACATCAATGCAATCCTTTTCCAGACATAATACTCTGGAGCAGGGATGGCGAACCTATTTCCGATGTTGGGTTAATTTTGGCCAAACAAATATGTATTAGCGTTGCACCGCGGGTTTACCAATTGTGCACATATTAGTCCTAACTAATTCATATAAATTTATGGAGTATTTGCAACCTCTGAAAAAATAGTATAGAATAGATCTTAAGATTAACAAAAACAAAATAATTTTTTATTTCATAATTCATATGGTATAAGAAAAACAAATTCAATATTTTTTCAAAACACTCGGACTAAACACCACCATTCAACGTTTCACAAAATTTAAAAAATTTTTCTTTTATAAAAACTTCAAATTTTTATTAATTTAATATTTAATTGCAGAATGCATTTCGATGTAATGGTACATCATCATCAGCTGCGTTTTTGTGTCTTAAATTTGTGTTTTAAATTTTATTTTCTTTAAATTTTGTGAAACGTTGAATGGTGGTGTTTAGTCTAAGTTTTTTGATTAATCCAGTTTCACGGTAGTGTTCAATTCAAGTGAAGAATTAATTAATTAATTTTTTGTAAATCTTCAATATTTTTTGTCTAGTTTTTAATACGAAGGTTGTTGCTATTTCGCAGATGACAATTGATCGATTCATTGTGCATGTAGACGTCTTTAATCCAACACCGCTCTTAAATCAGTTCCCAATCGTTTTCTTACAGTTGAACAAGACCGAAAAGGATAGGAAGGGAATGTTTAGACTCGACCCGGTTTCAGCTACCTATGTAGTAGTCGATAGTTAGTAAATTCTGTTAGTTATTATTATTATTTTTTTTATGAAATTTGTTCGTCATACACAAGGCAGTACAATCTCCTAACCAGCGCTCCCCTATTAGTGCCGCAGGTTTTCTGAAAAGCTGTAAGGTATTTTTTGTTCCCACTAGGTTTCCCATCGGTGGTTGTAAAGGCAAGGCTCCATGAAACGACCAAACGTACGATTCGAATCGGTTTTTCGTGATCCTGGCTACATGGACGAAAAAATCATTTCGAAATTCTACGCGAACGCACCAACAAAAAAAAAATTTTCAAATGAGGTTTTGACTTTTGTGGCTATGTATACCACGAAAAACAAAAATTGTCGTACTGGAAGATGAGTTCGTTTTCTGGTTGAACGATTTTTTTAAATTTTTTTTTGTCTCGAAGTCGCCATATCGTATGACGAAAAGGAAAAATTACTTGTTCAATTAAAAGAAAATAATTTGCTACGTAATTCGAAAATTAAAATTTACATATTTCGTTAAACTAGAAGTAAAAATTGTAAAAACGTTCGTGTTAACTTTCATCATGGAGCCTTGCCTTAAGGGGGGGGGCGAAATTTCGTTCTATAATCATTTTCCCAAGCGGTCACTCAAATTTGTACTAACTGTAGTAAGTGTTGTTTGACGTTGTTGTTGAAGTTGTTGCGTCTCTGCTGTCTCGCCTACTCGGACTCGCCCCACAATAATGAAACTTAATAATTCACTTGAACTGAATTTTTTCCTGCAATAGCTATTGAAAAATCATATCAGTGCAGTCCATCTCCAGACATAATACTCTAGAGTATGATTTTACACCAATTTTAAATATTCTTTAACAGGGAAGTGGAGCAAATTTAGTCACATAAGAATATTGACACAAGTCTTCAATGCTACCCATGTATATCCATAGTAATTTGCAGCTAAACGCTGTCGACTGATAATGAATTCATTTTTTATGTTCGGCTGGGATAACACAACATGCATTACCGATTTATTACTTTCGACTGGAAGCTTTCGGTTGATATTAGCATAGTTCTGCATTATCGATTTTTTTTAGTTTTAGCTACCTTTAACAGTATAATTATGATTACTCTTTATATGAATTGGTTGGTATTAAAGACAAAGATATTTTGGGAATGGCTTCGTGTAATCGTCTTGGATGAAAGAGAAATTGCATTCATTCAATAAGAGCGGTCCAATTGGAATCATCTCCAGAATTGATTGGTAATGCTACATGTAACAAAATTCTCGATCTCACCTATCTTTTAACCATCGATATATAACCATACCTTATATACATGCTATATACTCAGGGATGGCTCAAACAATTTTTTGTAATCCTCGCGCCCTAGGCAAACTTTTTTCTTGCGCCCTCCCTACCCAATCAAAAGAATAGGTAGTGTTAAAAATGTTCTTAAGGTGATAAACATATTTGGATAAATATCGGCCAATTTTTGTCGTAAATAAAATATAGGACATCTTTTGGCGACGAACTCGGTTCAATGCGCGTTGAAATAGATTGAAGCTCATTACATAAATCCACTGCTTCGATGTCTCTAGAGCCTTCATGAGTTAATACTCTCTCAAGCTTAGTACACGATGCATACAGGTGCTGTGTTGTTACTTGTTGCAGGCTGTGAATGTCAAAAATTAATCCAAAAACTGACTCGAGATTTTGCATCTACTCAAATCTATCATTGACGAAGTTAAAATCAGTATCAAGAACTGCAAAGTAAAAATGCACTTTAAATATTTTCTGGGGGTTCTGAATGAAATTATCTTGCTCTTCATATTAAAATTGTTTTTTTTAACCGAATGCGAATTGGTTCTAGTTCAAATTCCGCTGGCAAGTCAATTTCCTTAGCAAGCTCAGAAGCATCTACTAACATACTGCCAAATCCTATATCGCTCCGTAAGTTCTCTAAAAACAATTTCGTATTCTGTAATTGTTGGATAGCAGAATGAATACTTAAGTTCTTTTCTTGGAGCATTTTCTCGTTACACGAGAAGTTTTTGGGTGTTTTTTCGTGCGTTTATACAGGGTAACCTCGAGATGATGTTGCGATAACACGCAAAATGAATTTGTGACGTTACTTGTCTACACATGCATTTCTAAATTTGCTTTTTTTTTGAATCAGCAGACCTTATTATATTGAACTAATAAAAAAATATCATAAATTTCGAATATTATATAAATAGATTTTAGATTTTATTTGATAAAAAAATGTAAAAAAAAATATAAAGGCCGTATTTTTAGGCGCCCTCAATGGTTCAGCGTCCTAGGCGGCCGCCTAGTTCGCTTATATGGTAGAGCCACCCCTGCTACTACTACACTTGTCCCTCCATCATTATATCGCGTCCCACATTTTTGAAATTGGGTTCAAAGTCTTGCAATACCAAATATTCAACGGTGACTTTACAATGTTAGTATACATGTATTTATCCTTTGAAGTGTTAATATACGGCTTGGCTGAAAGGGCAATTGTTTAGCAATGTCGCCTAACTATGTCCATTTGTTTCTTGTTACCGGTACTTCCGAATAATTGCTATGCGGATTAGTGTTGACGATTGATGTGATGTTCCACATGTGATTTGAAAGCCATTACGTTCATTGTTTTCACTCATTTTGTAATGATGTTTTGGGGCTCTATGAAAAATTCACTCCAAAATCCTTCAGTATCGGTGTATATGTATGTAGGTTCAGGTCGTTATAAATTATTTTTATAAGGCAAATAAAATCACCGGCTTATGCATAGATTATTAAGCATACATGTGTTAACAAATCTTTTTCCATTATATCTTTCATAAACACCGTATATAACTTTTGTTAAAGTCACCCAACAAAATGTTAATACCGTCCTTCCATATATGTAGACAGCGCTGTCCACTACTTTGAGATAACGAGCCTAATTAAAAAAAAATTATGTTCAAGGGTCGGATTTATATTTAGTATAGTGCAAATAAATACTTCTATTACAATTATTTTTAACAAGCCTGACAAATTATTTTTTCCCAACTACATTTTTATCTTATAACAAACCAATAAGTTCAATATTTGTCCATACTTCTCCTTCTGTCACTTCACATTTTGATGCTTTAATACAATTTCCTGGGATCTCCATTACTGTTTCATTCAAAAATTTTAATTTTAATAGTTTTGAACTGGGAGATCTGGGAAAGTTATTATCGGCTGTCAATAAATGTTTGATTGACATTAGACAAGTCTGTTTTTCTCATTTAGCCCCGAATTAAGGCATTACTGCGGAAGTATAGATAGAAGTTGTAAAGGGATAAAATAAGGACAGCACTATTTCTGGACCTGCTATGCGGCGAATGAGTAACACGGTTGATCACCCTTCTTTAGATAATTCCCCAAACAGCAAATAGCTATGGTCCTAACAATTATAGAACTGAAAGCAATAAACCGAAAATTCCGATTTTTCAAAAATATTCGATTCAAAGAAGAGTGTATTCAGGAGGAGGTAAAGGAGCAAAATTCAAAATAAAATATAGTGAATGAGATAGATAGGTTTATCCATAAAAAAAAATTAAATTTTCATGTAATCCGATGAAACCCTTCGATTATAGTCGCCTTGGCCATTTCGCCTTTCATATAAAATGTTTAATTTATTCCATACAATTTCAAAATATTTTGCAATATTAAAATTTCACATTCACACTTTTATTAAATTTTTTAATTTATTTCTAAATAAATAAAATTCGAGTCAAGATTATCAATTTGAGTATTTATTTTAAGTTACAGTAAAATGATGGCGGATGGTAATTTTAGAAAATACATATTTACAAAATTTAAAAATTTGAGAATTTTAAAATTTCTAAATTCACATTTCTTATTAAAATATTTACAATTTTATTTACTTGATGCGTGTGTGAAGAGAATTGTGCTGGTAGCTATTCTATATGTTGTGTATCTATCATTTTATTCGCGAACGGAGGTCCAAGATTCGAAACCAATGCTGAACTGGTTTTGTTCTGTGTGATACGAAATATGTATTAAAAATTCTAGTTGCAGAAACGCTGCACAAAGTCAAAGTATTTTAAGAACAGCAAAATGTGATCTGTAAGCACAGCCACTTACTTACCTTTCTACCCGAGTATTGACCTAGTTTGAGAAAAATATAATGTATCACTGCATTCCAATTTCCAAAGTACAATCAGCTTGTAACGCCACTGACATCGTAGGCTTTATGCTTGTACTAAACGTAAATAAAAATGAATTTCGCTTTTTATATTACAATTTTAATAAAAACCAATTTATTTAAACGTGTGGTGTGTGTGTGATCAAAAAAAAAAAGAAAATTTCATTTAACTTTTTAACGTACATACGCGGAGTAATATAAAATATTCGTGTTTTTTTTTGTATTTCTGTGACTGAAAAGAAGAAAATCAAGTTGAGAAATAAAATCAAGATTCGATTGTACAAAGAAAACTCGGTAAACAACACACAAAACTCCTTTCTAACAATTTTTTCCGATTTATTTGCATCTTGCAAATTAAATGGAAATTTCGAAAAATTTCTAGAAAAGAATTATTGTGGGTGCGAAAGTTGTCGAATGCTTTGATTGCTAAATTAAACTTAGGGATAGGGCTCTAATAATCAGAATTCATGTTTTTATATCGTTTTCATTTTTATAAATCTTTGTGTACCAGTTTGTGGTATAATGTTCAACCAGTACTTATCTAAATTTCATTTAACTTAGAGTTAAAAATTCTGTTTCTAAAGTTGAGAGTCACATCAATTACTTTCACTAGGAGTTATACTTAATCATATATACGAGTACTTATATGGAAACGGTTTCTTTTATTTAATTCGCATATAGAAATCACGTCTATATTACCCTCCGCTGTAAAACGAACCCAATATAAGCTTTATGTACATAACAACATAATTACAACTACAAAAATAGTAATAAACTTTAAAACTAAATTGCAAGCGAAATACAAACAAACGTGTTATCTCGGCAAATAAGCAGATATCGAGTAGAAAGATTACACACGATCAGTTTTTTTTTGTTTTTTGTTGCTGCTGCTGCTACTTTACGAGTACATAATACTTTTCCATTTCTCATGAATGGAACGATGATGTGATCTGTGATGAAAATGTATACATTTTATAAAAGAAAAGAAGAAGACGACGACTACTAAATAAAAAATCGTGTACATCGTAAAATATTTTAAACTGCTGTTGAATATAATGTGTGTTACACGGTACTTTAAAACAGTGGGGAGAGACACTTTCATTGTCAAGGTTTTGTTTGTTTTGGTTATCGTTTTAGTCTTCTCCAATTTTGATGTTGTCATTGTTTTTTTATTTTATTGATGTGTTATAGATATATACAGTGATGGAGGTCGCTTCATTGGTTATGACACCTTTTTGATGTCACATATCGATGGCACTTTTGTTGTTTACATTTGATTGGATTTGGGTTATTGTTTAAGAAATTTTGAATTTGACGAAAACCAAGATGCACTTGCAAATTCAGGCAGATCAATAAAATCGAAATCCACGTGCTGGCATATTAAATCATCTCTTAACACACTAGTTATAATCCCATTAACATATTGGTATTTAAAGCGATTGTTGCCTACAATTTTTTTAGGCATATATACGAACTTTTGGCGAGATTCGGTCGGGTTATGGAAAGTCGTTGAATGCTCCTACATTTCGGGCGAATTGGATCATTCTTGCTTTTCAGAACAGGAGTAAGCAGGAAATACTACCATATCTAGTTATTATAATCGTTTGAAAGAAAAACGATTATAAATGAATGAAAAACGGGTGAGATGCAATTTATAATCTTTGTAATCACACTTGATTAGGTACTAGAGTATCACTATACTAAAAAATGCCAGAAATTTAGTTTTGTGTTTTATGTCATTTTCTCAAAGCTTTTATTAATCTAAAACTTCAGACACAAATTTTTGTGCATTTAGATCCCCTGAATATCAAAATAAAATTACAAAACTGAAAATGCTAACCTTGCGAGAAGTCTGAATTTTGTGCATTGGATTATGGATGTGGCAAGGTCTCTTACGGACATATTTTTACAGTTAGGAGGCTTATACTGATAACTGGTTTTGAGAGTATCTATTTCAAATAAGCATATTGGACGACCAAAATCTCACTTCACCAGACTTCAAAATTCAAATTTGTTTAAATGTTGTGCGGCAGTTTCACGAACAAGCCTTCCAACTGTTATAAAAAAGTATTTTGTAAATTTAAAGCAATCCCGTTCGTATTTGCAAAAATGACTGATTCGAAAGAAATCGAAGCTTAGAAATACTACCTCACTCATTCATGCAAACGATCAGAGATCTCTGAGATCTTCAGAATTTCGAAAGACGCTAAAACGCTGCGTCCTATTATCTAAACCCTAGATCAGGCTTACAATAAATGAAACTTCGATAAAAAAGAAGTCTGCTGTACATACAAAGCGGTCGTTATTTACGTATCCGCAGGGCTGCCGAATCTATAACTCTGGAATGAATATGAGATCCACCTACTTAGTTAAAATTCAAATTCTACTCAAATCAAAATATCTCAAGTTACCGACTGAAATTCATTTTAGCTACCCATTGCCAAGCTTACGGAGATAGTCCTTAGATTGTATCATCGCGAAACCAGTGACGAAACTCATCTTAAAACAAGTCGTATGCCGTCAACTGTTTGTAATCTTCGAAAGTATTCTTCTCGCAATAAAAATGAAGAAAAAACTGAGTAAGATGCAGATTTTTTTTCAAACATTGATTTAAACACTCATTTCCGGAAAAATATTGAAGACACAGACTTTACTGTCACCCGCACATCAAACTCTTTTCAACTATAGTGATACCCGAATTGGCATTTACGATGAATATACGGTAAAATTGGGTCTTTTTTGCGGAGAATATTTCACTGGATGTTTGTGATAGCTAATATAAATCAGCCAATTATTGGATCCAACTTCTTTACTTCTCCTTGTCGACGTAAAGAACAGTACTCCCATCAATAAGCGGACATCACTGAAGTCGACAGGATTACCATTACCGAGCATAACACTAAAGTTGAAAACGTTCAACATTAATGATTCAATCGCTGATCTCTTAGGAGAGTTACGCTGTTACGCAAGCAACTACATCGTTTCAGCCGGTTACTGATGTGACATACCATATTTTCACAAAGGGTCATGTGAATTCCGTTATAAGGCACGTCGTCTATAGTCATCAACATGGCATCAACAAACTGCTAATACGATATACAATAAAAAATCAAAACCAAAACCGACCTACACAAGGCCTTCAATTTCACTAAAACACCCATAATCACATCGTCTCGAAGAATGAGCAGCAACGATTTCGAAAATTTGGGCTTCAAATAAATATTGCAAAATGTGAATAATTCAAGGAAGAAATCGAGTTTCTAAGTCATATGATTCTGCGGTTTGTTTACCACTGACGCACAGAGTCGAAAAGGTTAGCCAGGACCCAAAACGCTGATAAGTTCGTTGGTAATGATAAACTATTACAGAAACTTGATTAAATACATGCTAGATTGTAAAGAACAAACGGAGTAACAATCAGGATAAAATTGAATGGACGTCAGAAACCGAGAAGGCATTCATCTAATGCCAAATCAAATTTGCTTAGGTATTCAGTACCTAATGCTCCTCTTTCATTAAACGTTAACGCTTCAGATTATACTACAATCGGTGCGGTTTTACATCAGACAAAAAAAGAGCAAGCACAACCCTTGGGTATTTTTAATAAAATTGACAGAAACCGAATAACGTTTTGCAATTTACGACTGGGAGTTGCTGGCTTAGTCTCTTCAGATATATGCTTGAAAGTTGGTACGCCACCATATTCACAGAACACAAGCCGTTAGTATATGCCTTTATACAAAACTCAAGTAAGGCTACACCATCTAGAATTTGCCACCTGAATTCATAGCTCATTGTGGCATCCACGCTACTTTGTGCATCATTCGTCAAACATTGCATTGCATGTCAACGTTGTACGAAAGTTCGTTCATAATAAATCATAATCATAACGCTAACTGAACGTTTCGAGCATCTGAACTTATTGTTAGCAAGCTGATTAAAATTATTGGCGAATTACACCAAAACATCCACAATCAAACGGGATTCTAGAACGATTTCATCAAAATGATAAAATAGTTGATATGTGTAGATAAAATCAAGACTGGGTATCCCAACTGTGTGCATCGTTCTTTTTTACATATTTCTCTTAATTTATGTTTAAACAAATCATTTGTGGATTTATTCGGAGATCAAAACACAATATAATTGAGATTGCAGAACATCCTACATAGGACAAACTGGCCGTTTTTTAAAAGAAAGATTTAAGGAACATATTAATGGCATCTCTTAAATCAACTGTGAAAATGAGGCTTGCCCATAGCAAACGTAACAGCAGATCATATTGAATTCCAACGGATTGGGCAGTTTACGATAGGCCATTTAAGCTTGAATGTTTGTATCAATAGCATGATATAGTTGGTGTACGCAGTTTCTTAGAGAGTTTACGGTGGTTGCTGATTTTGTGCGCCTTTTAAATATTTTAAATAACCCCAACTGCAGCGAAAATGTCGCACATCGCAACGGTTTTACAATTGCATTTGTTTGATCAATTACGATCTCTGGAAAGGTGTTAACAACGTTGAATTCCACGAGTTTTTTCAACTAACTGCTCACTGCCCCATAAAATTGGATTATGTAACTGTTCAAAATTGATATCATCAAATAATAATTGGCATAGTTATTATCGTCAAGCTCGGTCTCATTATTTTTAACATATTGGCACCATTATCATATATTATTACACTCTTCAAATAATCGCCTGTATGTTTCTGGTTAAATTCTCTCATCGCTAGAGTTCACATCATAATTTTAACATGTGTAATGTAACGGATGTTGAAACCGAGAATACTTTGGTCAAAACCGGTCGCTGAGTTCAACTTTAATAAAATCATTTTGCCTTTAATTTCTTTGCAACTTTTAACCGTAAATCTTTAGTGACTTCGTTCATTCTATTTCGTATTCATTCGGAAATTATAGCAGCGTGATATTTGATTGCCTTCAGAATAAGATCTAAAATTTTACGGAATCCAGAATCCTCTATTAAAGAAAATGGCCTACCCTTTTTTGTAACTAGTTCAACACACACATCAATAATATCTTTTCACTTAACTGTATTTTAATTTCTTCAGACAAGTAAACGTGCTATGATCTGCGCTTTTCTAAGTTAAACGTGATCGATGTTTGGTGAGCATAGCGACCAGGTACCTCCATCGTAGCAAATAAAAGGTTTATCCCTCTGTTTTATGTATAGAAAATGTAATCTGCAGAAATATAATTTAACTGGCGGTTAGTGCTTTGTTTAAAAAACCGGATGAGAGTTCTCCTTTTTTTCCAAAAATATTATAGACAAAAAACACAATTAGGAAGAAGAAGAAAACGACTCAAAGGTTGATTTAATAAACCACGTTCCCCTCCACCAGCAGTAGTTAAGTTACTGGTGTTGGGGTAAATTCAACCGAGTGTGCGTATTTTTATTGGAGCAATTCTTTCATACTATCTAAAACAATTAAATCCGTCTTGCAAACACCACTTCTTGCACTGTAAATAAATCGTAATGCAATTGTTCATTTCATTACCAAAGCCAGTTTAAGTTTTATTTAGTTTTCCTTTTCATTTGAATACCAGTCCGCGATGAGTGAGAGTGGTTGAAAAAGAAATAATGTGAGAAGCAGAAAAGGTAAGTGATGAAGATCACCAACCTCAAACGTCCAGCGATTAAGTGGAAACGTTTTATTTTGCTTTTATACTTACTATGTACAATAATTTTGACGATCATGATCAAGGAGAAATGTTGAAAACACATAAATAGAAGATGATGATGTAGAAAAAATTTATTTGCAATAAACTTATCTTCATACCAAGTTTATGTATTAAACACCTTGAGGTTGTAAAAAGATTTTTTTTTTGTTTGTGTTATTATTTAATCGTGTGAATTGTTGTTATTGTAAAAGTGATTAAATAAAAAACCAATAATTAGTTGCAGTTTGTAAAAATATCTATCAATACAATAAAAAATTTACGTGCGCCTGTCCGTTTGTATATAATTAAAATGGGATTAGAAAAGGTAAATTTTTCTTGTACATACATATTTGTAAATTTTTTTTTTGATCGTAAATTATTTATCAATTTTTCTTGGAAATTTAATTTACATTTTAAATTATTACGACGTTGTTGTGATACTATATGTTGAAATCTCTTGTGTGTGTAGCATAATTTATATAAATTCTTTGAAACAAATTTAGATTTTCATTTGGCGCAAATTAATAAAAATAAAAGTTTGTTTTACATATCTACGAGTATTATGTACTGTATATGTACATAATTAATAATTATAGAGTGATAAATTTTCTTGTAATGTTTTATTGAATAACAGTCGCACCAATATTATAATTATATGCTTTTCCCATATGTGCGTTTGGATAAACGTTAATTTATTAATTACTCGTACAAATTATAAATATAAGTGCCTCTTACGCATATATGCGAGTGAAATTTTTTGCTCGTAGACGATTTATTTTTATAATTATTATAATTATATTAAATATATATCAATATATTATGCATACATGTATTTAAATTTAAACAACATTTGTTTATTTTAAATAGTATATTACACTGTGTTAAAGTGCTAATTAATGTGTGGTATTAAAATAAAATGGCATATCCGATTTTTACCACCTTTTGGGATTGAGTGTAAAATATTAGCTATAGTCATGGTACTGGATATTAATGTAATGGACGCAACAGTGTTGTATAAAACAAAAAACATATTCGCATACTATTTAAAAGTTTTGCACATGAAGCTAAAATAATCGATGTAAAACGATGAAAATTATGTAAATGTGTGCGGTGCTATTATCGCTGATTATAAAAAACTCAAATTTGAAGAACTTTGAAATAAAGATTTAATTGGGTTCAATTAAAGACTTAACGAAATAAAAAACAAATATTTACACTAAATGATCCTAATCCAGCGACAATTTGGCGAAAGTGTTGGCAAACCGGGTTTCAGTTAACCGTTTAGTCAAGAAATTTAACCTACATAATTGGCTATAAAATAATCAAGAAAACAAGGTATTCACACACTTGGAGTGTCCTTAACCGTAAAACAACTTATTATTCAAAGAAAACAACAACAATTGCATAAATACATAAGGAGATTTCCTCGGAAGCAGACATTCCCATTCGCGAAGAAGATTGTCATTTGCGAAATATAAAAAATAAATTTATATGATTTGTTTTGAGTGAAATCTTGTAAATTCGTTTAAAAAGTTATTTCAAGCTATGTATAATAGTGTGACTCTTTGAGGCCAACCTCAACATTAAATGAGTGCGTGATCTCATTCTATCTTCAAGCTCAATCCATGAATGTATTTTAGGTACTTTAATTCCATGAACCAGGGTCGTTTTCGTCTTTGCGCTATAAAATCAACAATTATCAATAAAAAAATCTTAAATATTTCATGGATTACCTTTAGGCATCCTTATTCAAGAAGCAATAATTTTTTTGCCCGGAAAAAACTACCTAGATGGCGCTAGAGTCTCATGTGCCCGCGAAATTACAAAAAGTAGTTTTGGCCAGGATGAAAACGACCCTGGTTCATGAATTGAGGGTTAAACCAAAAGGGAAAGTAGTTCTAATATAGGCATACTAAAATATTATTAGTATTGTTTAATTGATTTTTCGGTTAAGCGCTCGCTTATCTTAGAAAATTACTATTTGACAAACGGTTAGTAAAAAAGTCGAAAAATTGCAAACATTGATTTTACAAAGGGAAAGGCCTTCTCGTCTAGTCTGTTATATTTATATGTCCGGATGGTTCGTAAAAAAAAGGAAAAAAGGTTGTCGAACTTATTGGTGTGGGCAAGAGTTATTGAACTCCTACCTGATCCAGGCATAAGTTCATAGAACTCAGATGAGCACGCACAGTTAAAATGCTTGTAGAGCACACAAAAAGCTCAAACAATCCGTCGGTGGGAGAAGGAGTTAAAGACGGAAAAGAAGCTAATATCCGAAATTAATCGGCATGTCTTCGTTTGAACTCGATCAAGCGCAGTTAACTCAGTTTTAAGAGTGCCTGCCAGTTTCGGTCTTATGACGCTTCTCTATTGAATTAGAATTGTCAACACTATAGAACATTTATCGTAAAAGATGGAGAATAGTTGCCGGTTTTATAACAAAGAACATGCAGGATTGACATTTCTGGGGATTAAATTCGACGCTGTATGCATCTCTCCACTTGAGAATTGTTATAAAAAATTGTTACTCTAAGTGAGATCGCATAACAAATCTTTCGACGAGAACTTTGTTTCGTGAGGAAGTAGTAGAAGACGGGAAACAGTAAGATGAGTTGAGAGTACGGCATAAGAATGAAAGGATTGAGAATTAATGATAGAAGATCATTAATAAATATTAAAAAGGGAGTTGGAGACAAGGCGGATCCCTGAGGGATTCCAGCATTAATCTGTGAGATGAGGATTTGGCAACATACACCACCACCTGAATTTTGTGACAGGAAAGAAAATCTCAATCTATGAATTTAGTGAAGAATGGAGTCCAATTACTCCCAACTTATACAGCAAACTTTTATGTCACACATAAATGAAAGCCTTCCATATGTCAAGTGCTACAACTTGAGCCTTACCAGATGGATGAATACATCTATTCCATTGCTCTGTGAATATGAGGTAGAGAACTTCTAGATATTTCATTAGTTGAAAATTAATGCTTCACTTCATTACCTTTGACAGTAGAGAGACTATTGCTATAGGGCAATAGTTGGAGGGGTTCGATTTGGCGCCCTTAGGGCTTAGACAAAGATTTATTGCAATTCTTGAGAACAATTGGGGAAATCCCATCAGAACCAGCGCCTTTCTTGGGGTTTACATTTGCAAGAATCTTAGCAATCACACCAGCCCGGAAAGTAACACGAGACATCGATGAACTTACTCGGGAGATGAGTCGGCGGAAAACTTAGGAGCAAAGTGGTCAGCCTTCTCTTGAGTAGTAGAAAATCTATCACCATCTTTTAAAGGTGGTGTTACAGATCTTCCGCTTTCCAAGGAGTTTATTTAGCGTTACATGAGCGTTTTATTTAGCCGGCCCGAACACAGGCAAATTTTCGGGTGTCGGATAATTTAAAAGCATACGGTGTAAAGGAATAAAATTGCCCCAATCGTGTAATAATAACTATTGATACAAACTCTGTTACAAAATGCGAAGCATGTGCGCCAATCAAATTCATTGAAGAACTTATTCAATTCCAACCAGTCAGCGTAGTTATAATGCTATAGTCACCGTTTTGGAGGTATGCTTCCTTGTGACGCAACTGCGATGCAGGGAACTCCTTATAATAGGGGAAAAATTGGAATTTCTAGATGAAAGTCAGTTGGGTAACGGTTAAATACAATGATGCTTAAGGAAGAGATCAAGCATGATAAACCGTGTAAAATATCAGAAAGGAGGGTGTCTTCCCAGTTTGACAATCAAAAATTATAACAAAAAATAAAACCACAACAAAACATAAAAATTGACAGTGGCATTTACAAATTGACTTGTAATAATTGCAGTAAATTTTACATCGGGCAAACCGGACGGTCTTTCAATAAGCGGTTTACGGAACAAACAAATGAAATAAAAAACGCGCGCAAATTATTGTAGATAATTTAAAATCGAATTACGCCTAGCATATGATCACGGGAAAAATCATACGTCGGTGTACGACATCAACATCAATTTACACGTAATTCAAAAGTTATCAAAGGGAAAATACATGGACAGGCTTGGAGAAATCGAGATATATAAAAATAAAAAACAGTCCGCTAAATGACAAAATCAACACCAGGAGCAACAAAATATATGATTTGATACTATGTATATACCTAGTTGACGTAATTACTTAAATAATATTACGTGCAATCACAAAATCCAAAAATTGTTTTGACGTAAAACATAACTCGCGATCGGATACTATACGTTTTTGAGCTCTTAATTAATTAAATTTCATAGATTTAAGTATTTAATCAATTCCGTTGCGTTTGTCGTTTTTATTGCAAATAAACTAATAAACTTCGTAAATCCATCTACGATTACTAAAATATGTTTATGCCTAGTCTTAGTTTCAGCGAGAGTAACAAGGTGATCAATATGTACTGTATGGAACGGTTCGGTAAATTTGTTGTACACATTTAAAAAACCCTTTTTTTTCGTTGCTTAGGTTGATAAGTAATACACTTCAAACAGGTTTTAATAAAATCATTGATCTTATCAATCATTTTAGGGACATAATAAGAACGCTTTGCCATTTTAATAATTCGTGAGACTCCCAAATGACCTATTTCATGGTACTTTCATGGTACTTTCCGGTTGCATTATCGTTGGGACATAAAACAATAACTTTTTTTTGAATTTTCTAAAAACAAGTCCGTCCCGTAGCTCGAAATAACTATCTTCGCCGTTTTTTGTTAAATTGTCTCTAATCAATTTAATTTCAGCATCGTTATACTGGAAAGCAGCGAGACGTTGAGAAAGAGTACATTCGTTAAGAATTAATATGCTTGGTGCCCGACTTAGAGCATCGACATGACGCATTTCTATTTTATACGAATAATTCTCGAGAAGAAGAGCCCAACGCATTATTCTATTGTTGTAATTTCGCTTGTCTAGGGTGAGCTTCACTGAATTACAGTCAGTAACAATTACGAAATCGATGCCATGTAAGTATATGTGAAAATGGCTAAAGTTTCAAGCTCAAACGAGTGATATCGTTGTTCGTGATCTGACGTGCGTTTATTATAAAATGCGGTCGGATGTAGTAATTTCTATGTGACTTGCATCAGTGTGCAATTCAGTACGTGCATTTGGATTATATAGCGCTAGTAAGGGACTATTCGTAAGCAACGATTTGAGTTTTAGAAACGCGTTCACTTCAACTTTAGTAAAACGAAACTGTTTATCGTCTTTTATTTTTATGACGTCGTAAAGGGGTTTTGCGGTTTGTCGAAAAGTTCGGTACGAACCGCCTAAAGAAACTAGCTAAGCCTACGAAGCGATGTAGCTCGCGTGAATTACTTGGGATGGGATAATCGTTTATTGCAGAAATATGCCGATCTGTTGGGCGAATCCTGTTACCACTAATCTGGTATCCTAAGAAATCGATGTTCCGTTTGAAAAAGTGGCATTTGGTTGGTTGAATTTGTATAGACAATTGTCGAATATTAAATTAAAAACTTTTTCAAGCACAAGAAAGTGTTGCTGTACCGTTTCAGTGGCTATTAGTAAGTCATCAATATAAACTA
This sequence comes from Tipula helvola, assembly GCA_963556165.1. Lineage (NCBI taxonomy): Eukaryota > Metazoa > Arthropoda > Insecta > Diptera > Tipulidae > Tipula > Tipula helvola. Next base: position 6,563,830 of record OY744483.1, read on the forward strand.
CTAGGTCACTAGACGAGATGAGTTCTTCAAATATATCAGAGACAAACCGTTGGAATACCGAGGGGGTGTTGCAGAAACCATAAGGTGTTTTTAGATATTCGTACTGACCATCTAGTGTCAAGACATAAACTTTATAGAGTTAGCGTTTATTGGAATATATGGTTAAAATCGTTTTATAGGTCTAGCAAAGAAATACTTTCTTCCCATGAAGATTGTCGAGGCAGTCGTCTATTAGAGGCAGCGGAAATCTGTCCTTAACGGTAACTTTATTTAGTTCACGGTAATCATTCGTGGCGAACCGTTCTTTTTATTGACGAGAACTACGCGACTCTTGCTCGGTTGGATTACTTGCCGATTTAAAAGGTTTTTAACAATTTCACTCACGGTATTACGATCTTTGATAGACAAACGTTGAGGTGAGACATAAATTGGTTTAGAAGATGTTAACTGAATATTTAATTCGTGCTTAATTATTATATTCGTGCTTGTTTTCGAAATGAATACTTATTTGTGGAACCTAACTTATTCAAATAAGTATCCTGTCAAGGTATCTTGTTTCATATTTCAGCCAAAAGTAAATTTCCATTTTGTATGTATCATACCTACCTTAGACAAATTTTCATCCCCAAAATCATAAGCAATTTAGAATTTTTATAAGTGACCGGTAGAAAATAAGTCACATCACATTGCCAGGATACTTATTTAAATAAGTTAGGTTCCACAAATAATTATTCATCGAAAACAGCAAAAATTGCATCCCATAAAATAATCCACCCAACCGTAGTCTACACCTACCAATAACCTAATTCGTCAAAAAATATGAAAATCTAGAACAAAATTTTTTCATGGTTACAATACTGACCCAATAAATATTGAAACATTAAGGATGGGAAATTAAGTAACTAAATCAATTAACACAGTCATTTTATGGGACCCGCTTTCTTTGTAATATCATAAATTGGTAGAACTAATCATCATACGGATCATACCACAAGTATTATAGGATCGAAATAAGATCACCTGGCTTTACAATTAAACTAGAAAAAAAAAGATGGAAATTGTTAGTTTGGATTGATATCAACTATACCAGCGTTCTTCAAACTTTATAATTCCGTGAAACCGTTTTTCTATTTAAACACAAACAAATTTGTGACGGAACCCTCCTATGTTAAAAATGTATTCAATATATAAATTTACATTTATTCAGTCAAAAAAAAACATAAATAATTGTTTAGTATTCCATATAATGTACATTTTGTGAAACTCTAGGGTTCCACGGAACCCTAGTTTGAAGAACGCTGAACTATACTGATGTGTCACTATACTGATCTTGTCTCACTATATTGATGGCTTTTAAATCCGTTTAAATTCTAATTTTTTTTAAAAGTTGCAAGAATGTTTCCATCCAAATACCACCCCAAATTTCAAATTTGAATATCAATTGATGTGTGAGGAGATAATTTACAGTATTCACAGGACAGTGTTGAAAGTTTATAAAAAAGAAGTTACCTCTCAATTATTGCCTTTACCTAGAGCCTTTGTTTGGTTCAAAGCTCTAAATTGTGTGTTGTACCCAAATTGGTTCAATTCTATTGTGGCTATATGAGAATTAAATTGGTAAATATAAATAGTTTTTTAATTAACGATAGAAATTTACTGTCTCACACTTGAATACCTTTCAAAACAATTCAAAACAACCTTTCAAAAAACCATATATTGTGTCTTAGACATACTGCACTTTGATTTATATACCGAATTCGATTATAGAAAAGTTCAAATGTCTTATAAATTACAAGCAATTCGTGTGGCAATTGATTGGATTTACTATTTTGCGTTTTATATTAGATACATAAATGAGTCATTGCCTATAATAAAAAATTTAATAAAACGAAATTTGGTTGTCAGGTTTTTTTTTTCTAAAGATATTTTATTACTTAGGCACGTAATCTTGGTTAAATATCTTCAAAATATTTGATCAACCCTGAAATAATAATTTAATTTAGCGAAATAATAGTCATTATGGCTACTGTATTTTTATTAATTTAATTTATTTCATTTTATTTTCTAGATCATACCGATCATATAAAGAATAATGGCAATAATAATAAAAAATAAAAAAAAACAAATCCGTCCAATTAAACTCGATTACAAATTAATCGTATTTCTGCACAAAAATCTATATTATAAAACTCGACAGATTTATGTCGCACATTAAAGTTTTTTTTTTGTATTTTTTTTGTACGCTCGAGCGCATTAAACGACTTAGGCTTTGGTGAACGCGTATTTCAATCAAATTCTATATACGAAAAACAGTTTTGTGTATCCTAAAATCGCACCGGATGCAATTACTTTTGTTGCACTACTGCTAGCATATATACATAAGTATAGAAACACAATTATTTATTCATAAATTAAAAAGTTGATTTGAGTTATGTATAGCAGCACAGCAGCACAAGATTACTCTTAAATGTGTGCCGCATAGTTAGTTACATTGTACTACCCGCGATTTATTATAAAGTACAATGGATTCAAGTATTGCGAGCATACAATTTTTTATTTTTATGTAATTTGCATTTGAATATGTAGAGCATTAATTATATGTTGCTGTATGATTACGCAATTGGGTGGTAGGCATGATGATTTTTTATTTTTTATTATACTCGCTTATTATTATTTTTTATGTAACGCTTGCAGCTTCGTACACTATTGATAGAGTTAATCGATCTTGATCAATATGCGTTTATGTGTGTGCTGCTAATTTGCACTCAATAATGAGGGTAATAACTTTTGATTTGGTTTTTGGTGAGGTGTGGTGTGCGGGGAAGGCAAATTGTAAATCGTAATTATATACCTGAAGGAGATTAGCAACTCGATTAAAACCATTTTTTTTAGTCGTTAAAGTTACCTGTTTCCTAAGCCGATAGTTATAAGCAAATTCATTTAAAACCAAAGCAAACATTTAAAATCAGATCGATATAACAGCAACAGTCGAAATTTGTTTGTCACACTCACGACTAATACTTTTGAAAAACATTGTGCTTATATGATAAAACTGTGGTTCGACAATTCGCCGTTCAAATGCAGAAAGAAATGTCGATCGCAAGGTTTACACTCAAGAACATCCAATGGTTGCTTTGTCGTTACTTGTGTTGTCTTGTACTCCGTTATTTCAATATTTAACAATAAACCGATCTTGCCATCTTTCTCTTATGATATGCTGTTGAAAGTTTATTTACAATTTTTTCAATATTTCTGTACAATCTCCCGTAATTATAAACCTTACCTATTTTAGTAAAGACATTTTAACCTACATAGATTTATAAAGAAGTTCATCTAATATAATATCGTAAAATTTTGGTGACCAGCTTTCGGAGAATCTAGAACCGACGCTGTTTTTCGATCGATTCAGATCAAATTTGCCAAACATTCAAGTTAACGAGTTTTATACTAGTTTACTCAAAAAAATAACTTTATTTCTCAAGATACAACTTAAAACTAAAAAACTACAAAAATATTTTATCTTTTTATACAATAAAAATAGTTGACATTGCATAAATGCATGGAAAATTACTTAAAAATGATGTTATAAAAAATATATCATCTTTCAACCGGACACAACACACGTTGTGTTGATTCGACACATAAATGCATGGAAAATTACTTAAAAATGATGTTATAAAAAATATATCATCTTTCAACCGGACACAACACACGTTGTGTTGATTCGACAAGTTTGCGCGTGTCTCATAGGCACGTTGTGTTGACTCGACATTAATGGTGGTGTTAACTTCTCCCTCCTTAAAGACCTGCGTCTCGTGGGTCAGAAACTCAATTTCCTGGGTTGAATTCCTGGCTGATCATTGGAAATTTTGTCTTGATACATCGGCTTGTTGATAAACAGCATTCTTCTTTGACGTCTCACTCTAGCTTTGTTGGCGAGAAAAATGACAACTAAGCAGATGATAATGGTTACGATACTGAAGTCGATGAGGATAGCTTCTTTACGTTCGTTGGAAAGTTCTTGAAGTTGTTCAACGTTATTTAGATACAAGTTATGTAAGTATCCTGGGTCAATTTTGACGCTTTTCTCCGTTATATTTGCTTTAAGTACCGGTGGCAATACTTGAGACGTCCTTACTTCCCTGTTCGTAAAAACTGATTCGCCGATTTTTATTGTTTCGTTATGATATTGAATTAAAAAATTTCCCTCTAAATGTTCGCTTCTATTGCTATAAATGATGTCTCCTTTAAAGTTGCTTATGAAGATTGTATTGTCGTTCAAGGGTTCGATGATTTGATTCTTATTGAACTGGTAATCACATTTAGCATTTAATCCTTTCATAATTCGGCTGATACAATGGTCTTTACTTAATTCTTTTAGTTTATTCATTTCGCATATGGTGATATCTCGAAAGAGGTTGCATCTCTGGGTGATTCCAAATACTTCGTTTTGGTTTATCAAAAGTTCATTGAATTCCAGATGTATTTGTTTGTTTTGATTAACCGTTGATTTTATGATGACATGGTTGTAGTTCTGCTTACTCGTCTTAGGTATAGATATGACGTATAAGATTGTAGAATCTTTAATCATCATCATTGGTTCCGCATATTCTATAGCCTCTATTTCATTGGAATACGGCAAGGTTTCTATTTCTGTGATTAAGCGGCTAATTTCTCCTTTATCCAGTAGATTGGTGTTAACTATTTTTCCTTTTGCTAACTGTACGGCTCGAATGATTTCTTTTATTTCTTCTTTGATTAGAGTAAGTCGGTTGTACAGAGTTTGTTGCATCTTATCGTCTTCATCTTCATTTAGATGTTCTACAATTTTGTTGAATTCGTTGAGCATTTGTTGAGCTGTGTCTATTAATACTTTATTGATTTTGTATTGTTGATTGTTATTGTTAATTACTTGGTTCTGACTTTTCACTATCTGGTCCCAATCCGTGGCGTCAGGTGAGCCTGCGATCCATTTCCACGCGCTTCCGATCCAATTTATTGCTCTTTTGCTTCTTGACTTTTGACCTTTAAGTTCTGAAATCCATTGCGAGATTTGTTTTGTTTGGTGAACCAATTGAGCTCGAATTTTGCTTCCTTGATGAATGCTATTGATCGTTGGTGTTAGTCGTTCAATCAGTTCCTCATAATTGTCCAAATTGATGATGTGAATTAGTTTAAAATTTCCGTTAATAATTCGCCCATTTCCTTGTTTTATAGTGACTACTGGGGTATTGTATTCGTAGATGGTCGCAGAAGATGTTAAACCCCATAGCCAGGAGCTAAAAGTAGATGAAATTATTGTGTTATATTTTTAATATGGGCTTTATGAATTCGTTTCCCGGTTGTTGTTGTAATGGTAACATTATTGTCTCTTGCTACTGTTTCTTTTTTGAATTTCGGTTTATCCTTTGCTTGAATTTGTTTAACCGAGGTGAATATTGTTTCCCCAGGCGTGTATGTCTTCGGTTTTTCTCTCTTTGTCTTCTCTCTTTCAATTTTGCTTTCCTGGCTTCTCTTGATCCTTTCGATTATATCTTCGTTTATTCTATTTTTGAAGTCAGACAGATTTTGATAGTTTATTCTTTGACTCCTGCCAAAAAATATGTCGCTTGGTTTTTGTTGAATGACTGAGTGTACTGAATTATTATAGCGGTCTGCTGCTATATTGATTAATTCTTTTACCGTTAGTTCTTTGTATTCGTTTTGGATGCATCTAACGATTTCAATTATCGTAGAATGGACTCTCTCGACAGTCCCATTTGTCTCACTCCTTTGTGATGGTGTCAGGTAAATCTTAACTCCCAAAGTTTTTAGATAGTCCGTAACTATGGGACTTATAAAGCTTCTTTCATTGTCCATCACAAGTATCTTGGGTACAGAGAAGAAATGCATTGCTTTAATTATTTTATCCCTCACATGTGGAATAGATTTAGTTTTGATTCGAAAAAATTTCACAAATTTTGTGAATTTGTCCACACATGAAATGAACTTCTCGTCTTTGATTTCCATTATATCGATGTGGAGTATCTCCGTCGGATACGTCGGAATGGGTGTCTCTTGGATTTCCACGCGACTAGGGTGTCTATCATATTTGTTGATGTTACAGGTGTCGCAAGTTTGTGTATATTTCTTTATTAGACTGGCCATCCGAGGGAAGTAGTATTTTTCTAATATTTGTTTTTTATTTTCTACTTGATTTCGATGTGCCCGTTTGTGTTCTTCTCTTATGATGGCAAGCTGGTTTTCTTCGTTGCGTATATCTGTCACCACTCTTTGTGTTAGCCGTATTTTGTAACCCGAGAAATTTTCCTTAACGGCCTCCTGGAGGATTTGAATATATTCTTCCGGCATTTTTACTCCATTGATTGTGTTCGGATTTAGTTTCTCTCGTAGAATTTTCTTTAAGGTTTCTTTACTTAGTTCAGGCAGGCTAATGTGATGCCTGTGGTAAGATAGGTGTGGTTCTTCCTGAGCATAAATCTCTTTCCCTTTTTTGAATATAAGTTGATTTCTAAATGCGTTGATTGGTGCTTCGCAGTATCGTATTAGATCCGTGGAATCTTCCTCAGCACTGTGAATCGTTCCATTTGTAGATAGGGTGTTTGCTCTGATTTCCGCTCTTACCCCGGTATCGATTGTTTCTATATTGTTTACGGGTCCGAATAAATCTTTAAATTTTGATATTACTGTTTGGAGTTGCTTCTTTGTTTCTGATGAAAGATGTTTATCTCGGATTTCTATACTGTTGACTTGGAGTGATGGTTTTTCTTTTAATGGAATTTTAATATTTGGTGTTATTATTAGAAGATTATTTTTCCTATCAATTATTGCTCCTAGTTCTTTTAACGTGTCGTCCCCTATTATTCCATCAAATGATTTTAATCCCGGTAGAATGAAGAATTCAATATTATTGTTGATGCCAATACTTTTAAAAAATTTACCGCTAATTTTCTTACTAATTTCGATGTCGCCTCCAGCTGATCTGATTTTAAATTGAACCTTAGTTGGGATGGCGTTATTGGCTAATTGTGGTTTTATAAAATTTTTATTTGCTCCTGTATCGATCAGGAACTTGAGGATATCGCCATTTTTTAGCTTATACTCTAGGTATGGTACGCTAGAGAGGCTTCCGTCATAAAATTTACCTCAGAATCATCTTCGGTATATTGGTCATCATTGGTTATTTCGCCTTCCATGTTGTCGTTAACCAATTGGTTGTAATAGTCTTCTTCTAGTTGTGTTTCTATGTGGTTGATCCTCTGTTGTCTACTTGGTTCGTAACGGTGAGAATAATCTCGTTTTGTCACTGGATTATCTTGATTGGTTGGACGGTTAATATAGTTCACCTGTCTTGTTTGTATTGATGGGTCGATATCCATTGGTATTGGTGGCTTCGGGTTGTTTGGTCTTGGTGGTGGTAAATTGTTTTGATTTTGGTTACCGCTTTGATTTTGGTTCACATATGGTATTCGGTGATTCTGGTGTTGTATATTGTAGGCCATGTTTCTCTGCTGTATTGGTATCATGCCATCATTTGTTCGCAGATTTGGTGAGTTGCTATGTGTAATTTGATTTATTGGAGCTGTTACCATGTTGTTGACATTTTTTTTGTGTATTGGTAAGTTTCTAAAATTCAGGTTTTGAATTTCCAGACAGGACGCGTATGCTTCTGGTAGCGTGGTTGGTTTTTGAATTATAAGCATCTTAGATAAGTCTCCATTCAGCCCCCGGACGAAAATGTCTAATGCTCTATTTCTGTATGTGTCAACCAAAACATTGATTGTTTCGGCTGAATAATCCTCCGTTTTGATTTTGTTGACTATTAGTGAGAATTGGTGATTAACAGTAGCATAAAATTCATCCACTGTCATATTCTTTTGTGTTATATTGCTGAGCTGGTATTCTAGCGTACGGAGGTCCCTTTTATCCGCATAGTGAAGGGACAGGCATTTCTTTATTGACGTCCATTCTTCATCAAAAATATTATAGGATATTAGAGCGGAGTCGGCGTTGCCTCGAATTTTTTGTCTTATTTGTTGAAGTATAGCTCTGTAAATCGGTTTATCTCGCATAATGTTGTAATCGCGTAGTATAGTTTCTACATTATGTACCCATGAGATGTACTGCGTTGGATTCCCATCGAATATCTGCAGTTCTCTTACACAATCAGGTAGCCTGCTAATATCTTTCAGGTCTTGTTCATTTCTTGGTGTTACCAATGTCGTTGTTGTTACGGGGATAACAGGGTTTTCTAATTTTTCGAGTCGTCTCTCGATTTTTTTTGTTAGTTCGATTTGGGCGTTCAGGGCCCCAGTTAATTGTTGCAAGGCGGTTTGAATTTGAATTAATTGTTCCGTCATTTTATTAAATTGGTTTGTTTAATATTCAGATTTTAGTTATTATAATTGTATTAACTTTTTATTATTTTTATTAAAATTTGTTAAAAAAAATATTGTTGCTTTTTTACTTTTACTTTTATTATTAAAACTTACATTAAAATGAGTTGGATTTTCATTGCCAATAAAATGTGGTTCAATGTTTCCAACAATTTTTTTGTGTGTACTCCGGGTGATTGTACACTTGAGACCAGTCGATTGTGCTCTGGACGGTACGTAGTCTTCCTTTTTGGCTGTTAGTGTTAATATTTACTATCGGCTTACTGCGGTACGTTTTAACTGTCACTTGCACTATATTTGTTGCTATAGTTTAGTATTTGCTATAGACTTTCACTTTTTTGTTAAGCACTGTAGTTTAATTTTTGCTACACCCTTAACCTGTTAAATACTGTGGTAAAACTATAGTATAATATTTGCTATAGGTTTTCACTTTTTTGTTAAGCACTGTAGTTTAATATTTGCTACACCCTTAAACTTGTTAAATACTGTGGTAAAACTATAGTATAATATTTGCTATAGGTTTTCACTTTTTTGTTAAGCACTGTAGTTTAATATTTGCTACACCCTTAAACTTGTTAAATACTGTGGTAAAACTATAGTATAATATTTGCTATAGGTTTTCACTTTTTTTTTAAGCACTGTAGTATAGTATTTGCTACACTCTTAAAAAAATTTTCACAATAATAACTTTACCGACTGGTCCCTGTTTCGGCGCCAGTTAACGAGTTTTATACTAGTTTACTCAAAAAAATAACTTTATTTCTCAAGATACAACTTAAAACTAAAAAACTACAAAAATATTTTATCTTTTTATACAATAAAAATAGTTGACATTGCATAAATGCATGGAAAATTACTTAAAAATGATGTTATAAAAAATATATCATCTTTCAACCGGACACAACACACGTTGTGTTGATTCGACACATAAATGCATGGAAAATTACTTAAAAATGATGTTATAAAAAATATATCATCTTTCAACCGGACACAACACACGTTGTGTTGATTCGACAAGTTTGCGCGTGTCTCATAGGCACGTTGTGTTGACTCGACATTAATGGTGGTGTTAACTTTCATAAAGAGTTAACTGCAAGAGCAAGGAAAAAAATTCAATTTCAGTTTGAAAAGATGCTGGTAATCTTCTTGAATATTTCTGGTCAATTGTCTTTTAGACCTAACGATTTCTTAAAAGTTTGTATTTAAATTTGGGGCCATATTTTGAAAAATAAATTTCTGGACTGATTCGTATAACAGAAGCATTCTAAAATATTCAACCAAAAACCTATCTTTCACATTAGCATCTGACTCAGTTTGATTAAGACTCAAAATAAACTAACTCTAATTGGCAGCAAGAAAAACGCAATATTCAATCATAGTTTTGTTAGTGGTGAATTTGCTGACCTCCGTTTTATTCAATATTTCTGTAAAACCAATCAAATTATGATAGTTTGTGGTCAATTTCGTGAAGTACCTTGAAGTAGTATCACAAAATCCAAAAAAGCAAAGCTAGAAAGAGGATTTTCACTTTAAATCACTTTTTGTGTAAACATTCTTACCATTCTCAATTTGAACAGAAATTTCAAGAAAAACTCAAATACCAATTCCATGTAATCGTTGACTCTCGCGCACCTCAATACGAGTAACAATTATTTCAAATCAAATAAACAAGAAAAATTTGCCAAACCAAATAGTTCGTAGTTCTATACCCCTGTATAAATTAATATTGGATACAATTACGTATATCCAACTCTGATTTATATTGGTTATAATAATTTTGAACGACAGATCAAAAAATTGAAATAATTTCATTTATTACAAAAAATAAATTTAATAAAAATAAAAAAATAAATTTGTAATAAATCCGATAATTTATCACTGCAAAAGCAACACCAACGCAGGTGTCTTATTGCCTATTTCTGTACATGTATATATCCATACGTAGATCATGCAAGATATTAAATACATTTTAATTCCATTTAACCAAAACTAAAACCTGGATATACGTAAGCATAAGCATAATATTTGATAAGAACAAAAATCTGTTTAAATGTCGTCTCTTATCATGCATTATACAATAAAACCTATTGTCAAGTGTTTAAGCGTCAAATTAAAACTGACACATAAATTTATTTATTTGACATATCCATTCTAAATTTGCATGATATACTTACATATATATAGTTTAAAACTTAAAATAATCGACATCAGATTTCAACACAACAACAACAACAAAATATTTTAAATTCTGACACGAAGCCACAAAAAGTTTTATTACACAACTACAACAAAAACAACAACTAAATGTATAATGCAATGAAATGCACGCAAAATTTTTTAACTTTTCTGTTTTTGTTTTTTTTTTTTTGCTTGCAGAGATTAAAATTTTTAAACCAATTTAAATTATTTCTACTTATAACGTTATGTCATGTGACCGTGGTGCGTTATTCAGTGAAGGCAAGTCACTTATCATATGCCCCAGAATACGTAAGTATATTAAATTTTTTGTTTTTTAATTTTATTAATTGATTTTGGTTTTTATTATTTTTGTAAAATTTTTTAATTAAAGTCAAATATTTTATTAAACCGGACAAAACAATCTTAAACTATAATTTTGACACCATCGCAACAAAAAAAAAAAAAAAAAGAAATCTTCAACGCATTTTAAAACAAAACAACATTTAATGTTTCTTTAATTTGTGTTTTAAACAGTTTTAAATTTTCTAAATTTCAAGGCCATTTCTGTGTTTGTTTTTAAAATCCTTTATTTGATTAACATCGCCTTGCAGTGCACAACAATGCAGTAGCGAGGCGCACAGCTATGCAACTGTGACACACTGCAATGTAAACTATGTACAAATAGTCCAAAATTTGTTTTATGTTTTATACTATAAATAGCTCAATTTTAGTAGCTCAATAATAAGGAATAGTATCAGAACAAGTAAAATTCAAAATTTGACAAAATCCAATGTTTTATTATATTCATTCACAAAATATGCTTTGTAGGTAGCTCAATATTAAATGCTAAATTTCTCGATAAAGCATGGTTTCCACAATGGCGAGGCGAAAGAATTAGTCAAACTAAAAGAGAGAGAGAGAGAGAGAGAGAGAGAGCAAAAATTCACCAATAGTACGATAGAGATAAAATACCATTTTGATAGAAAAAATGGGACGTCCAGTTTTTAATATTTTAATTCAGCACTCCGAAATAAGACGTCTAATTCGACTACAACTTGTATATTTTCAAATTTATTCAAATTTCAGTCAAACGCTTGATTCAAACTCCACTCAAACTTTATATGTGGATGTTGTAAATTAGCTTTAAATGTATTTTAAACTATGCTACCTTATTGTACTCTTTTCGTTCAAAATTCAATTAGCATTATTCTGAAAAGGATCTATGTACCTACATAAAAACTGTTAAACAATTCACTCAAAACTTGAAAAAAAAAAATTAATGCGAATTTTAATTAAATTGTACAATTTGAATATTATATGTATTATCTATTAAAATATGATTTTGTTTACAAGAAAATTGGTTAATTTTAACGTTTAAACATTAAGGATATTTGAGTAGAATTTTATGTTCTTCAGTAAATATTTTATAAATCATCAATTCTCAATAAAATTTGAGTGACATTTTTAAATAAAGTAATATTTTGGTTTTCTCCTCAAACAGTAGTTCTATGAGAAAGATCATGTTCAGCATTAAATTTCAGATATTTTGAGTTAAATCCTAATCCAACATTAGAATGATTTTCAAATATATGTAATTATGAATATTTTGAGTTGAGTTTATAAAAGCGGTTTGAATTTTGAATATTGAATGAGACTTCACTCAAAAATGATGTTAATTAATTTTAATACATTTCGAATAATTTTCAAAATAATTTGTTTCTCAGTATATTGATTTGAATGTTTTTGTTTATTGATTCAAATTATTCTTAAGATAGAATGATTTTCTTTCTACTGCGCATATCTTTAGAAGGTTGAATAAGTTGAATGAATTATATCTGTAGTGAAATTATAAATTATTTAACTGTAAATTACTGAGTATAATTTCATTCATAGTTCACTCATTCTACTTTATAACGCCAGTCCTAGACTGATTCACATTTGCAGAATTTCCATTGAAGTTAGTGTCGAATTTCGTCATGTTATTTTGAAACTTTTATAATTTTATTCTTTTACCAAAGAATAAATTTAATAATTTATGGAGTCAATCACAATCGCAAAATTTTAAGAAGTTTTTAAGAAATTTTTAGAATTTCATGAAATAACCATCAAGAAAATTTTTCCATTCAAAATATTTTAGATTAAAGAATTTTGGGGAAACGTAATTTACGATTTTTTGAATTTTTTTTTTCAAAATTTTAATGGGTTTGGGAGCTCAAATTTTAAGAATTAAAAAATTACCGTTTTTTAAAGTCCTACATTTTCCAAGGTTTTTAAAATGTAAATCAAGAGATTCTAGAATTTTTAGTGCTTTAGTAGATTTATTCTTCTTCTTCCGCTGGCGTTACATGCCATGAAGGGATTTGACCGCCCCAACGATGTTCAAGGGTAACCGATGTTAAAATTGTAATGATTGGAAAATCAAATGAATCCAATATGTAGTTTAAAGGATGATTTTTGTATATTTGATTTATTTGGTACGATTTGTTAAATACGACCTGGGGTGAGATTCTTGTTCGATGATATGAAATGAAAAGCCAAAAATATCATCGGATTTTTCAAATTTTAATGCGCAGTGCGCATACTCAAAACCATTTTTTTGGAAAACGAAACCAATTAACCAATATTTACTATTATCAAGAGAGGAAACTCTCTTTGAAGATGATAATTTTATCATTTTTCAAATAGAATTTTTCATCAAATAGAATAAAAAGATAAAAAGCAAAGACGAAAAAAAATGACAAAAACAATTGAAAAATTCGATGATATTTTTCTTTTTTCATTATCATATCATCGAACCGGAATCGCACGCCAGTACCCTACTTTAATGATAACTTATCCAAAATAACAATAAGAACAATTTCACTACTCAAATAAATTGATATGAGCTACACATTGCAGCGGCATGACGGAAGTCTGTTAAAAACGTTTCTTTTTGCCTGTTATTGCAAGATGAGAACTTTTGTTCAATTTTAAAAGAGTACAACACATTTTTCAATAAAATAATTTATTATTTAAATGATTATAAATAATAATGATAATACATGTAACAATGTATTTTCAAGTATAATAACTTTAATTTTAAAATTTATACCGCGCTATTTCATTGTATTCTAGTAAGTTATATTAACCCTGCGTGTGAACACTATATTTTTTGAGACACGGTGTGTACACTGGGTTTTTTAGGGAACAGTTGGGTTTTCTAAGTTTTCTAAGCTTTCAAAAAATCTGAAAAAATTCTGGGTTCCTTCTTGAAGTGTTTACTATATACTATAGTTCAGAAGTTGCGAAAATCCAAAGTTTAAAACCGTTGGTAATAAAAATTGAAGAATAGTCGAAAAAGGGGATAAAATCGCATATGTACAAAATTCGTAACTACACTAAAAAAATATTTAAAAAAATACGGTTATAGGCTTTTGTAGCTTAGACTATGAGCTTTCAAAAAATATAATTTCTTTTGTCCAAAAAGATGAGTTATTTAAGCACCTGAAAGTGGGGAATAGTTTACAGATTATGGAATCACATATTCCATTTTCGTCTGCTAGAGCGGAATCGTCAATTATATCTGCTAAATTTTTGAATTAATAAGTAGGGTTACCTATTTTGAAATATTAGGTTTATCGGTTCTAGCCAAATTAATTTTTATGGAGGGAGAAATTATCAAGAATTTTGCAAGTACTGTTTCGACTCAGATCGAAACTGTATACTTGCAAAATTCTTGATAATTTCTCCCTCCGTAGTAGGATTATTATTGTGTTTAATCTCAGGCCAAAAAGGAATTAGACATTTTTGTAATAAAAATCAATATTGCGCGACTGCAATCTATTGAATGACAGCATAACTATTTTACTATTACTGTGATTTGTGTGGACTGAATTTTTGTCAATTGTGAAAATTAAACAAATGAAAAACAAACTGTTCAGCATCTATTTCGATTAAAATCCGTTTCTGGACTAAATGGCTAACTGCTAACTAAAATATATGTAAATCGCAATTTTTTCGCAAAATACTAATTGCATACACTGTTTTTGACAGCATAAAGCATTTATACAAAATTCTAGTTTAACGTGCGAAACTGCACAAACAACAATAGCAACTATTGTGCCCTAAAGTTATTTAAAAGAACGACAATAAATAATATTTTGTAATTGGATTAAGAAAATACACAGCGTATACGTACGAGGACAACATGAAAAGAAAATTAAACAACAACAAAAAAACACTAAAATCAATATGCCATGTACATATGTATCGGCATATGTATAACGGCAACAATAAGATAAAATGCAATAAAAAACATGCGAACGCGCGCAACAAAAAAATGTCTTAAATAATTTTTATTAATAAACTAGCCACAAACACCTACATATATGGTCGGTTTGTTGTGCATATTCGTATGTTGTTACTTCTGTAATTAAATGTTCTAGTTTTGCGCGCGCGCGAGCAGTATAGAATTTTTTTAAGGTTCGTCGCTTATGCACAAAGCAATAATTTAAGTTTTTTGTTTCGAAATAAATCATTTTTTACGCAATTTCTTATTTATAAAGTTTGATTTTTATTAATTAATTTAATCGCGCTTATCTTATAAAAAAATAGAAAATTTTTTGTGCATACTTAGAAAGAAAGTGAAAGGGAAATTTCTTTTGTATACAACCAAAGACGTTTTTATGTGAATCACTGTGCAACATTATAGGCAATTCAACATTTTGTTTTATCTTGAAATTAATAAATTATTTTCTAAATTATGTATATAAACGAGTATACCAATTGAAATGAATTTAATTAAATTTTATTTGTTGTTGTTATATCCAAAACATATATATTTAGACCATGGCTGAATTGATAATAAAAATTGAATTTACTTTTCATATAAATAATTTAAGTATAGATATTTATATACAGAGAGTATTATACCTACAGTATTACAAAAACTAATAAATTTGTAAATTTTATTGTTTGATCTCGATTTAGATTTTGTCGCTGTTTCGCTATTTATAACTTGAATTTGTTGCTTGCGTGCAGTTCAGCGAGATCACAAGGATGAAATAGTATACAATAAAAAAAAATGTCGAACGGATATGTAGATTTTGTTATTGCGATTTGGTTTTTAAGGTGTAAATAAAGGTTGTGATCTAAATTTACTTCAGGTATTACAAAATTATACACTAAACGCGAGCGCAAAGTGTTAATTTGTCGGGCGAGAAAGGAGATGGCTACGCTTCCACGTTCAAAATGCCCGTTTTCCGCATATTGATATAAATAAATTACTTTACGATATAGTTTTTGTATGGAATTTATTAATGGAAACTCACTTGAAATCGCTTGGTTGCACTTTGCTAAGAGAAGCATGCGACGAACTGATTTATTTTCATCGACAATGCGGATAATAAGGAGAATAATATTATGGATATTGAAAATAGGTGTGAGAAAGCAAGTTATTAGCCTCAACTTAAGTTTCGTATGTAAGAGCAGCTCTTTAATTCTGGTTGACGAAGATGATATAAATCCGTTCGCATGTCTATTCTACCAAAGTTTGTTTAATCGCTGCTTTAACCCTAAACGTCTTAACATATTATGTAGACATATAAACAACACCAAATACAAAAATGTGACGGGATTATTTTCGAAAAAAATGTGTTTGCTATTTTTCTCGTAATGTTAGCGGTAAATTAAGATTAAATAAAAATATTTTGTAAAAATACATGATAATTAAAAAATAGAGACTATCAGTCTCTTGTCAAGACGTTTATAGGGTTAAGTTGTTCCTTAGTAATCCTGCCACGCACATAGGTGTTACCTTATTTGCGGTTGCCAGTTCGTCCCGAAGTACTCTATATAGACCATTTTCCCCGAAAATGACTTATTAATGGATTCTAATTATATAATCGGCCATGCTCTTTCAGAATTTTTAATCCAAATTGTCATATTTCTTACAGATTCTGAAATAAATAATACTTCTTTTGTTCTTTAGTCCATATTAGGTTTTGTTTATCAATATTTTAATTCTCATTCATCCAGTTATCCTATATTGTATGATTCAAGTTTGAAATAAAATATCTTTGGTATTTTATTTTGATTTTCTCTTTTTATTTTAGGTCTGCCCATTTTTGACTTTTTGGGCAAACATTTATTTGTCTTTCTTGTAAAGTATTCAGAAATGTCAGAACTTTAAATTAAAATTAACAAACCATAAAAATTTGATTGAATGGTTAAGAAATTTTGGGTCTATGTTTAAAATTCAATTTCTCGGAAATTTGCCAAATGGCGTGTAGGGCACTATATAGAACGCACATAACGAGTTGTTAACTATGATAAGACAGTCCCATAGCTTTTACATAACGGTGTAGGACTTAAGAGCCTTTATATATAAACTGTAGATCTTTGGCAAAATTTTGTCCCTGCTTCGACATTTGTTTTATAACCGTTTGTAAACCAAACGGTCGAAGGCATTTCTATGCCTACCTTGCCATAGATGCTTTACCATATTACCTGTATAATATTGCCTTCTACCTGCTGCTTCAATATAATTTTGGCAGCGTTAAGAGAAATAAATAAATACATAAAAAAATATGCAGGTGCAACTGAGTCAATCCTAGAGTGCCTCCATTGCAGCAGTCAGGCATGTTCTCATTGAGTAAGGCACGCTAAATTGAATCTTATGCAATAAAGTTTGTTCTCCCTGCTTCTCAGTTTTGGGCCACCATACTACCGATGCATATATGACCATACGGCT
The DNA here is from genome assembly GCA_963556165.1 of Tipula helvola. Lineage (NCBI taxonomy): Eukaryota > Metazoa > Arthropoda > Insecta > Diptera > Tipulidae > Tipula > Tipula helvola. The sequence continues at coordinate 6,581,134 of OY744483.1, forward strand.
AATAATTGTTAAAATATAGTAGACCATTTTTGGTTGTAAACCCCAAGTTAGTCTTTAAAGTCTCTGGCAGGCCCAGAATGCCTTAGTGGTTCTATTCCCAATTTGAAGTAAATATACAGTTTTCGATCCAGGAGGACTCCTAGATATTAAACTTCTTTGGAAAGCAGCACCGTAAAACCGATTAACGAGTGAGCTGTAAGCGCATAAGCTTTGTCATCTTTATGAATGGTATAATAATCGTTTTATTTGTATAATAATAATAACAACACTAAGTCCTTCCAGACAACTCCATTGCCGTTCTATATTGAATTTATATTGAGTGCATTTTGCATCAGATCGGAGATGATTACATAAAATGTTCCTTTAAAAGTGATAGCTGAACTATCCACTTAGTTTTGGATGTCATATATCATCAGAAGGGTCAGTAGCCATCAATAATCATCGGCCAAATAAAGAAGACTCCTGGACATCTCTTTACGGCCCTAATGGTTATTAACTCACTGCCTAATTTAGCTTAGCATGGAACGGATCCATCTGATTATGGGAGGTGGAATTCCATTTTCCCTTGCTGCCCTCTCTATCGACTGGTGGAAGGTATTTTCAAAACCACTATCAATGTCCACAAAACCACAGATGGCGATATCTTTTCAGACTTCGGCTTTTCAATTTTTGTCACAAGGCCACTGAGCGAAATCTCTATAGGTTTACCACCTCCAAGAACCTCACTTTTTATTTGGTGATCCAAAATTTTTTCCATCTTTTCAGCAAAACCCTTGGGGAAATAATTATGCGATAAGCCTTGGACTGGGTGTCTGGTTGGTCGTCACTTTTAGTATAAAGACCACATTAATTCTCTTCCAAAAGTTTTGGAATATAGTTAAAGGGGAGAACTTCTGCAGTAAGGCTGGAAAAATGTCATCTGCTCCACCGGACCTGAAAGGTTTGAAAGGGCCCATCTTATTTTACTGTAAGTGAAAACCCTACCAAAGAGACACTATTGAGTCCAGAAAGGGTCTCTTAAGGCACCGTAATTCTTTCTTTCCGATTCTCAGAGAAACTCCATAGTGAAGTAGACTTAAACCGTTAGATCCCTAAATTCATTGATTCCTTCACAAAAACTGCGGCTCCAGGTTGTCCGCTTGGATCTCCATTTCCTCGATTTTTTTTTAGTATTCCAGCACCCCGTTACATTAATGGGCCATTTTAGTGGTCATATACCTGTGCTTCACAGGATAGCTGTTCTCAAACGATGGGTGTGTCGAGTTGGGCACCTGGTTTGAATCTCTCCAGATTATAGGACCTCTTGCCTTACCCATTTCTGAAAGTAGGTTTCTTCCCTATTGACAATGTCTACATTGTTAGTAATCAAATACTCCGAAAGGTACTCCTGTTGTTAATGTCACTGTTGCCCCACACCGCATGGTTTAAATGAAAAATGATAATCCCTTTAAATGGAATAAGGTTTATTTGCAAGCTTGCAAAAATGACCGCTATTGGACTATGGGTTCCGTTAATATAAATCAACTTACCCAAATGTTTTAATAAACCCTTAACTTGATTACCAATGTACATGGTTGATGTAAATGTTTCCTGACTGATAGCTATGATGCATGTTTATCTGAAAATTTTTTCTTTGTGTAAGGCGCAGGTTTGCCTTCTGCACTGGTTGGTTTTCCCAGCTAGTTTGAGGTAGATGGCTGACACTACCAGGCTTTTTCGATTGCTTGCTTGGGGGAGTCCTTGGCGGAGTAGCCAATTACTACGTTTCCATGATGGAGTTAACCGGGATTAACGTGGACTATCTCATCATGGAAACATGTCGAGTTTAGGATTTTAGTTAAGTTTCTTAATCCAACTTAACTCAACGAAAGTGGTAGGGTTAGAAGATATTCCATCTGTCAAAACAGAAAATACAATTATACCAATTCAAAATGAAATTGTTGAATGAATTTTCTCTTCGTAATACTTTATAAATTATAAAAATCACAATAAATATTAAATTTAAAAATTTCCACCAAACAAATAAAATTTTCAAAAGTCACTTTTAATTGTTGTGAAATAGTAAACTACACTAGTATTTACAATTGCATGGAAACGATATGGATTAGCGCCACCATGTTATTAACTCAATGAAACTCTTAATTCGGGATAACTCTGTCATGGAAACGTAGTAAATGGTGCGCCGACGGACCCACTCTTCGACTTTTCTTCTTTCCTCTTTTGCTTTATTTTGGATAGGACTGATACCCCAGAAGCCTTGTAATTGACAACCTTGTAATACCTTGACTCCTTGTGGCCAACCTGTTTTAGTATGTGAGAAGGCTGAGGTGCCTTTTCCCTCTTTCCGGATCACCTTCTATTTTCTCGCCTGCATACCTTCATTCTAACTCTTGATAAAACCAAGAAGCCAATTTGTTGGTAATTCGGCGCTGTTTGGGAAAGTACCAAACACGATCTGGGCCTGACGACGTTATTCGCCTCAACAACCTTAAAGAGGGCTGATTCCCATAGCTTTATACCTCCGATATTGTCCGTAAGCCACAGTGTGTTTTCCTTATTCGCTCACGCCAAGAGAGTCCGAATTGATGTCCAAGGAACTCTGGCTTTAGATCCATGTTCTCTTGCTCCAGCAAGATCAATTCTGGAAACTTCATGGGTAACATCCCAATGATCTGCGATTCCATTAGCTGTCTAAAGGTAATTCTACACCGAACTGCATAACACGAGTTTGTCACCGGGTGCTGTATCGTCGGTGGAGCGATTACTTTGGGCCGCATAGACATCTGAAGAAGTACTAGCCCCAAGCCGCAATGATAACAGTTTTGCGTCCCGCCAAGGAATGCTTGGATTTACCAGAGCAGCCTGCTTTAGTGTGCACGCTACTGAAAGGTTACGGAGCTGGCAGTTACCTACTACTCAACTTTATTCCCCCATTTTTTACAATTCTTTCAGATGTCAAAAAGTTGAAATTTTTACCAAACTCCTCGCCACACATAATCTACATAATATGTATTTAGAAAATAACATTTATTTTAGAAAATTATTTGAATTTGGATATGGTTATCAGGCATCTAAAACGCCCAAAAACTTAACTTCTGTGCATATGCTGAGAATTTCTTTAAACATTGTCATGAGGAGTGTTGCAATTGAAATATTGGGTTGGCTAATCTTACCTTATTTTCTGGTTGGTGAAGAGACCTTTGGTTATTTAGACAGAAGTCACTTTATACGGCAGAAGTCTCTTGATATTTGCAAGGGACAAACGACAACAATAAAATTATAGGACGAATTTATTTTATTGCGTATTTCATTAAATATTGGTAATTGAGGAATTTTGGGTACGAATTTTTATGTGATACTTCACGATACATCGTATGAAGTACCACGATTTATGAAGTTCTGTGAGCGAATCTTAAAATTATTTTATAATATTTTTGACCTACTAGGGAGCATGAGCAGCCACAAGATTAATTCTCTTGTCCCTATTCTCAGTCTACCAGCAGCCTTCCATAATTTATTCAAATCAGAACGCTAAAATCGTTTGTTCTGATTTTTTTCTTGTTTGGTTCATCAGAGAACACGAATTTTTTAAAGCAGCTTAAATTGAATTCAACTACAAGAAGTTTGTAATTCAATATCCTCAGCTGGCCAAATTACTCTAAGTGGGGCAATTAACGAATGCTCGAAGACTATATGTATCTTTCACTCAATCAACTTCCTATTACGAATAACAAAAGAGAGTTAATATGAAAAGCAATACAGTGATGTGCGGTGAGAATATTAGACGTTACTCTACAGATTTATACATGACTCAATATTCTGCATAAATACTCTCGAGAAAATACCTTTGTATCGCAGCCCTTGTTTTAGCTACATTGCCACTTCACAGATGATTTCAACTGCAGAGTTTGGTCTACTTCGTGTGAGATATTGCAGTTTCCAACAGTACCGGTAATTTAAAACCGTTGTGAAATATACGATGACCACCTTTCATCAAAGTTCCTGCTATTCCTGGAACGAAATGGTCGCCTCCAATAAAATGCATTTACATTCCAAATTCCCGTTGGTTGAGGGAGACTAAATTTACCACGTTCAGCACCACGTTTCATAAAGTTTGAATATTCAGCATTGAGGTCACAAACAAAACAATCCCAAAAAATCAAGTTTTTTAATTATAACAAAATTTTGAAAAGGTATTTTAATTGGTTGTATACCTTAGACCTTAGAGGATGGGGTTGTTGCCCAAAACGCCTACTTCGACGATTTATTAAAATTCCGATATTAATATTAAAATAAAAAGAGAAACAACATGGAAGTTTCCTTAAATAGTTATATAGTAGAAAAAATTGTTTATATGTTCATCATTACAAAAAACATTTTTATAAACCGACAGTTTCCAAAATGGAAACGTTAATTAATAATTAAATAAAATTAGAATAGTCAGATAGTAAGTTTTTAATATTATTTAGTTGTAATTTTTAGTATATGTTGTATTAGAATTTTATATTTCATGAAATTCTATTTATGGTTTTTCATATCAATGTGTAAAATTCGTTAAAAAATTTTTTTAATTTTGTTAAAATTTTAATCTAAATTTTTTTAATTTATATTTTAATGTATTATAGTTTCTGTGGAAAAACACAAGAAGATGATCTAAGGATCGAAATATCTGTAAAGATTTATATATGATACATATATATTTTATTAAATAATTGAAATAAATTATTAATAAAAATAGTGTTGTAAAAAGTACAATAAGAATTTTTATCTAGCAAAAATTCCGAAACAACAAAAAAGTAACTCTAAATATTAAAATAAAAAATTTGTGATTTTTAGTATTCCATGTACTAAAATAGAGAACTCTCCAAAGCCGTTTAGCATTGGAGCCTTTGCGCAAGGATCACAAGAAATTATGTAGTTTCCTTTTGTTTTGTAGTTAACAAAAATTTAATGAGACGGTTTTTCGGGTTTTTTGTTTGTTTTTGGGATTTTTATTTTCGTGAACGAGAGACGTGGATTGTTACAATCATTTGCGCTAACTGTATACATTCTTTCAATCAGTTTTTCTGCTCCACGCTGCCCCTTTTGGCAAGCTTCACGAAGGCACATGTAATGATAATGAATTCCTATATACAGACAGAAAACGACACAGTGTCACATTAAAATCACCAAACCCACGATAAATTAGCTGTTCTAGAAAGAGAAAAAAAGAGGGAAAAATCTTAGTACGCTTTGAGATTTACAAACATTTTGAATTTGAGTGGATACTAGGTAACCTGCCACCTATCAGAATTATGGTGAAAGTCATTCATTGTAAGACACAATTTTTTATCGCTGTCGAATCTTATTTAAAATTAAAGAATAGAAGAATATTTTCTTCAAACTTGATGACAATTGCACTGAAGAATTAGCTGTCACATTTTGTATTATAAAATATTTACCAAAATATAATCAGAGATGGCACTGAAATCACTTTACCTCGTGTCAATTTAATTTCCTCTATTTTAAATATCTAGATATTTTCATATCGACGGGAAATATACAGTTCGCCATGACAAATTTAAGGGTGGTTAAAATTATTTTCCATCATTTTTTAGACATTTTTGATATCAGTCGGCAATTTAAAATATTATTATTCATCCTGTGGATTGAAGACAGTTATTATTTGAAATAAAAACGCAAGCTCTTGGTTTATAACGATAGAACCTTGATAGAAGTGTCTCCTATTTTAGTAGGATTTAGTAGCTTGGTATGCACTTGCTATGATGCAAGTTTGTTTGTCTACTAGCATGGAATAAAAGTTAAACGCCAGCTCAAAAGATAAATATGTCAACTTCTTGACCAAATGAAAAACAATTATAAGAGATTACTGCATTTGCACATAATAGCTCCATCTTCCATTCAAACCCCCCCCCCCTCCCCTCCCTTTATGGCACACAGACGGATTATTTGGCCATGTAAAGAATATGTATAGGTTCATTCTACCTGTTTCCAACCCAATGATTATGATCGCGTATGTGTTAATAATTTTTGAAAAAATGTAAAATACATTGCGAGTAATCGCAAAGCAATCTCTGGTGAGAAGATTGTGTTAGTATGATATTTCTTGGTATTAGTGCCAAAAGACAAATTATTTTATATTTTTAGTACTTTTAATTTCCCAAAAATTAATTGATAAAACAAACAAAAATTGGAAGGCTTGCAATATGCTTGAAAAACCAAAATTAAAAGGAAGGACGGTGCGAACGTTCAAAATGTTTTCAATAAAATTCTGGAACAAAAATATTTTCGCGGCTACAATGCATAAAACAACTTTTCTTTATTCGCGTCATAACTTTAAGTACACCACCAGTACAACCGACTCTTAAGTCTGACATTTCATGACAAATGGGCTCTGTACGTACCAATTTGTTACAAATTTAGTGGAACAAATATAATATGAAATGATTATGATTTGTGATAAATGCCTCAATCCAAAAATTTAACAAGAGAAAAATCACATGCCTCTATATAAGCCGTTTGAAACATTATTAATCTCCAGTCTCGAATAAGTCACAAAATAAATCACAAAAAAAAACAAAAAATCGAAAATTGAATTACATACGATAAACGTAAATTGAATAGAATTTCAGATTTAATGATTTATCGTTTTTTGGGTAGGACACAAAAATATTACTGTGCCAGTGTACATATAGTAAAGCGCGTATATACCGTATTCTAATAAATTTTTTATAATTTAAACGTGACGTTTAAACCTAATTGTACCGCTATCTATACGGACAATTATTTATTATTAATTTCAATTAGAAATAGGTATATAAAAAAAAAATGATTTATTACAAATAGTTTCCGTGACAAGTTGAAATAATTATTTATATGAGTGAATTAGATTTTCATTTTCAATTAAATTTTGTATACATATTATACTCGTATGTATGTATATGGATGATAGGTTCATTTAGTATATACGAGTAGAAAATGATCGATTACGATGTATTCAGCATGGTTCAATAGAAAAATTGCGATTACATAACCGCACACACAAACAAAGTAGATATGCACTAGATCACAGCAAGATCACAACATGTACAAGATCGTTAAATATACATTATAAAATATAACAATAAATTATATAAAAAATAAAATATTGAAATTAATTGGGTATACTCATATCTTAAGTGACTCACACACATGTCACCTTCTACTTTGGATTAATTTTTTTTTATCGCTATTTATTTAAAATACTAAGTTATGGCTTTTATTTGTTTATTAACGTATAATTAAATTAATTTAACCATTTTATTATATTCATTGCGGTTTTGGTTTGACAATCTGGATTCGATTAAAATGTTAACAAGTTGTAATGAAAAATTATCTTGAAATCACAAAAACAAAAAATGCTTAATTTCGATACAATATTTATGAATAATAACAAGATTCATAAGTTTTTGGTGGTTTACATTAATTTTGGAGACATAATTGATTTTATTGTAGATAGATAAATCCCGTGTAATCCATATAGTCTCAACACAATGCTCTAGATTTTGAAACAACCTACAGGGATAGCGAAATACTTTATAGCCTGCAACGACCTTTAAAAATTAAAAGCAAATTAATCACATTTTTTTCCATATTTCATTAAATCCACCTTGAAAGGTCAATTAAGTAATTAAAACAAATTAAAATTACTGATACCAGTTTTTTAATAACCCTAATACCAAATCCACCAGCTGATTGATATAATTTAATCGGCGGTTTCTTTTTTTTTTTGTGCTTACAATTTATACAAAGTAGACTATTACCTTTAGCAGCAACAACAATCTCTCGAACCATACTAAAATAACCACCGCAAAAAAGAAAACGCGAAAATCGCATAAATTGCCAACAAGATTTGTTTCAATCAATTGAGCGATTCGTGAGAATGTGTACATTGACTTATTATAAAAAATTTAATTTAAAAAAAAAAAAAATTATTATTGTTGTGATTAAGGCCACGATTGTCATTTAGTGATTATGATACAAATTATTTACAATCTTGTTTTATTAAAAGCACCAGTAAAAAAATATTTATAACGACTGTATAATAAGTTGACATTCAAATTATTATTAAATCGAGTCGATTAAAATTAAATAACGCTTTTTAACAGTTATTACTTATTAATAAAAATTAAATTGTTGTATTTATACTTTCGCAAAAATTAATAATTCGCTTTAATGATTAAGATGTTCGATACAACAATGTTAATGGAGACATGATGCCTAAGGTGTGCATCACTTTGGTTAATTAAATTTTAATATTTTGGCTATTATTTATTTCCAGGATCACCCGGCCTATGCGTTCAGTTACGGTGTCAAAGATTTGCACACTGGCGACGTGAAATCACAGTGGGAGAGCAGAGATGGTGGTGTAGTAAAAGGGCATTACAGCGTTGTTGAACCAGACGGCTCAATTCGTACCGTTGACTATACAGCAGATAAGGATAGTGGTTTTAAAGCGGTGGTAAAGACACACGGGCCAAACGTACATCCTGTTCCAGTGTCACATCACCATATGTATCGTTCAGACGATGATAAGCAATCACAATCAAAAATCAACCACTACAGTAAAGATCAAGAACATATCATACTAAGTTCAGATGTTAAACAGAAAGAGGATTATGCTGATCTAAGCAAAAATATTAAATCGATTCCACAACTAATCGAAATTAAACCAAATGTTGAACTTAAACCAATTCATTACTACCAACCAAAAGTAACTTATGACCACCAAGATGAACTTGAAATCCATAAACCGGTTGAATACACTCATAAATTACGAGTTGAACATCCTAAACCAAAATCTATTCAATACGAGCCGTTACACAATTATTACACTTACAACAAAGAAATTCACGAAGAATCTGAATTTAAACCGAGTCTCGAACTTAAACCCGAAGTAAAAATCGTTAAAGCACCAGATCTATCACAATCGAAACCATCGAAGTTATCAGATTTAGATGCAAAATATCAATTTAGTGACGAGGAGATGAGTAAATTTCATGCCTCACTACAACACGATAACGATTTTCAACCAATATCCGGACTAGAATACTACGAGGACGTCACAATCACAAAACAAAACCCAAATCGTGGCACTAAACATAATCATTCACATCGTGCAACTGAAATAATAGCATCAGGTCCCCATAATAGTCGCGGATTAAAAAAAACGAATTTAAAACCATTTACAACACCCGGTTTAAAACACTATGCAACAATTCCGTTAAAAAATAAACCACAACATAAACAACACGGAATACGTAACGATTATTCAAATTATTTCCGAAACCTTAATAAGGGCAATAATAATAACAATAATAATAATAAGCAACATCAAAGCGGTAATAACGGTGGTGGTAGTAGTGTGGGTAATAAAAAATTATCGAATAATGTTAATTCCCCTGGGCCAGTCGTATTCCCTGAAGAGTATTCGATTGAACAGAGGGCCGCATCAGCACGAATGGTTGAGGCATTAGTCAGTAAATCACGAAAATTTCATACAAAACAGCATCAATTTATGATGCCGTCATATGCCAATTATAATAAACATTACTTCGTGTAACTGTACATTATGTATTTTAAATTATTTAATTTAAATTAAGTGCAATACTTATAACAAGGAATTTGTTGTAATTAATTATATTGTTGTTAACTACCTATATTACTATTTATAAAAAATAAATTAAAACTTTTATAAAATATTATTTTGCGTTTTATTTCTCTATATAGCCTACGCAAAACAAAATGGAAACTGATTTTAGTTTTAATCGAAAAGAAAATTAAATGAAAAACGATATATTATACAAATGTGTTCAGTATATGTTTAAGTACTGCATTAATGATTTTAATCAAGAAAATGGTGGGTACATCTTAATAAAAATCGCGCCATATGGCGAAATCACTCCATCCGGCGGCTTAAAAATGTAAGAATTGTGGTAAACTATTACGTAGTTATTTATATTAAATAACTTAGGGTGTATTTAGGGTTACCAACGCCAACCTTTTATTACGGAGGTATATCTTCGGAGCACCGGTGTTGGTAACATTTCTCCGGGTTTCGTTATAATTAAATACACAATCAACGCAAAGTCAGCCAACTTCAGGGAAGGGAGTTATTAAAATATAAAAATAAAACTATTAGGTTGAGTTATAAACAACTTCCGAAGCGGTAGTTTTTAAGGCAATATTGGAGCAAAAACCACGTCAATCAAAAAAAGATGCAGACGGCCTTAGTATATTACAATCAACTGTTTCATCAACTGACTACCACCTTTTCTCTTCCTTACGAAACTAACCCTTAATTCTGAAGAGCAAGGCAGTCAGGCTGTCGAAAATTTCTTCCAGTCCAATCCAGCCAAATTGTACAAAAGGAAGGAATTGATAAGCTGCCAGTATGATGGGAGAAGGTCATATACATAATAAAATAAATTGGGATGATATCAAAGGGCCGAATGTCGAAGGACCGAATGGGTCGAAGGGCCGATTTTTTTTCTGTTTTGTGTTTAGAAATATAATTTTTTAAATTTGTTGTTTTAAGGAATATTTTGTAAATTTTTTTACCAAATATAAATAAATTTCTTATGAATTTACGTATTTTATTATGTTTAATCTTTGGATATTCTATTGACAAAAATATTGCATTAATTTTGGTGTTTTCCATTTTGTATTCCTTTTGTAAAAAATCTATTCGACGACATTGCCAATAATCGTGTTATTTGGTTATGCACAAACTGCAAAAACAGTGAAGGTCGAAAATCTTTAGTAATCAGCTCTGAAGATAATAACATACTTACTGGTATCACTGACGGCCCAGTAGCTGCTTAGTCAAATGCGCATCAATCAATTACGGATGACCATTCTATTTCTAAAAACCATTTTACCAACATTCTTGGCAAAATTGTCAAATTAATTGATCAAAAATCTCGAATGATAAATACGATGTTCTGGTAAATAAAAATTTAAGACACGATGAATAAATTTAACAACGTACTTGATCAGTTTGGGAACTTTTTATCAAATTTCCATAAAACGGAGGTGAATTCATGTATCTCAAATATACCGAAATGAAGTAATTGTCGGTACTGGGCCATCTTTAAATTTAGTGTTGCCTAAGTCTCAGGGTAACTCATACAAACATTTTGTTGTTTCACCTATAAGTTTTACAACCACGGAGCAACATATTATTCAATACGTACAATCTAAACTCGGTAGGGATGTTGGCGTCAGTTGTTCAACTTTATTACCGAAGAACGTGGAGGGAAATAAACTTACATATCTAAATTTCAAACTAAGCATTAGTAATCATTTCGGACAGAAGGTATCTGAACCAAAATTTTAGCCTGCTGAAATAATTGTGAAGCCATTTGTCAACTACAATTCAAAAAATCAGCCGGTTCAACTACCATTGGAAATAAGATTATACTTAGCAATAATAGATAATTGCAACTGATATTTGAATTATCACAGTCGGATCGGATTAAAGTTGCGAAAAACAAAAAATTAAAATAAACAATTTTTTGAACATATTATGTCGCAGAGGAAAGGGTTAATATGTTGTGTTCCCTCTGTTGATTTTTATCACCTGCCTGAGACGCCGTGACATAGAATCTATGTGGTTTTCTATAAAGTCTGAAGGGATTTCACTCCAAGCATTACTATTGAGTTCCAAGTCGTTCCTTCAGACCGTCCAACCTCGAATGGAACTTTCCTTTTTATATAAACTTATACATTTTCGATCACGTATAAATCAGGGCCCTGCGCTGGCCACGGCAATACCGATTGATTCAAAACTTTCAAAAAATCTTTAACGAATTTGCCCTTGTGGTAAGGAGTATTGTCCTGTTGAAGTACGAATTTTTCGCCAGCTGCCAGTGCTATCTCATTCAGTAATTTTAAATACTTTACTTGTGTAACTGTTCCCAGGATCATTATAATTGGTCCTACACCATTAAATCCATACACCATTAGATGTCCACCCCCAGAGTGGCATACGGAAGCAATAACAATTTTTTGTTTTTTTTTACCAATTATCCGTTTTGAAGACGAATTAATCCGTTTTGTATGTTGCGTAGTGTTAAGGTATGGTCTACCTTTACAGCTCGTGCAATCAAGACGTGTTCTTTTACGAATGTAATTCTTTTTCTTCCTCTCCCCTCCGTATTTGTAAGTACTCCTTTGTTTTTTTTTTTTCTATAACTTGGTATAAAATGGCATTTCGATGGCAACCATATTTTTGGCCAATGGCTACTCTTGTTTCGTCTTTTGCAAGAAAACAAAACAATAAAAACAAATGAATGAACTTAATTAAAGTTTTCTTTATGAATTTGGATTAAAAAAATTGTTTTATTTAATTTGAAGTACATACATACTATAGTTTATTTAATAAAAGACATTTCATCTAAAAGTATGGTCCATATCTAATTTTGGAAATAATTTTATTTTGTGAAACAAAAAATTTTCGAACCGCACATATAATTTTGAAATGCTTAGTACCTGTAATTCGGTAACATAAATTAATGCAAAATTCAAGAAACTTGAATAAAATTAAACTTTATTTTTAAAAAATATATAAAACCTGACGGTCGATTTTGTAAGCATTATATGAGCTTACATTTTCATTTTGAAAATACGACAAAATGCAATTATGTAAAACATTTCGGTCCGTAATTCAAAATTCGAGAGATAAAAACAGACAACCGCAGAGGTAACCCTAGCAGGTAAAATTGAAATGTGGATGGATTACAATAACTGCTTGCTGTGATATGGAAAAACAGGAGATAGTGTCAGTGAAAATGGTTGTACAAGGTAAAATTGAGAGTGCCATAAATGCAAAATGAACTTCGCGGTGTAACTAATTTTCATCAATTCTAAGTGGTATAAGTAACCCTCCCTGAGTTCACCTGCTCAACAAGTTTAGGCCGGGAAAAATTACATGCCAGTAAACGGGCTTTAATGGTTTCACAAACCGTTTCTATTGTATTTTTCGCCAAATTATTTGGCCAAAGTTGAATAGGCAACCTTTAAACGTTGCTTTGGGGAAAAATGTTGAAGCTGACGACACAATTGCCTTTTCGAAATCTATTTTGACTCTCCTTGGATTTAAATTAATGCCCAGTTCCAAGCAGACTTTCCTTAAGTTAAATAAAACATCTGTCGTAAACCTTCAGAGACTTTTTGCTCATTAAACAAAATATTAAAGGTACAATTTGCCCCTCAACATACCCGTGAATTGAAAAGAGTTGCTGGATCATGGATGGAACTGTACGTCGAAAATCCCACCCATGATCCAGCAACTCGATTCCGCTCATAGTAACGCTAACGATGAAATTGTCCGCAATAATTTGATTTTTTCATCGTCAAACTCTTCTTTATATAGAATAAATAATTCCCCTTCCAACATATTTCAAGTTTTCGGTTATGTTTATAGCCTGCAAACTTTCTGGTTCTTTTATTTTATTTCTGCGGATTCTTTGAATTTTTATCTTTTGTGCTTTTTTCGATGGTTAGTATACTCGCCAGTTTCTTTGGCAATTAGTAATGCTATCTCTAATAATAATAGCACGTGCATTATCGAAATGAAATACTGTTCTACACGTAAACGGCCCTCTTGATGTCGAACGAAATTAAGGTTGATTCGCCTTGCTTCAAGGTGTGAATCGATAGTCCATTGCTGAAAAAATTTTCCGCCATATAATATTGGATTGAAGGGACCAATTGTAACAGCTGTTGGAGCGACTTTCCACTGAAGAAGCGTTATTTGTGTTCTTAATCTACCAGAACGATTGTTGAGATTAATTTGCATTTTCGGTTGCCAACCTGCTTCACGGTAAGGATAAAATAAAACATATATCATGGGATCTAAATGTAGACTCATAATGTTTGTATTGATCAACGGTTGTGCTGCATCTCGTGGATATACTCGAAAATCTCGTTCAAAGTGAGGTTCACCATCAGCATAACGAAAGATCATTGCAACTTCGTCGACGGTTGGTAAATTGTAACGTAAGTAAATCGTTATACTAGATTTTGTAATGCAAGATTAAGGGGCTAATCCACATCCTTATAATTGCATGCGCCATTGAGTCTAAATTGATACTTTTAGTGACTAATGTAGGTCAAAATTTAAGTAAATTTTCTAGCTTGTTTGTTATTGCAGGATAAAAAGGTACACAGATTCGTGAATCATCACTAAAATTATTACATATTAATTTAGACACCCTGAAAAACCTTCAAATTTTCATCTTTTGACAATCAACGTTTACTGATACTTTCCACGCCCCGTTCCTCTTTTGATTCATCATTTTTCTGAACAGATATTATTATTAGATTTTCGAAGTTTAGGTAAAACTATCTTATTTGTAATAGTGTCGAATAGTATTTTGAAGCTTACTAATAAACCAGCTATACAATTTTTCTTATACACAAACATTTAGTTAATAAAGTTGTAAAATATTCCTAAACCCAACCTTTTTTTTCCTACATCTGAACTTGTTGATCTTTGAAACTCCTTATACGAGTTTATTGAGTTTATTACAAAATCCACCAGTAAATTATGCCTCGCATATAACATTAAATCTTTAGACATTTTTAAACATTTATAATAGTTGGTAATAATTTAGGGCTTCTAATATTTTTTGTAGCGCGCATAATTCCACTATATTATTATTAATTTACAATCTCAATTAATAATTATTGCAACAAATTTAGTCATAAATTGCAAATTTATATATTTTTTATCAAATATTAATTCCACGACTTAAAAAAATTGTGCGGGCGTGGCGGATACACATCGCGCATGAATTATTTTCTTATTCTAGTTAAACGTATATATACGTTTAAAAAATTATTTTTTAAGATTAAGTAATATGTATCATTAAAATTTACCGGTATATGTAAACTAAATTACAACAACTACTTTTGCACTTATTTATATTATGATCGCGAAATATTAAAAAACTTGTTAAATTTTATTGAAACTATATTTTTGGATTTTTCGAGACGTAAAATTTATTTTAATTGAAAATGCTTAATCATGAGATCGCGGATTTTTGTATTTAGTCATAATTAGCGTATCAAGTTGTAAATTTTATTATTCGTACGTAAACATTTCTTTAACTTCCATAAATAGTTTTTTTTATGTTTACTTGTTAGATAAATCATTTTTAAAAGATGTTGGATTGGATTTTGTTTTTATTTCGTATTATATAAATAAAAGAATTTTTTTATTTTTTTTTTAATTATTTGAATCGAATTGATTATTTAATTGGTTCAATTCAATTGAGTTATTATTATACAAGCTACACTTAAATTATTTAATCGGATTAATGCTGAATTATTTATATACATAATTCATATTTATTTAATGTTGAATAATTGTGCGCGGTCGTATAATGTGTATAATGTGTTTTACGATGAGGTCGGGGTCATCAGATAACAAGAGAATTAAATCGAAAAATATTTATTTATATCACTTTTTTAAACCAATGATGTTGAATGTTAAAAAACTATTCAATTAAAAAAACGGAAACGTTAATTGATTAGAGTTAGTGAGAAAACAAAATTCCGTTTGCTTCAGCAGAACTTTTCAGATCTCTGGTAATCTCGGCCAGCAGATTTTGTTTTAAAGTATACAGTTTTTCCAATACTTTTCTTAAATAGTGGCGCACATAGGAATTGCTTGATTATTTCTTTAAGTAGTTTATGAAGTGTAAAATAATTAATTATATCTAACACAGCTTATTAATTTTAATTTAAAACAACTTTTAAATTATTCTCTTAAAAGAAATACCAAAAAAATGTGCTATGAATGTATCACCTTAGATAAAATTTAGAAAAAAATAAAATCGCAATTAAAATATTTCCACTCGCGCATACAAAAAAAATACTTTAAACCCATTAACACGATTATAATTGAGGTAGGTAAAGGTAAAATGTGTATAAAAGTAAATATTATAAAAAAATTACTCATTCCTAATGTTACAACAACAAGTGGTACACCTCTTTTAACATATACGTAAGAAATACGAGTTAAAGAAGTGTAATTTGATTCCACTTAATGTAACCGTCGTTAATAGCTAAAACCCAGCCGTGTATGATTTGGATGATTCATTCATGGAAATGTGATCTACAGAGTAAGTCGATGTAGGTGGCTAATTAACAATAAGTGAACAGGATCTAAACGTTTAACCATTTATTATTTCATTCACTGTATATAAGACAATACATGTATGTCTTACATACAGTATTATGTACATTTTTTACTCTTAAATTTCATATACTATATATACGAAAAATATTTAGATCGAGGGCATTGTTTGTAATACCAGAAAAAATCTGATCTCGTTTTTTGTCTTTTTTATGTATTTTCTTTGCGTATACGTACGAGTTTATATATTTTTATACACTGTGTACAGCATTGTACATTAGCTTGTAGCGAATAATTTTTGTTTTTATTATCGGTTTTGTTTTGAATGCAAAAATTATGTCTTTAAGGTGCTCGATCAAGGATACATAACTTTAAAAATATAAACAACAAACATGTAAGATGATATATCTGTATATATACTGGCTACATATATGAATACATTTTAAATTGGATTACCATCACATTTGACCTGTAAAAGTCCAGCATCAGAAACAACGATTTATACAACAACAACATGATTTACATCTAATTGACTTTTTTTATCCATATAACTACGAATGTGGGTGGATATAATTTTTATTTATATTTAATTTATATTAAAATTACCAAATATATTTTAAATATTGATTTATGCGCATTGACTTTGAATCAATTGAATTTATTTTTTTTTTGGCTTCATTTCGAATAAGTATGTCAGTTTGGCGGTCACAATCTGCAAATGCTAATTTAATTCAAATATTAAAATTTAATTAGTTAACAATTTGGCTCGATGTAATTTTAGTAAATGATTGATAGATTTTGACCTAAATCGATTGATCATTTTGTCTTTTGTACACAAATTTCAACAGTACTCTAGTATGGTGTTCATTATTTCAGTTCGTTAGTTTATCTGAAATTCAACTCTACGCCTGAGCCCTTTAGGAAAATAACTTAGATAAATCATCTTAATATTTAACACCTCCGTTCTTGTAAAATTCTTCAGTCTCACACAGTTATTCCATTAAATTCGTGTATCAGTTTTTGTATTGTTACAACTCACTTTTTTGTATTTCCTAATAAACGAATAATGACTGACCTAAAATAATGTTTACTGGCATTTAAATAAGAATCCACATCTTAATTTTGATTCTATATGCTTTACGTTTTTTTTAAAATGAATTTGAACAAAAAAAAAATATGTCATTGTAATACTACAAATGCTTGGGTGATGGAAAGCATAGACTATACCAAAAATAATATACATATTTGACTGTGTATCGGTTTATCATTTATCTCATCACGAAGATAACCATTCGCCCGCGTAATGGTATGAAAATTTGATTCTCACCACTACCAATTACCAAATTACAATGCAGTTGAGATGCAATTGAAATTTGTTATCTGGTCATTAACGTTCAAACAACTGTAGTGAAAAGTTCAAAAATAATTGCATTGCATAATTTTGCTTGTAATATCAGTGCTACAACGGAATCTCTAATTTTTGTTTTACCAAATTGACTAAAAGGAATAAAAATTCAAATAAAACCTTGGAATAGTATTGTACACCTATCAATATTGTACATTAACTTACTTAACACATATCAGAAGGTAAATCTAATTGATTTTAAAGCTAAGGCTTTTCTAATGAAATACATTTATATTAAATTATTTTAGAGTCAGTAAAACTGACCAATTTATTGCATTAACAATTTTGCAAAGATTTTGGAAAAACAAATCAACAGAGGCGCGGCTTTGCGGTGTCGATCCAAATATCCTCACAACAAAATAAATCACAGCGTGATATCAGCTGTGGATGCAGAGCCGCGCATGTTCGAGATCTTACCAACAAGAACAAACAAAGTGTTATTAGTTTAAGTGTTTTTTTTTAGTCAAATAGTGCGTACAGTTAGGAAAACCGGTTAAGGTTTCCAATCGATAATTTCCAACGGAAAATTTAATTTCCTTAAAAAAAATGTTATTAAGATCAAATAAGTTAAATTAAAATAATAATAATTTTTTTATACATATTGTGTATGATCGTGTTAGATCAAAATTAGTTATACGTGTACGGTGTCTAAGTGAAAATTCAATTGCGGTTTAATTAGTAGGGCAAAGATAATTTTTACTTTACAGCCTTGTTCGACCTTGGAGCGCTCTACGGGAGATGACAGGTGAGTTTTTTATTTTTTTTTAAATACGGTCTCTACTTGGGTGCCTAAGGCAGCCCATTTCCTGCTTGAATTTTCATTTTAAAAATCTTTATTTATGTTTTTGTGCTAAAAATTTACGAGTGAATCATAATCGTACACAATAAAATAAAAAAAAAATTACAAAAGAAAATCTCTATGTTACCACAAGTCTTCTAGTTTAGTGTAGTATTTAGTGTTTTAATTAGTTTATAGTTAATGCATTTAATTAATAAAAATTTGTTTACTTAATTAAATTAAAAGAAAAAATGCAAAGATAAATCTTTTTATTTGTATGGTGATGATTATCAATAATTGTTGTTGTTAACCTAAGTGATGATTATTCTATGTTCATAAGTTACACGTATTTGTTTGTTCGGTCACTAATGATTGGAGAAAAATAACCCCCCATATCCACTGATTTGCTAATCCTAAGAAAAAAATATTAAAACGTGTAAGTCCTCCAATGTACCGTAACAGTATACTTACACCTATGTAGGACTACAACGTCTGTGCAATTACTAAATTTTTAAGTACACCGTTTGTGAGGACTACTTAGGTATCTAATAAATCAATCAATAATAGTTTGTAAAAGTTATTGACAACCGCTTAGCATAAAATAATGTTAATGTTTCTTGTTAGATAAATTTTTTCTTGTTCATCGATTTCTCGGTTGTTCAGTTAAATATTTAAAAATTTTTATTAACTTTCATTCAATTTCTCGTATGAAACGAACCCGCTGAAATGGAAAATTAGAAAGTACAATACAATTTTTGGAATTGATCCGCCAGTGGTATAAAGAGACTTCCAAAGGTAAACATCGAATTGTTTTCTGAACAACACACTGATAGAGGAGAAACTTCATATTTTAAGTATTTAACCCAAAAAACATCAGCAAATATAATTCACCACATGCAATTACTGTAACTTCTATAAGATACATGCAGTTCAAACCAAGAGAATACTTTGTCAGCTCCGAAGCCAGCACAACCCACTAGAATCAAAACCATTGCGTTATCACAAAAGCTTACTTGAGGGTTGGTTGTAAAACGCGCCGAAGTCTAACAAAAGAGGTCACCCACCAATACATCTCCATCTCTCTTTCGAGAACAGCTTGTTCATATTTACCATTTTTCTCGATATTTTGAGAAACCTTTTCATTCCTAATATTTGCTTGTATAATGCCAAATATTCTCGAATAATTTAGGAACTTTTGAAGATTTTCCAAAGTACACTTGTAAATATTGAATCCCTAAGCCAAACTTGTTAAAAAAGCAATTTACTGCTTCCAAATAGTTAGGGTTGCACAAATACGTGTTTCGAATTCGATTGAAAGCAACCTCCAGTCCTTACCACGGATTTAGAAGAATCTTGAACTAATCTTGGAAACCTCCAAAAATCGTAGCACTGACAAGAAGAATTGCTTTTTCCTTCCAAAGACATCCATTAGAAGAAAATTAACGATTAAATATAAACCAATAAACAGCACCCGTTCAATAATTTTGTAACAGTATTGAATTTTTTTGTTCTTGATTGTTGAACCCTATTTCCGTTAAATTTTTTTTCATTAAATATCGAAACGAAGATCTGAAATGCTAAGCTGTCGTTGAATGGTACAAGGTACTACTATTACGCGACAAGCGACAACGCCTGTCAAAGTAAAATAGACAGAAAGCGTACGATGCTAACAGAATCAATGTCTCTGGTTACGATGACAGTTTCGCCGAACTTTTATTAGAATCTATTTCTAATTTTGTCGCCTGTATTGTTACCAACTGAGACGGTTTTTATACGGTGAGACGGTTTTTAAGGTATATGTTGTTTATTATGTTATTTAATTTTGTCGTCAGTCGCTGACGCTCTTGTTGTGTTTACTAAGGCGACATCACCGGCAGAAAAACGTATTTTTAAGTCGTCGTTTGTAGTTATCGTCAGTGCTGCCACTTTCACGAACAAAATATGTAGCAGATCTAATAGAGCGAACTATGTAGTAAATTCAATAGATATTTTTTTTAGTAAATCAATTTTAGAGTAAAACAATTTTTTTTCGAAAGAGGTTGATTTTTCCATCAGTTAAGATCAGTGTTGTCTTTCTGAAAACTTTAAATAGAGTATATTTGAACTTTGGAATATTTCTAGTTAGAAGAGAGCCAACTTGCCGTGATTAAAAGAAAGCTGTTTTGTTTTTCGGTTTAGGGCTCTTTAAGTATTTTACTATTCTTTACGCTATCCGAGCTAAATACATTTTTAACGAGCATTTTTAGTTTAGATTAAATCACAGATATTTTTTTGATTATTGTTTTGAGATTTTAAATTATTCGCACAGAGAAGTGTAACTAAATACAAAAATTATTTTAGAGAAACTTTAGCTTCAATTAAACCCTTTTCATTTTCAAAAACGTAAATATGGGCTCGAAAGTTAAAGCTTTAATATTAGATTAGAATGGGGAGCTCTGGAACGAAAAACAAAATTGTTTTTATAACATAAAGTAAACTTTTATAGGCAATTAATTGTAGAAACCATAGGTACATGGTGAAAATTCATAACTAGTGATAACGTGGTTTAATTTTTAGATAGGTACTTTCACGTCGTCAATGGGATAAAATCATAAGATTTTAGTAGCCTCCATTTTCGTGTGGGTGTAGGGTAGGGTTGAATTGTATTATCACTAAACTTTTATAGTTTGGGAGATGGCTGGCTTTTTTCTTATGTTACCTTGTTGTCTCAAAGTTTTTTGCTCTTTATTTTAAAGCTTAAAAATGTAAAATTAATTTCTTGCTGTTTGATGGCAGTCATTTCCGCAAGTATGTCAGTTCTAACATGTCAAATATGAGACCATTAATAACATTTTGACAAAGCTAATTTTTGATAGTTGATAGACGGTTTGGTGGAATTTTACCACAGTAGGTTCATACCTAGATCCTACTTAGGCGCCAGGTATGCCAAAAATGACAGAATGAGGCTGAAAGACGGTTCCCGCAGTCGTGTAATCTTGGCAGGCGGGAGGGAAGTATGCAAGTCTGGATTTTGTGCAAATGCATGGATAGGGCAAATTTCGGTCGTGCGATTGCCTTGGTTTGATTATTCTTTAATTTTTTCTCTGGTCACAATATAATATGTAGTATAATTTTTATATTCTGGATGTTTTAACCTAAACTTTTAGCCGGGGTGCGTTGCACAACTGAAATTTACTATGTTTGTGTGAGTGGCCTAATGTTTTTATGAATTTTACCGACAAATCTTCCGATTCTTAAGGAAATCCCTTTTAAAGCTGTTGATTAACTTTGCTGAACATTATCTGGTAAAATGACTATCACATTCCTGCAAGAGGCCAATCTTATCTTGGCTATCTTCTGGAAAATATATTAGTATGTTTAAGTATACTATTATTATAGCAGCAATTAGAACAGAGGAGTACATGAAACAGCAGAGTACAGGAGTACGAACTAGGCGCATTAGTTAGTACAAATACTCCAATCTGCTAACTTCAACAGCACTGGTCAATACCATTACACTCAGTCAATCCAGTCTTATTCAGTCTATTTTAGAGGAAAGAAAACAAGAGAACAAATCAATGGAGGCAAAGAAAATATTGTCCTGAGCAAGGATTTTGGCCGTTGAATTAGACTTTAGAGCTGGATTTTTATCTAGGTACAGACGTACAATTATACTCGTATTACTAAAATAAATCGAAAAAACAACAAAATTTATTGTTGTACGGCTGGTACGTACAAGAAGATTTTGACTATCGTGTCTCATTTTGTGACCAAAGTTCTTGCAGTGCTCAGCAATACAACATCTAAATAAATAGATAAAGGCCTTCATTTGATTTGGTATGCTCCGTCTATAAATTTAAATTTCTCTGAGAAGGTCTGGTTCTTTGATTTTGTTTCTGCAGAAACAGTATTACGAGGCAAATAAATAACCTCTAGAATTGACATTTTGACGAAAGCAAAAAAAATGTTGGTAGAATATAGCCTGAAATGCTATTAAAAAGTAGCAGATTCAGTTTAGTGGGTAGTGAAGTTTTAAAATGATTAAATTGTAACATTTCTGCTACAGTTGTAGTAAAGTGAAAGTGGCAGCACTGGTTATCGCTCTTGTTCTGTTTGTTTATACCTTAAGCTCGCTGCACGAGAAGGATTATTTTTATCCAAAGATTATTTTTCAATATAGAGTTCAAATTTCCTTGAGAATTAACTTTTTTATTTAATTTCATACACGAAAAGACGAAATTTTTGACTAACATATAAGAGAAATGTCATAAATAAGCAAATATTTCTATAATGTACAAAAATTGTTGTTCTAAACGATTTTTTTGATTTGTTATG
Source organism: Tipula helvola (assembly GCA_963556165.1). Classification (NCBI taxonomy): domain Eukaryota; kingdom Metazoa; phylum Arthropoda; class Insecta; order Diptera; family Tipulidae; genus Tipula; species Tipula helvola. Next base: position 6,603,814 of record OY744483.1, read on the forward strand.
TTGGCCGTATGCAAGATTATTTGCCCAATGTTGAATAAATTTTATCTAGCGATGAGAAATCTTGAAGGGGAAATTTATATTTTTTTAATCAATACAGTGATTTCATTGGGTGAAAATGTTGGGATACAAATAATCTCAGAAATAATCTCGCCCGTGCAGTCGGTTTCAATGTATCTGAAAACCTGAAACAAGAAGACAAAATCGACTGTTATCATTTAATTCAGAGCCTACTTGAAGTTACATTAGTACACTCAAAATAACCACAGAAACCGATGGAGGGATCAATTCTAAACAAAAAATATTCTAAGAAATTTTTTCGATAAATCAACATATTTTTGAGTTATTCACGAACGATTGGAAATGTTGATTTTTGATCTAAAAAATGCATGTTTTAGTGCGATTTTTTACGAATAACTCGAAAACCTTACGTTTTATCAAAAATTCAGGACTTGCAAAAATGAAGCATATAAAATACAAAATTGAGAGGTTTTCTTTTATTTCTGTAGATGCAATACGAACCGAGTTGTGGCTCGTTGAACATGACTATTTGTTCGCCAAAAACTGAATTTGAACCTTTCAACATTAAATAACGTAAAAACGACGAAGTTTTGAAGTAAAACTCATTAGACATTTTTTTTGTAATTAAAAAGACCTTTAAAATGAGCTTTAGGAAAGTCGTTAGCATAAAAACTTATGGAGTTATGATACAAATAAAATGGTTAAACTAGATAATCGCATATTCTACATTACCTAGTTAATTTTGTCAATTTGTCACTATACGATCTTCGCAAAACAGGATTAGCAGGATTCATTACTCGATAATTAAAATCTATCTGCAGAAACACGATAAAATGTAAAAAAGGGTGAAGGGTAAATGGGGTAGCATTTTAATTTACCAGAGTTGATATTAAATCAACACTTTAGCTGTAATCTCTTAAAATCAAATAAAGTTTGGCACGATGTTAAACATTATTTATAGAAACCGAATGAAGAATGCCAAAATGTTATTTATAATTGGGTTTATGTGTGTCACTATAGTTTGTGGATCACTATCATGAAAGCGAAATCGTGATCGTAGATTATCGTGATACCGCTTGTGTGAATCTATGGTATTAGGTTTAGATTTGAATGTGATTTAGCTTTGAGCGAACATTTTCTTCAAGAGAAATTCACTTTAACACTAAATAATTTACCTATAGGAGAATTTTTCAATTAGTAAGAGAGTTCGCATATAGATGGTGTGTCTGGGATTTAGTATTAAAAAAATTATATAAATAATTAATAGGACTAATTTATAACAATGCAGATACAATCGCCTCATCACAAAAACTAATAAATTATCTTTATAAAACAACAATATTCGTATCTTGACATGTTTTGCTTAGAAATACAACTCTAAATTTATTTTAAATAAAATAGAAAAATATTTTCCAATTAAAGTTAAAATGTATTCATTAACACTTTATAAATGAAAATCTCTTATAAAATTCCAATAAATCAAGAAATATCATTCATAAATAACAATTTATTTACACTTGTGTTACATAGGAATTCCTATGTAAATGTTTGACATTTGAGATTTTGTCCCAGGACAACGACGCACCATACAGCAGACACTCGAAATGAAAATTTCTCCTATAGCTAAGCAACCAGAGATTGATGCATAGGTGCGGTTTTTTCATGACATTCGGTAATTGGAACTATTCCAGGGAATAATTTCCGTATCTCATTTTATAGCTCTCATAAACCAATCGATTCATTTTTGAATTGTCAGGAAACAAGAAATATATTTTCTATTTATGCTGTGTGAGCCCTGACTATGGTTTAATAAATCCGATTTGGAGAATTTTCGAGATTAGCCGCAGTCAGATTTACGGTATTTATGCTTTATTTCGACTTTATTGACTAAAACGATGTAATGGGAGTGTATTAGTGTGACAAATATTATGAAAACAATTACAGTTTAAGTGTATTAACCGTAATTTAAAATAAATTTAGCTAAATCCGATTTAATAAATCGCAGTCTGCCAAGGGTAAATTAATTTAATTTGTCTCAGAATCTAGATAGTTCCAGAATTAATCATTCTTAAAGGGATTAAATTTAATTCTAATTTCAGAAGTAAAGTTAAAGCTCAACTCTCCAGGAACACCAAGCAGTTAAAAATCATGTAGTTTAGTAATTGGGTTATCTTATTTACTAACTATCAACTGCTTAGGTGCCTGGAACCGGGTTGATTCTTTATTACTAGCATATCTTTCCTTTCCCTCGGTTTTGTTATTCGTAAAAGGGTGTATGGTGGACCCGGTGTTCCGGGAAACTTGCCTTAGCTTGGTCGTACACACAATCAATCAATCAATTTACTATAAGTCATTTAACGTAATAACCGCTTGTATCTAAATAGTATATTTGTCTACATATAGTATACGAGAAAGAACGAGCAAGACATAGGCGAAGCAAATTATTAAACATACTTTTTTGTACTGATGGATGTATGAATGTATAATATTATACTCGTATAAAACAACCAATACCACAAAATCTAGGAGGCCTTGATTCGACTATTCATAGAATAATGTTGCTACGTAATGTGTGTCGACGATAACTCGACGATAAAAATTGACTTCACACAAACGAAATGACATTTGGCCTTAGCGTTTTTCAGTTTTTAATTTGATAAGTAGTGTGAAAATTAAAAATCATAGTGCGTTCAAAAGGAATTATTTATATTAATAATATTATTCAGTACTTTTGACAACCCGGCACAACGAAATGAGGTTAAATCAGAACGAAAAAAAAATTCGTCGAAATTTTAGGATTAATGCGGAAATCGTGTTTATTTTTGGAAGAGTTCAGTCACGAATTTTAACATACATACCATTTATGCCCGATTTCAGAACAAAACAGCAAATCCTCAGTTAAATAATGGGCCCGATTCAATGTAGATCTTCTATTTGTCTTTTCTTCTATTCTGCTATTATTTCTACGAGAACTAGATTCGATTTTCAAACAATCTAAACATTTTTGTGGATTTTTTTGAAAATCATATCGAGTTTTCCTTGAAATACTAGAAGAATTGAAGAAAAGACAAATAGAAAATTTACATTGAATCGGGCCCATAATCTCGTCTCTTTCTTCTTTTATGAAATTGCAACTTGTTTCCAAATTCAAAATCAAGGTTGCATTGATTATATTTCTTTATTACATGAGCATTTTAAAGGTAGAATTAAATATTTGACTTTTCAATATCTTCTTCTTCTTCTTCCGCTGGCGCTACATCCCATGAAGGGATTTGGCCGCCTCAACGATGCTCCTCCAAATAATCCGATCCGCTACAAGAGAACGCCAGACACGGTGACCGAGTGTGTACAGGTCCCTCTCAACGTCGTCCATCCATCGGGTAGGTGGTCTCCCACGAGGTCCTACTTTCGCTGGTGCCGACTCCAAGGCCTGTTTAGTGGTCCGATTTTGTGAACGTAGTACGTGCCCAAGCCATCTCAGCCTTGACGATTTTATGAATCCTATGATGTCGACTTTATCGAGATCATTTCTGATCTCGTGATTCATTCGCATTCTGTACGTGGCTCCCTCTTTAATGGGACCGAGAATTCTTCTTATCATCTTACGCTCAGTTACAGCGATTTTCTGGATGTTTTGCGCTGTTAGTGTCCAAGACTCGCAACCAAAGGTGACAACTGGTCTTATCAGCGCCTTGTAGATGTCCAATTTTATTTTGCGCGATATATGAGGAGACTTGAAAATTTTGATATTGGCGTAAAATGCTCGGTAGCCTGCTGCGATCCTCGATGAAATGTCCACAGAAACGGAGTTTTGCTCAGTGATCAGTGATCCTAGGTATTTAAACTCATTCACCTTTTCATATTGAGTATCTCCTGAAATGAAGTCCCCACGAGTCTGCCTTCTCGCGGTCACCATGTATTTGGTCTTCGCTTCATTGATTTGAAGGCCTATTTGTTGGGCTGTTAATTCCAACGGGAGGAGGACCTCTTTCAGAGAGATGATGTTGCGACCCAGAATGCAAATATCGTCAGCGTATGCTAATAGCTGGGTTGATTTATAATACAGGCAGCTACGCTGGGCTATATTAAGCTGACGAATGACATACTCTAATGATAGATTGAATAGAGTTTGAGCTATTGGGTCTCCTTGCCGCACTCCAGATGTTATCTCGAAGGCATCCGAAAATGTCCTTTTCAATATCGCTCCAATAAATATTTAACTCTCCAGTTACAAACAATGCTTATGTAAAAAAGAAATATAATCAGGATAGCATTGATTTTGAATTTTGAAACAAGTTGCAATTTCATAAAAGACGAAAGAGGCGAAACATTATTTAACTGAAGAATTGTTGTTTTGCTCTGAAATCAGGCATTAGTAAAATATCGCCGACAAATTCTCTCAAATTCAGAATTTGGTATTTTTAAATAAAACTTAATATATTGATAGATCGTCGTCGATATTTCTGTCATGTGGCAAAGCTATATTAATTTGGTATGTTACACTTACACGACCGTCACAAATTTCGTTTCACTATCCTTTTGTTTTTTCGAATGCCTGCCTAAAAAAGTTTCACTTCAAAAATGTTTGATTGTTTTGTGTGGAATTTTTATATAAAAGTAACATACAATTTTGGAAATATTTTTCATTAAGCTTTTGACAATGATCCCGAATTGGAATTAAAAGCTAAATAAAGTAAAAATATAAAGAGCCCAACATTCGTTTAAATATTTGTACAGCTTATATTTGTTCGAGAAAACCCAATAGCTTGTCTGTCTACCCCTATAAAAGTGAGAGCCTGCTCCTCTTGTAGTGAAGAAGCCCCACTTATTCAAATCTGACAAATTATGGTTTTTCGAAAATATTCTTTATTCGTTTTGTTCAGAACCGAAAAAAATTTGTATTTGTTTAGGTTCCGCCGCATATACTGAAAGTGTTTATTACATTAATTAGTATTTATCTATAATTACTCGATTGCATGCGACACAGCACTAATTTAAAATTACACACCATTTAGTGTCACACTAATCTAATCACAATAATCAAATAGCAAAAAAAAAAATTCTCACACATTTAAATTCATAAAACATTTATGGTTTGTTAAACACAGTTGAACAAACAAATTAATTAAATTAAAACATTACACACGCCCCAAAATACTCGTACATACATGCATACTTACATTAGAAAAAAACATAATTTTACAGTAGTCTAGTTTTTTAGTTTCTAATATTTTTTATTTTTTTATTTATTCGTTCAATTTATTAGTGTTTATAATCGAACCAAAAATTAGATTTTACTTTCGAATTTATTTATAAATAAATAAAGGATTGGTTACAAAAAAAAAAAATTAACAATCAGCAACAACAAATAGTGAATCTGTAACAAGCACTTCAATTATAAATTAAATCAAGCGCAATAATATTGTAAGAATATAATTGTCTTGTATATTGTACATAATATGTAACGTAAGAAGAGAATGAATACTGGTTGTTACATATATTTCTTAATCAGTTTTTATCGTCCTTTCAATTTTGATCTCTTGAACTATCACCATATACTCCCTTCATTTTATTTTATTTTTTTTTGATTTTAGTTTGCGCGATGTCGCGGTACACTTTAGAGATAAAAATGAACGAAAACAACATTCTTTTTTCGCCCAGTCAAATAAAAAACAACAAAATATTCACAAAAATTTACATTAAAGTACTGGATAATGGATAATAAGTAATAACAATAAAAAATTATTCAACAATTTCTTAAGTAATACTTACATTATGTTAATGATATAATTTAACCGCACTCAAAAAGAAGTCAACAGTCTCTTTATATGGAATATAATCAGATCATATTTGTTTGTAGGGTTATCTAATCGCCCGTGAAATGTGTATACAATTGAGTGATGTGGGTTTATTAATGAATCGCAGCTACTGAGTAATGTGTTGTAAAGTTTAATTTAATTGTTTGGCTGCTGTAAGACTATAACATCGCTCGAGGAAATGATTATGGTCCAGTTAACGAGAAAAATATCTCCCAATGTAGAAGCCCTGGATGGGTAACATTTTTACCATATGATTACGTGCGATTAGAATAAAAAATAAAAAATTTCGTATTCCCTCCCAGGGATATCATAAAACTATTATGCCATAAACGGTTTATCCATATATTGTAATTAGCAATCGCAATTATTACTATTGCTAAAGTTTATAGTAATTTATAGCAAGCTACCTCTACCTAACGTAATTATATTTGCCGCAGTGCAATAAAACTTCCTCATTTATGGACTGCGGTCGATGTCCAATTACAATTTTTAAATATTAATATTTCTTTGAAGGTAATTTGAAGAATTTGTTTTTTTCTTTTTTATTATAATTGTACAATAATTTTACTTAATTGATTGCAATATAATAAAAGTTCATTGTATCGTATTTCATTTAACTTAAAGACTGAAAAAAAAATAAAATTTGTAAAGTAAGCAAAAAAATTGATCTACTTAGATTATTGCTAGATAGATGTTGAATATTATTATTGTTATTATGTTATGCAGAACAAGAAAAACTATTTTGTTTCAAATAAAATCGAAAATATTATTCAAATAAAATAATAAAAATTGTGTGTACAAATTTAACATTTGAGTTGTTTGTGTACCATGATTTAATGTAAAGGGATTTATTTAACTGTTTACCAATAGACCGCCAACGTGTTAAATAAATTCGTGCGCAATACATAAAGTTATATATTATAAAACTAATTTGTATAGATCTTGTAACATAACAAGCACAACAACAACAACACAATATTTAATAACAATTGTGTGTGTGTATTATATTTAATATTTTTATGAATAACATGCGCCATGCTAGGCGTTACTCCGTTTATTACAAGAAAAGGAAACATCGCGAATTATTATCGAACCTAACAAAGCGTAGCAACACAGGTAAAATTGAATTGAAACATTTATACGCATATTTTCTTCACAACTGTCTTACTATGATTTATGAGAGAATTTTAATGGTAGCCATAAAATTTTATCGTACACATAAAATACATTTTAAAAAATTACGTAAGTGGAATGCAATTCTGACATTACGTAAGTAATTTGCTAACGATGCAAAAAATTTAATTTTTCCTGGCTCGGTAAAGTGCGAAAGTTGATTTTTAAATAAAAATAAGTCTTATGACAATTAATACCTCAAAGTGACCCGTATCTGTTGTTGCGCAGACAATTTATCAATCAAGTCAGCTTAAAATTGATCAATACAAGTCAGCTTATTGAAGTCAATTTTTTTGCGTCTGCTCAAAAAAAATCTTCGACATATTATTATGATTTCGACATATTATTATTATTATTCCTGTTCCGTTTGTAAAAGAGGAGGCTGCCAGAGAGACGGTAAGCGATATATCATGGCTCTTATCTTTGCAGCAAATATAAAACAACTTTCTACGGAGAACTTCTAATAAATATTTAAAAGATTTTTGGTCAGAAATGGAAAGGAAAAGAAGTTGAAAGTTGTCAACGTGAGGATTGAGTGAAAAGTTAGATTTTCGAATTTTGATTGATTTATTGATTGGAGTCTTCGACAAAACCGCAAGCAACATTTCTCGAAGGAGATCGTGACTTAACGAACACTCTGTTGTACACAACATAAAGATAATTTGGATATAGGTTGGATACCCGGTTGCAGACACCTAAGTATAGCCAATGGCAAGTAAAACAATCACATCTATATAAAGTTAGCCCAGTTTTCATTAATCGAAAAATGCGATGGTAACACTAAATATTACTATCGTGACACTATTTACTCTTAGCCCCGAAAATCCGACTGTTACGAAAGTTTTTTTGTATTTTTTGTGGTTAGCCCAAAATTCTATCACTATAACGTCCCTCTAGTAATGAAACAGCGTATCAGAAAAATTGTAGTTTTAAAATAATTCGCATTTAAATATTTATTGAAAAACTTTTTGAAATAAAATCTTTTATTTTATAGAAAATTTAATTTTCTATGAAATAAAAGATTTTATTTTAAAATTTTTTTTCAAAAAACATTTAAATGCGAATTATTTTAAAACTACAATTTTTCTTATACGCTGTTTCATTACTAGAGGGACGATAAGATGTCATGATACTATATTTATATAATCACAGTTACTTAAAGGTTATACACGCTTACTCTCAGCCCCGAAAAATATTACTATCGTGACATATTTGTAAATTCAAATAAAAATTTCAAAAATCTTTCTGGCAAAAAATACTCTACATAATCATAAATCGCTGAGAAGAAATTAAAACTAGTAAATTACCGAGCAAATCCCATCAATTTACCACGATATATAAATTTCAGATTATTATAAACCAAAATACAAAAACAGAACAAAAATTTAGAATTAATGACCAAATCCCCAAATCAATTTTTTTGGTTTTTTACTTTAACGAAAGAGGAACAAAATACTCAATTGTTATTTTTATTTTTTTTGATATTGTGCGGTAATTTTACGAGCATTGTGCGGTTATTCCTAATTTACAAATAATATTTCTAGTGCGTTTTCAAGGATTTTTAGCTCTCGGTTTTGTGGAGTTTGTTCAGTAACGCAAATTTAATGTGTTTTATCTCAATTATTAACAATTTCGGAAAAAAAAATATTTTTTTTGATAATTTAACAGACGTGCGGTAGTTCGACTGGGCAAACTGGCCTCCAAAAATGTAATTATATTTTATAATTTAAATTTTATCTTTTTACACACATTTTTAAATTGTTTTGACAGACAACTAAACTTCTCTTTCTATTGTTTTATTCACATACTCATACCATTCCATAAAATTACTAATACGTCGGGTTATAATAAAATAAAGAAGGGGGAAAAAAAAAATCAACATCTGGAATTTTGTTATTCGACCGTTGACTAATCAATAATCATTGTACCTGTGTTTAGCTCACCTCCTTTTAATTTTTAATTTTTAATGTTTATTGCTCTCACCAATTTTATTGTTTACCACTCCCACATTTTTTATTTGTATATTTTTGTTTCATTTTTTGCTTTTTCCAACTACCAACTATATATATATATGTATATAAATATTTTATGCTACCTTCGGGTTTACAGCCTTGAAAATAAAACTCTTTCTTTTACGACGACGTTTCGATATATATTATATCTTCTTCAGGTCTATATACATACATATATAAAACAACCACAAAAATATTTTTTAATAAGACAATTTATAGAAAATTTCATGCAATGCTTAATTTTGAACCTACCGTTAAATGATAATTTTCCCCCCAAATATTCCAAAAAGCAAAATGTCACACAAACACTTCAGATTGTATTACTCTATATAAAGTATGTATATAGTTATATAAAAATAAATCCGTAAATGTTTGTGTATATCTTCCAAAATATTTTCGTAGAATCAAAACATTCAAATAATTTTTGTCCGAAACTTTTTTTAGGCTAACTACATTCGAAATATTATTCTGGTTAGTGGATTATAGAATTTAGAGTTATGGATTTTCACATACTAATTTGGAAATTGTATTAATAATACCAGAATAAACTTTGCTGAGGTCATCCGTGTCAGTTTTCTTGTTCACCAAAGTTTCCTGCTTGCCGACAATATGAGCCATTTCCAAAAACAAACGGTTTTTATAAAATTTTTCATATTCAAGAATTTTCGCTTGATTCAAATTAAATTTGTGCCCCGTAATATGGGAATGTTGGCACAGTGTGGTGGCTAGAGGATTCCTTATTGGTACCTTACAGTCAGATTTATGTTGACTTAGTCGATTCTTCAACAGTTGTTTCGTAGTCAACATAAATCTGACTGTAAGGTACCAATAAGGAATCCTCTAGCCACCACACTGTGCCAACATTCCCATATTACGGGGCACAAATTTAATTTGAATCAAGCGAAAATTCTTGAATATGAAAAATTTTATAAAAACCGTTTGTTTTTGGAAATGGCTCATATTGTCGGCAAGCAGGAAACTTTGGTGAACAAGAAAACTGACACGGATGACCTCAGCAAAGTTTATTCTGGTATTATTAATACAATTTCCAAATTAGTATGTGAAAATCCATAACTCTAAATTCTATAATCCACTAACCAAAATAATATTTCGAATGTAGTTAGCCTAAAAAAAGTTTCGGACAAAAATTATTTGAATGTTTTGATTCTACGAAAATATTTTGGAAGATATACACAAACATTTACGGATTTATTTTTATATAACTATATACATACTTTATATAGAGTAATACAATCTGAAGTGTTTGTGTGACATTTTGCTTTTTGGAATATTTGGGGGGAAAATTATCATTTAACGGTAGGTTCAAAATTAAGCATTGCATGAAATTTTCTATAAATTGTCTTATTAAAAAATATTTTTGTGGTTGTTTTATATATGTATGTATATAGACCTGAAGAAGATATAATATATATCGAAACGTCGTCGTAAAAGAAAGAGTTTTATTTTCAAGGCTGTAAACCCGAAGGTAGCATAAAATATAATATATCCAGCCGTTAGGAGATTTTTGATATGTATATAAATAACTACATTTTTATTTTTACAGTTTAGTAGATACTCCTGATGATGGCCTAATAAGCCGAAATCGATCGAGTGAATTTTTAAACCTTTTGTAATTTGCGAAATATTTAACAAGTGTTTTTAAAAAACTTTAAAAATGTGTGTATTAAGTGTGTTTCGCCAAGCGCCTACGGCAGAAAGTGTTAAAAGTATTTTATCCTTTTTTTATTAAAATAAATTTACACTATTTATATTTAAATATAGCTTTGGGCTACGTAATACTAATATTTTTACTATATTGCAGCTAGCCAAAAGCTTGTATTTAGCGACAACGTAGGCATTATTTCACTGGTAATGTCGTCAGCCGGGGAAAGGAGGAAATAAATAATGATATGTTGGCTAAAAAACGCCAAAGAAGATTTTTTAAAATGTTCCTCGATTAAAATTAAATCAATTTAAAAAAAAAAACAAATAAAATTAATTAATTACAAATTTGCCAAATTTTAATAAAAATATTCCGTATTTTTTAGAAATTTAATTTTACTGTTTTCTTTTATTAAATCGAATAATGGAATGGAATATCCCCTGGAATACGTACTCAGTAATACAGGCTGACACTTTGCAGTAATATTGGAATTTAAAATTGCAAAATTGTAATAAAATCTGATTCCGATTTTGTAAAGTAAATTCGACCAGTAAATTTTTATAAATAAATTATGTACATCTAACAGTAATACAGATCACAGTAATATGCGTCATAAAATTATCGATTTGTTGAACCAAAAAATATCCTTAAAACCTTTACGTATGCTTTTAGTAATAAATACTTGCGTGTTACAGTAATATTCACAAAATTTTCAATTTGGTAAATTCAAATAGAGACGTAAAACTCCGTTAAACGTATATGTAAACATTCAGTGATACAGACTGACATTTATAGTAATCTACAGTAAGTCACACAATTACCGACTCTATAATGTTAATTTGACATGTTAATCCCACACAAGTTTACGCCTTATTCCAGTGATACAGACCAATCTTTTAGGGTAACCTTGCTTAAACCCATTCGAATAGTAAAATTGACCCGAAATAATCCTATGTACGTGTTCTTATAAATTCAGTAACAAAGACTTATGGTTTTCAGTAACACAAGACCAAAAAATTACCAAATACATAAATGTAAATGTAATCGTTAAGTATATTATACAGATGTTTTACCGTAATCCAGGACCACAAAAATAATGATTTGGTAATCTGCCTTCCCAAAGAGCGCCGAATTACGTTCTTTTGTGGGTAATTTATCAGTGATTAAGAAATCAAAGAATCATTTTTACTCGTACGAGAAAAATCGCGATTCATGTGTATAGACCAAAATTGAAGCAAATAAAGTGATGAGAAAATTCAGCAGGTTTCTACAATTTTGAGAAATTCAAGCAAATTCTCTTGAATTTGGTTTCATGGATTTCAAATTTCAAAAGATTTCAAAAAGGAAACAAAGGGAAGTCAAAAAATATATTTGCCTTCCACATTACCAGCTAGTTGGAATCAAAAGCGTGTAGAAGAAGAATTTGTAATCAAATGACACCTGGTATCAAAGATACAGTGTCTGTTCGTGAAGGTACAGTAAAAGTGTGAAAAACTAAGAGGTTGATGTTGTTGAACTATAAGGAACCTTATAATAGGTACCTACAAACATTAAAATACAAATAATCACGTTGGATTTTCAAAATCTGCAATTCATCAGCCAAAGGAATACACTTTAACAGGTATTTCAGGGACACACTCAGTATGTGTTTGCATTGTTCCTCAAAATTCGCGTTAAATGTAGGTATTTATATTTAGTTTAATGCATAAAAAGAAGACGGATGACGTTTTAAAATAAGTTTGATGATTTCATAGTAGATATCCAGTAAGAATTGAATCTACTCAAACTGAAGCTGCACAGTTTTACGTCAAATGATAATTTGAATATCTTCGAGAAAGAAAGAAGTTCAATTAGGCCACTACAATATTCCCGATGGTTGCTTATTATAAGGAGAAGTATGATCTAAAACACGTATTATTCGCAAAGAACTTAAGCGTACTACAAACCAAGTGTCCTTTTTCGATGCAAGCTGATACAATATCTAAAGGATAATAGTGAAGCATATATGATTGAGAATATTAGATGGTACCACCAATTGTTTTTTGTCTTATAAATCGAATATACACAATTTGAAGTTTTTTTTGGGACATCGATACAAATCGATATGGAATAATCAAATAAATAAATTTAGTGAAATATTCATTGATTGAATAAAATTTAAAATTTCCGTGCGTCTATTTGGTTTTAAATTGAATAATCAATTTTGGAAAATTTTAAAACCAATTTAAATGAATCTTAGTACCATAATACATTATGACAAGCACCTTTCATCGTGTTCAAAAAACCAAACGTTAAGTTAAATTTAGGTTTATCTAATCTGTTCGAAGAATTCAGCAGCTAAGCTTTCTTTTTATTTTATTTTGTTTTCGTTATGACTTGAAGCGATTCATGTCTTTATGATTGTATGACAAGACAAGTAGCTATTGGTACTCGTATATATGTTTAAATTCATTTTGTACAATTACATAATCAATAAATGGAGCATTCAAATTTATTACGACTATAAAATTTAATTTTTCTTAAAGTATTCTTAAATATTTATCTAAAATATGTAAATAATAAATAAAGAAATTAAATATTTAAATAATTTAATAATAAACTGTAATATAGTTAGACGTTGGTGGTGTTATAATACGAAAATTTATTATAAATCGAAAACTGAATTTTAATTTAGGGTAATTTGTCATTTCTAATTAAATTTAATTATTTTATGTTTTTATTGTGTGTGCTACTAATAAATATTTAAAAGTAAATGTTTATTTTAAATCAATTAAAATTTAAATTACAATAAATTATATTTACATAAAACCGTAAATTGGTGAGAAATGTCTGTGTAGCAGGTAATTAAATATTGTGTGTTGCCTTGTCAATTTTATGTTAGACAACTATGTATGTACATAAATACACTCTGTGACTCTGTACTCACAAGTATTTTTCGACCCAATTTTTGCGTAATTTTGTGGGTTTGATTTCTAACGAAATGAGAAATTTGGTATTTCTGCTTTTTGTTTTTTTGTTGAAGCAAAAATGAACCTTGACTTGGCAAATTTCTATTGTTGTGGAACTAATATGGTACTCACGATTATTTGATTTTATTGGTAAAATATTACCCTAATCGACCTACATTTTCGATAATTATATGCATGCGATTTAATTATTTTTATATTGCTACTTACATCAAACAGGATATAATTAAAATGTTTTCATTCTGTGTAGATTTAGACGGAAAGTGGAGGTTAAATTCTTATGCTTCGTGAAAGTTGAATTAAAAACTTTTTATAGTAAATATTTACTGTATAAGTCTTAAGAATGCCTATAGGATTTATAATTAAATGTTGCGGTTTAAATGACAAAACACTAAGTGAATAGAAAATATAATTAAAATATTTCTTTTATAAAATCGTAATTAAAATAACATATCTTAGAGGATCAGAGTCAACTTCTATTGCGCCAATTTTTTAATTCAGCCACTGACTAGTCCTTTAGCTCAATATTTCGTTAAAAAAACCATTCTTATTTCTTTCGACTTGAAAGATTTAATTAGCACCTTTGAAATCTTCCGGGTGTTCCTTTAGGGCAATTTCTTATAACAAAGGACTAGTCCTTCCTATTACCCTGTTAACAGTCGAAAGTAAATAGGATACATGGCTTGTAATAAACAATTTTGTAAACAGTCTTATGTGGAAAATCTCGGAAAATTCGATTTTTTTAAAAAATTATTATAAAATTTGTATAAAATCAGACTTCAGAGTGTTATGTCTAGAAATGTATTTTATTGATGTGACTTGTCAATAGCTTGAAATTTTACTATTATTGACTCAAATAAATTAATTATTACAAGAAAATGAAAATGATTTCCGTAAACAATGATCATATATGTTTAAATCCGAACATTTATGAAAATATCTCAAAGACCATAGTTAAGAATTTGTAATAATTTCATTTAAAAGTTTGACTTTCGGCTGGAATGTTTTTCAAATTTTCCGAGAATTTCCACGCGAAACTTGAACTGAATTTCTTTCCAGTTATAGCTATTGACAAGTCACACCAATAAAATACATCTCTAGACATAACACTCTAGAAACACTCTGGCTGTTTTTATCCCAAATAAAATTTTTTTTTGGGTTTCTCGAGTTTTCCACAATTTTTCACGAGGAACTGCAGCCAGGTTTTGTTATATAGGAATATTAAGAAAGGTATTCAATGATAATTATGAATCCTTACATTCCTTAGTAGGTTTTAGGTTAAGCACTACCGATTGATATCGACTTCATTTTTTATTTTCGGTTGGGATAGCACAATCTGCATTACCGATGTTCAAAGGATGGAGTAGTTCAATCTGCATTATCGACTTTTCACTTTCGGCTTTTCACTTTCGGCTGCCAACTTTCAGCTAACTTTAACAGTATCAAAAACAGATCATATATTTTTGTGTTCTATTAGACCATCAAATCTAGATTTTAAAAAAAAAAGTGAATAGAATTCAACAATAAGTCTCAATGTAAAATAATGAAGTCAGGCACAGTATATGTAACATTTTTGCCTTGTCAATCAAGCTTGATCTGGATTGTGATTAAAAAACACAATACTTCAATTTATCACAAACGATTTTATTTCTTGATTATACAAATTATTTCAATACAATTTATTAACAAAAATTCACAAAATCACTTACCTATTATACTTTTTGCACAATTCCACTGTTCACTTATAACTTTTATTTCACACTAAAACACTTTTTGAATCACTTTTTAATTTACTTTGTAATCTTCACTTATCGCTTACCAAAAACTTAATGTTTTAATTCGAATTCGTTCACTCCTTATATACTCAAACCATAACTTCTCGAAATTTCATGACTGTTCCGGTAAGAACAGTTTAGGAACATTTCGAACAGTTTTATCATGGAAAATTCCATTTTAGTACAGTAGAACTTTGCGCTATCAATTAACTTATTCTATTCTATCATAGGTCACCGTAATAATATTGGTACGTTTACGCCTTGTCATTCAAGGTTCGTATCACTGGATTGTGAATAAAACACGGCACTTGAATTTATCACAAACGATTTTATTTATTGATTACAAAAATTATTCCAACACAATTTTTAACGTTAATTCACAAAACCACTTTTTATTATTATTGCACAATTCTACTATGGACTTATTACTTTTATTTTTACTTTTTAAATTCCTTTTTAATTTCGTTTTAATCTCTACTTTATCCCTTTCCAAAAACTAATGTCCTAATTCGAATTTGTCCAGACCTTATATACTCAAACCAAAACTTCTCAAAATTTCATGATTGTTCCGGTAAAAATAGTCTAGACACATTAGAACAGTTTTATCATGGAAAATTCCATGTATTTATTTATTTATATATACTTACAACAATTTTGTGTTAAATACCACACTCATGCTTCCACTCTCGGTTTTGAGCATATGCTCATTTACAACAGATTGTGACGTATGAAGTGGCTTAACATTATTAAAAGTAAAAATAAAAATGCAAGATTATAGACCGGATCACATCACAGCTGTTCAAATGATTTAAATCAGTCGCTTAGGTTTTTGCATTTTTCACATGCACCACTTGAAATTCTGCAATTTTACGTTCAGCGGCATCACCAAGGGATCCGTATGATGGTAGCATTATGCCATTGTGCTCGATTTGCAAGTTCTATTTTTTTTTTTTTTTTTTTTTGGGTCGAACTTTGAATTAATTTAAGTAAAAAATATAAAAATAAAATCAACTAACTGACTCGGAAGCCAAAGCCTATGCATTGGAACTTTTTTCCGCTATCAACTAACTTATTCTACTTTATCAAAGGTGTCAACAAAACAATATCTTATTAAAATCTTTGCCATCTATCAATGACTTGTACAAACTAATTATTATTTATTATTATTATTACTTGAGGGCCATGTGGGGGCTCAAGCCACCCCGCACTGCGACCTAAAAGATCTTTTGTGCATTAAGCCCTACTTAATTATCCGTCCAGTCAATATTCAAGCTCTTAATGAACCTGATAATACTGCCTAACGGTACGTGATACATACTATCTGGGCTCATTGCTCTCCCTCCTACATGTTTTAATTATCCGTCCAGCCAATATTAGGCTCTTAAAGAACCTGATAATACTGCCGACCGGTGTGTGATACATACTATCTGGGCTCATTGCTCTCCCTCCTAGATGTAATAACATTTACTTCTGCTAGAAGAGCGGTAGCATTGGGACTCAAGGACATCGAGAGGGCAGACCCACTCCCGTATATTCCTATCCATGCCTCGTCTACCGTTTTGATTTTACTCTTGCGAGTTGCTGGGACATACTATCTGGGCTCATTGCTCTCCCTCCTAGATGTAATAACATTTACTTCTGCTAGAAAAGCGGTAGCATTGGGACTCAAGGACTTTGAGAGGGGAGACCCACTCCCGTGTATTCCTTCCCGTGCCTCATCTACCGTTTTGATTTAACTCTTGCGAGTTGCTGGGAATAAAAAAGTCGCCTGTAGGTCACCCAGGTTTACTACAGGAAGGCTAAATAAAACTGGAGGGTGCCTGGTATCCAGAGTCCGCATATATAGACTGATTAACCTATCAGCCATTCATCCATCGGCATATGCTGTTCCACCTCAGATTAGGGATTTTTTGTCAAGGTTTTCTCCTTTAGCGTCGTACTTTAGCCTGTCACCAAAGGCCACATTCAGCCTAATGGTTACAGTTACCGGTGGTTGCCACGAGGAGGCAGTACGTACACCTGCGCCTACTGGAAGTTTACGGAGCCCCTTCCAATAGACGCCATGTACAAACTAATAAACTCGCTATATGTGCATGTAATTTAATCGATATTCAATAAGTTCTTGTAACAGAAATCTTATATAGATTGCTTGTGGAATAAATTTTCTTGTTGTTTATGAAAGTCATGTACTCTTGTGTTCGATTTGGACATTCCCTATTTGGATGCTTTGACCTGGATCATATTGCAACTAAGTATGTTTGCTGCAGTTTTTTTTATTTTTAACATAAATAATTACATAACAGATTTTCAAAATAGACTAGATTCTGCTCAAAATTGATGAACCCAAAATTTCGATTATGTGAAAAGCAAAAATTGGGTATAATACGTGTTTTTATTCTTTCGTATTAAAATACTCTGTACCTGTTAAATTGAAGGCTGAGATTTCGATTAAGATTTATTTACATATTTTAATATACAATAAAACAATTAAACAGAAGCATGTATAAACTATATTGACATGTTTTTATAATAATATTTTGATTAAATCATTGTATTAATTTGAATTGAATAGAAAATTACAAAGGAAACAAAAAAAAATTTTTATTCATTTGCATATTTTAGCGCGCCTCAATTAACAAGACAATATACAATGGAAAGTTGGAGAACTTCTGTGTGCAGATTAAAATTTAAACAATGCATGTGGATGATCTACAATATGTAAATCAATAAAATGAAAGTGAACCGCTTTTGATTTATTTGTTATTGTTTAATTTCGATTTTGGCAACCAACGCAATTATTTTTATCTCACTATTTTGCCTTATTGAAATAAACCCGTTGCGTTTAAATAGTGACAAATATGCGTTGAACAATTTAGATAAAAACTAAATAAATTTTTGATAAATTGATTAAAAATAAAAATTATTTATTATTTAATTTTTAAGTAATACGCGCGCACTTTTCGTTTTTTAACGAACACTACACTACATACGTTACGTCTATATAGTGAAAGGTCAGTTTTCATACAAAATTCGCGTTGTATTTACTTAACATGAAAAGTTGTTTGAAATAAATCTTTAAAACGTTTTTATTTATTTTTATTTTTATTATTTTAAAACAAATCAAATATGTATGTTATTATTGTCATTGATAAAATATCTATATATCATGTCGTTTTTGCTCAAATGTATATATACAATTACACATGGTGTATTATTAGAAAGATATATTTAATTGTAGGTGTGAAATATGATATTAAGGTGAAACATTAATATTTTATCTGTAATTTATTGTTAATACATAAATAATGGTTAAACCCAATTAACTAAATTAATTAGGCTATTTGTATTTAACTTAAATAAGCTTACCCTAGTTTTGCTAAATCGTTAAAGATTTAAATTTTTTTAACATTATAATATAAAAATCTCTCCAAATTAATTAATAACTTTAACTTTGGAGTTAATAATTAGTTATTTATTTATTTTTATTTGCTGCTCTGGAACTTCGTTTGTCACGCGCCGTTTGACCAATCAGGTATTAGAACCACCCATTAATTTAACCTCAAAAACGCTTTTTTCGATATATCTCGGCTTCTACTCAACTTTTTTTAAAAAGTACAACTAATCAAGGCCATCTTTACCATAAGGCTATAAGTGCTACAGCCCTAGGGCGTTACATTAATAGTGCGCCATCAAATATCCAAGAGCTAGTCAATTTTAGAGAGCATATTTTTATTTGAATTTCATTTTTCACTTCAAAGGAAGGTTTTTCTTCGTTTCTGGAATTAATTGCCTCTCTTTCTAAATGCTGTTTGAACTTCACGTCTTGCAGCCCAGGGCGCCTACATATATAAGAACGGCCCTGTAACTAGTCCACAATAAATTAGATTATAAGGGTTTCATCTCTATTTTTTTAGAGGATGAAATTACCTGTTTTCGCAAAATAAGTAGTTTTAACGCCTAAAAAGGGCTTGGTTGCCGATAAAAAAAATGGTTTCGTTATTGTCTCACAGAGTACTACAACTTAGAATAGATTTTATAATTTTTTGAATGTGGCAGTACAAAAGGTTCCCTTGTGAGATTATTTGTGAGTCTATGATTTGGTGGCATGAGAGTAGAAGATTTATATTGTCGTGACCAATTGCGATATTGCGGAAGAAGTCTCCAAATTTAAGAAAATGCCTGCCCAAAATACAGAAAATATTTGTAAAATATTAAAGGTTGGTTTGGTGATCCTTAACGGAAGATTTGTGGGAATAGTATTGTCCGAGGAGCCGGATAGACCTAAGTTTTATTTTAAAACTGCATTTCATTGTGGCATAACAAATTGAGAAATATAAAATTTAGTATTGTATAAACAATAAATACAGTATAAAATAAATAAAATTAAGTACAATGGGTATAATCAACGTTTAGGCTGATACAGCCTAGCGCATAAAGATGGCAGGTAACCCAGGTTTTACGTATAAAAATTCCGAAAACCGGGGGTTTACAAACCCTACTTGTATCCAATACCATTTTGGTATTCGTGAATACCCGCTGTCTACTTGGTTTTCAAAAATCCAATAGTATTCTGTAGCAGGGACACGATTCCGAAATGAATACCAATTTTGAATTTGGCAAATAAAATAGGCCTGAAGTCCTACGTTAATAGGTCGTATCTCGGATACAAGCTTGTCTGTTTTTTTCATAAATTTTTAAATTTCAACATAAATAAATCTCGTTTAAGTAAATCGTTTTCATTATCTTGTAATAATTTATTTACTTAAACCAAAATATAAAATAAAGTTCATAACAACAGCATTCTGGTCAAATTAAAAACGGAAAGCTTACTACAAATCGTGTGCATTAAGTCAATATACATTATATAGATGGCAGTGATGGCAGTAAATATTTTGTAAAATCGTACTAAAAATTGCCACCTGGGGAAATTTTAAGTTCAAAAATTGTAGGAAAAGCAAAACAAATTCTCAAAATATTAAGAACGTGTCATTATTTTGTGATTAAACAATTTTTTTTCGTATTTTTCTGTATAAATCTTAGACATCTAACGTACACTAGTAAAACTAAAGATAAATTTAGCAAGTAATATTTTAATTCGTCAGAGCCAACTTTGATGTATTTTTCAAAATGAAAGTTCTAAAAGTGTACTTTAGAAATAACTTAATTTTAATATTTCTGCAATTAATATTTGCTTAATACCAATATACCCTTCTTGTATATTGCTGCTACAGATATGTAGAACACTTCTGTATTAGCATTTTGTAACATTTTTGCTTTTTTCATTGTAAAACTTGAAGCTAAAAAACGCCATTTTTACTATGGATTCCTATGGAAATAAGTGAAAAGTTATACCACTAATAAAGCTTCTAAAAAATACGTCATAATAACATTTTTATGTTCACTCCCCCATGAAGCGTTACGTAAAATGTGAACGGCCCCTACCTAATCTAAGTATGCCTTGGTTATTATTTTTTTCATATAAAATGATAAATGTTAATGACAAGACCGATTTATTTACTTAAATAAAATAATTGGTCTTTCCAATTCATCGCCAAATCGGAGTCAGAGTAACGGTCCCAAAACTGTGATGTCTACAATTATTATTCTGGTTTTATTGCGCCTGACTCAACATAAGAAAAGTGCAGGTCATCGGCGATAAATTAACGTTACTTAAGACATTTAGCTTTGTTAAATTTGACCTGTCCTAAAAAGAAAATTAGTAATGCTTAAAATCAGAGTAAAAATAAGCAAATTCTTGGTTTTGGATCAAGTTTTTGATCCAAGTATACATGAAATACACCTATCGCGCAATTATCTAAATACGAAGCGAAATAAACAATCCAATAACAAGTGATTACTTAATCAACCGTTTTCATATCGCCATAAGTCATCTATATACCTGAACACGTGTAAATGTGGACATATTGATTTCTTAAACAAATATGGAAATAAATCAATCCACGCACACTAAATATAGATATCACCAAAAACATTTTAATTCGAGTAAAATAAAATATTTATTTAAATAATTACATGATATAGATTTTTATCAATAATATGTAATAAATTTCCAAAGAACACAAAAGCAACAACACCACTGCGTTATATGTACAAGAAATTTGTCTTAAAGGAAACAAACAAAAAAAAAATGATTGCTAATAAAAATAATAATAATCAATTGCGTGTCTTGTAACATTTTTTTTTTTTAGAAATATTTAAATTTATTTTATTTAATTTTATTTAGAATCGAAATTATGAAATACGAGAAAACTTTCTCATACGTACACGAGTACTTATAGTTGTTATGGACGTAAGATAAAATAATTTTTGATCCAAATATTGGCGATGTAAAATTTAAATAAAAAAAAAATAAAAACATTCAACCCACTCAACTTGTTTGTTTTGTTGTTTTCGTAATTGAAAGTATTCGCATTTTAAATTAAATATCAGCTTTAGTTAAATTTTTAATTGTAAGATTGATTTTCTTGGGAGATTGCGTATTCGTACATAGTTTTGATTTTTCTTTAATTTAAAAAAATTATTTTGAAATGGTTTTATGAAATTGTATACGCGTGATAATTTAGTTATATTCGAGTAAATGTATGAGAATTGAATTTTATTTTTCTACGTGCTGCCCACTTATTGATGATTGCGGGTTTTTCTAATCGTTTATACTATGGTATCGTAATTAATTATGCGCGGATAAAATACGATTTTTTATAGATTATATAAATACCCATCGCGTAATTCCCGAAATATATAATCCAGTTGATTGCATTTATATATTGTTTACCGTTTAAAATTTCGCGCGTTTATAATCTCTTCAATGTTACAAAACATACAATTAATGCAATTCGACAGACAACCAAATACGTAACCAATATAAAATTTCTGCACGTCCTATATAAAGTACTTAGGCATACATGAATAATGTTCTCGCATATTGATACACCACAATTAAAGCGCATACAATTAATTTAATTTTAATTTAAATGTTGTTTTCAACACTATAACTATTCAACCAATTAATTAATAATGGAAGCACAATATTTTAAAAGCTCTTATATCCAATGCCTTAATTGAATGACCCACATTTGATAACTTTGTTGTTTACAGTATTATACGAGTACAAGTTTGTAACTTACTTTATGTCTGATGTCTAAAAAAATATTATTATTATTAATTAATTTTTGCATTTAGTTAAATAATAAATGAGGATGTTAAATAATGCAACATAGTAGCATGCAAATTAATTAATTTCAATGTTTTCAAATATGTTACGTAATATTTTTACAAAGTAACGCATAATAACGCGAGCATATAATTCAGAAGATTTCATTCGAATCTGCCGGAAATTCTAAGAAAAATTACAACGTCTGGTATACTTTCTAAAAAAAATTGTCACTAAATACTTCTCGGTATACGCTAAATGCATTAATAAATTAATTACTTGGTGTTGCGCGCTCTATAAAATTTAATTTAATTTATAAATGTAAAACATTTAAATAAGATATTATTTTACAAATTGTATTTCTTGTATTTTTTGACATTATTGTGCGGTAGCACAGTTTAAACTATTAAGATCGGTTATCAAAGTTTTTTTTTTTTTGGTACCACGCACCATGCGAATTGTCAACAAAACAGTTTGTAAATTTATTTTAACCAAATTATAATTCAACCATTAAATCTAGTGCGCGCACGATCTCCACCGGTTATAGTTCAAATCGAATTTACTTTGTGTGTTCGAGTAAAGTAAAAGCATGACAATAATGATGTTGAGTATATAAAATTGAAAGCTTTTTAAATATTTCAAGAAATAAATTCTATTACATATCTATTTGATTGATTATCGAAAATATTCATCTATGTACAATACAATTTATATATATTTCATAATTTTATTGAGGTTTAATTAAGAAATATTAAAATGATCGAATGATCCAATAGGGTACGTTCGTTGGACGAAGCAAATTGTATCTTGGACATGTTATTTACAATATACCATATAACGAGCACATAACTACCGGATATAGTTTGAATATTACATGGATTATAAGTTATGACGACACATGAATAAAACAGCAACCTTCTGCGGCTTTAAGTATAATACAGATTGATTTAACCTTTCACGCAATATAAACTCAATAAAAACTTATTTTTGTAAGCAACAAAAAAATCAAGTTATTTTGAAGGTATGCTGTGGATCAGTTAATTACATAAATATATAGACCGCAGGGACCCTTGTTAGTACATTAAAAAAAAAACATTTCTACAATTATAATAAAATTCAAATTTATGAGATCTGTTGCCTGAAAATGCCCCTGGCCTCTTAATACTCACAAACCCACAACTGCCTCCATTTTTATCTACTTCGGACCACTGTTATACTTAAAATGATGAAATAATATAGCTCAGAGGAGAAACTGTAACCTCTGAAGTTCAGTAAAAATTCCTCGGCTGATATTTCGTTATTAAGTGATCCATACACAATTTTTACGATCCACTTTAAGTTGAACTATACAAGTATAATGTATAATGATTTTAGACAGTAACAAGCAAAAGTACGTCACGTATCCACGGCTTCTTATACATACATTAAGAAAAAATATAATAAAAAAGTTCGCTACAGTCTCACAGTCCCAACGGCTGGTGGGAATTAATAAAAACAAATTAAAGTGAGTATGATTTTCAAAAGAGTTAATGCACCTTTGAATTATTAAATATTATGATCCTATAGGTCAAATATGGCTTTTAATCTATCTCTGTTTACCGCTTACAGCAAATTTAAATTTATATTAGGAACTACTTGAAATCGATTGAATTGACTTCATATCTCAAATCTCAAATATACAATTTAACTAAAATCCACACAAACGTGCTATTTGGAGCTGGATACTTAGGAAACGGCCTGGAATGGTTGTCCATGTTACAAAAAAAGTTTTTGAAACATTTAAATTTTTGGTTGGTGCTCCGCAATATTTCTTGAATTAGGGCCTCACCTTATTTTATTTAACAAATATGACGCCAGATAATATGACCCCAAGGAATTTTTCGGAGGATGAGTAATTCGATTTTATATTTCGATTTTAAACCAACTTTTTATAGTAATTTATTAACTCTCCTGGTTTTGAAGTCGTCGAAATATTCTGGTTTTTCAATCTTTTTCAGACGTCGTCCAGGTTTAATCAGTTTTGACTTGGTCACCTTTGCACATAGACCGTACCTAAAAAAAATTGAGGTTAAAACTACGAAACATTTGTTTTTGCTTCAATGGCCATTTTAATTATTGTTTCACTATACAAAGCTTAATGTTGAATTCGATCGAATTTTACCCCTCATTGACAGAGTACCCTCATTTTTTATATCAATCGAATAAAAAAAAATTAAATGCACCTTTTTATGTGTATATTCGTGTGATCCTCTTAAAACACAATTTTTTTTTTCGTGTATTCACATGGTCATTTACATTTTACTCATAAGTGACAGGTGAAATAATTTAGAACGTCAAATCCAAAATGTTATCCCAATAATATACATCATATTTGTTGGTGTATGTAAAAAAGTTGTTACCCGAAAAATGTACTGCTACTTTGATGTAAAAAAACATCTTAACAAAGCCTCAAACAAAGAAAAAACGTGGGAGAGGAGGCAAATAAAAGTCTAGTTCTTGTGAATTGCTCGACAAAATATTTATGACTGAAATAGGTTTCCAAAACTTTTCGAAGTCGTCATTGATGAGTTGATGATGCCAAAAGGGGCACGTACATTCAATGATTATACTGGGAGTACATTCAATTTTTACTCTTGTTGCCCTATATCTCACCAATTTCAGGGCAAAATATCCGCTTTCAAGTTAATTGTTATAGGAAGTTATCGTATAAATGTGAATTTTGATTTAATTTCAAATAAATTAGTTCAACGGGATTAAATCTTGCCATCTTGATGACCAATTCTCATCAACTCTGGAAATAAAATATACCGCGATTTTTCCGTGTAATGACGTATTTGCTTCAGAAATGATTAAAATAACTTTGCCATTCTTTTTTTTTTAATATGGTAAAAGAACGTAAGCCCTGCCAATTAAAAGTAAACACAAATACTAAAATCAATTGAATGTGTTCAGTTCGTTTCGTTTCACCACAAACTATGTAGTGTTTGTTCCATCATTTACAGATTTGGATCATATGTCGTTTTAATACCAACCAAATTCAAAATGCAGATACAAAAAGAAAAAAAAATTATTACTTGTCTTATTATGTACAATTAAATTCAATAATTTATTTCTTCTTTTTATCTGAAACCACAAAATGATTTATTATATTGTATTCTTTAAGATATACACATTCATTTTGTAATTTATTATATCTACCTATACGATTATATGCAAATAACATGGTAATATTCTGGCAAGATATATGCACCCTAAAGGGAAAATATCATAATCCGTTCTCATTTTATCTTTCAACCGTTGCTAATAATGAAAGGATAATTTATTATTCAATTTTCAACAGGATCATATTGTGCTGATCGCGTAATCATAAATGTGCCGCGTTACAACATATATACATACATGTATCTACTCCAGTTGAATATTGAAACGTATACTTTCACCAAACCGTAGGGTAAAAATTCCTATATAGTTGACACAAGACCAAACCGATATAGTCAATGACTTTATGTATACCGATAAAAATTAAAAGTGACATACCTGATGTCAGTAATTATCTTTTTATGTAGAGTAGTTAAATATGTTGTCCCTCGGTTCACTTAATCAAATCAATGTTAGTTTAACAAAAGTTTTATATATTCGATCCTTTCTATCTGCATATGTACTACGAGGTTATCAGGAAGGTCTTTTTGATCAAAAAGTGAATATAACAATTATATTACGGTGACTAACCAATCCGAAATTGCTTCAATATTTAAAACCCTAATTTTATGGTTGGGTATATGAACGCGCAATTTTATTTTAAATAAGAAAGTGAATCGACGCCTTATCATCAAATTTGATCTCAATTTAATAAATTTTATCTTTGCCTGTATAGGTATCCAAAAGCGATTTAAGATTGTTGATTATAAATAAAAACTAATAAAAAATCAATTAAATCAAACTCAATTTAATTTAATTTAAAAAATTGAAAAAAAAATCGTTCGTTATACGTTTTAAACGAAGAAAAATTATTTTTATTTGGATTATATAAGAAAATTCCTCAAGCTACAAAGTGGTATGGATTTACTTACGTTACGTATATGGTTTATTCGTCCAAACCAACCCCATCATTAAAATTGCAAGTAGAAAAAAAAAACGAAGTAAATTAATATGTCTTAAAGAGATAAACATAAAACATTTGCGCGAGTATTATTTAGATCAAATCGTTTATTGCATATTAGTTGGATGGTGTAAGTATGTATAGTTGGTATGTTTGCATGTAATTATTTACCATATACTAGTTAGTGGTAATTTATTTGAAAAGTACAATCGGAAGTCATTAAAATATGGTAATATCCCATGGACACCCACAGCAAATAAACTTTCAAAAGTCAAAACAATGATTAACCATCAATATATTTAGAATTACAATTGAATATTGAAACAAAACATAATTTAAACTTATCTGATAATAAAATTGCATCAATATTATATTGTATTACAGAGTTTCTTGTATTACATAACCGCATTCTACATTTTAAGACAGACAATCATTCTTGTTCAATACGCTGACTTTTAATAGTTCAGGAAATAAATAGTTGGTTATTTATTTTAAATTAATAAAACGATTTAATGGGCAACAACGAAAGCGAAAATTGCAGATACACATTTTGTATGTTAGGTAAATGTGTATCGATGTGACCATACACACATTTTTTACTTCGTCTTTTCAAACTATTAATTAAACAGTCATAACATATTATTACTATATTAAGTCTAATAAAGCAGACATGTTGTAAAAAAAAAAAAATTTAAAATATTTATTTTGTTGGAAATATTTATGGAGGCGCCAAAATAGCACACGTCACAAATAAAAATTGTAACATTAATTATAAAAATTGTCCAATCAATTGACAACTGATGTCATAACTAAATTGTGGTACTCACATTCAATCAAAATTATTATTTAATTAATAGTTTTACAAAATAATATTAATTTTATTCATAATGGCGACAAATGAAAGTAAGTTTTATGTTATTGATGCTATTCAAATGTGTGCATTTTTTTTGAGCATGTTTCTGTTCCTCGCATTGTTCTGTTTGTTTCTATAGGATATGGACTGCACTGAGTAATATATTCATAACAGATCTATGTATTATAATTTGACTTCTGTTGTAATATTTTCTCCTTAACAAAATAATTTGTAGGTTCCCAAATCACCAAATTATTAGGGTACAATGAGGTGGAAGACGAAAAAACTTCCAGCTTTAGAACAACAAATTTGTTGTTAAAATCGAACAATACAATATACCAGACGGGGAAATATTTCAAAAAAATTATTACCCGATTCGTGAATGTAATGGAATATTTTTCAAATAAATGTTAAATCTTGTACTAAACAATATTTATCACAGGTTTCAGACGCAGTTTAAAACCGTGTCCGGAACCTATGATAAATACTTTTTACTACCATTTTTTGACATTTATTTTAAAAATATTCCACTACATTCACAATTTTTTATTAGACTGTCCGAATATTGTAATAATTTTTCGGAATATTTCGCCGCCTCACATATTTGTTGTTTCATTTTAATTACAGTAATTTCCGAGAAATGGATAGATGTTTGTACAGAAAACGTCCTGGATGGTACAATTGTTAAGGCATAATTAATTATTAAACTTAATAAAATCAACAGGTTAAATAAATTACAGCAATAAATCACAAAATGATTTTATTCTTTAGTTGTCACAAATTATCATAGGAATTGACTATAATAATTTGGGTGTGTGCAGTTTTTTCAAATAAAAGTCAAAAACTAGTACTAAAAAATATTTATCACAGGTTTTGGACACAGTCTAAGACTGTGTCCGAGACCCATGATAAATATTTTTTAGTACACATTTTTGACATTTATTTGAAAATTATTCCCCTACATTCAAAATTTTTTATTATGCTGTCCGCATAGTGTAATAATTTTTTGGTATATTGCCCCGCCTCACATTGTTGTTGCTTCACTTTAATTGCAGTAATTTTCGAGAAATTGATAGTTGTTTGGACAAAAAATGTCATAAATGGTATTTTTATTAAGGTTCATTTAAGTTTAATCGGCAGAGTACGTCAATCACACTATAAATCAAATAATGAATTTATATTGTAGCTGTCACAAATTGTCATAGAAATTGACTATGATAATTTGGGTGTGTGCAGTTTTTTCAAATAAATGTCAACACTTTGTACTAAAAAATATTTATCACAGGTTTTAGACACAGTCTAACAGTGGTGCGACCTGTGATAAATATTTTTTAGCAATAATTTTTAACATTTTTTTCAAAAAACTTAATTTAACTTCGCATTTCGGACACACCTTCTGATAATATGAATATGTGCAGTTTTTCAAAAAAAAAAAAAAAAATGTAAAAATGTGTGCTAAAAAATATTTATCATATTTTGTAATGCGCGTTTTGTAAATTAAATTAATTAAATTCATTAAATTAATTAAAATTGGTTAATGTCCAATTAATAAACCGATGAATATGGTTAATTAAAATACAAATTGACATGGCACAAAAACTACATCGCATGTAGTTCTTTTAATGTGTCTTCGCTAAATGCACATTTTTCATTTCAGATGCACGCATCAATCAATTCCTATGACAATTTGTTTCAGCTACAGAATAAATTCTTTGGTCGTGTTCAGTCGGGCAAAAGCGATAAAAAATATCATGATCGTTCGGGGAACGTTGGGGGATTTGCTACGAGTTTATAATACCGGAATTATTTAATAGTTTGTTTTATATCGATAACTCAGTGTTCAATATTTACTTTACATATTTATGCTGTGTGGCTGACATCGATTTTATCGACTAAATTGGTGACTTTTCATTTCAATACTACATTGTGCTACTAACCACTCTCTCATATGATTTTCGTGATGTCCCTATAGGCATGCATCTCGCAAAGTTCCTAGGACGAACGCGAAATGCCTGAAAACCGACCATAAACTATTTTTCAAAATTATATTTTTCGCTTTACCACAATTTACACTAAGCATTTCGCTTTCTGCCTGGGAACTTCGGTCATTTCATGAATTCGGGTTTTCCTGTAAATATATTATTGTATTAAAATACTGAGTTAATTTTTTTTATCTACGTACGTATATTTCAGGAAAAAAAACTTGCGATATTTGGCGGAGCAGATGAGGTAGGATCTGCCAAAATTATAAATAAATGGCTATTTAAAGACAGTTTGTTGGAACAGTTTTCTTGGGTTGGAACGGCATCTAAACATGCATTTAAAAGTTTCGGCGGTCCGAGTTAAGTAAGCAACATAAGTAAGTTAAATTGAGCGTTCTCTAAATAAGGTCCATTTTTATATTATGTTTTATACTTTTAGAAGCAAGCCAAAAAGTGACGAAGTTGTAAAACTACATACCGCACTAACGGAGATAAACCGATTAACCGAATGCAGATCCGGCATAAATTGTGTGTATTATATGCCAACAATTATTTCTTTTTTATATTTTAAGTATTCTCTTTTATTTGAATTGGTGAATAATTTTATTTTTATATTACAGAACTTCAGTTATTATTCAGTGTAACATTTCTCTGTGATTATATTTATATTTTAAATTTTAGTTAATGAAATATATATAATTAATTTATGATGATAAAATTATTCAAAAATTTTGATTTCAATTTTTAGTTTTATTATTTACCCATTTTAAAATCCAGTTCCTGGGTGTGCCAATTATGAATCTGTACTTTTATGTTCACCAGCTGATTACTAATCCAAAAATTAGTAAATAATACCTTAAGAATATTTTCTTTATACTCCAATAGTAGTTGAAATAATCGACGTGGTGTAAAATTAGATTATAGAAAGAGAATTATTAGAATTAGAATTAAATTTATTTCAAGCATACCATAAAAACTACAAAACTAATATTACACAGTTTAAGCTAGGAAACGATTATTTCAACATATTATATTTTCGACTTATTTTTGAATCCGGAATCAGCTGATTATGGTATTCTTAACTGGAACACCCTGTAGCTCTGCAAAAGTTGGATTGCAACCGTTAAATAACGTTCAATTTAATTATTATAGCAACGGTTGAATAACCAGTAGATCCCAACTTATTAGTTGATTTAATGTACATCCCTAACTGGAAAGTGAATAATCAAGGTTGGATATGGGTTTAAGAAAAACCACGAATTATTTTCAACCCTAATATGCTTCTGCGGTTAACGGTTAATCAATAACCTTTATGAAAGTAGTACGTTATACCCAAGTTGGTTGTATACGGTTGCTCAACCATGGCAATGCAACTAAGGTTAATAATTACCTACGCAAACGCCTGTCGATCGCCGGTTAGTGAAACGTTAGATTAACGGAAAATTAACCAATTTTAAACTTCTGCATTATTTCAACTTAAGTTAAATTACGGTTTATGAACCGTTCTCGAACTTCAAATTGCTACATGGGTATGTAGTTATTCGATAAGCGAGGATGCGCATGATAAAAATATTTTTTGACGTGGTAATAGGAACATATTGACTGACATTTGGTAGAAGAAAAAAAAACATAAACAAATCGCAACGAATATGTATTTGACTGTCATTGAGATAGGTGATTTCTTCAAGTTACTAATTCTGTTTTCAACGGGTAAATCGGCAGAACTTCTTCTGCCACCATTGCCTTTTTTAATTGTTTAATTTGTTAAATTATTTTTTTAAACAAAAGTTGACGTTTAACTTATGGTTGACGTTCCAAAAGTCACTATTTAGAATAATGAAAAGCCAGGCACAGCTTGCCTTATTGACCCTTATGCCATCTATGAATAACTGGCATGAACTAGCCAATAATTTAGAAAAGTCGATGATTTAGTCGAACAAATCGACGTGAGGGTGAGGCACACAACATTACATTACATATTTTCTATTATTTTTTTGTTATTTTCAATCTTCATTCATTATTAATTCTAAACATATTGTTATTATTCTTATTAATTTTAGTTTTTGTTTATCTTTATATTAATATAGATTTTTTGTTTCATTTTTTTCATTATTAGATACCTTCTGTCCAACTTTAATATGGGTCTAAATTTATAATACCAGAATATTAGAGGCTTGAAAACGAAATGCACTGAATTCAGATTGTCGTTACTGGAGGAAAATTATGATTTCATTTGCCTTACTGAGACATGTTTTAACAGCAATGTTGGCTCATATGAGTTGTTCGATGAAAGATATTTGGTGCATCGCTGTGATCAGAATTTTATTGAAACCAATTTAAATGATGGCGGTGGAGTTCTAATTGGATACAAGCGTGAACTTCCAGTATACCTGAATTTCCGTTTGAATGTTGCATGTTAAAGTTTACGTTGAATTGCCACAGGTTTTTATATAAATGTATCGTTTATTTTAACCATGCAATAATCTGCGGTTGTTTTTTGATTGTTTTAATGAATTTTATTGCGATAAATCTAATAGTGATGTTCCGCTGATTGGTGACTTTAACCTCCCTTCTATTCAATGGCAAATGAGTGCTAATAGTCATTTAGTTCCTGTAGAATATGAGGGTCGATATGCTGAGTTATTGTTGATTCACTTAATTTTTTGAATTTAACCCAAATCAACGCTAATGTAAATTTTATGGGCAGAATTCTTGACTAGGTAATCACGAATGCCGGTAGTTATGTAGTTCCGTCTTGCATAATCAGTTAATGCTCTATCTAAAATTGATAGATTTAATCTTTCCTTAAAAATATCGTTCAATTTGAAATATCATATATTTAAAAGAAACAGAGTTAGCGGAGTTATGAATTTCAATTAACTGATTGGCTTTGTTAAGCTTGTTTGGAAATCTTGGGGTTGATGATTGCTTAGACATATTTTATAATAAACTGTTTTATACATAATAGTACAAGATTTTAAAAAAAAAAATTAGTACATCCAAACTTCCCATATGGTATTCTAAAAAAAGAATTATAATAACCAAATCGAAAGCGAACAATTGTAAAAGTTTATATAATAATCAATTTAGCTTGCTTCGTAGAGCAATTAAGGTTGAAATTAGAGTATCCTACAAATCATATATAATGTCTGTTCAAGATTCCATTAAAAGTAATCCTACATTTTTTTTGGAAATTTCATAAAGTCTTGTCTGTTAAATCTGAGATTCCTATAGTTATGATTTATTTAGACGGTACCTCAAACGATATTGAAATTATTTGTAAATGGTTTTTTGATTACTTCAAAGTTGTTTTTAATCCATCGGTAATTAATCCAATTCCAAATTATTTTTTTTTTTTTAACAAATATTACAACTGAATACAATTTCATCTAGTAATTTATCTATATTAAATGATGTTAACTGTTTGAGGAGAATAACCCATCGGTTAGCTCCAGGTTGGATACTTCATTAATTTATCTGTCCTAGTTCTAAGGGCTTCGTTCTTCGAAGCCGTCTTACTGGATTTTGGTTGTTCAGCATACGACGCAAATCCGCATTTTCATGTTGACTGAGGCGCTGTACGTGTTTCCTAGCATATTTCTTAATTTCTTCACTGACGTACTCCATCTTTAGATCCTTATGAAGGTTATCATTCCTTATATACCATGGTGCGTTGACCATA
Source organism: Tipula helvola (assembly GCA_963556165.1). Taxonomy (NCBI): domain Eukaryota; kingdom Metazoa; phylum Arthropoda; class Insecta; order Diptera; family Tipulidae; genus Tipula; species Tipula helvola. The sequence continues at coordinate 6,637,027 of OY744483.1, forward strand.
CTACGCAAGACTTTATTTTGAAAAGTTTGAATTACTTTTACGTTAGTTTTCTTGGTACAGCCCCATAGCTGTATACCATACGTCCATACAGGGTTCAATATCTGCCGATATAATAGCAGTTTATTATGTAATGTTAGCTCAGAGTTCCTTCCTATGAGCCAATACATTTTTCTATATTTGATGTTTAACTCTTCTTTTTTCTTTTTAACATGCTCTTTCCACTTGAGTTTAGCATCAAGGGTCATTCCTAAATATTTTGCCGTGTTTGCATGTGGAATAAGTTGTGAATTCAGTCGAACAGGTAACCAATTAACATTTTTGTTGGTAAAGTTTATATGTACAGATTTAGTTTCGTTGAGTTGAAGGCGCCATTTCTTCGTCCAATTACTCAATGAATTAGCAGCGTTTTGTAATTTGCTGGTTGACTCCTCTATGTTGTTTCCAGTTGCCAAGATTGCAGTATCATCCGCAAATGTTGCAATATTTGTTCCTTTTGTGCTTGGCACGTCTCGCGTATAAAGTATATAGAGTATCGGCCCCAGAACACTCCCTTGTGGAACTCCCGCCGATATTTTCTTTAATTCGGAGTATTCCTCTTCATGTTTCACACGAAAGCGTCGATCAGCTAGATATGACTTTAAAATCAGGTAAAACTGCTTCGGCAGATCTCTGTGTAGTTTATATTCCAGGCCTCGGTGCCATACTTTGTCAAAGGCTTGAGATACGTCCAAGAATACACTTGAGCATATTTTTTTATTTTCCAGAGCATCTTCAATTAGATCTGTGATTCTATGCACTTGATCTATGGTAGAGTGTCTCTCTATAAATCCAAATTGGTGAGGAGGAATGAGTTTTCTGTCTTCTATTACTGATTTTAATCTCTTGAGTAGTAACTTTTCAAATAATTTTGAAATTATAGGAAGTAGGGAAATCGGCCTGTACGATGTTTTCTTGTTTGGCGGCTTGTTAGGTTTTATAATCATTATCACCTCTGCCACTTTCCACTGGTATGGAACGTATTTTAATCTGAAGGCTGCATTGATTACTTGCAGTAATTTTCGTACTCCTTTTTCTGGGAGAGTTTTAACTATAAGTCCAGTGATTAAATCATAACCAGGGGATTTTTTTGAACTTAAGTTGTTTTTAATTTCATCTTTTAGCTCTTGTAGTGTTACAGGTTTTATGTTTAGGTTATCCACTTTATTTACTGAAATTATATTTTCTTCAGCTGTTTGCCTTGGGAGGGGTTGAAATGTGTTTTCAAGATAGTCTGCAAACAATGCAGCTTTTTCTTTGGCACTTCTAGCCCAAGTTCCATCGTCATTCTTGATAGGAGCTATTTGTACTTTAGGCCTTTTAAGACCTTTAGTTGCTTTCCAAAGGGAGTAATTAGTGTCTTTGTTGCCAGAAAGGCCAGCCAGGTATTCATTAAAAGATTTGTTCTTGACTTCTTTGATAAGCATTTTTAATTTGTTGCTTAAATAATTAAGTCGTGATTTGCTTTGTGGTGCTCGATTCCTCTGCCAGATTTTTCGAGCTTTCCGCTTTTCTCTAACCAGATCTCTCACTTCTACTGGGTAGTTGATGTAACTTTCCGTTTGATTACAAGTAGGAGGAGTACTCTGCCATGCTGCTTGCAGAATACTGTTGTTCAGCAGCTCCAATTGAACCTCAAGTTCTGCCGGAGTTTTAATTGGTACTTGTAGTTCCGTATTGTCTTCGACTATTTTCCGGAAGAGGTCCCAGTTTGTTTTATTATTTGTTAACCTAGGTAAATTTTCTTTTTTGATAATGGTATCACTGAGTGTCATAATGACAGGTGTGTGGTCAGATGAAATTCCTTCACTGTTTTCGAGTAATACGTAGTTTACAGATATCCCTTTTGTTACAAAGAAATCTATCAAATCTGGTATCTTATTTGTATCCGCTGGCCAATATGTTGGTTTACCTCCAGACAGGAACTCGCAGTTTAGTGCCCGACCGGCTGCAAATAGCTCCTTACCCTTATGGGTTGTTAGCCTTGATCCCCAATATGTATTTTTAGCATTAAAATCGCCTCCGATTATGAAGTTAAAACCGAGCGATTTGAGTAACGTAACATAGTTTTCTTTAGTCAGATTATAACGTGGAGGGCAATATATTGAAGATATGTTGATTACCTTTTGACTATTTATTCGAACATTAATGGTGGCTACTTGCATAATTTCTTCTTCAATTTTTACTCCTTCGTAATGTTTGATGTTTTCCTTCACAAATATGGTTGAACCTCCTCTCGCTTTTCCTGACGGGTGGATGGCGTGATAGCACTGGTATCCTCGAATTCTAACGAATGAATCTTTTGTCAAATGAGATTCTGAAATTAGGCATATATCTATCTTTTCTATATTTAGGAAAATTTCTAACTCTGGAATTTGTTGCAACAGCCCATTTGCATTCCAATTGGCGATTCTGAATGTGTTATTCATCTTCATAGATTAGTACATCATAGAAGTGATTTCATTCACTGTTTCTTGCTTATTTAACCGCTTATTTAAAGCGTCCAGGCTTCTTTCTTGTTTTAGTAGCCTTAAGTTTAATGCTTCTATATTCTTTAAAATTTTTTCAAGAATTAGGCTTTGACCGTCTTCGTTGTTACTTACTACTTCCCGCTGTTGTACAATCTGGGAGTATGTTTTTCGGCCTGCTATTGCACTTGTTAGTGGTAGTTCTACCACTGGATTTTTAGATATTGTCTTATTATTGAACATCCCACGGTTTAGCGGGCCTTGTTGTTTTTTATTTCTCAGATTTTGAAGTTCCCTGGCTACTTCACATCCTCTATAATTAGCGGGATGCTCTCCATTACAGTTTACACATTTTGGAGGCGTAGTTTTTGTGAACCTACAATCTTGGGCGAGATGTTTTCCCGAACATTTCACGCATCTAGGCTCTCGTTTGCAATATTTCTGCGTGTGATTATATCCTTGGCATTTCTTACACTGAGGTATCAAGCCTGTGGATTTTCTTAACGCTTCTATTCGAACTCTCATGTTAAGGACTGCCCTAATATTGAAATTTTTTTCCACTTTTTCCGTGCTATTAAAAGTAAGCATAAACAATGGGAGCCCCCTTTTATTCATTTTAATCCCTTGATCAGTTACAGTTTTTTCTTTCTTTAGGATATTTACCGCATCCTCTATTTTGAAGCCTTGGTGTTTAAGGTCTTCCATTATATCCTGCTTTGCACAGGTTGGATGAAGACCTCTGGCCATCACTTTAATCGGACGATCATTTTTGTCCTCATATGTGTACCATTCCTTGCCGTCATCTGTCAGCTTTGAAGCCAAGGCTCTATAACTTTCAATATCTGTTGTATTGATTTTCCAAATATTGTTGTTCAGTGCTAAAACTCTGTAATCTTTTGTAGTCACCGATTTCATTAACGATTGGATAGTACTATATTCAGTTACGCCAATAATGTTGATTGGTGGTGGAGCCTTTTCCTTAATTTTGGCAGTTTGGTTTTCCTGAGCTGGTACATTTTGCTGATTTTGATTTAATACAGCAGTTATTGAAGTGCGGCTTGAAGCTACAATCTCTGGAGAAGATTCTGCCTTCCGTTTTTTCGCAGGTCTTTTCTTCCTGTTCTTTTTTAAGATCCAGTCAGTTTCTTCTCTTAATTCTTCTTCGTCAGTGTGGTACTCTGTAGCACACTGTTCTTCTGGCTTCTTGGGTTGCAAAGCATTTTTCTCATGGAAAACTGAAGCATCCTGTTCCTCAGGTTCCTTTGATTGTAAAGAATTTTTCAGTTTCTCATTTTCTAACTTAAGAGATTTTACTTCGTTCATTAAATCCGACGTAATTTTTTCAATGTTACATAGTTGTCTGCGTAGTTCTGCATTTTCTATCTCAACTGTTCTAGCTAATGATGTTGGTGATCTTTGCACTATGGAACTTCTTCCAAATGGGTCAGAGTTCATCAGCTCTGAAGTATTGCGGTCGTTGGATATCGACGACTGGGAGCCCGCTTGCTCACCCCTCAAAGTCGCCGGCACTGGGTATCCGATTCCCTGCGCCGTAAGGTTATCTCGTTTCGAGTCCCCCATATTGGTTATTATTTTCAGGGAACCACCCTTAGCTAGTTTTGGTCCGCGAATGGAATTTTATTTCCCATTTACCCGCCCGACAAGTCAGTGAGAGTTTTCCCCTATCCGCCACCTGGGGACGCGCCCGATGGGAGTCTAGCAACTCCGCACGAGATTCCAAATTATAATTATAATTTCTTGTATGGGTATGATAGAATTTCGGAAAGCGATGTTCTCTTAGTGATTATAGTAATATTGACACTAAAAAAGGAAGTGAGCCACATGGTCTACCTGGTAAATTGATTGCTAAAGCTGGCCCGTATTTTGTTAAACCTTTAACAATTACATATTTTTAATAAATCCATTAATAGCTGTATTTTCCCTAAATTATGGAAGAGTTCCTTTATCATTCCAGTTTTCAAATCTGGCGCTGCTGCAGATATAATTAATTATCGTGGTATTTGCATCAGTAATATATTTAATAAAATGTTCGAGAAGTTAATGTTTGAGATTTTATATATGAAACGAGGCATTCAATTAATAGTTGTGGTTGGTGGTTTGTAGCTGGTAAATCGAGTTCACTAATTTCTTATCTCATCAGATTGACAATAACGTTCAAGTGGACTGTGTTTATACTGATTTTCAAAAAGCTTTTGATAAAGTGGATTTGCTTATTAATAATAATGGAACGTTCTGTTTATGATAAATTTAATGGCGTTTGTTCTGCTAAGTTTATGCCTACTTCCATATAACTTTTAAATTGAAGAGTGAATGCCTCTTGTATGCTGATGATCTCATAATTTTTCGACCAATTAAATCAGAATTTGATTCCCTACAAGAGGATTTGTAATTACTAACTGAATGGTGTAATATAAATAAGTTGAACTTAAATATGTCTAAATATAATATTATCATGTCTACTCGGAAAATAAATTTGTATTCATTTAGTTATAACTGAATGAAATTATTATAAATAGAGTTGAGGTTATTAAAGATTTAGGAATTATCCTTGATAAAAAGCTAGGTTTTAATCATCATATAGATTCGATTTGTGCCAAAGCTAATAAATTGTTAGGATTTGTACTGCGTAGATGTCAGGATTTTATGTGCCACAATATACTAATCCTGTATAATTCCATAGTAAAAAGTCATCTTGAATATTGCATACAAATATGGAACCATAGATTCACTAGGAGGCTATTCAATAAATTAACTCGGTGTTATGCACTTGATTTTTATCTGTAAAACTAACTTGAACAGCCGAAAAAAAAATGTTTATTTGTCATATCGTGTTATAATACACCGTTGCTTTCAGAAAGTTCTATATTTACACTATCTGGTGGTTTGGCGTCTATTGGAGGCGGAGGGGGGGGGGACCGAAGCTGGTAGATTAATCTATACCAGCTCCGTACCGTAACGTAACCTTCCAGTAGTGTGCGCATCACGTAAGCTGTTCTGGTCTTGTAATAGTCAGCTGTGTGATGGGTACAATTGTGCAAGGAGTAACCTGATCGCAATTCGCAAGTGTACGTACTGCCTCCTCACGGCAACCACTGGTAACTGGAGCCATTATGCAGAATGTGGCCTTTAGGGACAGGCTAAGTACGGCGCGAAAGGAGAAACCCTTGACAAAAACCCTAATCTATAAGGTGGAACAGCATATGCCGTAGGATGAATGGCTAATAGGTTAATCAGTACAAATATGCGGACCCTGGATACCAGCGATCCTCCAGATTTATTTAGCCTTCCTGTAATAAAGCTGGGTATCCTACAGGCGACTTTCTATTCCCAGCAACTCTCAAGGGTAAAATCAAAACGATAGGCGAGGCACGGGTAGGAATATACGGGAGCGGAGTGCGTCGCAGTGCAAGGTGGCTAAACGCCCACATGGCCCTACAATACTAATTCTAATTATATTCTATGTTTACACTAAACACTTCCACACAGTTCATATTTTGGTCTTATTGACAATTACTGTTCTTAACGACTTTGAAGACATTAAATTCAATAATCATTTAGGCTAAATCGATGATATGCTTGCACAGTTTATTTCCAATTTAAATTTAAATTACTTCAGAACTATTTTCATACGATACATGTTTCATAAAGACATTTCCAAGTCAGGTATGTCGTTATAGTGTACATGTCAATTTTCTTTGATTTTCAATTAAACATTAATTGTCTGGGAAAAATTACAGGTTCTCACCGTATATGTAATATAATTATATATCTCTAAACTGTTATAGTTTTTATTTTGTTTTTTTATTTTAATTGAAGAAATAACAGGGTGTTGATTTTTTTGTAAATATTGTAATAATTTGTTGAGAGATTGTGGAAAATTAAATAATGTGATTCAATTAAATATTCAGCCTACACGTAACCACATAGTCGATACACATTTTGAAAGCTTACAAATTGGCTCTTATTTATTTTACTATATACATATATCGATAAAATGTAGTTTTTTGTTAGCACATTAATTTGTTTTATTTAATTATTTTTAAGACGGATTAAATAAAAAAAAAGTCTTAGAAGCTAATTGGAATTTATTTTTAAAGTACATATATTATTCTCTGTACACAATTGACATTACGAGCGTAGTCTAGACAATGCCCTTACAATAAATTTTGTAAATTGTAACTGATTTATTATGCCAATCCTATAACCTCTTACCACTTAAAAGTAAACAAATTGAATGCAAAATTGAAAAACCTATAAATCAATTACATTTCATTTTTGAAATTTTGAAAACCATAGAAAATTCCTTAATGCATGTGTCCTTGGTGCGCGCGACAACGAACATTTTTTCGCGTGTCCTTCAATTTGGTCAACCGCAAAATATTAAAACTGTGCAATATATGAGTACTATCGCTCCAACAAAAACAAATAAAAAGAAAATGTATAGCAAGTATTTCATAACAATGCGAATTTTCGAAAGGAATGTTTTTAAGATTACACAAAGTTTAGTGAACGAATATCGTAACAATTATGTTGGTACACACCATGGAGGAACGAATCAAAAAATTTAATTTTTACAACTAAAATGGCGCCAGTCATACATATATGTAACAACCCAAAAACAAATTAACGCGCTTTTGATACGATAAATAACATTTCTTTGCGAGTACAAGACAATTAATAGTAGGTTGAGGTCTTATGTTCATTTAAGATCAAAATATGAACTGTGTGGAAGTGTTTAGTGTAAACATAGAACTTTCTAAAAAGCAACGGTGTATTATAAACACGATATGACAAATGAACATTTTTTTTTTCGGCTGAATACAAATTTATTTCAAGTGTGACTTATTAGTTTTACAGATAAGAATCAGGTACACAACACCAAGTTAATTTATTTAATAAACAATTACAAATCAAGGTTTTTAATTCGCGCTCGCTTATCCTGTATTCGTATATTTAAAAAAAAAAATATTTGCGATCTATATTCAATAAGAGAAAATAGAATTGCAATGTTTGAATCATACAGCGTGTTTCCTTCATTACAACCTTGCCTAATCCAAATATATATCTAACTAAGACTCTTAAATAAGTGAAATTTATGATCTAATTTCGAAAAAATTTATTTATTTGCAATCCTTGACTATGCATAAGTCACTCAAAGTTTTGTTATTAATTAAATTTATATATATAAATAAACAAATATGACGAATTTGACAGCCTAAAATTACCCATATTAAAATGTAATTGAACTTGTGGTCTTTATGCATCGTGAAGGTCAATGAACTATACGAAGCTTTTACTAAAATAAAATAAAAATATTGGCCGTTGACCATCATGACTGATTTTATTTTGTAGAAAATCTTGTATGTACTCGTATAACTATTCCATATATAGTTTGTTTTTAGCAAAAGAATGCAATTTTAATGTCAATTAGAATGACAAGGTCGGGCACGCAGCATCTTATACCAAAGAGGCACACGCCTATTACTTAACTACAACTCACACATTAAATAACAAATAAAAGTAAAAGGGATTGTAATTTACAATTGAATAACTTAATCAATTTGAGATAAACCCAAAATTAAAAATTTATTATAAATTGTTCATTACAATATAAGTGGGTGATAAAAAAATACTGTAACCGTTGAAATGTTTTTTTTTACTATACTTACTATACTTCTTTCTTGAAGTGGCAACAATTAATTGACCTGAAGCAAAAAATTATTTTAAGTAAATAAATTAAATATTATAAAATAAATTTTGTTGTTATTTAAACTGTCCAAAAATAAAATTAAAAAATGTATGCCAATTGCCGCCCCATTTAACAATAAAACAAAAATGCAAACGAAACCAAAAACAAGATCACTTTTTTTGTTTTTTTTTTCTTAAGATTGTGATCGCGATCGCGACGACAAAATAAATAACTTATGCAATCGTAAAAGAATTTTTTGGGTTTTGTATATTTTCTTTGACTTTCGCATGAGTGTGTCTTAAGAGTTACTTTTAATAATAATAATAATAATGTAATTGTGTTTTGGTCGAGTCGAGAAAAATACAGATACAGGTGCGGTTATATATGCCTATATTTAATCCAAAAACGCATTTAAATATCGCGTTTTATTATTATGCCTCCTATAAACGTTTTAAGATCGATATATTTAATGTTCCGTAACATTGGTCATAAATTGAGTTTAACTTTTATGTAATAATGTTTGTAATTTATTAGAATTTACATTTTTAAATGTTAATTGTTCGCTATTTATTAAGCTGTCTTACAGTTTCTAATATATAAAAAAATAATAAAAAACTTTAAAAAAATTGGGCAGTACCCTCATCAATTTTATCTGTCACCATTTAACTATTTCTAGCCAAGAAAATATCTCAGGTGGAAATAAAAAAAATATTCATATTTAAAAGTTTCATCATAGTCCAAAATATTCCTTTAATTTTTACATTAATAATTTTAAATTGACACAAAATGAGCGGCCAGGGTGCTGACCAGAATATGAAATTTATCTGGATCATCAGTCAAGGTTTCGTAAGCCTCAATCCTTTGGTAATCTTCTATTTTACGTGAGCTAGCTCACGGAAAGCATGTCTCGCTAAACAGGGAGAAACACAACTAATTGTGTTGAATTTTTCACAGTAATAGGCAGGGTTTGTACCTCATGGGCACCCCGCAGAATTCGGTTTTATCCAAAACACTGTTTCTGACCTTTGCTAGTGATAATTAAGCATAACCACCTCCAACGTAAAACACTCTCTCTCTTCACTCGCAGGCGATAGTACTCTTTCTTCTCACTAAACCCTCCAAAACGTCTTCCGTGTTGAAATATTTTGGATAATGGACGGAATGGATGGAATATTCTGGAAGTTTTCTTTCTATCTTTAATATTAAGTCTCCATTTTCCAGATAATTTTAAATTTAAATTTTCCTGTTCAAGCAAAAATGTAAATTCTAGAAAATGAAGATTTCTACTCCATATTGTTACACCAACTCCATTATCGGATACAATATACTCTGGGACGGAAAAAGGTATGAACACTTCGTTCTCCAAAAACTTGACCGCATCTATGGCTAGAGCTTTCCGAAATGGTTTGAGAAAGACAAATTTGGAATAATGGTCCAGAACAATAAATAAAAATGAATTTCCTTTCCTGGATCTAGGTTATTCGCCGAGGAAATCTATAAATAACCGTTGCATAGGCCTCAGAACCATCCTCTGTTCACCCATTTCAGTTCGAGTAACGTAATTCACCGGTTTCACTTCTTTACACATTTTGCAGTTATTTACCAACTCTTTAGCTTCTGCTGCCATTATTGGCCACTAAAAGTAGCATGGAATTCGTTCCAACACTATAGTAGTCCCAAAATATGCAGAGATTGAGGGGTTGTGAGCTTGATTTAGTATATGAATGACTAACGTTTGAGGTAAGTATAATTTCCATCTGTGCAAGTCTGTTACAGACACCGAAAGTTTTTCATTTGAGGTATTCACCAAAATTTTTCCATCCGAAACCCACATTTTAGAAAATCCATCTGTGCTATTGCCAATTTTCGTAACCAAATCTAGATACTCGTTTGATTTAAATGCAATAGAGTCCAGGTTAATGTCAAACTCAAACCCACTGTTATTAAATAAAATTTCTTCCATGAATACAATGCATCGGGTACTGTCATTTTTGATCCACTACGGTGTTTTATGGTGAAATTAAAAGCTTTTAGCTTCAAGCTCCAGCACTAACCTGCCTCTGAGCTTCTTTTGGCTCATAAGCCATTTAACGCTAGCGTAATCGATGATAACTGTGACCGGAGATCCTTCGATATATGCCCGGAACCTCTTTACACTAAGCATAGCCGCAAAACATTCCAATTCGGTAATTGAATAATTGCGCTGTGCCGCGTTCGGCTTCTGCGACATACATATATGCGATAGGATGCTCCTCCCCATCATCTCCTATCTGAATCACCACTCCTCCCACTCCCGTAGAACTGGCATCACAATGGATAGTAAAAGGTCTAGAAAAATTTGGATGCACTAGTACAGGCACATCTGTTAATGCCAATTTAATCTTTTCAAACGCTTCTTGTTGTGCAAAAGTATTTGTTTTGTTTCTTCATTAAATCGGTCAGGGGTGCCACTAACGATGCAAAAGACGGTATGAACCTCCGGTACCATCCGGCCATCCCCAAGAAGCGGCGCAGTTTCTTTAGGTTAGTAGGAGCCGGATATTCACTGACAGCCCTTACCTTAAATGGGATCAATTTTCATTTATAAGTTGATTAATTTTCGTGTGCCAAATTATTTGTATGCTAAACTTCAGGTTTCCAAATCCCGAAGGACAAATATGTTGATGTTTCCACTTCCGAATTTTTGGAAAAGGGACATTTTGTGTTGAAATTTAGAATTTTCATTTCGAAATTTGTTCCAAAATGTTAAAATTTTTGAGAAAACAAATAAAGACGATTAAAAACGGTCATTGAGAGGATAATGGTATTGCTGATTCTTTTGCAAAAGCTAGGGTTGGGTTCAAATTTATCGGCCCCGAACCAGTTGCTTCCTTACCATTTAGCTATGTTAAGAAGGCGATCAAAAACTGAGCTATAAGCGAATTAAAACAGCAATGGCTTGCTACTTGTAGCTGCCGCATTGCGCAACTTTTTATTAATGGACCTAACTTGAGTGTCACTAAGATGGCTTTATCTCTCAGCAAGAAACAATTAAGAGTTTTGATCGCGACCTCACGGCTATTTTAAAGTAGCGCATTGGGGCTATCTCAGGATGCTTATGCGAGGATTGGCTTGAAGACGATTATGATTGCATTCACTTCGTGTGAAGTTATTCTGCTTTCAACGAAGTTAGGTTGCAATTATTTGACTCTAGATCTACTGCTGTCTTCCTTGCCTTGGCGTAAATTACTTCAGTTTATTCTCTTCAGATATTTCCCAACATGTTTCAACAGTTTTCATAATTTTTATTAATTTGGTTTAATTTAGAATGCATTTAGAAGCTTTTAATTAAAATTGCAAAATTATGATTTCTAAAATTGTTATATATAATTACAAGACTTGGATCGTGTTCACGCATAAGGGCTTAGACCAATTTAGAAATTTAATTTTTGCCCAAAGTTTTTTAAATCTACCATCTGGAATTGAGAATTCCGAATATCAACGATTTTAAAATTTTTATATTGTATTATGGAAAATTTGAGTATTGTAAAAATTTGCAAGTGGCATTGAAAATTTTTGATATATTTAAACAGGTTGAATGTTGAGCCAATTTAACCATGTCCTTGCAATTTTTAATAGTTTGGTTTGCCGAAATTCCGTAAATATTATTTAAAACTGGATTCGAGTATTTATTCAATATGTTAAGGTCTGAGCTGATTACGATTCCGCAGATACTTTTAGTAACTATACAATAATAAAATTTACTTCATGATGTTTGAATTAGGAGTTGAGCCATAGTTTGGATGTTGTTATTAATAATAAAATTTTTGATCAGTGGTGGAAGAGCCGAACTTGAAATTACGGCGAAGCACACACTACACATTCCATGAAGATTGATTTTTAATGAAATATCTAAATAGTACAAAATTTATTTAATTCGGGGAGCGGCATAACGGGATTGGCAAATGTGAATCCCAAGATTGAAATTTTCCTGGATTATTCCAATCTCAAATTCAAAAGTTTGTAAATGAACGGATTTAAAGATGTTAAAATGAAATTGTTGGATTTTTATTTCATATCGATATAAAGGCTAAAGTTTTTTGGTTTACAAATCGTTTTAGGGGTTTTAGGATTATTGGGTGAGAATAAATAATTTGAGCAAGAGTTTACAATGCTAAACTTGAATTAAAGGAACGTCACAATATTTGAATTATTTTAGTAAATTGATGAAGCTTACAGTTTCATGCGCAAAGCTAAATCAAAATTTTTGAAAAAAGTTTGAAATTGGAGAAATATGCAAAAAAAAAATCTGAAGGTCATATCTTAATGCCATGTAAATTAACCACATTGTATTTCTAACTTGATGGACAACATGTCTCACTTCACTATAAAACAATTATTGTTATTGACACATTCATTAGACATTAAAAATTCGATTGGCATATCAGGAAATTTATATAAAACTGGAAGTTGGTACCAAACCAAATAAGAGCTTAAAAAAACTCAAATTCCTTATCAACAAAAAAAAAAACTGAATTCCAATTAAAGAACGCAAGTAAATTATTATTAAACAACTAATAAATAATCACAAATCGAACTGAAGGCGTTATACTTCTTCATGATTCAAGAAACTAAATCCAGTTTTTGCAATCTGTGAAAGAAAATTGTTTCGCGTTTTTTGTATTATATGTTACCTTCAATCATCGCTCACACACAATTAATCCACCCGCCAAATTTTTTTTTCTGTAATTAAAACTTACATAACTTATCGAGGTAGTTTTTTGTAAAATCTGTGGCCATCTGTGAAATCGTTAATCCTGTAATAATTCGAATGTAAAAACAACTATCATTTATGCGAGTCTTTGGTTTTTTACGATTCGCGAATTACAAAAAAGAAAAAACAAAAAATTAGATTCTTGATCTAGATCGAGTTGTCTCACTTTAACTCGCGTGTGCCAATATTACACTCCTTTCACTTTTCTTTTTGAATAGTTGTTGTTGTAGTATGCGCGACAATTGTATAACACAACAGTGGAAATTGTTGCATTAATAATTAGTGTGTGCGAAATGGGTTCGCATTCCCCCAAAAAAATATATTGGAAGGGTTGGTCTCATCAGAGATTATATTATACATATGTATATAAAATAAATACTTACATCACTCTCTAATTTGGTGTATATGGTGCACACCTTTATTTATTGTTTTGTACTTCTCTTTGATTTAATTGATATTCAATAACAATTTTTTTATCCTTCAATTTCGCGATCGCAATTTTGCGTTAAGTCTATATGAGAAGAAAAAAAAAACTAAAGTAAAAATCTTTGGTGGGGTTACATTACTTACACTTAATTTGAAATGGGGCAATTTTTTTTCGCTTGTATTTCAATTTTAGTTTGCAAAAAAAAAGTTTAAAAAAATAAAAATTTTGTGTGACCAGTATATAAGAAACTTTAGGGTTAGGCCGTCCATCAGTCTCGTGGTACTACTCTACAATATTTGAAGTGTAGAGAACATTTTATTTTATTATATTTTGTAAAACGATTTTTTTTTTTTTTTGAGTTTTTCTGGTAAAACGGATAATTTTTTTGTTAAGTGAAAAAAATATTTTGGTTTTCAGTTCTAGTGAATTATAAAGAATTTTTTTGGAAATAATTTAAAAAAAGAAAAGTGCATTGAAAATATAATATAAAAATGAAGGTGAGAAAGAAAATTTATAAACGGTGTGGATTATGTGAATATCTATTCAAAGTGAAAATTTTAATTGTGAATACAAAATGAAAATGGATTTACAACAAATGGACCTTAAGGATAACGAGCACACATATTTTTGGATTACAATACTCAAATTTATTTTTGATTTGAAACAAGAAATTCTAGAAACTCATTTTTTTGTTTTGTTTAATTTTTGTATTTGCAGAAGTTTTTCGGACTTCTGATCGTCAGCCATCTGTTGTTGACAACATTGGCGAGCCCGGCACCCGATTGTGGCGATAACCAAAACATAGGATACAATTATCCAGCCCCACAAGTTCAATTTTCGGTTGGACAAGGTGTTAAACAAGTTAGCATATCTCCCGGATTTTCGTCGTACTCTGAAGGAGCCGATGTAAAATACCAATCTGTCGGTGAATCATATAATTCGTACTCCGAAACTCCCGGATATTCTGCCTTCTCCGCTGGACCAGCATTAAAAGTGACAAACTATGTGCCTGGTAAAATTGCCACTGCATATACCCCAGCCATTACATACGCAAAAACAAATGGTTTTGTTACAGCCGATCAATCACCAGCAGCTAAATACGCTACAGTCGTACCATCTGGAATTGGTTATGCAACAACGGCAGGGCTTGGAAATTATTATTCATCGGGTAAATATGTAGCACCATCGGTTGCAACTTATGCTGCCGCTGCACCAGCCTACGTAGCTCCTGCAATCCAAAAATATGTTTCATCACCAACGATTACATATCAAGCTCCGGCGGTCGCCAAAATTGCTACTGTTTCAAATGCTTATCTTCCACCCGTAAACACATATTTGCCAGCCGCCCAAAAATTCGTTACATCTCCAGCTATTTCCACGTATCAATCATCACCAGCGGTGTCGGCATATTATTCAACCCCAGCCATCTCAAAAGTAGTTTCATCACCCGGTTTTAGCTACTCGACTTCAGAATCATTTGGCAAGCTCGCATCATATGGTGCACCCACCGTAGCCACATATGCACCAGCCGCTAAACTATTAGCTGCTCCAACATATGCGTCATACGCATCTGGATCATACGGGTCGTCATCAGCTTACCAATCAGGTGCTTCATATGCAAAATTAGCTGTTTCTCCAGCTGTCGCTACATACTCAAGTGGACCAGCAATTTCTGCTTACTCATCCGCACCCAGCGTTTCTTCGTCGTACGTTTCAGGCCCAAAAGTTGGTTATACAGGAGGTTTTGCGTACAATTCTGGTGCTAAACTCGTTTCACCAGCTGTTGCAAGTTATAGCGCTGGACCCGCCATCGCTTCGTATTCAGCAGGACCTGCATTAGCTACCTACTCGTCAGCTCCAGCTGTCGCTAAATTTGCCGTTTCTCCATCAGTAGCCACATACTCTGCTGGCCCAGCCGTCGTTTCCTCTTACAATTCTGGACCAATTGCCTCGACATACACGTCAGGCGCCACATTTGGTAAAATTGCTGTTGCACCAACAGTAGCCGCTTATTCAGCAGCCCCAGCCGTAGCTTCGACATACGTATCTGCACCAACAAAACTCGCATACACATCAGGCCCTTCATATTCAGCTTCTTATGTATCAGCACCAGTAGCTAAATATGCGGTATCACCATCAGTTGCTACATACTCATCCGGTCCAGCGGCCTCATTAGGGTACTACTCAGGAGCATCTGTAGCCAAACTTGCCGTTAGTCCAACACTTGCCACATATGCCGCCCCAGCTGCTAAAATTATTTCATCACCATCAGTAGCCACCTACACATCAGGATACAGTTCAGGACCAGCTGTTGCTACCTACAATGCAGGACCAGCTGTAGCTACTTACAGCTCAGGACCAGCAGTCACTAAATATGTATCATCACCTGCATCATCAGGTTATTCATACTCGTCAGGTGGATCTTCTTCATATTCATCAGGTGGTTCATCCAGTTACTCGTATTCTGCTCCTGCAGTAGCTAAAGTTGCATCGTATATCTCATCACCAAAAGTAGCTTATTCCGCTGGCCCAGCCGTTGCCACCCTATCAAGTGGTCCAATTGTTGCCGGTTATTCATCTGGCGCGGGCATTGCCAAATATGCTGTATCCCCAAGTGTTGCCACATACTCGTCAGCTCCATCCGTCTCGTCATCATACGTATCGGCACCAAGTGTAGCCTATTCAGCCGGTCCAGCAATTGCCAGTCAATCATATGTTTCAGGTGGCGCTTTAACCAAAACTATTGGAGGTGGTGCAGTATCATCATATTCAAGTGGTCCAGCCGTTGTAAGCTCATACTCATCTGGTCCAATTGTATCAAAAACTGTTGGATATTCAGCTGATGGTGGTTATTCATCAGGTGGATATTCTTCAAACAGCTATTCATCCGAAGGTGGATATTCATCCGGCGGTTCAATCACAAAGGTCTCAACTGTACCAGCTGTTGCCACATATGTTTCATCGCCAGTAGTAGCCAAAGTAGCTGTTACCCCAGCAGTTGCTACTTATTCGGCGGGACCAGCCATTGGAGCTTATTCAACAGGACCAGTTGTTGCTAAAGTAGTAGGAGGAGGATATTCAGATGGTTACTCATCATCCAGTGGATTCTCGACAGCTGATTACTCAGCAGGTGGATACTCATCAGGTGGTTTTTCAAAATTGGTGACAACTCCTGTAGTCTCGAAAGTAGCTGTAACACCTGGTATTGCCACTTATACATCATCACCAGCTTATAATGCATATTCTGCATCACCAGCTGTTACTAAACTTGGACTATCCGGATATTCAGCTATTGGTGGGGGTTCATCGTCCACTTACCATGGTAGTGGGGCATCATCAATTGGTGGAGCTAAACTCGTAAGCACTGGTTCAATAGGATATGGCACAGCTGGTGGATACTCTGCGGGCGGATATTCAAGTGGTGGAGCTAAATTAGTTACTGGTTATTCTGGAATTGGTTCAGGATTAACTTCATCATCTTATCATGGAAGCGGAGCTGCTGCAATCGGTGGAGCTAAACTAGTAAGCACTGGTTCATTAGGATATAACACAGCTGGTGGCTATTCTGCCGGAGGATATTCAAGTGGTGGAGCCAAATTGGTTACTGGTTATTCCGGAATCGGTTCAGGATTAACTTCATCATCTTATTATGGAAGCGGAGCTGCTGCAATCGGTGGAGCTAAATTGGTTACTGGTTATTCAGGAATTGGTTCTGGATTAACTTCATCATCTTATCACGGAAGCGGAGCCGCTACAATTGGTGGAGCTAAATTGGTTGCTGGTTCTTTAGGTTATAATGCTGGTGGATATTCAGCGGGCGGATACTCAGCTGGTGGATACTCAGCAGGTGGTTACTCTTCAGGTGGATACTCTTCAGGTGGATACTCAGCTGGTGGATATAGTAACGGTGGATACTTAGCAGGTGGATACGCCAACGGATATGCTGGTGGTTATTCAGGGGCACAATATGCTGCCGGTCCAGCTATTGCCACATATGCAGCATCACCCGCCGCATACATTAGAAAAACTCCAGTTCAAGCTGCCGTAATCAAACCTGTGACCTCAAAACATCTTGAATATTACGTAAGTATGAAATCGTCATTTGTATGTGCACGCCTTAATAATTTTTATTGTTTCGATCACAGGATGATCATCCACGGTACGCATTCGAATATGGTGTAAATGATCCCTACACCGGTGACGTAAAACACCAAAAAGAAGAACGCGATGGTGATGTAGTCAAAGGCGAATACTCTCTAGTCGAACCCGATGGCAATGTGCGCACAGTAAATTATTATGCTGATTGGGAAACAGGATTCCATGCAACAGTGACAAATAGTCGCGATCAAGTGAAAAAAGTAATCGTTAAACGTAAGGCATAAAACTAAAAAAAGGAACACTGTACACACAAACACATAAATTATCATAAACACATACAAATCTTTATCTTATCTACATTTAAATTTAATTTAAGAAATTTCATTTAATTTTTATTCCTTCTCTCTCTCTCTCTCTCTCTCTTTCATTAATTTGTTGAATTGTCTTAAAACTCTATATTTCTCTCTTTCTATTATATGTAATATGTGTCGCTATCCTCTTTGTTTATTATTATTTATAAATTTAAATTAAATTAAATATAAATTATATAATTATATATCACGAAATGCATTACACCCCCCCTATAATCTGCGCATGTGTACCAACCTTAAGTTAAGCAAAAAAAAAAAACAAAAAATGAAACAAATGCCTGCATGATTACCATCTTATAAATCACACACAATGTAAATATATTTCAAAACTATCCCAACTCCGCACTATCCCCTTCCCCCAAATACCCGCCCCTATTATATCGATCGAACGAATTAAAATTAAAATTTATGTAATTACAAAATAATTTATTTAAACAAAAAAAAAAAAAACAAAAAAAAATTTTGTGATAAAAGTGTCATAATATTTAAAAAATATTTTCTATTTTTGTAAAAATATATAATTTTAGAAATGAATAATAAAATAAAATTTAAAAACTATAAACCACGTGTTTTGCCTCATTTTCATTAAATCTAGGTATAATGCATAATTATGGTGGCGAACGTAGTTGCGTTTTGATCGCGAAGGTCTTACATACTTATAATCCATATTTGCTTTTATTTTTTAATGATCGCGCATAAACGTCATACCCATATTTGATTATATACCTTAATCAAGGTTTTACTGGCTCGCTGCCATTCATTAATATGAGATAAAAACAAAACCGAATTGCGATGCAATTGCATAATATATGATACATTTACTTCACCCTATTTTTACCTCCATATCACATAAGAGTCGAGCAAAAAATAATTACAATCCCAGGTTATGTACTTTTATGTAACAGCGCGTGTACACACACATAAACATTTTATATACGACGACGACGGTTTTTTTTTTTATCTCATATTACTTGTCTTAAGGCGAGTGGTGTCGCGCACTGAGATATGTTGAGGTTTAATTTTTTTTTTTTTTTTTTACATGTAAGTTGTACTCGCATTTTATTTCAATGAAACTTTTTTTAATGATGTAACGAGAAACATGATAATTTTTCAAACGAAATATTGATCTAGATTTGAATAAATATTTGTATTAATTGCATTTCATATCAAATCAATATTTTTTTATAATTTCAAAGATTTAAAATAGAAATTGTATTTAACATGTATGCTATGTTGAACGGTTTGTTATATAGGCGGAAATTGAAATCTGTCAATTTATTGAAATTAATAACGGGACTGGCAAATACCCCTTGCTGAGCACCATTACGGTTACTTATCGAATATTCAGCTTAAACTAAACTAAGTAATTACAACTGAATATAATTCGTCTAGTAATTACGTGTAATATAACCCATTGGTTACTTTATTAATTTAGCTGCTCTAGCCAGTGTGATATAACGCAAGGCACCTAAGGGCCCGTGAATAGTGGATACGCTTTGTTTTTTCAGAATGATTTTCCAGATGGAATGTTTCGATATGATTGAACATCTCGTCTGAATTCCTGGAATATTTATTTTTTAGTACTTGCTCGACTTCTCCCTATAAGTTATTCATTTATAAAAAATGTAGGAGAAGAACCTTCGGTACATTACCTTAGTTTGAGAAAGAGAAGTTTGTCTGTATTAAAATCAATAAGATCCTTTTCGGTTTTTATAGACAAAATATACTAACAATAATGGCATTAACAACATTTTTATGAACGTAGAATTTCAATCTGAAAAGACTCGCATACATACTTATAATGAATGACACGATTGAAACCAATTTTAAAATAATTCTGAGCAATTTTATCAAGCCAAATTGCTTCCCCACGGATAATATTAATGATAAACGAAGGAAACCACCTACCACTGGCGGAAATCTGTATAGGATATGCAGTTCAATCATTCATATCACTGAATAGATTGCAAGAGTGATTTGACGAGTTTCTGGTTCTGACAAGCAATATCAAACAATTTTATATTAAACTAGCTGAATAGATAAAATTGAGATTTAATTTTAATGATCTGGTTATAAATCACTTAAAATTAATAAATCTAGTTAATTTACTTTCATCCAGAATGTCCTCAATAACAGCTCTATTAAATTTATTTACAAATTTGGGCAAAATGAAAAAGAAAAAGACGATATATTGGATGAGGTAAAAATCCTTATGTTGTCTACACATTTGGTACCAAGTGAACAGTAACATCAAACAAATATCGGGGAATTTTGGTGTAAAATTGGTTCGGTGCAGTCCTTTATTTGGAAAGTAGGCAAAATTTATGTACAGTACGGAAAGAATTTTTCTAAATTTAAACATTATTAATACCAAACTAATCAACCGATTATTAATTAATAATATAGACTCAATTGTGGCAGCACAAGAATTAATATCGGAGAGCAAGGAAAGTCTTAAGTTCCAATAAAATAAGCGAAGTTTGGGTACCGCGCCCGGAATAAAACTTATTTTAATTTGAGACAAATACAAACAAATTACGGACAGATTAGCTTAGATTTAAAGTTGACCCTACATAATATGATATTTTGCAGCAACATTTTCGTTACAAGTTGAAAGTTGACGCTAAATTTCTCTGGACAATGTGATTTAATTTTTTTTTTAAATGTGATTTTATATGTACCTCCTTTAAAAGTAATCGCAATTGACGATTGGAGGATAGTGGGTACCATGTAGCGGAGAAATTTGGAACTGAACGAGCTATCCCAATTTGACGTTTAAGATATTATGAAACGTCATTTATGTTGATATTTCGTTATTATGAAATGTTATTTAAGGATAGCTTCCTTTAATTTAAAAAAATATAAACACTTAAGTGCTGATGTACATAATACGCGCGTGATTTTTTGTTTTTATGGAATGTCATTTAAGGATAGCTTGCTTAATTTTGAAATTTCCTGGTAGGTCGGCGTTTTCGAACATTTACAATCGTCAATAGAGTAATTATCATGTTTTATTGACAAAAAGAATTGGATACTTTTGGATACCTGTTTTTTTTACTAATTGGATACTTTTTTGTTTTTTCAAACAGTAACACTGGTATCGACACTAAAAAATGAAAACCTTCCTTGAGTTTTCTATGTGGTAGTTTGGTTCCGTACTGAAAAGTTCGCACGAATAAAAAAGTTCGGTCTACTCTTCAGGTAGTTACGACCAAACTACAAAAACACACTTCCAACTTCTACATTATGTATGAGGCAAGAACGTATTGACTAAGCGAATTATATTCACTAAATCAAAACGTCAAGCAAAACTTCAATTCTACGTGTTTTATGCCCACACAAAAAGTACAGAGATTTCATTTTGATATTAAAAAAAACGAGTATTTTTTAAGAGAAATCAATAAATGTTTATTTAATTGTAAAGAGGAAGGTATGCCATTAACATTTGAAAACGCCACGGCAATGCTTGCAGCACCATATCCTTTTCATGAAATTTTCCTTGACCAATCGAAATCGAATTCCATCTTTAAGGTCTTGAATCGATTGTGGAGCATTGGAATAAACCTTATCTTTCACGTGGCCCTAAAGAAAAAAGTCTAAAGGTGTTAAATCACAAGATCTCGGTGGCCAATTGTGATCAGCTCTTCGAGAAATAACACCATTAGTAAACTTTTCTTTCAAAATTGTGATTGTTTCGTTGCTTGTATGGCACGTAGCACCGTCTTGCTGAAAATAAACGTCGTCCACATCAATATCTTCTAATTCCGGCAATAAAAAATCATTAGTTAGAGCTCGGTAGCGCAATCCATTCACCGTAACAGTTGGACCAGCCTCATTTTCGAAAAAGTAAGGTCCAATCACACCGCCAGCCCAAAAACCACACCAAACAGTGACACGTTAACGATGGAGAGGCTTTTCAACAATCATTATTGTATTTTCTGAGCCCCAAATGCGAGAACTCTGCTTATTAACGAAGCCTCCCAGGTGAAAATGGGCCTCATCACTGAAGATGATTTTTCGATGATAATCCGGATCATTTTGATGCATTTGAAGGACTCATTCAGCGAAGATACGACGTTTATGGTGATCGACCGGCTTGAGTTCTTGTGTTAACTGAACTTTAAAAGCTTTAAGACCTAAGTCTATATGCAAAATACGGTGTAATATCGTTTGTGGAATCTCTAATTCCAAAGATCGACGAGGAATCGAGAAACCTGGGTTTTCTTCAATACTACGGGCTACAGCAGCAATAATCTCAGTTGTTCTTGAGCGACGCACATGATTTCGATTCTTCACGTCACTAACTTGTCCCAACAGCTCAAATTTTTCTACCAGTTTCACTATTGCCGGCCGAGAAAGTGCTTCACGACGACCAAAAAGTTCTTTGGGTTTGCGAGCTGTGACTGCAAAACTTTCACCATTTTTGTAGTGAATTTTAATAATTTCAATGCGTTGTTGAATCGTGTATCGTACCATTTTTAGTAGTTTTTACTTGTCAAATGTCAAAAGATGACAGCTTTAAAATTGACAGCTGCCTAAGTAGCAGGCTATTCAAAATGAAACCTCTTATTGGAAAACCCTGTATATAAAAGATTACATGTACAAGTACATAGATCAATAACCAAAAATTATGTATATAAATGATGCAAATCAATAATATTCACAATATTTTTCTATTAACTAAATAAATTATGGGCTCCGTTCCGCAATGGTTTTCAATTTATTATAGTGCGTGACCAAAGTTAATACCAAGAACATTACCTAAGTTCTTTAATAAAGTTAATAATCTCGATAAATAAAAATAATAGGGATAATAAAAAAAGTATCTAGAATAACAGTCGAGTAAGAACCCTCATTTTTAATCATAAGAATAACAAACATCGCCCGCCCTTTAGTTATTGCTACAACAACATATACATTTATAATGGGGAAGATGATAATAACTTAGCGCATGATCGTATATCCACATCTCCGAAAGAAAACTAATAGATGAATCTGATAGTTGCGTCAAATGTACTCATATACTTCAAAATTTTCGCGCAACAGTGATTGTTTTAATAATAAACAGACAAATTAAAGATGCTGTTTAGAGATCATTATAGGGCAAAGTGCTGTTAAAATTTGATAAAATGGGGTTATTCAAAAAAATACGTTAAATAAATTTCTACCTAATTTCCAATTTTATTTACTGGTACAACAGATAATTTTTACACGAGTTGCCGCTGGTGTACGAAAATGTGAATGAACGAAATTCTGTGGCCAATAACTGGACATAGAGCTTGTTCTCAGAATTCTTCAAATATTCCCAGTTTAAAACAAATATATTCCAGATCGTCATGCCAACGGTCATTTGGATCGCTTGAATATTTCTACACATTTCGCAGAAAATTCAATTTTATTGAAAATCAACTGAACTATACTGCCGTGCTAAGAAAAAAAGTCATAAGCGCCAAAAGTCGAGAAATGCGATAAGGGCATATTTGAATTCTTCAAACAAATACCTATATTTCTGCTTTTTTAGAAAATCAAATATCGTTCATCAAATGCCATAAAATTTCGTTATTTAACAGTCAAGTTTCATATAAAGACATGGCAAACAAAAATAGAAAAATTGAGATTACTCAAAACTAGATACAAAAAGGCAGATGTGACTTTTTCTCTTAGCACGGCAGTATAGCCCACAAATTCAGAGCCAGAAAAATCGAAAATCTGCAATATTGCTCCGATTTTGACCTCTTTCAATAGGCATTGAGACCTGTAATCGTCATGCCAACGGTCATTTGGATCTTGGTCATTTGGTTATTTAGAATAGTTGTAGCCACTTTACAGTAATACGTTCCCAAACATGTTTTAATCATATCTGCTGTACCAGACAAAACTTTAGCTTCACTGTCTTGATTTTTCTATGTGAGTGGACACGTTTTGATTTCACAAATTTTATGCTTATTTTGGTTACGTGGTTTTTTTATCTTTGCTATTTCTTATTAAGTGGCTACCTCTTGTTGTTTGGCTTTGCTTATTTTTTGCAACAGGAACTTTGCTGCGTTTGGTAGGTTAATTTTAAACCAGCGTAACATTTCTCTTGGATGATGTGTTTTCAGAAACAAGCTGTAATTTTTTAGCACTTTAAGCTTCAAAATACACAATCATTATTCAATGAAAAGACAGCACCTTGAAATTTTTTACTCTTCAAATTTTTGCAATAATAATCGTTGAAACGCCATAACTTCACATAGCAAATTATTGATGTTCGAAAAATATTTCTTAAATTTTGTTGTTTTTAAATCAATTTCTTTTTATACGGTAATTTTAATAATTTTCGTATCACATGCCGGTGAAGTACACAAATTGACTGAATGGCAGCATGGTGAATGGCTGCAATTTGTGCAAATTAAACATTCAAAAATTGATAGTTTCTTTGATATTTCCAATTTCTTGCAAGCACTATTCCTACATTTCTTGCCTTCAAGATAGGCCGGTTTAATTTTTCTCGTCAAAATATAGAATTTTCACCTTCAAAATTCACAAATATGTATTACACAAATTATTTGTAAATATCTTTGTTAAAATAAGATAAAAATAAAACTAAAACACACAATAACAGCAAACACAAAGAGCACGAAGAAATATTAAATAAAGAATTTAAATGGAATTTAATAAAATTTTTAGGTGACGAAGAAAATAATTTCGATGTTTAAAGCAACGCTTGCTACGAATTTGAGGTGATACGGCTTCATTTGTTCTCCTGGCAATCGATATGAAAAATCGATATTTAAATTTTGAAAAATGTCTTACCGTACAATTGAAAAATGAACTTTTGTTTATTGTACTCTTTATGGCCACACTTTTTTAGAAATTACTGGCCATGCAATTCCTAGGCAACCAATCAACTTTTAATAATATCCATTCAACAAATTATACAGAAATGTAAAACAGTTGCGCGAGCTAACAAAATTAAAAACAAAATACGGTAAAATGAAATGCCTATAGGAGGAATTTTTATTTCGAGTGTCTGTTGTATGGTGCGTCGTTGTCCTGGGACAAAATCTCAAATGTCAAACATTTACATAGGAATTCCTATGTAACACAAGCGTAAATAAACTGTTATTTATGAATGATATTTCTTGATTTATTGGAATTTTATAAGAGGTTTTCATTTATAAAGTGTTAATGAAAACATTTTAACTTTAATTGGAAGATATTTTTCTATTTTATTTAAAATAAATTTAGAGGTGTATATCTAAGTAAAACATGTCAAGATACGAATATTGTTGTTTTATAAAGATAATTTATTAGTTTTTGTGATGAAACGTTAGTATCTGCAATGTTACAAATTAGTCCTATTAATATTTATTTAATTTTTTTAATACTAAATCCCAGACACACCATCTATATGCAAACTCTCTTACTACTTGAAAAATCCTCCTATATAGGGCTTGCTTATAGTAACAATATTCGCCGCTGTTTTTAAATGCAGCACCCTCGGTACAGGTTAGCATGTCAAATGTTATTAGTGTTTTGTATCAAAACTGAATGGGGAATTAATTAACACAAAGGAATTTTTATATTTTAAAATGTTTATAAGGCTTTAAAATGTTTATAAGGTAAACGTTGAACTTTATTGTAACCTTTATCACGACGGTAATGACATCTGATGTGCGGAAACAAAAACAAACTCATTTTGCATGCCCCATTGCGATAATTTTAACTGTTGAAAAATATCTAGTGTTCTAGTTTAACGTTATTTCGAATTTTGTGGCCCGTATAAGAAAAGCAAACTTTTATAGAAGTTTAGAGCACGGAAAACGGAGAAGAAAGCTTTTGTAGGAAAACGAAATTTTACCTCCGGAAACAGTTGGTCGGGGCAAATCGAAAGAAATTGTTTTGGTAGTTGTATTCTTACTATGTTTTATTTAATAATTTTATGGTTTATATACAGTACCTCGAAACTAAGGCCCAATCGTCTCAATGGAAGTTTCCTGAAGAGGCAAGACTGAAAGTGCTCGTCAAGTTCGATCGAATGTGAGGGTTCTGTTCACTATTTTACTGTTATCTTCGGTTTCAATGACATACTCGAGTTCTTATCACCTGAAAGTTATCCGCTGCATGCGCTAAATAATCCGAATGAAACGCCAGAATTTGTGGCGAAATATCTCAACGCCATTGTACCACGATAATGCGCATGTTTACACTTCTTTGCTCGTTCGTAAATTTTTGGTCAAAAGCGATACCGTTATGATGTCTCAGGCTTCCTATTCGCCTTACATGTTCCTGCGCCTTCTTCCTGTTCCAAAAACTAAATTGACGAAAACAACAAAACTCTGTGACCTTTGAACTAAGCATCCAATACATGGCCATACAAATGTCAAGATACCACTGGGTCAAATGTACCAACATAACAAAAAATATTGTGACGAGCTTTCTGTGTTTGTTGAAAATATTTGATATTCATTCCAAAGGTACCAAATTAATTTTATCGTTTCCCATTTCCCACGTTTTTTTGCACGTTTGCTACGTATTTACGCGATCACTGATATAAATGGTTAAAATAAGTGCTCGAGCACGCGAGAGAGATGTATCATAATATGTTTCACTGTTGCATTTCTTTAAATTGTTGTTGTTGCCCATAATTCGTCTTCCGTGCCAAGATTCGTGTGGCATGAGAAAATGAAATCTTCCGAGGCGTATATGTCACTGTGTACGATGAGCTTTGAAACCATAGAATTCAATAAATCAATAACAGGCCTAGAATCTATATACTTTACCATGAAGATAAACTGATAATACTACAAGTTGCACTGATGTAATAAACGGTTACGGTCTGCAACGGTGTACCATGAAGCGATTAATAAAGATTTTCATTTTACTCTTCTTTTGTGATGAGGATGCATTTTGTTGCTCATGTAGTTCTTCCGTAAATATTTTCAATATCTCTTAAACAAGCTTTCACTGCCATTTTCTATTTCATCAAAAATGTATGTAAATTTCGGATTGAACGCCAACAAATAAAATTATTGTTTTGTCAAATATGTTAGTGGCTGTCAAATTTGGTTTAAAATGATTTAGTAGCAGATCTCAGATAATAATCACCGTACAAATCCACACCATTGCTGCGCTGAATTCATTAGGGGTTTCCTTTAGAACATGTACCTCGTGTAGAGTTTTCTGAAATCTCTCTGAATTTGCAATAGCATTAAGGGCTTTGCATTTTTATTTCAGAAAATCGTTTGAGCCACCGATTCGTGTACTGTCACATGTAATCTTTGGATATGTACAATTGAGTACAATATTGATAACTCGAATACTCTGTCAATCTGATATTTTTTCCTGACGTTAACCAGTGTGGACCAGACCTCCACAAATGATTATTTTTCAGTTGTTCCAAGAAAATACCCCTCGATGTGAAATCGTGTAGCTCCAAGCATAGTAAGCTTACTTGTTTGATGGGAGCAATCCTTGCGTCACTAAACCCCTACCTGTTCTAATAACGACTGAAAGTTTGGTCCAACTATACTAACAAATCATTTAGCGATAGGTTAGATGTAGATCTATCGTCAAACGCCACACGTAACTTAGTAGTTGTATAGGGTTTTCCAATAGGGTCTTGACAACTTTGAATTTAATTTGTGAACGCACCCTTTGACTAATCATCGAACTGTCACTGTCAATTTATTCAGTAAACGCAACATTTTCATCATGGTAAAGTACACGAACGTACAACGTCTGCAAATTGTAAAAATTTACTACCGAAATTCGGAGTCGGTAATTCTCGCCCTAGTAGACAGGCACTAACAAGTTTAGTGCAAAAATTTGAGTCTACATATTCGTTGTGTGATGTTGCCGTGCCAGTCAGACAACGGGTTGGTCGAAGTGTCGAAAATATCGCTGCCGTTCAGGCGTCCGTAGCAAACGATCCAAAACAGTCAATTCCACGGCGTTCTCAAGAATTGGGCATCGCCCAGACCACTTTATGGCGAATTTTGCATAAGGATCTTGGTTTACACCCATACAAGATCAACTTGACTCAAGAATTGAAGCCGATGGACCATTCGAAGCGACGTACGTTCTCCGATTGGGCTCTGGATAAGATGCGCCAAGATGATGAATTTCATCGCAAAATCATCTTCAGTGACGAAGCTCATTTTTGACTCAATGGGTTCGTCAATAAGCAAAATATGCGTTATTGGTCGGGTGAAAATCCACATGTGCTTCATGAATCAACACTTCATCCACAAAAAATAACTGTTTGGTGCGGTTTGCATGCCGGCGGCGTCATTGGGCCATATTTTTTCGTCGACCATAACGATCGTCACGTTACTGTGAATGGCCATCGTTATCGCGCCATGATTACCGATTATTTTTGGCCCACATTGGAAGATATGGAGTTGGACGACATGTGGTTTCAACAGGACGGTGCCACAAGCCACACAGCACATGTTACAATCGATTTACTGAAAAGCAGTTTGATGAGCGTCTTATCTCAAGAAGCGGGCCAGTCAATTGGCCGCCTCGTTCGTGCGATTTAACGCCTTTTGACTATTTTCTTTGGGGCTTCGTCAAGTCATTGGTCTATGCCAACAGGCCGAAGACGTTGGAAAAGCTCAGAGCCAACATTAAACGCGAAATAGCGGCCGTTTCGGCCGAAATGTGTGGCCGAGTCATCGAAAATTGGGTCCAACGAATCGACCGCTGCAAACGTGCCCGCGGTGGTCATATGAACGAAGTAGAGTTCCATTCATAAATATTTTGATTGTACTTCAAACCGATAATAAAGTTTTTGAAATATCTCTAATAGTTTGCGATTAATTTAAAAAAAAAGTTGTCAAGTCCTTATTGGAAAGCCCTTTACTTACCTTTATTACTCCGTGATGTGGTATGCAATAATTTTGTGGATTTGGCTCACCGATTAAGCTCATATGTAGCCAAGTGCTTCGTATTCTTCCATGAAATTGTGATATAGTTGCTTGAAATTTTGGTCTTTGATGAATCTGCCTTCCATTGGTTTCAAACGCTGTAGCGCTGTTATCTTCTTCGGGCGTAAATTCACTACCGTTAGGCACGTTCTCCAGCTCCCAAAATTGTCTCAATGTCTACATCTACCGTGGTGTTGGATGTTTCTGAACTTTCTCTGTCTATATCATTGGGTATTTCAATTATTATCCATCCAAACCTGGTGTTATAAGCGGATATATTTTCAAAATCAATTTTATTCAAATAATCAAAAATTATATTTACTCCAAATAGAATGTCAATATCTCCGAATCCAAATAGCCGATGTTATTCGGCAAATGTTATTTTGATTAATCTTATTATTGTCATGTTGATTTGCAAAATTCTTTATTGAGATGGATCGATGGGCAACCGCTCTTGTTTTATACGCGGTTCTGCCAAGTTTGATACTTCAACTTAAACAGATCTCTTCGTTCTACCAATATCTTAGTGTCCAATTCCTTTAATAAATATTGAATTGTTGTTTCTCGATAATTGCAGTTTGTTCATACATTTTTCAGTAATGAAATTTGACTCTGATCTAGAATCACTGATTCCTCTATATATTGTGAAACAGATCATTTTGTTTCATTGCTCGAAAATTTGACATTCATGCAATTTATGAGTTTTTATCCTTTGCTTAATGAACAATAAACGGTGAACTCCCAAATCTTTCGGGGTGCTTTTTCCAAATGTTTCCAGCGAATGTTGGACACTCAACTTTCTTGGTTTCTTGTGCCCAAAGAGTTTTGGATTCGTCGTCTAGCTTATTTAATATACATAAATAAGCCAGCGATCACGGCTTTCCGATTCTCCAACTCCATCTAAAATGTCATACAATTTGTTTATTGAACTTTCGTTAGATTGTTGAATGACTGGTTGGAACATGAATGTTTGAATGAATGCGTTTATTGTATAACGTCTTTTGTCGTAGCCGCCCTTTAATTTTGACAATGCCTCATGGTAATTTGCATCCGTGATTGATATATGAATGATTAGCGATTGTGACTCACCGCTCAAATATCACTTAAGATACATTGGAGTCTTTATGCATTCTACAGACCTTTCCGTTCATGGATTTTTTTATTAAATAATTGCCTGAAAATTGTGGCACTATATTTTTTGATATTCAATTTCACATGGTTGGCCACGTTGCGATATGCCAATATTGTGTAAACTCAAGTTATCAAATGCATTGTTAGTGGTATGAAATTGTACAGACTGAAGACGATTTGGCATTTTACTGATATTCTTCATGTCAACCTGCTCATTACCACGAGCTAAGCTCAGCGGATTGCGATACAAGAGATTTAATCTAATATTTAATACATCAACTAATAAAATTAACCCTCTCAAACGCCTTGTACAATATATTGTACATCAACTTTCATCACTTCGACCAACCGTAATTTTTAATTGTTGTCTCATTTCTCTTGTGCGATCGTTCTCTTATGTATTTATGTTCACACTACAGTTTTATGAGCAATCCCATATCATAGCAGTGCATAATTGTGCTACGTATTTTATTTTTGGAAGAAATTCAATTTTAAATGGCGTTTGAAAGGGTTAAAAAAAAAGTTCTTGTTTCTTACTTTAAATTCATTTTTAATTCTTGTTCCTATTTCAGTTTTCAAAGTTTTCATTTTTCACCTTTACTACCACTTTAATTCACTTCTTTAGTTATCACTTCTTTAGTTATCACTCTTATGAATCCAATACCAAGCCAACATATTCACTTTCTCAAGTATCACGATAATGCGAATATTTCGGTCGCTATTAATTATTTACATAGCTGTATTTTTTAATAAACGTTGAAATACGGTTATTAATTCATCAAACTACTTCTTGCCCATCCATAATTAAATTTCTATACCACAAACACAATCACCGTTATAATTATATGTATAGTTTGTAACATTTTACATGATTCAATCAGTTTGTAGATGAAAGAGAAATTTCTCACTATCATTTTGTTATAAACAAATTAATCGCGTGTGCCATTATTATTTTACTGTCAAATCGGAAATAATCATTGACTAATTTTTTATTATTATGATTAGCTATTCGCGGTTAACAATCACCAATAAAATTATACAACTTGATCGTCAAACCGTTTGACTATATGATTTACAAGCGGAACAATTTAATGGTGCGCGCAAATCAATAATAATCGCGGAAAGGTATATCGATAATTGACGTGAATTAAACTTGAACTTGTCATTTTAGTTAGTTTTAACACACAATTTACTTTTAATTACCGTAATTTTTTTTTTTTTATATTTCATTTCTTATTTACACTTTATAGATATGTATATAAATGTTAAGCAATTTGATCGAGAAATAATTTAAGTTGGTCAGACACAAATTATACGCAACAAGAACAAAATATACGGTTAACCTTTTAAGATTTGATCTGTTTTGATGGCAAAATACTTAGCCTACTGTGCAGTCGTTAATTTATTACCGTTTAAAATATGAATCGAAGGTAGGTGGTATCGATGATTAATTAATGTATTAATTTGAATATATCATTTGTATTATGGGCATTAAATTATGTGGGAACGAATAGAAATAAATTTGACATTTTTTTTGTAAAAACTTGCTAATTTATTAATTATTATCTATATGTAATATAAAAAAAACATTATTTGAGGTGATGATCATGAAATGTGGTATATCACGATAGTGTGATGACGATGTTTCTTTGGTTGGCTCGATTTATTGTATGCGATTACCATTTGTGTGGTTTAACAATTTTTGAATTGACATCGGCTAGGAATCCAGTATGCTTGTTTGAACTGTATTTGACCTTACTTTTGGCGCCATTTTTCTCATCAGTACTTTCGAATGCGCCTAAATGATGGAAAATAAATAAATTATAAAGAACTAAATTTGCAACAGTAAACATTTAGGAGAACTTTTTTTTTAATATTTCGGTTTGAGTTCTCGCTAAATATAAAAAACCTAACAAATTACCTTTTACTTTATCACCATCACGAGTTTCCCATTGTTTCTTTTTGTCACCGGTATGTGGATCTTTTACACCATAATCGAATTGATATTTTGGATATGAGTCTTTCTCATGACCATGTTGTTCTGCTTCGTATTGCCCGCTAGCTGGTGCGCTCCATGCCAATGCTTTATGTGGTATATGTAAAGCTGGTAAATGTTTTAATCCCAATGATAAACTGCTTGCTTGTTGTAATGCATGTAACTCAGGTAAATGTTTTGATCCTGTTGTTATACTGCTGTAACTGCTTGCTGGTTTACCATGTCCATCATTTTGATTCCAAGATGATTCGGCGCCGCCTCCTGATGATTGCTTAGCCCATTCATTGTGATGAACCTTCTTTGGCTCAATATGATGCGTTACAATACTATACCCATTTTTCTTAGCTGGTGGATGTGCCAAAACGACGACGGCCGTGAGTGCCATTACTGCAATAATATTTGTGAACATCATTTTAAAAATGCGTTTTGAATTTGACAATTGTCTAATGTATTTGAACCAATCAAAAAACTATTTTTATAGTAAGGGCAGTTACTATCCAATTGAAGGAAACTTAACTGAATGATAATAATCTCACAGCTCATCTTCGTTTATATACGATTTGATTTTCACCCAAAAAATTGTGCGGTAATTAATTATTATAATTAATTATGTTTATCTTAAACGCGCACAAAAAACGTAACCAAAACATGTGCATTGTTTAATTTTAACAAGATCGAAAGTTTTCGATAGATCGATGAATAGTTTTTTTGTTGTTGCTTTTTATGTTATGTACAGTATTCAAAACTATTTTTATTTTTTTAATTTTTTTTTGTGGCCGGTTGATTGATATTATTATGAAACGTTATTATAATTATTGCTGTATATAGTTTTAGCTTTTAATAGCATGTTATATTTTGCAAAAATAGTTATAAAAATTAAATTGGAAAATTGCAATAAAATTTCGATAATCTGTCTTACACTTTAAAACGATATAAATATGTACTACGGGGAATGGTGTTAATTGTACATGATCTTGAGCAATAAATGCATTTCCTTATTTGCTGGCAAGAAATTTATCATAGTCAGAAATTCTTTACATTTAGAATTTAATTTTTGTTTGTTATGGGCAATAGTATTGTCGGATTGATTTTTAAAGAACCTTGTTGACACTCTTGCAAATTGCGCCTTGATCTAGAGTGTATATCGATACGCATGCCAAGTACCTAAATTAAACATAAGCGCAGCTAAAAAAATTCTGCCAAACATAACCTCTCTTTGAGAAAAACTATATAAGGAATCCGATTGGGTTAACAAGAAACTTTATCTTATCATTTTGTGTGACCTTTCGTGTAGTCCGGGAGACTAAATGCGTGCGAATTTTTTCCCAAACCTTTGCTAAAGAGCAATAACAAATACTTATAGGAAACGATTAGCAAATAATTCACGAGCTATTTTTTGCTAAATCTAAAAATTTAAATATGTATCAGTGTGTATGTTATACAAAAGCTATTCAAGTTCACACTGATAAAGTACCATTCAATTTTGAATGTAAACGATCACTTTGTTTGTATTCAACGGTTAATATTCAATAGATATATTACTAAACCATCTTCAGGACATTGCCCGGAATAAAACTAACAACAAAATGTAGACCGTGTCTATGATTTTTTCAACGTAAAGAAGATGTAGATTTCCTTCGCCAAATATCGATAACCTAGTAATTTTAACGTAGTAAACTCGGATTATAGTGTTGATGCGGCATTCCTTCTTTATCAACAAACAGAGTGAATTGATACGTTAGTTGTCTTTGGGGTCCCTCAACTCAATGCTGAAATATTCCAACTGAAGAAATTTATAGATGAGATTTTGACTATCTATGATATCTTCAACAGATAATAAATATCCTTCATGACACGTTGTAGATTATGCCTTATCCGGCTTATAACTTTAACCACCTTCGGAAGGTAGATCATCTTTGGGTCAATATTGTTAAGATATCGGAGATAAACTTAGGTGGTGGTACTGGCATATTATCACACACGATTTTTCTTCTGCTACGTCTAGTATTTGATTTGGTTGAGCTGGTCAATATGAAGGACCTAACCGTATAATCACTCAGGATGACGACATAATAATGTAAAATTGATAAGTTCGACTGGTAGCAAATTTCATGTAGCACAATCTGTTGGGCTGTTTGATGTTTGTACATGATGCGGCGCATCGGGCTGAAAGAGACGATATAAGTAAACCGGACAAGAATCAGCCACCAATGATTGTTATGTTTTTCGTAGTATTTCTCACATCTTGTATTATCTTCGGTTAGTGGTGGTTGTGTGTGAACAAAGCTGTCTCCAATGAGCCCGGCCTGAAATTTCTATTTTATGTGCACTTGTAAGGTGCAATTCGCTGTTTTTGAAATTCAGATACCAAAACTCATATATTTGTGTAGAATTTGATTCCGAAGCAAGGCGCTGGTGAGAAATAGTTGTGTGTGAGTTTTTCTATATTCAAAAGCAAGGTGAAGGTTAATAAAAATCGATGCGGCTTATGGTGTTCCAAATAATTCCGGTATATCGATATAAAAATCACTGTTGTTTGTTTTTAAACACTTTTATTCACTGTATGTTTTGATCACTGTATTTATTTACAAAAATGTTATTTAGAAGTGTTTCTGAAATATTTTGTTTACTATTTATATAGCAATAAAGTGTTATACAAATAAATTCAAAATGTTATACAAAGCTAATGCCATCTAGCATTCTACATATTTAACTGCTATGTATAATTAAGTTGGTACTTGTTTTACTATAATAATTTTGATAATCAATTTTATGTTAAAGGGTTGGCACCTGATCATAACAAACAAAAATAATAATTAAATGTCAAAGTTATTGTCAGTGCGGTAAATTTAAGATAAATCATCAAATAAATAATTTGTGAATGTATTTAAAGCCAAAGGATTGGCTTTGTATAATGCTGAATAAGCTGATGCCTTCAGATAAGTACAAAATCATATTTAATTGTGTCCAATGATTCTTTGTGAAATATCTTTTATTTTTTTAGGTAGCCTCAAACGGAAATAAATTGAAGGTCATTGAAGGAAAAAGATCCATCAGCTGGTGAATTTGGGTAAGCATAATTCGGGTTTATTTGTTGATTTGATACTAACTATTTTCCCTATTTCAGTTGTTTTGACCTCTGGTATGGCCAGCTTGAACATACTCCGCCCCGTTAACGAACTCTTCGTTAACAAACGCTGATGAAAATGTCGTATTCGCTGGAATTTGGTGTAAATCTGGATATTGATGTCTCAGTGGCTGCAATGTGTAGAAGTTAAAATGTTTCTGTGTGCCGCATAAAACTCCTTGATTTTTCATTTGTTGTGTTTTAATTTTTAAAAATCCCAAGTCTAATCTTTCGCGTTTAAATTGTTTTCTGTCGCGCTCTAGTCGCAGTAATTCAGTTTTTCCGTTTTCAATTTGTTCACGTTCAATCGCCGATTTTCTCTGTGCTTTCTTCAAACGCGGCTCTTTCTCCCGTGTTCTCCGTCTACTGTCATATCGCCTCCGTTCATCGTCACGTAACTGATGTTTTGGTTCAATCAGCAGTTGTTTCTCTCGTTTTTTATTTAGAGCTTGGAGCGATAAAATATCACGTTCGCCGTCTTTATCACGTTCACATTTGCGGAGCCACTTCGATGACATTGGGGCACGCTTTCGATTTTTTAAACAATCGCTGTCATTGGCAAATGTTTTGATTTTGTGTGCAACTTTCTCACGACTTTGAGTTGACCAAACTGATGGAGTTGACTGAATGATGTTCGTCGATCCAGCGGGGTTAGCAAGAGCTGGAATAATTGAACTATCAGTTGGTCCCAAATGTGATTTTGCACATTCGAGTGATACCATGCAAATATTGTTTTTAATACGATGCAGATGATCAAAACATTTCGTGGCATCATTACCCGAACTCACTGTAACATCGCCATAACCATTTGTGCTAATAGTTCGTGTATTAGTGACAACTTTTGTTTCAATCACTTTGCCATATTTTGGAGTTAATGTTTTTAAATCGGTTGCTCTGGTTTCCGTAGATATACTGGATTCCCTTAAATTGCGGTCGCCGGTTGAATTTGTATTTGCTTTCGATTCCGCTAATGTATCTTCTTTGTCATCATTTTTAGTTGAAGATTTACATGATATAATTAATATGATTTTGCTATTCTCTGTTTGGTTACTATCCTCTGCTGTTTCTCTGCATTTTGGATAATTTAATGTCACCCCACTGGTATCGCTGATAATAGTTTTATGAGGGTTTTCACGTTCACTGTTGTTGTATTTTACGCTACAGATTTTGCCTTTTTCTTCACCTAGTTTATTGTTCACTGTCTTAAATTCACATTGATTTGGACTATCACGGTTTTTAGATTCATCTAAAGCTTTTTTGTTTTTAATTTCACCGTTTATATTTTTGTTAGCTTTTAATAAATTTCGTTCTTTATTCTTTATAATATTATCACTGGAGCTTACCTTTCCCAAAGAGTTTTGTTTTCGTTCAACTGTTTCTCTACGATTAGTAATGCTGGTATCGCTTAAAGATGGATTCACTGAAGTGCTGTGATCTCGTTTCGTTACAGATTTACCCAAATTATCAAGATCTATACCTTCAAACTCAATTAGATTTATCGCCGTTTTCTCAGTTTCTTTGTGACCCGTATTGGTCACAATTTCCGCAGGTTTCACAGGTATTTTTTCACATTCCTTATTCTTTCCGTTATTATCGTCAGACGGGTTTGTAATTTTGAACGAGTCGATAGTTGCTCTTGGTTCTAACATCGACGATGACAACAAAGATGTGGTCGAATCGGTGGATAAACACGGATCACTGTTGAAATGGTTTGTATTTTTGTTTTGTACTGTAGCGACTGGTTGTTCAAACGCAGTCAGTGTTCTAATATCAGCATCACCGTCAACTTGTTTTGTCACTGTTTTGGTAGGTTCCATCTCATGAATTTGTTTGTACTGGTTTGCGGGCAGTGCATTAACCAAATTCACATTATTCTCCGATGGCACGTAACTCGAATTTTTTGTCAGGTATTTATCATTATCATCGCTGGATTCATTCAATAAATTTGACGGTGTTTGTGGTTTTAGTTGTACCGTCAAAGTTCTCGATTTAGGAGAAGAGCTTGAAGAGACGTTCATTTCAGGTAGTTTACCATAGAATAAATGTGTCATTTTAAATGTTGGTTGCAGTTTTGGTTTTAGGAATGACGTTCGCTGCGACAGAACAATTGGTTGCTTGATAGGATTCTCCACTACTAAGGCTGTATTGTCTGATCTCATTTGAATATCTTTCGCTTTACGATTTCGCCTAATGCCTCGATCATTTTTCTCCGACGATATTGAACTATTCATTGAATCGATTTCTGTTTCAGGATTAGATGATCGTGCTGTCACAGTTGGTTTCCTCGATTGTAACACGAAATTTGAGGCATCCACTTCAACATTGTCATCATCACCCTCACCTTCACCTACTAAGGACAATTTTTCACAGGAAGTAATAAAATTATTGATCCCGTTATTTATTTTATCACTTTTTCCTGTAAACTCCTTCATATGCTCAATTTCCTGACTTTCACTGGATTGATTGAAGAATTGATATCGTAAATGTTGAAGAAAATTATTTTGCTTTTGTATTATCTCATTCATAGAGATATTAATTTTGAAACTATTATTTTCTTCATATAATTTTTCCCATTTTATTAATTGATACTTTAAATCAAAATGGGTGTCCTCAATTGTATCAACATTAATTAAATCTGCTTCATTGAATTCACCATTCACACCTTTATCTATAGCTAGGAATTCTTTCCATTCATCTTCTAGAAGCGCCCTGCATTTTTGAATATCAATTACGGGAGTTGTGTCACTAAACATTTTCACTTGGGCTTTAATTTTCTCTAAGCCTCTTAATACGCGGTTAATCGCTTGAGTTACCGCCATTTTGTATGCTTAACTAATTTCTTGCACAAAAACGTTTCAAAGTTTTCACTATTTTGGCCGAAATGGTCTCAATAAGTTCACAAAGTTCTTTTCTTACTACCACTGTTCACGTTTAGTCAATTTAATACTCGCTGCTGTATTAAATTTTACTCAAAATTGTCACAAAATAAAGTTCTCACTATCACTGTTGATCGATCTTCATTACTTCAATACTCGCAGATGTTTTGAATATTTTATCACAATTTATTGAATTGGGCCTTTTACTCACAGATTTACTAAAATAG
Organism: Tipula helvola; assembly: GCA_963556165.1. Lineage (NCBI taxonomy): Eukaryota > Metazoa > Arthropoda > Insecta > Diptera > Tipulidae > Tipula > Tipula helvola. Next base: position 6,675,160 of record OY744483.1, read on the forward strand.
GCTCCAATCCGGCTCGAAGGACCATGAACAAAGCTGTCTCCAATGAGCCCGGCCTGAAATTTCTATTTTATGTGCACTTGTAAGGTGCAATTCGCTGTTTTTGAAATTCAGATACCAAAACTCATATATTTGTGTAGAATTTGATTCCGAAGCAAGGCGCTGGTGAGAAATAGTTGTGTGTGAGTTTTTCTATATTCAAAAGCAAGGTGAAGGTTAATAAAAATCGATGCGGCTTATGGTGTTCCAAATAATTCCGGTATATCGATATAAAAATCACTGTTGTTTGTTTTTAAACACTTTTATTCACTGTATGTTTTGATCACTGTATTTATTTACAAAAATGTTATTTAGAAGTGTTTCTGAAATATTTTGTTTACTATTTATATAGCAATAAAGTGTTATACAAATAAATTCAAAATGTTATACAAAGCTAATGCCATCTAGCATTCTACATATTTAACTGCTATGTATAATTAAGTTGGTACTTGTTTTACTATAATAATTTTGATAATCAATTTTATGTTAAAGGGTTGGCACCTGATCATAACAAACAAAAATAATAATTAAATGTCAAAGTTATTGTCAGTGCGGTAAATTTAAGATAAATCATCAAATAAATAATTTGTGAATGTATTTAAAGCCAAAGGATTGGCTTTGTATAATGCTGAATAAGCTGATGCCTTCAGATAAGTACAAAATCATATTTAATTGTGTCCAATGATTCTTTGTGAAATATCTTTTATTTTTTTAGGTAGCCTCAAACGGAAATAAATTGAAGGTCATTGAAGGAAAAAGATCCATCAGCTGGTGAATTTGGGTAAGCATAATTCGGGTTTATTTGTTGATTTGATACTAACTATTTTCCCTATTTCAGTTGTTTTGACCTCTGGTATGGCCAGCTTGAACAGTGTGTAAATTTCTTCGACTTCATAACATTTTACTTAGTGGTGGTGGTTGATAATATTTGATTATTATTGTCAATTACTACTGGTGAACCTACCCAGTTCTCCGCATATCCTTTTGGTGCCTATTATATGGAAGAAAAAATCACTTTTGATTAATATACCGTCAACGCCTGACATATCAAATGTTGGATTAGCCATCGGTAAATTTTCCAAGTGATGTCATTTGTTAATATCAAATGTACAAGTGAGTAACATAAAAGTCAACTTGGAAATAGTCTAAAACGTTGAGCACAATCTTCGTTAATAAACGAGAATTGTGAACCTGAGTGTAAAACAGCTCGGCACAGTTGCCCCTAGACATATTTGTCTCTGACCTTGACGACAACGGTTGGGAGCAATGATAATTGAAATAACTGAGTTGACAGTTGACAACACAAAACGTGGATGGTTTACTTTTCTTCATTGATTCAGTGGTAGCAAAGGCTGGTTTTTTCCTGCTTGGTTGATAGCTGAGATTGTACTAATGTTTGATTTGAAACTGTTTTAATTGATCCTTGGTATCTTCATTCAATCGGTGTGAATATAGATGTGAATGGTGTCTTCTTGAACATAATTAGGAAATCAACTGCAGTTTTATTAATCCCTTGGAAAATGCCACTATCGGCTATGTAATTTGGCTCTCCTTTAACTACAACGCCACTTTTCCGAGAAGTTCGTAGAATAATAATTCTTCTAGCAGCAAGATTCAGGCTTCAGCGCCCATTTGAAAAAAAAAACTGAGAAAAATAAATTTAGCAACCAATTTAGCGAATAGTTCACAACAGATTGTGCATCACATACAAATTCACAATATTTTGACATGTGATCAGTCTAGCTCGGAAAGCTCAAATTAAGAAGAAAAAAAGAAATTCGTCGTGATTTAAACTTCTCGGCTTTTCGAGAAATGAAATTTTTGGCGGGAAGATTGTCATCTCTAACCACTATCAGTAGTGTAACTATCAATTTTCGCTCCCTCCCCCCAACATTTTTCTTGTGCCTCTAGAAATGGTTTTTCCTATCTATGAACAAGTACAACTTTTATTTTAACACGAACATTTGCGTGACATCATTTTTTAATTAAAAACTTATTTCTTCCTAATATTCAGCCTCACATTAATTAAGATTATCTGATTTCAAGAGTAGGATTTAAGAAATTGCACTAAAAGAACACCAATTGTTACACGTTTATACAGTAATCCCTCGCATTGCGCGAATTCTTTTTCAAATTTTGCTATAGCGTCAAAAGAATGTCAAAAATAAATAATAGTTTATGTTTACGAAATTAACAAAATTTCTTTTCGCAAATAGAGGCTATAATTTTGTAAAAAGAAGTCGCGCAATGGGAGGGATGATTGTATTTCATACCCATCATTTCCTTTCCTAACCTGCAGGCTGCAGGATGTTAGTGTTCGAACAAAAACTTAACTGATTTGTGGTGAAAGATAGTGTCTCTTCCGTAAAAAACCGTTACCATTTACCGGTAAGCTTTGCGATTTACCATTCACCGCAAAGTTTTACCAGTAACGTAAAATTAATCAAAATTTTGCTTAAATTCTTTATTGAATAGAGAAATACACGATTTAGTATATGTACATATTTTATATAAAAGAAATGCAATACTCAAACCTGAGAAGAAACAAAACGTGATTCATTGCCATGGCCTCAAATAAAACGAATCATCTTGTAATTAACAAAATGCTACATGACAAACTTCGAATATAATTTGAAAAATATCAAAAATAATCTCAAAAATGATGTTTTTCATAGTATCTTAAATATTCTATAGAAAGTTCTCAAATGTCTAATTATCCGTCAGTATGTAAAACCAAATGAAATCCTATAATCACTTCAAATGTAAATAACCTGAACATTTTTGAGTATTTTTTTAAATTGCCATAACTCAAAACTAAGCTCTGAGGGCTGAGCATTGCCATGCAAAATTCGAAAATCTCTAAAAATCTCGAATTATCCTAAAAATGTCGGAAAACTTAAGAATAATTTCAATTAGCCCAAAAAAATTTGAATAATCTCGATATTACGTGAATCTATAAATTGATCTCCAAAATTTCAATAATACCGAAAAATCTGGATATTAATGCATAATTTCGTCAAGCGGTAATGTTACTAATGCTACTAAGCAAAATGCTACTAAACAAGATATAGCTAAGCTCAATAAAACGATATGCAAAATTCGAATGAGATTGGAATCCTCAAATAGAACCGGACAATTTCGTAAATATCGAACAATTATGTTCTTCAAATGGGCTCTAAGATTCTGGAGTAACATTGAAATATCAAATATACCCAACAATCTCTAACATACTGGAATAATTTCGAAAATCCAGAATAACCAAACTTTTCCGAACCACACTTAATTGTTGGATCTCAAACATCACGCTTCTCATCTCCAAGCTAAACTCCAATAATCTCGAGAAATTTTAAAAGGTGATCAAAAGATGAAATTCGAGACAAGTGAATACGGAAATCGAGTAGTAACGAGATTTTCCAAAATCAGCAGAATCCCGTCGAAATTACTTTCAGTCGCTTTTAGGTATTTTACTAGGAAGAAAGCTTCAATAATTTCTTCTTGTTTTTTATGAACATCACAATGGTACCTCGCAAGCTGCTCAGCAGTAAACATTTAGAAAACTTCCTTGGACAAATTTTTATTTGTCTGTGCGAGTACTAATTTGTTTCCAGTTATAAGCGGGAAAAATAAAATTGAAAGGTTAATTAATTTCAAATTTTTAAAACAAATCCTTTTGATTTCGTGATTTCTAAAGGCATTGAGATTAGTTAATCGATCTGACTGATCTGATTAATACTCAGGCTATGTAAAAACATTGTGTACTAATACCGATCGACCAGCTCGGTTAGATCGGCAATAAGAAACACAGTAATTGTTTATAACAAGTGTAAGTAAAATTCGTACTAAACTCGAGTTAGCACAAATGAAGTTACAAACAATTGAACGTGCGGTGCGGAACTAAATACGAGTAAAGGCGAACGCGTATAGATAGTCTGGTCTAAATTATCTGAACAAAAACAATTTTTTGTTGATATTTTCCATTTTTTTGCGATTTTTTGCGAAACGCTAAAGTAAAAATAAACCTTCCGTCAACAAGGCTTGGTCTGACTTGTTTTAGAAAATTCAATTAAAAGGGTAATTAATAACCGCAATTCTTGGTGCATAGTGATACGGATCAGATCATAGTTTATATTGAAAGCAGCAACAAAAATTGTAAACATTTTTGGTTTTGGATCAAAATTTTGATACTCGGATCGAGTAGCTTTTTGCATTTCTTTGTCGTTTCATGAAACATGATCTGATTCGGATTAAATCAATCGTCAAGAAATGCAGCTAATATTTGTTGATCCGAGTACCTCTGACTGGGACATAGAAATAGGGGATTGCGGATTGTGGTCACTTGAGCTTCTCAGATAGGCAGAGTAATAAATTTTGCTTATTTTTTGGATATTCTAATAAATAGTATTATCAGCAACTTTAATCCAACAACGGGAGATTATATTTATCGTCTAGCCCTATCAGCGTAAATTATTTTCGTGTGAACAACCGGTATGAGTATATATTTTACTTCTGTCATCTGGAGCCTAACCGGTTGCCTCACATTTTTTAACCGAACTAGGTCATCATCAAAACTACAATCAAATTATTAACATCAATGTTCGCTATAGAAATTTTATTTCAACCGGGCGCTTATGTGCAAGGCACACATCAATTTTGTATTTATTGATTTATTTTTTCCCCATTGATTACCTTAGCCTATAGGATTTATTTATGGAAGTAATTTTTATGTTAGGAGTTAATATACCAAAATTACTTGACAATTTAAAGGCTGTTAAAAATGTAGGTGAGATAATTTAGTGATTTTTAATAAATAAATAAAGAAATTAACTATAAAACATTAAGTTAGCACACATACTATCAGCTACTTCCTAGATGCTTTTGAAATCTTATGCAACCTTTCAAAATAAAATAGAAAACAGAAAAAAAGTTTAGATATAGATTTAAATGAATCTAAATATTTCGAATGAAATTTTCAACAATACGTTTTATCGGTTGAGTATATGTATGTAGTTGGAAAGCAAAATCTAAAGGCAACACTTTCGGTTTTGACAGCTTCATACAAATTTTCAGAGTAAATAAAATTTCTAAAATCAAATGGAACTTAAATCAAAGACATCGACATTTTGTTGAAACTAGCCAGTAATGGAATAAAATAACAGAACCCACAAGACTCATCGATAAAAAGTCTTAAAAATCAAATAATCAAAACCAAATAACCGTTTGTTTGACTCAAAGTACATTCTAACCGTCACAGATTTAACTACTATGATTGTTTGGTCGGTCGAAGGTTGACGTCTTCCTTGGATTTATTGAAAAGCTCCACTGCATTTAAATAACAGAATGAAAAATGCTCAGATATGCGAAAAACCCTCTTAACTGACGGATCATTTTTCCGCCAGCTACATCTCGCATTGTTCAGTCTCAAGTTGCATCATGATTGAGCCTCGACATAACGCTAAATCCTTTTAAAAATGGTTAGTAACTTTTCATTTTGGTTGCTTGGGTTTTAGTTTAATCATGATTATATTCGATGTTGTGTTTTACCTGACTTTTCTCGAGAAATTGGAACAGAATATAGAGTTTACCTAATATGCGACGTTAAACAGAAAATTTGCTTTTTAGTTTTATTAAGACGTTGCTTTTCTGTAGATCGATGGTTTTTGATTACGCCATTTGGCTTTTTGATGCAAAGAAGTGAACTCTGTATGCCATCTTTCCCAAAAGTCTTGACTCATTTGTTGGACTAGATGCCAATGAATTAAATGCGACACTTTAAGAGCGGTAATATCTTATATAGTCAAATTTTTAGTAAGTAGACATTTGTTTAGTTGATGGTGATTAGATTCCGTGAATTTAGAATTTCGACTAATCATTTTATTATCGCTAAATTTGATGAATCTGGTTTGCGAGTCAAGACGGCGAGTGAGAAGCCTGATCGTTTGGATGAAATGTAAATCATGAGTGGTACCTGGCATTGGAATCCTTAATTTCCCGTTTTGTTGGGGCGAGTCGTTTGATACGAAGCATGGTGCATCTACTATGATTCTTAAAAATTTAGACTGAAACCGCCGAATAATCTTTGCCTGATTATTATTGTTCATATGATTGTAATCCGGATTTCTAAAATGGTCTGCAAATACTTTAGCCTTTCCTTCATTATTTTTTGCCCAGTGATCCTCACTTCTATGTATCAGCGGAATGTGATTGTGTAGTTTTTTATAGTGAATAACCTGTGTTTTCTGTTGGTGAGAGTTGTGATAAATATCCTTGAATTGATTGATTGTTTTTCGTTAAGACGCAGTTCTTTTAACTCTTTGGCGTTGTCATTGCTGTCTTAACATTTTTTTGCTCCTTAATCATTTTCTTTACTACATTTGAATATTCCAGATTATTTTCTTTCTCATTTTATATCTGAAGTGGTTTCATCCAGTTTGTTTGTTCCTTAACATCGGTTGTCTCTATGTATTCACTATCATTGTTCCCAAAGTGATTAAGACAGGAGACTGGTCTCTCGTCGCTTTAATATAAAATAAAGAAACCTATGATATCTGTAATCTTTCGCCTATCACTTGGCCCATAGGTGTAGGTCCACTGTTTGATTACATGATGAAGATTATTTTTTTAAATTGATTTTAATAATTCTTGGCCCCTCGTTGTCACCAACTTTTGTTGTTTTGCATTATAATCACCTCCTACTATAAGCGAAGATCGAAAGAATTATAAAAATGATCCATTTTTAATGCTTGGTTTTGGAGGGAGTATAGGGCCGAAATGGTTATGGGACAACCGTGCTTCTATTACTACGGTGGTTGCTTGTACATGTTCTTTAAACTTTTCTATTTCATGCAGTTTAATTATGTTTTATATTATAACTGCAGTGCCACTACGAGCTATTCCATCCGGATGATTTTTGTTACAAATAGTGTATGGTAACTGAAAGTTTATAGTTTTGAATAAAACTACATTAATTTAAATCGCTGTAATCTCGCAAAATCTATAAAATTCACGGCATCCACATAAGTTGTTCCTAGCAAGGTACTCTAAATTTAGTGCAAAACATGCATTTTCGTAAGAATTAGTAAGATTACTTAATGATCGATACCATTGAATGTTGAAAAGTTTTATCGCGCACATTTAATTGTATCGCAATGCTTATACACTTGGATGTATAGTAGGCCCAACTGATAACCAAAGTATTCAGCTAAATTCATGTGTTGGTTTCCCCGGGCCATGGAAATTCCCCTGGAATCTGTGGAGTCACAATTGGAATGGTGTTCCACTCACCGGATGCGATTGTCTCCTGATGCTATGCAAACACTAAACTTTGGCTGAGATACTTTTAAAATTTTGTTTTTATTTTATGAGATAAATTGAATTTTTTTCGGTTGAATACACTGTTGAATTTACACTGTGTAGGAAAGTAGAGAAGTTTGTGGGCTATCGTATAGGGCACTGTTCTACGTTAAAAAAACTGTTCGAATAGTTTGGACATAAAAAAACCTAGAATTTGTGTTGACATGCACTTATTAGATGGCGCATTAAAAATAAATTCGTTATATATTTAAAATTGAATTTATTTTAATATTTAAATATTATTGATCCACAATTTTATTAAAATCATTTAACGGTTTATGGCTCTATACTGTTTTTATTTGTTTAAAAATTAACTTCAGTTTAAGATTGGGGGAAGACCAGCATCGAGTTTGAATACAACTTTGTTTACGAAACTTAAGGATTGATTTCTTCCAAAGCAAAAGTCCAATGTTGTCTATCCTATCAGATCCAATGCGAATGTAACGTAACGTATTATACTGGGCAAACAATTTATTGAAAAACGGTTGTATCAACATAAAGGTGCAGTTAAACCAAAATAGTGCTCTCACTCAACATTTAAAAAACACAAATCATCAAATAACTTTAGATAACGTTAAAATTTTGGACCAACAAAAAAATTTTAGGAAAAGATCGTTTTACACATAAAATCCAGTGATAACTCAATAAACATTATTGGAGATTATGCTTATATTAGTAATTCTTATGATTTATTTATCTAAATTTGGTTGTTTGTCTTATACTTATAATTGATTCATTATTTTTTTGTAAAATGTTTCAAATTTTATTCATATTTTGTAAAAGCTTTTTTCGTACAATTTACCACAAGTTTTTTTATCACGGTTGGAAAATATTTTTCTAGTCTAGACACACGAATTTTGGTTTTTAGCTACGGAAAAAACTTTCAATTTTTTGGTTTTGTTTTTGATTTATTTATAAAAGGAAAATTGTGTTGAAAAAAAATTGTATAAACGCTTTAAAATGGACTCGAAGTGAGTCCGAAAGCTCAATTTATTTTTTTTTGAAAATAAAAACAGTATAAAGCCATAAACCGTTAAATAATTTTAATTGAATTTATTTGTTTGGAAAAAATATATTTTGATTAACAAGATTTTGTTGGAGACATTTTTTATTTATGTTGGTGGAATGATTTAGTGAAATATATGAATAAAATGAATGAACCGTTACAATGCTTTAAATTGGAGAGGTGAGTAATTCGAACAATTAGTTGGATTAGTCCTTAAATTTAATTAGACCCGAATTCTCATCAAAAGTGTAGGTAAGCAATTTAAATTTAATTTTCGCTAAACTAGAGGAACTAAATTAAACTAAATAAATTAAAGTGTTTTTCATTTCCATCTACAAATTGTTTTTATCTCTTTAGCAACCTAACGTTTAACGGTTCAACTATTTCTTGGTAGATTACCTATTTTGCTATTATTTTTCATGGGTTCTTTTTATTATTTTTCTTAGGTGAAAAAAAGCAAAAAAACAGATTCTGTCACCGATTTTTATCAGGCTAAATCTAAGGCTTTTCCGATTTTCTGGCAAAAATTCGAACATCTCAAAATAGTCGGTTAGTTCATACCAACCTGCTCGCTCCCCTTTTTCAGTTTATGGCTTCTGCGCCAACTAATGTGAGAGAATCTAGCGAGTAGCTGATTTAAAAGCTTATCACCAAACGTACTGATCCGGCTGCTGTTAGCCTCTTGTTTGCTTTTGATATAAAATTTAAAAATATCTTGCAACAAAATTTTAAAATTTGAATAAAATAAAATTCTGCCTGAAATTTTTATCTATTTGGAATTTTAGATAAATCAAAATCTTATTTACAATTTAGGAGAAATAGATAACAGCTTTCTGAATTATCCGGTTAACCATTTTTCAGAAAAGAGAAGAAAATTCTAAAAAATTTAGAAACAGGAGATTTGTTCTGAATTACTCGCACGCAAAACATTTTCTTAGTACAGTATTTTGCAAAAAATTCGAGCCACAAATTCAAATTTTATTTAAGGCTACGTTCTATATATACGATAAGAAAATTGAAAAGTAACCTTGCGAGAAAACTTTATGAGCACCGCCTGGTGGTGAATAGTAAATGTTTCCCAGAAATGTAAATCCAATAATTTATCGGCCTGATTGGCATACGGCTTACTTGTAAAGAATTATTGCGCTTTCTTAGTATGATTCTATCCGCGAAAGGTGTTAAATGTTAAAATTGCTGCCAGTTACAAAATAATCGGAATAGAACATAATAATTTTAATTTCATAACTTTAAGATTTTGATTAATGGCATCTAATAAATCGTGCAAGTATAGTGTTTAGAAAGTTTGAAATATTTTCTAAAGCTAAACAATATTGGGTTATTGTTTGTTTCAAATATCTCTTTCCAATACAAATTTTTAATGTATAAAAAAAATCTTTGAAAGACTTCAAACTTCAAAGTCACAAGTGATAGCCGGTGTAACGAAAACCGGTTTAGACCTCACTGTTTTTTTTGCTGATAAAAGTTGGCAGCTATTAATTTTACCAAAGTTTAAACAAGTTCAAATTGTTTGGCGAACCAAAGAGATTTATGACTTTTGATTTCCTATTTCGGGCTGTATAAATAGAAGCGTATTGAAAAATATATGCGAGACGATTAGTTCAGCTCAAGATAAACAAACTGAGTAGAATATGAGGCAATAAGCATTCCGAATTCGAATAATTTGTATTGTGGCACAGCTAATTGGATATAGGCAACCAATATTTCAGTAACACACAACCGATACTTTTTGTACACTACTCATATTAAGAAAGTGTTTCAAGGTCATTTAAAATTCTAAACAATTTAATCCAATGTCATAATAAACTGTAATAATGAAAATCGACAATATATTTATCATCTATCGAACTAGAAATGCAATAATGATATGCCTCTCAAAATTATTTTAATTTCAATACAACACTATACCTAGACAAACTCGTTTCGCTATAACACTTCAATGTCGGTTTGAAACATTAAATAAAGCTTTACTTTGCAATGGTTTAATGCATTTCTGGGTTAGTAAACATAAATATTAAATACCAACATGCAATGATGTTGTTAGGCATATCGCATATATAAAATACCTGTAATACATAGTTGCGTGAGCGATATTTGAGCTCAAATTAATTATGTAACAGATTTTTTGTTGTCAAAAATATTTTTGATTCGTGCGAAAGAATGGTAACATTTTTGTTTTGTCTTATGTAGTACCTATGTCTTTTGTAAGCGGCTTAATGGGATTTAATTATATTTAATAGATGAAAAATAAAAGTCAAACATATAAATTTGTACCGAATGGTTTTAATCGATTATATGAATTGGGTAATTTCATGTGTGAAGTGAGATACAAAAAAAAAAAAGAAATAAAAATTAAAAAAATTTGTGGCTTTCAAAGTAATTGTCATTGATTTATTCTTTAAACAACTTCCTCAAGCTCCTAGATGTATACGATTATTACGATTTTCGTTTAATAACTAAATAATGATTTATACACCAAAATTAATAATCAATTAACAATGTGTAGGCAAGTACATACAACAATATCTCTCTATTTGTATATGCATAAGATCAGGAAGTTGGTCGTATAGGCTTACACACATCGGTGCTTCAACATCGTTTATATAACAATTCGTAAGTCACAAAAAACACAAAACAAATCTTCATAAAATTAAGAAACGACTCAATTAACTCGCTAAAATTTGCTACACGTTATGATTTAGCGTTTGGTTTAATTATTATTAATTGTTGTTGTGCGAATAAACTAAAACCATTAATTATTTGCTTTGTTATTAAATTTTTTTTGTTTGTTTGTATTTTGGCGCGAAATTTATAAATGCGGTTAAATACATAATATAAAATAGGTTTGTTGGTTTTTCAAATTATAATTTCATTGTAAACTGTTAAATTTTTTAGTGCACATAAAAGTTGTTTTATTTAGTGTAAAATTTCTTGGTTTTTTAGTATATGCAACACACAACCTGTTATAATTGCAATCGTTAAAAATATATTTTCTGTTTAAATTTTATATTTTTAATTCGAGATCCAGTCTACCTGTATGTATATAGAACACAACAATTGATAATTCTAAGAATACCACTTGACTTTCAATCGGTTTGAAATGATAAATGAATCTGAAATAATAATTAAGAAAATTAAGAAATATTTATACATATTTATTCCTAAGAAACAAAAAAAACATCGTAAGTCGAACTGTTCTTTAACAGAAGCTAATTTTTGACGCTACACGATAGCGATATTGCGTAAAAAGAGATTTAGGTAAATGGAAGAATAACTTGTATGGGTTTTATTAATACATTTTCTAAACATTTTTTTACCAAACAGACGCGTTACGGTTTTGTATAAATTCTTAACTTCGATATTTATGAATAATGATTGATGATCATCGATTTAACGGTTATTTAAGCGGTAATTTAGTAAAATGATTAGAGTTGTAAATTAATTACAAGAAGATTGTCCAAATTGTTGAATGTTTAAACTGCGAACGTTTACATTTTTGCTTTAAAAATTTGTTTTCCTGTTAGGCCCAAGAATTATTTTGAAAGAGGAAGCTAACAGTACTTTTGATATTTTTTTGAAATAAGGTAAAATTTAGCGTGTGCGCTGAATTTTTTTTTTAAATCTTGCATATTCACCAATAAACAGAAAACTTTTTAAAACAAACATTTCTTTATTGGAGCTGAGGTAAGGGATAAGGGAACAGTAGGGTATTCTACAAATATACAAACAAGTTTTTTAAATATTTATAACGAATATTTTAATTCGGTTTATACGTTAGCTTAGAGATAAGAAATTCTAACATTCATAGATATGTATTTGAAATTTTTTCAAGATTTGGGTTTTTGAATAATTATTGACATAATAAAACAGAGAAATCCTCCAAAACTGTGACATCCTTATATGTTTCATATTGGGTTAGATGCTCGATGCTCAGATAAGCAGTTATTTTTTGCGAATTTGCTTGAAATGTTATACACGATAATTTAGCAATCCAGTTGGTTGCTGAATATCACAAAACATGGTACACACGATATTTTTTCTTGGTTAGCAAGCAAGCAAATCGTAGAAATTTTGCGAGGAATTTAAAGTATGCGCATCTACGTAAATGTTTGTGGAAATATTTATTGATCATTATTACGCAAATAAATTTACGATTCGCAAATCCGCCATATATACCGATTTGCGGATTGCTAGAGTATCGAGTATCTGCCCATTGTATGGTTAATAGGTTTTATAGATTTTTTGGAAGATTTTTATTTTCGGGAGTATGATAGGATTCCAAATTCAATTTTAGGTACTGTGTTTTGATTTATGTATATTTTAGCTTATTTATTGCTAAATATTGTTCTCTCACACAAGAATGAAGAATGGTCTGTTTAATTATATTTACTTGCATATACGAAAAAATCGAATAAGTAGACTTTTTTGGCAAAAAAAAAATTTGACAGATAAAATTAATTGTTAAAATATCTGTAGGTCAATACAGCTTTTGTGTGTAAGATAATTATTTGTGATTTTTTATGTTTGTGAAGTGTTTTAATTATTTTCAAATTAATTTATTTGTGTTGTTTATAAGAGAGAACTTTAATTACACAGGCACACAAAAAAAAAAGTCCTGATACAGAAAGGTGAAGTACCTTCTAGTACGTTCTTCGGTGTGCTAAAAACGAATCTCAGGTCGGAACTGACCCATCAACCTTAGATTTCGCCCCAGCATACCCTAGAACCCTTCCCCAAATTGTCAAATTATCACATCACATAAAAATTCAAAATAAATAACTCATTCTACTTTTTGGAGTACTGAAACCGAATATGGCAAATAAAAAGTAGTTTTATTTTTCCTATCTCCCCCGACACCGCGGCCAACCCCTTCATCCTCCCCGGGTTTTAAAATTTCACTGTATTAATATCTCACTGTATTTTGGCACCTGTATTAAAAGAAAAAAAAATACCACGGGCCTCAAACCTATCGGCACCTAAGGCGCCTGTGTTAAAATTGAAAACGGTGAAATTTGTTTTTAATTAACCACTCAAAACACTCAAATGTTACAATTGGCCTAAATTAGGCTTATGTAAAGCATCATAATGAAATTATATCATTTGTCTTGTTATGGCTACTGATAAATTTCGTCCGTCTAGAAGAGTTTCCAGCTAAAGACTTATTTATTAATAGATATTACTTAAATTTTTTCCGGTAAATACTTGTAAGCAGAAGGTAGTTAGTACTCACTTCGAAATATGAGAAAACTTCTACTTAAAAGTAGTACCTTCCACGGAAAAGGTAACTCTTATCAGTACTTACCGCAAAATTATTTTCAATGGAGATGGTTCCAGTTGAGATTTTCTATTTTTAAATGACGTCATTATTAATCTGGCTATTCTAAAAGCTCCTTCAATTGTGCTCTTATAGAATCTATCTTTAATACTATGTAGTACTACTTCTAAAGAAAATACCTCGACACGCCGTATAGTACTTGAGTGATGACATTTTGAAATGTTTTCTATTGAATTCCTTCAACCGCCCTTTGCGCGGGTTTTAACACCCTTCAGCAAGTTTTAAATATTTTAAGCGGGCTTACGGAATGGCTAGAAATCGAAAAAATTGTATTGTATTAACCTCTCTCTTAAAACAATTGATTACACAGCATTTAAGACCATTTTAAAATAATACCAAACAGAAATCTCAATTAAAAATATAATTAAATGTTATTTGCAATAACTTCAGTTTATTTTAGTTTTATTAATCACTTTTATTTTGCTTTAACGACAGTGTAATATTACATTGGCCTACAGATATCTTTAACTGACATAACCTCAATTTTTTGACAAGTAAGGAAAAGGTCCATACGAGTTAGAGAGTAGTTTAACCAATTGTATTGCCTAATTTTTCTTTTGTTTCTATAAATCTTTATCATTCAAATGTCAATTATAAATGCGTGCTATGGTTATTGACACTAGGTAACCTGTCACCTATCAGAATTATGGTGAAAATCTATGGGGCATGCTTATAGTAACAATATTCGTCGCTGTTTTTAAATGCAGCACCCTCGGTACAGGTTAGCATGTCAAATGTCATTAGTGTTTTGTATCGAAACTTTATGGTGAATTTAATAACACAAAATAATTTTTATATTTTAAAATATTTATAAGCCGTTTATCGACGCGTTCGTACTGCGTTGCCGTTGTAACCTTTATCACGACAGTAAAAATATCTGATGTGCTGTAACAAAAACAAACTCTTTTTGCAGGCCCCATTGTAAGAAACAAATTTTATCGCTGTCAAATCTTATTTAAAATTAAAAAATAAAAGAATATTTTTCTCAAACTTGATGACAATTGCACTGAAGAATTAGCCGTCATATTTTGTCTGACTCAATTAACTCGCTAAAATTTGCTACACGTTATGATTTAGCGTTTGGTTTAATTATTATTAATTGTTGTTGTGCGAATAAACTAAAACCATTAATTATCTGCTTTGTTATTAAATTTTTTTGTTTGTTTGTATTTTGGCGCGAAATTCATAAATGCGGTTAAATACATAATATAAAATAGGTTTGTTGGTTTTTCAAATTATAATTTCATTGTAAACTGTTAAATTTTTTAGTGCACATAAAAGTTGTTTTATTTAGTGTAAAATTTCTTGGTTTTTTAGTATATGCAACACACAATTAAATGCATTATTGCCTTAGGAATAGCATCGATTGTACGAACCTGTTATAATCGCAATCGTTAAAAATATATTTTCTGTTTAAATTTTATATTTTTAATTCGAGATCCAGTCTACCTGAATAGAACACAACAATTGATAATTCTCTTAAATCTTCTAATAGCATTCAAGAATACCACTCGACTTTCAATCGGTTTGAAATGATAAATGAATCTGAATTAATAATTAAAAAACATCGTAAGTCGAACTGTTCTTTAACAGAAGCTAATTTTTGACGCTACACGATAGCTAATTTTTGACGCTACACGGTACGTTGCCGTTGTAACCTTTATCACGACAGTAACGATATCTGATGTGCGGTAACAAAAACAAACTATTTTGCAGGCCCCATTGTAAGACACAAATTTTATCGCTGTCAAATCTTATTTAAAATTAAAGAATAAAAGAATATTTAAATATTTTTATTAAAGAATATTTTCCTCAAACTTGATGACAATTGCACTGAAGAATTAGCCGTCATATTTTGTCTTATAAAAGACACTTTCCAATATATGATCGGAGGTGGCACTGAAATCACTTTATCTAGTGTCAATCCTTAACTGTAAAACAATTCTTGCAAATTTCAGTTTATAATCAAACATTTGAAAAAAAATGTTTGCGGAATGTTTGACTTAACATTTTTTGAATTTTTTCAAACCCTTTTCTTTAATCTATGTACAAAGTAGATTCTACTCATGTTATTTAAATTGTGCAATTGTGCTTGATCTGATACTGATCGAAATTTCCATGAAATGATATGGAAATACATTCAAGTTATCTACGCCGTCGGCCCGATTTCAGAAGGATTATCCGGATTCCGATTGTAATCCCATATTTTCGAAATTTTTCTATATTTTGTAGTATTAAGAAAAAAAATGAATATTGGTACGTATTAATACAGTAGATCAAAAATTTGTTATTTAACAAAAAATATATCATACTTCCCGTTATACACTTCGGCCTAGAAGTGTATAACGTACAAAAATCTGTCAGTTTATAAAAAGGTGTGAGTAATCAAAATATTTAAATATAAGAAACTTAATTGAGTTAAATTGAAATTAATAAGATATTAGACAATACGCATATTCACAGAGATGTTCGGTGTATAAGAAAAATTAGATATAGGCATTTTCATTAGACTTCATCATTTCAACATTTTTTAGGTTCACTGTATTAAAGATTGGCCAATTCACAGAGATGTTCCGTGGGTTCAACGTATAAGAAAAATTAGATAAAGGCATTTCCTTTAGACTTTATTCAACCACATTTCAATACGATGAAATATGACCATTTGTTGTTGACTTCGAATGTTGGTAATTTTCATAAGATATATTGAAATTTTGAGGTTCAATGAGATATGGATCTTAGTAAATACATTTATTTTGGAAAACGTACTCCTTAAGCTCACTAAAGCATCCGGACCCAGTAGATACGTTTTTTTAATCATTTATTTAAGTCAAAAATATTAATTCTCATTTTATGTTATAGTTGTTCCCAGTTTTTGTCTGAAATTTATTTTAAAATGCTTTTACCGACTGTTTCACTAATTTTGTATACATATGCATTTTGTTGATTTTGTTGTTTTGTCTTATATACCCGTATAATTTACAATCGAAAGATTATTCGAGATTTTTTAGATAATTTGAGTTTGCAAGTAATGTTGCTGTTATGATAGAACATCCAAATATGCAATAAAGAACTTTTTTTGAGTTCCATGCTGGTGTATGAGATTATTCGATTCTTTCCTGATCATTTTCGAGTTTACTGAAGATTATTCGTGACTGTAAGATATCATTTCGCGATTATTGAAGATTTTCTAGATTATTCATGATTAGCTGAGATTATTTAAAATTATATAGGACATTGAGCTATTTGACCTTGTGTATACGTAGCATACCTGTTTGAATTAATTAGCGCCTATATACTCTAGAGATATATCGGATTACTTCAGATTTGAAATTTTATTCGAAATATTTCAACTTCAGCATTAATTCGAGATTACTCCAGAGTCTTCGATATTACATATTACTAGATTTTCTTGATTATCGACGATAATCCAATCAAAAATCAAAGCTACAGTTTATTCGATTTCGGATTTTAGGTCTTTCCTATTTCTAATTTGCATATAAAAAATTTGTTTCACCAGTCACCAGTGACTTTCTAGTAACACACGTAATTCCAGTCGAAACTTTAAATTGCTTTATGCCTGAATTCCATGAGCAAAATTGACTGACAGTCAAAAAAATCGAAAAGAGAAAAATAATCTGATGCCCCATATAAGAGACAAAGACATCGCTTTTTTTTGTTGTTTTATTTTATAGGAAAACAATTTTGCTTTAAAATAAAAAACACGTTGGCTTTGTCTCTTATATGGAGTATCAGATTATTTTTCTCTTTTCGATTTTTTTGACTGTCAGTCAATTTTTCCCATGGAATACAGGCAAAAAAGTCACCGGTGACTTTGTTCGGCGAATTTCAAAAATATGGGGCAGAGCCATTTAGTAAGAAATTCGACAGTTATTTTCGATTTGTTATGTGTTTTGTTGTGTTTTGTGCATATGATAATTCAATGTAAGAATTTATAAGGACGGATCACCAAAAAAAAATGAAAAAAATAAATTATGTTTTTAATCGTTTTTATTTAATTTTATTTTTAGATTCCTTATTGTGAAATTTTATTTTTTTTATTTTAATTTATCAGTTGTAATTACTTTTTTATACTACAAATATAACGACTATTTTCAAAGCAACCTTGATTATACCAGCCATAATCTAAAAAACGAAGTTTTTTTAAGGGAATTAGAAACGACGAAAAAATCAAAATTTCCATAGTAAAACACATAAAATTTATATGGGAAATTACTTTTTTTCTTAAGACAAATTTATCAATGAAAACGTTACAAATTCTTAATTATGATTTCTGAAATATTTTCATAAATGTTTGAATTTCAACATATATAAATGTCGTTTAAGTAAATTGTTTTCATTTTCTTGTAATAATTGATTTATTTAAACCAAAATATAAAAAAAGTTCATAACAACAGCATTCTGGTCAAATAAAAGAAAAAAGCTTACTACAAATTGTGTGCATTAAGTCAACATACATTACATAGATGGCAGTGATGGCAGCACAAATTTTTTAAAAATCGTACTAAAAATTGCCACCTGGGGAAATTTTAAGTTCAAAAATTGTAGGAAAAGCAAAACAAATTCTCAAAATATTAAGAACGTGTGATAATTTTGTGATTAAACAATTTTTTTTTCGTATTTTTCTGTATAAATCTGAGACATCTAACGTACACTAGTAAAACTAAAGATAAATGTAGCAAGTATTATTTTAATTCGTCAGAGCCAACTTTGATGTATTTTTCAAAATGAAAGTTCGAAAAATATATTTTAGAAATAATGTAATTTTAATATTTCTTAATACCAATAAACCCTGCATGTATATTGCTGCTAAAGGTATGTAGAACACTTTTGTATAAAATTTTATAACATTTTTGCTTTTTTCATTGAAAAACTTGAAGCTAAAAAACACCATTTTTACTATGGATTCCTATGGAAATCAGTGAAAAGTTATGCCACTAAAAATGCTTCTAAAAAATACGTAATAATAATTATGGCTCTATACTCTAGAAGGCTCTGCTACTTTTCGTCTTTATACTATACAGAAAAAAACATTCATACTCTGTATTACGTTGATCAGAAAAATTTTGAATATACATTGTTGAATTTTGTAGAATCAAATCGTATAACTTGTTGGTTGTGGTGTTAATTTTGGTATTCAATAAATATTTGTTGTTTTTGTAAATTTCGATTTCTTCTAAACGATCCATTGAATCCCCTTTTTTCAATTTAAACAATATTTCCATATTCGAATCCAAATTTATGTAGCTGTGTTGTGTTTCATTTATGTGTTGTGCGAAATTCGAATCGGTTCTGATCTTTCCTATACCTGTTATATGCTCTTTAAATCTTTGTTTGAACGATCTACCAGTTTGACCAATATAGAATGACGGGCAATCAGAACATGTTAATTTATAAACGCCGGTATCGAAAATCGTGTTGCCCTTAAGTTGAATTTTTTTTCTAAAGAATTTTGGTTTTTAAACGCAATTTTATAGCCATATCTTTGAAATATTCTTTGTAAATGTTTACTGGAATTTTGATTGTAATTTTGATTAAAAACATAATTTATTTTATTCAATATAATTACAAATAGTGAAATGATCCACAATCAATATAAATGTTTTTTAATATGAGTATCAAAAAAAATTGTTTTCGTACCATAAAACGGTGAAAAAGACGTTATTTGTTTATTCATTGTTGATCGATTTTGAGTGTACGACTAAGCATTAAGCAAGATCTCCCGGTTTTGAATTTGATGCCGGGCCCACCGTACACTCATTTTTACATTTACTTAGAAGGATTGGATAGGATTGTTAGTATATGATTGAGATCGACCCGGTTACCTTGGCGGTGAATTGTTAGTAGTTACATTTTTTGGCATCCTTAAGTCAATTATGTTCAAATTTCGCAAAATGCCACAAAAAGTTGTACTAAAATGAATTTCAGAGGTCCAACCATAAACTACAAAAAACCTCCAGTTTACGTCCACCACGCCTAAAATATAGAATCGAGACCGAATCCAAGACAATCACAAATGTACGCTCTCCTTTTAATATTTGTAATTTTTAAAACACATGACGATCCACCTGAATTTAACTCTGGCTTCACACCAAAGGCACGTCTACACCTTCGACGTTCGTGCGCCGCCCAATCAACATAAACCTCCATCGTCCAGTCCATTCTTCAAACACGTACTCCAAATTAAAAAAAATTTTTGGAGCTTATTGATTGTTGCCAATTTTAGTTCAACGTTGTACCTGTGAACTGTTATTCTTAATGTACATTTGGGACGCCTGAACAGATCCGGTATAAGTTGACAAAACTCCGCCGAATACTTGCCATGAAAATATTTAAAGAACCATCCAGATAGAATGGGGTAAACCCCTCAGTTGAACTATTCTGAAATAGGCCGCCTCCACATAAATACTATCGAATTTTTCGAGTGGAATTCTGCATGTTTAATGGAAACAATTTGAATCTCTCTTGTCTCATAAAAATAAATTAGAAAATGTTAAGAACTATTGCGATCTAGAATAGACACAAATATAAAAACACACCTAATACAAAATTTCCTGAAATATAGTAGAGATAATTAAAATTAAATCTTCTAAATAATAAAGTTTGGCTGTATTCTGTGAAAATTAGCCGAAAACAAAATATTGATAATGCAGATTGTGCCATCCCAGCCGAAAATTACAAATAAAGTTGTTATAGGGAGGTTTTGCTTCATTTTCCATGCTTAATTTTTTATTTTCAGCACAGATAACACAGTCTGCATTATCAGTTTTTTACTTTCGGCTGGAAACTTTGTAGAATTCTTCCAGATTTCTCACGTGAAACCTAACCTGCATATTTTTCCAGCTGTAGCTACTGACAAATCACATCAGTGCAATCCAACTCCAGGCATCACACACAGTAGTAGAGGCTAATATTATAGAAAGCTTCTGTAGTGATTTGTGGTAAACCGAATTTTCTCAGACTTCCCACGGAATTTTTTTTTTTTTTTGATTGATTGATTGATACGGATGTACGACCAAGCCTCAGCAAGATTCCAGGATACGCCGGATCCACCGTACACCCTTCACATATAACCATACCGTAGGCTAGGAAAGGAATGTTAGCATTATAGACTCGACCCGGTTTCAACCACCTATATGCAGTCGATAGTTAGTAAATTTTGTTAGTTTTATTTTTTTTATTTTTTATGACAAGTTTTAGTCACAAGACAACACAATCAGCGTACTCCATTTATGCCGCAGGTTTTTTTCTGAAAAGCTGTAAGGAATATTTTGTTCCACTAATTTTCCATCGGCGGTTGTGAGGGAGGGGGAGGCGAGATTTTGTTCCATAATCTTGTTTGCATGCGGTCATCCAAATTTGTACTAACTGTATAGCTATAGTGTTGTTTGACCTTGTTCTTGAAATTGTTGCGTCTCTGCTGACTCTGCTACTCGCCCCTTATCAGACTTTCCACGGGAAACTTGAACTGAAATTTTTCCAGCGATAGCTTTTAACACATCACATAAAGATAATCCGTCTACAGAAGTTACATTCTAGAGGATGATTTTATTCCATTATTCAATAATTATTGGATTTTTATGATTTTCCGATATTTTCCACGAGTAATTAGTGGAACAAAATTTTCCACGTAAGGCTATTGCCAAAGGTTTTGAATACAATTAATTTAATCTGCATTTTCGACTTTTTACTTTCGGCTGGAAACTCCCGATAACTTTAACCAGGTCTTAGATGCTTTATAATGTGTACAACTGACAGTCATAACAGTCATCATGGATTCCGTGACTAACGTCTCTAGTTATCCTTATATTTTCGATCTAGTATAATTTTAATTTCAACTCAATTTCAATTCGGTTTCGAAATGACATAATTTATTCCATTTCGTTGCATTGTAACGCGAACAACGCTAAATCAGATAATACGAATACTAATTACCTACTTTGATTTCTATCTAATTTAATTTTGCATATTTTCTATTTGTCAATTTGAACATAAACATTTAAATGGATATTATGTATTTTTTACTACTTTATTTTATGTTTATATTAACATTAAAGTAAGTTACATAATAATAGATAAAGCTGTGTCCAGAAAGAGGTATCATCGCAAATTTTTTGCAATTTTCGTCGTACATGGAACGACGTAATACCTGTCGCAACATTCAACACACAAGACTGAAGTGCTTTTCATATCGGCTCCGTTGACTTTGGACTTTAAACATGTAAAGTTGTTTTGTAACTTTAAAGTTTTGTAATTTAATTTTATTTGATAACAGTGTCACTTTTAATAGAAATATTTTAAAACTGTTATAAAATAAATTATTTTTAAGTGATAATTATTAAATATAACGCGTACATTTTTTAAAGTCCAAAATCAACGCAGCCGGTATGAAAAGTACCTCATAGTGAGCATTTGGACAACTTTTACTTACTACTTTTTCAAATATCGACAAATAAAAGGCTGACCACAATCAGGATCAACAGTTGGGACGACGTTGTTGAGATAATATTGTAAAAACAATTCCAAATGATCGCCAGGAATGTGAAACTAAAAAGCAGGATAATTTCCACACAGGAAGTTCTCCAACTACTTTAATGCTGTGTGTTTCCGATCGAACTTTTGGCTAAATTGTATAGACTTTTGATTTCACGACCACGGCGGTTAACGAAAATTCTCGTCGCGACATTAAATTTCAATTTAGTTACCATTTATAGAAGAGTGCGTGGATATGTATTATGTAAGATTTAAATTTGCAGCACATATTTTGCTAATATTAGTGAGTAATGAGCAAAGTGCTTTAGGTAAAATTAAAAATTTAAAGACATTTATAGAAAACAATTTTTGGATTTTGGAATGTATCTCGGAAAATAGTAGAACAATTTTTTTTACGGTTTTTTGTTAAAATGAACCCCACGCAATACTTCAATTGACTCAAAATTTAGTAAGCAGGTAGATAATGGATTTGAGAAAATCTGTATGGCTGTTTTCCCTTCCATTGGATCTAAACGTTAACACAAACTGCTTATTACTATTTTTTATACAAAATTTCTACTAAAAGAATGGAGGCAGAACAAAAATAATAAAAATACATGTCTGGAAGGAGGTCGTTTCGTCTTTTTTCGTGGAAGGATGGAAGGACGTGAAAAAAGTGAATTTAGATTCCTTGATTATTTCCAAACATTTCATATAAAATTTGATTTTGTTGAAAATCACCTTAATATTAAATCAGCAATCTCTGAGCAAAAAAAATTCAAAATCTGCATTTATGCTTCGATTGCGTGGTGGTTTTGCATCGTCCTATTGCGGCTCTTATTCAGCTTTATTATAGAAATTAGCAAATTTGACTAAACTAATTGATCGAACTAACTTACATAAATAGTTGCACAAATTACTCTATAATTCTACTATGTATATCCGTGTACATTATGTAATTGCCTAAATTACTACATCAAAAGCCTTGTATGAATCAGCCTTAAGAATCATTAGTTAAAAAATATGATTTAGTTGCAATGTGAAATTACTGTGTTTGCTGTAACGAGAGCAATCAAAAGCGCTCATTAGTCGCACGATTTTTTAAAAACGCATGACTAATCAGTTTTCATAAATCACCAATAATAAATCAATCATTGAAAAATGGTTCCATTTATCAATTTTTTGTTATTGGTGTTGTGCGGTTAACAATTTTAATTGGAATTTCAAAACATTAAACATAGAAAAAAAAGACCACAAACCAGTGTTATGGTAATTAACCACTGTGCGCACACAAAATAAATGTTTTTCGACCATGAGTGACATAATTGGTTTAAAGATTCATACAAATCTAATAACATACGGTGGTATACATATAAATACATAAGAAGATGATTGCAAAAATATAATTGCATTTTTGTTTTATCTTCCACTATGTTTTATGCAAATTTAATTACTTGATTTCATAAATATATGCAATACAAGCACGTTAGATCATAATATAACAATGCTCGATCATCTCATTCTCAAACATAATATTTTCTTTGATGATTATTGCGTTTAATAAAATAAAAAAAATTTTATTGGAAAATTATGCTATAGTGTGCTCCATTGGTATGTATTCAGATCTATATACAAACTATACAACTTAAAGTTAGTGTATAGATCTCAATACTATAACAAGCCAGAATTAAACGTCTTTCGATTTGAGTTATATCATTAATTTAAACTAAAATTATGTTAAATTGTTATAACCAACCTGTCTGTCGATCATATACATATTCGTGTATTAGATTACATATTTTATGTTTTGTTTATTTTTTATTGTTACAATAAAAGTTGAAACTATGAAATTATGGTAATAAATAGTTAAAACTGTAACATTATGTTGTTACTACATACATACATGTGCTTAGATAATATTTAAACAAAGTTTTTTGTTGTGTCGTTTGACCTGGTTTCATTGGGCGATTGAAAATTCCAATTTATGCTGCGCTGCCTCTCTGATATGCCTACTTACTTATATGCATTGTGTTAAGTAATTTGATCTACCAAAAAAAAAAAAAAAAATGTGGTACATATGTACTACACACGTAACGCACTGGTGTACATATGTACATAACCTTAAAGTTGGAAATGTTTAGGGAAATATTTATAAAATTTAACGGAGTGTAGAAGGTGTTGTAGTTTGTGTTATTATGTAACTTTATACTTGTCTATAATTTGAAATTTAATTTCTGTGTCATTGTTGTGTTTTTGGTACAATTTAGTTTTATCAGCGGATAGAATAGTGTCAATAAAAAAGGAAGTGTTTCAAATATTTTTAATAATTTCAGGTATACCGTATTATGCAAGCCAACTACAATTTGGTCGATATTTTTGACTGAGTGAATCTCAATATGTCAGCGGGATTTAGGCTTACAACTCTTCGATTTCTTAATATAACTTTTACAAATTTACATTAAACGGGCCAACGCCAACATCCACATCCACATCCACATCCACATCCACATCCACATCCACATCCACATCCACATCCACATCCACATCCACATCCACATCCACATCCACATCCACATCCACATCCACATCCACATCCACATCCACATCCACATCCACATCCACATCCACATCCACATCCACATCCACATCCACATCCACATCCACATCCACATCCACATCCACATCCACATCCACATCCACATCCACATCCACATCCACATCCACATCCACATCCACATCCACATCCACATCCACATCCACATCCACATCCACATCCACATCCACATCCACATCCACATCCACATCCACATCCACATCCACATCCACATCCACATCCACATCCACATCCACATCCACATCCACATCCACATCCACATCCACATCCACATCCACATCCACATCCACATCCACATCCACATCCACATCCACATCCACATCCACATCCACATCCACACTTACGTCCACATCAACATCCACATCTACGTCCACATCCACATCCACATCTACGTCCACATCAACATCCACATCTACATCCACATCAACATCTACATCCATTTTGATTACGATTCCATAAAAGGAGGGTGGTTAACTGCACTGCTTCCTAGAAAAATATTTATGTTACTTTTGTAATTGAGATTGTTTTAAAATAAAAAAGAGTTCTAAAAGCGTAAGAGATCTAAGAGCGATAAAGGGATCTCAAAAGCGTAAGAAATTCAGGTACAAAATGTGGTCAATCTCCCGAAACCAAGAAATTACCACCACTACCAAAGAAAGAAATATCATCCCGCCCAAACAAGTTAAATCAGTTGACAAATCAGATAACCTGATTATGATACAACACTACACCATACTAATTTTGTTACATCAAGTTATTCTTGATTTAATGTTAATTATTAATTTTCCAGAGGGGTGGACCAAAACATGAAATGCTGGTCAAAAATGTATTATTTTTATTTGCTCTGATAACCGTCCAAATATTTTATCACCAAATTTTAAAATACTTTCCATAGACACTATAAAACAACGACTATAGATGATATGAACGATGATACATTGCTAAAATATCAAAGTAAATTTAACGATGGTAACATTGAGTTATATGCTTTAACGAAGTTTCCTAGGACTTAGAAGTCACCAAACCATAATGGGTGCTGTGAACTTATTTTGATTTCATCCAAGCAAGCCAATTCAAAATATAATAAATCAAGATGACGTAAAAAATTTAATTCTAAAGTTACATTGTAAAATTGTTCAAAAACAGTTTAGCTCATAGCGATTTACTTAGAGCCAAGCAAGGTATCAATGAGCCATTGAAATTAATATTGGATGTTGAAACTCGATGGAACTTCACTTATTATATGTTGGAGGGCTATGTCAAGTTATGCACTGTATAGTAAATGATATCTTCCTGGAGTATACGAATGCACCGAATATTTTAACAGGAGCCGAAATAATTCGAATTCAAAGGATAATTTTCGTCGAGAACATTTGAGTAAGTAAAGATCTTGTAAAATACATTTACTTTTTCTTTATTCACTTTACCCATTGGCTTCAAAATCTCCAATATTAATTACATTCGATATCTTGTTCTTCATTGGAAAATGCTTTAAATTTTCTTAAGTGGATTCAGAAGTATTTGCTCACGTTACATAAATTAATACCATACCTGTCTTTTCACTATTACTGCAACCATTTGTCATTAAAATACCTTTTGTTTCATATTGCAATTTAAAATGTTATCCATTATCTAACATTCCTGCTCCCGTCTAAAAAGAAAAATATCTTAGATTCTTTGTCTCGACTAAACAAATAAATGTCCCATTTACACTTTCTATATCTCTCGTGTACTTTCTGAAAAATATTAGTGAGTTAAGATAATTCAATCATTCTCTGAGAAGGGCCAGGTCAAATAAATAAATAATTAAAACTATAAATCAATCAAAAATTAAATTACCGGTGTATTACAATTTGAGATTTGCTACTTGACACAACAACTATTGTTGCCTTCAAATTTTAATTTTCGTTTATTATTTATCGTTATGTCGGCTGTCAAGTTTAAACAAGTTGAGTAAACTTTATTCAAACTTGCATCAACCTACTAACACACTGTATAATAAAAGTTAATTAAGATGTTTGTGGTGTTTGTAATGGTCTAGTAAACTTCAATATATGTAAATACGGAACTTTCGCTTTCAATATATCCATTTACACAATCTAGAGCAGGAATCTGGCCGGAAACAATTTTATGATTTTGAAAATATGTTACAAAATTTTATATCTTAAGTATCGTATACATATCGAGTACATACATATATGTTAAAAAGTAACAACACCCAACTATTATTATCTAAGAGCTAATATTACATCATATGTATAGTATGGAATTTTTTTTTTTTGTAGACACGACCTGTTGAATAATCGAATTTTACAAGACTTCCCGCTATAATATGACAGTAGACATATGCAGTAGAATGTAAGTATGTATGCCGAAAATTATCAAACCGTGAAAATTCATTTAACTAAGTTGGATTACATAAAATAAAAAATCGTTATAATTAATTTCTATAAAAAATAGTTTTTTATTATTAATTGAATTTTTTTTTTGTAAGTTTTCTTTTGTTGTTTTTATACAAAAAAAAATTTTTTTTACTTTATCTAATATGGTGAAGTGGGTGGACATGATAAGAAATGGGGGACTTGTTTAATAAATAAGTTAACAATATGTGATGAAGTTAATTGGCTTTTAATGTTTAATAGTGTCCACCGTATCCACCACCAAGTCCACCAAGACCAGCATCGCCACCATGGCCGTACACTGACGGGTGACTTGCATGGCCGATTTTCTTTACTATGGCATTGAATCCATTATGGTCATCGGCTGTGTATTCAACAACGCGTTTTGTACCATCGGGTTCGTATAGTGAATATCCTCCTTTGACTACATCACCATCTCGGATTTCCCATTGTTCCTTATTGTCGCCGGTGTGCGAGTCTTGTACTCCATATTCGAATTTATATTTTGGATATGCCTAGAATATTATAAAACATAATAATTATATACTTGTTGGTTCGGGATAAGATTTTATTTTCAAATACATACATAATAGTCAACTTTATGTCCTTGACTACCTTCCCAGCCTCCGTGACCGGCAGATCCTGCGCCATAACCGCCATCCCATCCACCGTGTCCGACTTGTCCACCATATCCGCCTTGCTCTCCATATCCACCACCACCACCACCACCACCGACAACGGCATATTTAGTACCATGCGATTCATATTTATTGACATTGGCGTAGCTTGTTGCCCCGTGACCACTAACTAAAGCGGCACAAGCCAATAATCCGAATGCAACAAAGAATTTCATTTTTTTTTTTTCTAATATTTGGAGTATATCGAATTTAAAACACAAATAATTATTAAATTATTGTATTGTGTTGCTAAAGAGTCAAGAGACTGATATGATTTGAATCAAAAAAAAATCCATATTTATATACACAAAGTAAATTTTTTTAAGGTGCATAGCTCACAGCAAGAAAGAGGGAAACAAATGTTTATACACATAAAACGTTAACAACAATATAAAATTATAGCTTTTTAAAGCTCAATTGAATTGTTGTTTTAACAACAACAACATTATAACGAAACGAAACAAAAATATTTGACTTTGATTATTCTCACAATGTTTCGCGTTTACGCGAGCGCGCTAACCAAATCTTATGTAATCCTTTTATTATTAAAAAACATAAATTACGATCGGTATGTAAAGCGCTACATCATAAAAATACATAAAACATTAAGCACGCAAATGAATAAAAAAAAAAAAATTGTTCATAGCTATATATTTTGAAAGTTTGGAAAATGTGTAGTACCGCGCACATATGATTTAAAGTTACTGTGCGCTTGCTGCCCAATCGTGTGGAATAGGATATGAAGAAAATTTAAAATTTCAATGTCATACAAAAAGCATTATTTTTTCAGCCAAAAACATTACAAATAATTGATTTTTGCATTAATTATTATCGTTAATTTTTTGTTTTGTTTAACTGCTATATAATTAAACTTTTACTTTTATTTAATTTTTTTATTTGCTTCGTATAATTTTATACTTAAGACTTTACCTCTAAACAACATAAATTTTGAAATCACATTAGAATTTTAATTTAAGGTTAAGATTTAAAAAAATAAAAAATTTTGTAACACTTTACGATATTATTACTATTGGAAAGAATTTGTCACAGATTAGGGCCGCGAAGTTCATTATTATTCGTCACAAGCTTATCTAATAATGACATTATGCACGAATAATGGAAATTGATATTACGCGAAATAAATTAAAATACAAATTATTCAAATTTTTATTGCACTAAACACTTAAATAACGCGATGTCATCGATATAATGAGGCAGTTAAAATGATAATGAGCGTCGTTTTGTATTGTTTGTCCGGGTATATATAAACTATTCGATAATTTGTTACTCGGATGCTGCACATTGGAATAAAAAAATAATAAAAAAAATAAACAATAATTAATTTTGTTTTATTAATTTTAGTCAATTTGATTGGGAGACATGCATATATGAATGAATGAATATACGGAAAATTATAGTTTTTAAAACGATCCATTGCGGAAATTGAAATTTTATTTTGGCTTGTTCGTTTTGTATAATTAAATATAATTATACATATGTCTTTATTGACTAGTGGTCTAGATTTATTTGTTATGTTCATGTCTTATGTCACATGTTTATTTGTCGATGATGCGATCAAGTGCAACAATGCGGTATGCTTTCACTGCGATAACCAGTCTTACAAATATTAAGCGATGATCACATACAAATTTCTAGAGAGTTTTCTAATAATGAAATTTTTTTGGTGTTCAATTCTGACGTTATCAAATCTTATTTTATTGAACATATAGATTATATTTTGCACATACTACAGTATAAAATAGAAAAAATTAGAAAAGTTAGGGTGGGTGCGGGTGAAAGTCAACTCCATCCCACCATCGTGCACAGCATTTATCCAATATATAAGCATTCGGTTCAAAACAAAATTTAGTTTGCGAAAATCAGTTGCATTTTATACAAGTGCGGAAATATAATAATTTGTAAACTCGGAATATTATTTCAGTTTTGTGTCAACCAATCAACAAAGGGTTTTCCCAAGCTGATTTATGTTATTTGATTTTTAGTGACCATCTATTAAATGAAATTCGGTATATCGTCTATAGAGTAAAATATTAAAATAATTGTATGTCGTTGGGAAAATTAAACGACCTATGCCCCTCACATTAAACGCAACACATTTTAACAATCGCGGGTTCATTACGCTTTCTTGTGCAAGTATTAAGAAATTAAAAATGAACCGTACCTATATATAACGAACCAAAAAGAAAGCTACCGTAATTTTTCAAGTTTACAATCAAGAAAGCTTGGTATATAGCACCTATTTGAAATGGTTAATTTCATGAGGATACCTAAATCTAGCTTAGAGAAATTTTATCTAGTTTCTACAATTTAAGTTTAGTGTAATCAATCAATAAATTTGAATTTGTCAAGTAAAGGGGTTTAAAATTATCCAACAATTTTTATTTTACCATACGCACTATTTAATGCAAATTTTTGCACTGCTCTCCTTTAGCATTGACCGATGAAATTAAATTCCTGCAGCGTAATAATTAACTTATCAATATATAATTTGTATACCTCAAAGATGGAAACACTTCCTATCAAAGATTTTGAACAATTGCTCGTGATCTACGCACTTTTGCATATTTTGGAAATATCCCTGGGCCCACCATTCAAGGGCATGTCGAAATAAAATAATGTAAATGCCCTTTATAAAAAGTTCCCAGAATTTTGATTTATTTCATAAAAAATGCTTTTTCTGGGATACCATCATATTCCCGAACGGAAAAATCCCCCCAAAAAAATACCGAAAAATACAAAGTAAATTGCCCCACCGAAAGGGAAGACCCCAATAAATTTTTGATAGCTAAAATATCAAAACAAAAGGGATCTATAATTTCATATTATCCTTGTGCGGAGAAGACCAATGCTAAGCGGCATTGAGGAGTTTTTTATTTTAGTATGTGAAGGTTAGGTTTGGGTGGCGGTCTACTAGGACCAGGCATAGAGACAAAAATGTCCGTAGGTAGCCGTATGTGAAATACAAACGTAAATATTTTTTCAAATGTTAATATTTTTGAAATTTTTCTGACGTTTTCCTGTCATCCTTGCGCAAAGGGTCCAATGCTAAGCGGCTTTGGGGAGTTCTCTATTTTAGTATGTGAATTATTATTAAAAAATACAAATTTTTCAAAAATGGTTCAAGGCACTTCAAAAAACGGACAGGGCGGCGGTTTGGGGGCGGGAACATCGAAAATTAGGCTGTAGCTTGGCCATTTCTTTCGGGATTATGATACATTTTCATAGGTACGGTGGAAATGGGATTGTAAAATGATTTTTAGATGAAGGTTTTGAATTATGCCCAATTAGCTTGTAATTTGCTTATTTCTTTCCGGTTATGATGAAATTCGACAGGTATGATGGAAATGGGCTGTTTAAATGATTTTTGGATAGACTTTCGGAATATGGCCAATTAGCCTATAACTTGGCTATTTCTGAGCTGATTGTGAGATTTAGTAGTAAAATAGAATATCTCTATTTTCCAGAATATTTCAACATGAAATTCTGTAAAAGGGATATTAAATCTTCATTTACCAGAAATCAAATTTTCATTTTGAAGCAAAAATATTTGTATTATTTTTTTCGTGGCACGCGAATATTTTGTTCAAATTTTAGAGTAAATACTTCTTGGTAAATTATTCTTCGGGGACTATGACGCATTTGATAGCGCGATCAAAATGCCTCATAATTTCTGAAGAATATTTTGCCATAAAGTAATTTGTCAAACAAATATTTGACATAAGTGGATTTGCCATTCATAGGTACTTCTTTGCCAATTAATTAATTAATTTGATCAAACTTTCATTTGCGAAAAGTTTTTTGCGAAAAGACGTATACCCGTCACAACTACAGACACAAATAATTTTTTATTGATTCGGTTTTTTGTTTCATTCCCCATTGGATGCTTCGTTGGGGCTGCTTAGTTCTTTATGTGTATATTTTAAATTTAATATTTACCCAAAAATTCTCATGGTTAAAAGACTAGGTGAACATTAGTCATTGGAGCAAAGCAAACATTTAGGAAGGTTGGCATTCATTTTCCCTTACCTTACATTTCCCTTAGTCGCGGAGCACCCGGGCCCTATAGTTGTTTTTTATCTTGAAATTCTTAAGTTTTTTAAATGTATATTGCCATAGTTATTTAAATTCTGATTCTCCGGGGCTTGGAATTGGTAAAATTTTGAAAAACGAAGAAATTTACAAAGGTTTTAAAATTTTCATTAAATTTATTATTTTCTGGAAATTTTACAATATTTAATCTTAGATCGTTTTGAACGGTTTAAAAAGATTAATTCCTTAAATTTCTCGAATTTGATCTAATTAATCAATTATTTAGTCTCGATGCTCCTTAAATTCTTGAAATTCAAAATTTTTGTATTTTACGAATTTCTATAGAAATGCATTCTTAGAATTCTTAGAATCGTAATTAAATTTATATTATTTAATTAATATAACAAAAAAATATTAACAAATTTTTTTTTTAAAATTTGTTAAAATTTTTTTTGTTATAATAATTAAATAATATAAATTTAATTACGATTCTAAGAATTCTAAGAATGCGTTTCTATAGAAATTCGTAAAATACAAAAATTTCGAATTTCACATTTCTTTTTTTGTATAAGTAGTCATATCGAAACCAGCGAACAAATTTTAGATGTGGAATGACGGAAGTTGGGCAGAGATTAATGCTGGAAACAGATGTGCAAAATTCTGCAAGCATCGAAAGTAGAAAACACTAGTGAAAACTAGTGTTTATGAAGTGAAATATGTACAGAATTCTGCAAGTTGTATACTTTTGCAAGTTGGCTACATTACAATTTGTATACTTTTTATTTTTTGCAATCAATTTCTTTAATTTGTTGACAGAAAATAAATTTTGCCATGCTTCATTAAAATCAAAATTAAATATGTATCAAGTAACCGCCACAAAAAAAAAAAAAAATCTGCTTTTTAAAAAACTCACTCATGTAGTTTTGGTAGCGCTGCTAGCAGAAATTCTGCTCATGTGTTTCCAGCATAAAGAAACTTTATTGACCTTTGCTAACGGTATCACAGTTGCCTTTTGCTAGGTATCAGGAAAAGCTGGATAAGCGATACAGTCATTTGGCTGATGGCCATAATCTGATGCCGCTACTGCCCACTACGTAAAAGTGAATTCTAGCCCAACATTTTAAAACGTCTTCTTCTGATACTCACGGTAAATACAAATTCACTAGATGTGAGCATACTAGACAATCTAGTTGAATCAAGTAAAATTAAAAATAGTAGATTTCTGGTTGTAGTAAAATCTAGTAGTTTTATATGTACTACTGAAAATCAAGTAAACAATATGGTACTTTTGTGACTCTAGTTCTGGTAAAATATTGAGATATGCTATTTTTTTAATTAAAATCGAATACTAGATTTTCTTGCAGAACTATGAGATTTCCTAAACTTATTTTACTTAAAGTTCTAGTAAAATACCCGGGAAAAACTATATGCTTTAGCAGAATTAAAGTGAATCCTACATCGTCATTATTTACTAGAGTATCCCTTGATTATACTAGCGGCCGTCTAAATAAATTTCAAATTATAAAACAAACGTTAAATATTTTTTATTTGAACATATTTCGTTTCAATATTCGACGAAAATTTGATATTTCTTTTTCATCCTGCACCAGATATTTAGCTTTTAAGTTTCATCAACTTTTTTACATAGTTCCTTTAAAATATCGAACTTCCAAGCCTTCTCCTGAAAATGACGATGTTGACTTATCATCGTTTTCTTGCTGGCAAACAACCCAGAATTTAAAATAAAGGAATGGAACAGTGGAATTGTTCCCTAAGTCATTTCTGTGTTTCTCTAAGAGACCTAAGTCAAGATTAATCTGAAATGTTCATAATTGAAAATTAATCTGATAATAATTTAATGTGCAGGGGTATTTATCAAAACTTACACATTCACCCTCGAATTCCGTACACTACGACCACAGCACGAAATTTGACATATTACTGAATATCAAACGACAAAAATGAAATTAAAATGCCAGCAAATAGCTAGATTCACTAGAATTCTAGTAATATTCTAATATAAGTTAAAATTGACTAGCACCTGACTAATTTACTAGAAATCCCTTGTAAATGTTAACATGAATTATATGTATATATGAAATTATATTGCTTTGAATTATCATCGCTTTGTGATACGAGGCGCATAGCAAATAATTAAGCAAGGTATACCCAGAAGGGAGGGTTGCGAGCATATGGTGCAGTATATTGACCGCGATGTCTGTGACAATAGGAAATCTATTTTTTTATTTTTTTTATTCTTTTAATACAAATACCGCAATTCTCATAAATTTGTGATAAAGTGTACAACGCATCGTTTTAAAAACCATTTTATATGTGTATACCGCCTTCGATCGACAATATGTGGGCAGCAGCACTTCCTGATTTCTATGGTTGATGACAAGAACCTGCCCACCGACATATGTGCTGCATTCACCTTTATACAGAACCATAGAAATATTCTGTAACGGCACGAAAATTCAACCTAGAGTAGTTCTGTTACCAGTAACCGATTTTCTTGTTCTGATAAGTATACTCCATTAGAGAGAAAATACCTTTAAACTACCCGCTTAAGTCCCAGAAATTTCAAAAAGTAAAAGCATATCGACAAATCTACAAAATATCCCCTTTTGGCTAACTTATTATGGTAAGCAATCCGTTCCTAATTTAGGTCTTCTCTTCCATATTAGGTTTTATGTTTCTAAAACGTTAAAAAATATTGCTTTAATGGAGCATTCTAAATAGAGTAAAAGAATTTGGTAAACGATATTTTTCACAGAAGGAAATATGTATAACCGAGTGATCGAGTTTGCCGAAGTGGTTCTTTGGGATACCGGGATTATTATCTAAAAACCACGACAATACCGGAAATTTGGGACGTTTGGCAATCCTAAGTTATGTAATAATTATTTATCAAAAATAGTAAAGAAGAGAGTTCGCAATATTTCCTACAGATATTCGCGTATATTTTGGGTCAGGTTGGGGAACCTTTGATTGTAAATCAAAGTTTTGTTTGGCAAATCTAAAAAATCAATGTAATGTTATCGTATGGAATAGAACAATACAACAACACAGCTGGTATTTGCGAAGAATTTCCAATAAAATAAAATGTCGTTGAAATCACTGGCTGGATGCTGGTATTAATTTTATTTAATTAAATAAATATTTATTTCAAACACACAATTACAAAATGGTTGTTTTTTATTTATAATTATAAATTTATTTTTATTTTAATTGGTGTTGTGTGTTCGCCAGTTGAAACTTAAGTGTAAGATGATTAACAAAAAATGTATGTCATTTGCTTAGTACTAAATTACAATAAATTAGTACACAAATGGTACTGTTCCTAATTAGTACATAATAATGGTACTGTTCTTAATAACATTAATTATAATTATTCTATTACATTTTTTAGACTTTATAAAATGTCAATTTGCATATGTGGTAGTTTGTTTACAAACAAAATGTAAGTATAAAGTTTTATATAAATAAATTAATTAATAGAAATACAATAAAACTTATTCTAATTCTAGGAAATATATGGTAATGTTAATTTCAGCAAATTGGTGACAATAATTGTGTGTAGAATAATTTTGTGTGTTGTTTGCATATAAACATAAACAATCGGTGTTGTACGCAGACATTGTGATGTCCTCATTTTAGTGCATGCCAATGATTTTATTTTCGTTTGTGTTTTTAATATTGTTTGGTAAATTATTGTGACGTCAAATTATACAATTTGAATTCATTAAACATTTATTGTAAATAATAGATGGCCATAGTCCAGCATTTTATCTAAAAATAATTTTAGAATCTGACTTCCAGTATACCTATCGAATTTCAACATATAATCGGTTGAGAAATAGGCAAGTTGCATCATATTTAGCCATATTCGAGAACTTAATCCAAACATAATTTAAAAATCCATTTCCATCGCAGATGTCATGTTTCACTAAAATCCGTAAAGAAATAGATAATTGGCCATACATATAATTTGCTAAAGGTTCAATTTGAAATGTAAAACCTGCACGAACTTCAAATAATTCCAAACGCCTACAAAGGGAGCACCTTAACGTGTAGCTAGTATTCAAAACTATAGCCAGATAGCTCCACGCCCGCCAATTTCAAAAATGCTTTTGAGATATTTACAATCAAATTTGAGGAAAGGGTCAAATTTACCCTTCGTATTCTCGGAGGGGTAAGTGGAGATCCCATACCATTTTGGTTGTGTATATGCTTTTGAGGTAATATTATAAGATGCTTACTGTCAAAATCAAAATCACAATTCGAATTTTGTATTCAACCACCCATCTTCAGAATACCATCTTGCAAATCTTCGTGGTACTCCATTTGCTGTACCTACTGGAAGCACTTTATTTTTACATTTTTGGTCTCGCTGTCAACTGTTATTCTCAGTTTGTTATTTTTAATAGAGTTTATAAACCTATTTATACACCTACACGGGTAAGCAATTAATCTTAATATTTTCTACAGAATAAATTCGCCTTCCAAGAGCTGCCCTATCCATAAACTATTGTGCTGGTTGAAATCAGTATATGGAGCTTTTGTCCGCAGGATTATCTTTAAACTTAAAGTTAGCCTAACGATTTTGCGGAAAGCTCTCTACAATTTGGCTGGTTCAGTTGGTAATGAATGTCTTCCAACGCTCGGAATACGTAGACAGCCAGGCCGATACGAATGCTGAATCCGTCCATACTAAATGTTGACCATTAGTTTGCAAGTTTTGCTTCACTGTCGAAATCAATTTTACTAGTAAGCGTGCAACATATAGCTCCAACCGTGGTAACGCAATTTTCTTAATCGGAGCTACTTTAGTTTTGGATGTCAGTGATAGAGAGGTAATGCTTCCATCTGCATTGATTGTTCTGCTATAAACCACTGCGCAGTAGGCCACTCCAGTTACGTCGGGTAATCCATGTATTTGTGCGTCACCGTTTTGGTTAGTTAATCTCGTATACGTTTTAGATAGGTCTAAATATTACGTTTCGTCAACGATACAATTTTTTCCTCTTAAGCACTTTCTAAATATTGTATATTTGATTTCCCCCAAGAACAAATTCACAAGTCTTGGATCATTACCCATAAAATCCTTCAATTATACAATTTTACGAAATTAATTTCGCAATACAATAAATAACAAAACAAAAAAAAAATATTTTTATATCCAACAATTAACAATTTACCGGAATTTCTCTAATTACCTGTCATTAAATGGTTTATAAATAAAATTCTATAAAATATTATCTTTTTAAAAGCCATTCCGATTGCAATATATCCACAATACAAATTTAATTGAATCAAATTTTTTGTGACAAATCGAAATGCAAATTTCTTAATATTATGTTTATTCATTATTTTTTGGTCTTTATATATAAAATCTAAAGCTAAGCTGTTAATGAGCAGCTTAGTGACAGTGAGACCAATTTCAAGAATGAATGAAAGAAACAAAATAATTGGAATGGTGTTTTACCAAAACGTGTGTCGCTTAATTTATTGAAAACAATTTAAATTTGAAAGAAATTAACAAATTAATAAATTTTCTCCAACGGAAGTGAAAAATATTTTACATATGCAAATGTTACAAAACACTTCGAACATATGAAATCGCAATTTTTTATTTTTTTTGTTTGATTTGTAACGCGATGGGAATTAAACCATCAATCAACAAATTTTTTATGTTAACAACGAGTGTGGGATAGGTACATAACAATTAAAAATACTACATTACACAAACCATTTAGAATAGGTAAACACAAATCAAATAATGTGGTTATACATGAGCGTTTGATAGATGCGAATCCGAGAAGCCGGCTTAAAAATATTCAAATTAAAAAAAAAAATTTTTACTTGTAACAAAACAGATGTAAATTTCCGGTAATTCGTTATAACCCAAATATCTTTTGGATTAATTCATCTGTAATTTGTAATGAGTAATATGTACTGTGCATTCATGCCCGGTTTCACAAAAATGTTATCAGACTCTGTCTCAGGCGGTTAACTTGATTTAACTAGTATATTTCATAACACCCAACTAAAATTTCAAATCGTAAAAACTGTTACTTACACTTTCTGCTTTGTTATAGGCGAACCATATAGGCAATTGGCCCAATAAAATCGACCTATTATTACGTTCAGTGTCTTATTGATGTCTCCACGGTGGTGGAGTTATTACACCCATTCGGTAACTGGTTATTCAATTCTAAGATGCATTGATCGGTTATGCCCATACCACTAACAATTGTTTAAACTGCATTGCTCTAAGTGTTATCTTACTTTTCCTGCATTTCTGCATTCCTCCAAGTGTTAATATGCCCTAAATTGTTGCATTTCCTAATTGGTCAAATAGAACAGTGATCCTTGGAAATTTTCCCATTTTCCAGTCACAGTCTCTCAAGAAGTTCTATTTATCATGCTGCCTTATCATTCGTTTAGTCGCTAGATCTTTACAATCTCTGAAGTAATGTCCAGATTTATAGTATTTTTGTTGCGAAAACCTTTGACTTGTTTAGGTTAATTTCTGATTTACTATTAATTAAAACTAAAACGGCTGATATTTTGTAACCTTAATTTATTGATTTAATTTCAGTAAACCGTTGTTTTAGCTGAATTGCAACTGTCTCTGAACACGGTGGTATAATCATGACTCTTTTTACTCTTCATTGAATGATGAAATTGGATTGCTTCACATCGCCTATGTGAGAGATTATAACACTCTTTCGGTGAAGTGCATTTCCTTTTGCCACTCGTGTATATTGAGAGATTAATGACTGATAACCTTCACTTTGCTCGTTTGACGAAATTCCTTGCGAATATAAAATGATTAACAGAAATTTGATTTTTTGTTCATCAATTGTCTGCCTTGTAATACTTCGGCTGGCGATTTTCCTTCAGTACTAAGGATAAAACGGTAAAGTGATAAAGTGTTCCTCGGACCAACGTCCATTATTAACTACTTTTTCAGCGTTATGAAAGTATGACGTTCAACTACGCCATTAAATGAGGGGCGGAATGGTACTGTTCTTAGATGCTCGATTCCGTTCTTGCCACATAACGCTCGAAATCTTCTGACATAACAAAAAGTGACACCCGCGCATAATAGCCACATCGAATTTTGAAATGGTGGTACAAAATCTATATGAATCCTCGTCCATCGAGTATGTGGAACGGATAACTTGAACATTTCTTTTAACTTCATTGATTATTCCTATGGCCACCAAAAGTAACGTCTTGCAAATTTTTCGATTCGAACGATTCCCCAATATCCTTCATGCAACATCGTAACCACTTTCACTCGAAATTTTTCCGGAATAACGATTCAAATAAAATCGTTCTTCTGGTGGTTTCGGTTGTATGCTTGTTAAAAATATTCTAAGCTGCTCTGAAAAAAGCAAGGAAAATAAGAACTGCTACAGACTGGGACCCCTCTAACGAAGTTCTCAAAACGTACCAACATGAATTAAGAAGTGCCAAGAACAGATCTTGGAGACCATACTTCGGTAAAATCCAGGAGTCTTAAGAGATGTCAACGCTATGCAAAGCAATATCTACTGACCATTCCATCATAAGTTAACTTCAACAACAGGATGATAAATGTACCACTAGTGCAGATCGTTGGGCACTTTCCGGCTTGTTCCGAATTTGTATGCTCGCTATGTCAGGTGGTAACAGGTCAAGTAGCCTCGAAGGTCAAATTATTAGTAGGAGGAAATTCTATGGGTGATAAATAGGTTTAAACCATATAAGTCGTCAGGAGGCGATGGTATTATCTCTGCGGATATCCTTGGAATTTGATTATTAATGACCTGTTGCTAAAATTGGAGTGGATGATGTCGCTATTGATGCCTGTGGTAAACATCGCAGTACCGTTAGTGCACACATGCAAAATGCCCTGTGCATTCTTTTTCCATGGGCCAATGGATGTGGGTTGTTTGTAAAATTGGTATCAGTTTGACTTTTTTTTTGGATAAACCGAAGTATCCGGGTTTCGTTTTGGATAGCAAATTAATTTTGAAGTCTAATAATATTTTGGAAAGGGTAAATAAAGCTACGGTAGCGCTCTATGTTCTGTTACAAAACTGCCATTGGGAAACGATGGGGTTAAAGCCCCACATCGTACAATGGCGGTCCACTCCACTCAAACCCATTCTTTCTAGTGCCATACTAGTCTGGTGGCCTGTTTTGACTACACCTATACTATCCCATCATTATCTCTTGACGTAAAGTTTCTGACTGTGATTCCCTCCAGAGAAGACTGGCTGATGAATGCAGGTCTGGAACCTAGAGTTGCAAACTTTTTTACGGATGGTTGAAAAATGGATGAGAAATTAGGTGGCGGGGAGTTCTGTGAGAACCTTTTGATAAACCTCTCTTTCCGCCTCCCCTACTATATTGTAGCGTTTTTCAAACTGAAGTAAATGCCATAAAGGAAGTCGTAGACTGTTTTTTTTTTGCTTCCATTACTCTCTTCTTCAAAATATAGAGCCCATTTTTCAATGACTGGTATTCCCTCATGTGATGGTTGAATCTCGCCTTTCGATGCGCGATGTTCCAGATCTCGGTTGTAAGAAATTTACCAGCTTTATCAAACGATAAAAATAATGGTTCCAGACTCACCCGAAACCAAATCCGTTTTTTGTTACGTTCATGATTGGAGCAGCCAACTGGCTTTATTGTACTGTCGTCAAAACTCTTATCAACAGGAACATAAAAAATACGAAAACTAACATATTTCGGAAGAAAAATTTATTTAATTACAAAAAAATTATCCTAATTTACGTAATCACAAATTTAAACTGTTTGACCACAGTATTCAGCGCATTAACTTGAGTATTACCCAAGATTTACCTAGTAGTGTCCGTGCCCGTATCCACCATAACCCGATCCATATCCAGCACCATAGCCTCCTGAATAACCGGCACCATGACCACCACCTCCATAACCCCCGTGTCCATAAACAGCTGGATGTACAGCATGGCCAATTTTTTTAACTACAGCATTAAATCCATGGTGATCATCAGCAGTATATTCAACTACTCGTTTTGTACCATCTGGTTCGGCAACGGTATATCCACCTTTGACTACATCACCATCACGATGTTCCCATTGATTTTTGTTGTCGCCGGTATGATGATCATTAACCCCATATTCGAATTTATATGATGGATAGGCCTGAGAAATAATCCGAATTGTCTAATAATGGGCTTGGAAATATTTAAATGTATATTACTTACATAATAATCCCCACCATGTCCATCATAACCTCCTCCGTACCCACCGCTATGTCCACCACCATATCCTCCACCATAACTTCCACCATATCCACCATGATTGACATTAGAATAACTGGTTGCGCCATGCCCAGCTGCCACAATTGTAAAGCAAGCACCAACCACACCAATTGCAACCAACAATTTCATATTAAATTTTGATAAGTTCTTTACAGAGAAAGCCGTATATTCAATAGACTAGTTGTTGTTAAACTGATGTACTTTACAGAAATTTCGGTTCAATTTATATACATAATTCCGATTCGGTTCGATTGTACACGCATCCATTTCATTTCTTTATTCAACATACATACAACCCTAATTAGAATTGGTTCACTTACTCTATGTCGATGTTAACATACATATGTATGTCGCGGTTGATTGATGCAGTGAAAAGAAAAGTTTTTTCGAAAGACTCTTTTTTCAACCAAACTATATGGTAACCGCAAATTATTAACAAGCATTTGGCTGATTTTCATTAATCTCGAACTTGAACGTTTATAAATTTGAGAGCATTGTTGAGTTTTAATTAAAGCAATTTTTATTTGTTAAATTTTTTTTATTATTATTATTAAAATACAAATTATTATTGGGGCAATCGTGTTTTTATGTCGGCCAATAGTTTAATTAAATCTTTTTGCAATCGGTTATTTTCCTGCAATTCAATTAGCATTTGTCGCTGCGTATCATTATGTGACTGAAGAAATTTTACAACGGTTGACAATTGCTGGGCTATTACTGACATAGATGAAATCGGTTGGCAACTATTTAGTGGCAATGACGGAAGAGTCGGCAATTTTTTGGTAGCTGGTTCACTAATTGTTAATTTTGGTTCAGTAGGAAGCGGCTTTGGTACGACAATCACTGGATTTAGTGCGGCAACCCGGTTCGCTTGGACACGTTTGGGTGGTATATCGACAAGATATTTCGTTGTTGTAGCTGCTTGTAGTGTAACAGGCTCAATAGTTTTAGTTACTTTATTCTTCTTCTGATTATCGCTAGTTGCAGGTGTTTGAATAATCACACTTGGGTTGGCAGCTTGTAAACCACTCACATTAGATGATGGTCTCGGTTTAAACCCACTATCTGTTAAACTGCACAGTTTAACGATACGCCAATCATCCTCTGTTAAAAAGTCATAATCCCAAGCGCCAGCTTTAGGTTTACACTTCCTGTATTTCTCGCGTACTTTATATTTCATTGAGCACCATGTTTGTCTCCAAATGTCCGGCGGTTTTCGGATGGGACCCATTTTATTTAATTTACCAGCTATTATTCGCCAACTACTTTTCTTGTCCATTTCTCCACGCACAGCCGGATGTTTTCCTTGGACAAAATAGAAAGTTTCTTCGACCAAGTCTAGTAGGGCTCGCTTTTGGCGCATGCCTATTCGAATGCGCTGGGTTTTCTGAAATAAATATAATGAATAGTAGAGACCTTAAAAGATTAAACGTATAAACTTTATAAAATTAAGAAATTTGAGGATTCAAGAAACTTTGAAATCTAGGAGAAATAAAATTTAATTTTTGTAAAATAAATTTTGACTTTAAATAAGAATTTTAGTACTCCGAGAAAAATTATTTTGCAATACTATAAAAAAATTACAGTAGGGGAATTTCAATTCCAGCGAGATACAGAATAGCAAACTCCATACCCGATAGAATCATGAACATCTTTCGAGTTCCACAACCCTAATTTTGGGTAATTAATGTTAGCGATGAGCTAGGTACGACCTCCAAATAATTAGTAATTAGAAAATATTTAGATTCGCAGCACGTAATAATGTATGCATAATTGCATACCTTGGCATTTTTCTATATGTTTGGGTAAATACTCGATCGGCTGGCAGGCAACAGTTGCTAGTTAAAAATATGACTACATACTCGATTAGCTAAACCGCACAAATTTAAACTTGAATTTAATTTGCATGCAGTAAAAAAAAAACAAAGTGTGCATGATGCTTCTGACATTGCAAGTAAGACGTACTAAGTCAAGCCATTGAATACAAAATATAAAAAAAAAATATTTCGTCTTGTCATATAAAATTCTTTGCTTGCTAGGCTTTCGAGCATCTGCCGCTATTATTACTCCAATGGTCGAAGAGAAATTGTGAACAAAAAGTTAAGAAATTACTTTGGGCGTTCGCCACCGCCCACATTTATAGTTTTTATTTGGTATTTAACTTAGCCATTTGGAAAGAAAGAGGAGTTGGGTTTTATTTCAAGAATAGAATATAAAATTTCAAGATGAGAATAAATTAGTTAAGGTATACGGAAAGGATGGAATCTCTATCGTAAGTTTAATGGACATATAATCATTAGATTCTACCATACATATGTACATACATTCAACAAGAGTCAATATTTCCTAAATTTATGTTCGGTACTCAAGAAATATTCTTAGCAATTTTACTAAAAAAATAGTTGGCAAATAAATTACAGATCGTAATTGCTATGTATCGCTCGATTTTTGAAGCTAATTAGTGTAAAATACTAAACTC
The DNA here is from genome assembly GCA_963556165.1 of Tipula helvola. Lineage (NCBI taxonomy): Eukaryota > Metazoa > Arthropoda > Insecta > Diptera > Tipulidae > Tipula > Tipula helvola. The sequence continues at coordinate 6,718,919 of OY744483.1, forward strand.
AATATAGATGTGATTAACCATTGACTTTATTTAATAAATTAGTTTGATAAAACAAATCTAAACGTATTACAGTTTACTTACTACTTCTGTAAAAGAAAGTAAAATTAATATGATAAGATATTGTACTCTCCGGTTGTGTAGTGTAGTGAGCATGAATTAAAATTAAAACTCAAAACTATTCCCATCGCATTTTATGTGCGACATGTTTCGTTATAAGCAAGAGCATGCAGAGAGTAAAGACAAGAAACGTAAATATGAAATAACAAAAAAAAAATTAACAAACATTTCTATGTTTGGTCACCCTTTACATTTGAGCTTATAAAGAAATTTTATTATTGATATAATTCTACAAACGACTCACCATTATTTTTGATACAACACAAAAATTAATTTATAAATAGCAATTATTATTTATTACACATAAAGATATCACTAAAAATTTTAGTTAGACGCTACAAATTACTTCTTTATATTTTATATTCTTATTATTGTGTTATGCGCATGATCACCTTCTCTTTTAGCGATAAAAAAATCTTACTAAAATACACATTGTTTTGTTTTTGTTTGTCAATTCTAATCTAACTCGTTTGTTTTTTTTTTATGTAGATTTCGTCAAAAGTCGTGCTACGAACACATACGATTCAAATCCAAGCAAGCGTTGATTTTTTTTATTAATAAATAGCAATAATTATTTACATGTACAATGCCACTAACTAGTAACTATATGTACATAAAAAGCCGTAACAAAAAAATTTGTAGTGGTATTCGTTAGGGGAATACAATACTATTTTCCTATGTAGCGTAAAAAAATCTTATGGAATTTTCAAATACAAGCATTTTTTTATATCGTCTCTATTTTAAATTTCTACTATGAGAATATTTTTATTTACAAACAATTTAATTTTGCATTTTTATAAAGTTATTTTTTCTCAAAACATCGCAATGCTTCGTGTTCCTTTAATCAATTTACTCAGGCCGTGTGTGAATTAGTCAAAAGCCAGTTAAAAATTAAAATGTTAACATAAAAGTTGAAATAAAAAATTTACTCACCACAAAAAAAAAAAAAAATAGAAAATGTATCATGGTAAGAACCGTATATAAAATTTGACAGTCAAGTTAAAAAAACATAACCTCGGTTTTTAATATTGGTTCAGTTGATACAAAAGCACGACGTGTGTTTCCTTCTGTGTTATTTCTTAAAACAGCTTCATTTGATAAATTGGTTTGAGTTTTTTAGACTGATGTCACGGCTACTTAGTATTTTAATAAGAAGTAGGCAAGTTCCGGTATACTCGGATATATTGCAGAACTTCATTTAAAACTAATTTTAGAATCATGTCAGCAAGTTCCATCATACTTGGCCACACGATGGCTTTGGAAGCGAAGGTAAATGAACTGAGTCACTTAACTATCTCCTTGACCATTTAGCCCATCTTACTCAAAAAGGTGTACTTCCGCACTTATTAAATAAATATTATAAAAATATAAATAACTAGGATTTCGATGGAGTTCGTACTTTTATTTTAGCTTCATTGCATTCTTCATACATTTATTATTATTAATTATTATTATCATCATCATCAACATATTATAAGTACCGTCGTCTGTCTAGCCTTGTCTTGACGGTAAAATTAGTTATAGTTCTAAAAATTAATTTTATGATCATAATTTGGAGTTTTCGTCTTGACGGTAAAAGTAAATTACTATACTCTCCCTCCTTTCGTCGAAGGCGCGAAATAATTAGTTTGTTATTGTTATTGAACGTCAAATTTTGAATTAGGCGTCAATGAATGTGATTTACTTTTAGCACTCAACCAAATTTATAAGCCTTTTTAAACTTTATTTGAAAAGCATTAACAAACCAAAAAATCAAGAAAAGATGAAGCCAAAGTGTTTTATTTATTTCTAATCAGGGAATATTTGAGCCTGCAAAATAAAACAAATGCGCACATACATAATAGAAAACAGAAACATTCATTTTATCTAATATTTTGACAAAACGATTAATGAGTTCCATCTGTATTTTCCGAGAAGTAGAAGTATGTTCCAATTAATTATGGGATAAATAATTATAGTACTAAACTGTACTAAAAATGTTTAAATTATGTTCGTATTTTACATTTGCCGTGTAATATTATACTGCTAAATCAAATTATGCTCCAATTAATTATACCGTCAAGACAAGGCATTTGTTTGTATGGATATAACGCAAAACTCAAAAAACTATCGCGGTAGTCGCGCTTTTGTTTTATGTAGTACATATTTTTGTTTCGTTGTTTGGATGACATGAACATTCCTGTGTGTGCTGTGATTTGTATTTGAGAAAAAAAAAAAAAAAAAAAAATTTAGTTTGTTTTTCAGTTGAGTTCAAAGTACATAATATGTAAATGTAGTTTTGAATAGTTTTGAATTTTTCTTTTCGTGCGAAAATTTCTGTTATTTTAACTTTAACGTTATGTTGCGGTAGATGTGTGCATATTTTATTGATTGTCTTAATTCGCTTTCTTCTAGAAAAAAAATTTTACTTTTCAGGCTCTTATTCAGTCTCCAGAAACTTCCGTCAGTTTTGACAGGCAATTACTAGTCTCTAATATAAATTACCCAATTCATTCACTGACTCCTCAACGCTTTTCTTATATTTCTAATTTACATATTAAAATATTATAACTGAGTAGCCTAAGTGATAGAAATGTTGACATGTTCTATTAACAACAAATTTCGAACAGAAAATATTTCGAGTTTGATGCTCACCAAAGTTCGTATACCAAATATCGGTGACTATACAATTGACGTTTAGTACCGATTTTTTTTTTCGAAAATACATATCGTCGTCCTAACTGTGAATTAACGTATCTGACATTTTTTCAAAATCTGGGGCGCTATCATGAAATCCGGACGGTAAATTTTAGCGGTAATAAACAATTCTATGGAAATTTTAGAACAAATTCAAAAAATGGTCAAAGTTACCTAAGTTATTTTGTATGAAATTGCAAATAAGTGAAAGTTTATCGACAAATTTGTATGCGACAAATATTTTATGACGAACAGAAATTTGCCGTTAAACCTTCATGTAATTGCGATTTGATACAAATTAACTTGGGTAACTTTGACCATTTTTTGAATTTATTCTAAAATTTCCATAGAATTGTTTATTACCGCTAAAATTTACCGTCCGGATTTCATGATAGCGCCCCTGATCTCTCATACCAAAATGTTCGTCTTGAGAAACTGAAGCCGAATTGCCACACCAACGTTAATTAATTCTTAGGAGATATCTTCGTCCTAACGGTGAACCAACGCAGGTGCAAAAATTCAGACAGAATTTCTCACAATGGACCATTTGTATCAGAGATGAGATTTTGAAAAAATGTCAGATACATTAATTCACAGTTAGGACGACGATATGTAGATTGCCAAGTAGTTTGCCGTTGTTTTTTATTTATAAATATTAGCAGCATTTAAAAATATCATTAAAACCTCAACTAAATTCGCTGTTTGACGTCTAAAAATATGGATTTCGGAATTCAATTCCGCAAAACTGTAACTGCAACTAAAAGTTGTAGTTACCTCTGTCGATTTGAACCTTAGGCTGTTACAGCCTAAATCATAAAGATTTCTAGACAATTAACGGTTTTTTACCATTTTTTTACCATCGGAACCATAATGTAAACCAAAGCCACCAACACGAATAAAATGACCACTATACTTAGAATTATTTACGTGCTTAAAGATTTCTCTGAAATGATTGGAATATAATATGTATGTATAATAATAATAATAAATTTAAGGAAAGCCCAGACTCTGTTTGTCAGTCTGTAACGTACTAAAATAACAATGAAAATTAAATTTGTATTCATTTATGGTTTAGGTTTTCAGGCTACAAAAGTCATCGGTTCGGTTCTTCTTAAAGTTTTGTCTTTCCAATTTTTTGATTTTTTTAATTTATATTTTTTTTTTTGTTATTCATGTAGTAACCAAATATTTGACTTTAAATTAAATATTGCGCTTTACAGTTATTTGTGGCTTGGTAGTAGAGAAGCTAGGGTCTGAGGTTTGATTCTGCTCAATGCATTTTAGTTTTGATTTTCCAATTATTTTTTTTTTTAATAAAAACCTAGACTGTGTGATGCCTCAACAAATGTAAAATCATCCTTAAAAGCATTTACTTTTTGGTTTAAGGTCTATTTAAGGTACAATCATCCTTAAAAGCCTTTAATCTTGCCCTATTTTTACTAAGTTCAAAAATATCAGCTAAAAAAATATCAAATGGTCAAATGCTGATTGTAGCAGCGGGCGCAGGACATCACCACACCAGGTGTAATATCTTTCGCAAAACATTACATAACAAAAGTTATTCACAAAATTGTGTCTGTCCTAGGACAGGCTGTACCCTCTAGTTATATAGGAGTATATTAAGGTAAGAGTGACTGTAGAACGCTTTGAAATAATAGAACAATTTAAGAAGGCAAATTAAATGTGCCGTAGTATATCGTTTGTCCCGTAGTGGTAACTCACTGGACTAGCGCGACGTAGGTCTTGGTTCGATTCTCATCCGATTTTAATTTTTTTATTTTTATTTATTTTTTTAGTATTCATGTAATGTGTGTGAAGTTTTTCCCATTTTTTTCCCATATATACGTATACAAATCCTATTGGAATAAACAAAATTCTATTGGATTCTCATTAAATTTCGCATGTATTGGTGCTTATTGTACACTGTTAAGAATTCAAAATGTCTCTATAAATGTATGTATTATTATTAAATTAAATTTCGATTAAAATCAATGTACTAAACGGACATAATTTTAATTCAAACTTATGTAAGAAAATTTGTAAAATGTGAACCACAAAGCTCATTTATTTTGAAATATCATGAATCAGTTCATAAATGAATACCTACATAACGTAACATAATGTTAATTTGTGTTGTAACCTTGTATTATTTTACTGAATTACTCAAACCTCGCGGCAGAATAAAATAAAAAACAAACCCATTTAGCGTTTTTTTAAAACCAAACAATTTTTAGTATAGCTTAATCCGAACATTAAATTAGTTTAATTAAATTTATTAAATTAATTTTGCTTTGTTAGTACCTATCGAGCTATTTCGATCAAATGTAAGTGTACTAAATTTAAAACCAAAGTTCCGAACCATTAAATAAAAGTCAAACTGTTTTAGTACAAATTATAAATTTGTTCCAATAAGAATTCTATTTCCTATACAATTATTACAATAGAAAAAATAAATTACACAAAAAAAAAATGTTAGCAAACAATTAGTTTATAAAATACTTTTCCGTGAATAAACGTCAAAAGGTTGCGAATTTGTTCAGGTATTCCGTGTAATATTAGAAAATAAGTTCAAATTTGTCACCAAAACGCCGTTATTGGCCCTTATTGAACATTATTATTTCTCTTGTTAGGGTATACCTTCATAGCTCAATGGATGGGGGAATTTAATCGTTAATGACCCTAAATCAAATTCCTGCAAAACCGCAATTTGAAGTTTAAAATTCGTAGCACATTTATTTCTCTGGTTAGGGTATAACTTCTTAGCTCTATGGATGGTGAATTTAATCAGCTATTTCGTGAAGTATCACAACTTGAGTCCAAATCTGTGGCAATGGCAGCTAATGGCGCTAAATCAAATTCTTGCAAAACCGCAATTTGAAGTTTAAAATTCGTAGCACATTTATTTCTCTGGTTAGGGAATGCTTTCTTAGCTCTATGGATGGGGAATTTAATCAGATATTTCGTGAAGTATCACAACTTGAGTCCAAATTTTTAGGGCCGTTAATGGCCCTAAATCAAAGTCCTGCAAAACCGCAATTTGAAGTTTAAAATTCGTAGCACATTTATTTCTCTGGTTAGGGAATAACTTCTTAGCTTTATGGATGAAATAAGCGAATGTTTCACTATCCCTCTTAAGTGGTTGTTGATATGGCGCGAGGTTTCCAAATTAACATAAATTCCGAACCTCTTCTCATAGAATATTTTAATTCGCAAAACCGACTAGAAAACTTCATTTCTAAGCAGAGAGGTAAGGGTGGTTTTAATAATATGCCAACAGTCACGAAATTGGCGTACACTTTGCAAATATATGATTGAAACCAAAACTATGTATCAAAGTGAATATTCCAACTATACACCAAATGATGATACCATGCCGGAATTGAACTGGACAAACTTCCAAGAAAATTACCAGAGAAGTCTAATGTCCCTCGAACCGCATTCTGAAGTAGTGAATGAGACTGATTCATGGATCTTAAATTGTGAAATAGACATCATTAAAACAAATGCTGCAACTTTAGCATATTATGCGGGAATGTCGACTGTATAGATTCGAATAGTTTTGGAAATTTATCCAACATGAAAATAAAGATACAGAGATTATTGTTATAAATTAGTTAGCCATGTAAAGGAAAATAGTGGTGATGGATTAGTTCGTACTGTAGTCAATCGTTAGGGATAGTTAATATTTGTACATAAGGACTGAACAGTAATAATCAGCGCAAAGTTTTAGAAGCAAATCAACTCAACATATTATAGAATGCGTCGACATCATGTTGGAGAATCGGAAAATAAAGATGGAGAGGTTGATACGGAAGTATGCTTCTATTTGTGTAATTTGAATATTTATTGAAAAAAAAATCGCATTTGGAAATAACAAAAGTAAAATTACCGCTTCCGGTTCTCACGAGCGATACAATCAATATTGTCGTGTAAAATTTTTGTGAATGTAAGATTGAAAGTGAGAAATCCATGCAGAAAATGGGAACTGATTATTGTAAATACTCCAAAGAACATATGTAATACCTTTATGTGGTAGGGGTTGGTTAGAGCAGTAATTCGAGCAATCTTCTCTAAATCGTAATTGTCGGTACAAATTACAACTTGAGGAGGATCTGCGCCGCCACGCAATTGAACAAAAATTAAGACGAATTTTATTCCCAATTAAAAAACTTGCGTTTTCAAAAATTGGGATGATAATTTAAGGCTTAAAGCGCATTTCAATTAATAATGGTGGAAATTTTATATTTAAAAACTATAATTTCATTTCTTTTAAATATTAAACGTTTTATTAAAAATATCTTAATTTTAAAATCGTAATCACAAGTTTGGCAGCGGTGAGTTATATCTTAATATGTACATATGATATATAAGGACATTTCAATATCCATGTCCACCATGACTGTACCCACCAAGTCCACCATCGTGTCCGCCACCTGAACCACCATAACCAGCACCATGACCATCTCCACCATTTCCATAAATGGCTGGATGTGAAGCGTGTCCGATTCTCTTAACCACAGCATTGAATCCATTGTGTCCATCAGCTGTATATTCAACGACACGTTTTGTACCATCGGGTTCGGCGACTGTATACGCCCCTTTAACTACATCACCATCACGATGTTCCCATTGATTTTTGTTGTCACCGGTGTGATGATCTTCAACACCATATTCAAATTTGTATGATGGGTGAGCCTAAAATCAATTTAAACGTAAAATCAGGAAATCACATAAAAAATTATAATTCTTACATAATAATCTCCGTGCCCTCCATGACCACCACCGTATCCACCAGCACCATGTCCACCATCATCACCACCATGTCCACCACCACCACCACCACCGCCGCCGCCATATCCACCGCCACCGTGATGTACAATATTATTAACATGTGCATAACTTGTGGCCCCGTGTCCAGCCACCATAGCAACACATGCTAATAGTCCGAATGCAATAAATGATTTCATATTGAATATTTGTGAAGTAAATTAAAATTTCCACTTGAATGATCGATCTATATTATAGTACGAGTATGTAGTTATCCAACTGGCTAGTTGCGTTTGACTGATGTACTATTGCTGAAAAATCATTCAATTTATATACCAAAAAAAAAAAAATGTTTGGTTATACATTTCTTGCGGTCGATTTATATTCATATATATGTACATACAAAAACATAACCTTAATTGGTTCATTTGTTCTACAATTTAATTAAATCTAAAAAATTTGAGTAGTGGAGTGGTCGGCTACATACAGGAAAAGTAATAATAAAAACTTAAAAATTATTAAGAAATTATAAGAAAAAAACTAAAAACAAAACAAAAATGTAAATATGTGTTATTACCTATTATAAAACGATATTAAAGATTTTTTTAGTTTTAAGTTGGTCTTATAATCGGATAACCTTAGATTTCGATTTAATTCAACTTAACGTACAATAATCGAAAGTGTTTTAAAGTTGGGAAATGTTTTTTTAAACCGTATGAAATTAGGTAAATGCATAAGGAGGTGCAATCTTAATAATGTTATACTTAAGAAGGATTTATCTTGTGTTTGTAACCGATTAAATAGAGTTGTGATAATTTCGCGCACGTTTCTTGTGTTAGTCATAATTATATTGTTTTGGTTGAGTGCGCGGTTTTGGTTGGTATAGTATGTATTGCCTTTCCCGGATGTTTTTTTTTGGTTTTTTGGTTTTAATTTGTAATGCATCTATAAATCTCTAGACGATTACCGTCTAGTTATAAAGGGTATTTGCTTAATGATTGAGAAACCTAGTATGTATTCGATTAAGATGGAGCAAATTGTCATAATATATTACACTAATACGCGTACATTACAACAACATACAAATTTGAAATGATTCTTGACCAATATCCCAAACATTTTAAACGATCCCTTTCGTTTTCCAATTTGTTTCTAGTTGATCAACTTATTCGACTGACAACGAACTATATTTAGTCAGCAAATCCTAGAAATATTGGAAAAACATTTTTACTCTATAATTTTTTAAATTTACTAAATCGTAAAATTATTTTGAAATATTTCTTATTATAAAATTTAATTTGTCATAAAATTCTGGTAGTGAGCTAGTGATGAAATTTTCCGAAATTTTCTTTAAATTTTTTTAAATTTTGACGTCTTACACCTTGGAGCCTCACCACCTTTTGCCCATGGTCATGAGCCATTACTCATCACTCATCAGTCATCAATAATAAGCATTACCTTTGAGTTAAAAATATTATCGAAACTTGCGAAACTCTGATTTCGTGGGATGATCCACTGTAACGAAAGAACGGATCAACTGATCCATTTTTGGTGCAGTTCTAGTGTCAATTTATACGTTAAAAAAAAGTAGCGGTTAATTTATGTTAAATTAAAATAACTAATCTTCATATACATTTTAATTAAAATTACAAACCACAAAATATCGATTTTCTTTGCTTGAGCCCAAGAGAGAGAATGCCTCCTTTGATCGGATCATTTCTGATGTCAGCGTTTCTAGTTTCGGTTAATTAATTTTAAATTAAAATAGTTAATCTCTACATAAATTTTAATTTAAATTACAAAATTCAAATTACGAACCAAATTATCAAAAAATAAATAAATTGTTTTTAACAAACTGTAGACGACACATTTTTACATGTAGACGACACATTTTTTTAAAACCTTTTTTTTAACTGTCCTTAAATTCTTGTAAATTTCTAAAATTTATTCAAATCAAGTGTAACTGCCTTTTAACGTCTTAAATCCTTTTTTGTTTGAATTCTTTAAATTTACTTTAAATTGGTAAACATTTAAAATTTTTTTCTTCATTAAATTTCCCATTCCAATCTTTAAATATTCTTCAAGTTGTTTGAATTCTTTAAATTATCTTACACACACTTTATTTCTGTGACTACCATAAATTTTCTCTAATCACCGCAAATCCTATAATTTTTTTAATTTTTCGTTATATTTGATGAAATCTTTGAAACCTTAAATATTCTAGTTGCACAACTTGGTCAAATTCTTTAACTTCCTTAAATTTTCTAAATGCATGTAACCTTCGTGTACGGTACTTTTGCAATATACATAGTTTGGCTATAACAGGGGCCAGTTTGTATAACAATATTCACTATAATACTGTAAAATTTCCTTACTTAATACAATACTGTAAGTTAGAGGGGTCATATACTCATATATTAGGAGCTGCTCACTTTTAAAGTCTTAGAACCCAAGACAGTTTTTGTAATTTTAAAATTTTCGTACTTAAATTTAATAATTTCATCGCTGAACGAATAACAATTTTGTGAAAATTTAGAAATGTTGATTTATGTTGTTCGGACCGGCATGTTTTGAGTTTCGCCCTTGTTGAGGGCAGCCAAATATTTTCTTCTTAAAGTAATGAAAATAGTTTTTTTTTATAAATTTCAACTTTCTCTAGTCGCTAAGTGATAGCATGAATCAGTTAATATTTACCCAATGTCGTATGTCTACTTATTAGCCTATAAATGGCACAAATTTAGTTTGCCACAAATTAAATAAGCCGTTAAACGAATGAATTGGTCGAATACGTTGGGTAGAGCGCTCAAAAATAGTGTAAAAATTCAAAATTCTGTAAGATCATAAAAAAATCGAACTGGTTAAAGTGAAAGTTTGAGCTGTAGTAGGTTCGGTTCGTACATAATAGACAGTACAGAAAGGATTGGAATTTATGAGGGGTTTTGAATCGTTTTTAATTGACAAAGTAGAAGATTTTTTCCGAAGAAAAAGTCTTTTTGGAACTTAATCTATTATTTTGCATGAACCTCAAGTCTCAGATAACATGGTTTTGGTTAGCACGGTGTTTTCATGGAAGGTTATCTTTATTGCGTTTGGTTTGAAGATACGTTTTCATTTATAGAATTTAAGTAGTTTGCAGAATTTTAAAACTATAAAGAATTTAAGGAATTAAAAAAAATTAGAGAATTTAATTGTTTTAAAACATTTAGAAAAATTTAAAACATTTAGAATATTTAAATACATAATGGGATAAAATCTTTAGGTTAAAAAGATTTACACAATTCAAAAAATTTAAGGAGTCTAAAGTTTTTAAAATATTCTTTCAATTTTATTTTAGGTTTTAAAATTCTTTAAATTAATAAAATATTTTTAATTCTATAAATTCTAAATTCTGTTAATTGTAATCTTTAAGTTAAAATTCGCTAAATTATTAACACATACCTCTAAATTCTTTAAACTCTTCAAATTTTAAATTTTTAAAATTTTTAAAATTCTTTAAATTCTGTAAATTCTACGTATATTTAGATTTTTAATTGTTTTTAATTTTCTAAATTGTTTAAATCTGCTGATTTCTTAATTATTTTGTTTAAATAATTTAAATTAGTTAAATTCTTAAGTTAGTTCTTTATTTCTTTAAATTTAAAATCTTTCAATTCTCTAAATTTTTTGAATTCTTAAAATTTTTAAATGGATGAAATTCAATAAATTTTTTTTCCAATTTTACTTTAATTTATTGATTAAATCAAAAATTTTAATTTTTTTTTAAACTCTGTGAACTTTTAAAAGGGCTAAATTCTTTAAACTCTCTAAATTTTTTAAATTTTTCTAAAATTTTGTACATTTTTAAAATTATCTTAAATTTCTTTCAAATTTTCTTTAAAGTCTTTGAATCATAATTTTTTTTAAAAATAATAAAATTATTTAAAATGCTCTGAATTTCCCAAATTTTGAATTTAAAGAATTCCTTAAAGATATGTACTTTAAAAAATACTTCAGAATTTTTGAAAATTTGAAATTCATACATTTTCTTCACATTTTTTTTTAAATTATTTGATTTCTCTTACGTTTTTAATAAAATTTTAAACTTTTAAAATTTTAGAAAATTTTGAATTTCTTAAATTCGGTAGCTTTTTAAATTTTTTAATTGGTAAATTTCTTAAAATAAAATGCAGTCTTAGCTAGTTTTATTTACTTATTTTTACGTGTTTAAATCGTGTTGACGATTGGTCTATTTTCTCTTTTCTCTTTTTCTCTTGTCTCTATTCTGTTCATTTAAACTTAAATGAACATAGAGTTAACGCTAATGTTCAAGAACAATGACCTATGGTAGCAGAAAACAATGCAGTATCAACAAATTTGCAAGCTCATCAAGCATTGTAATGAATTAAAACGAAAGTAATATGAGTGATACAAATAATAAACTTGTGTAAAACATTGAAAATGAAGATAATGAAAATGTATCTGTACCACAAACATTAGTGCAAACAGGAATTGAACGTTATGTTACGGTGTCGTTAAAATGAAGAAGAAACTCAAAATCTTCAGAGGAAGCGGTTTCAGACGAAAACGCTAAAGAGCGTAAGACTAAATCAATCTGGAATAATATTTGGTAACAGATTCAAAGTCTACAAGTGGAAGGTGATTACAAGGATGGGGAAGACTCTAAAGAGAGACTTCCTCTTCTACTTAAGAGAGGCACCAAAACTCTTACTGGCAACACTAAATGCAGAAACAAGTGAGCACTTTTGTATTTTCCATATTAAACGTGGCAACATCAGCGAAACCAGGATTCAAGCCAAAACATCGACGGATACAGAAAAATTGTAGCCGCTCTTGACAAAAAAAAAACTGAAAAATATTTTTACACATACTGTTTAAAGAGTGCAAAAGCAATCACGATCGTGATAAAAGTGATCGAGTCCGTTGTGCAGCTAGAGGAAATAAGCGAAGAGCTACCAAAAATGAACTTCAAGATGAAAAACGTAATTAACATTATAAATCGAGACAAAAAACCTCAATCAACGTTTAAAGTTGAGCTGGAATCCGAAGTAACTCTCTATAGAAAGTCACACGTAATCTGAAACGACTAAAACTTTCATGACCTCCGATTCGACTCCCTAACGAAAACTAGGCAACAAGTTAGGCAGATAAAGCAAACATATTTGCTCAACATCTTAGTAAGGTATTTATATACCCATTTAACAATTTGGAAGCCCCGAATTTATACCTGATACCTGCTGAGGAAATACGGCCAATTAAATACAACTGGCGCCAAGTAGAAAAGAAAATCAAGGAAAATATTGATCCAAGAAAAGCACCAGGACATGATCTGATAAGTGGCAAAATACATAAAAATCTTCCGGAAAAATGTATCAAACTAATAACATACATTTTCAACGCTACGATGAAAACAGTCTACTTTATTGAAACCTGGAAAATTTCGTAAATCATGATGATTCCAAAATATGGTAAAGATTAAACAAAAGTAAACTCATCGCGAAATCAGTTTACTATACCGACTGTCTTAAGCTATTCGAAAAAATGCTCCTGCACAAACTTAAACTAATTCTGCACGAGAAAAAAATTATTCCTGATTATCAATTGGGTTTTAGAGAAGAACACGGAACCGTAGAAAAAGTTCATAGTCATCTCTGAAATCAGGAACGCCCTAGAACCAAGAAATTTCTGTTCTGCAGAGTTTTTAAACATTGCGCAAGCTTTCTATAAAGTATAGCATAAAGGACACAAAGTTAAAAGACAGTTACCGAAAATTTTTTATTACATCCTTAAAAATTATCTGCTTGTTCGGAAGTTTTTCGTGAAATATCACAGCACATCCATCAATGTATACGAAATCCTCGCTGGGGTTCCACAAGGCAGTGTGCTACCTACTAATATTAAAATACGTAAACGTTTCTACATTTGGGGATCAAAATACAGCAATCATGTCTTCGCACCACAACCCCACGATAGCATCAAGAAATCTACAAGATCATTTAGACGAAATTGAAAAATGGCTAACTAAACGGAGAATTAATTGCACCGTCCGCCTGTGAGACTAAACAATATTATTCTACCACAACACCAAAATGTTAAATGTCTCGGTCTACATTTAGATAGAAGGCTAAACATCAACAAATCAAGTTAACTTGTGTTAAAATGCACTGTTTAATAACAAACCATTCCAACTTAGGCCTATATTGTAAGGTTTTACTATATAAAATGGTACTTAAACCTATCTGGACGTATGTTATTCAATTGTGGGGGTCCGTTTGTTCTTCCAACATAAGAAAACTGCAACAAATACAATCAAGAAAACTAAGGATAATGGTAAATGTACCTTGGTATATAACCATCAGACACCATCAAGCAGTTCATTAGAAAGTACCAGTTGAAATTAGAATATCATGTTGTTTGTAAGCTTTGATTAGATCTTATGAGTTGCCTATATAGGAAAGAAGCAAGAAGCCTTAGGCAGTTAAAAAATAAATTCTTAAACATATTGAAATTCATAAAATTCATTAAAATTATTAGCGTTCATAGGGGATGTAGAGGATCCTTGTAATTTTTGGTACTCTCTAAATTTTCTCTAACTTCTTTAAACTAAAAAAAAAATTAAATTTGGAATTATTCCAAAAAATTGATTTCGTTAGTTTAGTCAATATACAGAGAAAGGAAAGTTTTAAATCTGATTCATCAAAAGAAAGTTATTTAAAAGTGTTGCGCAACCACAAAGTCAGAGTACACAGAAGAACTAGAGCCTCAAGTTGCGGGTAAGCCCAACTTCTAACGTTAGATATGGCTGTTAATGAATTTCAGAGGTTGCTATAAAATTCAAAGACACAGTTTAATTATGGTTTTCTCCGCATCAAATCTATCGGGAGCTAAGGAAAAAATAGAAAGCAATAAAACACGACGGATACGAGTGCATACTTTGTGACTCTAGCTAAAATTAAGATTTAAAAGCAAGGGTTATCGGTTCAAGTAACAAACCAAATCGGCTAAGAACCTAAAAGAGAGTTCTCAAGATTTCTGAAATTTTTGAAGGATTTCATCCACTATTCTACCCAATTTGACTAATTTAAGGTAATTTTCTGTAAAATTAATAAACAACTAGCGTTTTTTGATTTTAGATTATTATAAAACCACTTTTCGCGCTACATAATATTTTACAAATATAAACTCAACATTTAAGAATTTTTAGCATTTATTTTCTAAAAAGATATCACAAGTATAAAAAAGATTTAAAGGTGGTCGAAAGGTGGATAAAACATATTGTTGTTGGATATTTTTAATGACCATGTCCATATGAACCATGACCACCACCACCACCACCACCATGTCCACCACCATCTCCACCATGACCATAAACGGCTGGATGACTGGCATGTCCGATTCTCTTTACTATGGCATTGAATCCGTTGTGTTTATCTGAAGTGTATTCAACAACCCGTTTTGTGCCATCGGCTTCGGCAACGGTGTATCCTCCCTTGACTACATCACCATCGCGATGCTCCCATTGGCTTTTCTTGTCACCAGTGTGGTGGTCTTCCACTCCATATTCAAACTTATATGCTGGATGGGCCTGAGAAATAAAAAAAATATTTTATTTTATTTTATTTTAAAGAGATTAGAGTCTTTGTTACGTACGTAATAATCATGACTTTCATCATGTCCACCACCATGTCCACCACCATGTCCACCGCCATGTCCACCACCACCACCGCCACCTCCTCCATGGCCACCACTGCTATGTGCTACACTATTTGAATTAGCATAACTACTACCCCCATGGCCATGCCCAGCGGCCAAAACTGCACAAGCAGCAAATAATCCAATTGCAATAAACGATTTCATATTGATGCACCTTTTAAATTTTTATTAATACTACACTTGTTGTACTGCTGCTGTTATCCAATAGACCTATTTGATTTGACTGTGATTATAATGAAAATTCTCTCAATTTATATACCAACACAAATATTGAATAAAACGAAAAAAAAAAAAAAAATCAAAAAACTGATTTAGCTTTCAACAGCCTAAAATTATTTTAGAATTGCTCCATTTGTTCTACCAAATTAACTCAAATCGAAAAAAAAAAGAAAAAGGCAAAAGCTATAAAACATGCAACAATCGACATAAAGTAATATACAAATGAGTAATAAATTATTTTGTTGTTTGTTAAGAAATTTGTGAAGAAAACCATTAAGCATTTTAATTGTGTACCGTATTATGTGAGCATTGAATATTGAGTAAATTCAAATATTCATTATCAATAGGAACTGAGATGTAAGAGAGATATGAGATATCGGTTGAATTCAAAATTTTAGACTAATTGAGGCGGTCCTAATTGATAGCTGTAATTGGCTATGAAATTTTGTGTTTTCGAACTGTAATCAATCGAGTGAATCTGTCAATGATCTTGAAATTATCTTGAATAGTGAAGTTATAATTATTGGAGACTTAAGGTCAAACAATTCAAATCGTCTTCTTTTGGTTTTAGCTTAATTTCAAAAAAGGCCATTAATTTCATGGATAAATCAGCTACACTTGTTGATTGAACATTTGCAAACTATTTTCTTGTTAATTTTAATACTTTCACGCAAATCTTTGTTCACGGAATTGCAACTAGTTATGACAAGATTTATGGCTTTCTTTGTGTGATATTGAGTTTGGTATAATGAAATTCTCAAGTATCGAAATGTTCGCTGTTTTCTTTAAGAGAACTGAAAACGATAAAAGACAGAAATTAATCAGTTAGAATACATCAGGTCTAGAAACTAGGTAAATAACACGATTTAATCAACCAAATGCCAATTTCTCAATGATCGCTTTAATAAAACCATCTCAAGTAAATTATTCAATGAAAACATTTTAGGGCTTAGAGTTTAATGAATATTTTGGTTCCGTATTCCTTGATAATAATATAACAAGTTGAATTTAGATACGTTGGATTAATAGTTCTGATAATTTTTTCTATTTTCCAAATGTTTCTACTGATCAAGTTCATCTTCAATTTGACAGAATTAAATCCGGCATGGCTGGCTCCCCCATTTAACCTATCTAATTCAGCACTTACTAAATCTGTTTTTCCGGATACAAAGCAAATAGCTGTGGTTACGCCTATTCCTAAAATATTTGTCCCAGTTATTGTTAGTGCCGTTGGCCCGATCAATTATTACCAGCGTTGTCCAAACTCTTAGAAATAATTATTCAGTACCAAATAATTGTCATTTAACTATAAGCGAGACTTATTATGCAACTTTCAATCTGGTTTTCCAATTAATCACATCACTACTATACATCATTATTAAAATTTGTGGCTGGTATTCTGATACTGAAAATGTTAAAATTGGTATTCTAGATCTTTTTGGTTTTTCTAAGGCGTTTGACAAGGTTTGACAAAGACAATATACACCTAGTGATGAACTTGTGCAACGAGTATAATTTTTCTAAATACTCTTGTCAATTAGTATATTTTCCTGTTTACAGTTAAGACAGCAATCAGTAAAATACTATGAACATTATTAAATTTCGAATGTTGGGCTCACCTTTGATTTCGTATTGTGCCCCACTATATTTGAATTGTTCCAAAAATCTTTGAACCGGTTTGGTGTTGCTTTTAATACTTGTGCTAGGTACATATTTTTAAAAAGAATAGCCCTCCCTCCCTGATTACTATATCAAAACAAGTGAGCATGATACTGAGTGTTAATAAGATTAACTAGAAATAAATTTAGTTCACGTTTTGGTGTACACTTGAAGTGGAAGTATTCAAATGGCAACTGTAGACACGATTGATTATGGTTATCTAGGTCACAGAAACAAAATCATTTAAGCAGATTGTAATGGATTTCCAGTAGAAAGTAGCAAATATGAGTATGACGGTCCAGCCGAACCATATCGATAATATTGCGTGTCGATACAGAATTCTAATGGTGAGGCACATTCCATGCAGGTTAAAATAACTTGTAGTGAGGATACCAGTAGGCGAGTATATCAATTATATTAAAACTTATGATAACCAGTCAAAAATGACAGGCCTTTCTTGTAAACGTTTTGTATGGATCTTGATCGCCAAACTTGTCGCTTTTCTGCAGTTCTAAGATTTTTGCTGTACATACCATCTTATCATTACTTCATCATATCGTCAAACCATCATACAAACATACCATCATACCATCGTACCATCATACCATCGGACCGTCATAACATCACACCATCAAACCATCATATCGTCGTACCATCATGCCTTCTACATAACAAGTGTTGTACGCTTAGTAACATATTTGCTCTCTCTTCAATGTCATTAGTTTGTGACTTAATTTTAGCAAACTTCTTACTTGCTAAACAGCAAATTTCGAGACTGTATTATAAATCATTGTTGTATGACATTTATTAAGTAATACCTAATATGCTTACTCAGCTCACGTCAGCTTTGTTCTTAAAAGGCTTAAGTGTTTTATTCTGCGTGGAGAACAATAACTGAAAAGTATAATATATTCTAATCGTCCACCATAAGTACTTTACCAAAAAATACCTTTTTGTTCTCATTTTTGTGTGTTCCAGCCAATGATTCTTTGGGAAATTCTGTGACTCGTAATCATATGCGCCAACAACCTATTCAACAATTATAAATTATTCAAAATAAACTTTGTAGAAAATGATAATGAAGCAAAATGTTATTACACAGGCAGATTCGATGGACTTTTGAAATCGAGAAATGATCAGTGAATTTTCAATTAGTTTACATAATTTTTAGTTAGGTAATTTTTATGCCACGTAATTGATTTCTGAATAATATTTATTAGTAATTTTTATGATTAGATTAATTAATTAATTAATTCATTAATTAAATTTCTCCAACAAACCGTTTAACGCATAATTATATATCTACGTAAGTCGATGTAACCAAAAGATACAAGTTGGTTTTCCAATGGTGATCGTGATCGTATCTGCAGATTGACAAAAAACCCTAATTAACGCAGTTACATCTTGATTAATTTGAATAGTTTACTGGAATTAATTTATCAACACAAAAATTTTGGTTTCAAGTAATTATATTCTTTCTTTCAAAATTTGCTATTCTAAGTTTACAAATGTAATTAATGCTAAGAAACAATTTTAAATTAATGGAAATATCCATGACTTAATCCATGACCGCCGGCTCCACCATGGCCGCTGCCTCCACCATGACCTCCAGCTCCACCATCACCACCGGATCCACCATGCCCACCGCCATCTCCACCATGGCCATAAACAGCTGGATGACTGGCATGACCGATTCTTTTTACTACAGCATTAAATCCGTTGTGTTTGTCCGATGTATATTCCACAACACGTTTTGTACCATCGGCTTCGGCAAATGTATATCCTCCCTTAACTACATCACCATCACGATGTTCCCATTGGCTTTTCTTATCACCGGTATGTAGATCTGCTACACCATATTCGAACTTATATTCTGGATGGGCCTAAAATATTAGTCAAATATTGAATAAAATCATAAAATTTTGCGAAACTGTTAGCCTTACGTAATAATCATGACTTTCATCATGACCGCCGCCGTGACCACCACCACCACCACCATGTCCACCACTACTATGCGCTACACTATTCGAATTAGCATAGCTACTACCACCATGGCCACCATGCCCATGTCCCATTGAAACAGCTGCACAAGCCACGACCAATCCAAACACAACAAACAATTTCATATTGAGATAAATTTTCGTATTTAAATATTATTCCGGTATACACACTCTGCTAATCCACTTTTGTTGTTATCCAATAGACTAGTTTGGTTTGAATGTAATACTTTTCTAAAATTTCACCCAATTTATATACTCCCAAATCTATAAAAGGGAAATTATTACGTGCATTTCTTTCGAAAGTCATAAAAGCGCTCGCGCGCGCGCGCACCAGCATTAATTAGATTTGGTTCATTTGTTCTACTTGTTAACTGAATAAGGGAAATGAATAAAAGTAAAATAAAATTATGTGTAATTACAATATACCAAAACAATTACAAAACAATGTTTAGTGCAGATAAAAGTGAATCGATTTAGTGTTTGTATTATTGCTGCGCGCGCTTACATAACTCGAATGTATACGGTATGTGCTTGAAAAAGTAGAGCAAGTTGTTGTGGTTACATAGTTAAACTAATTCTGTTACTTTTACTGCTGTTTTGTTGTACTATATACAATGCATTAAACAAATTAAATGATTAAACGTTTATTAAACAAATGGGCGGATGGTGTAAAATTATGATTTCATGCATGAACTTGAATTTGGATGAATGGTTTTGATTTATTAAATTTAAGATTCTTCAATGATAATGTTTGAGTGCGGCTGACAATTAATGTGTATTTGTGTCTATGTATTTATCGAAATGCTAACAATTGGCTTCAACCTTTTAGTCAGGTGAATTATGATGGAATTTAAAACAAAATGTAAAATTCTAAAATGAGCATAAAACCAGATGTCGGAATATTTCTAGAAGTTTCCCGAGATAGCGTTGAACTATTGAGAAGAGTGAAAAGAAATATGAACATTTTTGTATGGCCAAAGTCGAATAGAATTAGAAAGTTTCGTAAAATCAAAAATATGCTGACACATTTTAGGTAAAATTTCAGTTAAATAATTTATTATTACTTACTAGGTTGGAAGATTTCGTTTTTCTGTGATGATTTGCAAGCCTCAAACATTTTTTTTTTGTTTTTATATCCGAGAAGATTTAATATCCATTTTCTGCTTTTGTCTCCATTCCACTATTATCTCCACGACTACAGTTGTTTCACTTCAACATATTTTTGTTTTTTATCCCATGTGTCAGCAGTAGCCTCAGCTCCAACTCCCGCATAACACGACGCAAGTCAAATGGGTTTAATTTCTTGCCCTTTTATAACGTAATGTTACCTTCCAAGCTAAAGACTTCATTGTGAGACTTTTTGATTTTAAATCTTTGTCATTCAAATGAGGCGGGCTCGTAAAACGGTTGATTCTTATAGTTCCGGTGGCGTTGATATAGTTTTAACAGTTCAATAATTTGAAAATTACCAAAATAGTAATCAAAAAATAACGAATGCCCAATGGGCGGAATTATTTACGCCATATGTAGTAAGATGCGGGACCAAATCCAAACCCTTTTATATATTGTTTCACATCTAAACGCCCATTAAACGGATTTATTTGTTCATCTATTGTCAGAGTTCTTCAATTTGGTGCTCCCGATGTCTCGATAAAACACTGTCAATTAGAATTAGAGGACGAAATATCTTAAATTTGTCATTGCTTTGTTGAAATGCGACATTTTTTATCAACAAAATGCAAATTTGCTCTTAATTGGTAAAACTTGTTGAGAAACATTGCATTTTTGTTTTTTGACAAGTTCAAATCTAAAACTTACATTATAATTCCCCATTAGTATCAAAATGCCTGAAAGCTTAATTATAGCTTGTCTGGGCTGGTTTCTTTATAATTTTGCACGTTTTTGCATATAAATTAGTATACCCAAGTATAAGTCAAAAAATATATGGCTTCAGAAAAATAGGTTACTTCTTGTTTGAGGTCCCTTAAACGGACTTTTTTGCACTCCAAGCTCATGTTTTTGCCATGACTTTATCCATCATTTCATAATCCACTGTTGTTAAAATCCATCTTTTTAGAAGAAAAGAAACCCGCTTGTGAGCAAATCCATCATTATCTTTTCTAAAATCCGTACCCAATTTTGGCAAATCCACTATCTCTAAAATCAATTATTTACGAAATTCACCATTAAAAAATTCTTAAGATTCCTGTGATCATAAGATTCGTTTAAGTTCATAGAATTCAAAAATTTTTAAAATTCAAAATATTCTTGAGATTCCAAAGATTCATAAGATTTATTTGATACACAAGGCTCTTAGAATTCGTATAAGGTTAATGTGGTATATGACATTCATAAGTTCATAAGATTCGTAGGATGCACAAGATCCATAATATTCAAGAAATTCATAGGATTGATAAGATTTATACGACTCAAAACTTATTCATAAGATTTATTTGATTCATAAAATTAATCAAGTTAATAAAATTAGTAAATTCACTTGGTTCATTCAAATGACTCAAGATTCATAAGGTTTGTAAAATTGATAAGATTGGCAAGATTCATATAAGTTTAATAAGATTCATAAGATTTTTAAGATACATAGGACTTATAAAATTCGTTGGACTTACAAGATTCATAGGATTTGAAGATAAATAAGATTCCTAAGATTCACGATATTCATAAGATTTATAAAATTGCTTAAATTCATGGAATTCAAAAAATCGTAAGATTAATAAGATTGATGAGATTCATAAGATTCTTCAAACTTATGAGATTCATAAGACTAATAAGGATCATGAGATTCAAAAGATTCATAAATAAGATCAACAATATTCATTACATTCACAACTGAATGGACAGTGATGGGTAATTTTCTGAGAAATTCGTTTTAAATTCAGAAAGTTTTGTGAACCAATTCAGTATGTGACACTAATGCCAATTTTTTTGAAAATTAGATAAAACAAAACAATGGATTATACGAAGTTCTGGAATATGGCCGATTATGATGGAACTTGGCTATTTCTTAACCGGTTTTAGTGAAATTTGCATACGAGTTGGAAATGGGATTATAAAATATTTTTTAGATAAAGTTCTGGAATATAGTTAGTTAGGATGTAATTTGGGGTTATTTATTGGGGCCCGATTTTCGATCTGCCTCATCACAGTAGATAGACTTCAACAGCTACCAGGTTTACAGAAACTTCAACAGACTATAGTTTTTATGATATGTTGAAATTTTTGTGAATCTGGCACCGATTAAGGTTTCTAATATTGACATATTTACTATACATACATCTGCTCGCAAATTTAATCAAAATCAAAGAAATATAAGATAAAGTAGGTTACAGCAAGCGCAGCTTGAGTGAAACTTCTAGTGGAATATGTTAGGTCCCAGGATTAGAAAAATCCTTTTAAAATCTCATTTCCGTAGTCCATGTCGAGTTTCATCATTGTACAAGACAGTCACTTGATGAGCAAGCATCTCGCAATAAATTATACACGTTAAGTTTCTCTTAGTTTCTCGTTCCTGATATGGCTGCTCACGATAATTCAAAAGATGTGTTCTCTAATTTGCCAATACAATTAATTTTATTTTTTATTTTATTTTTCTTTGCACAAATTTTTTATTAGTTGTTGACGCCGCTGTGGTTTCGAAGAAAAGGGAAGAGACAAGTTTTTACAATTTTGACATTTGCTCGAACACAAAGCTTTTCCATTTGTGAATCAAATGCCACAAATCAGATGTTGCGTCGAGCTCATAATACAGACCTCAAACCCTATCTTTCGAGGTATTAATAATTGCAATCGGTGATATCGGGCTTACTATAGTATACGGTGATTTTCAGAAAAATCTATTTTTCTATGAAATGTATGGAAATAATTAAGCAATCTAAATGCGCGTTAGGACAACATTTACAGCCCCCAAAACCTATCTTTTGAAGTATCAATAACCGCAATCTGAGCATAATTGCAAGGTGAAAAAATTGATGTTTCTATGAAAAGTATGGAAATAATCAAGCAATCTAAATGCGAGTTGGTCCAAAAATTACAAGCCCCGATAATAAATCCGATAAAACCAATATCGACATTATCTGTTGTTATATACCAGTTCTTCAATGTAATCCACATCCAAAATGGTTTATTCAGTGAAATAAGTTTCCCTATACAGGAAAACAAGTCTTGTCAGATATACGTATTTTTAAAAATTGCTATACAAAACAAATTTTGTGGTCATGTGGAATCCGACAAAATTTATTTTGGATCAAATGGTGCTGACCCTATTATATTTTGTGATTTAATTCGTTTCAATTAAATACCTGATCTGCAGTTAATTGCTTCATTCCAAATTCTATCAATTTGCTATCCAAATTCGCATTCCAGACCCGACTTGGCTTCGCTTCAAACCTTAAATTTACTTCTTAAATTTACAAACTTTTTTCTCGTCCTTTTGCAAACCACTCTATTTGTACCTTTCAATGCTTCTTCTTCCTTCCCTTTACTTTCACTCTTTTAATTGAATGTTCATTTTGAAATTGAACATCGGACACAACAAAATCTTCATCTAAAACTGAATTCGAAGAGTCTTTACTATACTCTGTTTCAAATGTATCATTTGATTAAACATCCATCTGATAAAATACCGAAATAATTCAAATCTTCAGAAATGATATTTACTTTCTCTTTGAACAGTTGATTTTCGCTCGAATGAACTGTGTCGCTGACAAAAATCCCATTTTCTGAATTTGAGTCTTATTCGAGTGTATACAAGAACGTAACAAATACATGCAAAAACACGAACCAATTTCAAGCTGACACATTTACCTGTCCATAACTCTTCACGAGCTTTCCCATTTTGACCTAAATGGCGACCGATTTACTAAAAATTCAAAACCTATTTGATAATCTCGCATCAAACAAAGTGCATCACGCCTTCTCTATCAAAGTTCTGTTCAATCAAGGTGTATACGAATCAAACCTTCTGATATTTAAAACAGAACATGGTCATTTCTTATAATTTTTTTTTTGATCGGTATGATTTTCAGCACAGTTTTTGAATTTCAGAAACTTTTCGACGATTTATGAAATTTGATTTGATTGGATAAACAACAACGTTTATCTCAATCGCAAAAATTAATGGTGACCCACCAATTGAAACTGTTTGCTACAGGAGCAATCACATCTGCATGTACAAGTTCCAATAATCCTCGTTAGCTCAAGTCCCGATATCACTCGAACAATTCAATTCACCAACATCCAGCCAAATATTGTCTTATGCAAGTTAAATCATTTGAGTTTTTTAATATTCTGAACCAGCAATTATTGCAGTATAAAATTCGACAAAAATCCGTTGTCTGACTTGAGTATTTGAGTTTGAACAATAAAAGTCTAATTTATTTAGAAATATGTATATTAGGTTTTATTCTATATAGGATCATTAATAAAAACATAAGTGTATGCGGCGGTGAGTTTATATGTACAAATGTAGAGAGAAATAATTAAATTAATAACCATGACCTCCATGATGTCCACCATGTACAATGCTGTAACCAGCACCATGACCACCTCCAAGACCGGCTCCATGGCCACCATACCCATAGCCACCACCATATCCGGCACCATGTCCTGCACCGTATCCGGCACCACCATGACCACCACCACCATGACCATATACGGCTGGGTGTACAGCATGTCCAATTTTCTTGACTACAGCATTGAATCCATTGTGATCATCAGCTGTGTATTCAACGACTCGTTTTGTACCATCGGCTTCGACAAGCGAATATCCTCCTTTAACTACATCACCATCACGATGTTCCCATTGGTCTTTGTTGTCACCGGTGTGATGATCTGCCACTCCATATTCAAATTTATAAGCTGGATGAGCCTATAAATACATTTATAAATTAGCATTTCATTTTGATTTTATCAATTGTTATTCTTACATAATAATCTCCTCCATGTCCACCATCTGCACCATGACCACCACCATATCCACCTCCATATCCGCCACCATGCTCACCACCATATCCACCACCATATCCACCACCATATCCACCACCATATCCGCCACCATGTCCTCCAAGTGCTACACTATTTGTATTAGCGTAGCTGCTACCACCATGTCCATGCCCAGCTACTAAAGCTGCACAAACCAAAACACCAAAAGGCAAAAATGAATTCATACTTCAAACTTTTTTTTCCACTCGTTAATGTTATCCAGAAGACTTGTTATGTTTGTCTGATGTACTTTACCACAAATCCACGTAATTTATATACCAACAAATTTAATTAAAAATCGAACGCATTCCAATTCAAAAAAAGCACTAATTATAATTGGTTAATTTGTTCTATATGTATTATGTACCCAATCACACATATACACAAGTACATACATACATTGTATTATACGAAATAATAAGAATCAAAAATCTAAATAAATTAAATTAAAAAAAAAAAAAAAAATTTTGGTTGTTCGCATGCAACTATTTTACTAATTAAAATTGAATCGGATTAATATTTTTAACCTTAAACAATGTGTATCGCGCGTATATCGAAAGTGTAATAGGATATTATATTTTTGGCTGAATAATGGTTTGGTTATTAAACTCGGGTGTGTCGCATTGTGGATAGATATATTTAGCAATTTTCACATAACAGAATTATATCGGAACATTAAACTGAATCAAGTTCAAGAACTCGAGACATTCACTTGTATCTTGAAGAGATTTTGTTTACGAACTGTCACACACATAAAAATCATTTTTATGATGAAATATCAGCGCTGCATAAGGCAAATCAACTTCCTCGAAAATGTTCTAAACTGTCAGTGGACCCTTTTTTCGACTTAACAGGTTTACTTAGAGTAGGAGGAATCAACTCTTGTTGCCATATATCTCATCATATAGGGTGATAATGGTACCAATTTTCTTGGTGCAAAGAATAATTTAATATGTACCAATTGCTTAAAAACGGACCCAATGCAATTAGAGGTATTGTAATTAAGAAGATTTCAATTTATCAAAAGTTTTAGATACCGCATCTGAACTAGAATTCATGGCCACAATCGTATGAGAATCGGGCTTCATTCAAAGCTTCGAATTTCACAAATTGCGAGTTTCATTGAAACCTTTGACCTCTTGACCCAGAGTTCACTATATTTGCTGTGGATCTCTCTGAGACACGACATCCCTGCCATTTAGGAAGATCCTTGTTTGATAACCCATTTTCCCATTCTTTCCTAATAGAGAAATCAATCTTCTTGAGGACTATGTTAAGTAACATTTGCTTCCCCAAACATTTTTTGTTGACATTCTGTAACGGGCACTTGTCATTCCCCGTTACCAAATATTTGAAATTTTTTTCTTCTCCAAAAATCCAATGACAATACCCGGGTGCAGTTACAATTCTAATTACGTTAATTGTGTTGTATCAAATTTGTATGTACATACAAAATTAATCGTATAGATCACTTTACAACCAACAAATAGTTTAGCGTAGAATCCTATTACATATTTCTAGCGGCACGTGCACATATGACACACATTTTATTTACATACGTTTATTTACAAATTTATTTTTGCAAATTAAAAGTGTGGATTCAAGTTTCAGTAAATAAACGTAAAAACATTTTTTACGCTTATGTTAGGCGTGTGTACCTGTACACAACTATGTTTTGGGCTTTCTTTTCCGTTTATTCAACTGCAACTATTTTCAACCAAGTTGATTTCCATAAATATCCGGTGAATAAACGCAAAACTAAAATTTTCGCAATTTGGGCAATTCGTGTGTTTACACATGCAATTCAAACGAGCCTTACTTTTTGCAATAATGCACTTTTCATTATAACCAACAGAAATATTGGAGGGGGAAATAATGTAATTCTCTTTACGAAAATTGTATAAAAACTTCAACAATTTTCTGTTGAAGGTCAGATATAGTTTTGGTTGCTTTCAAGCAAATTTTAATTACTACACCGGAGCCAGCCCACAGGAGAAAGAAAACAAGTTATAATCTTTGAATAAAGAAATAATTTATAAATCAAATCCAAATTAAAAAAAAAAAAAATTTTCCACTGTTGCCGCTGATCTGGCTCGAATGACCAATGTTAATCTGTTGAGATATTCTAAAATACTGTTGTGATTCCTTGCAGAACCAGTCCCGATTATGGAACGTGATGTTGTATTTTTCTTGTTGTAATTCGTTCTTGAAATGATCTTCCAACGGTTTCCAAGGAAACCCACAAATTGTCGCCAAAACACTTTGATCGATGGTACAATGATATACAATGCACACGGTGCTCAAGCAAATCAGGGATGTTGAATGTTTGAATTTTTCTCGCTTGTATATTTTGAATTAAACGTAGTAAAACGTGACATATAGCAACGTACAGGCAAAATAGTCCCATTACTAAAAAAAATCGCACAACATCGGTCGGATTCTCTAGATTGGTGAGGGGTAGTAACACATACCTCGAAAAAGATGTTTCGGCGGCTTTTTATATCAATTACCAAGCGAGACCTCAACCAATACGGACTTTTTAAGTAGTAATCGGACGATTGCGGCGAAATCAACGACATAAAGATAGAAAATTGTCATCTCGAGTAAATTAAATTCACATCTTTCAAAGGGAGATGTACAAATTTGTGAATTTTTAAAATACCGTGCCAATCAAAAATGAAGAGAATGCAAAATCCGAAATATGATGAAAAATAACAAATAAAGTTCCAAGAGTAATCATAACAGCATAGAACCATCGCTAAGGATTACCAAGATTGTCAGAGAAATCCCAAGGGGGTGCAAAAACCGTGTTACAGTCAAATAACTAAAACTTTTTTACATGGTTTAGTTCCATCTCCTAACCGAAAACTTCCAAACGAGACTGGATCAATGTTCAAAGCAGAAGCCCGACATGAGCATACGTTTTCTTTTTGATCTTGAAGCTCGTCCTATATTGCTTATGGAATAAATTCATTGAAAATAGCGGAAAAGATTAGGCATTAAAAACTCTCTACAACAGGATCGGGGATTCGTCAAAATAAGGCTAAATTAAAATGTTCTATGATCAAGGTTAACGTACAATTTTAAAACTAAAAAGGTATATAAAAGCCGAATTTTATCGGTACATCTTTAGTAACACAACTCTCTCGACAAATCTTTTTATTAATTGTTTTAAACGAGTAATGGATCTGTTACAAATAGAAGATCTAGAACAGGGGTCTGTTACTTTAAGTTACTTGTTACTTAAAGGGCCCAACGATCAAATAATTTACATAAACTTTAATTCTCATAATCGTATCATTTCAAGTGACTATATTCATGTCGCGTCACTCCAAAATTGACATTCTTGAAGGCGAACCAAATGACACGACTGTAACTTAAAATATATTAATGCAATCGTTTTATAACAACAATATTATTATTTTAAACAATAACATATTTAAAACAGTGTACAAAATTATTAAAAGAACCACATTTTAAATATATTTACGATTAAATAATTCCTTCCATTTTGCGATATTCGTTTGTCACTTGCAAAAATTAAATGGCATCTGTAGTATAAAGCGACTTTAAACAAACGACTAATGGAATGGCAAAATTGACGTGACGTGGCTACAGTCATGCAAAATGACGTGACACGACCATATGAATTGGGGTGGACATTTTAGTTGTAATATTTTTTTAAACATGTTTATTCACTTTTTTTAATTGAATATCAAACACTAGAGCTTCGTTTCTTGCAGACGTGCAGACGAACCGTTTATGCAACGTAAAATAATTATTTTGGAGTACAGGAAATGTGGATGATTTTAGTTTCCTTTGCTGGAATATAATGCATCCTTTGAAATACAGTAGACACCGACATTGATATTTCAGTACACAGAATGTTACAGAACACTAAATTTCTGGATTTCTCATATACCGGGTGAGTTTTTTAACTTGATACACTCAAATATCTCGGAAAATAAGCACTCTACGAAAAAAATGGTAGAGATCAAAATTTAATTATTCCTCGGTGGAAATACATTAGTGTTAAAATTAGTACCCCCACCCCTCCTTGTAGGTGGGGCGGGGGGTAACTTTGTAACTAAGATAGGAACCCCTATTTCTTATTGCAGATTCGGATTCTACGGCTAAAAATACGTAGGATTTGACTGAAACATTTTTTTCGATTTATGATAGATGGCGCTGTAATTGACGATATTCAATACAAATTTTTTGAATATAATTAGAACCAAGGTAGAGTTCCGATTTAAACTTGCGAGGATTTAAATGAAAGCGAAAGATCATAGTCACGATATAGTAAGACCAAACATTTATAGAAGGCTGCTAATTAAACCATAAGCGATAAGGTTCCATGAGCTTTTATCGACAAATTTGGACCACTTGCGAGATGTCAAAGAGAAGTAATAAAATCTAAATAAGGGCATATACATCTTAATTGATTAAATCACTATTTAATTAGCAAAAAAAAAAATTTAATTTTAATTAATTTACTATTATTTTATCTTAATTTTTAATGTGCACAAATAATTATGAATAAAAATTTGTATGTACAAATAATTTTGTATACAATTAAATCATCTATAATTTTTCCTAGAATTAAAATTAACAAATTTTTTTTATTGAATAAAGATAATTAAGTTAACTAAATAAAAATTATTAGTTTCAAAAAGATTTTTATTTATATCAATTTTAAACAAGTTTCTGTGACGTTGTATTAAAAATATACACTGCACAAATACATATGAATACGATAGTACAAATTGTTTAAGACTAACTTCGAGTATTTACAAATTACAACGAAACCATGGTATTTTTATTGCAGACGTATTGCAGAATCGTTTGCGTAGGTTCTCGGTAGGAGAAATAAGAAAAAAATTTGTATTGAATATCGTCAATTACAGCGCCATCTATCATGAATCGAAAAAAATGTTTCAGTCAAATCCTACGTATTTTTAGCCGTAGAATCCGAATCTGCAATAAAAAATAGGGGTTCATATCTTAGTTACAAAGGTACTAATTTCAACACTAATGTATTTCCCCCGAGGAATAATTAAATTTTGATCTCTACCATTTTTTTCGTAGAGTGCTTATTTTCCGAGATATTTGAGTTTATCAAGTTAAAAAAACTCACCCGGTATAGTATTGTAATTAGCTCTAGTACTTCCAACGAAAGGACGTGACTCCAAGGGGTTCGTGGTTTAGGTAATTTCTATTTAGAATCTTTTTCGTCGAACCTGAGTAATAGGTCCAAATAAAAGAGTCGTAATTTGCACTTTGATACCTGTAGCGTCTGCATCGAATATAAGGCTTATAATCGCTACACAAAATTTTAAGGGGCTACAGTACGGATCCATCAATTAATCCGAGAAATATATTTTTGCCAATTTTAAAATAGGCAGCATTTGCTGCGTTTATACCACTGCTAAACTAGCCGAGCTACAAATGTCACTTTCATAGAAATGATATTTAGCAAAGCTATTTTAGTTGGCTGAGCTAGGTATATGTCGCGTTTATACCGTTGCTATAGTTGTCATTTCGGTTTAGCATTGCTAATTTAGCTGCGGTATAAACGCAGCAATTGAAGGATAAAGCTTTGGTAATTTTAAAAACTGTTTGCGAGGTTTTTTATAGGGGCAAGGTAATTTATACTTAACATTTTTTAATTTTTATTTTACCAAAATAAAGTTCAAAACTAAAATAAGCATTGTGATATAAGTGCACAACATGGACATCAATAAATTCAAAATCAAATTTCTTTGGAGAATTAGTCGAGTACTTTTATTTTTGACTAGCAAATGGTTTGCATATGTAAGATTCATTAGGCATGCTCAAAATTTTCAAGTTCACACCCTTGAAACTATTTTTGTCCGAACTAATAAATTTTGATAAATATTTTCACAAACCACCAGATTGTGGAATGGACTTGATGAAAGCGTATTCATGTCATATTTATTTGTATCTCTCCCTTTAATTTACTGTGCAAGCTAGGTGAACTTAAGCCGGGAATAAATTAGGATTTCCAAACGATTTCTAAAAAGCGCAATAGTGTTAGCAAAATAAACTTAAATCCGCTTCTCGTTTTTGGGTAAAATGAGTCCTAAACCGTCCGACTAAATTCTTCAGTCCATTCAAATTATGTTACAGCAGTCAAAATTGTGCATGGTGTTGCCACTTTAGATATTTAATTCATATGCGTAGAATTAATCAATAACAAATTGTTAAGGAAATATACTAAATTTTATTATAAAGGAGTTTTTATATCCAAAAGAAGAAATAAATTGTTGAATTAATAACCGTGACCTCATTAATAACTATGACCACCAGCATAATCGGCACCATTCCCTGAACCATATCCAGCACCATAACCGATACCACCATGATCATAAACGGCTGGGTGTAAAGCATGTCCAATTTTCTTGACTACAGCATTGAAGCCATTGTGGTCATCTGCTGCATATTCAACCAACTTTGTATCATTTAACCACATCACCATCACGATGTTCCACCGCCGCTGTATCCTTCACTATGTCTACCACCATATCCACCACTGTATCCTCCAAGTGCTACGCTATTTTCGCTATGGCAAAAATGAATTCATAGTTAAACCTCTTTTCCACCTCTTTATGAAGTAATTAAAAAGCCTTGTTATAATTATCTGATATATTTTACTGCAAATCAACCTAATTATATACCAACAAATGAAATAAAAAAAATGAACGCATTCCAATTCTAAAATCCATTTGCATTTATGTATGCATAATGGAATGGCACACTTACTTACTCGTAATATCAAGCGGAAATCTAATGCAATTGTTTTTAATTTAATTAATTAAAATTGTTTCGGATTGAATTGTTTAGCCTTAAACGTTTTGGTTTGTATATCTTGAAAGTGAAATGAGACATTTTAGTTTTTTTGGTTATTAAACGTGGGTATATTATGCTTATTTGTGACAGATACTTAGGAAAGGATTTACTGCGCCACACTAGCAGTATGTTCTTTAATGCTAGTATTAATCGGGTTATGTTTAGAATACGAGTTGGTGGGCGTCATTATCCAAGTGTGATATTAGCCATAAACCAAATTCTGCTCTATTTATGGGAAAACAATTTTTGTCATATTTCCACAGATAGCTATAGATATATAGTATAGGTCTTGTTAGTCAAATAAAATTGTTCCACTTTTCGAATAGAATTTGGACATTGCATGAAAACAAAACTATGTTTTGTCCTTTTCTACAGAAGATTGATGTTTTTATTTTTCCCAAATTACCATTGCCTACTAGCTTGCAACTAAGCACCAGAAATATATTTTTGTCAATAAAAACAAAATTTGAAATTGGGTATGATCTAGAAAGCTAAAAGGCATAGCCTATCTTTTGATTTTTGAAATATTATAATAAAAATCATAATTGTATATAATTGGAGAAAGCGAAAAACACTGCCTTTTCAAGCGATGCCCAAATAAACTGTTCGAATATTTGGTGTGCATAAGATTTGCGTATTAAGTATATACCTTTGGCCTCGCTTGTCTGTGACGACTGTGATGTTAAATTCTTTATTAAAATATGTTCAGATTTGATTGCGTAGTAGCTTTTTGAATAAATTTTATTGGCTACTGTGACCAAAATCTCGGGTAAATCAATTAGTGACTTTCCCAAATATAATTGCAACGCTTGCTGACTGGCGGCTAAAATATTTCATATGGAGTTTTATATGGTCAAAATGTGTCTTGAATGTTTCATTAAATTATTAATTTCGACTAAATTAATTTTAAAATTTGTTATTTATTATTAATCACAACATATTGAATTTTATTAATCATAAAAAAAAGTAGGGGGACATCCACTAATTTAGACAAGAAACTTGTATTTGTAAAAATGATTTTACTTGTTTTTGCATGTAAAAAAAAAAAAGTAGTCAGCGCTGCCCAAGCGGGGGGACAAATGAACTAAAATCGATATTGGGCAAATGGCTAATTACTACGATAAATGTTGACTTTTAGCTGAAAGTTTCAAGCCGAAAGTGAAAAATCGATAATGCAGAATGTGGTATTCCAGCCGAAAATAAAAAATTAAGTCGTAGTCAATTGATAGTGTTTATAAAATTACTATGGATGCGTAGATAGCATTGAACACTATGGCCATAATTCTTAAGTGGCAAAATCTGCCTCCAGTTCCTCGTGGAAAATTGTGGAAAATTTGCTAAACCCAAAAAAATATTTATTATTGGTATAAAATCAGCTTCTTGAGTTATATCAATCGCTATCGCAGGAAAAAAGTTAAGTTCTCTTGGGAAGTCACAGAATATTCGATTTTCCAAAAATAACCGTTTTGTAACCTTTCAAAAAATTGTTTAGTACAATTTGGTCAGATGCTGTATATCCAAAAGTCATTTGAGATGGTTAAATATAGCTGGACGCTCATAATTTTTAATAATTTCGATTCTATCGGTAGAATATGTTGTTCAGTGAGAGTACATAAGTCCTATGAATGTAATTTTGTCTGAAGCGTAGTCACATTTACCTGCCTTAAGATGTTCTAAATGTTCTTCATAGAATTTGGAACTGATTAATTTACATCGTTCAAATATATGAAGCAAACGTTTTAGCGTAAAAGAGCTTAAGGCATTAATTTTTGAAAAGATTGTGCGAGCAGCATTCCTGAGGCCGAAAGACATTTTCGTAAACTCGAGTAAGCCAAAGGGGGTTGAAATGGTAGGTTTTGGAATATCGGGTGGTTGAATCGGAATTTGATGATATCTGCACATCCTTCAAGTTTGTCTCGTAAAATCTCGGATTTGAAAGCAGAATATGGAGTACTGCCCTTATCGCGAATAATAAGGTCAGCGTGATTTGATTATGAAATCGGGATCGAGAGCACTCACAGCATGCGGGTACTTCGTGACTTCCGTCCTAATACCATAGAGTAACTATCTCCTCTGCCTGGACGTACGATAGAAGGGTTCGTTTGTTCATCTGTATATAAAATAATTGCGTGCCGATAAAAATAAATTAAGAAAAAACTGTTTTATTAGCGAAATCCTTGATTTAAACTCCATGTCTAAGCGGACTACCATTAAAAACAAAAAATTCTTCGAACCGAAATCTATATTTATGCCGTTGTCATTAATGAGTATGGGAGTTTAAAGAGTGTGACAACTGGTCACCTATAGTCGAATAAGTAAATTAAGTAATTTGCCAATTTCATTTTTCTTTTTCGATTTTACTATGTAGGTCTCTGGTAAGTTTTGATATTTTGCAAAAAATTGTTGATTTAATAAAAGATTTTTCAATTCAATTTTACGGGTAGTTTAAATTAAAATACAAAATTTAGTTTTAAATTACTCGAAATATATTACATTTATTAAATTAGAAAATAGAAGAGAGCCGTATTCGTTTGAAAAATTAAATTAATTTAATATCCGTATCCGCCATAACCATAGCCGCCATAACCTAATCCATAACCTCCGTAACCACCATGTACTACACTGTATCCAGCTCCATATCCTGCACCATGACCGCCTCCATAACCCAATCCTACGCCATATCCAGCTCCATAACCAGCTCCGTATCCATAGCCAGCACCATATCCAGCTCCACCATGGCCATATATAGCTGGATGGACGGCATGACCGATTCTTTTGACTACAGCATTGAATCCATTGTGTCCATCAGCAGTATATTCGACAACACGTTTTGTACCATCAGCTTCGGCAAGGGAATATCCACCTTTCACTACATCACCATCACGATGTTCCCATTGGTCTTTGTTATCACCGGTGTGAGGATCTTTTACTCCATACTCGAATTTATATTGTGGGTAAGCCTAAATGATTTTATTTATTAGTATTTAGTTTATAATAAAATAAATCCTACATGTTCTTACATAATGGTCTCCATAACCATATCCACCATGACCATAACCACCACCGTATCCACCACCATAACCACCACCATATCCTCCACCATATCCATATCCACCACCATGTCCAGCAAGTGCGATGCTCTTAGAATTTGCATAGCTGGTAGCACCATAACCCGCAGCCAAAGTTATACAAGCTGCTAATACTCCAAAGGCGACGATCGACTTCATGTTGTTATGTATATTTTATATACCTAGTATCGAAATGTTATTCAGTAGACTAGTAATGTTTGATTGATATAATTTCCGTGTAATTCGTCCAATTTATACTACTCCAATCACCACAACATACGTACCCGAGAATATATTTTTCAATAACTATAATTAACATTTCGGTTGCGGTTCATTTGTTCTAAGTACATATCGGTAATATATTTTTAATATAAGCAAATTAATATCGCGTGCGTGATAACCTTAAAATTCTTACAACGAAAGTAAAATTTAAACTGCAAAAATATCTGATTGTGTTAATTATACTTTGTAATGGTATCCTGATCTTAAAAGAGATAAATTTTGTTAGGCATATACTAAAGCTGGATTATCATAATAATTCTACTAGTCTGGTATCAAGATTGGGCTGAAGTTTGTTCGGATATTCACCATAAAGTTGTGGGAAAAGGAATCGACAATATTCACTCTTAGTCTGCTAAAGACTGTGTTTTATATGGCATGTGAAAGTGTAAATAAATCAGACCGAATGTCGAAATGCCGTCAAATGGAATTTATGATCACATTGCCCTATTATTTCAATAAATAACTTTTTCTCGCACCTCTAAAGGTAACGAGCGGCAAGCTTTGTCGCTTTAAGTAAGAAAAAGGTAATTTTCGAGTACAAAACATTTAGTTGCTCTCACACAATTATTGACCTTGGCTTGCTAAAGTAATAAAGTATTATACTTTGTGCTCTAGTTACACAAATAACTATTCAGGCGTTGTTGGTTTTCTACATCATTAGGTTGCTTTTACATATGCTAACGTAATTCTTTAGTTATTTGAAAATACGTAATTTCATGTAAAGCGCAACAATAAAGCTAGAAGAACAAAATACAATGATGGCAAAATATCAAGAGTATCGCAAGTGGTTCTGTTTCTTTTTTCGGAAGGTTCTCCAAATTGTTTGTTTTAACCAGATTATAACACTGTGATCAAAAAGTAGAAAGATTTTTTAAATAAAACACAAACGGCTCATTATTCTTTCAAATTTATTTATTTCTTCGGATAGACTACACTTATACCAATGCATTTTCCAATCTTTCAAACAATTATTAAAGTCGATTTCCGGATTGGCCTTCAAAATCTTCTAATTGAGTCAAAACGACGTCTTCGGAGTGGGTTTTTTAAGTTTCAGAAATAAACAATAGTTAAACGAAGCTAAACCAGGCGAAAAGGGCGGTTGTGAAACGATATGAGTCGAATTTTTGTCCAACTAGTCACGTGCAACCAATGCAGTGTGAGACGGCGAACTATCGTGATGCAAAAACTAAGAGTTGAGCCTGCCCAAAATTCTGACCCGAACGATTTTTGCATAAAGATATTGACACGAAATTTTACACAGATGTCTATTAGGGTGCTACCAACCTCAGAAAAAAAAGCTACTCGTTTGGATAAGCTCGCGCGAAAAGTCTTACTAATTTTTTATCACAGTAGCATGTAACTATTTTCATTCATCTATCCTCTCTATTCCTTTTTTTGATATTAAAAAATTCAAAATATATTACAAATAAATTCTGGTCAAAATCCTTGATGCTGATGCCCAGGTATATTCGGTTATTTCTTCTCTACCTATATCTGAGCCTTCAAATAAATTGCCATGCCATTTTTAGCGTTGAATCTGGTTGATTTTTAGAATAATCATTACTTCAGTAAATATACTTGTTCGATTTCTAAACCTGAGCGCGGATAGCCCTGAAATGAGACTTGAGAGTTTCAATTTTATGTAAGTACTCCTATACTAGATGTAAAACAGCAATTTTTACAATGTTGCTTGATTTTATTTTAATAATATATTTGATTGCCCTTCTGCATTGTAAACATGATTGTAAATGAATGCAACTCTCAAGCTTTCTACGACCAAAATCCGTGATCTGAGGAAGAATTCTTTCCAACTTCTGTAGCTTGTTTTGTAGAAAATAATTCTTGGTGCAATTCTTTCTCATCCTTCTTGTCACTGCCTTTAATTTATTTACATTTTGATAACCTGAAAATTTCTTTTCATATTTTGACATTTCCCATAAAACTTTTAATTTATTTGAATAATTTGATTAAGTTTGACCATTTGGTGCCTGTGTATTTCGCACATATTGCATACAAGAGCGGTTCGGCCCTGATCACATTAAGACTGAACCAAGAAACTTTGCTGGCTGCATTGTCAGTAATGAAGCACACACAGTTACATTTTTCAATAACATTTAACATTTGTAAAATTACGAAAACTTAAAAAAAAAAAAAAAAAAATGGACGGAATGTCAGTTGACACCAATCAATAGTAGAAACTATGCAGCATAATTTTCCATTGTCGCCTAAATAAGTTCCGCTAATATCTCAGTCCGAAACTCTCAAAAGTCAAGACATCCGACTTTATCCACGACACCAATATCTTCGTCAATAGTAAACGAAATGGACCATGACCAATAAACGAGGTGGATATATGAGTATAGCATCCCAGGTTAGCCCGACCGATGTCTTTATGTGTGTGCTTCGTCGGTTTGTCGGAGGCACCAATTTACCGAAGTACAGACGATATAAATTCGTTGAATTGAAATTCGTTAGATGTTAAATTAAAATTCGATAGGTTGGAACTCGGTCGATCGATTCGGAAATTTGGTGAATGAAATTCGATTCATAAAATTGGAAATATGGTACATTGAAATTCAGTAGATTTGGATAATCAATAGTTGGAATTTAATAGGTTGTTTATCGACCAATTGGAATTCTATAGATTGAAATTCGATAGGTTGACCTTAATTTGGTAGATTCAAATTTATTAGAACTGGAAATTCGGTTGATTTGAACTCGATAGTGTGAAATTTGTTAGATTAAAGTTCGAAAGAATATCAAATTCGATAGATGGAAAAATTCGATTAATTTCAAGTCGGTAGAGTGAATCGATATGTTGAAATTCATGACCGATTGATGAGTTCGGGAATATGAAATTCGAGGAACTGAAATTCGATAGATTGGAATTCGATAAAATGGGAAATTCATTAGATTGGAATCAAAGTTTGAAATTCGATAGATCGGAATTCAGTGGAATAGAAAATTCGGTAGAAACAAATTCGTCAGTTTGAAAATCGATAATTTGGAATTCGATATAATGGGAGATACGATAGATTGAAGTTCGATAGGTTGAAATTCAGTAGAATCGGAAAATCAGTAGTTGGAATTCGATGTATTGAAATTTGATAGTTTGGAATTCGTTAGGACGTACGATAGGTTAATAGAATATGACACATTGATAAATTGGGTAGATTGTAATTCGATTGATTGGAATTTGGTAGAACTAGATAAGTTTCAATATGGAATTCGGAAGAATGAAATTTGAAATTCGATAAAGTAAAACTAGATAGTTTGATGAATTCGGGAGCATCAAATTCGATAGATTGAAATTTGTTGGGCTTCATTGATTTCAATTGAAGAAATATTATTTTTGTTTTTGCCGGTTTGAGATACAAACTGAGTGATTGGGTTTATTGCCATAGGTAGGTCCATCATAAAAAAAACAAATCTGATTCCAAAATATATTAAGCTTTATTATGTTAGGATTGTAACAAATCAGGAGGTGAATTTATCTGTATATACAAAATTAGAATAAAATAGCTGATTTAATAGCCATGACTTCCATGACCATAACCTCCGTGATGCCCACCATGTACAATGCTATAACTAGCTCCATAACCGCCACCATGACCACCTCCAAGACCGGCACCATGACCACCATATCCGCCACCATATCCACCACCATATCCGGCACCATATCCACTACCATATCCGGCACCATGTCCTGCACCATATCCGGCACCACCATGACCACCACCGCCATTGCCATATACAGCTGGATGGACGGCATGTCCAATTTTTTTAACTACAGCATTGAATCCATTGTGATCATCAGCTGTATATTCAACAACACGTTTTGTACCATCGGCTTCGGCAAGGGAATATCCTCCTTTAACTACATCACCATCACGATGTTCCCATTGGTCTTTGTTGTCACCGGTATGATGATCTGCCACTCCATATTCGAATTTGTAAGCTGGATGAGCCTAAATAAATTTATAAATTAGCATTTCATTTTTGTTTTTAATTACTTGTTATTACATAATAATCTCCCCCGTGTCCACCATCTCCACCATGACCACCGCCATATCCACCGCCATATCCACCACCATATCCACCTCCATAACCACCTCCATGTCCACCACCATATCCACCACCATGTCCACCACCTGCTCCGCCACCATAACCACCGCCATATCCGCCACTATGTCCTCCAAGTGCTACACTATTTGTATTAGCATAGCTGGTTCCACCATGTCCATGCCCAGCTACCAAAGCTGCACAAACCAAAACACCAAATACCAAAAATGAATTCATACTTTAAACGTTTTTTTTCCACTCCTTAATGTTATCCACAAGACTTGTTACGTTTGTCTGATGTCTTATGCTACAAATCAACCTAATTTATATACCAAAAAATTTAATTAAAAATCGAATGCATTCCAATTACAAGAAAAACACTAATTAGAATTGGTTCATTTGCTCTATATGTATATACATATATATACCTTTACCTATAATCTCATACATATTCATTATATTGTTAACAAACATACAAATTAATAAGAATCAAAAATCTAAAGAAATTAAATTAAAAACTAAATCGCATGCATTTTGATTTATTTTTTTAATCAAAATTGATTCGGATTAATATTTGTAACCTTAGGCAATGTGTATACGTGCGTATATCGAAAGTGAAATAGGATAAATTGTTGGCTTAATAATATTGGTGGTTATTAAACCCGGGTGTATTGTTATACCTGTTTAGCAATTTTAGACAACAAGAATTATAATCGGAACATTAAACTCTAGATGAGGAATGTATATAGAATCAAGTTCAAGAATTTGTCGTGTCTCAGTAATTTTTACTTTATACAAGAGCTGCTAGTTCAGCAGCCAATTTTGGTTGGACATTAATGCCTACATCTAAATTGAAAAACGACAAAAAGCTGTATGATAATATAGTTCATTGTTGCAAGTCTCACGTAAAGTTTTTTATGTAATGATGAATGGTGGATATCGGCAAGTAGAAGTGTCATCTAAATCAAGAGTATTTTTAACTGTTACCACTCAATTAGGATTATTTGAATTGTATAGGCTTTATTACAAAATTACACCGGAAGCAGCTATTTTTCAATCAATTATCTTGTTTATAGTGTAGTTCGAGAAGACATTAGTCAATTTCATGAGTTTTGTTATTAGTTTTATTTGAAGTTTATAGCGAATAAACCCAACTTTAGAGGTTCATATTTTGTAGAAATATTCCAAATGCACTTGGTTCAAACAGAGTGATGAAAATCAAAAATGTCAGAAATTATTAACTGTTTAATATTTCATTAACATACATTGACCAAAGAAGACCTTTCATTTTGACTTGAACCTATAAGTGCTTAAAGAGTGGGAGTGGTATTATCGTATCTGATAGAGATAATGAAGAGGCATTCTCAACCTTGTAATCTTCTGAAATAAAAAATTTGACTGCTGATTTGTCATTAAATGAATTTACTCTACTCACAGATCATCAGCTTTTAAAAATTCTGCAACTCGCTGACTTCAACAAAAGGCGATGTTTGTGCCGAAATGGTTCCTCCTCAGCAAATATCAGAAATAGAGAATTACATTGTTAATTTTAAAGATTTCGGGATTTCCACTATACGAAAGGTCAAATTTTATAAAATATATTCATATAAAATCATAAATTTTGCGGTACAACATGAAATCGTAGTATAGGGAATGGTTATTTAATGCAAGGCTAAAGAAAAGCGAGAGTTGCAACAGAAGCTGCTTTTGCTTCCACATACAAAAGTCACACTAGAATTGTATGAATGGAACTGTTCTCCCGATCATAATTCTGCTTTAACTGCAAATTCGAAACCATCGCAGACAAATGTTTTGTCAAAAATAGATTTCACTATTCGAGGATGACACAAAATCCCAAACGAAAGAAATGTAGAACCAATAATGCGGTACAATACATCTATGCGATATTTTGAGCTAGCTCTGCTAGAAATAGCTTTTTCCTGAAGATATACCATATATGAAAATATGTACATATTTGAATTAGTATGGAGCTAACTTTTTCATTTTGAATGCACCTTTAAATATAAAAGTTTCTTCGGGCTGTTATGTAATAATGTTTAGTTAAATGCGTAAGGCGCCAGAAGTCAACATATCCCAAAAGGATTCAAAGTGCCTCTAATAATTTGGTAATGTTGGTGATTAACAAATTAAAATTATTTTATCTGGTTTGCGTTTGCAAAATGAGTTGGCAATATGCGTTTAATAAATTTTCTTACTTTAAATGGCATTAAAACTACGAAACTTCCTTCTTAACAATAAAATCCATAATTAGTGGAAAGAGGTATTCAAACTGCAAAAAAATATTGTAGGACATTTTTTAATTTTTTGACCATTTTAAAAATATGCCAACCTCAATAAACCGGAAATCCGAATGAGCCAACTTTCAAATTATAAGGTCCGATTGAAATTAGATTTATTAAAACAACTAAAAAATTATCTAAAAGTTTCGAATCAGAACTCTATAAGCAGTCGATAAAATTTTTAATTTGTTTGTATATTTATTAGTTGATTGATAATTGGCCACCTTCCAGAACTTAGAACATTATCTAAATACATTTTAGAATCTCATTTTCATAGCACATATCGAATTTCATCAAAATCGGTTAAAAGTTATCCAATTTCCAAAATAAATCTTACCTTTGTGTGTACGAACATAATGTATATTACTTGCAAAAACCATAGTGACTCAACACTAATAAACTATCAAGTAACTTCGAAATAATCTCAACATCAAGCGTGTAAAATCAAGTAGAGTACATAATCTCGTTAAAGAACCAAAGAAGGTACCAAATTCGCAATTTGGATTAATCCAACATTTTTTCAATGATCACGAAAATTCTCAAATCATCTATATAACTCAACATCCTCCGAGCTTTCTCTGTGTAAATCACTAATTCTGTATCAAGATTATTATTATTATTATTATTACCGGACGGCCTTGTGGGCGTTCAAGCCACCTCGTACTGCGACCTAAAAGATCTTTTGTGCATGAACCCTACTTAATGAGCCGACCAGTCAATATTCAGGCTCTTAATGAACCTGAGAATACTGTGCCGGCCGTTATACGATGCAAAATATCCGAGCTCATTACTCTCCCTCATGTTCTGTGCCATTGCCCAGCCATTTTCTGCCAAAGAGGTACTTACTTAAAATATCAAAAAATCATTAAAAACCTCGAGTAATCTCGAAAACATGCCTCTGACGATAGTACTCAACGTTATTTAAATCTGGAAATCTAGACAAATTCAAAAAGTTGAATTTTTCAATATCTCTTCTCTGTAAGACAATCTTACTGATAATCTATAAGATAAAATAGAATATTATCGAAAATCTCGAATAGTAAAAAATCCCAGAAGATATCGAAAATCTTAATATACTCGTAGCATAATTTTCTGAGAAACTCGAATAGGCTCGAATAATTACAAAAAGCTCGAATAATTTAGAGTTTTGGAATAATTGCAATATTCTATAAAAATTTGTAGTATACATACTATATCTTGAGAAATCTCAAAACAAAAAAGCTCTTTCTTGAAAAAACATAACTGGCACCCTCGAATAATCTCGAAACTATTAAATACCGTTAATAATTTCGGAACTACAATTTCAAAACTCGAATTTCGATGCTTTAATTGTCATAGTTCCTCATTTAGCAGATTTTTTCAATACTGGCTCGAAATTATTCGAGTTTCATATAGATTTATAGAGATTGGTGATTATTCGAGGTGTTGGTGATTATTCGAGGTTTTATAGTTGCTGGATAGTATATGTAGAGATATGTGAATTTAGTAGATTTTGACGTTTATGCGATATTCGTTTTAGCGCGCTTAGATTCGGTATTCGTCAGTTCTCCAAAATTTTCAAGATACTTGAAATTCCGAGTATTCCGACGATTTTTAAAAATATTTCGAAATTATTCAGATTTGTCAAATTACTCGAAGTTGTTATATTTTTGTCGAAGTGTTTAAAAATTATCAAAGAATTGGTTGCCTTCAACGGAAGACTTGATGCCTTCTTCCGCGTCAGAGGTAGCCAAATAAAAAAAAAATCAAATTGATATTAATAAACAGACAACCTTTTCTTAACTTCTTAACCATTTGTGTGGGCATTACACACAAACGGGAATTTTCCTTCGTTGAGTTTTTTTTGATTTAGTGAATATAATTCACTAGATCAGTACGTTCTTACTTGGTACTTTATGTATTAAGTGGGAATTGTATTTTGGTAGTTTGGTCGTACTTACCTGATGAGTAGACCTCACTTTTTCAGTACGAAACCGAACTACCAACATAATAAACTCAAGGAGGGTTCCCATTTTTGTAGATTCGATACATTGGTATGGCTCTTGGGGTAAATTACGGGGAGGGGGGGGGGGAGATTGATATTTCTACTTTTTTGGTAGATATATTATAAATAATAAGCCTCTTTATTTGTCTGATCAGCCAATCGAAAACTTTTGTGACTGCCA
The DNA here is from genome assembly GCA_963556165.1 of Tipula helvola. Lineage (NCBI taxonomy): Eukaryota > Metazoa > Arthropoda > Insecta > Diptera > Tipulidae > Tipula > Tipula helvola. The sequence goes on from OY744483.1 coordinate 6,762,811, forward strand.
TTATTATTAGCATATTGTCTATAAAAAGCCGAAAAAAAATCAAATTGATATTAATAAACAGACAAACTTCTCTTACCTTCTTAAATAATTTCAAATAAATGTGTAAAATATGAAATTTTCAGTTCTCATTATATAATATTAACTATTAATGTTAAGAACTTGGTGAATGGTCGTCCTCTTATGTCATGCAAATTATTTAGGTAAATATATTTTGTGCTGTTGAATCTGGCTGTTTGTCCTACATAAATAAAAATGGGTACAAAAGAATTAGAATTGAAATATACTATTTCGTACCTAATGTCATTTAGCCATATTCGATGGTTTCCGTTATCATCGCCGCCACGGTGGCACAGTAGTTAGCATATGCTTGCATTAAGCTCCGAAGGTTCCGTGTTCGATTCTTGGCGGGTGATGAAAAAATCACGGCTGGTTATTTGTTTCGACGCCCTCCCTGTTCTAAAAATTAATAAAAATAGTTGGCTGGGCTAAATTGGTTTGTTACTTGAATCAACCTCCTTGGTTCCTATACTTTCAACTAGAGTTCTTGAATTCGTAATTTTTTTTTGTGTCATTGCTTTTTATAGTAAAATGAGTTTTGAACTCGAGTCGAAAAATACTACTGTACAGTAAATATCAGGCGTTTAGAGAAATACTAAGTCGAATACATTTTTGAGTTTAGGAATATAAAACAAAGAATTTTTCGAAATATATTACATTTATTTGTATAAAAAAATATTAGAAAGCCGTGTACGATCGGAAGATTCAATCAATTTAGTATCCATATCCACCATAACCATAGCCCCCATATTCTAATCCATGACCACCATAACCTCCATGCACTATATTGTATCCACCTCCAAATCCTGCACCATGACCGAGTCCGTACCCCAACCCTGCACCATATCCAGCACCATGTCCAGCCCCGTACCCATAGCCAGCACCATATCCAGCTCCGCCATGACCATAAATAGCTGGATGGACAGCATGACCGATTCTCTTGACGACGGCATTAAATCCATTGTGTCCATCAGCAGTATACTCGACCACACGTTTTGTACCATCAGCTTCGGCAAGAGAATATCCACCTTTCACTACATCACCATCACGATGTTCCCATTGGTCTTTGTTGTCACCGGTGTGGGGATCTTTTACGCCATATTCGAATTTATATTGTGGATAAGCCTAAAATGATTGTATTTATTAGAATTCAGTTTAAAATAAATTAAATCTTTTCTTTTACATAATGACCTCCATGATCATATCCACCATGACCATAACCACCACCGTATCCACCACCATAACCACCGCCATATCCTCCACCATATCCATATCCACCACCATGTCCACCAAGTGCCACACTGTTTGAATTAGCATAGCTGATAGCACCATGACCTGTAGCCAAAACTACACAGGCGGCAAATACTCCAAAAGCGACGATCGATTTCATATTGATATTCAGTATTGAAATGTTATTCAGTAGACTACCTAGTATTGTTTGACTGATATACTTTCCGTGTAATTCAAACAATTTATACTACTCCCAATCAACACAACATATCGTACTTTTTTTATTTTTGTTCAATATAACCTTAATTATGATCGGTTGCGGTTCATTTGTTCTACCGGTAATGTTTTTAATAAACAAAAGAATAACTTTTAAGAAATAACTGCGTGAAACGCCAAAATTCGAGCAAACAATTTAATATCGCGTGTGATAACCTCCAACAACGAAAGTTTATTTTGAATACAAATCGAATTTATTTGTGTAACAAACGATATTTCGATAATCTATAGCCAATCAAAATTCTTAAGTCGATCTATATACCATAATAATTGGTATCGCGCAAATTTAAATTTCGGACTACAGGTTTTTTACCAAAGCGGTTTATTTGCACTTCGGCCCTTTGGCTTTAATCTGATTAATGTTTTGTGTAATCTTCCTTTATCGCTGATAACGATAAAGACGATGATTGATAAACAATACGTTATTTTGATTTGGTGGGAGAGGTGAAATGCCAATTTGCCAGTAAGCAGATGTCCAGCTATTATAACCCTCAAATCAGAGGTATTATTTGACAATGTGGTTTTAGGATTCAAATTTATAATTGATTCCACTTGAGTTGACTCAAACGGTCGTGATTCTACATACGTAACGTGGAGATACCAAGGTTGAGATTCAGTTTTTTGATATTTTATTAGCTCCTTCGAGTATTTGGCAACCTTCAAAACTTATGGCACTATTACAGAATGTCAAAGGCTATGGCTATTTGTTATTATGTCGATCACTATAGCTCTATATGACACAGTTTTTATAGCGAAATATATAAATACAGCAATGCCACTGCTTCCAAATTCTTTGGCAACAATATAGCATTCTTAAAGTCGTACGACTGACTAGTTTGCTTCCATCAGTCGTCCAACAATACTAACGACTTGTTGACCATTAATGAATGGTCTAAGTCCTTTTAGATCACTTTTTGTTGATAGTGGCTCTTTCTTGGAAAGAAGTTTGATGTCATCAGAGAAATTATTTGATTTACAACATGAAGGATGTATACCTTTGATCACGTAAATTTCTCACGTATGAACATATAGAAATGCTACCCAAATTAGTCACATAATTGTGGTGTGTTGTTTATTTCGAATAATGTACTCATCTACCATTAATCTTTCGGATGCCGACAGTATGACTTAAACTAAAAACATGAGGAAATATCGAGAAAGAGGTTGGTGATATTATTCATGACTACCAGAGTATAGTTACCTGAATACTTTTGAAAAATCTTTGGAAGTTAAGTTTGGATTGTCCTGTAAGGGTGAGGAGTACGAGATAATAAATTCAAAATCTAAACTGTCGAATAAAATTTTAAATTTGAATTGAAATGTAGTGTCATTAAAATCCTGTCAAGTTTAAGAAAATTGACTTCAAAATTATTGTGTAAAGAGTTGAATCTTCAAAGACATTCATACGCCTACGTGCATCCCAATCACCAATCCAACCACTTCAATTTCAACACAACCACAGTTCAACCATCAATTCAATCCCGAAAGCCATCACGATTGAGCGTACAACTAAACTTCATCTATCCTCCAGCTCAACCCTCGACTGCAACCCCCAATTAAATCTGCAACTTAATCCATTGATCAACCAAATCTCAAAACCCTACTCGAAAACAAATCAACCCTCAACTCAAACTCAGACTCAACGCCCAAATTAATCTCCAAATCAATATGGTCCGAAAACCTAAATAATGAACTCCACTCAGCTAACATCTAATTTAAATCCCAATTTGCCCCACATAAATCCTTAATAGAACTCTTCACTCAACCCCTACTCAACTCCCAACTTAAGCTTTAACTCAAATTCTATATGTATGAGCTCAACGCAAATCAAACTCAACTTCCAAATCTACATCTGATTGAAATCAACACGGTTCGGAAAACTACATAGGTACATTCATGAACTCAACTCAAAACAATTCAAGCTATCATCCAAATAAACCCCTACTTAACTCCGACTAATGATAACGCAAACCCCCTCAACTCCAAATTAATGTTCCACTCAATTCTCAAATCAACATGGTCTGAAAAAGTGTTTGCGTAATGTACTCAACTCAAATCAACTCAAACTAACTCTAACTCAATCCTCAATTCAACCCTAAAGAAATCCCCAGCTAAACCGCTCAGTCCAACTCCCACCCAACTCTAATTCAACCCACAAAGTAACTCGATCCTACAACTCAACCCCAAAATCAACGACCAACTAAATCCTGAAACCAGCAAAACATAAATAATTGATCAAAGTGGATAATAACTACGTGAATATGACAGGATCCGATTTTCTTCACTTAAAAATTCCCAAAATTTTTGGAATCTCTGCTTTACTGTAGAAAAAGTTTGCATCTAGACAGACGGACGGACAATTTTTTTTTGTTGCTTGGGGAACTTACTCTTTAAACAAGTTCAGGATACAACAAAAAATAAAATTTAAGAATATATTACATTTATTTAAATAAAAAAACCATCAGGGCATAGACACTAGAGCAAAATATACAAGGAAAGTTGATCGGATTAATACCCATGTCCACCATGAATATACCCTCCTAATCCGTGACCACCATACCCCCCATGCACTATACTGTATCCAGAACCATAACCAGCACCATGACCGTATCCTAAACCGGCGCCATATCCACTATGTCCTCCTCCGTATCCATAACCGGATCCATACCCAGCCCCACCATGCCCACCTCCACCATGCCCATAAACGGCTGGATGTACGGCATGCCCAATTCTCTTCACAATAGCATTGAATCCATTATGCCCATCAGCGGTATATTCGACTACACGTTTTGTACCATCAGCTTCGGCAAGTGAATACCCACCCTTCACTACATCACCGTCACGATGTTCCCATTGATCTTTGTGATCACCTGTGTGGGGATCTGATACTCCATATTCGAATGTGTATTGTGGATAAGCCTGACAAAATATTTAAATATATTTAAAAATTTTGCTTTTAAAAATTTTATATTTCATCTTACATAATGATCACCATGCCCGTATCCACCATCTTCACCGTGACCGTATCCACCGCCATATCCACCATCATGGCCACCACCATATCCACCGTCATATCCACCACCATAACCATAACCACCACCACCATGTCCAGCAATCGCTATACTATTTGAATTAACATAACTGGTAGCACCATGACCTGCTGCCAAAATCACACAACTGGCTAATACTCCAAACACAACCAACGATTTCATATTGTTTTATTATTTTGCTTGTTATCCAATTGACAAACAATAATCGACTGATGTAGTTACGTTAAAATTCGACCAATATATACTGTTCCAATATCTGTACCTCATCGAATGTGAATTCCTTTCAATAACCTTAATTCGAAACGGTTTAATAGTTTTGTGTTGGTTAAATTAGCGGCTACACCGACAAAATAAAACAAAAACGTAGTAAAACAATTGAAGAAAAGGGAACAAGTGGTTAAAGACACTATTCATTATGACACTATTTCATATTGTTAAATAATTTGCAAGCGCAATTTAGAATCGAAATTTGGTAACAAGTGATGTTAACCTTAAGTTATCCAGTAACCGCAAATCGAGGACAAATCCGATTGATTTTTACAAAACAAAATATTTCTGTTATATACAAATTCATTTATTCTAAGAGCATAATCACAAATCTGAGCATTGTTTGATTTATTTATATAAATACGTATAAAGTAAAGGATAAATCGGCCAGGCATTTTAATATCCGAGACCGCCATACCCGTAGCCTCCATAACCTAATCCATGGCCGTAACCTCCATAACCTAAACCATAACCACCTCCATATCCTCCAGCGTGGCCATATATAGCTGGATGTACGGCATGGCCGATTCTCTTGACAACAGCATTAAATCCATTGTGCCCGTCAGCAGTATATTCGACTACACGTTTTGTTCCATCGGCTTCAGCAAGTGAATAACCACCTTTAACTACATCACCATCACGATGTTCCCATTGACTTTTGTGGTCACCTGTGTGAGGATCTGATACACCATAGTCGAATTTATATTTAGGGTATGACTGTTAAGCAATATACAAAAAAACATTTTTTTTAAATGTAAAATTCTACTTTGGCATTTCATTTATACATACATAATAATCTCCACTGTGTCCATAGCCACCATATCCACCACCGTATCCTCCACCTAACCCGTATCCTCCATATCCGCCTAAGTATCCAATACCGCCGTGTAGAGCAATATTGTTTGAGTTGGCATAACTTGTTGCACCATGTCCAGCCGCTAAGGCGATACAAGTAGCTAATATTCCGAACACAATCGATTTCATATTTATTGTTTTATTTGCTATAAACTATTGTTATCCAAATGAATACGATTTAGTAACTGATGTACTGGTATACGGAAATCGTCCACTATATATATGGTATAAGTGTACCTCACCCTAGCATATGCTATCATATATACTTATCAACCAACTGTTTCAAACCACCTTATAATTAGACATAGTTCATTGGTTCCAAATCTACACGATAATATAAACCATTAAGCAATTAAAAATAGCTTGCATGCAAATAATTGGCAGCAATCACGATCGCCACATATTATCGGCTATAAGAATTTTAATATAATCGAAAGTGTTTATTTTGAAACTGTTTTGTAACCAAAAAATTATCCAACTGTATCATTCAATGTCAATTTTTTTTGTGTTCTGTTATTAACTATAACAAAAAAAAAAATCAAAAAATTGATTCAATTTAACGCGGATTAGTTGTATGTGTACGGTAAATTATCTAAAACTACGTCTCGATTGATTTCCGTCGTCACCTTGTATTTCTATTCTCGAAAAGGATCTTTGTTCTCTACTACATTATAAGTTTCAATAACCCTTTATTGTATAAACATTAATTATGAAAGATTTTACTTTTCACGGTCGCATAATATTATACGCGATCACAAAAAAAAAATCCTAAAGCACAAAATCGATCAACAAATAAAATAAAATTCGTGTCATGCTGCTGCTGCTGCTACAAATCGAAAAGTTCAATCAACCAAAATAAAAAATGAATCCAAATAAAGTTAAAATTGAAAACAAAAAAAAAATTCAAGTTCAAAGTCAGACCAAGATTTCATTATATTTGTAGTTTTCTTCGTTTTTTTATATTTTTAAATCAATAACCGGGTTATGTAATTATTTGTGTATACATAATATAAAATGTTGAAAAACAATCATTAATCGTCTGTGTGATTTCAATCTTACAAAAAATGAAAGTTAAAAACGACACAAATGTAGCTTTCAATAAAACCAAAACAAAACAAATTGTGGTGACATCTATTGAATATTGTGAGAACAAAAATAATTACGTTTAGCAATGGTTTGAATATGGACTTTTCAACTGATCGACAGTTTGTGTCTTGGATATTAAGTACACGTGCATTTTTATTTTCATGTTTCATGTTTATTCCGTCAGAATTTATTTATTATTTATGTAGTGCACATATGGGTGTGCATATGGTTAATATAAAATTAACAATTTTATTGTAAATTAAATTTATTTCGTTTGTTTTGTGAAATATAAATTTCTCTCCGATTTTCGTCTGTTAACTTAAATGTTGATCAGTTAGATTTTTAAATTATAAATGATTTATTAAAATCGTTTTTATGCGACTGCTTTCTATTTAAAACAATTGCTTTATTGCAGACAACAACCGCCCATATAAAAATCACGGTCGTCGTTAATTTAAAACAATTACGTACAAAGTTTGGATTCATTGCGCAGGATAAAAAATTACCCAGCCACACAACCAGTCGTAATTTTGCCATCAAATTTAAAATTAATTTATATAAAAGCAAATTTACAAAATATGGTTTTGGATGATGAGCTTTGCGTCTGATATCAACACGAATTATCGTTGTTTTTTCACCCTGACATTATAATTAACCATTAATCTTGATTTATTTGATCATTCATCATAAATTGATTAAAACCACTATTTTTATGATAAAGAGGCTTTTGTCTAAGAAATAATCTCGAACAAACTTCGATAATTTTGAATAATCTGTAACATGCTGTAAATTGGCAAATAACCTCCTATACGCTGGATTAATTAAAAAAAAACACAAATTTGTTATATAATTATGACGAAAAATTGAAATATGTATTCTCGAATAGTCTCGAATGCTAAACTTGAATAATTTCAATATTCTGAAAGACATACGGTTTTCACTATTTTAACAATTTTCTTCCATAATTATTATCAATTATTATCAATTCGTCATTTTTAATAGCAATTACACAAATTCACCAACCAATTTATTTAGAATTTTGCAAAGATCTCATTTAAAGACATACAAGTTTCAGATAACTCAAAAAGTAACCACCAGCAAACTTTGGATTACGTCGTCAATTCACAAAAAAACTTGAATATGCGAATTTTTCAATAAAGTCTAAATTCTATTATCGAGCTACGAACTGGGTGGATTTGAAAAGAAATAAACTTGTTGAATCTGGGGCGAGAAAAACTCACGAGATATAATGGAAAATCCGATACATCCACAGAAAGTGATTGTCTGATGTGCGGTTTTTGGGCTGGTGGAGTAATCAGACCGTATTTTATTGAAAACGAAGCTGGATTTGATGTTACTTTAATGATTAAATAGTTTAATGGAGCTCGATGTCGGAATATGGTTTCGAGTTTCTTGTGTGACGAAATGAAAGGTAAGAATGTTCAGAATAAGCGGTTTCAGCAGGAAAGCAGACACAATTGATCTCTTGAGCGAACGATTTGGTAATCGAATAATTTCTCGAAGAAGGAACATTAATTGGCTGCCTAGATCTTGTGATCGTTTAACACCCCTAGATTTTTGCCTATGGGCTATTTATTTGAAGGCAAAATTGATCAAACAATTGATGACCTAATGGAGAATATTTTTAATTTTATTGAAGAATTTGATCCACAGTCACACTAATAAGTCTGACTGTAACATACGCAAAACAATCCCGATCCAAATTCGAGATGATCAATAAAGTCAAATTGATTTACATAACAGGGACGTTTCTCACACACATAACACAACTCCAATTTTTGTTTTGTTTTGTTAATTAACCATAAACCCTTCAAGCAACCTTCTTGAAATAATAATATTTTTTGGACTTAAGTGGATTGGATTATGACACGTCCAAAAAATCTTAGTTAATTTATTATTTTGAACAACTTTAACAACAACATTATGTGAAATTAAATAACAACTCTTTTAAATTTATAAATATTTCACTAATGGAAGATGGTAATTGATCACCATCGAACCATTTCAATAATAAATTTCTGTCCACTTCTTTCCATTCGTATTCTGCAGGACGGCTTCATAAACTAGCGATGTAGACTGTTCCTAAAATTTGTTGTCTCATTTCTTGACCCATCAACATATTTGGAATTAAGCTTGAAATGTCCATCAGTATCATTACATTTATGAAACGTTAACATGATTTTCTTAATAAGATTTTACATAGTGTAATAAAATAAAACGATTTATTTGTTTTTGAAGTGAACTTTTTTTATGCACCGTGCATGACCCGAGAAAAAAAAATGAACGGGGTTCAAGCTCCACCTGAACCGCAAATGTTTGGTAAAACATAACGTAAAATAAAACTAAACATAAATATAGAATTTTATTTTATTTAACATACTTTAAACAGTATTATATAGAACTTTACAGTAAAAATGAATAAAATATCCAAGCAGCCCATGTCTCCTTTGCTGCATGCGGTTCTCATACGATGACATTGAATTTTTTGCTACATGACATGATTTGTTTTTTTTATTTTTTGTATTTTGAAAATGATGATCATTGAAAATTTATGGTATGCAATTGTATTGGGAAAAGTCGGACGCACAGAAATATTTAGCTACATATGTTAGATGTCGTCATGACATTTTAACACAGCATACATGTAAAGTGAACACTGAAACTATTCTCCCTATATTATTTGTAATTTTGTTTCTATTTTAATGTGTTAAATAAAAAGAGAGGAAATACATATTCATGAACATGAACCCAAAACTAGTCCCCTAAATATTTTACCTCAAACGAATTTCTATGATGGTCGGTGAACACACAATTTTTGTATTCGGAAAAACAAATCATAATTACAAAACAAGTATAATTCATAAAATTTCGAAAACATAAAATCCCGACTGTACAAAATTTCGACGGCACAAAGTCCCGACTAAACAAAATCCCGACTCTAGAAAATATCAAGCTAATCAAAATAAAAGCGAGTTTTCAACATATTTTTTTACAATTTTCTTCCATTTTTCCAGAATGTAACCCGGCCCTTTTCCAGAATATATTACTACAAAGAGCAGTCAATTCCAACTTTACCAAAATACTTTTAAAGAATTTCTCTCAATTTTTTTTCAGATTTTATTTTTGCAAGTCGGGATTTTTTCGAGATTTACAAGATTTTGTGCAGTCAGGGTTTGGTTGCGTTAGGATTTTATTGAGTCAGGGTTTCACTTAGACGAGTATATATTGGATCGAGATATCGTTCGGTCGAGATTTTGTGGGGTGAGATTTTATTACGCCTGATTTTCTGAATCGGGATTAACTACCATACACGTACCCAATACCATTATAATATTACAGGTTTTTGTGGTATTTATTTGTTTTAAAGCGCTGCTAGAGGCGAAAATTGTCGCTCTCTCCCGAACTAATTGGTCTTATTGCAGATAACGGTGGTACGATGGAATTTTAATTCTATTTAATTCGATTAAGCAATAGCAAAGTTCCATTCTAACTAGCCAACTTGCAGAATTTTAGGAAAAAATCACTTTAGCATCCCATTTTAATTGTACATATGTACATATATGTTGAATTTCATCAAATCGGTAAACAAATAGCTGTTCCATCCATGATTCCATCCAAATGGCCATAATCCAGAACTTCATCTAAAACCATTTTCTATTTCCATTTGTTACCTTTCAGGTTGAATTCCATCAAAATCGGGGGGGGGATATCAAGTACCGTCCTAATTGGCCTTATTCGAATCCCATTTCAATTGTATGTAATGTACTTATCAATGCAGATTGATTACACGCGTATTCACATACGCTTATAGCACTACACACATTTTCAGTACCTATTACATTTTGCATAAATACATATTTTGAATTGAAGGTGAGCACTTTTGCATTATTTTTTCGTCATTGCGTATTTTCCGGTTTATGTAATTTTTTAAATCAAGTGTTGATTTGTATTAAGACGGGTCCACGAGATAAAATACCATATTTGGACAAGTTTATAGTACGAAAGTAGTTTTTCTATTATCTATCCTATTTTATTTTATATGGAATTATCATATGCACATATATATCGGTCGAACTCCGTATAGCATGAACGCTATTCGCATTTCGCCCTAACGAAAAATATAACTACAACAAAAAACAACAAAAACAAATCGAATTATCATTATTCGAAAAGCAAATTTTGGTTATAGAAATGGAAAGCAGGCATCGCCTACAACACCTGGAAAATGTCGAATCGTGGCTTTGGTTTGTGATTTGAAATATTGTCGATTAGTCTCCGAAAATCATAAAACTCAAAGATTTTGAAGTAATATTGAAAGCCTAACATGAAACGGCATTTGGTCTCGTATAATCTGATAAATCTTTGTAATCCGATAAATCCCTGGAATAACCTCAGAATTTAAAAAAATTCCAAATTGCCTATAAATCCGTAATATCAAGCAATATCAATGCAACTCAAAAAAAGTTCTAGAAAGCCTCGAAAATTTCAAACAATGTATAATGCAGCGTGAACGCAACATAACCTAAAAACCGAATTATTTGAATAATCTCAAATAACCTCCTATAGCCATAAGCAATTCAACGCCTAGTAAACCTAGAAAAACTTTTAACTTGCGGATTACCTTGAAATCGGGACAATCCTTCAAAACACGGAGCGACCGGCTTAGTTAACTTCATTAATGGATTTCCTTTATCATTTCTTGAAAAGTGTGCAGGATCAGATTAAACACACATTATAATTTTACAGTTTTAATAACACAATATCCGTCTTCCAATGAGAAAAATTTGCTACTTGGAAGTACTTGTGAGTAGATACCCAATGGAACAAGAAATTGAGTTATACAAGTAAAACAGAGCCATCTGGTTTTTATTTTTTTTTGTCTCTTGTAGTTGTATATTATAGTAAAGGCGATAAATAAAATTAGATTGAAAATATGACAAAAAAAATTGGACAATTAATGCAGGGAAAGCATTGATATTTACCGCATTGGTATTTAAATCCATTTTTCTTAGTAATTAAACACCAACAACAAAATAATTTTGTATTAAATTTGATATTAACCATTACCAAAAAATAAAAAAAAACTAGAACTAATTGACGATTGGAGGATCGTGGATACCACGTAGCGGAAAAATTTGGAACTGAACGAGCTACACCAATTTGACGCAATTCAAAATTTACCGTTAGTTTGCTATCGTACTTTGTCTTACGACATGTATAGTATCGTATAAAACCCCCTTAAAGAAAGGGAAATATAAAGTGTATTGCTTTGGTAAATTTACAAAAAATTACAACAATAATTGCATTAAATGAATCCAAAAAAGATTCAGCTAAATTAAATTTTTTTTTGGATTTATTTAAATCAAATCCGATTTTTAATTTCAAAACCTAATCACTAGAATTTGCTTCATAAGAAACACATCAAACAAAAATTCAATTCAAAAATAAATTTTTGCAGGTTGGTTTCTGAAATTTTAAATTCAAACCTAAATCAAATCCATTTTTACCATAGCAAGCTTACAGCTGAGGATTTACAATTTTGATTTTTGAATAAAAAACAAAACAAAAACTGAAGAAAACATTTGGTTGCGCTACTCTGCAATTGTTTTTGAGCGTTATTAAGTAATTAAATGGCTGATCGGATACTCTATTAAAGATAGTTAAATTAAACGTCTACAATGACCGTTCATAAAATGCTGCATTTATTTTATTGTTTTATGCTGCATGTGACTTCGAATTTTGTTTGGATAAAGCATCCTCGCAATTCTTTGCCGTGTATGTAAGCCAATGGCAGCAACAGCAAGATGTTGCTCTTGCAGCTTTAAACCCCAATTCCCTTAGTTGTGGAATTTCATGTGACGTAACTAACGTTGTGTCACGTCACTTGAAAATTTGTATTCTTATATTCATATACGTACATATGTATATTATTTAAGCAAATTAGAAATAAAATCGTTTTTTAGCAACAATATTGTTATTTTAAACAATAACATATTTAAAACAGTGTACAAAATTATTCAAAAAAACAAATTTTAAAAATATATAAAACAAAATAATTACATCCTTCCATCCATTTTGTGGTATTTGTTTGTCACTTGCAAAAAACAAATCAAGTGGCATCTGGCATATAAAGTGACTTTAGACGTAACAAACGACTAAGAAAATGGAAAAATTGATGTGACGTGACTATAAATGACATGAAATATACCTATATGAGAATTGGGGTGGACATTTTAGTTCTTATATTTAAAAAAAAATTATTAATCGAGTAATTTGTACATTTGGAAAACAAATGGATGCAAAACCGTTTTATTTGTAATTTGACCGACATATTTCTAGTTGCAACCATGTCATTTGGATCGACTTCTAGAATATATACGACGTCTTACTAAATTTATGTTGCCTTAAATGACCCGACTATGGGAATTGGGGTGTAACAATATTTGAGGTTGAAAGATGAATGTGCAGTTAGATTATATACTTATTTAATTTGGAGTTATATAAAACACTTCTCTAATTTCTGATTTGGGGCAATTTTTACCAGCAATTTTTTTAAAGTGTTCAACGAATCGTTCATCGTTTAGTTTATCGACCTGATTTTGGCTTGTGAAAATTAATGTTGAACTACTTAATTACCTGTTATAGTAGCTCTTCTTTATTGTAGTTGTCTTGTTCGGTATATACAATGTGTCACGTAGGGATCGAACATTTTGAATATGGCTTATGACGATAGCTCTTAAATCATCTGATATTTTTCAGTTATTTTTTGCTTACAGCAAAACGCTAATAAAAAAATTTCTACTTGGCTCAAATTAGCTAAAACCATATCTTCCTTACCAAACAGATTTTAAAAACAACACACTCGATTGTTCGCTGGGATCTTGTGATATTTCATCAAAAACCACTTCTTATTCGCCACATAACTCCTCTAATTTGCTATTTTACTCAACTATACCTAATGTAGTGGACTGTATGTTTAAATGATATTATTATCGGCTTATGCACTATGCGTGAACATGATATTATTAAGCTGAAGAACCTCAGACATCTAATTAATTAAATTAGGTATCGATTACAACCGAACCCGTATTCAAGGAAAAACACTGAATAAGGTTATACCGCCAAAATATTTGACGTTTACTCAATTGTACAACAAATTTAGAATAATATGGTTATATCACTAACTTGTTAGATTGGATATTTAAAGTTAATGTACTAATCACAAATAAACAAGTCATTATTTCCAGCAATTAGATATTCATACATCATAATCCAATCAACCAAAAAACAAAAAGTTGAATTTATTTTCTTGGAACACCCACCTTCCTTGGTTCAACGATTACTCAGAATTTGAATGACTTCAAAAATCTGGATAATTTCAAAAATTTCGAATATTCCTAAAAATATCAGAGAATCTTAGAATTGTAGAATAATATCGAAGAATTTATCACAAATCTCGAAGAATTAATCAGAAAATAAACCAAGTAAGTTGATCGTTACTCAAAACCTCAAATCTAGATAAACTAATCGTAAATCGTAAATAATCTCGAAGTTTGAGGATCTTTTCTCGGTATCAAAACACTATTTACAATGCTTCATATATTCGCATAGAATAATATCTGGAATCTTAAAAAATTAAATTCTTAAAATTACTTAATTAACGTCGTATTATGAATTACGAATACTCCAGAGAAATAGAATATTTGCCAGATAATTTTACCGTCCAAAATAAAACCAAACTAAAAAAATTATAAAAGTACCAAATTCGAAAGTCTAGACTAATCTTGTAGCCGATGCACTTGAGATGTATGCTGATTAAAATTCAATCTTCAACTTGCAAAATATCTTCCATTTTGCAAAAAATAGAGGCTGTACATAAAGAAGCAACTGCAAGGTCACCTTTAACTTGTGACAATATATAGAAGATGGTGGTTTTGTTTATTCGGGTACAGCTACTTCATCTTTTCTAAATCTATATTATTTTGGTTGTGAATTCTTGTTTTCGGGATTAGTTCCAAGAATTTTCAAGTGAAATCCAAAAGCAACATCAATTTTATGATGTTTGTTTGCCAATTTACGCGTTGTGAAACCTGTTAAAATTATGCACTTGCTAAACGATTTATTTTCAAATAGTGTAATTAACGATCGACGTGGATAGAATGACATCATAAATTTAGAGGAATTTTTCAAAAAACGCCCCATTTTCAATTGCTCCGATGAAAAATGGGCTCTACTTTTCAGAGATACATATATAGATAAGGCACTGCTCTTACAAACTAATTTATTAAGAGATGTCTCCCATAATTCAACCAAATCATTTTCTAGTTGCGATTCACGACAGCTTTACTATCTGTGAGGAGAGTTCTAATACTAAATATTAATTGCCTGGGGCGAACTAAACCAAAAAATGAAGAAATTTCGGTATATAGGGCTCTTCTTATGTATGGTCATTATTTTGAAATAACCAATTAAAACAACCACGTATAAGAATGTACGTGTGTAGCAATAAAAATAATTCTCTCTTCTTAAGGTTTTATTAACGACGACTATGTGTTGTGATCTATTATGTTTCCATATCCAGTACGTATATTTCATGACTGACCGGTTGTCAAAATAAAAAAATTAATTTTAATGCGAAAGATCTGATGATTGATTAGATTCCACAAAATAAAAAAAAAATCCATCATCAAGCACAAAATGTCATCCTGTCAAGTTGTCCAACATATCCCAATTAATTAAATATAAACTTGACAATTATTTTATTAAATAATAATTAAATAAAATTTTAATAGTACTGTAATGATTTTATTCTTGACTTATAAACCAATTTAAGACGCACACTCATGTTGTTTATAAGATGGCAAACATCGAAAAACCTTGACGAAATCGAAGCAAAACCAAAAAAATGTAATCCAGTTAAGCGATTTATATCGTCCATTCCTAAAGGTTACTTGATTTGAGTTTTGTATGTATGTGTGTGTGTAAATATTGTACATAAATTTAGGACGCGGTTTTCCAGTACACGATGCAACCCACAAATTCGATTGATCGGACATAAACTACAATTCTGTACAATTGCACATATGTACATAACTAACCGTATAAGTGTCTCTTACGCAAAACTTCATCACGGTTTTGTAATTTAACTAAACGATATAAGAATTTAACTTGCATTAAATTGCCGTACTTACCTTATTTATATAGGAAGATGTACTGAAGAAGATGTTGCCTTGTATAGGCAAAAGACTTGATCGTTTATTTTACTGTTTTTGTATTGTGTTTTCGCTTAATGTTGATGATGTTTCTGCACAATAATGTTGCAATACCTGTATATACTCGTATAGGTAGATAAAATGTTGAATCGTTTATTGAAATTGAATTGATTTACATTTTTATTTTCGATGTACGAGACCATATAAACATATTCATATATAAAATGCGCTAAGTTACCCAAGACGTTAATAAATTACCTTTTGTATAGGTGAATATTGTGTATTGTGGATTATATTATCAGGTTGTTTATATCGAGGATTATTGGAAATTATTGTTTATAGCAACCATTTGTTATTTATACTCCATTCTAATCTCTTCGAATCTCTTATACCATATATTACATTTCAAATAAGATCACGTTGTTTGGTTTTATAAGAAGGCGAAGACGATAAATATGTTCAATCAAAACACAAATTAATTAATAAATCATTTGAATTAATAATCAGATTGACACAATAAATTACAACAAGATTGACTTTTCAATTTAAGTCTTCAAAGAGTTAGACGAAAAAGGTGAACAACAAATAATTTATGAAAGTTCTGTTAAATATATGTATATAGAGAGAGCATAGTGGTTATCAAGGACATGGATCTTAATTTTCCCTATGGGCTTCTCTTTTTAGATCTTGATCAGTACAATATGTTAATCACTTTATTAATGACTTGTAAAACCATAATTATATTGTTAATTATTTATTTATACATTTTAAATTTATGTTTTTTTTTATTAATTTTAAACTACAAAAGCAACTGGATTCTTGTGTCGGAATGGTGTGCGCGGTTGAAGTTTTGCTAATTTTAAATCTTTTTTACTGTATATATTTTGATTTTGTATACTGCCCGGTGTTCGTGTTCTGATTTCAGTGCGATATCCTTTATCACCGTCGACTTCGTAATGCACAGTTCGAACGTTACCATCTGGCTCGACCAAACCATATCGACCGACCACATAACTGCCTTTTCGATCTTCCCAATGGTCGAGTACTACGCCCGACTCTGGATTATCAATGTAATACAGGAATGAGTATTTTAGCTGCAAATAAATAAAAATGGTGAAATATTAGTTTATTTGATAGGATATATATACACATATTTTCAATGTTTAGTGTGAAGTTCAAATAATTGGTTATTATTCATTATTGTAATTCGTTTACTTATTACGTATCCAAACTAGGGTTACCAGATGTACTCATTAAACAGTACAAGACATACTCTTTCGAGTATCTGACTTCTTTCGTACTTAAAACCTGATTTTAGTTTTCATGGAAAGAGGTAAGGAAATAGGAAAAAACCCGATGCAAATAGAAACGGAAAACTTACCCTGCTTACAAGAGTTATCTTCTATCAGCTTCTTCCCCTTTTCAGCCTTATTTTCCTATAAACTAAAATTAGTTTACACGTAAAAAGGAGAGAAACAAAAAAAACTGAGTCAAGAATACTCGTGTAAACAGGCTAAGCAAATTCTCATTGAACGGATGAGAATCGCAAAACCTTCTGTGGACCGAATATAATTTTAAAGAAGTTGATTGCCAGTAGTTTTATAATTACTGCATTCATGATAAAACATTTCTGAAAAAATTAGAAGTTCAGAAAAATAAAACAATTGATAATTATCGTATTTATCTGAACTTCTATTGATTGAGAGTTAATTAATTTTTTTAAAATGAATTATCCGCCATAAAATTGCAGGTTTGTTTGTATCAGGTTTTCGTGTGCCAGGATGCGATTGCGAGGAGTCCTGAACTCGGGAAAAGTTGTTTAAAGGTCCTCTGTTGGGGCCCAGGTTAATTTTTTTACATTTTTTCTTCTTATTGATTTATATTGATTTTAGTTCCGGATATGGCTTGGGGGTCCTGAAAGTAGCCAAATTGAATAAAGCTAAACTATTTCACAATAGATTTGGTTGAAACCTGGTTTGTACGATGAAAAGTTGATTACAAAATGAGTTCCGGATTTGGTTTTGGAAAATGGCCAATTTGAATAGAATTACGCCATTTCTTAACCGATTGAGGCGAAACAAAAGGCAGTGCCTAAAAATTGCTTTCTGAATGTGTCCTCACGCGAAAATGTAACGAAACACAGCTTAATAAGCACGAATTTTATTTCGGTAAATTGTTTGCTATAGGAAAGCCCCATCGTCCAACCTGTTCCATAAATGCGTCGTCCAAAGTGGGGTTTACCTGTGAAATGGTCGCCTTAATGTATTTGTTGGCCTGGACTGGCCAGGCATGAGTTTCAATAGTTCTTCGAACACTCGCCATTAAAATATTTGTAGAACACAGCTAAGGCTCCCATATTCCGTCTGTATGAGTATCAAGGGTAGAGGAGAGGTTAGAATCCGAATTCATACAACATACTCGGTCGAGTGCAGTCAAATGGGTCTTCGGAGCGCTCGCGCAAATATTTGAAGTATATTCCAATATCGGCTTGATTTGCCTTGTAAATTTTCAGTACTTCCGATGAAACAAAATAAAATTTGCATTGTCGTAAATAACCGAGGCACCTAACTGCACTCAACGCTGCCTTATTTACTTGATTGGCCCAAGAAAACTTATTAGACAAGAGTCACAAATCGCGAAAGATTGTGCATATTTATCATTTCTATCGGTGAAAACAAACATTGAAAATTCTTCGGGTTAAAATCAACCCTGTTTGCCGCCCCCATTTGACAATCGCAATAAGATCATGCTCCACCCGGGTTCTTATGACAACCGATGAAAGTGGAATTCCGATACGAGTTTGGGATGTGGTTCTGACAAATGACTAATTTGAATAGAACTAAGCCGTATCTCAACCGATTGGGATGAAACTCGGCTTATTTGATGAAAATGGAATTCCAAAATGAGTTCCGGATGTGGTTCTGGAAAATGGCTAATTTGAATGGAACTAAGCCATTTCTCAACCACTTGAGTTGAAGCTCAGTTTGTATGAGCTTCTCGAAGTGGGTCTGGAAAATGGCCAATTTCGGCCTTAAAACAAAAATATTAAAAAAAAAATTATCTGAAAGTGAGGATAACAAATTCGAGAAGGTGCTTAAAAGTGCATTCTTTGATTCTAATCATAGAATAATGTGGAACAAAAGAAATATACCTTTATGTGTTTCGTGCCGATCATCAGCTGGGTGGAGACCGAGTTAAAAAAGATGGTGGATTCTGGTATTTTGGTTACGGTTCGTCATATTGAATGGGCCAGTAGGACAAAAGTAAGTGTATCTGTGTAGATGTAGACTTTAAGGCTTCGGTGAATAAATGAGTAATTGATTTTCATCATAACCCATGACTTTCTAACATCGATGATATTTTAGTTGGTTTGTCAGGCCTTAGGATTGTTTTAATTATTAATTTTATTCAACGCAACTTCAATTTTTCATGAATATGTTTTGAATTCAAAAATAATTTTGATAAACTTAAGAAATCACTAAGAATTTGGAATACTTAGTCTGTAATATTCAGGACTTGATAAAATCAAAAATCTCTTATAATATTGACAAATATTTAGAATCTCGAGAAAGGTTCTTTCTTTATTTGTAATTGTCGCCATGTTTTTTTCTCTAATTCCCACCAGAATTGGCATTTGTGTTTATATAAACTATAGTTTAGTTTGGGAAATCACCGTGGAGTTGCACAGCATCTAGAAATTGTTAAAATTTATTACAAAAATACTGAAAGTGATAGGTCTACATATCGGAAAAAATCATCTTTAGTGTAGAAAATTGTGGTATTTTGGTCTGGTGGCATCAATGCGCCTTAGTTTTTTTTCGAAAATACTGCTGCGCGAAAACTGTTACCGTGATTGGGGCAAGCTACAGATAGTTGATTACGTTTTTGTTTATACGAATCGAATGATTTTAATTTGGACAACACGTAGTTTCAACAAGCTGGTGCAAAATGCCACACAGCTCGTGAAATAATCAACTTATTGAAAGATAATTTCCAGATCATGTGATTTGTTGTTTTGGGATGTTAATTGGGTAACATGATCATGTGTCATAACACCATTGGACTTTTTTCTGTCATGTTAAATAGTTAGTTTAATCAAATAATCCGCTAACATTCAATGGACTGAAAACCAAGATTATTCGGGTCATTGAGGAAATTAGCGTCGATTTATATTTAAAAGGACTAAAAATTGTCGCTCCAGAATAGAATGTCATAATGTTATCCTCAAAATGAAAATAAAAGTTATTGAGATTTAATACGATTGTGTTTTATTTCACCCGATATTACATATCACTTGCGCAACACCTTGCTGTTCGGGAAAAGCTCGAATACTTTTTTGTTATTATGTGTACCGAATGAAATTTGTGATTTGTACATGAAGAATTAAAACTAAACGGCAATATATAATCATTATTTTTCTGTACTTGTTCTATTGCACATGTTGTACAGTTTTTAAATAATCGTATTCATTCAAACTTTTTGTTCATTTTACGGCGAACATTCACCTTTTCATAATCCCATTTATTATGTATGGATGTGATCTTAAGCCGCATTGGCAAACTGCTTGCCAAACCATATGTTTTTTTGCCAAATTTTTCAACAGCTATGGTAGTAATTGTTCCATCCAGTTCTTTACCTTTCTTTTTGATGTAATATTGGGGACCTGGAAGTGTCGAGAAATCCATTTTGACGTAGGTCTCGTCGTTCATTACGAAACAAGAATCTTTTCTTTCGTTGAACCATTTGTTGTGTTTCTTTGCTCGATCGATCCCTCTATTAAATAGTTCAACACTTCTTTTGGGGATTTTTGACTTCTTGTATGTCCGTAGATTATTTCTGGTTTTAGCTCGTTCCACAATCGATTTGGTTGTTTTGGTTTTTCTGGCAAAATCTCGCACAGACATCGAGGGATGTTTCGAAATGACTCTTACAATTTTCTGATCCAACATTTTATTTGGAGCACCTGATTTTTCTCCGGATCCGGGCTTGCGTGATACAGAAAGATTGATTTGACTTTTTTTTTTTACATTTGTTACCGTATTATTGGAAACAACGGCCAATTTTCCAATTTTTTTATTGGTATACTCGGGATGATCATTGCACAATCTAATTATTAAATCACATTTTTCTCCTTATGATGCGTCCATTTCGAAACAAATAAAACAAATGCCCAATTTGACGTTTATTCGTTTTTTTAAATTGTTTTTCTACAAAATAACGGTACCAGTTTTTTTCTTTTGCGTAGTAACCTATGAGATAATATAAATTTGGGAATCACAAATTTCATTCGGTACACATAATATTTGCACAAAAATTCTAATATATTCTTGATAAAGCTCAATGCTAAAGAATTCAAAACAAAAAATAAATATACAAGAACATAAAAGATTCAATGTATATTAGACATAAGTAGAAATATGAGAGCTTTAAGTCGACACTCAGAGGCTGCTTATATTGATAGCAATTCTTTCTGCAATTCTTTCTTAATTTTTAACCGAATATTTTAGATTAATCACTTAACCATAATAGATTTTGAGTTCCATGACGTTACTGTTAGTTCAGAAGCTATGCGACGAGTTTCTAATAACCTTTTGGAGCTTTAGAAGAAAACGTTAATGCTCCTTAATGAATATTAGGATTTATAAATAAAATGTAATTAGAGTTAGTTTCCAAAGGATTCAAATTAATTGGTAAATGAGTCAAAATTGCTTAAAAATGTAATTCGATTTAATGCATGCATGAAAATTTAAGTCAGCAGCCACGACTAGTAATCATTTACCATTGCCTAAATTTAACTGTCATATAAATATCGAGATATACCCAACTGTCAAAAGCATCAAATACTTTGTATATACAATATTCCTACATAAATTACATTTTCTCTGAAAGAGGCACCGAAAAATGTAAAACAATTTCTTTTAAACTCTATTTTTATATTAAATTATGCGAATATTCTAAATTAAATGAATAAATCATCATAACAAACAAAAATTGTTACACTGCATGCTAGATGCGAATAAAAAGTCGCCCGGCGTCTTTTAATACTGTTGTGTGTTGTGCGCGAAACTCAAATAAAGTTGCTTAAAAGGGAGGTATTTCGGAATGATATCAAAGGGCCGAATGTCGAAGGGCCGAAATGGATCGAAGGGCCGAATGGGTCGAAGGGCCGAATTTTTAATATTCATTAATTTACATCACTAAATCACAATTAAATTATTTTATTCGTCTAAATAGAATTTTCCTTCACTCCAACGAATATAAAATGGTCTGAAAAAAAAAATAATCGGCTCTATATTTCTAAAAACCAAAAAACAATAAACAAAAAAATTCGGCCCTTCGACCCATTCGGCCCTTTGAAATTCGGCCCTTCGTACCCATTCCGGTATTTCATACTATAAAGAAATTCAATGTTTATGTGCCTGATTTTAGTCCAGAACCAAACTAATAAAATAAACTAGGGTAACTTGATAATTTGAAAATCATTTGGATTGATTTTCTTTAAATTTCTAACTCATGTTTTTACTTTAAAATTCAATTTTAAATGAAAAAATCGAATTAATGTCCCATATAGTATGAAATAAAACGTTGTACGTTACACGTACGTTAAATGATCGTTACAGTACTCGTTCAAAATTCTAAAATAAACGTCGAACTCGTACTGTAACAACTCATTTACCACCTTTGTGACGTAAATAACTATTACGTGAATATGGCATTCTCGTATACAAGTGAAAATTGTATTTCTTTACTAAAAAATTGTAGTAGATTAAAATATGTTTTGTAGTAGTTTCCTTTAAAACTGCCAAATTCAAAACAAAAGTTTGGTTATGAGCGTAAAACAAACGAAAAAGCGATATAAATGCATTATTGATTCACGGATTCACAATATTGTGTAAAATTATGCACCACTTTGATGTTACAGGATACGAAATTCACTATATTGTCAAAGTTCACAATATTTTGACAGCATTTACGTGTTCGGGAATAGGTCCTCAGGGGTGCGATTATGTAATCATTACGAGTTTCAGGTTTCTCGAAATTGCGACAAAAACGCTTAAAAAGATTCTTTATTTTCTTTAAAAATAATCTTTTTATTCATTACAAGTTGTCTATCGTAATTAAATAGTTGTACGAATATAACAACAACAACCAATCGCAATTACGAGAACTCGTAAAGTTTCACATAATCGCGTTTTGTCGCAATTTCGAAAAACTCGAAACTCGTAATGCTTATACATAATCGCACCCCAGGTTCTTTCATTTACGCAATTCCTATTGCAATTTAATATGAAATAGAGGAAGACCAAAGCAAAATGAGTGATTTAAAATCATATTTTGTTCTATATTACGAGCGACAGTAATACAAAATTTAACATGAAACTGGGTGTGTATAGTTATTTGAATCTACAGCGCAAGTAGCTGAAATGCAAATATCTTAGTTATAAGTAAACGTTTAAGTAACATTATCCTGACACGAGGATTATTTTGTCATAAACACTGAAATTTTGAACTTGGTGACAAAAATTAATATTTCAGTTTTTACACAGTCGTCAGTCCAAACTGAATTTCTCAATACTTTATGAGTTAGTGGCTTGTCACCTAACAAATTGATTCTGAAAGAAAATGCAAAAACTAAAAAAACTGTAATTTTTTCTTAATGAAGCGACAAATTAAACTGTCCAACTATCATGAATAATTACGGTATATTGTCAGAATAATTAACAAATTTAGGTGAATCTGAACTACTAATATCGTTTGGATAATCAAGTGACCAATAAACTTCGGTTTGTTGGTTGTTTCTTGTATTTGTGTAGAACAAAAATATAAAGTTTGATATAATACCGGTTAGTTATCGGTTAATAAATCTCCTAATTATTTTACGGAACTTACAGAGGTATTAACTCTGTTTTTGCTCACGGCCATTCAGCTGACAATTAAATACATATTTACTCGTGCTATAGATGCTACTCATTTACACAACTATAACAACAATTCTATTTGTCCATCGGACATTCAACATTATGAGTAAAATAAAAATTAGAATTACCAATTAAAACTAAATATGTATGTTCAATGTCGAAAGCCCGAAGCTATACAAATTGTTTTATGATTCTTCATATAGTAGAAATATTAACAGGAATGAGTCTAGGAACAAGCAATTTGGGAAAAACAAGCTAAAAACCAAAATAAGTTTTGTATATAAATTAGAAAAAAGTTTACATCAAAACACTACACCTACATCGTTCCCAAACGAAGTGCAAATTCAATAGAAATTACAAAAAAATGTTTAAGGTATAATTTAAAGAATAAACAAACAAAATTTTAAGACTCCTAATTTTTTTTTCTTTTGGCCAATATTTATATAGGTAATTGTATTATTCGCTCTCATCGCTGCTGTGTACAGTGTTCCAGCACCAGCAGCCAAAAGCGGACCAACGGGTGAAACCACACTTGAAGTACCCAATGATGTACCAGTACCATCGGTTGCTAGTGACAACAAAGAAGTTTTAGATGGAGCTGCATCTTCTTATGTAGCAGTGGGCGCTTATCCATTTGCTGGACGTAAGTAGATATTCAGCACCTCAATTTGCATTGCTACTAATTTATATATATATTTTTTTAGGTTATTCATACTATCCAGAATATTATAGAACACCAATAATTTATACTCATCCACTCCACCGCAATGTTTTGCTAAATTTCTAAATGTACACCATAAGCCGGGTTTTAATCACGATATCACAATTCTAATTTCTTTTGTATAATTCGAATTAATCAATGTTTAATAAAAAATTTCAAAATTAATATATTTTGCTTAGAAAATGTGGTTTAATTGTTAATCCCTGATCCCAACCTATATGGGTATTCGACCGCACCTATTGTGACCGTTCTTGTATAAACACGAATACGCTCGCATCATTAATTTCATTTTAAGTGATTTGCTGCATATAAGTACCTACAGTTTACTTTAATAAGTGCAAGAGAATTAATATTCAGTGATTAGTTGAAGTAAAGTGTTCTAAGTGAAGTAATAGGGAAATGTGTTTCAAAATAAAGAGATTATGTACACAAGCACTCAATTGATACGATGAAGAGCGAATGATCATGTTGAAGCAGATAAATAAAATTTTTCATAAAATGAATTTTTGGTTGGTTTTTGTTTTGTGTGTTTGGCAATACGAAGCAGAGTAGTTAGGATACGTTGTCACGTATGGGGTGCGGCATATACAGGGTATCCCAGTTTTACCAAATTGTTAGTTGTTCAAAAGTTAATTGATTTTTAGTATTTTTAACCCAGAGTTCTTTTGTATATCGTTCTTTTATAATGCGAATAGTGTACCTTACCAATAAAATCATTTTTATAAACTCTATTATCTTTTACCAACTAAAAACAATGGTTTTGTGAAATTTTTTTGTTTCCCAAAAATTATAGTTGATTTTTAGCTACGCTAACGGAAAAACAATGTACTACAGAAAGTTGACCAGCTATCACAAAAACTTGCGGTACTAATGCAGATTCTAAAATGGTATCTCGCTTAGGGGTATTCAAAACAAAATTCATGTTTTTTATCAATTTTTTTACAAAGTATCTCTGATTAAAAAATGCACTTAACAAAATTAGCGAGTGCTAAAATAGCTGCTTATGGGGGAACCAGCGAGGCAGTAACAACTGTAAGTAAGAAAGCGATGTATAGAAAGTACATGTTAATGATACTGACCAGCAAATCTTAAAGAACTGATTAATTCTGTAAAAATTCTTCTCTGGTTAGCCCTGACAGAAAAACACAAAATGAATAAAAGATTAAATTCGCTATTCTAGAAGGACTCCGGATCATCAAAGAATGTACAGTAAACTATTGAGCTATTTTAATTCTACGTTCGGTTTTTCTTAATTTATTGTTCTAAATTACGTAGTTTATGCAACAATAAAACTTTTATGTTTTTTTGGCTTAAATGTATTTGCCTTATCATATTAGAGCTCACATAGGTTGCCCTAAGAATCCTAAACCTAATTATTAATTAATCAGAGAATTGCATTTTGTAAACTTTATTGTAAAAAAAAGTTAATTTAATTTGATTTGAAAATTGTTGTTAAATTTATTTAAAAAAAGTTTATTTTGATTTAAACATTTGTCAATTTGGTTAGAGAAATGTTTGAGTTGAAAAAGGTATAAAAATTAAAAATAATAAAAAAATTGCGTTTTAATTATTATAATTCTAAAAGTGAAATATCCACGGAGATTAGAAAATTAATTAACAATGAGTTTCAATAATTTTATTATTTTTACATAAGCTGTGTAAATTTTGATTTATTTTGCGTTAGTTTCTCTAGATAAGGTTATCAAATTGCGACGAAAAAAATTTACCAATGGTATTATTATTATTCACTGAACAAAGAATTAGTCCCGCTGCTAAAACTGAAATTTACTCTCATTCCAAAGTTTCACTAAAAATCAGCATTCGACTGAGTATAAGGAACTTACAATTAGATATTTGGAATTCGGGAAGTTTCACCAATATAGATTACAAAATTTTGAAATTTAAAATAGATTTGTGATTTTTATAAATTAGGAATTATTGGATTGGGAAAGGAAATTAAAAGTTTTAAAAATCTGAAAAAAAAATAATAATAATAATTAATTGACAGATGTCAACTGTCAATTTTTCAAATCTGACATTAGATTTGAATTCAGCGACCTCAAAAACATAAACTTATATATTTAAATAATTAAAATATGCTTTTGACATCTATAAATAGGATTAAAAATGAATAGTTTAGTAACGGACCTGTGGAGCTTTGGAGGTCTGTAGCTGCCAAAATATTGAATTTGGAGCTTTGTGCCCATGGAGACTTTTGTTCAGGATGACAAAATATACATATACATAATATTATGGAACCTAATCTTCATAAGATTATTGCAGAGAAGGTAGAATGTAGCAAATTCCAAATCCAAAACTCCTTTGTTTTCTTTATTGAGTTCTTTAACCTTTATGTGACTGAACTGGGTACAATTGTACCCAAATGCAGATTTGACTATACAATATAGTGTTTTCTTTTCGTCGTATTTTTGGTTTTCTTTTGCCGTTATTTGTGCTATTTTATTGTCTGTTCAAATCGAAATAATATAAATTTTTTGTCAAATTCTCTATTAATTTATACTGGGAACATTTGTACCATTCCAGTCTGCTAAAAAGATTTTTTAATATCCAGTCACATAAAGGTTAAACAGTGAACGAACATTTCAAAATTACTCGATATTTGAGCTTGTTCACGTTAATAGGCCCCATTACAAATCCCGCGTATTGAAATCTTCGACATCAGAAAGCTCTGACAATACCCATAGCAACTTGAGATAGTTAAATTTAAGTATAATATTGCAAAGAAGCTTTAGATAATTAAACAAATAGAAGAATAAAAAACATTTTTTATTTTGCTACAGTTAACTACAATTTTTGACGCGGGACTTGTCTATTTACTTTCAATATTTCATACTTTACGGGTTGATTGATGTTTGGGGTGTTCAACCAAGCCATAAGCAAGATATTCCGGAGATGGTCGGGCCTCACTGAACAACCTGTTACACACAACATAAAGAGGATTTGAATAGGTTTATTAAGTAATGACAGAAATTGGCCTAATTACACACTTACGATACCTACAGTGATTATCAATTAAACAATTTTTTATTTGGTTTAGGGCTCTTTTTTATTTCTTTAAACTAATTAAAGCTTTAGCTTTCGAACCCTCTTCGGATTCATTTTCAAAAGCGTAAAATAAAAATCAATCTATACAGTGATTATGATTACAATCGATACAAACAATTATGGCTAACTACAATTAAATAAAATTACAAAAAAACTTAAATAAAACGTTCTTCAATGAATCACTATTCAAGTTAAAATCGAAAATTTCAATTGGTTGACACCAGGTCCATGAATAAAAGCCCATCGTGTTTTTATACCACTGAATTTATAATTTACAACCCACTTCTGATGATGAGAAAAGATGTCACTAGACACTTTTAATTATTTTAATAACGTATTCAAAACCGCACAGACAAAGTAATTATTTTAGATTGTTATTTAACACCATCACGAAAAATGACAATTTGCCATCACCACCCAGCACACCAACCATCAGCTACAATATTTCATGCTTTCGGTGTTACTTCATATTGCTAGGAAAAAACTTTAGACCTGTTGCTCGTGTTGCCTCAATAATGAGGTTCCAGGTGATCTTTACAAGTGATTTCTGTTTGGAAATATCGCCACCGTAGAAGGTGCAGAGAAAACGAAAAATTGTTTTGTTTCTTTCTTTCTTTATTTAAACTTGGTCATAAAAGCCACCTCCCATATTATTTCCTTCCCCACTCCCAATATTTGTTAATTTCATTTTAATTACAGTAATTTGCGAGAAATGGATAGAAGTTTGGACAGAAAATATCCTGGATGGTACATTTATTAAGACATAATTACGCCAACGAGTAACCGACTCGGCATAGAAGTCAATAACTGCTAGAAATTGACTATGATAATTTGGGTGCGAGCAGTTTTTTCATATAAATGTTATATCTTAGTACTAAAAATTATTTATAACAAGTTTCGGACAGTTTCGTTCTTAATGACGCTTTCTTCAGTGTTTAACTTATTATTGTTTGTTATTTTTTACATTACATGTTTACATTTAATTTACATTTAATGTAATTTACACATTTTTTTACGTTTTTTACTTGTAAAATGTACAATATAGGTTTTTACACGAATATGGCCAACTGTGGTTTCCATTGGTCATTACATAACGACAGTAGATCCGAAATATGTAGGTATATAAGGAGTCGATTTAGTGCAGCTATTTTCTTTACATTTTTTCTGTTTCATTTCTCGAAATATGTCAAGATGATAACACTGCTCCAATTAGATTAGATTATTGTGGCTTATAAATCAGAAAAGAGAAAAACAATTGCAGGACATCCTTATTTGTGGTATTCGGTGTATTATTTGTAAGTCATATTCATAAATCATTAAAAAAAACGAATATAGATCATTTTTATTATTTTATAGAACTTTAATTGCCACACAAACTATAAAAAATAGCATTGGAAAACGAAAACTATTAATAGGACAGTAAGTCGCACACACCACCACCACCACACACAATAATACAAAAAAACCATTTCAGATGAGTTAAAAATGAAAGCAAATAATGTTTACAAAACGAAAAGCCAACAACAACAGAAACCGTGAGAAATGAACATCCGGAAATATTTGAAAGGTACATACATATGTACGTAAGTACAAAATATGTAAGCAACATAACCGACATATCAATATATTATTAATAGCGGTACAATATAATAATAATAAGAGATTATTGACTAATGTATACTACGCGTGAGATGGGAAAAAGGATTTTACGCTACTCGTATCTCGAGCATCAAAAATCACCTTGAAACATGTACATTAAATAATTATAATTGTGTTTGATCCGGTTAAATTAACTTTTGTGTACATACAAATTAAAGACTAAACATAACTAATAGTTTTTCGTTAAGAACAAGCAGTAAAAAAAAATATTTTAATTGTTTTTAAATAAAGTAAAATAAATTTTGTACAAACCTCATCGTCACGATGATTATTTTTGTAATCACTGTAAAATTCAACATATTGTCCAAATGTCATGACATTTATCACAGAAAATATAATCAAATGGATTATAAATAGATCCTGAAATTAGAAGAAAAATAGAATTAGTCAACATTTTTTTATTTTATTTTGTTGGTTTGGTTATTTGACAAATTGATCACGAATCTGTTTTGGTATAAGCAATAATGTAAAATATTGTTGATGGTAAAATCCGGATTAACATTTTTGAGGCACACAACATTAAGATTGCTGCAATTGATTTTTTTTGTTGTAGTTTTTTTTTGCATATGAAAATGTGGTGGACACTTAGTTATTATTATTATTAATGTCAATCAGATAGTGTCGCTGAAATTTATTTAAAAATGCAAATAACTTTTTGTAATGCATTATGTGGGTGTATACCGAATATATTGGGGTGCGCAATGAGACGCGACGGTGGGAAGATATTAATCGAATTATTTATATATGCTAATGGTTTATAAGCCGATTTATCCTGAGCGCGGGATGGCCTTCTGTAGAACTTGTATTATGAAATTTTTATTTTATACTTTAAATTATTTCGCTTCTCATGCCAAATATGCGACTCATATTTTTGCAAACCGCACTGATTTAATCATGCACATTTTAACTTCAAGTAATCCCCCGTTCATTTTTGCGTGCTGACAAAATTTGGAATTGATTCAAAATGTAAGGTTTTTTTTGTTGCAAAAAATTGGTGAATAATTAATTTGTATTAATTAAAAACAACAATTTAGAATTTTAGAATTTATTTTTAAATTTTTGTGTATACAGTATGGTTTAGAAAACAGTTGGTTTCTTCATGATTTTAGACGCGTAAAAAATATCCCAAAGTAAAGCGTTTATTGGAAAATAATGACTGTGCCGGGCCGCAAGAGTGGACAGATCATTTATTCCTAGAATAAAATTATCTCTCTTCAAAAACATATTCCCCTCTAGGGTTTATGCGAATTCCGTGATTTTTTGGCTGATACGTTAGTTTCACGATATAAAAATATATTTATGTTTATTTTGTGCACGTCGTCGTGGCCAACATCCATATAATTCTTTCATAATAGTAAGGAAAACTGTTATTACGAAAAATGTAGTTAAAATGGAATTCTCATCTTTTAAAATAATTGTATTTGAATCAGATGTTGAACCTTCTTGAAATTCTGGAACTCTGGTAAAGAATTTCAAAGCAGAATTAGTTTCTCGTGAGAACCCGCCTTGAACTTATATAATATAAAAGATTCTTCATTATTTCTGGTGCAATAGTACATAGTGGCATAAGTCGAATTATGTCCTTTTATGTACTATCTCAATTTCGAAATCTCCGAAATCGTTTTCATATCAAATAAATTTTTTGAAATATTCCGGGAACTGCAAACAACCGGAATAAGCGTTTACAAAAACTAGAATTCTAAAAACTCGTACGATTTTGAGTAACTCTCAATATTTGAAACGTTTTCCTGAAAAATGCGAATTTTAAACTTGTGTCATTCGTAAAGAAGAAGAGAAGAAGAAACTGACTGGCATTCTAAAAAACAACAGAAAGAAAAGACTGCAAAAAAGGAAAGCAGAATCTTCCCCAGAAATTGTAGCAAGTGTACTAAATTAAGATCAGCAAAATATACCCAATCAGGAAAACCAACCTACCAAAATTAAAGAAAAGGCACCAGCACCACCACCAATCAACATTATTAGCATAACTGAAATGCTTAATATCTCTGCCTATCCTTAATGAAATCGTTGACTACAAAAGAATGCAGAGTTGTAGCACTGAACAATAACATGTGGAAAATTATTATAACAAGTCTTGGCTGGAAAGCTGACAGATGAACGGTATACAAAGAGAAGAACAATCGAAACCAAATTGAGGATATCGAAAATATTCTCAAAAAAGAAAAACCCGTTATTGATCAAGGGATCTAAATTACTGAAAGGGGGCTTCAATTGATTATGCTTACTTTCATTAACCAAGAAAAAGTGATATTTTTTAATAAGGCAGTTGAGAGTTGGAACATGAGAGTTAGAAGGAAGCTTTAAGAAAATACATTGGCTTAATATCGAAATGTAAGAAACGCAAAGGGTTTAATGTAACGGATAGCATCAGGCTAACTGTAGAGGATGTGAAAGGGAACTGCAAAATCTGAGAAGTAAAAACGGCAGTACCTGGTAACCCCTGGGATGTCCAGTAATAGGACACTGCCCAGGAACACAGCGGAAGATAAGGATTGTAGGCAAACAGTGATTAACCAGGAAAATGGCCAAAACCCAGTTCTCGAAAAAGTTCTAAAGAATATGTAGCGGCTCATTCATCCATTTATATAAATTAACATTCACATACCACTACAATGCAGGTTTAATGCATTAAAATCTTTTTGCATTACATACTGACATCTAGCAAAAATATCTGGTCAACAGAAAATAAAATTCGACATCGAATTTATATTTCTTTCTGTTGCTCCATCTTGCTTTTAGTAGCTGCGCATTGTTTTATTCGCTCCCAGTAGCTGCTATGCGAAGCAGTCAATTTCCTTCACCCAAATTTAAGTTTGACGCACTATTTACTGGTAAATTAAATTTATTTAACGTCAAACTATAATTTTTACTTCAATTCCTTAGTAAAAACGTGATATAAAAAATATTTAGCTCTACCTATTTATAGCAGCTGTGTTTTTTTAAGTCTCGGTAGATCTCAATAGATCGCATCCAGATGTTCTCTATTTTTGTGGTAAAACTGCAATTGATTCAGTTTATTTTAATCAAGAATAACTTTTTCTTTAACATTTTATCGTTTTTAATTCATTTCCTTAAATTACACAACCTATTAATTGTACATGAAAATCTTGCTTTTTATCCAGATATGCTATCGAGACTACAGATTTTCCCTTTTATGAGTAAAGACACACATTAAAAATTTGTATTTTAGCATGGAAGCATACCAAAGTCAATTTTTAGTACATCTATCATATCATACAATAAGAAACTAGTAGCTGATTTACCCGTGCGGTCAAGAATTCAGCCGCTGCGCAGTTTATGCAGCAAGTCGGTCAAAAATTAAGATTTGCAGCCAAAGCTGCGCATTCCGTCGGATTAAAATGCAGCAAATAAAGTTAGGCTGCGCAGTTTACGCAGTCACATTGAAGCGGATGCAAAATCTGAAAATGTCAATTTTTTTTTAAATATTTTATTTTATGCATTATTGTTGGTGAAATAAAATAAAAAAACAC
Organism: Tipula helvola; assembly: GCA_963556165.1. Classification (NCBI taxonomy): domain Eukaryota; kingdom Metazoa; phylum Arthropoda; class Insecta; order Diptera; family Tipulidae; genus Tipula; species Tipula helvola. The sequence continues at coordinate 6,795,742 of OY744483.1, forward strand.
GATTTCTCTCAATTATTCGTAAACACGAGAAATTATAAAAGTAGCTAAATGACAAATATCTTACAAACTTGCAGTCAGGCTGCCGATCGTATAAAAATGCAGCCAATATTTTTTGCATTTCGCCTGCTTTTCAATTTTTTTGTGCAGCTTAATGCTGGAAACACATGAGCAGAATTTCTGCTAGCAGCGCTGCCGGCAGAAATTTGGTTGAATTACATGAGCGTCTTTTTTGACAAGCAGAATATTAATTTGTAGTATTTATTTGATACATATTTAATTTTAATGTACAATTTTTTTAAATGAATGATGCCTTATTTTTTCACAAATTACTTAATTTGTATCCTCCAATTTGGCACTTGCCACACAAAACTTATTTTCTGTCAACAAATTAAATAAATTCATTGAAAAAAATAAAAAGTATACAAATTGTACTAGATTTTTTATCTTTTACGTAATGTAGCCTACTGATTCGCAGCAAAATTAGAAATAGAGACACAAAGCAGAATTCTGCTCGGAAAGCAGAATTCATGTATTTCAATTCATTTAAACTTGTGTATTCTAATTTTGCTGCTTACAGAATTCTGCTCATGTGTTTCCAGCATAATGCTGAAAACAGATGAGCAGAATTCTGCAAGCAGAAAAATTAGAATACACACGTTTATACGGCATGAAATACATGAATTCTGCTTTCCGGGCAGAATTCTGCTTTGTGTCTCTATTTCTAATTTTGCTGCGAATCAGTAGGCTACATTACGTAAAAGATAAAAAATCTAGTACAATTTGTATACTTTTTATTTTTTTCAATGAATTTATTTAATTTGTTGACAGAAAATAAGTTTTGTGTGGCAAGTGCCAAATTGGAGGATACAAATTAAGTAATTTGTGAAAAAATAAGGCATCATTCATTTAAAAAAATTGTACATTAAAATTAAATATGTACCAAATAAATACCACAAATAAAAATTCTGCTTGTCAAAACAGACGCTCATGTAATTCACCCGAATTTCTGCCGGCAGTGCTGCTAGCAGAAATTCTGCTCATGTGTTTCCAGCATAAACTGCACAGCGACTGAATTCTTGACCGCTTTTGCTCTATTTTAAAAGACAGAAGATGCACGATAAAAGTATTCATTTTTTTATTATTTCCTTCCATTATGAAGAAGCATCAAAGTTTGTTATTTAATACCATTTACTGTAATCCACAAGTTTTTTTAGGCTAAAAAGAATGGAAAAATCGAAAAATGAACCTGTTTATTATTTTTCGTAAAAGTGGCTCAAAATTTAAAAGATCATAGTAACATTTTGAAAGAAAAAAAAATTCAGTATGTCCGTCTCATTTTTATATATGGATAAAGTATTCATCGATTCGATTTCGCATTGATGTTTTCCGTGTCTACGTCTCGCGTTCAATAGATCGACAAAAAATTTGACTTACGGTTTTTCGTATGTCAACACCAAAAATAAATGCAGCCGTAACTTTATTTACCTCTCGACATTCGTAACTTTATTTACCTCTATGATGAGCATACACGGCTTATTCTTACATTTTTTCGCGGTAATTAGCACATCCATTTTGTGAATTTAGCGTAATAAACTATAAAGTGAAAATAATTCAAATTGTATAAAATTGTGTAATCAAATAAAAATCGAGATATTTCCTAGTTTATTATTCAATAAAAATTTAGCTTATCTCGTACATAATAAAATCAAGTGACTTTTTATTTGTTAATGTGATACCGCAGTATCTCTGTAAGATTGGCTCTTGCAACGGAACTTGCAACGGACTCTACATATCCCAAGCGGATCTTTACAAATATAACTTGTAAAGTTAGCTTTAAACTGCGTGTTCCTCAGGACGTAAACCAACATATTTAATAGCTTTCTTTGCAACAAAAGGGATATCCGAGCGTGACGTTTATCATTATAACACTGAAACATAATCAAAAAAGTAAATTATCTTTGGTTAATAAATTAAAAAGCAAACTGGGATATCTTCCGGAACTTGATGACAACTTGAAGACCAATTAAAGCTTCTGAACAAAAATATACTACAAGCAGTGAGGAAGAATACTCCTTTTATTCGAGTTCAAACGGAAAATCACAACAATTCCAATTCCATTATCAGTGAAGTATATTGCCGCCAATTACAGCAGTCAGACTAATATATATTACATACCAGTGGAAGATATACCAGCAAGAAAACATCATATATGCCGATTTTTCTACTTTCTACCATTTTTCAATTATTTGAAAGCTACACTGCTCGAGAGGATAAAATCAGCAATAGGTATGCAACTATCAGTAAATTACACAGTTATACGATTTGTTCCTCCCCACATATGTCAATTGAACTCTTTGTGGAGTCGAATAAATGCTTTATATATGTATATGGTTGTTGGCCAGAATTATCCAGCCGAATAAATATAGAATTTACAACGCCTAAGATAACGAATACAGTAGACGAAAGCCTTTGCAGCTGCATAAATTTGATCATTCCATGTGAGTTCACTGGATATTTCCCAACATATGAACCGATGCAACATTTATGACAGATCTCCATTTAAACAGTCTTTATTCATTCATTATTCACAGTTTTCCCTCATAATTCACAGACTATTGATTCTTTATTTACTGTTGCATTATGAATTCCCTCATTACTCTCTGAATATTCACCCTTTATTGAGTAGTTCGTGAGTATTGAGTGAATAACGAGTAAATAATAAGAGAATAGTCATTCAAAAGTCATTTTTCCACTCATTAAACATTTACTATTTAGTCTTTCTTTATTTTACTTTTTCATACGTATCAGTTATCTGCCTTAATTTTTAACACTCCTGCTCAAGTTTTTCACAATCGATTCACAAAAAATCTTCTTTCATTTTGTTAGCATTTCCGGTACGTTTATTCGAATTTTTTGTGCGAATGTATGTAGATCCACATGAAATTTTGTTAAACAAAATTGTGTCACTATATTTGTTAGTCACTCTATACGCAATTCATCACAAATATTTGTTTATGATTAAAAAGTTAAATTTTTCGCACCGTATTCACCACAAAAATTTTAATTGGTTACATACCATCTTGTATTTTGTGTTTTCCATTTTTTCTTCACGTAAACATCACAAAATTTTAAACGGTTAAAACGTGAGGAAAATTTAATATTTTTTACCACAGTAAACGTTTTACCCGATTGAAATACTGCCTTTTCCAAACGTCACAAAACCATTGTGACAAATTGAAGCAAATAGCTGATGGTCGGTAAGGTTTACGAAAAATTGGATTAGGATTTGGAAAGTATTGATTTGATGATTAGTTGAACCTATATGCCAGATAACTTCACCATCAAAGAGGAATATAATATTAAATGTAAGACCGATAGAATGGATTAGTATTCTCCATTATTCAAACGATTACAGGTTTGTATGAATTTTCAACATAACACAACAATGATAATCGATATCAACACAAAGACAAGAAACAACACAATCAACTTACGCATTTCTGTAGCATACTGTAAAAGTAAAAGATTGTTTGGCGGCCAAAATGAGTACCTCATTAAAAAAAATGACATAGTGTTACTCTGTGCTACAGTGCTTATTCAGGTAAATCAATGAAATCACACATTTTGTATTACACATCCCGCGTTATATATAAACAATATTTAATGTGCATACAGTCACGCGGCACATGTACTTGCATATATAAATATTTGGTATAATCGATTGAATAAAAATGATAACGACATTTAAATTTATTCATGCAGCATGTAACTAAAATAAAGTAGACGTTTAATGTATAGCTTGGTTTGCAATTTCGAATTAGCGATTACGACGAATTTATTCATTATTCAGCCCATGGTCAAATACGTAATGCATATCAATTCATCTTATAAATGTATACAACAAATTTTTATTTAAATGTCATTTGACTTCTTGTTCTTTAACAGGCTAGACATTGTATGTACACATATATAATGCATTTTTTCAAACACCTTAAGATTTTATCTTTTAATGCCTTCAACCAACAATAAAACAATTCATATTAAAGTTGGTATTTTAAATCAAAAAATTTTTTAAATTTTTTATGTACACTAAACTAACGCCACTGTAGCAGCTACTGCGGAAGAGATTGGGAAAAAAACGTAGCTGGAAGGCTGATATTGTTTTAATTGTTTTAGATTAATCGCATTTAAATGAAGATTAAGCGAAATAATTATTATGTTGTACACATATCTTAAGTGTTTGTAGTTTGTACTGTATTGAGTTGTATTCACATAAATTTAATTGACACATAAAAATTTAATTTTACTTTTGCGAATGAATTCTTTAAGATTTAATTACCCCATCTAGAACACAAGTCAAGGCGGTTTTATAGGGGGATTATCATTTTGTTTTTTAATTTAAATGATGTGTTAATTAAAATTTTTATTTTAAGCACATACATAAGCTGATTGAAATTTAATTGCTGAATTACAACTTATTTAGCTATATATGGTACGCCTACAAGGTTTAGAGACGGAAAATATCATTATAGTTGGTAATTAAAATATTAAAACATAATTAATTTTATTTTAGGTGTTAGTAAAATTTCTGACGCTGCTTTTTACGCTAATAGACAGCCGCTTTAGTAAGTCGTGGTTTTAAGTAAATGGAACATTCAGCATTCATCACTTAAAACTTTTATTTAAAACAGCCGGTTTTGAAGTAAGCAAAACCGGTAAAACCCGGTTTTTCTGAAATTAGTAATTTTCGATTACAAAACGGTTAAAAACAGTAACATTCTCTGAATTTCAATTATCTTTCTTGAAGTTGGATTTTGTTTTATTTCACTATCTTGTATTGGCAGGGGCAGCTATTTCATTTTTTCACAAGGTGTAATGCAATTTTCTTGACCGTTTTCGTTTATTCATCCCGAATACGGTCTAGACATTTCGTTTTGCACGTTCTTCTAAAGTATACAATCTCAAAAACGTCAATACCGAAATATTGAGTAGAGTTCTCACGTTGCTCACATACTGTTGTGATTTGAACAAATGGCATCAAATTAAAAAAAAAAATAAAAATTTATAAGAAGAGGAGAAATTGTTAAGAGTTTGCAATTCAGTTTCGATCTGCGAGCATGTGAAAAATAAATCATCTTTCAGTACATCTCATCAGGCTATAGCGACTGAACTGTTAATTTTTATTACACTGATTTTTCCCATATATAGGAATCAACGTGCACTTGTAGTATTAGCGAATTTTACAAAGGGGAATGTACGAATCTACATTATTCATAAAATTTATAGATAATTTGTAGAATTCTATTGGAATGGGGGCGAAAGGCCGAATTTCAAAGGGCCGAATATGTCGAAGGACCGAATGTCGAAGGGCCGGAAGTGTCAAAGGGGAAGCAAGCTTTCCGCACTCCTTTTTTGGTACAACCGTTTACATATAACAACATAGAAGGGATATTATAGGAGTATGTTGGGAGAGACTCGATTCGGTTACAGACACCTAAGCGGTCGATAGTTAAGTAAATTTTGGTAATATTTTAGTATTTACACTTGTTTAATCACAAGACAACAAACACAATTTCAGCATTATTATTTTTTTCTACAGCGCAATTGTAACCGCAAGATCTGAAAAGCCTTAATTTTAGTTAATTATTTGTGTCTCCAGTATTTTTGCATCGGCGGTTGCGCGGTGGGAGGGGCTTGATTTCGTTCCATCATCATGTTCCCAAGCGGTCACCCAAATTTGAACTAACCGTAGTAAATGTTGCTTGACATCATTGTTGAAGTTGTTGCGTCTCTTCTCTCTCGTCTACTCGCCCCCTCATCAAATATAAATTAATTTCTTATGAATTTATTTATTTTATTATGTTTAATTTTTGGATATTCTATCGACAAAAATATCGCATTAATTTTGGTTGTTTATAATTTATGTTTCACGTATCCAGTCAGTGGTACATTTGGTGAAGGAAATTTTCTCATACGCTACCTGGGACATTCGGCCCTATGGCTGCCTTCTGATAATTGGCGTATGTATATAGATAGGTTCTTGGTACATTCATTTTGCTTTTTATTATTCCTTTTATTATAATATATGAGCACTTATACACAACATAACAGATTCAATACTACAATAACAGTCCTAGTCAAAATTATTTGTGCCTGTTAAATTTTTAATACAGCTTAACGGAAACAACTTTAAAAATTATATAAATAATAAACTTTTTGAAAACATTAATTTTAATTCAATAAATTGTATTACTCTGCTTTATATTTGTAATCAAAAAATTTTTAAAATTTTAGTTCAAGGAGAAACAGATAATTTAGTTTTGGTTAAAATTATTTGTACCCACAAATGTGTTCTTATTATTATTTGTACAGTGTTGACGATATATTAGTTGGTCCCTAATTTGTTCTTCAGCATAATAATGCTACCATGCATAAGAAGCATCATTACCATGAAATTATACAAAAATCTTGACCAAAATTATTTGACTCGGCCAGTGTAGGTTTTCGATTTAAGCCTGCAGGCGTTTAAGAAAAAGTGAGAGATATTCACGGTCTAATAAGACCAAAAATTTGTAGCAGGATGCCAAGAAAACCGAGTGGGATAAGATTCTACGTGATGTTAACAGCAAATTTTTGAACCACATGCGAAATGTTATAGAGACTAAACAAATACTGACCATTTGCATAAACAACATTAGTGACTTTATGTAATTACCCAAAAATAATCTTTAATTTAATTGATTTAGTAATTTATTTTGATTTTTTCCATACTGCACAAATAATATAATAATGAGAACAAATTTGTGGGTACAAATAATTTTGACCAAAACAATTATTCTCCTTGAACTAAAATTTAAAAAAATTTACGATTGAAATATAAAGCAGGGTAATTATATTTATTGAATTAAAATTAATGTTTTTAAAAACTTTATTAATTATATAATTTTTAAAGTTGTTTCTGTTACGCTGCATCAAACATTTAGCAGGCACAAATAATTTTGACTCTGACTGTATATTCCACTTATATTGATATAATAAGACTTGGTTTTGCTGAAATATCAATTATGTACAAATATTTTTTCACAAAAGGAGCTCGAAATATAAACAAACAAAATAAAATATATAATAAATAAATAATAAAATACATAAATTCATAAGAAATTAATTTATGTTTGATAAAACAATTTACAAAATATTCCTTAAAACAACAAATTTACAAACATTATATTTCCAAAAACAAAGCAAACAAAATTCGGCCCTTCGACCCATTGACCTTCGACCTTTGGGCCTTCGACACATTCGGCCCTTCGACAATCGACCCTTCGACACATTCGGCCCTTTGAATCATAAAGTTATAGAATTTATAGAGTTTATATTGTAGAAATATTTGAATTTGTAAAATTTATAGAATTTATAAAATTTATAGAATTTACAGAACTTATAGAATTTACATAATTTAAGAAACCATCTGAATTCTTAGACTATACATATTGTAGAATTTACAGAATTTATAGGATTAAATAGGATTAATTCTTTAAACACTTTAAACCCTAGATTTGTAGCATTCAAAGGATTTACTGGATTTTTAGGATTTATTGATTTCATAAAATTAATAGAATTTCAAATTTATTGGATTCATAGAATTCACAAAATTTGTAAAAATTAAAGAATTTATCGAAATAATAAAATTTAAAGATGGAACATTTAAAAAATGTATAGAATTGCTTTACGTTGTATTTTTAAAATTATTGATGTTAATTAATAGAATTCATAAAATTTTCAGAACTTATCGGAGTTAAAGGAATTCGAATTTTCTGAATTTATAAAATTTGTAAAATTCTCAAAAAATTTATCAAATTTATAGAATGTAATTAATATAGGAATTTCTAGAAAACAATTAATTTGAGATTGTATACCTGAAATAATTTATAGAACTCATATACGCAAAATTTAAAGAATTTATAGAGCTTATAGACATATTAAAATTTGTAGAAATTTATTAAACTTACAGAATTTATAGGATTTATAGAATTAATGGAAATTATAAAATTTAAGGGACTTTTTTAATTCTTAGACTTTATAGAATTTCAAGAACTGTAAATTCTACAAACTGCATAAAGTCTAAGAATTCAGTAAGTTTTTTATTAATTTAGGATTTATATATTTTATAGGATTTAAAGAATTCATGAAATTTATTAAATGGATTGAATTTTTGCATTTTGTAGAATTTTTAGAACTGATATATGTACTTGAAACAATTTATAGAACCCACAAAATTTATAAAATTTAAAGAATTTATTTTTTATTTAATTTTCGAAATTCATACAATTTTTAGAATTTATAGAGTTTAGTCAAATTTGTAATATTTATAAACTTAGTAGAGTTTATAGAATTTATAAAATTAATAGAATTTTAAAGATTTGTAGCATTTATTGAATTTACAGAATTTATAAGAACTGCAGACTTTATAGGATTCGAAGGATTTAAAGAATTTATAGAGTTTAGAGACATATTAAACTTTATAAAATTTGTAGAAATTTATTAAATTTACGGAATTTATACAATTTACAGATATTATAGAATTTAAGAAACTTACTGAATTCTTAGACTTTATAGAATTTGTAGAACTGTAAATTCTACAAATTCCATAAAGTCTAAGAATTCAATAAATTTTAATTAATTTAGGATAAGATTTAAGGAATTCATGAAATTTATTGAATTGATAAAATTTATAGAAATTAAAGAATTTATTGAAATATTAAAATTTTTATAATTTATCGAATTGATTGAGTTTTTGCAATTTGTAGAATTCAATGAATTTCAAATTTGAAAAGTCAAATTTCAATTTGTAGAATTTACAGAACTGATATACTTGAAACAATTTATAAAACCCATATAATCTATAAAACTTAAAGAATTTATAAAACTTATTTTTTATTGAATTTTCAAAATTCATAAATTTTTTAGAATTTATAGAGTTTAGTGTTTGTAATATTTATAGACTTTGTATAGTTTATCGAATTTATAAAATTAATAGAATTTATTGGATTTTTAAGATTTATTAGATTATCAGAATTTATATGTTCTACAGAATTTATGACATAACAAGAATTTAAATAAATTACTGAATTCTAAGATTTTATTGAATTCATAGAATTTAGAGAATTTACAAAATTTATAGGACTTAAAGAATTTATTGAATTTATCGAGTTATTAAAGTTTATAGGATTTATCGAATTTTCTGAGTTTATAAAATTGTAGAATTCAAAAAATTTAGAAAATTGATAAAAATTTTGAAAATTAAATTTAGAATTTATATAACCTAAGGAACTTTTTGAATTAATTTATTCTAGTTTGTACTATTTATAGAACTGATATACTTGAAACAATTTATACAACTCATAGAATCTACAAAATTGAAATAATTTATATTGTTCATAAAATTTTGAGAATTTTTAAATTTTATGGAATTTGTAGTTTAAAGAATTTATAAAATTCATAAAATTTAAAGAATTTATGGAGTTGATAGATATATTAGGATTGATAAAATTTGTAGAATTTCTAGAATTTACAGAATTTATATAATTTAAGAAACTTACTCAATTCTAAGACTTTATAAAATGTACAGAATTTTTAAGTTTTATAGAGTTTATAAATTGTCTATAAATTGTGGAAATCCCATAAATTGTGACATTAAACCATTTATAAAACTTAAAGAACTTATAGAACTTACAAAATTTAAGGAATTTTTGTAAGTGATTGAATTTATAGAATTTATAAAATTTTTAGCGTTCAAAGAGTCTGATTATAAAAATTATGAAATTTTTAGAAATAGTCAAATTTGTGCAATTTATTATAGAATTTATGTAAATTATAAAATTAATAGTGTTTGTTACATATTTTACCGTTTTCGGTGCATATTTCAAAGTATTAATTTGTATACATATTTTGATTTTTTTTTAGCAAAAACATCCACTCCCTACCATCGAGTCATGACACTGTACCATTGTATAAAACTTTTTTCTGCACGCTCTTCCGTTTATCTTATTCTGAGTACTTGTTATGATTAATGCTTATTTGATTTTAATTCACCAGATCTGGTGAAGAATGCTGTTCTTATTTTTCTCATGACAATTCTTTAAAAAGGGACTGCAGATAGTAAAATTTATCACCGATAATTATCTTTAGCAGAACATTTTTTTTTTTTTGAAAATCAACACTGACTTCACCGACCAAACGGCTCCTGGTTCGAATCCTGATAGGGGCGGGACCTCTGTTGAGAGTGCAGAATCCATGGGCCGACCCACCTTTCATGTCAGCACTATGGGTTGGCATGAAGCAATGTAATGTGCAGGTGGTTTATACAAAACGGATCTATAGCCGTACCTCCTCGATTTGGCAACTACTGCGTAAAGTAGGACGGTAAAAATTAACTGCGAAAGAGTTGGGAGTGACTTGAGCTTCAGAAAAAGATTGCATAGAATAAAACGAAAAAAAAAAACACTGACTACATATAAAACTACCTATATTAATCAGATGAGGAGTGCTTCTCCGGCCTGACCATCCATATTTTCATACATTATTAAATTTTTTCAATGCTTCATAATACACTTTTCTCATCTTGAATTCCAATATTTACAATGAAAAGTATTCTAAAACCACATAATAATAGTATATACAGAGAAAAATCCATAGAGAATCATGTTTAAAATATCGTATCGGCAACGATATGTTAAAAAATTCAAATAGTATAAAACATATTAAGAGGGTTTGGTATAATTTAGTTAGGCAATATTTTAATTTTGTGTCCTTATTTACTGACTATAAACTCCGTCTTAGAAACCGAGGGAGATGCCGGGTCGGCCTCTTTTTATGACAGAATATAAAGGACACATTGTTGAATGTAACAGCATAACATTTCTACAACATTCTAAGCGGGCATAGTATACTTTAGAATATGCCAAGCGATCATTGTCTTCAGTCTTCGTGACGTATTAGAATGATTAAAGAAAAACATGCCTTGCTCGTTGGAATCAGCTTGTTAACCGGTTTGACTCAAACACCGGATTTTCAATACCGGAGTAATATAGACAGACTTTAAGCGACTTCTCATTTTATAATCTTTCTGGAATATTCAGACATTTTACTCTTTTGAGGGCAGATTGCGTGGAACTTTACATCATTGGAGTCTCCAACCTACATTTATTGTTCGGCGATTAGTAGTTTTAAAATAACAAATCATGTATCTAGAAAGACGACGTAAACTATTGTATGGAAACCTAATAACGGTGCTGTATACGTTATCTACCGAAATTGAAGCCAATGCATATACATATATAGTTCTTCTTTGTCTTTTTATGATGATGATGATAGGGTAATGAAATATCGAAACCATTAAATGATCATAAAAAATGTGTTGAAACATAAGCTTATTAATTACGAGTATTATTCACATTTCTCACATAAATAAAATTTCATAAAAATATCAATTTTTTTTATTTTTTAATAAAATAATTATTATTAATTAATTATCAAGATCAAGGAAACAAATCTTATTTTCCATGAAGTCAAAAGCAGGTAAAATTACTCATGTTACATAATACCACAGGCATTCAACAACTTGCCAATCTTTCTAAAACAATTTTATTACGCGTGCAATTTTTTTGTATTATTTTTTTCGCATACAATCGCCGCAAATATCAGTTTTTGTTGTTGTCATATCTAAGAAATGTCAAGATGTTGAAAAACTAGATCACATTACAAAATGCAATGGAAAACATATGTGCGATCATAATAAATGCTTTCCGATCACAATCAGGAAATACTTTTCATCTTGTATACGTATATATGTATATGTACTCATAGGTATAAAATATAAAATAAACAAAAGCCAAACACGTTAAGGAAAAACAAAAAAAGAAGAATTTGAACGAGTATGCAGAATTGCAGAGTGTTGTATGATTCAATATCATTGAATAAGATCAGATCGTATTTGTTAGTGGTTTGATTTTTTTTTTTAGAGCTCTAGAGACTGTATATAAATACCAAAACTAGGAAAACTTTCATCGCACGATTTGAGATTGTGTTTTTCCTCCTATAAGGTTGCGGTTTTTTTATTTTTATTAGAAATATGTAGTTTATGCATTCAAAACCCATATGTAACAATAAGTCCACACTAAATGTATATGTACATACATATATACAAATCTAGTATATTGTGGCATGTCAAAATTGAAATTGCGAATTTCCCAATATTGGCACAATAAATGCGTTTTGTTATTAAAGTAGTTTGTAAAATTTACCTACACCAATTTTAAGGTTTTATACATATCGAATTTGTAATGCGAATTATGTTTGAAGAGAAAGTATGTACGTCGTTGTTGTTGTCATCGTCGTCGTCGTCTTACTTGTATATAATAAAATGATAATTCTTTTCTTTTAACAACATTTCATTACATATGTACACAAAATGTTATTTTCGTCATTGCAGTAACACTAACAAAAAAAAAAAAAATTTAAAACCAGAACATCGAGATCGATTATGTGATCACTTGCTTTCTTTTGCGCTCGCATTAGATCGCGCGTCCAGATATAGAAATGGAAAAAAATGGAAACAAGATGGAATTATCTAATGAACTAATGTTTATAAAAAATGCAAAAAACTTGATCCGGTCACGTCGCTCTTAAAATGCAATTATTTTAATTGCAGACTTACAAAACGTGCAAATTGTGTCAAAAAATGCTAAAATCAACTTGTCGATGAGTTTAAATGGTCAACATCATCGATCATTTCTGATTAACGCATTTCCGGATTGGCATGCTGCGTGTGTAAAAATAATAACCAAAGAGTGATAGAAAATTAATTTTTTGCAAGTCACGAATTATTTTTTATTTTGCACAGATGTGTTATGCAATTAATTATTTATAAATAGACTCGAGATTATGTTTTTTAATTTTTAATTATTTTTTTTTAGAATTAGATCATAACCTGCAGTGTACTATAAATGTATATACATATGTACATACATATATCTATCTTTTAATTAAGGTGTTTGTCATTTTGATTTTAATTAATTTGAATGGATATTCAAGGTGGGATGAATTAATTTTAATTTTATTTTATTAGAATGTTTTAAGTTTTCATTAACATTTTTGTTATTTATATCGTGATGTTATTCATTTAAGCAACATTCCTTATAGTCACAATCGTATTTTAGATCAATCGATTTTGAAAGATCAGTACCGGCATTTTTTTTGTACTATATGCACTTTTATAAACAATCCAATGTTAGTAAACATTTTATTTTATTTTTAGCGAACTTGATTGAGCAATACACATAAAATTTTGGGCTACATAATTTTTGTATAGAGCCCGTGGTGTTGTGGTTTACCTGAAGCTATGATTGCAGGATGAAGAGAAGAGGTCATACAAAATAAATTAAAGTCAGTATTAAATCGCCTGGAAGAAAAATTTTTTTAGCAAAAGTGACAAAGCCTACTGATTGAGTACATGATCTAGTTATTGTAGAAAAGAAGGCGGTTCATTACGAATATGCCTTATAATCTATTGGAACTAAATACGGTGATCAAAAGAGAATATTACCCAATACCAAAAATAGAAGAGATTGTGCATAGATTAATTAGCTGGTAAGAAAATTCATACCGTGTTAGACATGAAAGATGGGTTTAATCAAATAGTGTTAGAAAAAGAATCTGCATACATTTACACATTTAATACGCCGTGGGGCCGTTATTGTTATAAAAGATTACCATTTGGGGATATTCCAGGAGTGGCCATATACTTTGATGATTTAATAATTGCAGCAGAAAATGAAGAGGAGCATGGTAACCTGGTTGAGATGATATTAAGTAAAGCTAAGCAAAATCGAGTGAAATTCAATCTATATAGAGAAAACACAGTACAAAGTTAGTACTGTCAAATATTTGGGGTTTGAATTTACGAAAGATAGAAAAGCAGTTCAACGATTTTTATGGGAATGCTTAACTACTATTTACATAATTTCATTCCCAACATGTCAACTGAGTTGTTTCACCTAAGACAGCTGTTAAAAAACGAGGTTGTATTTAAATGGAAGGAACAACAGTAACAATCCTTCGACAAGTTAAAAAAGCTTGTAGATGAAGCACAAGCTTTGATATATTTTGATAACAAGAAACCGATCACTATTCAAAGTAATGCCAGTTTGTCCGGAATAGGATCCTGTCTGCTAAAAGAGGGACAACCAGTGGTATTTGCATCAATGAGCTTAAGTAAGACTGAGTAAAATTATCCTATTATTGAACGAGAATTATTGGGGATATTTTTTGCATGTATTAGATTTCATCATTTCATTTATGGGCATAAAATCCGAATTGAGACTGATCATAAGACAGTCAGTATACTTAGTAAGGATATTCATAAAAGTACTGCCCGAATACAAAGAATGTATTTAAAATTGTTTCAATATTCGTTTGAAGTATCTTACTTACCCGGTACGCACATGTGTATATAGCTGATATGCTTTCTAGAGCACCAAGCAGTACCAATTGGAAGGGGGAGTTTATTTGGACGAAGATGTTATCCATGAAATCAGTATTCTTGAATACTTACCAATGTCGGAAACCAAAGTTAAGAAATTTCAATTGGAAACAAAAAAGGATAAAGTTTTAAGCGAAATTATCAAGCATATTGATGAGGATTGAACGATTAAAATCATTTAAGGGAGAAGAAAAATATTTGTAAAATTAAAGATCAATTGTTTCTGAAAGATGGACTTATATTTACAGGAGATAAAGTTTTAGTGCCCAATGGTTTGAGACAGGAAATGTTAGAGTTGATCCATATAATGGTCATGTACATAAAATACCGACATTACCATTTCATAAAATCGCTATGGATATTTGTGAATGTAAAGCTGTTTTCTATTTAATCATTATTCATTACGTGAGTAAGTGGATAGATATTATACAACTTCAGACTAAAACTGCCAAATAAGTAATGAAGGAATGTGTTAAAGTATTCTCTGTACATTGTATACCTAAATATATAGTGTGTGATAATAATAAACGGATTATATAGCTATGAATTTAGGATGTTTGCAGAGAGATCCAATTTCAATTTAATTCATCGCAGCCCATACTATGCGAGATCTAATGGCCTTGCGGAAAAAGCAGTTGGAATTGGTAAAAACTTATAAAGAAAAGTAACAATGAGACCGAAGTATTTGAAGGTTTGCTTGAATACGAGCAACACCAGTAGGAGCAACCACCTCAGAAATTGAATTTATATAGTGTGTCTATACTGCATAAGCAGTCTCAATTGTATTATGTTGTTTAAAAAAAAAAAAATTATCAGGAGCCGGGGGCTGTTTTGTACGTGTATGATGATTGCTGCCATCTGGAGATCTATGAAAGTACTCAAAGCAGTTTATGAAAAGGAACCCGGTTAAAACATCAGATAGAACCACAGTACACAAAATAGAGGTAATATACTCACTGGTTCTATTTTCGTTCATTTTTGCGTAGCTGCCAAAAATTGCCAATATGGCGAATGTTTGAGACCTAAATATACTAAATAAAATAATTAGATAAATAAATTTATTTGAATTAAATAACTTTTTTATTTATTTAAATAACTTTTTTATTTATTTAAATAACTTTTTTATTTATTTATTGAAAATAAATTATATTTTTTAAACTTTACTAGCCATGTACATATTATTATAAAAAGGTCTCTATTTTCCGCCATTTTTTCGATTTGTTGTTTTTGCAATTTTTGGCATATGCGCAATATATTACCTTTATTATGTGTACTGTGAGATAGAACAGAACATCAGAACGTGACGGAACAAGACAATTAATGGATCTAAAATAAAGAGTTTACTAGATTCTAAATTGATGTGTATAAGATTTACTTAATCAACAGAATAATTTAGAGATACAAAACACAAATTAAGAGGTTTTCAGGAAAATAAGGTTTAATTCACCGGCGTAAGTCATTAAATGAAAATCCAATATTAATTTATCGTTGAATGATTGAAATGGAACGTTTTATTTTTTATTCGCCTTCACATACAACTCTTATAAAGCCCAACTCTATATTTATTATCATTACCGTCATTATTTTTTTAAAAACGAGATACGATTATTTTTTTAAATGATTTAAAGATTTAATAAGTGTTATATATATTAAATTGGCGGGATAATTTTAATAAATGACGCTCTACAACCTTTTAGTTTTTTTTCGAGCCTCGTGATGAGTATGTGTAATAAACCAAAAACTTTAACAAATTCTCTCTACAAGTCGACAAGAGACGACCTGTCGACACAACAATAATTTGTACTATAAAGTTCAATAATAGTGCACCCGATCATAATTAAATCCACCTTGCCTCAATATTTGTTAGAAAAAAACATGAATCGTGATGGAGTTAAAATTTCATTTTATTTTAGTCCATCGTCTATTTAAAAATCAATTCGTTTATACCCCCAATTGATTAGACATGATGAACGTCTATTAAGTTTTTTTTGTTGTTATTGTTGGAAACTATATTATTATGTAGTAAGTTTTTGTTGTTGTACTATGTACTAATGTAAATTAACAACATAACAAATTTTGTAATTCAATAAAAATTGTTTTAAAAATAAAACGAAAAATCGTGATCTGGATTCATCATCGCATCACATTATCATAATCATCAGATGCGGATAGATGTACAGTTAAGTATGTAGTTGGTTTTTAATATTCCTTTCTAAAAATACAAACCATTCAACCATGGTGATCGAATATTTTTCAAGGCTTTATAATATTGAAAAGAGATTTTCGACATGCTTCCCGAGCACAAAATCAATACGATTGCATGTAAGGTTCGCGTCGTCGGTGGGCTTAGATATCACTTTTTTTTAGTATTCATCTTCATTAAAACCATTCTACTCTAGTAATGAGGAAATATTCATCTTCGTCGTGTATCATAAGAATTCTTGTCATGGTGATTAATCAAAATATTATTTTTCAATTTGTTGTGTTTTGTTTATTTTTTTATTATTGTTTTGTTGTCTTGTGGAGGAGGTAGATAACGTATATAAAAAATATTGTAAACAAAATGAATTCATCAAAAGATAATTATGCCAAACCTTGGAATTTAAATCAATTTTTTTATGGATATAAAGGCTTGCATTTTTTTTTTTAATTTTTTGCAACATTATTGTTTGACATACAACAACGCAGATGTGATGATAGTGATAAGTCGTAAAAATATAAATATGTATAAAACCGCAAAATGTTGTAGATGAAATAAGAATTTTATTTACAATAAACAGACTTCAGAGAGGAACTTCGCTTTATAATTTTGGAATTTAAAAAATCAAGTGAACGAAACCGTTCTGTCTATGCCTAAAACGATATTTAAAGATTTGTTTATGTTTTAACTAAAATTTAGAATTTATTAACCTCGAGTAAGAATTTCAGGAAGCTATTTGTGTTTTAAATACAACAATCGTATAGCTTAATAGGTGTGAAATTGATGTCATGACAAAAGAAATTTGTGTGAATGAATTTTCAAAACGATAAAAATTATGCTGGGCCTTGTAGTCTGGTCATGAGAAGCTCCAAAATGTGCTGGTAGCAAAACACCAATTAAAACATCACCCTGTTGAAAGGTAAATAAGTGTCTAAAGTTTGATTTTAACCGACGATTTGAATAACTTTACATTTTAATAGGTATAAGAATTTGAGCTGAACTATAATTATAGAATTTAGATTAAGAAATTATTAATTATAAATCGATTAATTTATTCATAATATTTTTCAATTCTGTTTCTTGTTTCAAGTATTCAAGCTCGATTTCATATAGAATCAAAACTAAAAATAATTTTTAATTAATTTTGGTTTTGTTATTGAGAAAAACTTGAATTGAATGCATGTTTTAAACATATCAAGTTTATAAGCTAATTTAAGTCGTGTTCATAAAGCAACATATTTTTTGGTAATTTGACGATATTTTAGTAAAACTTATATACATACATATTAACGCAGGAAAATTCCGGCCGGACTTATATGGTTTCTTACGCCTGAAACAAACAATTACTTCATATTTTTAAAATTGCCAGACAACAAAGAACTATTGATATCGGGATATTTGTAATACGATGAGTTTTCTCAATAAGATTCTTTCGGCTTTTTATAGACACAATATATTAATAATAATGGCATTCACAACATTTTCGACTTGTCAATCAGAAAAATGAAGAGGCCAGTCATTTATAATATATCTACCAAAAAAGTAGAAATATCAAAATCCCCCTCGTACTTTAACCCGAGAGTTAATACAAAATGTATTTTTACTCTAAAAAAGAAAACCTTTCCTTGCGTTTTCTGTGGGTAGTTTGGTTTCGTACCAAACCAATATATTAATAATAATGGCATTCCGTTGTGAATGCCATTATTATTAATATATTGTGTCTATAAAAAGCCGAAAGAATCTTATTGATTTAATACAGACAACTAAACTTCTCTTTCGATGAGTTTTCTACAATACGGTGATTTTACCGTCGTAGCTGCGTGGACACAAGACGAAACTGCATAAGTTAAATTTGGTGATGTGACAAGAGAAATCAAAGCGTGAACATCATAAACTAATTTTTGACTAATGTATGTTGACTTAAACGATTACACCTTCCCACTCAAGTATTTGGTTTTCAAGCTCGATTTTCCCAGTTTCCTACTATAGCTACATTAAAAGTTGTTTTTGTGTGTTATGTTTTGTAAAAGTCTCAGGGGAACTGGCAGAAACCCCGTGTATGATATGCGTCATAAAATATATCGAATATGAATAAGTGATTCTCCAAATTTTCTTGAGAAAATCGTAGATTTCACAAACATGTTTGAGATTTACGCTTAAGTGGTTTTCCGTATTTTCTTGAGAAACTTTCAGGATGTGGCGACCAAAGTGGCCTATAAGCAAATTTGTCACAAGGTTTTTGTTATTTGACAGATATTCCACTTTTGAAAAAGTGTATAGTATTATAGTGTTTATGACAACCATGTTTGAAATGATTTCATGTAATACGTCGAATAACACAAATAAGTGGTTTTTCTCTGCATGGCTCCTCTGAGTGCAAGGTTTTAAAGGTTTTCTATCTTAAAAAACACTTTTACATAAATTCGGTATATTATCGATAAATCGTATCAAACAATGTTCTACCCGTGCCTTGGTTATGGTAACTTTGTAAGAGTAAATAAACTTAAATGTGGTTGCTCTTATTTGAACATGAATTTAATAAATTCGTAATAACTAGACTATTGTACTAACATATATAACAAATCTTAGGACAACTTAGTTCATATTTCACCTACGTTAAATTTTAATGAATTTCACACGACAGCGTAAAATCCAGAATTTCGTATTCTTCCTAGACTGGCAAAGAAAAATGATTGCGGAAAACGTTTTGGGTAATATTTTTAAATTTAGAGCCTAATATAAAAACCCCCTTCATGAGTCTGAATCTAAACTTTAGCCATCTATCAAAAGCTAAGTTCATCTTCAGGTGGAAGCTAAGAGCTTCCACCTGAAGATGAACTGAATAAATAAGAGACAATTTTTTTGGAAAAATCAGCTGTCTTTTGGCCTAGAAGTTTAAACGTATAATTTGAAGCGATATTTGCTATTTTTGTTTTACGCCAAGGATAAATTCTAGTGTACTATAAATGTATTTTACAATTAAACGGCCGCTCACAACAATATAAATATGACTTAACCCCACAAAATACAAAAATATCTGTTGAAGTTCTTGGAATTCATAAGCAAATACTTTGAAAGATTAGAGCTAAAACACAAATTATAAAGACTGATGATAAATAAAAATTTGTTAAAAATTCAAAATTGGCTTGAAAAGGTCGCAATGATCAAAACTAATAGAAATCCTATAAAACCGATTTTCTCGATGTTTTGCAGGTCTGATGTTTCTAACCAAGGTATGTCGAGAAATGTTTGCGCTTCAGCATAAACATATTAATATAAATTCAAATAATATCCGTTGGTTTATAGTCATTACGATGGCCGTAACAAGAACTTTGGATATTTTGTTCGCCGATCTCTTCGATGGTCAAGCCGAAGAATTGAAAGGCTTTTAAAACCTATTCGTGAAGAGGATCAGGGGTAGGATCATGAAATCCGGTCGGAAATGTCGGTCGTTTATAAAACGTCATCGCTAGCAAAACCGACCGGAAAAGAAACCGTATCATGAAATCCAGACGGTAAAAATATTAAGCAAATTTTGGTTAAGTGTGTGTTTTTCTAAGTTGCTATATATTTTGCTATGGAGTTGTCAAAATAATAAATCAAAATAACAATTTTGTGTCGTCATTTTAGAAGTATTAAATTATTCTAATAAAGATTACCCAAATTAATGAATGGTTGTTTAATGAAGAAAAATAGCTATCCGTCAACTAATATCTACCGGACGATATTTTACGAAAATTTTCCGCGAAAGCGGTGTTCAATTGTTCATGATACCGGGTTTTGTAAAACCGGGTGATTTAAATTTTACCGGTACCGGATTTCATGATCAGCGGGTGTATTCTGGTTTTCCTTAAGAATTTGGAACTTTTTTCCTATATAGGAATTATTTTTGATAGCAGTTTTTCCTATGCTATTTTTCCTATGGTTTATTCTGGCGTAAGAAAGAAAAAATGAATAGGAATTTTTTTGTTAGTTTTAATTCCCTACGCTAAGGCTCTGTGATTGGTTAAGGGTAATCAAACGTCAAACATTTTGTTGTTAAAATACAATTTTTTATTAATATAAATAAATAAAAACAATTTGTTTTACATTGTTATATGTACATTATAAATATATAATTAAACGGATTTGTTTTATTTCGCTGAAATTTGCCGGTTATATACATACACTCGTTTTTATTATTTTTTTATCTGAGGAGAAAACTGCACACACCCAAATTATCATAGTCAATTCCTATATATGATAATTTGTGACAGATACAGAATAAATTCATTTTTTTATTTACTAGTGTGATTGATGTACTGTATCGATTAAACTTAATTAGCGTAGTTATAACTTATTAAATATACCATTCATGACATTTTTTGTCTAAACAACCATCCATTTCTCGAAAATTACAGTAATTAAAATTAAGCAACAACAATGTGAAGCGGGGGAATATAGCAAAAAATTATTCCACTGTTCGGACAGCATAATAAAAATTTGTGAATGTAGGGGAATATTTTTCAAAGAAATGTCAAAAATGTGTACTAAAAAATATTTATCACAGGTTTCGGACACGGTCTTAGTGTTAAAGTAAAAAGTTTAATATGAATTAATTTACCGTATCAAAAAAGGCAAGGAAAAATAAATTTTAAAACTGCTATAAATAGGAAAAATAAAATTCTTATTCAGGCTTGCCAGAATAAGCATTTAGGGGAGGAAAATAAAACTGCTACTAAAATGTCAATTTTTTTCCTTTTCCTATTCCTAAATAAAACCAGAATACACTCGCAGGTATCTTTCATAAAACTTGACCCAAAACCATGTGGTTATTAACACGTGGTATTACCACGTGGTTTTTAATACGTTTTCGATAGACAAATTTTTTTGGGTTAGGTGGTTTGAGGATTAGGCTAGGCGGTGAGTTTGGAGTTGAGTTTGAGCTGAGTTGGGATTGGGTGAGGGTTAGTTTGAGTTGAGTTGACTTTGATTTGAGAGATGAATTTGGAAGTTAGGTTTGGATTTGATTTAAGGGCTGAATTGTGCTTCGAGTGTTTGAGTTAGAGTTGGGTTAGGAATGTGGTCAGATGCAGTCAGCGGGTCAGTTAAGGTTGCAAGGTGTCCGGTTTTGGACCGGACATTGGTATTTGAACTGTTTACCCGCTAAAAAAGAGTGAACAACTGCACATACACTTATCCGGTATTTTGTATAGCTACATGCAAACACAAAATTCATTAATTTAAGTAAACTTAAAGCAAAACCAACACAAATGTTTTCGTCCATATAATAATTATTCTCTCATTGCTAAAAATTGAATTTGTTTGTACATATTCACACTTTAAAATCCTCTCTATATCGCAAATTACACTTTCAACTGTTTGGAGTGTATAGTGAACGTGAAATTTGTTTTAGTTGTTAGATTTATATTTGGTGAATTCAATTCAAAAATTATTATTTTACATTTTTACCAGATTAATCTTACAAGCTATTTGCTAAATAAATATATAATTATTTATTCGTGGGATCGAGCGTATTTGTATATCGTGGAGTGTGTGTGCACCAATGACACCAATGACATAACTTTCCAGCTTGATCTCTTTATCTTCTTTTTGCTGGCTTTTTTATTTTATTCAAATAAAGGATTAACACAATATTGTCATTTGTTAAGGTAATGCTAACTAATAATAATTTTCGAACCATGTATTTTAGATTAATTTGAAACAAAAGCAAATTGTGGATTAAATTAAATTAAAAACTCAGTTCATTGGATTTATGTTTTATTAAGAGAATTTAAAAAATAGAAAACTTGGTTGATGTGGGAATATGGGATTAAGGTAAAAAGATTGACAATTGGTAGGGTTCTTATTTGAAAGTGGTAGAATTATTGAATCAGTTTTAAACGTAAATTTTAAATATCTGACAGGGCACGGGTATTTTCGTGGCAATCAAGAGATAATCTGGCATATTAGCAGTTCAATTATCATATACTTACTTTACCACAAAACGTAGTTTCCAAAATGATTCAATAACTGGTGCTGAGTTACTAAGGTGATAATACTAGGCAATAATTACCTTCGTTTCAACATATTAAACAAAGTCAATAAAAACCAGCTGTGTCGAGTTTTAAGTGAGAAAATATTAGGTTTTAACAATGTGCTATTTAAAAAAACTGGGTTGGGATCTGGTGACGAATTTTCAAAAATTATCAAAATTGGATCGATTTGGATCGCCCCACAAGACGAGGAATTTTTCCGACGCGGAACTCTTATACTGTTTGATTAGATGGGAAAAATTCGTAGCTATGGAAGACAGTACTTTGAATAAAAAACATTGTACCAATTTCTCTGAATAAAGCGTTGAAGCTATAAAAAAAACCTCAAAACTTATTTGTATCACCAATAATATTATCATAATAATTTAACAAAAATTTGGAAACTTCTTGTATATTTAATAAATTTTGAGAAATTTGAATTTTATATGTAGAATTTCCAAAATATCTAAAATTGTCCTTTTCCAAAATGGTCGCATTCACTATAGATAAAAAGTCGCCAATTTCTCGTAAATGGTTTGAGATTGCGCTCTGTGATTGGTTAAAAGTTTTTGTGGAATCATAAATATGTTGGTACAACCTCTCTTTTAAATATTGTTTGGTTTGACTAACATATTCTCTTCCACAAGAACACTTTAACTTATATACTAAGTTAGATTGCAATTCTAAGAATTTTTTCTTTTAATTTTGTAAATAAAAATATATCTTAACAATTAAATGGTCTACCAACAACTTTTACATCATAATTTAAAAACAAAATTAATTGTTGTATACATTTTTTAAAAGGGATCGAGTTTTTGTAAAGGATCGAAACAAAATGAGGATTTTGTAAATATTTGTCGATATTCTGAAAACTTTTTCCGCGAATAAGATCGACATATTGTTTCTATATGAAGATGGAAGCCATGATTCAAAATTTAGGTATCGACCCGACCAGCTTTTTTCATGATGCCCGTTCGTTTTTAAACTTCCATCTTCATTACGTATTATACCAAAACATCAAGAACAGTTAAACGACTTTCATTTTCAATTTCATAAGTAAATTTGATTCGCAGAGTAAAACTATTGAATAATTCGAGAAAATATCTGAATTTTTAATAGCCGTAAAAATATTATCCACATAAGTAAAGAAGCAAATAGGATTCACGGAAGATGTTTTCAAAACTTCAGCCTAAATATATTCCATTAACAAGACCAACCCTGTTATTTTAAATAACACACACATATTAAGAAAGCCTTATTTATGCTCAGTTTATCCTCTTTTAATCACAATATAGGAACATTTCTAATGTTGCGTGTTAATTGGCTTAGTGTCGTAGAACATCCATTCGCAAATTTGTCACCAGACCAAACCCAGTTCTTTAAAATATGACAAACATATTAGAAAAACCTTATGTATCCTCTTTTTATTCTATATAGTCACAATATGGGAACATCTCTGAGATTCGTGTTAATTGTTATAGTGTGCTTCATCAAATCGAATCTTTTCTGTAAATATTTTTGGTCCAACTATCTTAAAGTAGTTTTTTTACAAATTAAATTTAAACTATCAAATCTATTTAAATTTACTTCTTTTCTGTTATTTATTTTATGGGAATAAAAATATAACGATATTTACATTAAAACTTTTGGATGTTCCACTTTTTTATGTAAATGCCACTTTTTTGTTAATTTGTGTAGCTACACTTTTCTGTTAACGTTAAGTACTTCACACCGGTCATGGAACGAACAAACGCCACTAGACAGTTTTCATACCGCAATAGGTGCACATGCAGGAAAATACTCTCGCAGGATGGGACAAATAATTTCAGAATTAGCCTGCACCATAAATTTATTAAAAATTGCGTAATTCATTTTTTCAATTCCGGTGTCAAACGCCATACCACCGAAAGAATATTCAGCGAGATTACAAGTGAGCTATGCATATAAAATAAAAACCTTCTTAAGGCGGCATCAGGAAATGAGAAATACTCGTAGATAAAAAGATACATAATAAGTTAGAGTTATCATCTGGTAACCCTACGCATGTATACGTTGAATTTTGAGTTGAATATAAGGTTGAGATATGGATCGAGCTGGCGATGAAAGAATAAAAGTAAGGGTTTAAGGGGTTTAGTTGAAGATTTGCGGGTTTTTATCACCTCGTGGGTGTGCAGTTCGTTATATTTTATTAATAATAATTGTTCCATTGTTTTATTCATATGTGCAGTCCCTTTTATGCTACAATTTTTATTGTTGATGAACGAAGCCATCGAGAAAATCTTTCTTCAAGGATAGAGTTATCGAGACCCTATAGGAACGGAGACATATATTACACATAAGTTGATATTCTTTAACCTAGTATTGGAGAGTTGTCATGTAAAATAGAGTATACTCGTATGAAATAGGATGATATTTTAGAAATTACATTCAATATTTCATTGATTATTTGTTTCAATTCTTGGTTCCAAATCTGCCTGAGCAATCCCCAATCGTAAACTGCATAACGGTTTTCATTATCCGACATTATCTTGAGAAGTAATTAGAATCTAAATAACACAATTGTACATATTTCAACGTTTAATTGCGAAAAAGATGAATTGGCATAACTATACGTTACGCCAATGTAATGTAAAATAAATGTGAAATGTTTTTGCATTGGAATGCTTTTTATTAAGGAAAACTCCACACTTCGTTTTGGCATGGCATTTTGTGATGATTTCTTTTGTCAGATCGGTTACATGGTTAGTATATAAGAGAACAACAATTGTTCTTTAATATTGTTCGCTTTAAATGCTTAAATGTTTTCCGGATCACTTGGCGATTGAGATACTTTCGATTTCCATGTAACCGGTTTATCGATTAGGTGAAATCGGTTTACAGATTATTACTTCTGGTGTCATTTATTCAATCAAATAAAAATCTTAGAAGATCTCTGAAACTTCAATGAGCTAGCAATTCAGTGAAATTTTAAAATCATCAAATTTGTGTGGAACGATAATTATCAATGCAATAGAAATCATGCCATCAATTAATATCATTGAGGACCGCAATTGAGATGGTTTTAGTGTTAGAAATTAAGATACAGTGCCTGAAAAGACACAATGCCTCAAAAAGTTTAAATCAAAGAAATTCGTAATCAGTTGAAGAAACGATGAATATTGAACGTCAAAACAGTCCAGATTATATGGTCACAAACACCCCCAACTAAATATCTCATGGATGGACAAAGCTGTCAAATTCTGGGTCAAAAAAATCCAAATTCTGAAAATATAATTCGATTGCGGTTCTTGACACCTTCAAATATATGTTGCAGGACCTGTAACGGTTGTGCCAACACGCATTTTGGTTACTTGATTATTACCATATACATTTTATCGAAAATTCGATTTTTTGATAACCACCTTACCATAAATCAGCAAATTCTGAGCCCTAAACATCCAAAATCTGCAACTATGGTTCTTGATATGATTTGACACAATTGAATTTATTTAAGTCCAAGAAATGATGTCGGTGATTTTTTATTTTGTATATAAGCCAATTCCCTTGAGGCATATATTAATGATGTAACAGATATGCTTGCTTCTCATTAAATCAAATTAATTGTATACATAATCAAAAGTCTGTAATACAATCAACAATAAATCTTTGCGATAAGTATAGCCAAATCAAGGTTTAAACTATAAATTTGGTTTATATACGGCAAACGCGAAACTAAATACCATTACCTGCATTCGGTCACAATGTCTTTTGAATAAATGTGTGAAATAATCACGACACAATAATAAAATGTTTTTTAATTTTTTGTTAAATTAATATCTTAAACTTATTTCAGTAGGAGGTGTCTGACAAGTCTCATTACAATATCATTTTTTATGTACTTAGATTAAAAAAACGAAAAATGAAAAACAAAACAAACAATTTATATCATTTCATTGGAAATTATTTTATTGTGATAAATATATAAGGTTAATAAACCAACCTTGAAGAATTGTATATAAGATTGCTTGTGTCGTTATTCTTATGGTGCTTATGTATATAAAACGACAACCGGCTAAATAAATTTGTTCAACGGAAATAATAAATTTATAAATTTTATGTTCAATTTTCAGTTTAAATTTAAATCAATACATAAATATGTAAGGTCATTAGGTTCACCACCAATAATCGCAAAATTAAATATTTATATATCATAATAAAATAATTTTTATTTATTATGCTAATATGCTCACAGTTTGGTATATCACGATGCATAAAAATATTGTTATAAATAAATAATTTGTTACAAATGTACAACGATGTATGTTATACAATAATGATAATCATCAATCATATAATTAAATTATATAGGCACTATAATTAAAAACAATTAAAATGACATTTCACTCACATATTTATTATGTGCTTGAGTCGTTTCGTTCTTGACATTGGCTTAATTTTTGTTATTGTTGGAAATCTTTGCTGGGTTTAATTTAAAATTGTATGTTGTACTACCATCAAGGTTTTTATGCGTTTAAATAGCGTGACTTAATAATAGCAAGGCTACGAAACATCTTTTTTTGATAGATATAGGTAATGAATAGAATCTATATATACATTTGTTTGGGTTTTATATCAAAGTATAGCGCAATTAACATATTTATGTTTAATGAGAAGATGTTTAACGAGGTCAAACGTTTAACTCAAAAGTGCGTAAATAAGCGATCTTGGCATTAGCACAGAATATGGTTAAGTTTAATTTAATTATACATTTATTTGTTGAATTAACCTTTTTAAGTATGTTGCAGAAAATAAATCATAATTATGATACTTTTTATTGGATTAACTTATATGGGTTCGATCATTACCTTTACGTTTTATAATTTTATATTTTTTATTTTGAGTCAGTTATTAAGGAAATTACCTACTTGAAGGCAACCTTCAGATCTATAAGTTAAAATCATTAATCAAGAACATCCCATATGAAATACACACATTTTAATTTACAATTTTTCACCGTACTTCATTTTATACTTTGAAATATATAAAGGAAAATTTGAAAAATTTGTATAGAATCTGACAAAGCCTAGAAGTTATCCAATATTTTCTTCCCAGAAAATTTTGAAATTACCTCTAATAACCCGTGCGTTAACAATTTGTTTACGAAGAAAATTGGCGCTAGCAAGAACTATAAAAAAAGAAAAACATTTTCATTAGGTATAAAAAATCGCACGTTTTTCCGACTAATGAATATTATAAAAAACGTGTTCAAAATTATCGATAAATATTATCGATAAAATTCTTCTGTTCGAATATTAATCAAAATATTACAAGAAATTATTGTTTAACAATGGCCAACATCTATAAAAAATTTTCAAAATTCTGAAATTCGATGCGGTTACATTTTTAAGCAACGAAACAAATCCAATTGAGCAAAAAAGAAAATTGATCTGTCCAAAGATTTTTTCACTAACGCAATAACACTGATCCATAAGAAATAACCATGTCCAGAACTATGGAATACGAATGCAGAGAAATGAAGAAAGATTTCATTCCGTACGTTAGAACTGTAGCTGATTTAGAGAGTGGCATTTATAAATTAGACGAGACAAAACAGATTAGCATAAGAAGCGGACTTCTTAACATTTTGACAATTTTTAAATTTAACGATAACTTGAAATACTACGATTTTTATGTGACAATCCCGACGCGTGTACATATTTAAGGCTGGAAAGGATAATGTTATTCATGAAAAAACCGAGTATATTGAGTAAATAAACTTGCATTTATCAGACAACAATACGCACGGAATTATTTCATGTTGCGAACGATTAGGCAAAATCAATCAACCTGTTGCTATGAACTTAAGGATGGTCTTGCTAAAATACACAAGTCCGCTATCCTTTTAGGCCAATTATTAGATAATTTGGTTTAGCCTTAGAGGGTTAT
Source organism: Tipula helvola (assembly GCA_963556165.1). NCBI lineage: Eukaryota > Metazoa > Arthropoda > Insecta > Diptera > Tipulidae > Tipula > Tipula helvola. The sequence goes on from OY744483.1 coordinate 6,824,420, forward strand.
TCCCGCGAATTCCCGGGAAAATAGGTACATTTGTGTAAACCCTATTCTCGGGATTTCATCATTTTTTTTTCTCAAAATTTATTCAGTTTTCTCAGTGAATAGAAACAGTGCTGCATACAATAATCTCTAAAATTATTTTTGAATCATTTTATACATTTCTTGACGTATTTCTTGATACTCCGGACTAGATCAAAGATTACGTTGAAATACGGTGACCATTTAATCCGCATTTTACAGGATTAACCCGCATATCAATACCATGTCCTGCAGACATTTTTGCCCCTAAAATAGCCCGCAAAATAAAGTAATAGCTCGCAAGTCCCGTATTTGTAAAAATTTAATATAAAAAATCAAAGCTTTGTCGGTAAAATCAGAAAATTCGAGAATAAAACTAGCGTACTTGTTTAAGTTATAAGCTCTACTACATTTATTCAACATTATTCTTTGAAAACCGAAACAAAAAGGACCAAAGTTGCCAGACGAAAGAAAATAGTCGATAATGCACAACCATGTCAATGCCGACAGAAAGTAAAAATGTCGGTAATGCAGATTGTGTTACCCCAGCCGAAAATAAAAACTTAAGTCCCAAACAATCGATAGCGTTTATCCGAAAATTACTATGGGTGCATGGCTATAGCGTTGAAAATTTTTGGTAATATTCTTAACTGGCAACACCTGCCTCCTCGTGGAAAATTGTGGAAAACTCGAAATCCAAAAAAATATTTAGAATTGGTATAAAATCAGCTCTAGGCTAGAGTATGGCAATAGCTATCTCAAGAAAACAATTCAGTAAAACTTTCCCGTAGGAAAACTGGGAAAAATCGATTTTCCAAAAATTATTAGAAACTTTGTATAAAATCAGCTTCTATAGAGTGTTATGTCTTAAGATGAATTGATTTAATGTGATTTGCCGCTCGATAGTTGCCCAAAATTATTGAGAACTTTTTTTAATGACGAAACATTTGAAATTTGGCTTAAAATTATGCACAATCTGGCCGTAATTTTCCCAGTTCTATAAGATCTCGTCTTTAAAAGAAGAAGTTATTTAGGCGTAACTATAAATTTTGGGTCCCTTGCAAAATTGTTCTTGGACCATAAAACTGCTTCTTCTGCCTATGAATAAGTAAAGCTTTTACTTTCTGCTCTAATTTTCTTCCTATTGCCCAGCCTCGCATTAATAAACAGTATCTGATATCGGGAGTAGACATGATTTATTTCAATGGTCTTAAACAAACGGAAACATCTTGCAATCAACTCAATGCTATGACGATTTCTAAATATATCGATATAGCATCACAAATCTCAAAAATAATTGAAAAATACCAAGAGTTTCGAAATAATCTCAAAAATGTCAAGTTTTCAAAGTATCTTGAATATTTTAGAATGTTCTCAATTATCCGTAAGCATATAAAACCAAAGGAAATCTTATACACGCTAATGACCGCCATGTAAAGTGTATAAATAACCTGGACATTCTTAAATAATTCCGAATAACCTTGCAAATCGGAGAAATATCGAAATTTTAGCATAATCTCTAAAAATCTTCTAAATTGCCATACAAAATTTTGACGAAAATTTTTAAAAATCTCGAATAATCCTAGAAATGTCGAAAAACTTAAGAAATCTAGAATAAACCGCGGAACAATCTCAATTACCGTAGAAAAAATCAAATAATCTCCATATTGTGTGAATCTCGAATAATTTCAATAATACCGAAAAATCTTGATATTAATGAATAATTTCGGAAAGTCTATATAAAAATTTAGAAAACCCATGAAAATTCCGAACATTTTAAACACTGATCAAAAAATGAAATCGGGAAGCGACGAAAATTTTCTAAACCAGGAGAACTCCGCTGGAAATAAAACACCATCATTATGGATATTACCGAGTTTATCTGTAAATTTAATTTTGGTAATCTTAAGGATTCGGTAATTGAGAAACTAAACGTCGAACGAACGCTAATTCATTATTGAGACTGAATGGTTTGGCTCAAATATTCATTGATCCCCTTTCTAGGTAAAGGCGCTCCTAATTAGGGCAATAAGGAATTGTTTGCAATGGTGGTTAGGCAATTTTATAGGAAGAAAGTTTCAACAATTTCTGGTTGATTCTTATGAAAATCACCATGACACTTCGCAAGAAATCAAATTTAACCTTTTCTTATCAAAATTTGGTTTGTAAAAGATTGAATTTGGGGTCCAACACGTATAGTTATTATTATAAATAAATTAACTCGGCACACAAAAATCGGTTTCGTTTTAGCAAATTTTTTTCTAAATCTAAATAACTGCAAAAACCTAAAAGCATTTTTATTTCTATAGAGGCAGATTACGTGTAATTACTATGACATTAACATTTAGCAACCGAGAAGAAATTATTGCGTCTGTCTCAAGAAAATACTTAATAGCAGCAGGAACGATTTCTTCTTTTTTTATAAATTCTCTTCCACAGCCTCTTCTTAAAAATTTCCTAGAAATGTTTGGTTCTCCAAATTTAAGAAGATGGTCTACTTTAAGCTTAATCTGAGCTACCATCTATCTAATCTTGACTTTGAACTAATATTTAAACGCTTGATGAATCTCGCGGGCCCTAATAACCGTGGTTCATCAGTACCTAGTTATGCCACTGGGAAATTGTGTAGTAGTCATTTGAATATGTTATCGGTAAATTTCAAAAAATAAAAATTGGAAATAGTGAGTTATTCTATGAAACAGTTTTATGTAAAAAGTAGGTAACTCAAGAAAAAATTGAAAATTGGAATGACAACGAAATTACCATTGATAGACGATGGGTCGAAATGTTTCAACTTGTTCAATGTTTAAAATGAAAAGTATTCCATTTTCCAATTTTACAAAATTGATAGAATTTGGGTTGGAACAAATGGCTTCCCGGTTTGAAAGTTCTGGTTAACGGAATAGGTAAACTTTCAAGACTTTCTTGCGCCCTTTTTTTCTCTATGGATTGAAACTTTACTGATCTGAATGTTTATCGAGTTTTCTGAAAAGTTTACTCAACATTTCAATATTTTTAACGCCACCGAGCTCTGCGCTCCGGTGATCTATTGTTCATCTTATTTTATTTGTGTGTAAATTTAAGGAATGGCTAGGACAATATTTATATACTGTATTGACTGTATTGAAATTAGCGAGAAAAACGGACGGACGAAGATAGGAAGCCACAGTAATTCCACAACTTAATTGAAAGCGAATTCAAGGGTTCAGATCCTATTCCAAAACACTAATTAACAGCATATGTAAGTTATAAACCATCGGCAATAGATGCAGAATCATTAAAATTGCCGGCTCCCGAAATTTTAAAAACAGCCGAGAAAGCAAAATTTTAATATAATAAGCGACAGATTTTAATGTTTAACTCAAAATTTTTAGTTTGCACCATATTAGATATTAGTTTCGATGTGAATTCAAACATAATTTTTAAAGTTGATTAACAATTTTCGGAATGATATAATTGATTATACTGACTTTTGTTTTAACGAAAAATGATTAAATCAAGTGTTTGGTTCACCCGATTGGTTCTCCAGTTAGCCACTCAGCATCTAACTTACTTTTGGAATAAATTAGTTTTGGAAGCATTTTTTGTTAAATCTATATTTTCGTTTTTAGAAACGTGGACAATATTATTGTGACTCTACCAAATTGTGAAGTTAAAATTTGTCTTAATGAAAATTTAAAAAAAGGTATCGATACGTTCAGCAGCGATTTCATCAGAAACTACCTTCGACTTTCAAATGGCTGCGAAAAATCTGAAGCTATTAGGCTAGCTCAGAGCGTAAATCATGGAATCAAACACAGAGGATTAGTGGGGCGTTAGAATTAGGAGCCGTGAGCATTAAGTTGCCGGCAAATAAGGAAACATTTTTCAACTTATCTAAAACAAAAAATTTAAAAGGCATTCGAATTGCATAAAGATGTTCATCACCTCATGGGGCATCAATTTTTAACCGCAAAACGCCGATAAATGTCGCATTTTCTAAAGCCGGTAAAAATTGATGGCCCAATTAAAGGTTTGTTCGCCCTTTATGTAAAAAACTAAATGCAGATTTTAAACCAAGAAATTTTGGAAAGAAATTGGCAAGACAATGTACGATGCCGGTATGCATTATTCATAGAAACATTATGCCGGTATGCTTTATTCATAAAACATTGAAATTCGTAAAAGGAATAGAGGTACTCTTATAGTAGAAAGAATAAGTGCGTAACAAGATGACATTAAAATAACATTTTCATCACATCAAACTTTCGGCATTTTTCGATATATAGATTACAAAGCACAGCTGACAGTCAATCTTATATATTTCTACCATTTTGTTCTATTTGGTTTTGAGTCCAACGAACAACTCGTGAAGCACTTTGTTATGTTACTTACTAAGGCGAAACAAATTTAATTAGAATATTTGTAAGATTTTGAATAAATTAGCTTTGACCTAAATGTACGGTAATTAATACACTCAATAAATTTCGTTACGATAACCGACAAGTTCACAAGGTAAACACATTCCCTAATTAATCTACTATAAAAATCTATTAGGTAACAATGAACGATAAGAGAGACACACTTAAGCTAAACATACATTAGTGCACTTACCATAATGGGTGTTAAAATCGCGTAAAAATCAATCCAAGAATAAAGTAAAAATTATTTTACTGCAGTAAAAATCACTTAACTGGTAAATATTAATGCAAATATGCAGTCGTAAATTATTAATTAATTTTATTATTATAATATTGGCATTTAAAATGTTTGTACTTATTTTCAATATTTCTTATTAATTTCTGTTTTGTATTTTATTACTTTTGAATCGTAATGAAACGGTTTTAAAACGATTTAACTGTACAAAATAGACGAGCAAAGGAAAAGGTATAAACTTAAATTTACTTCGGTTATAACGCGCCGCGGCCACGGTTCATCGGTGTGTTTATGATTTTTTTTTATATTTTAATAAATAACGAAAACAAAAATTATTACTATTTATAATTATATCTATATATGATCGTCGTCGTCATCTAACAAATGTTCAATGTAAACTGCAAAATTGAATATTTTTATTTGTTTATTAGAAAAATAATTTACAAAATACAAAAAAATAAAAAAATCCATCCATTCTATCTCGCGCATACTTTTTAATGGTGATGATTACTATTATTATTAATATTGCTATTATAAGAAGAAGTTGAAGGAAAAATCATAATTTTTAAGATGAAAAATACAAACAAAATTAAAACCTAGGATGGTTTATGCTGTAATATCACTTTACTCGCGTATACAGTATATATGTACATACACCAATATGAGCAGTGAAAGATTGAATGTAGATCAATGTTTTTACGATTTTGCTTTTGAGATGATCTTCGTCGAAAGTAAAAAACAAACGAGATGCTTTTATAAAAGCAGCATTAAAAAAACATATTATTGACAAAGTGTCGCAATCATTGTTCAATTTAAAAACTTTTTATTTTGTATTTTTTTTAATTTACCCACGAAAATAAAAATTCATGATCTTAATTGTTTTTGTTGTTGTTGTTTTTGAGATGATATATTGCTGTTTATGTACAGGAGAAGATTATTAATCAAAGTGAAGGGCCTAGAGGTGAACTTAAACTGAAGGTTTAACTCTAAATTGTGTATCTCGGTAATTGACAATTTAATTTTTAACGAGATTAAGGCCTACTTTTATTTTACCGTATTTAATCATCAATTCAATACAAGTATTGTGCACTGTGTAGATCATTGTCAAGTGTAAATCAAAATCCGATATTACGAATTACAGTTTCCAAATTACAACTGCCTTACTTATAAAATTCTGTCATCAAACTACTGAGAAATTGTTATAAAAAAGGCTTTGCTCTAACATTTTGAAACGCAAAATTAATCCCAGAGAGAGTACTAACAACTGATTGAAAATGTCAAATTTCAAATAGAACACTGTTAATGCAATAATGGAAGTGCAAGTGCACCATTTCTCGTAATGCAAGATTTGATTGGAATTGGGTTGCAATCGAACTACTGAAGGTTTGTAAATAATTGTAAGTTGCATTGACGAAACTAAACTCCCAAGAATCTGATACGGACCATGAAAAGATATTTAGGTCCCGTACAATATAAAATTATAATCAATATATAATCAAAGTAACTCGTTAATTCTAAGCCAATGTATGTAGATCTAAGAGACACAAAAATTAGTTTGAAATAAAAAATTGAGGTGTCGCAAACACACAACTTTTTTTTACGAACGGAGAATTTTGAGAAACTTATTAAAAAAATTTCTTTAAAATTGAATTTGGAACATTTTGTACTTTTAACATTCTTTTTTTGAAAATACTTACTTTTTTTAAGATTTCTGACAATATATTTTTCTGGCCATTTTCGGTTGACCGATTTTCACTAAACCTCGCCGCTTTAAGCTTAAATATGAAGTTTGAATTCGGTTGATTAAACCATCTGGACTATATAGAGGACCTAGACCCAAGTTCGAAACCAAATGTTTGTGCCTCAGAGAACCTCAAAACAGACAAATCCTATTAAATTCAAGGTCAGAAATGTTAATGACTACTAAACTTAATAGTGCGTTTATTTGAACAGAATTCAAAATTCTGTAAACCTTACGCGTCTTTTTCGTCAGATTTTGAATTGGATACGTCTCAGTCGTCTTCCAAGAATAAACAATCTGTCGACATTTTTGTTAATCAAATAAAGATAAGTGCTAGTGATGCTATTTTTCCGTAAAGATAAGCTCACTCTACTATTCGATATTAATGAATAATTATAATATCGTAGGACATTGACACAACATTATAAAATTCGGCAACCCTTGATGCCATATTTAGCCCATTATGTTCTCCTATTTTCTTGGAATCGTGTTTATCTCTGTTTTACACCTTTATAATTTGGTAAAAGCCCAAATATTTCGCGTGCAATTCACGGAATAGAACCGAAATGCCAAAGGTAGACAGGCTGAAGACGAAAGGCCGAATGAGTCGAAAGGCAGAAAGGGTTGAAAGGTCAAAGGTCGAAAGGTCGAATGGGTCGAAAGGCCGAAAGCATCGAAAGGTCGATTGTTGAAAGGCCGAAAGGGTCGAAAGGCCGAAAGGTTGAATGTCGAAAGACCGATTATGTCGAAAGGTCGAATGCGTCGAAAGACCGAATTAAAGCGAAGGGAATTACGGGATCACTATATTTGCCTGAAAAAATCCCGAAAAAATAATCTAGAAATTACCGGAAAAGCAATCCAGAAAAAATCCAATTTTATAGGCATTTTTATACTTTTGAAAACACTTGAAACATTTGTGATACATCTATCAATAGAAGCGATACGAGTGATACAATTCCTTCGATCTCTGTCTGCAAGGTTGACGAAGCATTTACGAAGCATTAAACCCGCAATTCGCTCCAATAGATTCGACGATGCCATACTAATCCAACGAATTAAGCCAACCACAAAATAACTTGAAACATTTGTGGTAGAACTACAAATAGAAGCGATATGAGCGACATGATTTCTTTGATCTGTGTCTGCAAGGTTGACGAAGTAATTTCCATTATCGTAAATATTAAGAACTTTACAAAAAAACTCAAATTCGATAGACATTTCGTAAATTTTAATTTTAATTTGGTCCGCACTTTGATAATTGCGTTTCTGGATTTTAGAGTTTTCTGGATTTTTGTTTTTCTGATTTTTTGATTCTGGATTTTTTTTCTGGAATTTTTTGCGGGATTTTCAGTTTCTGTATTATTTTTTTCTAGATAAGGTAGCCAACCCGGGAATTAATTGAAAGAAAATTTTGTAGAAATCGGTTAAATCAAGGAAAATCTCAATAGGTATAAGGAAAATTCTATCAAGAGAATAAATTACGGTATAATCAGTTTATAAACAGCATAAGTAAACCTTAATAGGCCATACTCTAGAACTACACTAAAACAATTATTTCAGAATCCCATTAACATTTCCATCGTATACATCGAATTTAATCACTCGGTTAAGAAATTTACCGTTTTGTACCATATGCCTACAGAAATATGGTATCCGTATAGTGTACCACATGCCGTAATGAAACATGGCGTATTGTATCATATACATATTGTACCATATGCTGAATTGAAATATGCCATACTGAAACATGCCGTACTGTCTTATCTATCGGTTTCAACAAACTATCTAATCATTCTGTCGCCATGTAGCACATAAAACTATTTTCTGTTATTGCTAAATAAAACAAAAGAATGTTTTATAAAGTAAAGTGATCGAATGATAAAATAATATAAGATTTTCACTAATTGTTCAGTAATCACAAAAAAAAGACACACATTTGTCTGAATAAGTTTCATTATATTAATATGGTACATAGAGAGGAGTTATTAGTACGTATTTTAAAATTATTTAAATCGTTTTACATTAAGAAATAAATTTAATGGTTTAAATATTGATTTCAATAAACTAAGGCAATGAAAATTTCTTGAACATTTGGCCTTTCGATCCAATCGTCCTTTCCATACTTTAATTTGGCACTTACCTTTCGACATTTGGCCTTTAGCCGTACGGTCTTTCGACATTCGGCCTTTCAACATCAAATGCAATTTACCGCCCTCAAAAATTTGAGTTTTCTTAATAGCTACTGTGTCACCAATATTGTGAATAGGTGCACTTCTCCATTGATTGTAGGTTTTCCGTTGTCTTTTTGTACATCGATATTTTGTCGTGCCATTTATCGAAACTTGGACCTTTTTGCAGAATATTTGCTCCTCTTCTCCGTCTAGCAATCCTTTGATAACTGTCTACTCAGGACTTCTCATTTTTATACCCACTAATAATCCTTTACCTCTCTGAAAACTGTTATTCACAATTTTTTGTAAATCTGGGACATGTTTGCATTTCTTGCGGAACTTTAATAGATATTTTTGTAAGAGCAGGTAAGATTAGCCTATTTACTCGTTTGTAAATTCCATGTGGTAAATATACCTACATAACATAGTATGTACAATAAAATAACACAGAAATTATATTGTGGTTTGAAAAATAATTAATAGAACTATAGGCCGGCTTTCCACTCAAAAAGTTTCGTCTGTACATTTCAATGTAGCCGCCCAATATACCAACTTTGTCCGTACGTATGTTCATTCTAAAATACAAGATTTATGAGGACGCACGGACAAAATTGGTATATCGGACGGATTCATTACACTTTCGACTCCAATGGTGAGTCTCACTCACCATCACAATATTACAAATATTAAATAAATAATATAAACAATAATATAATATACCGGGTGATTTTTTTAACCTGATACACTCAAACATCTCGGAAAATAAGCACTCTACGAAAAACGAATTATACTCGATTATATTCAAAAAATTTGTATTGAATATCGTTAATTACAGCGCCATCGATCATGAATCGAAAAAAATGTTTCAGTCAAATCCTACGTATTTTTAGCCGTAGAATCCGAATCTGCAATAAAAAATAGGGGTTCCTATCTTAATTACAAAGTTACTTCCCGCTCCACCTACAAGGAGGGGGTGGGAGTACTAATTTTAACACTAATGTATTTCCCCCGAAGAATAATTAAATTTTGATCTCTACCATTTTTTTCGTAGAGTGCTTATTTTCCGAGACATTTGAGTGTATCAGGTTAAAAAAATCACCCGGTATAATATACAGGGTGTCCGGGTTTGGGATGCTGATCCGTCAAGGGGTGATTCCTTGGTTCATTCTGAGAAAAAAATCGTAAAGGGAGGGGGGGTCCATTTTTGATATCCTTTGAGATACAGGGTGTTTAAAAAATTTGGTTCAGAAAAAAAGTACACTCAAATATTTAACTGTAACTTCCAAAATATTTATCGGAGAGCAACCGACCTAGTATTGTTTGACTGGTAATTGTATAGGCTATTAATAAGATCTATTTGGTTATTTTGCATCAGCATCCGCTTGAGAGCTATGATGCTTTAAACTAAAAAAAAATTTTTTTTTTTTTATAAAATTGAGTTTTTCTCAAAAAAAAACCGTTATATTTTTTTAATTTTTTTTTTTTAATTTTAATTCTCCATGATCTCCCCTACAATCTTCCAATACATTTTTTGTACCCACGTACCATAGTTTTTTACGTGTATCGATTATTCTCAATCTAATTAAGAGATGTTGAAGTGTTAATATTGTAACAATTTTTTTTTTGATCACTAAAACAGTAGGCGATTATCACTTCCTTTGTTTAAATGTTGAAAAAATAAAAATTAAACATTTTCATACTAAAATCTACACCTGCATGCATTGCTACGCAACACTTCCTCGTTTCTTACCTCTTTGCCTACAAACTTTGTGGGAGAGGTCGCGTTCTTGACGCAAGAGTATTTACAAATATTCATAGAAGACTGCGAGATATCGTAACAACATCAAATACCCGGGCGGAGCCCCTTTCAGTCTCACCAAATCATTTGGATGTCGACGAAGGAACAATTCGTAATGTAACAGCAAATCCTTCTATTAGCATAAGGAAGTTCGCAGTACAATTGAACGTCTCTTGCTACCGAATTCATCAAGAATTACATAAGGAGAATCTTCATCCATACCATATAATACCCGTTCAAGAACTGTTACCGATAGACCGCAATAAAAGATTGGGGTTTAATAATTGGTTGATGGAAAGGAATTTGGACAATGATAGTTTTGTGAAACGTATCCTGTGGCGGGATGAATCATAATTCAAAAGAGATGACATAACAAACTTTCAGAATCTACACGAGTGGGCTGCTGAAAATCCTCATTCGATAAAACAAACATTATTTCAGCACCGCGTATGTGCTGGTGTAATTGGGAATAATTGTACCATTCATATTACCATCGAGATTAAATAGTAATCGTTATTTACAATTTTTACAAAAAGATTTGCCACTCATTTTTGATGATGTTCCCCTTTTAAGTAGAGTCTCGCACATATACCAATAATATGGTGCACCTTGTCGCTACGATAAAAATGTTAAGAATTGGTTAAACAAAAATTATCCAAATAAATGGATTGGAAGAAATGGTCCAATTCATTGGCCGATCGTACGGTATTGGATTTTTATGTATGGGGAACAATGAAGGCGCTTGTATACTCCAAAAAAATGAAACAAAAGTAGAACTCATATAACGAATTCACACAGCAGCACACTAGATAAGGAAAGAATTACCAAGAAATGAAATAACCAAAGGTATACTTAACGATTATTAGCCGATATTTAATCAAAAGGAGGGCAATTTGAGCACATTTTATAACTCCTAGACACAAACTTTGTATTGGGGGATTGTAGGGGAGATCATGGCGAATTAAAACTACATAAAAAAATTAAAAAATTATAATGGTTTTTTTGAGAAAAACTCAATTTTATAAAAAAAAAAATATTTTTTTTTTACTTCAAAGCATCATAGCTCTCAAACGGATGCTGATGCAAGATAACCACCTAGATCTTAATAATAGCCTATACAATTACCAGTCAAATAAGACTAAGTCGGTTGCTCTTCGATAAATATTTTGGAAGTTACAGTTTAATATTTGAGTGTACTTTTTTTCTGAACCAAATTTTTTAAACACCCTGTATCTCAAAGGATATCAAAAATGGACCCCACCTCCCAATACGATTTTTTTCTCAGAATGAACCAAGGAATCACCCTTGACGGATCAGCATCCCAAACCCGGACACCCTGTATAATAATGGAATTTTCCATGATAAAACTGTTCTAATGTGTCTAGACTATTTTTACCGGAACAATCATGAAAATTCGAAGTTTTGGTTTGAGTATATAAGGTGTGAACGAATTCGAATTAGAACATTAGTTTTTGGTAAGCGATAAAGTGAAGATTAAAAAGGAAATTAAAAAGTGTTTTAGTGTGAAATAAAAGTTATAAGTGTACAGTGGAATTGTTCAAAAAAATATAATAAGTGATTTTGTGATTTTTTGTTGTTTTGGTGTTGAATAAATAAATTCGTTGGTGATAAATTGAAGTGTTGTGTTTTATTCATAATCATGATTCATGCAACGCCTCAGGCGATTTGATGATGAAGCCAATGATGGTTAATCGATCTCTGAATACACGTGTCCTGAAGTCTATTAATAGAAATAATTTACCAGTGTATTGGAGGGCCAACCAAAAAGCTTGGGTAACACAGTATCTATTTGAAGATTGGTGTTATAAATGTTTCGTCCCAGATGCCCAAGCTTACATGACAAAGAAAAATTTAACGTTTAAAATTGTATTATAAATAGACAATGCTCTGGGACATCCTATAAACATCTTTACAGCGCGAACGTAAAAGTGGAATTTTTAACTCCAAATACTACGCCATTAATACAACCTTTGGATCAGGGCAAAATAGCCACATTTAAAGCGTACTATTTAAAGAAGACATTTTAGACGACACCGAACAGAATGATGAATTAATTGTTGCTAATGTTTGGAAACATTTTTCTATTTTAGATTGCATAAAAATAACAGGAATTGCAGTTGATGACATTAAAAGCTCCGCTCTAAATGCCTCTTGGAAGAATATTTGGCCTGACGTAGTTTCAAACTAAGGAGATGTGCAAACAGCAAGCAATATTTACAAAGAGGTAATAGGTTTTACCAGCAATAAGTCTGGCGAGGGTTTTGATAATTTGACAGTCGTAGAAATTGAATAATTGGCTACTGAGAACGAATTAAATGAAGTAGTTTTGCTCCAACTTCTTAACGATTCGTGCTTCTCAAACGACGACGAAAATTATTTATAAACTGCAATTCTAGCATAAACAATCACTATGATTGCTCAAGAATTAGAAATAGCAAATCAATTGGTATCGTTTTTTAAAGATCATTCAGATTTAGAAAGGGCATTGCAATTTGAGATACGATTAGAAACTGTGTGGCACCCTACTTAGAGCTACAAAAGTTTCTAGAATTAACCAGAAAACAACATCTCATTACAAAATTTTTTAAACCCAGAACAAAATCGACAAGAAGTGATGATAAAATAATCAAACGTAAAGCAGTTTTTTTAACCAGTGATGAAGATTCGAATTAAGCAATTTATTTTAATTTATTTTTTATTTTTGTAAAAACTGAAGTAATCATGTGATAATAAATATTGTTTCAACCAAAACGTCATTCTACTTATAATCTACAATTACTTGAAATGTACATGATTTTAAGTTATATTTCGTACAAATTTAAAATTTTCCAGCAAATAATATAAAAGTTTGGAAAAGTAATCCATTAATTTTCATATTATATGTACATATTTATTAGTCGCGATTAATACGGTTTTGAGTAATACGATAATTTGGCGGAACGTAATTACCGTGTTAATCGAGGGACAGGTGTATTCGTTTTGACAACGGGAACACTCGTAGTCAGCGCTTACTAAGCGATAAAGTCGCTGTCATCTTAGACATACATATGGCTTATGCTAAACAAAAATCTCTAAAAGTATTTTGTAGCCGGGGCAAATATTACTATGGATGAACAGTTGTTTCCGTATCGTGGTGGTACACGTTTAACGCAATATATCCCGTCGAAACCCGCCAGATATGGAATCAAAGTGTGGTAGGTGTATGTGATTCGAGTACATCATATCCAATAATAGGGTAAATATATACCAAACAAATCAGGACGAAAGAGTAGTGAAGGATTTATGCTGCAACCTGTTTCGTGGAAGTGGTCGAAACATAACATGCGATAATTTCTTTACCAATTATAATCTAGCTTCTAGTTTGATGCTTGATTTTAATCTATCAATACTAGGCACGGTTAATAAAATAATACGTCGCTTTATACCACCAAATTTCTTTATTGTGAAAGGCCAACGGTTGAAGCTGTAGTTCTCTTATCAACTATAAGCAATACGACAAAGTAATCCAAGGCTCGGCAAATAAACCAACTATGATATTGGAAAATAATAGGACTAAGGGCGGAGTCGACGATATAGATAAAATGTTTAGAGAATGTACATGTAAAAGAAGAACCAACCGATGGCCGCAAGCATTTTTCTACAACATACTAGATGTAGCAGCATTAGCGGCATTTATAATTTATAAAGGAAACAATACGTTTGTAAAAACTGCAACTAATTACCGACGCAGATTTTTACAAAAATTTTGGATCTAGCTTTTAGATATAGTTCGTTTTCTGCTCTACAAGAAAGTGGTGCTACTAAAAAATTTACCCATAAAGGAAACTGTTACCAGTACTCTAAAAGAAGATCGACACGTAAACTCTGTGCAAAATGTCAAAAACCTGTTTGTGTGCAGCAAACTTTGAATGTCACCTGTTGCGTTCATTGTCAAAATTAATTTAATTTTGTACTTTTCTCAAATAAATATTTAATTTTATTTTTTAAATAAATAACTAATAAATTACTGCTAAATTTTACCTTATTATTCCTGACATATTACTTTAAATTGTACTCGTATACCCGGGTATGGTGGTTGTAAAAGGGAAGGGTTATTTCTAAAAAAAAATTCCAAACACATTTTCCGGTCGATTTTTCCCCAAAAAAAAGATTTAAAACTTACCCGAGTTGTGGTTGTAAACATAAAGGTTAAAGTACAAGTGATTTTCTATCATATCTGATGTTACAATATCGTATAATACCACTCTACAATAAGAATGTCTGGCGCTTCGTACGTTTAAACACAAAACATCAATTCTTCAATTTTATTGCATGTACGCGCGCGATGAACGTACGTGATTCTCAATAAATTTATGAGTTGTTGTTTTTTTTTTTTTACTTTTAAAGTGAGAGACAAATAAAATTACGAGACTTTAAAAACGTCTTAAATTATAAAATAATTTGTAATTTTAAGTTTTAATAAAATAAATTAATTATTTATGTCAAAACTATTTAAAGATTTGTATAATTTTTATTTTTTCATATTTTTTTAGAATGGTTTTTGTTGGATTTTATAAAAAAAACACATTTTTGAAAGGTTTTTTTTTTATTATTTATATTTGTGTTGTCTTAAGATGGAAAGTCTATCTGTTAAGAAAATAGATTTTTTTTTTTTTACATTTTTTAATGTTAGTTTTTTGGGTTATTGCATATTGCATATACATATTTTATGTACGTAAGTGTATAAAAAGTTATGCTACGAAATTAGGTATTTTATTATGATTTGCCATGGGATTATTTAATTCAATTAAATAGCTTACAAAAATGAAATAAGCATCATAAAAAAATACTTTATATATTATTATGTAGCTGTAAATGATCTTAATTGAATTTTAACATGATAATTGAGAAAGGTTTAATGGATCTAATTAAATGTAGAAATGACAGTGGTGTTACAATAATGTACATCATCTTAAATATCTTCGAACTAATCAATTTCAATTGTAACACAAATTATTCATTAGTCTTTGAATTCGTCTTCTCAATTAATCAAAAGGTATTTTTTTTTGTTGTAAGAGTACATAAAATAATATGGCATAATTAGGTGAATGGATTTTAATTTATGGAATCAATTTATATTCTAAAAGCTATATATGTACGTATTTAGTCGGTCATCATCACAATGAGACAAGATCGTCTAATAAACACATATACGAGATCTCGTCTTTGAAATTAAATGTAAAGATAGGCATAGATACGATTTCGTCGTAATTATAAACTTTATCTTTGTTGCTTTTCTGATTTATTGGATTTAAATAGATAATTAATGCGTTTATTATACGTAAATGTACTTTATATACTGCACCTTATCTGTAAATGTCATATATGTATGTATACACAGTGAGTAACCTTCAATTAAAACACACGCTTTACTTTCATCACAGGAATGTATTGCTAATGTTGTTGCTTAATGCACATTATTATGATGTTTGAATAGCTCCACATCTATGTACATAATTCTTTAACATTTTTAGTCATAAAATCTAAGATTTTATCTTGAAATATGCTTTGAATAATAAATTTATAAGGAAAACACGAATTTTGTTTATCAGTAGAAAGTCTATTTTACAGCTCAATGACATCTGTGCGGGAGTAAAATTTGTGTCACAGCAAGTGTCATTCTACCATATATGTATGTATACTAGACGGTAAACAAAGTATGTGGATTTTTTTCCGCTTTAAACGAGAAGCTGTGAAGTAAATTTTTGTTATTTCAAAATTAATAAATGGCTTCAGCTGGTCGTTTTCTAGAAAGAATTGAGTGGTCAATCAAACTAAATTTTCTTTACAAAGTTGTTAATTTTCTCCAGATTTTGCAAAACTCAAACAGTTAGCTGCTTATTTAATTGGTTAGAATCTATTTAGGTATCAATCAGGCTACTATCGCGCCAACTCAGTTCAGTGTAAAGTCAGTGACCAATGACAGTGGTCATATATATGTAATATCTTTTTTTTTTATTTAGACTCTGCGCGGTATTTCATTCAGGCCATGCTAGGCAGGGTCAACATACATATACTACATAAAAAACACAGTTCACACTTTTGTTACTGTTAGCTGTAATTAATAATTTGTGTACCATCTTTCCTGATCAATTACTTGTTTCAGACGATTCCGCATGGAGTGTACTAGTTTCCTGATTTCATTTGCGGTAATTTTGTTCCATTCGTCGATTAATTTCGACCTTAATTCTTCTTTGTTACGAATCTCATATGATGGCTCCCGTTTTTAAAAAATATTACCAAATATGCTCGATGGGGTTGAGATCTTGGCTTTTCGCACTGCTGCTATGATTGTGTATGTTGCACTTTATTTATTTTTTGAGGTAATTTAGGTTTTTCTCTTCGACATTCGACTTCGATTTTATCCATACCAAGTCGTCAGGCGTGATGTTGATCGGATTTAGTTTCCAATCAACCTGTATTTTTCTAATTTCTTTCCTTTTTATGATACTCTCAATTGCTATACTGCATGAGCAAGTCGAAGTTTGCCCTTTTAGTTATTGTAATTTTAAGTAGGTTCATACTGGTATGTGAAGTATTTCATGCAACGTGTAGCTGCACAAATTAACGAAAAGTGTACGTGCACTGAAAAAGTGCCTAAGTAAAATAGTGTAAATAACCAGTAGAACAGATAAAGCGTTCCGAAAATTTTTTTGGCATTGAAATAAAAAGACTTGGGCATGTCCGACAAATTTTTGAAAATTGTGAAAAAGGATAAGCCTGTATAAATCCTGCTACACTATGGCCATTTTCCAAAATTTCAGAGATGGTTCCTCGTGTGGGCATATATTTGCATAAAGTGGACAGGTACTTTGTCCATTGTTAGTTCCAGTCTAGCATTAATTCACATGATATTAAATTTGTCCTCCAGGTCGATATTTTAAGGTTGGTTTGCTGAGTTGTTTGGTTTGGTCGGTTTTGGTTTGGATTTGTCAGAAATTCTACATAAGTATTCCTGTTGTTACTTTATAGTGCAAAGAGTGTTTTGTCAGCTTATGCTGTGGCATTTTTTTTTTTCAGTCAATCATTTATTGGCGCCGAATTTATACATTTTACAACAAGAACATTTTTATATAATCCAATAAGATGAATAAATTATTCCCTGTGCTAATTAAAGCAGTATCGGGAGTAATTTTTTACTAGCAGGTACCTTACAGTTGTTTACATAACTAACACTAAAGAAGACTCTTAAACATAAAATAAACACAATTTAAATTAATATTAAGTTAAACATAATTATATATATTAAATACAACGACACAATGGTTATCCAAACGAGCGATAAAAACCCTCAATCATCATATTCCCCTAATGAGTGCTTCAGCATTTTGATACTCACTAGGTCTTGAGTGGAGTTGAACCAAAATTTAGTAGCTCTTAAAAATTCTTTATAGTGGTTTGATAACGAAATTTGCATAAGCATATCATTGAACATTTTTGATGCAAAATAAGTTTACAATCCTTGAAAATGACCTTTAAGTGGTTTTTGGACAGCAAGACAATTTTTTCGAAGCTTATAACTCAGTAGTATGAAATTTAAATTACCACAACGCCGGAAAAAATGCTTACTACCTTATAGATAAAAATATACCGTATACTGGTAAAATATTTGAGGTCCGTAAAAGAGGAAGTGACAGCGTCAATCGTGACGATGAAGTAATCGAACTGCATGTTTTTGGCAAATAAAAAGTGATCTGAGATTTTTAAAGTACATACCGCCTCATGATACAATGCCATATTTAATTTTAGACTCGACCATTGCAAAATAGTAAATTTTAAGTGCATCGAAAGGAACTAAAGGTCTTAGTAAGTACATTTTCCGAATGAAAATAATCATGCTTTTGCACAACTGATTAATTTGACGTTTCCAATTGAAATGTGTGTCCAGAATAATTCCTAGGTATTTGAATTCAGTTACTTTTTCAATTGTTTGAGGTTCGATGTTACTATCCCGCTAACCTGGATAATTGATATTTAATTCTGGTGTCTGCAATGTACCTATACTGTAAATATCATATATTTCGTTTTGGAACTCAGTATTAGCTTGTGCGAAGCGAACCAGTTTCTAAGCAGTCTCATGTCATCGTTCATTTTAATAGATAGCTCGACATATGCATCGCAGCAATAAACTAGTGCCATATCGTCAGCAAAAGCTAGAGGAAATCCATTTGAGTGAAAACAACAAATTTATGTAAATTAAAAACAAAGAAGGGCCTAAAATTAAGCCTTGTGGCAGAACATTTACAAAATATTCATTTAAGGAATTAGCCACTTGCGAATGATCTGTCAATAAAGTTCCTGAATTCTTATCCTTAATACTAACAATAGGCTTTTCTGATTTCTTTATACTTTAAATATCATTAACTATTTTCCACTGTGCTTTATTGTCAGCTTTTGTTAAACTAAATTTAATATTATAATAAGAGACCTTAGTTTTATATATACCGACTTTTACCCGTTTTGTTAATAAACCGTAATATTCTTTTAGCGTATGGTTATTTGGATATTTCAGTTTTTTATAAACACACATTTTCTTTTAAATTAGCTTAAGTAGTCTTTCATCCATCCATGGCTTTAGCATTACGTTTGTCTTTTTGATTTTTTTACAAAAGAAACTATTTAAAATGTGTTCTCTAAATGTTTGTAAAAATGAATCAAAAGCATCTGACGAATTTTCATAGCTATCAATATAGCTATGCTTCCCCATTGTTCTTGAAATAAGGAAGCTTGTAGAATATTAGTATCTAAACATATTTTGGTTTCAGCTTTATTTACCCTGCAAATTTCCAGTCCTGTTATTGATAAGTTTAAAAATATTGATTGATGATCAGATATGTTCAAATAAGAATATGTAGTTATTTTGTCTTAGTGACTGTCTTCCATTCTTCTCGACCTGACTTTCTGGTTTGTCCTAAGTGATCGTTTTGGTTTCTTCTTCCTCTGGCTTTAGTCCCTTTTATCAACTTTTCCTTTATGTATTTTGCTATATGGCTAAATGGTTCTTCTCCCTTTCCTCTGAGTTATCTGCGGTACCTGTAAACCCTGTCGTAAAAAAACAAAGCATTTGGTTAATTACTAAACTACAAAATTTCGTTTTATTTAATGTATCCGTTTTATTACAAAAGCATGTCATTAAATCGATTGAGAAAAATAATTTTATTGATAAAAATTAAATTTAAGAATGCAAAAAGTGATGCAATATTAACCAAAATTTCACCAATAAAAATACATTAAATACAAATTGGGAGCATGTTTCATTGTATATGTAGAAAAGCGTCCTTGTGAGGAAATCATAAATACCAAGATTTGTAACCCAAGTACTCGTTTAGGAAACGACTCAAAAAAAACCTTTTGGGTTCCAGACAAAATAATTTGGGATAAATCCAAAATATTCCATGTTTACTAAATACATACTTACCAAGCAATTTAAAAATTATTTCCACCAATGTAGACCGAGGAGTTAATGTGAATCACAAAATTAAAATTTCGCCTTCTCAAATATTCATACAGTGTTAACTTCGTACTATATTCAAAAAGCTACAAAACGATTTTTTTTTTGATTGATTGATTTATTGCAATTTAAAATGTTAAATTATGTCCACAAATTATTTTCTTCGGCATTCCATTAAATATGTTACATATATGCGATCAGCTTTTTACATTTGCGACCATTTTACGTTTTGTCAAATTTTTTTTACCATTTCGAATGAACTATGCTAATTGAATTCGAAATAAATATCGCGCAAATATGGTATTGTATACATAAGTATATTCACATCCAGTGTTTTTAGGATTGAAAGTGAAATTAAGTTTACACGTAAATTATGTGAAATCAATCAATTGATTAACGACTTGTTTTGACTGCGATAAATGGAGCATAGTACCTCGTAAGTACATATAACTTTTTAATTAACGCCCATTATTTATGCGATGTGTTATGAAACGTTTATATGTACTAATGTATGAATGTTTACACAGGATCTGCACAAATTGAATTTAACAATTTTTTTGTTTTAGTATAGATCAAAGCTTGCTTTGTATAAATTCGATTAATTAACGAAAGTGTACACATTGTATTGTTTGTTTCCATAGTAACTTTTACTTTTGTTTTTGTTTTGAAAAATTGACACAGGAAAAATGAAATACAACATACACACAGTATCCTATGATTTATTAAAAACAAGTTACACTTAGTTAAGAAATTCGGATCAAATTGCGATCGATTTATGCATATAATTTAGTAATTACCATCAATAAATCTTATCGCAAAATCATATCTTGATTAAATTAAATAATCAACAACAAAAATGATAAGAATATACACTTTTTCTTGTGGTCTTATCAAATTTCTTAATCTTCATCGGGATTCATAAAATTTAACGAGTCTGTTCACTTAAGGCTAAATATACACACAGTTAATTTTATTAAATAATAATAAATAATTTTATTTTTAATTTTAAACAAAAAAAAATCAACTTTCAGTTTTAAATTTTTAATAGATCACAATAACCAAAAATATTAATTGTTAAGACAATTTTAAGTGGCAGTAATTAACAAGTTACATAAACTTCTCGGTGGCAGTGCATTTAAAATCTGTGTTACCTTCAAATTATTTTTCGTCGGTAATTATAACAAAATAATAAGGATAATTTATATTACAATATGCGTGACATATCCATAAAATATAATATTCATTGAAGTGATTTTGTCTGCAAAGCTGTTTGATACAGAAAAAGGTATGGAAACCGCACGCGTGTTGTATACATTTGTTTATGGGCGAGGATTCAAATTTGGAATGATGCAATAATGTTGATCGGTTTCATAAGATTTATTGTTTTGTTGTTTTTATTTTATTTTAGAATTGATAAACAAAAACAAGTTGGTGTTCTTGTGCACAAATAAAAGCGAAATAGTTTTAATGAGGCTGCTGTTTGGCCGAGGTCTTTGATTTTGTACTTTTATGTTATTTTGTATCTTTTCATTTGTTTATCTCGTTAATTTTTAATTATAAAATGAAAATAATTCCTAAGTAAATAAATTATTTAATTTTTTTGGTGTTTATCACAAAATGCGCTTGATATATCCGTCCATAATTTAACAAATCTTGAATTGGTTTTTCTGCTGACTTTTATTAGAAATGGGAAAAACCAACAAGTGAGTTGTTACTAATAACATTTATGTGAAAACATATTTCAAGATCGTTTAATGGTGTCGTGGTTAATAATTTTACTGAAACACCATACTCTAAGAGTAGGAAGTGAAGTGATGGAAAATTGTATTATTGCATTGTTATATAACATTATTATTGTCAAAACAAATGACAATTATTTATTACTTAGTTCAATTGTCACCTGACACCTTATTTGTTTGACTATGTTTAACTATTCTTCTATGATTCCAATCGAGTTGGGAAGGGTAAGCAAAAACGGCAACTGGAGTATTATTTCATTAAATCCAAATCATAAATGTTAGTGTTAGAGACGGCTGGTCTATAAATACAATGTATGGACGCAAAAAGAAATTGAGGTTTTTTATTACAAAATAAATGCACAAAACTTCCATTCCCATAATTCATTATTCTCATGTCTTTCTTTACGTGTGTCACATTCAGTAATATAATCACCAAATGCTAGACATGGTAAGCACTTAAATCGCTATTAAATAGGAAAACACGTAATTTCAATTATGCAAACAAGTGAAAATTTAGCATATGTATGAGGAAATGATATTTGTGTCTGTTCAGCCAAAACCTATTCGCAGCGATATTTACGGTACACAATTAGGAGCACGGTTTATGACTAAGACTTAATGCAATTTTTTTTTTGAATATTTTTTTCACAAAATAATTTGTTTTACTAGTTTATTTAAATCTCTGAAATAAATTTCACATCGAAAAACAGCAATCTGGGATTGTTTGAATATAATAAAAAATCGCAAACAAAATTATCCGATCCGTGAAAATAAAAGAACTCAAAAGTTTTTTTTTATATCTCTCTGATCTCTCCGATTTAATAAAAATAACGTGCCAAATGATAATAATTTCGAATTCATCAAGCTACTTAACTATACAATATCGAAAATCCCGATGTATGTTTTTTTTTGATGTCGAAGTAGTCCGAGAAATAATTTAACTGTCAAAATACAGATAGGCGTTTATTTTTAGTATCCGAGAAAAACTGTATTTCTCTGTGTCGTTTTTTTTCACACTTGGATAATTTTGAATTCAATATTTTTTCTCTGAAAAAAAATTCAGATTGTTGTTTAACAGATATTTATTTTAAATAAAAAGAATACGATAATATTTATTTGGCAATCTTAAACTGACGTTTAATTTCTACGACGCTAACAAAACTATTATTTATTTTCTCGTATACATCAGAGAAAATATTTATCGGATTTCTCTGATATATTATCTTTCTGTTCTCTCTTATTTCTCGGAAAAAAAAACACGCCTATAGTATTGTATATAGCACTAACCTTATATCATCACGCAACTCCAGTCTTGAAAATTTCCAGTAAAAGCGATATAAAGTGCGTGTTTTTTAAGCCGGAGAAATAAGAGATAACAGTTAGATTTTTGTAGTTCTCATTTGTAATCTGCCATAATACAGATTTTTCTCTAAATTTATCTAAAAAATCACGCCATTCAACAGTATTTGGTATTGCCATTTTGTTAAATTTCAAAATTTTATGTAAGAGAATAAAAAAACAGTTTTAATTGACAATTTTGACAATGTTTCCTTTATAGTTGATACAACATTGCCATACACAGTTCAACATGTTTATCAACCATTAGCTCCTCCTCCATAAAATCAAAACGTTTTGATTTTACTTCAACCGATTAGACAACTGTCAAATTGGTTGATAAACTACACCATACACGATCACACTTTTCCGTAGACTCAACCAGGTTGTTCAACTTGTTGAATAATCTATGGGCTGCTTTAGATTATCGACAAGCTCATTAAGTGTTGCCGCACTAAATTAAAATAAAACCTAGTTATTGTGAATTTTTGTGTTAAATTAAACGATTCGCAATTTTAAAAACTTCTGTCAAAGTGATAATTCATTTTGTGTTAGTTATGGACAAAATATGATTTCGCATGAATTATATTTTGATGAGGCGGAAGACGAGAAGAATGCTTTAGTTGAAATGGCTCGGAAACGAAAACTTTTAAGGGATAAATCAAATCCATTAGAAATGGATAGCAATAAGTACGTATATAAAATCGGTGATTTAAGGTTACATTTTTTTCTATTTTTTTTCTAGTTTTAAGAAATGTTTTTGACTGTCGAGAGAATCATTTACGGATTTGCTCGAGGAAATAAATTCAAAATTGAGAGTGATGAAGCGTTTGTCGTTTGTTTCAAATATTTTAAAATTAGCGGTAATCCTACGATTTTTTGCTGAAGGAGGGTACCAAACAGGCGCAGGAATGATTTCAATGTTGGATTGGCTCAACCTACATTTTCATTAATGTTAAAAGAAATGCTTAATATTTTAGAAATGTTTATTTGCCCAAAATGAATTAAATTTAATTATTCAGAAGCAGAGAAACCAAAAGCAAAACTACATTTTTTCCAACGAAGCGGAATTCCTGTGGTAATCGGGTGTATGGACGAAACACATATAAGTATAATTAAACCAAAAAAGAACTGCAACATCTTTATTTCAACAGGAAAGGTTTCCACAGTATTAATGATAGTAAGAATGATACATTGATATTTCTTTGAACACATGAAAGATTTTTTTTTAAATTTCTATATTGTTTCGTTTTATTTAAACAGGAATGTGATCACGAAATAAAAATTCGATGTAAATTAGAAATATCCAGGCGCTTCACACGATTCAATGGTGTAGAATATTTCTGCATTAAAAGGCATAATGCACAGGTTACGTGTGAATGGAGAAAATTCTTAGTTACTGGGTAATTATAGAAAATAAATTAAATATTTTTGCTGTCTATATAGGTATACATTCATTATAATAGTTGACGCAGGATATCCCTTGGAGTCATACTTAATGACACCATGCCGGTCACCAGCATCAAACACCCCAGAGATTCGCTACAATCATAAACATTCCAAAGGATGGAATATAATCGAACGTACCATTGGCGTTCTGAAAAGTAGATTCGGGTGTTTACTACGTGCACGATAATTGCATTATACGCCAGCTAAAGCAACGCAGATTACAAATGTTTGTGCTGCATTATGTTACGACCGCCCTTGTTTGTCGTTGGTTTTGTAATGATAAAATATTTGAAAAAAAAAAACCTGAGATCAAGTAAAATAATCGACGCCTATGGATAAACGGCTGCATGATGTTTTTTTTTCTTCTTAGTTAAAAGAATGTTAAAAGAATATAATTTCCCCTTGCTATACTCTGGTGGTATATTCTATTTGGTTTCTATGTACCATTTTTGTACTTTCTGTATGAGAGATATAAATGTGTGTGCAATGATTGAATTGAATATTTTAACTTCGTGTAGGTGAACGTATCATCTGCTGCACAGTGTTGTCAATAATTTATTATGCCTCGTGCGGAATATATGTAAAAAGAACATTCTCACGGAAGTAACTCACGATTCGAATAAAATTAGGGAAAGGCGGCGTATTTACAATAATATTTGTGATCGTGTAGCTTTTGCACAACTTAGAAAAAAAGTAGACATTGAATTAAATGTCTGCTTCAGGAATCATTTAATTTCTCTTGAAGAGGAAATTAAATCCGATCCGAAAAAATTTTGGAATTACACATGAAACAAATTTTCTATCTTCTATGTTTCTTGACCAATGATGTAGTTCCTCTGATAGATCTGTAATTGCCCATTTATTTGCTGATAATTTCAAGAGTGTCTATAGTTCAGTAGCCTCTGCTGTGACAATACGTAAAACTGATCAATTTTCTGATTTACTTTGTTCTAAGTCGGATGTAATTAGTGTACTTAATGGCTTAAAACTAATAAAAGAGCTGGATCTGACGTTATTCCTAATTTTTTTGTAAAAAATTTAAAGCATATCTTTTTCAAACCTCTAACCAAAATCTTCATTTATTCAATCACAACATCTTATTTTCCTGACAAATGGAAGCAGTCCTATATAATTCCAATATATAAAAGTGGTGACCAATCAGATATTGCGAACTACAGACCAATTTCTATTTTAAATAGTAAATTATTTAACCTGGTTAGAAATTTAATTTCTCATAAACAGTATAGATTTTGTAAGCAAAGATCGACTCTTACTAATCTGTTAGAATTTATTGATTATGTCATTAGTTCCGTCGATAATAACAGACAAGTTGATTGTATCTATACAGAATTTAGTAAATCTTTTGATAAAGTAAATCATTCCAAGTTATGCTGAAAACTAGAGGCGTTTGGATTATCACAATCAGACGTAGTATTTTTTCAATCCTTTTTGTTAGGTAGGAGTCAATAAATATGTATTGTTTAATGGTCATAAATCTCAGTGTTTCACTGCTACGTCTGGAGTTTCACAAGGTTCAACATTAGGTCCTCTCTTATTCCTAATTTTTATTAATGATTTGATTGATGTGATCGAATCCGACTGCTTACTTTATGCAGATGACCTAAAGATTTATAGTGAGGTACTTAATTTGTCTGGCGCATTAATTTTGCAAAATAAACTTTTTCGGGTTTTTCGGGTTTAATAAAAACCTCGACATGTTTTCACTGGACTCAAGGGTGTTGTTCATGTGGTAATGTATTATTTTCTCCGCAACATAATTCCATGTGATACGGTTTGTCTAACAAAATTTGAATGAATTAATGATATTGGCAACATTATCGTTTTCTTCATCGAATATAGAATTTCATTTCCATCTTTTTGACAAAAATAAGAAACATGAGGAATATTTGACTTTTTAGAATAATAAATCACTTTGGAAGTATTCGTTTGCAATTCTGGCACACGGCTTTGGTTAATTATCAAATATGACCTCTACAGCTCGATGATGTGCAATTAAATCAAATTTGGAACCACAAACATAGAAATGAAACAGTTCTACGGCCCAAACGAGTGCAAACACGTTGTTTTGCTATTGTCTTGTATCACTTTTATGTGTCAGTAAGGCTTATGCTACAAAACGAAATTATTCGTGAATGATACTAGTCTATTTGAACTAAAATAGCAGCTAAACCAACCAGGCATCAGCAGTAATTTGAGTTCGTTCCTTTTTATCGAAATATTCCAAAACTGATTCATTTGAGAAACAATTCTTTAATTTAACAAAGGCATGTTTATGAGATTCATCCTAAACAAATAATGTGACTTTTTCGTTAATTATCGAACTAGCACTATGAATGTAGCTAGAGCTGATAAACATTTTCCCACGTATTTGATTATTCTGAGAAAACTTCTTACTTCGTCACTCTAAGCAGGTTCCCGAAATTTTTTTCACTTTTTTTAAATTGAGTTCCGATGGTTTAACATCTGACGTGAATTTTTGTCATATTTTGTTCACCAATGCTTGTTACTTGGCACATTATTTTTGCATGGCTTCAAATCATTTATTTGTGTTTTGTTATTTGTGCGTAAGAAGAAAAATCGCTCTCTTCAATAATAAAAGGTTCAGATTTAACGTTATATTGGACTGGATTTTACGGACGGTGTTTTACTTAATATCAAGGCAAATAATTGTTAAATTTTTATTTACTGATTTGGCAATATTAGAAAGCGTAACATGAAGATGTCGCCGATAAAAACATGTGGCAAACAGAAAGAGGCCAATATGCTTCTGTATCTGGATTTGTAACAGCAGACTTGTGCTTTTAAGCATACTAATGGTAATAATAAAATCCTTTGTCATTTCAGATGCCTCGCCAACACGAGAATTATTTTTCAGTAATTTGAGATTGAAACGTCTTCTTTTTTAAACACTTCAGAATATCTTGCAAACACAAGTAAGCTGAAATTGTAAGATTTTTATCTAGTTTAAGATATGAGTCATTAAGATATAAACTTGTTTTGGACCCCATGACATCGATATCGACACATTTTGATGTATTTTTAGGAAACAGTTCATATTATTTTGTCACATAGTTATAGAATTGGGGTCAACGTATGTTTTTTTTATCAGCACAAAATCAATTGTAATCACCATGTTTATTTCAAAATACATGTACATTGTTTTAAATAAAACGCATAAATTTTACATCACCTTTACGAAAACAAAAAAACAAAAAAAAAACTCGTATAATATATAAATGCCACACGAACCCCACATTAATCTTTTGTGAACCGCTTATTCTTATATTTACATAAGCGCGCTTATCTTATCGCCCGATAATTTTGTTTATATTATACGTTATGGATAGTTGAGTATAAGCGCAGACACAAATGAACAAATCCAATCTAAATAAATTAACAGAACCGATCAAAGTGACAATTTCTTGACATTTAAACCAGCCGCGTTCGTTGGATCGAACGAGTGTTAAAAAACATGAATCTATAACATTTAAAGGACAATGTCATTTAAAGAACTTCTTTAAAAAGCTGAGCTAATCGCGTTATTAATTGTTTTGTCGCGAGTTTTTTTTTTATTTCTTGTACAGAATAAAATTAATTGAATTGGTTTGGGAATTTGACATACTGACAATAAAATAAATTACATCGATTCAAAAGATCATCGTCAAATAAGTAACACTTTCATCTTAAGATAAAATATAAATAAAAAAAACGTTTTATGTATTTTACAAATGCAATGACCTCTCGCGAAAGTGCTCTTCAAATATTACGAGTTGCTAACATTTCTAAATTAAGCATAAAATTGCCATAAATTGTTTTATATATGATGTGCGAATAAATTCGTTTTTAATTGTCGTTATTAACAATTATATCCCAAAGTAATTTGATTTTTTATTTTATTAATTTCATCTTATAATCAAGAAACATGGCTTTGGGCGTTATAAGATACATAAATTCAATTTTTTCAATTTGGTTTCGTTGATTTTTTATTTGTTTTTAATGAATTACGTAAAAAACAAAAAAAAAATTGTAAACCGATTTACCCCGCGATCGGCATACAAACGCATGGACATACATACATATGTGTACAATATGTGCAGCAAGAAATTAATTTTAATTAAGAAATGTATTGATTAAACTGTGATTTGGTGTTCAAAATATTAAGAAACTATTTAATTAAATACCGCCTTTACGGAAAATGTGGCAAGTAATTGGAGTAATACAAAATAAAGTCCATTAAAACTTTTAAGTGTTATGTGTGTTGAATTGCGACAGAAATTTTTTTATGTTCACAAAATGTTTCATTTAGTTTTGAAAAAACTTTAACTACCTAGTATTTAGATTATATTTAGCCCCATTCTGGTAAACTTTTATAATAATTATGTGAAACAGTTAAATGAACAATTAGGAGGGATTTTTAACAAAATTGAATACATCAACTTTCGAACAATCGAAGTAGGGCCTTGATTTGTATTGTATCGAAATTGCAAAATACAATACGTTTAATTTTCGTACAATGTAGCACCTGCTGCACAAATTACTACCAAATGTGAGGCTGAACTTGTACATTACAAAAATATATTTAAGAGGCTAAATTATTTAGGAGCTTAAAATAACTGGGAGGGGACGCAGCACTAGCTCCATCGCATCCATAGTACAAAAAATATTAAGTTGAAATCCACAATTTGGGACAATTGCCAAGCGGGTATTAAATCTGTGTTTTTTTGAGAAACTAGTAAATTGCAAAAACAAAATTATAGCTTTTAGTATTACTCATTTTTATTTATGTAGATTTTCCGGGAACATGGAGGTAATATTGGAAAACTGAAATTTATTTTTTGAAACTTTAGAGAATTCTCCAGTTATTTTCATTCATAACTCAAAATCGACAAAAATGTAGTTAACTAGCTTCTAATTTAATTTATTTTCGATGATAAAATAGTTGCCAATTTTAAGTTTACAGTGGGTGCAAATAGCTAAATATTTCTTATCGCAAATAATGCTGCTTTCCACTAGCGCTCTTCTTCGATTATTAGACTCAACAACAGCCATTAATTTGTCGAATAGCTGTGGGGACACAATATACATGATCAGAATCAATACATTAAAGCATTTATTAACAAACACCATACCGAAAACATAATTAAACGCGACTAAACATGATCAAACCGATACAAAATAAAATTGAAAACTGAATAGAAATCGTTAATAAAAGAAAATTATAAGACGAATAAAGCCATAAAAATAAATGAGAAAAAAAATTAATTTAATTAATCAACGGGCAAAAATGATTTAAATAAAGTATTAAGTGAAAATATTATTTTGAAATTGATAGTTATCACACAAAAAAAAAACATTAATTAATTTCACAATTTTTTTCACGGCACAGAAATGTAAATAATTAATCAATTCGATACTTAGCGATCCGCGAAAGTGCATCGAACGTGAATTGCAAATTGCAAATAAAAAAAAATAAAAAAAATAGAAAACTATCGGTATAAATCATAGTTTGAACGAAATTGCTGTGGGTTTTTTGCAAAAAAAAAAATGTTCAGGTCGACGAGAGAATTAGTTCTTAAAGGACTAAAAATTCTTTAGGAGAATTAGTATCACATAACTCATTTTGTAATCGGTACATAGAATGTATATATACCATCTGTGAAGTTTTCCTCTAAAATGAGTTATGTGATAGACTTAATATCCGTTACCATTAAAATAATGGTTTATGGTGTACTGTGAAATCTCTGTGAAAATAAAACATACTTTTTGGTATTAACATACATCTCAAAAACGGGGGTGCCAAAAGTTTCCCAAATTATCACATTGGCAAAAGGATCAAGTGATACTTAATTTTAAAGATTTAAATTTTTTATTTTTAGAAAGCATTAATTAAATTCATTTCAAAATTATTTATGCACTCGTTTCTGTTTCAAAATTATTTGTGCATTAAGAAAAAATTAAAAATAACACAACAACTCACTATACTTAACTAAAATCTGTTGGAAGGTTGGAACCATGATACAAGGAATTAATAAGGTATGCTCAATAGATGTAATTACGCCATCCGGTGACAGAAATTTGTTTTTTATTTTTTGTTATTTCTCTATTTTATTTTGTTTTTAGCACGTCATTCGGTAGTATCGTGGTGCAGCATCGAATGACGTGCTAAAAAACAAAACAAAATAGAGAAATTTGTACAAAAAATAAAATATAAAAAACAAATTTCTGTCACCGGATGGCGTAATTACATCTATTGAGCATACCTTATTAATTCTTTGTATCATGGGTTGGAACACATTATGTATATAGCAAATGTAATTATTAATATGTTGTGTGCCCACCATTAGCTTTTATCACCTCGCTTAGGCGCATCTGCATAGATCTATAAGGTTTCTTATAAAGTATGAAGGGATTTCACTGCAAACATTCACTATTGACTTCTAAGTCATTTCTTCGAACCGCCCAACCTAAAATGGAAATTTCCTTTTCATATAAGCCCATACATTTTCGTTCACGTTGAAATCAGGGCTATGCGCTAGCCATGGCAATGCCGTTTGATCCAAAATCACACATCCAAAGTGTACAAGGAACAGATGGTTTTTAGGTTGTCATCCCCTTGAATTTGGTTCGATTTTGAGTTTGTTTTTTGTTTCTAGAAGATACATCGATTGCACATACAATAGCGGAGGAATTTTTAGGAATATCGGTAAAAACAATGAGTTTATTATTATAATGGTAGAGAAAGAACAATGTAAGAATTTTGAACAATTCAGAATTTTTTTAATTTCATTTGATTCCATTTTATTTCTGTTTCCTACTAAATTGTTTCCCCTCCTCTTGCATTTAGGACAGATTGCCATCTTCTGGGTATGGAGCTAATCAATGTATCGAGGCTATCTTGTGGAATTTGTCTCCAGTGATCTTGAAGGAGGCGGTATAGTTGCACCCGCGTTGTTATTGATGCTTAATGTGGCAGTATGCTTCGTTGAAGTTGATCCCATTCGTGCTTAATCGGATTTAGGTCCGGAGATTGTGCTGGCCATGGTAACGTATGGATTTCCTGCGCTTCCAACCAGTCTGTTGTGATTCTTGCTGTATGTGGCCTGGCATTGTCGTGCATTAAGATGAATTCTGATCCGATTTGTGATGATAATGGAAGCACAACATAAGCCGATAAGTTACCTTCTGGAAAAATGGTATCAGTTCTTTTACCAGTCATAGCTCCAGCCCATATCATAACAGTGCCTCCACTGTATCTATGCATTTCTTGTACATTTTTTAGCCTCTCGGCATTACCAGGCTCTCTCTCCATATTCCTGTTCTCCTAGTATCTGGGTGAAATTCGAATCTCGACTCATCGTGAACAAAACTTTGGACCATTCCTCTTCTGTCCAATTTCTATGATTTTGACACCAATAATTTCTAAGCTCTCGATTTACATGTCGAATCGGTGGACATCTCAACAGGCGGCGAGCGTGGAGGTTGTTTTCGTGTAGCTATTCCTGATGGTTTGGTCACTAACATAAATGTTTTCATTAGTCCACAAGCGTGACTGTAATTGTCGGGCAGTTAAAGTTGACTCCCGGTGAGCTTGCAGTTAAATATAACGGTCCTGTGCTGAAGTTGTAACTCTTTCTCGACCTGGACGCTGCACGTACGGACTCCCAGTCATACATTGCCGTTGCCATAACCTGCGGGAAACATCTGCATGGCTTCTTTCACTTTGAAGCATTCCTACTCACTACGAGTTAGATTATGACTTGTATTGCTGTACTCCATATTTCTACACAAAATTTTAAATTTTAAAATCTCTCTTTTAGGAGCTAAAACTGATTAAAGTCAAACAATTTTTTCGATAACCGGTTTTACCGTTATCCCTGAATTTTTTTGATATTGTATGTGCAATCGATGTATCTTTGAGAAACAAAACCAAAATCGAACCAAATTCAAGGGGATGACAACCTAAAAACCATGTGCTCCTTGTAAACTTTTGATGTGTGTATGTTTTCTTGCAAAATTTAATCGAGTCAATTTTTTTTCTATATATGGGGCTTACTTTGAGTGACCTATGTCTGAATCCCGTTTTCCTGAAGCCTTCTGCATATCGTGGTATTACTAATAATCCTTTTTGAAGATGAATTAATCCGGTTTTATATGTTGCTTAGTGTTAATATAGGGACAACCTTTACAGCTCGTGCAATCAAGCCATCTTCTTTTGTGGATGTAACTCTTTTTCTTCCTCTCCCCTATGTATTTTTAAGCAGTCCTTTGTTTTTTTGATTCGTCACTTGGTATAAAATCGTATTTCGAAGGCAAGCATATTTTTGGGCCAAGTTAGCAGCCGAAATCCCACAATTGCTTTTGATTCGACGCTAAGTTCCGATTTTCTCGGCATTTTTGAATTAAGTAATGTTTGCAAGAAAACAAAACAATTTTTTTAAACAATTGAAAAACAGTTGAAGGATAAATATAGGCAACTTAACGATCGAAAGACAAAATACATAATGCACAAATAATTTTGAAAAAGAAACAGAGTGCATAAATAATTTTGAAATGAACGTAATTAATATTTTCTTTATGTATAAATTTAAAATAATAAAAATTGTTTTTGAAGTATGTACATGCTTTAGTTTATTTAATAAAAGATATTTCATCCAAAAATATGGTCCACATTTAATTTTGGAAGCAATTTTATTTTGTGATACAAGCGGAAAAATTTACCGCTGCACATATAATTTTGAAATGCATAGTACATGACATAACGTTTTATTTCATACTATATGGGACATTAATTCGATTTTTTCATTTAAAATTAAATTTTAACATGAGCTTGAAATTTAAAGAAAATCAACTTTTCAAATTATCAAGTTACCCTAGTTATTTTTACTTTGTTTGGTTTTATATTTTTCTGTACTTTAATAGCTCGTTTTCCGGTCAGTTTTTTCTGTACTCATTTATTTTTATTTCATACTAGGTATACCGAAAATCATGTTTACGTGATTGATTTCAGTCCGGAAAATGAGTCGTTTTCCGGGCTGAAATCAATCACGTAAAAGCACCCTTTTCAAATTGCAGCACCTACAAAACGAATTAGGACAAAAATCAAAATTCAATATCTTTCGGACATATTTTTAATATTTATTAATTTTAATATTTGATGAGTCCTACTTTGGCTCTGATAACAGTAAGGACACTTTTATTAATTAGCCGTACTAATTTTTCTTGGTTATCTTGCGAAATATTTTCCGTCTTTTGAAGCCACACGGTAATCCTTGAACTTTTTTACTTTCTTTTACATAACTAAAATAAAGTATAGTACCTAATCATGAAAATTTCGAACCTTGTGATTTTTAGAAATTTATCTGTTGTTTTATGGTGTCTGTCTGTCAGTATGTCAGTATGTCAGTCTGTGTTCTCTCTATAACCCAGATGGTTTACCCAATCGAACTGAAACTTCATATTTAAGGTTTTTCATAAATTGGGAGGTCCCTGTGAATTTCAGTGCAAATCGGCCAACCGGAAGTGGCCATTCCCTTGGACCAGAAAATTTATTTTGCAAAAATAAATCACTTGTCAAACATCTCATCAGGCTATATCGACTGAACTGCTAATTTATTACCCTCGTTTAAGGAAATACAAAAAATAAAATTATTATGTTAATTTTCGACTTGGTGATTTTTGGGTTTCTTGAGTCCGGAAAATTGGGTTTCGTAGTGGTGTTTGTTGGTCTATATGTCTTTCAGTTTATGGCTCAGATGTTTAACCAAACAAGCTGCAACTTCAGTTTAATATTTTTCACCAAATAAAAAGATTAACACTTTAGTTTCAAATTGAATATGCAATTTCGAAAAGGGCACATCTCTGAAATATTAAATAAAATGCATTCAATTTGAAAAAGGCACATCTCCAAGAGTTGTGATCTTTTCGAAATTATTGTTATACACAACGACCCTGGTAATAATAATATTTCCAAAGATGTACCTATTTCAAACAAAATAGGTGTGAGGATATATTTCCGTCACATTTATGTAAAAAAACGATGTTGTCAATAAATACGAGACGTGCCCTTTTCGAAATTTCATATTCAATTAGATTAAGATATTTATTTATATTGATCTATAATAATTGCTAAACTAATTGTTGCTCTATGAACAGATCCAAAAAGAATATTTTATTACGTTAATGTTTTATCCCGGTATCGGTACATTGATACAGAGCAAAGATGGATAAGCGTATATTGTACGTAACGGCGTTATATCATTATTAATTATTATTAGTACTTTCGTACAACAAACTTGTTTAAACTTTTTACATAAATTTTGCGGTCCCAGTTTCCAGCTTCCATGAACCAGAAAATTTATTTTGCAAATATCTCAAAAAAATACAATTTACAAAAAACTTGAAAAGAATAAAAAACGTTAAGTTTGCAAAAAATTTGCATAATAAGTTTCTCAAAATTCGTTGTGGGCTATACATCAATTTGTTTTTGAAATTGAATTATTGTTCAATAGGGTTGTACTGCCTTTTTTCTGAATTGAGCCATTCAGTTTACCCTCGAGGACAGAAAGTCAATACTTACCAATTGAATTATGCTACTTAAATTTAATAATCAAATCTTTAAACGACGTTGTGATATTAATTGTTAGGTTTTACTGTATTTGGTACTCATACCATATAGATTCAATTAAAATATATATCATAGATGGAAGTATCTATATAAATCAAAGAAGGCTACAAAGCTAAAAAATATAACGCACAAGCTATGCTGATGGACTTTTGCTCGGGCATCCCAATTTTTGCGAGGCGACTGGACACATAAACACAAAAGGGTAATACAACTTGAAATAATAATAATTTTTGGTGATTCTAATCTTAATAAAAATCTTTGTGACAAAATTATAATATTCCATCTTTTCGACAAATAATTTAACTTTGTGAAATTATTATTTTTATTAAAAACTATTTTGTAAAATAAAAATAAAATATTTAGTTGAAATATATTATTTAACATCTTTGATTATAATCCGTATCAGTTTTTCACAGGCTCGTTTGCTCGTTCACTTTGGTCTGGTCGATCAGTTGTTCATTTAGTGTTATCTCTGACGGAGAATGTCATTTAAAAAGGACTTATTTGTGGTAATTGAGTTTCTTATCAGTACCTAATCTGTCAGTTTTAGTGGCGATATTTTATGATTGTAACTGAATTGTGTAATGAAACTGCACTTAATGCTAATTAATAATTTACAAACTGCCTGTCGCTGCTTTCAGGTAAATCGTCTCAACATTATTTTTTGACAACCGGAACAATTTAGATCCACTGCCTGTTAAAGCTATTCACACTGACAAAATGAACGAACTTTAGTTGTTTTTTTTAACCAATCAAAAACATGAGTTCACGTTAACCAATGAAACTGATCTTAAAATTATCGAGTTACCCTAGTTTATTTTGTCAAAACACATTAAATCGATAAACAAAACAAAACTAAGGTAACTTGATAGTTTAAAATTCGTTTGCATTGATTTTCTTTAAATTTCATATAATTCATGTCTTTGCTTTAAATTTTCTTTAAATGAAAGAAATTGAATTGGTGCCTGCAGTATAAGGTTACACGTGTACGGTAAATGAGGCTTAGTATTCCTTCGACATTTACCTCCCTTGTGATGTGAAAAGCTAGGTACCTCTTTTTCAGCAAAAAAAACCGATGTCATCGACCTATAAAATATGTTGCAGGACGGGTCTGAGCCCATATTCTTCAATTCAATCGAAAAGGTCGCCGGTGTGCAATTTAAACAGCCAAAAATGACGTGTTTTACTAGAAAATCAACGGTGACTTTTTTCGATCGCATTATAAGAATACGGGCTCTTAGGCCCGTATTTTTAAACAAGGATAAATCGACGGATTAAGGCCGATTTAGATGAAGAAAAACGTTTGCCCGACAAAATTTTTGCATGTCGATTAGAACTGCACGCAATAGATAAATAAACACTGGTTAAAAAGAGAAAGGTTATGTAAACAAAAATGGCGATGCTATAATTTTTGGAGGCTGATAATTTGACGGCATATTTATTACATGTATCGGTAGTGACATAATTTAAATATGAAAGCTCTTAATTAAATTTTTGAATTTAAAAATTTTCAAAGATATATGGTTATAATTCAACATGTCTGTTTTTGAAAATTTGGTTATTTTTGCCCCTATAAACTTTTGACGGCTAGTCATTGTTAAATTTTCATTTTTATAGTAACAATTGCTAAAAAAAAAGAAAAAACAGCCTTGCAAAATTTTGTATGTTTATATTGTCGTTCTTGTCATCCAAACGAAAATTGTAATGTACTAATCTCTTCTGTTTTTGCAAGGCAAACATTTTCTACATCTAAATCGGCCTTTAATCCATAGTTTTCGAAAATCCACCGATTTATGCTAGGTTACTTTTGGTAATTTTAAACGTGGATAAATCCGCGAATTTTTTGTGTCGCAATTTTGATCGAAGCTAAAATTGCCGATTTTCAATATCAACTTCCGAATTAAAATCTGATTGCTGGGATATTTATAAATTTTTTTGTTTGTTTTTCCTTTCAATATTTTTTGTTTTCTATTTTTTTTTTTTTTTTCAAATAATACCGTGAATCGTGATTTTTGGCATTTCCGTGCAAGAAACAAACTAAAATGGAAAGCGAGCGATACACGTACGTTTTACGAAACATTGCACACCCCTTGTGTAAATCTTATTATTTTACAGGTCGAAAAATATAAATGAAAAGTGTAGACTACTTTTAGTGAAATTAGTGGAGAATCAAAAATATACAATTGAATGTAAAATGACTGATTCAATATCTAATAAGAAAAAATTAGAAACTTGGGAGGCAGTACGTACTTCATATAATTCGCGGAGTGTTAGTGCTGAAAAAAGTATACGGCAACTAAAAGTTGCCTACAAAAATTTAAAGGGAAAGGTGCGCCTGCGCAAAGATGTGGCTCCGAACGTTTGGAGAGGTTTAAAACCGGAGGTTGTCTTTGCTCAAAAACGGTTGAGGACAGGGCCGTCTTATGAAATTATGCGCCTCTGTGCTAAATTTATAAGGCGCCCTAACAAAAATGTTTTCAGATTTATTAAATAAATAAGAAAGTTTATTCAAAACTGATCCACTCCTTCAATTATACGCATGTTTTTTAGGTCAAGTTCTATTTGAATTTGACAATTCGCACGGTTCGAAAAACAATTAAATCGTCGATATTCGACTTAGGGATGGTCAAATAACCAATAGTTGATTTTTCATAAGCAGTGATATTAAAACGTTGAAAATATATCACATTAAACGTGAAAAGGCGACATGCAATAGAAACATGTACATGTTCAACTATAAATAAAACTAAAAAATTAAAAAAATTTTACATTCTGTTTTGAAAACGAAAGGCGCCCCTTTTAGCTAGCGCCCCTGTGCTTAGCACAGTTAGCACAATGGGTAAGACGGCCCTGGTTGAGGAAAACCCAATTTTGAGCATTGTGGCCTTGTGGGAAAGAGTATTACCCCAAATCGTAATCCTTACTACTCCAGCGCTGCTCTTTTTGATGATACGGTATTATATATCTTATATGTTATATAAACTAAATTTTAAAATTTAACTCCTTATCATATATTTATAGGAATAATTCATCAACTACGAATTTCTTAGCAGTGAAGAAGAGTTTAATAGAAGCAGTGAAGCATCTGTTCAAAAAGAGTTGATAGCGACTCAGTCAACTTCTGTCCCATCCACACCTGATTAAGATGGAATTTTACAAGAAAAAAAATTGAAAAGTTGTAATTATGTATATATTGTAAATATTTTTTTTTTTTTTTTTTTTCGCTGGCGCTACATCCCATGGAGGGATTTGGCCGCTTCATTGTGAAGTTTCGTAATCATTTTTTTTTTAACGGATAATGAATGATTAATTCATTGATCCTTACATTAACCAGCCGTGATTTTTTCATCACCCGCCGGGGATCGAACCCGGGACCTCCGGAGCTTGAAGCAAACATGCTAACAACTGTGCCACCGGGGCGGCAAATATATTGTAAATATTCCTATTATAAATTTATTTTGTGACTCATTTTTTAAATAATGTGATGAAATGTGTGACATATATGTGTTACTTAAAATTAATCAATAAACGAATAAATTTTTTATA
This sequence comes from Tipula helvola, assembly GCA_963556165.1. Taxonomy (NCBI): domain Eukaryota; kingdom Metazoa; phylum Arthropoda; class Insecta; order Diptera; family Tipulidae; genus Tipula; species Tipula helvola. Next base: position 6,863,005 of record OY744483.1, read on the forward strand.
TCAACATTTCTTCTTGTAATTTTTGATTTTGGGGCTGATATTTTTCAATTTATTCTGCTAAATTTCGGCAAATTTCATCTCTAACATCAAAATTAGCTTGAGCTTCTAAACTATTTGGAATTTGATTTTGGACATCTGTCGGAATCATGAAATTTAGATCTTCATCGACGGGAGCATTATCCTCTTTCAAAATAATGGCAATGTTGTGGAGAATTGCAGTTGCCACAATAATTGTTAAAGTGTTTTGTAGGTACAATTGTGGTTCTAAAAAAATTGTTATATTAAAATAAAATTGTTTAATTAAACACAAATTATGAAGATAATAAAAGTAATTTTTTACTTATGGCTAGGACCGGAAACCGTCTCTTCCACTGCCCGAAAGTTCTTTCTATTACATACCTAGTTGAAGATAGGACATACATAGTTATACCTTTCCTGACTTGTATTTCGAGGGTTTCTGTAAGACGTTATTAAATAAGGTCATTTATATCCCCAATCAACAGCACACTGCTGAATTTTTTTTGCTCATATCGAGCCTTTATTTTCGAAAAATTAAATATTGTCTGGTCATGTGAAGATCCAAACTACCTAAACAAGGAAACAGTTTTGTCTTAATACATGAATTGAATAAATTTTAATTTAATTACCTTGCAACAATATCGAGAAATTTACCATCATCATCACATATTGCTTGTATTAATCGAAAAATATCCTTTGCGATTACGATACAATTCTGCATCGTCTCCACCAGGAGATTTGATTGGTATATGAGTACCATCAATGCACCCAATACAGAGAGGTATTCCTGATTTGTTATACAATTTTTCTTGAGTGTACTTTATGGATTATATTGCCAGCTGCACTCTGGCTTACGCCTAGTAAATCACCAATCACAATTTGAATTAACCCTGTAGCGTAATATCTTAAACATAACAAAATTTGTTGAATTGTGGTAAGAGGATATCCACGAAAGTCCAACGGTTCCAGATTCTCTTAGAGAATACTGGCCAAATTACGAACCCCTTCTTTAGAAAATCGGAATCGGCGCCGAAACTCTTCCTCGTTGTAACAGAGTTTTTCTATCCTATCGTGAAACACTTTAGGATTTTTGGATCGTGAATAAAGGGTTATTTCGTAATCTGATTCGACATTTTATATTTCCGAATTTTCGAAAATAGCCGTATCTACTGTTTTGGATATCGATATCGAGGGCTAAATCCGTGGATACATTTTTAATCCAGGGTTCAATCAATGGATTTATCTTTGTTTCCAAATACGAAAGCGGGGATAAATTCGCCAATTTATCTCTTTCCTCATTTAAAATTACGGGCCTTATCGAACTGAAAACGTCTACTTTCTGGATGCATGAATACAATTTTTTTTTTCAAGAGTTCAGTGAGGGATTTGAATAGCTAGGACGTTTCAGGGGCATAAGAGTTTTACCCACTGAAAGTATTGGCGATTTATATCAAATGTAGTCGGCGTTGGTTTCAATGTAAGCAAAGGAGACGAGTATTGTCAAATTCAATTGTTTGACAGTTCTGATCCCTCTTGTTCTATGGTTAAATTTTGTTCATATTGTTTTCACCAGATGTCAGCTACTTTGTTGGAAATCGCGAATAGGCTACCTTTCCAATGACGTTAAAACCGTTTCATATACATTAGTCTTACCGAAGTACAGATTGATTTTTAATTATTAATTCTTTTTTTAAGAGCGTGCTCTGTCACAATAACTCATTCTTTAAATATTAAGGTAAAAACTTCACAAATAAATGATTGAAACACATCGATTTTTAGTATAAGCCATACTGTCGTAATATTCGATCAGTATACCATATGGTAAATATTCAAAACAAGTTTTTTGACATTATGCCTAACAAATATTTTCCCAATTAATTATTTTGTATAATAAAAACATGTGTGAATCCATTGAAGTAATTAAGAATTCATTCCACGATCTGAAGCGAAAGTTTTAACCGGCCTGTCATTTTTAACAGACAAGAAGATTTATCTTAAATTTATTTCTACGTACAATATCCATAACGTATCATTAACTAAATAAAATAAAAAAATGACCCAATTGCCTTAAATAAATAAATCCATCATCAAAAAACTATAACAAATCAATCCAAACCAAATATCGATTTTATATCTGCCTATAAAAAGATTTACACATAAAGCTAAATTACATAATCATTTTTCAAACTGTCACCACAAAATCGAAATAAAAAACATCAACCCCATTAAAATTAAACAAAACAAAAATTTCATGTAATTTAATATCTCGAACATAAATATTTAAAAGTTTTGTCACATTAAGCTGTCAGAATTTTTAAAAATTTAAATTTATTATATGGTAGGTTGGTATACAAATAGTATGGTGTGCGCAATATTGGAAATGCAAAAAAAAAATTTTTTCTCAATTTCTTGAATACATCGATGAGGTTAGATGTTATAAGCTGTTTAATGAAAGGGTAAAGAACTTGATAATTTATTTACCATCAACAATAATAATATGTATTGTAATAGTAATAAAAATGATAATTTCGCGCGAAAAAATTATGCAACAAACGATAAGTATTCGCAAAGACAGACGTCCAATATTTTGTTTTGTTGTAATATTAACAATCATATTTTTTGTTCTTGACACTTTTAATGGTTTTATTAATAACATTTTTTTGTTTTGTTTTTGTTAAGTTTTATGTATAAAAATAATAAAAAACTATAGAGTTTAATAATGGTAATTATATGAGCACAATTTAATTATATAAGAAGCATATATTAACTGAAATCGACATTTGAAGCTTTAAAGTATAATTAAATTTAATTACACAGATGATTAGATTGTTTAAAGCGTATGGTAAGGCGGATATATTTCATGCGATTTGCAGGTAGCTGTACGAAATTTGAAGATGTTTGGTGTAGTGTGATATTTGCAATTACCGAAAAGGTTTGAAATAAAGTCTGGAATCTTCGATTAATAATATTTTGCGTCTAATAATCCAAGCCACACCATTACTTATCGGAGATGAACATTGACATTTATCTGCATTAATAGTCGTGTTCCAGTCGACCACTTCAAGTACTTATGAGTACTTAGGTTTGTGTCTTTGCTTAAATTTAACTACATACTCGTAACTGCTCTTGCATTCTGGTAAGAGCAGTTGCGAGTAGTTAAATTTAAGCAAAGACACAAACCTAAGTACTCATAAGTACTTGAAGTGGTCGACTGGAACACGACTAATGATAAGTCCCGAGCCGTTTAATTTTATGAAAATAATTTCGAGATGGTTTAAATATTCGGCAGTTATTTGGAATGGCAGAAGTACATCGTCCAGGTAAATAAAGCAAAAATTGAACCCCTACAGATCCGAATGCGTGAAACGTTGAAAGGTTTTGCCAGCATTTCTCAACCCAAACGTAAACCGAGTGAGTTCATTTAGTTGTAGAAAATGTACTGGTCTGCAAATGCCTGGTTCTAGCATGTACTCGAATTCTTTCCGAACGGTAGTGAGTTTGTTAGCAATCAGTCTTGAAATTTTTGCGAAGGAAATGTTGGGTTCCCACAGCGGTTCCTCCACTACTTTTCACTTTCCGCAAAATTGTGAGGGTTTGCTATCACAGCCATAGCTCGATGTTCTGTACCAATATACTAGTCTTGCGATGATACACTTTACCACAGCGAGTTTTTATATTTGCAATAATCGCTTACCAATTAGTAATACGCCTCTGGTCCTCTATCTATTCAATTTGTATAGTCACCTTGCAGCATTGGTATACTATTGCCTTGTTGGAGGTGTTGATTGGGAAAATGTTGGTCTCGTCTTCGTGCTTAAGTTATTTCCCGATCTGCAACAGCTGATTCTCCACCTCGATGGTAGTTTACTGCGATTTATGTAATGGTAAAAAAACACCGTCTGTAGAGTGCCGTTATCACGCAACTCTCTCTATTTTTCTCTCGTCCAGTTGTGCCATTGCATTCCTTCATTGCAGCGTATTAAACGAAAATCCATGGATTTATACTGTATGAGCACCAACAGCAGACATGAGTATGCGAAGCAAGTATCAAGTCAATTGCCATGAATCTTGTACCATAAGTCTTATCTTCCAACCTGAGAACATATACTAGATAAACGCATGTATGTATTCGGAAATTGATTCACTCGTCTAATCAAGGTTTATACACAGCTACTTATGTTCCCATCAGTTCACTTACCATCATATTGCATTGAAACTTCAGATACAAATTTTAACCAACTTATTTAATTTTAAATTGAGTTCAACACTTTAATTAACGTAAATATCTTAATTTTTTATTAACCTCAGCTGTCCAAATAATTGCATATGCGAGTATGAATAATACATTCAACTGGTAATGACATATCTAATTTGCACTCGATTTATAAGTTTTGTATTGCTTTGCTCTGGATATTAAGATTCGCGAAACGCGCTTTGTTTAATTTTTTAATTACACCGTAATTTAATTTATTAATTAAAATTATTGATTTATAATAGTTTTTCCACCTGCAAACTTTTTCTATTGATCTGCAAACTTTTGATTTGCTACATGTACTGACATTTAATTATGTATACAAGTATTGTATAAAATACATTCCCAAATCTGACCATTCAAACTACATAATTAAGACCATTAAGCAACAAATCAACACACATTTTGTTGGTATTATCTAACGGCGCGATTACAATAATGCGATGAAAATAATTTTGTGTGTTGGGCGGAAATTATACTTGCAAAGCTTAGATTTTGTTTTGAAAATGTTACGATTTTTCATCCGGTAGCATTTTTATATTCTATTCATCTAATTTAAAGGCAAACATACTACACGTAGCTAATTAAAAAAAAAAAAATCTCGCAATCGGACATTCGCAAGCCCGCACTTTTTGACATAACAGTGTTTTGAACTTTGAAAGTTTCAATTAAAAACAAACCTAAGTAATTTGGTGGTTTTGCAAAACGTCATGTCACGTTTGAAGAAGATTTTGTGTTGTTCGTGTAAATTTACATAATTTTTTACTTTACAATTGCTGTCACGTTTATTATTTAATTTATTTTGTTTATTTTTTAATAAAATTGACGTGCTCATTGAAAACCTTATGAAATTATTTTTGTTAGTGTTGTAATTAGGAAATAATTATTTTTGCGCATACAAGTTTATAGTTTTTTACATACAATTTCTCTTGTGATTTATCGCATAGTTACGGTGAACGAAGTATTTATTGATTATTGCTGACCTAAACCTTTCTAAACAGGTGGAGCGAAAACTTTTACCCATATGTACATAGGAGGGGCTCAGAACCATAGTGGTAATTTAAAATTTCAACATTTTTTCATTTAATTGGTCATAAATGTCCATTGAAATGGTAATTTATTATAAAACAAATATTATAATAAGTAACCTGAAAATAACTGTTTTTAGAATTGGAGGTCCGTATAATTAGATTCCATTTCCGCAAGAACATTTATAGCCGATTATAGGAAAATGTTTCAAAATGTGGGTTAGGCCACTATGGTTCTGAGCCCCTCATTTGTCGTAGCTTTAAGCATATTTTGTTGACCCAAATTTAATTCGAATTATTTTACGTTTATTTTTTCCCCAAGAAAATAGCCAATTTGATTTATTTGACAAAAGCCAACCTAACGAAATAAATTATAAATTTAACATGAATTATAACATCTGGTAAGATTTAAATAATCCCAAACAAAATTTGGTATTATTTAATCCCTCTCACATGAATTGGAAAAAATACCAGTTTCTAAGAACCCGTATCGAATACCTTTTGTTGCCATTTTGATGCAGCGGTCTGAATCGGATGGACAATTTCATCCAGTATTTTACCTCAGTAAGAAAACGTCACCAACCGAGGAACGATATAGTAGCTGTGCGCTGGAAGTAATGGCGATTGTCGTTACTCTAAAAAAATTAAGAGTGTATTTGCTAGGTCTCAATTTTGAAATAATGACCGACTGTGCTGGCCACTATGAATAAGAAAGGATTGAATGCGAGAATCTCCGGTTGGGCACTACAACTTCAAGAGTTTAATTACGAGCTCGAACATCGACCTGGAAGTAAGATGAGGCATATTGATGCATTGAGTAGGGATCCGGTGGTTATGGTTATACCATGAAATTTATCGGAGAAGAAAATGGGTAACAAGAAGTGTTATTGGATCCGATGCCGAAAGGGGATACTCCGCATTCAATACCTACCATCTGGGCCACCTTGGGAACCTTGTAGCTACCAATAAGCCGTACAAACACATTCTTTGTGTTTGTGTGGTTATATCCGTTGAAATACACAATTACTAAAGAAGTTCTCCAAAAGTTGGAGCTACGGAAGTCGGTGTTCGCAAATCCTAAGTATATTATCTCGGATCAATGTCTAATTCAATTATATTTTTTATCCTCGGAATTTCTCCTGTTGAAGCTAATTTAGTTAACCTGTGTACCGTTCTTTTGGAATTGAACCGTTCTTATGTATTAGGATATAGACCAAGCGTTTTTAAACTACTGTCCATAGTTTTATGTATGTACAGGGCCTCTACTTCTAAATACGAATTCTTATGATTCTAATACGAATTCGTTTATGCATGATACATTTTGAAATTTCCCTTATCGGGTAATACGAATTTGTACATTATTTGTAAGTTAATGATTGTATTTGTGTTCTATAAAAGTATTATTACCGAACCTTAAAAATAAATAATTATTTCAATTTATTTGAAGATTTATCAATTATCAACTAGTTTTAACATCATGAGAGAATCAATCGATGTGCCACGACAAAAAATGTTAAGTAACTTGCTGTAGATCGGGTTATCAAACAAAATCTTAGAGTTCCGTATGTTGCTAAAGAAATGGAGATTTCTCATCAAACATAATGTCACTATATTAAAACGCAGCGGAAGTTCCAATGCCATTGAACACACAATACCATCCGTATTGCATCTATACTCATACAATTATTTCGTAGGGAGGAGGAAATCATTCGCGGAGGAGTCCTGTAGTGGCACGCTCATTTATTCATGTATACACTCATTCAAACGTACATTTTACATTCACTCACCACCATATCAGTTCACAAGCAAACACAACTAAAAACAAAAGGAAATCACCTTTTGTTGTCAGGCATACCAACGCAACGACAAAACATTTGATATGAAAATAAACCAAAACATAGTAAGAAAATAAAACTTCACTTTGTGCTCTCGTTCGCATACTATCGTATAAACTTTTCAACTCAATGGACGCGTATATATTTCAGTAATAAAATCTTGTCAGCTCCTCGATAACCATGAGTCACATTTGGGCATTAATACTATAAAGTTGGCTAAAGATAACGGAATTGTTATGTTGTCATTCCTGCCTCATTGTTCACATAAAACGCAACCATTGGATCGAAGCGTATATGGTCCATTTAAAAAATATTTGTCAAACGCTCAAGATGCGTGAATGCGAAACAACCTTGGAAGATTTATGACGATATACAACATTGGTAACTGAAGCACTTCCTAAAGAACTTACGCCAAACAATATTATGAATGAATTTAAAATTACAGGAATAGAACCAATGAATCGTTAAATATTTGCTGATCAAGAGTTTTTAACATCGACTGTCACGGATCGTTCCGATCCTGGAGCTAACTCTAGTGATTCATAATCAAATGTATGCCTAAGTTAATGATTCATTCAGTTTCAGTTCCTATCGAAAATCAAAAGAGTCCAATACTTCAATTATTTTCTGACATCAATCAAGAACAGGTATACCTATATCGATAGTCCTACAATTAAACAATTGAAAACGAACACTTTCGAAAGCTGGACAACTGCATACAAAATGAATGCAGCTGTCAATCTCTTCCAGGCAGTCATCCAAAAAACAGAAAGAAGCATCTCACCAACCTCCCTATTGGAAGAGGTGGGCTGACCATTCGGCAGACGAAGAGCATTAAGCCTACAAACATCATTTTTAGTCAAAGCTCTTATTAAGCTCAGTTATAGCTCACAGGTCAATTTCCTCACAGGAGTTAATCCAGGAAGATCTGTGGGCTTGACTTAAACTTCGTTTTTAATCCTTTTGAGCCACTAAGAAGTTACTCCACTCAGCTTGAAGTTTAGATTTTTTGACTTTAGTTTTTAATTTTCTAACGAATTTTCTTAACCATTTAAGCTCAGAACTCCAAAAAGGATTATTGCGAGACTTCTGGTTAGTGATAAGAGGACAAGATTTTTCAAAGGCAGTCGAAATTGCCTTTGTAAGCAAAGATGTTTGTAATCTAATGTCCATAGCAGACCGAGATGCGCTCGGTGAAACAAGTAGAGGAACGAGCTCGAGAAAGAAAAAATCTCAATCGGTTAATTTACAGTTACGGTATGGTTTAAATGGTGGTCTTTCAAGGATGAATATCGTTCATCACTTTCCAGTTAAAAATTAAATCAATAATTGACTTAGAGCACAAACTGATTTCAATCACTTCCTGCCGAACAGAATTAACAAAATTTGGCTCACAATTTGACCTTTATTGAGAATTTTAAGCTCAGAAGAGCTTAAAAATTGAATAGAGAAGCCCCTCGATAGTTAATGTTTGAGCTACCCCACATTGATTGGTGAGCATTAGCATCACAACCAATCACCAGGGAGATATGTTTATGCTTACACCACAACAACAAGTTATTAAACTCAACCAAAGGAGGAGGTAAAGGCGAGTCATAGGGAAGATAAACTGATGCAAGGGCCAATTTAGAACTAGAACTTGCAGAATCAAGATTAATTAGCACAGCTGTCAGATCAGCCAGACTATACTCCTCAATAAGCGAAGCATTAATATTGTTACCAACAAAAATGTACAGCCGACCGCTAATGACAGGAATCTTACAAAAGATTCTACCATTTGTTGAATTCAAGCCAGTGATAGTACCATCAGCAGGTACGGTTCCTGAATTTAACAAACATCTGTGTGGGGTACATCAACCAACTCGCTTAATTCAAATGAAGAGGACTTACTATAGTGCAAGTTGATCTGTTTTATTGTAAGCATTTGGTCTTAATGAACACCATTAACCAAAGAACAAAAAAAAAATTACTACGGTCCCGAGAGTATATCTTCAAAGAGATTCTCTCCAAAACGTATTGCAACAACGAACCGGAACCAGTAATGCATTCGAAAGATTTCAGGTCCACCCGGGATATAATCGATTGGCTATTCGCCTCACGCATGCAACAGAAAACCTTACATCCTTTTATCGAAAGATCTGGATTCATCAGTCCAATGTTGGTGATTACTTCACGAGAATCATCTGGTGGACCAGGAACACAAGTCTGTAAAAGAAGGGGTTTAGAAGGGTCCCCAAGAACTAGCTGCCAAGCACTCCAAATGTCTGTAAATTTGAAGACTTCTTCACAAAGCCACTTATAAATTTCATTGTTATTGCACTTGCAGATGAACACGCTATCTAAAAGGTAGCATCCAAGCATTTGCGGTACAAAAGCCTAATGTTTCGGAAGACACCCAGCTTCTCCTCATCCAGATTGTTTATCGGGTTGATGTCTCGAACGCAGAATTTTCTAACACAGCCAGCGACGGTTTCAGCGTAGGTACGCGCAACCCTTATATCATATTTCAATACATTGATATAGAAATTCGCTATTGATTCCCTCGGTTCCAGGCTTAATTATAGCTTAACTGTAATCCTATAAGTGGAATGATAATTCCTTTTGTTACCTTTTCAAACGTAACGAATTTTATTAATTAAATTTGGGGTTGCTACAATTCGTACAGTGACCCGTTGAATCCTGCCAAAAAACTGGAGATGCTGTATTAATAATGTACTTAATTCGGAATTTACTTCCAGTAGTTCCCTGTTTTACCCTTATTACGTTACAATCCACCTAGATTCTTTTACTTTAATAAAATAGAAAGAAATTGCAAACGAGAAAGCAAAAGCATTGACTAGAACTTATTTGAAGCTAATATTGCTTGCTCTGTCCTCTGGAGCCAGTGTAATCAGTAAAGCTGACTTAATGTCTACATTAATTGTGGCCTTCCTAGAACTTCTTAATTCTGTTAGCAATAAAATAACAATAAAAGTTCTCGGCATACTTCCAAACACATCTAGAAAAGAAAATTTACCGTTACCCAAGATTTTAAAATTTTCAAAGTAGGCTTCTGGCCTTCAGTATAAGTAAATATTTGTTTCGTTCACCTGGACTGGATATTACCTTTTGAGGATATGGTGTTACTTGTAAAATGTTTCAATTTAACTTGGTGATTGTATTTACTCATCATTCTTAACCTGTTTTGCCTCGCTACCCTTTAAAATGGAAAATAATTTGACATTACGCTTTATTTATAAGAATAAATAAAAAATATTTAGTTAACAATATTTTTGAGAACAGAACACTATACGTTGTATGTACATACATATATAAAAAATTTGTCGACACAGTTTTGGGTCGCCACCTCCAGCTTAAGAATCGCTGGAGTAGACTGTACTAAGAACTTTAATTTTTCTCATTTAAATTTGTTTTTATTTCAGGTAAGATGAATTTCGTGAAAAAGAGAAATTTTTAACTGAATTATCACTCGTCGTCGTCAGTTGTTAATAATTCGATTAAAGAGTATAGCATCTCAAGATTTCGGTTATCGAGGCAACTTATTTTTTTCCCATATTTTTCCCCATTTTATCCTGAAGCCCATTGAATACGTTCGACAACACAGATCGCTTTTTGTTTATGATGATGCCTAATAGCCTTCGTGAGCTCTGCCATCAATATTGATTCATTGGTATTTCATTGGGCTGCCGTCTATTTCAACAATATCTCGTCATGTTATTGCTGTTCAAGTGACGTAAATTTCTAGTTAAAATATCTCATCAGGTCAAGACGGACAATAGCTTACCATATGTTTTCTTTTCCTTTGCTCTGAATAATGTGATGTATAATAATTCGGCAAAATGTGATAAAATGGCGTATACCTACTATTCGACCGTATTTAGCGGGTTGAAATCGACTCTAGAAAATGTGCGATGCCTATAAATCAGTGTTTCTAATAGGATAGAGTGCTATTTATGAATATCCTCAGTAGCCATGGAAATCTGAAGATTGGTTCGAATCCGTACCAAACCTATATCGAGAGCAAATAAAGACACTGGCGAATTTCGAATGTATCTAAAATCAAATAATCTCTGTCGTGTGTGAAGATACGGTTCACTACAATATGCTTCACAAAATAATTACGGTTTATAAACTAGACTACTTCTCAACTAATTAAGACGGAATTCGACATGCGGCATAGTACATTTCTATTTAATTGCAAATAAACTTATCCTCGACGTCCTACGATTATTTTGTATTTAAACATTTTTCTCGCTTTCCGTTTCTAATTTCTATTAATTTCAGAAATGAAAAACAATGTGAGTGTCACTGTCACACGACCATTATAAATGTGAAACTTAATATTAAATTTATGACTTTCTGATTACGTAACAGTAGTGTTTGCTCGACATTTTGGGTAATTTTATTGTAAATCAAACGTTTATTTGTCAAAAACCATTATTATCTACTTTACTTACCCCACTCTAATTAAAAATCTTAACCAAAATATTCTCATAAATTAAAATTAAATTAAAAACCTCCATAATATTTTATTTTTTAATTACAATTTATTTATTTTAGTTTTATATTTATTCATTAATTAAAACAAAAAAAAAATTATTAAACAACATTCATTCATGATTCCCCTCTCTCTTGCATTTGTATAAATTTTGTTGTAATATTCAAAATTACAAAAAAAAAAAAAAAATTCATTGACCATGCACACACACAATATTTAATAATAATAATAATAAAAGATTCACACACGACTTTCACACGGTTTATGCGGTATAATTATATTCTGAAGATGAAGAGTTGAAAAATTAGGAAAAAAAAAAAAAAATTTGAAACTACATTACATAAGTACGCGGATTATATTTATATATTTACAATATTTTAATTAATTGTAATTCAAAATTTTATTTAAAATTTTTTGTTGATAATTAAAAATGCAAAAAAACATCAAATTTATGATTTGCTAATGTTACTCTTGTAACTAGTGTTGATTTGTTGTGGGAACGTTTGTGGTTGCTGTTGTTGTTGATAGTATTGCGATGCCTGTTGTTGAATTTGTGGTTGTTGTTGTTGTTGATTATATTGGGGCTGTTGTTGATAATAGTAGGTTTGTTTAACTGGCACTTGAACATACTGTAAATGAAAAGTAAAAAAAAAGTTGTTGTATTATATTTTTGTGTTACAGTCCGCGAAACCTTATTAATGTACACCAACTATAAATAAATTTAATTCAAAGTTCATTGTCGATTCACCTTGTGAATATTTTGTCTTATAATAAACAATTTCTCAAGGTAATTTTTTTAGCATCCAATAATTACTTTTTATGCTTAGTGTAGTACATTATATGTTTTAAAGCATTTATGGTAGGTATTTCTAGCCAATTATAATTTTAGTTTTATTTATGTGTTAATTTCAATGTTCAACACAATTTTATCAAACATATAAAATGTAAAGGTCGTGAACATTAATTTTTATATTTTGTAACTTTGACATTATTCGGGTATCTGTTTTTTGGAGGTATTTAGACCATCAGCTATTAAAGAGGTGCCGATCGTCGATAGGTGATGGTAAAGATCACATTCACACTCGTATTAAATTTCATGTGAAAGTAATTTAAATTAATAGTCTGATAGTCAATTTGTAAAGATTGGTGAAAGAATAAGACAATCGTAATTAGTGGTAGTATTGATGCCATGATTATAATTTTTAAATAATATGTTTGTAATAAATGGTAATTGGCATGTACAACTATATCGGTATTTGACATTTTACATTTTGTGCTACTTCATCAGAATGTCGACGGCCATCTTTATACAATTTTCAAAATATGACAAAAATTAAACTTAAAAAGGATAGAATGCAAAATTGTAAAAGTTAGCACTACACTGAGAGAAATGGTATTCTAATATTAAGAATAGGTTATTCTTAAATGCATAAATTTTAAATTGATAAAAATTTAAGAATATAGCGCACAATATCATGAATTATAATTACAATTTTAATCGAAATGAGAAATTTTCTGCATAATCATGCTTTTCAAAATTGATACTTATATACTCAATTTATTATAATGGTTAACTGATTAATTCAAATAATTTAATCTCTTTTTTTGGATATTGATTTTGATTTCAGAATTATAAGATCAAATTATAGTTTTCACAAAATTGATGAAATTGTGCAGTAATAATACTCAATTCAAGCAAAAATTTGGGAATCAAAATTGAGAAAATTGATTTCTTGAAACATGATTTTCTTATATGCATAATTTTAATGCATTTATTCTCGAATTTAACCCATTTGTGAATATTTTTGTTACGAGTACATTTATAATGATTATTATGCCGAATGCAATGGTTAAATCTTAAGTTCATCAATTTTTAATAGTAGGTATAACGATTATTGAAATATCGAAAAAGATGACTTATATATCTCCAATCGAAAAAATATAGATATTATTTACATACAATCAGAACTATAATGAAAAAGAATGTAAGGGTATAATATCTATACATTGCACCTGAGAGCAATAAACCACGGTTCGAAACCACCATGGGATGACCAATGTTTTTAAATATTGTTTTACGCGTACATTTTAATATTAATAGTTATTTTCGCTTATTGTATATGAAAACGAAATATTATGAGATCTTGTTATAAATATATATAAGTATCCCATTTTTGATGTATACATATAAAATGAGTATTTTTGAAAGTGTACGTCCATCAGGGGTGGCTCTACCATATAGGCGAATTAGGCGGCCGCGTAGGACGCTGAACTATTGTGGGCGCCTAAAAATACGGCCTTTATACTTTTTATTCATTTTCTTTTTTTCAAATAAAATCTAAAATTGAATATCCGTAATATATGATATTTTTTATTAGATTAATATAAGGTCCGTCAATTCAAAAATAAAGCAAATTTACACATGCATAGACAAGTAGCATCACAAATCCATTTTGCGTGTAATTGCAACTTCACCTTGCGGTAAAAAACATCTCGTGTAACGAGAAAATGTTCCAAGAAAAAAAACTTAAATATTCATTCTGATATCCAACAATTACAGAATATGAAATTGTTTTTAGAGAACTTAAGGAGCGATATTGGATTTGGCAATAGTAGATGCTTCTGAGCTTTCTAAAGAAATTGACTTTCCAGCGGAATTTGGCCCAGATCCAATTCGCATTCGGTAAAAAAAAAACAATTTTCATATGAAGGGCAAGATAATTTCATTTAGAACCCCCAGCAAAGATTTAAAGTGCATTTTTACTTTGCAGTCCTTTATACTGCTATCTCCGTTAATGAGAGATTTGAGCAGATGCAAAATCTCGAGTCAGTCTTTGGATTTATTTTTGACATTCACATCCTACAACAGGTAACAACACAGCACCTGTATGCATCGTGTACTAAGCTTGAGGGAACAATAATTCATGAAGGCTCTAAAGACATCTAAGCAGTGAATTTATGTAATGAGTTTCAATCTATTTCAACGCGCATTGAACCGAGTGCATCGCGCATCGCCAAAATATGTCCTATATTTTATTTGCGAAAAAAAATTTCCGATATTTATCTAAATATTTGTATCACCTTAAGAATATTTTTAACACTACCTATTTTTTTGCTTGGGTAGGGAGGGTGAAACAAAAAAGTTTGCCTATAGGGCGCGAGGATTACAAACTGACGCCCATTTTAATGACCCTACATAAGTTTAGTAAAGTATGGTAATACATTTTATGATACCTGTTTGATGAATCATCTAGAATCTGCAATTTATACGAAAACATGTGAATTTTTATACAACGTTTAGCGATATTTTGTGAAGTTAGAATAATAGTTACTTCATGAATTAATGCCTCTGAAAAAATTAATCAATTTACTGAATTGGGTTGTCAATATATTATTAAACAAAAGACACCCAAAAAATTAAAATCTAATGCTGGAAACACATGAGCAGAATTTCTGCTAGCATCGCTGCCGGCAGAAATTCGGGTGAACTACATGAGCGTCGTTTTTGATAAACAGAAATTTTTAATTTTTTTAAATGAATGATGCAGTATTTTGTCACAAATTATATAATTTTTATCCTCCAATTTGGCACTTGCCACACAAAACTTATTTTCTGTCAACAAATTAAAAAAATTGATTGAAAAAAATAAAAAATATACAAATTGTACTAGATTTGTTATCTTTTACGTAATATAGCCTACTGATTCGCAGCAAAATTAGAAATAGAGACATGAAACAGAATTCTACATGGCAAGCAGAATACATGTACATATTTCAATTCATTTAAACTTGTGTATTCTAATTTTGCTGCTTACAGAATTCTGCTCATGTGTTTCTAGCATAATCCTCCTTTCGAAGTACGAATAAAATTTATGCGTGAATGTAATTAATTCTATTTAAACAAGTAATATCACGTTGAACTGAATTAATTGTCCCATTTCATATTTTTTGACGGAATTATTTGATGCCTCTTTTATTATCAGATGAGTTGGCAAAAATTGTATGAAAGAATCTATAATTTACTGGAATATCCCATAAGTTGCCACGTGTTATGCGAGTGTTGCTTTCGCTAAGAAAAATGAAAATACATATTATACTTATATTTAAGAACATTAAATATTTAATACGCAAATTATGAAATACACAACGATTAATGTATTATTTAATCATAGTTAAAATTATATCGTGAACTTTACTTTTAATTCAAGTATAATAAGTTCAATATTATATCTATATATAATATATCTTCGAATTATACGAATCTCGAATTGTGCATAGTATTCTAAATTTAAGTATAGTTTTATACAAATTAAATATATAAATTTAATAAATAAATCATTATTCATGCGTACTAATCTTAATATAAGAATAAATCCACAATTTGTGCATAGATTTACTGTCCTCTTCTTAATTTAAGTATAAAATCCATAATACCATAATAATTTATATTATGATTTTAAGAATACTATTCTAGATAGTAGAACTTGAAATTTTAAAATTGGGACAATCCATATTACATTTTACCTGGCGTATTTTTTCAGTTTGTCTTTAAATGTTTTACGAAACGGATGTGCCTACTAGTGTCTATTGTGATTTTATAAATTTTTTTAAGTAAAAAAAGTTTTCAACGAGTTTCAATTTCAAGTGTTAAATAAAACAAAACTCTAATCATAAAAGTGAAAGCGAAGATTCATTTAATATTGTGTTAATGATTTGATTTTGTATACGAACGAAGTTCTGTGCTAATAAAATAAATTTTTGAACGATAAAGACGTGTACCTGCCGTCACCAAAAAATTTTAAAGAAAACACAATTAAACATCCGATTTAAGTTTAAGTAAGTGTCTGTGTCAATTAGATAAAATTATTTATATGCAAATTTGGTGGAAAAATAATTTTAATGTTGAGTTTTTTTACTGTCGTGAATAATTGTACTGTGTCAATTTTAAGTTCATATATATATACCACCTGTTATGCAATCACCCATATATGTATATATATATAGATTATTTCATAGAACTTAAACTGCAAATCTGTTTCAATTTCTTGAGTGAAATAGTCTCCTGTTTTTTATTAAATGATACCTTAATTGAAACCAGTTATTAATAACTCATAGTAACATCATTGTTGCACATGGAACTGGGTCCCGTACATATGGATTTGCGAGAGAATTTTAAGTGAAATTTTATGTATTTACCAATACATTCATTTATTTTCTTTTTCAACTAAAAGCTTTTAACATTCTTTATTTACAAAGTTCTTTATTAATAGATTAAAGCTTAAATTCCTTATTTAATATTGGACAGTTAATTTCATATATTTTGTCATTAAAAATTTAAAAAAAAGTTGTCCTGAAGATTGACTGCTTATTAAAACCGTACTTATTAATTTGTCTTAGATAAGTATATTAAAGATACATTATTAATAAGCAAATAATATATCAGTTAAAATATATTCTTATCAACAAATTTCGGTTTTTAATAATGTATCTTATACTAAATTTATGCCTATGTATGTATAAACAAATTTATCAACAAAACTAAGTTTTATTTTTATATACAATGACAAATTTAGATGTTTTCAACGTCCCTCAAGACAATAGTTGGAAAGAAAATAGTAAGCTTGTACCATGCAGAAAATCCTCCTAAACTAACTGATGAGCCCTGTGAAGTGGTCGAGTAACTTTAAACGGACGGCGGCATGAATTGGACAGTTTACGGTCATCAATAGATAAATTGGTGAATTTTTTGAATGAGTGGAGCTTATTTAAATCCTCTAATGGATTAGATTGGTAAGTGAAAATTATTGTTTTCAAATACTACATAACACTAACACATTTTTTTTTCAATTCAGGTTGATATAGATTTTGAAAACCTTCATCATGAAAAAAGTACTCTGCTTTTGTCTAAGTGGCCTCAATTTGTAAACAACGCGGAAGAAATTTTGCATCGATACATCAAGAGAAAAAATTCTGCATGTAGAAATTGCAATGTAAAATTTATATACTCAATTTTAATGAAAAAACATATAAAAAATAGTTTTAAGATTATTAAACTTAAAAACATATTAAAATTATGAACTAATTCAAAATAATTGTAAGCCAGACCAATATGTAAAATACCAGAGTATAGATCTGTTTTTCATATATCATGTAAGAACACTGAATATAAAATTGATAATTTTGTGATAAAAAATTATATAAAATAAGGCATATTTAAGTTGAAAATAAGCAAGTTATTATAATTGCACAAAGTATAGAAATAATTAAATTTGAAAATCATTACAAAATTCATTTACTTGGAAAAGAATTATTAGAATATGAATATTTTGATTTAAATGAAGTACGCTTAAAATTATCATCATTGCATAAAACAGAGCGAGGAATGCCTTATGCTAAATATTATTTATTATAATGTAATTATTTTTATTTTTTAGACATGAAGTAGACATAAAAATAATTTTGTGAAAATTAAATATAAGGAAAATATAAAATAAAATTGTATATGATTAAAATGTTTATTAATAAATTATGTAATATAAATGTATATATAAAAACATACTTTTATGATATTTATAATAAAGAAAATAAAAAATTAAAGGTATATTATGTATTTTATTTACTTTAAGATTATATTCTTAATGAAGTTGTGTTTATTGCCTTTTTATTGTTACTCAGTTTATTTTTTCAGCTTATTACAGACCATTTGGATAAAAATCTAAAACTGATTATATTCTTAAATAAAGAATCACTTTCTACTCAAATGAAGCTATTACCTATGCACATTATATGAATTTTGGTCCCAAAATGAGAATTATAGTCTCAAATAATCTTCAAATTTTGTTCTCAAATGAAGCATAACCTCTATAAATTTGGTGAATTTTAGTTCCAAAATGAGAATTATAGTCTCAAATTAACATCGGTTTTCTTCTCAAAAGAAACCATACCAATACAAATTTTGTGAGTTTTAATCTCAAACTGTGAATTATATTCCTAAATTAAGTATGGTTTTCTTCTCAAATGAAGCCAAATCTTTTAAAATTTTGTGAATTTTAGTCCCAAAATAAAAATTATATTCTTATTTTAATATTAGTTTCTTCTTAAATGAAGGTATACTGGTTAAAATTGTGGCAATATTAATCACATTATGAGAATTATAGTCTTAAATTGTATTAGTGTTTTCTCAAATGAACTATTACCCGCTAAAATTGTCTTATTTTTTGTCACCATGAATATGAACTATACTTGATTCAAGTATAATTACAAACAATATGAAGAATAGAAATTTTGAAACAAGTATTATTGAAATAAAATGATAAATAATAATACTTATTTGAAACATACTACTCTTAATTATAGAAAATTATATTCTGAAAGTATGCAACATATTCTTAAATAACGATTATAGAAATAAAATATTGATAATTTTTAAACTTTAGATTTATCAATTTTAAGAATACAATTCATGAACAATGGAGCGTCGTTTGTTTAAACTATGATTAATCTTCTTAAATTCAACATTATTAAAGATCACAATTCATAGACGCATTTTTCAGGATTACGCTGTATTTGAGAATAATTACGCTTAGCGCACATTCGATCAGGTCTTATCCATAATTTCATGACTATACCGCTTGATATCAGCAGACTTTTCTCTCAGTGTAGCTATAAAGATTGGAATAGGCTTACTTAGGAAGCCATTACAAAAGTGTAATGATATGGAGGTAGAATGAGTATAGGTTCAAGACTTCAACCGGAGAGGCGAGGTTGTACGGATAACTCTACCTAAATAAGTTATAAGGCTTTTGAACAAGACTGGTTGGAAATTTAAAACAATAACAGCTACCATCCCTCGGTCTTAGCTTTTGGTAATCTGCTAGATGATCGCAATGTGGAATAGTTTCCCATTCCAATATGTGGGATTGAATTTTTCATCCAAGCATGTTCCAGAGATTTTCAGTCCTTGTAAGACATATGATCGAAAAAATATTTATTAATTTCTAGTTCTCCTTCTATCTGCGGTCAGAGGTTCCGTTCTATTGAGGTAGAGGACTAGGTATAGGCGTATACTGCCACTGAAATGCCGCCCTTACAAAGTTTGATACCGAGCAGCTTTATGTGTCGATTTGTATTAGTGAAACGTTAATGCTCACATTAGTTAATCGTCTAATTATGGTACTGATTTTAAAAAGTTCCCCTCCTTTATCGAATAACATCACATAAAGGGTGTTGCAAAGTATCTATTTTTTTAAATCACTGTGCACCAAATTGAAAATAACGAGATGATTAAGCTGACGATTTTTTCACCAGGTTTGTAGCTAAAATCTTTCCTTGAATTACATTTGGTTCAATAAATTTATCACTATACATAAATACATAAATGGCACGACGATACGGTTCACAATATCTCGGAATCCACCTGCCCTATGAAAATATGGGCTTAAACTGTTTTAAAGATAAAACCAACAGCTACGGTCTTGGTAAAAAAATATTCAGCTAAACCACCACAGTCACTGTTTCCGTTATGTTTAATTTAATAGCATCTTGTTCTAATTTCTTCCTCAGTATCATCTTAGTAACATTGTTTTTTATGTTTAACCACACTGGTCCAGTGCATTTACACTTTTGGTCTATGAAGACCCAATTTTTTATTTAGCTTTGTTAGTGTTCGAAAAAAATTAACTAATCGCTAAATGTTCCCTTATCTGGTGCTTCAAGTAAACAGGAGCCAATTAGGAAATGAGTCGGGGTTAATATGTGCAAGTAATCATCGTTGTTATAGGGAATATCAGCGGCCTGGAGTTTACCAACGCTTCAATTTGCACCAATCACATTTCAAATTCTTGAAATGTTGGAGCTGATTCACCTAACACTTGCCGATTTAGTCAAGGTATAGTGTGCCATGACCAATTCGTTACGTGTTTTTGAAGTGATTGTCGAATAAAGGGAATCCAATTTCCTTTAGGCTCCGATGAAGTTTGTTGCATTGTCGCTGTATTTGCAATAGGCAAGCCCCTCCTGCCAACAAACTTCTTTAACGCTGCATTGAAACCATCGGTGGTTAAGTCACTAACCAATTCCAGGTGCATTGCTTTAGTGGCCATCTTACACATAAATAAACTTATCTAAGCGTTTTTTCTCTTAGGATACCGAACTTTCTTAGAGCTTTTTGACGATTTTAAAAGTAGAGAAAGTGCCTCTCGAGGAAAAAAGTTAAAATGAGGCACCTGATAAAATGACATTTGTCACAAATGCGAAATCAATTCCATTTTCTAAGAACCGCGGAAATCCAAGCCAACATGATGTTGGAGTCTATCCGAGCGTGTAATGTACATATAAGTTATTGCGCTTTAAACATCTGACATTTTTTTTCAAAAGTTTAACCAAGTGTGGCGATTGCTTTTGACTCAGTTTAATTTATGCAGTTACCACGGTTAATGAGTAATTATCTCGTGAGCCGAGCGATCGGCAATACCCAACTATGCTGAATAAGCTATTCCTGAAGCATCGGAGAAACCATGATTATCAACTTTTTCTTTAAAATTTTGAAACAAATGCATCGGAATAAAAAGGTTAGCTAAGGTAATTGATCTCTCTGTATATTCCATTTTGCATTAATTTCATGAGGAATATATCATCCCATCCTGCTTTAGACAATCACAATGATTGAAATATAATTGTCGAATTTTCTGTACTGGAGAAATCCAAAAATCCTGGTCTCTGATAGAAATTTGACATTTTGTTATTTTTCTCTCAGAAAACTCTGGTACCTACTAAAAACGTGAATGAGTCCTTCATTGAAAACCAACGAATACTAATCGTATTCTCTCCGCGACCGCTGACTGGTATTTCATTAGAAATTCCGCACAACTAGAACTCCACTCCCGTAAATTGATTCCTGATTTTTGAAGAATTAATGATATTTTGCTTTGAAATTTAAGAGCCTCCACTAATAAATCGCTGGCTACGCCACTAATCACTCGATGGAAGTCATCGACGTAAAAGTTTGATTTTATTGCTTGGGCGACGGATGCAGACATTTCTGCAAATGATGTAAAGATCCGATGGACAGAATCGCTGAACATGTTAAGCCATATGTTACAGTGGAAAGTATAAAATTACCCAAATTATCATGTGAGTGGATTATGAGGATAATTGGATTATGAGGATAGTTAGTTGAGGCAATCGGCCTTTTCTTGGCACTAACGATGTTTATGTTGCTGCCAGTGCCACTAGATTGATGGCCTATGTTACTGCCAGTGCCACTAGGGTCAACATTTGAGTGTGGTAGTTTTCTTTGATGGGCTCTATTTCCTTTTGAGCGACTGGAAGGCCTTCGTGCAACAATCTGTGATGTTTGGCATAACATATCTTCCATGTGTTTAACGATAAGGAAACTGATGGTAAATGTCCCTTCCTTAAGCAGTTAATGTTTTGTTTCGCATAGTTTCTACGAAAAACTATATCGAATTTTTGAAATCGGAACCATCTGTATAGAGGGTGCGGCTTTTGATAGCAGATATAATTTAGCTCGGTTGCGGTATCATAAGATTGCTTAACACTTTTAAATTCCTAAGGTCGAAAGTGGGCATGTTAATTGAAACCGATTGTAAACCCATTAATATTTTGTTTCCTCGCTAACAGGTATCTGCGTAATCAAGAAATGAATTATAAGCTTGGCGGTACTTCCAGTTACCACGTCTTTCCATAATTAGAATTTATGTATGTTCGACAAATTATATTTACAATGCACCATTGCAATAAAGAGAACCTTAAAGAAGGAAGAACGGCCATTAGGTTTAGTAGGGATGCCTATTCGACTCAACTTTACGTCTATAGTAGGAGCCACCACTCACCTATCATGGAAAGAATCCATTAAATTTTTTTGTTGTGTTGGACTTAATAACTGAGTAAATTATTGTTTCCAAGAACTCCGATCAATTCATTTAGGAATCCAGATGATATAATAATAACTCCCATTCACTAGTAAAATAAAGCTTTGAAAACACCGTTTGCATAAAAGTTTTATTGTAGTCATACTTTATTTAACACTTACTGAATTTAAAGGAATTATTATACAAATCAAATTTTACCTTTTCTAATCAAATTGTTTTGTGCAAATTGCAGGGGTGCAATGGCTACGGCACTCTGCTTAAGCAATTTCCATTACTTACACTAGGGCCGAACTACAATTTGCCAGTTCGACACAACGTGGTTCATCACAATGTCATACCAGCCCATCTCTCCGTGTCAAGACCACGCAGACTAGATCCACGCCGTCACAATGCCACATTTGCAGAATTCCAAAACAAGGTGGGATTAGGGAATTAAAGGCCATCTGCTTCACCTGTTTCGTGTCTTATGGTAAAAAATAAAGTTCATGATTTACAACCATGTAGGGATTATCGGCGATTAAACACGGTGACATCACCTGATCGCTATCCGATACCACACATTGAATCAAAATGTTTACAAACATCGATCTTATCAGAGCGAATCATTTAATTCCCATTGCACCGTTTATAAAACGACAGTTACGACACCACCTCTTCAAATTCATCCGAATCCCATTTGGTCTACGAAACGCCGTTCAAGCATTTCAGCGCTTTATGAACGAAGTCGTTCGTGATTTTGACTTCTCTTCCGTCTACATGGACAACATTCTTGTAGCTTCACACTCTGAGGAACAGCTCTTCCACAAGCTAACTGAGTTTGATGTTCACATTTAGCGCATTCACTCTTGATATCTCAGTCACAAGATCACCCCTAATGGTATTCTGTCGTCCAAAGAACGAAATAACGCCATTACGGAATTTCCAGCTCCATCGTCAATCAAAAGCATACAGTGATTTGTCGGTATGGTAAATTATTACAACCGATTTATAACCAAATTCGTTGAAGAAATACTCGCACCAATTTATGGTCACTTGGCAGCTTTACTCAAAAAGCCCAAGACAGCCAAGAATTTCTCTTTGCCCGACGAATCTCAATAAGCAATGAATTAGAACAAATAACATTTTTTAGCACATCAACTGCGCAACCCAAAACTCAGTCTAACTGCAGTCTTGCAACAGTATAGTAACTAGTATTGGGAGCTGATGGGATTATTTTCTGGGAAGAAACTACCGGATGCTGAAAAGAAATATTCCGCATTCGAACTGGAATTACTCGCAATTTATCTAGGCAGTTAAACACTTCAGATATTTTGTCGAGGGTCGGGACTTCACTATTTACACCGACCATAAACCTCTGACCGGAGCAATTCAGTCTAAAACTGAAATTAGTGCAAGGAAATCTCGCCACTTGGATTACACAAGTCAATTTACCATGGATATTCAGCATGCTCACGGACATGAGAATGTTGTCGCAGATAAACTATTCGTCACTACCGACAACGATACGGTCACAGTCGAGACACATTTCGACTTAAACAAAATAATAAACTTACAAAAAGCTGACATAGAACTTCAGAATTTACTTTCTGGTTCCGAATGTTATCTGGTCTCGAAATCGTATATGCGAAACATATACATTACATAACATTTCGCATCTTAGTGTCCGTGCAACTCCTAAATTGGTTTCTGCTCGCTACTTTTGGCACAGTATAAACAAAAACGTAGGCAATTGGGCTCAGTCTTGTTAATCCTATACCAACGTGCTAAAGTCCAACGGTACACAAAATCACCTCATGGACAATTTGAAATTCCACCTGGTCGATTCGAACATGTTCATATAGATATAGTAGGACCACCTCCTCCATCTAATAGATATTCTTATTTGCTCACCTATGGCGATCGCTTCACTTGCTGACCCGAAGCATACTGCATGACAAATATATCAGCTACAAACATTGCCATCACATTCGCTAATAATTACGTATCACGAATCGGCGTGCCTCTTCAGATCACAAAAGGTCAGGAAACGTAATTTGAGCAATTTTTTTTATTTTTATTCACAGAGTGAACAAAACTCTTTGGCTCACATTGGATACGCACAACGGCTTACCACCGTCACGCTAATAGCATGGTCGAACGCTTCCATCACCAACTCAAAGTTGCGCTCACGGCGAGAAGCAACACGATTCATTAGAGTCCGGAAATACCAATCATGTTACTTGGAATCCGAGCAACAGTGAAAGTAGATCGGAAGTGCCGCTCATCACGCGAACTAGTTTATGGTCAAACTATTAAGCGGCCAGGTGAGTTCTTCGTCGATAATCTTCTTTCACCAATCACAACTTCCGACACGATCATGTGAAAATAATCGATAAAACTAAAATAGTAAATTGTAGTAACTTGCATATCTCCCGTATTTTTTTTTTTTTTTTTTTTTTTTTTATCAATTCTTTAATTGGGTGCAGAGCGGACTTATTAACGGTCCTAGCTCCTTGTAACTGTCAGAGCTTCTGCACCCAAACGAACATAAAGAATAATTCCAAAATTGTTTAGGAATTACCATAGATCACTTAGTACCAAGGCTAACTAACCCAGCTCAATGTTTTTCGATCTAAAATATCGAACATTCAAAGAGAGATAAGTAACTTTTTTGCTGATCATTTCATATGTGCTGGTTGCTAATACTTCTATAACTTAACTCTAAGACGTCATTGATTTCTGAGGATGAGGTTATGGCCATAACGAATTCATTGGACATTAATAAAGATACAAGCCTTGACCAGCTGCCTAATTTATTCTTAACAAATCTCAAAGATGTTCGTGTGTTCCTGTCCTGATCACGTTATTTTTTAAATTATTGATATGATAAATATGTCTTGCTTTCCATTTAAGTGGTAAGAACCATTTTTGTTGCCTATCTGTAAAATTGTCACCATTTAAGCGGTCAGCTCAAGGGCAACTGGTTTGTATTTACACCGATTTTTCTAAAGTTTTTGACAAAATTTCGCACCATATTTTATTTTGCAAACTTAATTCTACTTAAATGGTTTTATTCCGAGTAAAAGAACTCAACGTGTAAAATGTATGCCATCTTATCGAATGGTTTTGAACATATTTCAGGTGTTCACATGGGCCTATTTCTGGTTCCTTGATGTTTATGCTTTATATTAATGATATTTCAGATGATCTGTAACTTTACAGAAATGTTCACACGACTGGAGACATTGAAGCTTTGGAAGTGGGTCTAACCGCCATTTATAACTGGTCTATCGAAAATCATCTAGCACTGAATGTCAAGAAATGTGTAAAGGGTTTAATGTGTGTTATCCACGAACTATAAAATGATATAAGGTACTGCCTCAACTTAATTTTTAAGTTATTGTAGTCAACTAAAATTTGTTACTCAAGTTGTTTGATTACACGGTTTCAAATTTTTCCGGCGTCACTATTTCCGTCAAATATTTTATTAAAAAATGTTTCAATAAGTTTAGCGATCGTTAAATCCTACATCAAATTACTTTTACTCTAGTATAACCGACATTATAATTACAAGAAACATAAATATATGGAACGAAGACGTAATTAGCACAAACATGATTTATCGGAAATGAAGGTTTCATTATATTGCACAACAAATCGATGTAATCACAACAAAAATACATAAAAGATGATCACCAGTCACAATCAGCGTTCAAAATATTATGAAATTTAATTTCAACAATTATTTTTTGCTTTGTACGTACATTTTATAATAATGCATAAATTGTAATTAAAAAAAATAAATTTTATCGGCAATACCACAACAGAAACTTTCTTTAACTATACCATCGGCGGGTTTTATTTATTAATAATAATTGGAGATCTGTTGTGCAATTTGGAAGGTACATCATCAATACAATTACAAATATCAATATGTATAAATCAGCTGTCTGTCGACCCTTATTTTCAATTAAATATTTCACCTTTGCGTAAATAATTGCGGTATTCATTACAATCGTTGATATATTATGGTAACATTTTGTGATGATCGCACTGCACGATCAACCTTTAAAAGAAATTCGTACGAAAAGAAAAATCGTCCAATTTGAAATCGTAATTTTTCATTTTGTTTAAATAAATTGTTATTATCGGTACCTATCGGTACATCCGTTTTATATAATCACAATATTTATTGAGGTACCGCGTAAAGGTTAAATAAAGATGCTATTAAATTCGAAGATCAATTTATTTAAGTTACTCGTATTCGTATATAAAATAATTTGTTGTTGTTTATTATAAATATCAACCACCATGGGGAGCTCGCGTTTATACAAAAGCACAAAAAATAAAAATAAAAAATTATAAATCATTAAAACGTATACCTACCAAAAATATGTTTATAAAAATTTAAATAAATGATCAATTTTTAAGATTATTATTGTTAAAAACAATCAAAATATATTTAATGGTAAAATTAATTTAATAACACTAAGTAGAACCGATTGTGCGCCTATAAACATGTGAATTGCCTTGTATTCAGATAAAAATAAATGATTTAACTAATTTGGTTGACATATTTTGTGACATTTTAATAAAAAAAAAATCTCAGACAGGCGCGCTTATTACAAAAATTTATGACAATGTGAAATAAAGGATAAATCAACCTACAAACATACATATGTATACATTAAACATTTTTTTTTTTATTAATTAAATTAATTTTTTTATAGCTGCGGTCTTAAGAATTTTATCGCGCGCGCTGAATCTTGAATACATATTTTGTATATTCGCGCGCCTTTATACAAATTTTTAATAGCTGTAATTAGTGTGCTGAATTGTATTTTTATTATGTGGATGATGCGCGGTGGCAAATATCATTTTGTATCTTGTATGTATTTACATATTTAAGATGCGCATTTTAATTAAATTTGCTGTTGTTTTTTTAATTTTAATTTTGGTGATTTCAGCGGTGATAATGTTATACTTGGTTGTAGAACAATTTTAGTGGGTGGATGTAGGCGTCTTTAAATTTTAAATGATTTTATCTTAAGTGTAGTTTTAACCTTGTTCTGTAATTTATCTGTCTGTACATGTAATGTTTTCGTTTTAGTTCTGTTGTATCGTAAATTTAATTTGATTTTGTTGATAATTTTGATTGATTGATGTAAAAAATTTTGTTGGTTTTAGTTATATTATGTGTTTTCAAACCGAACCAGCTTCGATTCTTGGCTACATAGCCTCTTTTATAATTTCGCAAACTCAGAACTGTATAAGGTTTGGGATTTCAGCATTTATTACATTTTTAAATTCACCAACTACATAAATAACTTTTGACACGCTCTATTTTGGGCCAAAGCTCAACCTTTGGCATCTGGAATTCAAGTTTAATAGGAATAGGAGACTCAACATCTAAAATAAATAAATGTGTATCAAATGGTTTAAAAACAACTTTTTTGTTGATCTGAGTTTAAATAATTACAAGTAAACCCAATAACATGCTGCCTCATTGTACAGTATTAAAAATGTTATTCTTATTTCTGACAAAAGAAAAAAAAAAATCAAATTAAAAATAAGTAAATTTTATAATCAATATTAACCGACCGAGTTGGTCGGACAGGTTTATTAGATGTCGGCCATTTCAATCTAGATGTATTACATGCACAAATCGAATTGTTTATAAACAAAAATTTAAAATGAAAGATAAATTTCTTTGGAAATTGGCACCAAGCCTCAAATTGTGGTCCAAAAAATAATTCATCTCCAAAAAAAGAATTGATCTTTCGTTCGAAGCTATACAACTAAAATTTGTCGGTATACATTGCAATTGGAAAACATTAATTGTCGACTATTCTATCATTTTCGAATATTCGAACAGTTTTACTTTTAAAGTGGTTGTAGCGCCATTTTGCCACAGCGGATTTTTTTTTAGCTATTTTGATTTACTTTACATACGACAAAGGTAAAAATTTCATAAATTCTGCAAGAGAGGAAATTTAATGAAAATGGAGCAATTTTCTAGTTATTAAAATTTCCACTGTGCACAAAAAGGCGAAACCAGTGAAGTGTTGTTTACCGTATGAATTAGCGTATATACATTATACATACATAACAACTATATGTACATTATTACATTAAATGCATACAAAACGATTTTGTTGTTAATCACTTATCATTGTCACCCAGCCATTATAATCTCGTCAAATTCAATTATCCAATTTAAACAAACATTGACATATTAAATCGATTACTTGACAGCGATAAGGAAATGAAGATAAGACATAAGTATAAGTAAGTATTTAATTTGAAGTAGTTAATTTACAACATCACATTAATAAATATTAAATGTCAAAGAAAATGGTTCAGCCTTACCTAAATCGATTACAAATCTTAAATAATTACCAATTTAGGAAGTCATTAAAATTAATAGACAGCGAGAGAAAGAAATTCCGCTGTTTTGTCTTTTATACACTCAAGACTCAACCCAAGTATATACAGATACACGTTTATTAAGGTAAACATATTTTATTGATACTTGACGATCACAATAAACAGAGAAACAACAAAAAATGTTTCATCGAGAAGCCAATTTTTCACTTGTGTTCCGATTTGCCCCACAGCCAATTTACCTATGTAAAACTGAAGACTAAACAAAACTTACGTTTAATTACTTCCCACATAAAATATTTCGCGTAGATAATTCGTTATGTAATTTAATCATAATTATTGTAATTATATAAAAAAAATTTTTTTTTTTTTGTATTGTTTGATAAAACTTGAATACAAAAAAAAGTCTTCACGAATTTCAAATTATGAATATAATAGAATCTACTTATTTGATTGTAGATCGATTAGACTGCGGCCGATTATTTTTGTTGAGTCATGATTACAGTCATATTATCCATTTTTGGAATGTATATTATGTATTGTATACCTACTATATACAAAAATATATTCAAAGTGCCTCAATCATGAGCTTTTTAACCCAAAAACAACAAAACAACATAAATATTTCCGGAATTGTAAACTCGGCTATTATTGTCGAATTATCATAATACCGCGGAAAATATGATTGATCGTAAACAAGTGAAATTGGACAAAAATCAAGTGTCGAGCGCCTTCAGTAGTACGTAAAGTGAATGTGACTTTGCATTTCGTACCTTTATAAAAGGTGGTACGCGATGATTGTTTCACTTTTTGTTATTATGTACGATCTTTGTATTGATTGATTTGAATTTCCGTGATTTAGAAAATCACTTTTACTCTTGCTATTTACTTCAATTATTTAATACTTTGAATGTTGTGTAATAATACTTCATGGGTATGGGATAGCGGTTGGGCAAAACTTGTTAATTGCTATTTAATTCGTTTGCTTTGGGGCGACGTTTATAATTCCCTAAGATGTCACTTTTACTATAGACTGTTTCCTGGTAGCGCCTATTATATTCATCCTATTTCATTCAGTTGTGACGTCTTTGCTCTTCTGTATATTTTATTAGCCTTGTCAATTCGCATAATTTGTACGACTGATTAAAGAGAAGCATTTTTTTGTTTGTATAGTTAAATATCGATGTAAATATCAAGGTGATCGGCTAATGATAGAAATTAAGCGGAAATTTTAACAACTTGCTCATCGTAATATTCATTACATAAAATTGTACTTTTTGGGTCAAGGCTACTGATTTGATTGACTATAAGAAAATTTTAATACTCACCATCATTAATTTTAACTATACAATGACCGTCTTACAAAGGTATTGGCTAACTCGATACCTATACTTAAATATTGATAAAACGAAAGGTTTTAAATATGTTGTTTGCTACTATCATAAGTTGACTTGACTTTATATATTCAAATGATTTTACAAAAATTAATATTTAGACTGTGTCCGAAACCTGTGAACAACATTTTTTAGAACAAATTTATGACATTTATTTTTTAGTACGAATAAGATTGGTCAAGAAAAAAAAATCCGCACTAATGAACGAACGAACGAATCGAATGAAGGCAACCATGAATCCGCCTTTACATTTTGTTTTATAATAATCAACTCAATTTTATAATGCAATAACATCATTTGTTTATTATTTCAACCATCAACGTGATCAGTCGTGTTTTTTTTTACTTATTTAAATTATTTTTGTTCTACAAAATACTTATTATGTTGGTTATTTGGAATTCGCCAGTAACCACTATAAAAACTGTTGGACCGAGAACACTATCAACTCATAAATAGGTATTTATGTAGTAGGCTTCTATTATTTGTATAGATCATGTTTTCCGAAAGAGGCAGCACGATTGTTGAAAAAGTACAGAACGTTTTCCAAAAGAGGCAGCACGATTGTTGAAAAAGTACAGAGCGTTTTCCGAAAGAGGCAGCACCGTCAAAAGGGAAGTACAGAGCGTTTGCAACTAGATGTCACTACACAATCAAAAAAATATTTCTGACGTTTTTCAAAAGAGGATAGTCAAAATCAATTTAATTATCACATATTAATAATAATCACTTTTATATCACGAAAATATTTTTGTTTGTGTTTACAAAATGCACACATAAAAATGTCGTACAATGTTTGACTGCAAATATTTAGTGACACCTAGTGGCATTATGTGAAAGTTGCTTGTGTTTTCAGAGTTTTCCGAAAGATGGTAGCTCTTGCGGTTGTTGAAAATTTGACATTTAAACATGATCTATTATGTAATGCGTTCTCTTATCGAAGATGTTCAGTCAGTAGAATAACTATAAAAGGAAATACAGTAACATTTATAAACTAAATTGTTTGTCGAAAGATCAAAGTTTGATGGCGAATTGGCGAATGTAAAAAATGATAATCATTTATGGATATAAATTGAGGCACATGAATCACCATTATATGAAACAATTACAAGCAATTACTGATCCGTTTGGTGATAAAAAGTTTCCCGTTGGTGAAGGAAACCTGTGTAGTGTGTATACAAGGAAAACAAGCTAAATTGCCTTTTAAATGACCTTCACTATGATCGACGATTTAAAGAGGGAAACTAAAATACTGGCTTTACGCACTGATAATGGAACCGAGTATGTTCTGCAACAGTACTCTAAAAAATGGTTTGCTTGCATCTGGTCAACATCAAATTATAGTTCCATTATTACACCGAAACAGAATGGAGTAGCTGAAAGGATAAACCGCTCTATAGTGGAAAAAGCAAGTTGTATGCTTTTTGATACGGACCTAGCGAACAATGTTCCCCGAAGAGAGGATTGAATGAACAAATACCTGCAGAAGTATGAACATCAGAACGTCCTGACTTAACAGTTTTGAACATTATTGGATGTAAAGCTATGGTACAAATTCCAAAACCGAAGCGTAAAAAATGGGATTTAAACTCAGAAGAATGTATCATCGGTGGATATTCCTTAGATACAAAATGATATCGATTATATCAACCAAAAACAAGAAAAATTATAGTAAGTCGAAAGATGGTAGCATATAGATGAAAATGCGGTCGAAGAGGGGGATAAGTGTAGTGTTAAAAACAGTTTTATAGAAAATTTATGAGAGAGTACAGAGAGCAGCGAGAATTGTTTGGGTTTCGAGGATGTTCTTGAGACAGTATAATCCACTCTAGCAATGGGTGTTCAAAATGGAGATGGATGCTGATGACAATATTCGTCATAAGGCTAGGCTAATAATTAAAGGTTGTGCTTAGAGAGAGAGAGAAAAGGCATTCATTACAACGAAAAATATGCTTCAGTTGTTCGTTTTAATTCAATAAGGTAATTAATTGCTTTAGCTGTTATACTTGAACGGGACATTGATCATATAGACGCAGTCACCACATTCCTTCAGGGAGAATTACAAGAAAAGATTTAACTGCTTTCAACCTCCAACGGTTTTGTTTTTGGAAATAAAGTATGTCGTTTAAAAGAGGCAATGGTCTCAAACAAGCAAGTATAGAGCTTGGAACATGAAGCAAGATGCAGTTTTAAATCAAATAGGATATACAAGGTCAAAAGTGGACCCATGTATATATAATATTACAAGATAAAAAATGAGAAAACGATTATAGTATGGCAATCTACGTTTATGATTTTCTAATTTTCTCTATCAGAGCTGAATCAACGAATTAAAATAAAGGACTTGGAAAAAGCAAAATCATGTTTAGGCTTAAACATTATTTGGAATCGAAATCAACACAAAAATTTAAGTTGATCGAAAGCGATATATAACAGGGGTTTTAGAGAGATTTCATATGGCAAACTGCAACTCTGTTTCCACTCCTTCTGAACCGAATCAAAAGTTATCAAAGGATATGTCGCCGAAAAATGGTGTATTAAATTGGAGGTCAATTGTTAACTATGACTGTGAACAGTGTCTTATAGAATTACTTGCTCCAGGACATCTTTTGATTCGACGGCCCCTCATTGATGCTGAAAAAGTGGTCGCAGGCTAACAAAATGTACAAATTATTCTGCTCAAAATGGATACTATAAACATTCGTTTAATTGTTTGAGTTAGCAGTACTATGTCCCATCTAGGTACTCAATCCTTTTTGAACAATTTCAAAATAATGACCATTTGATGTCTTTCTCGAATATACGGCTTAGCAAGACTATTTTAACACTTCCCCGTAATTTCAGAATATTCTCGGCTGTTAAAAAATCGATGAATCGAACATTTAACCACTCCATAGAAACTATTTCTGCGTTATACTGTGAAAGTTTGATCATTTGACCCGAATCATCAACTTAATTTCTCTATGTTCCTGTCATAAATCCTAATAGAAATTACCACTAACTGAGGCAAAGCCATAATAAAATTCGGGTTTTCGTCCAATGCATGCAGTGTTGTTTGATTATTTAAACACCTCTTCACTATCGGTCATTACAAGCACAAAATCAATGAGAGCATTAATAAATTCCAACTATGCAAACAAATGAATACGACTTCCGCCTTTATAGTTACGTTCTGCGATGATGGATAATAGCCGATGGGGCATCATTAAAGTAATCGACCATTTAAAAATTGGAGGCCGAAAGAGTTCTGAGAAAATTACGTAAGCTACAATCAACTACTTTTTCCAACAAGTTGATTTATTTTTACCGTAAGAAATATTTATACAGAATATTAAATTATATATCGTTATTATAGAAATAAGTTGGGGGAAATACTATGCAAACCAGAATTACCAGCCTTTAATAAAAGTAAAAGTACGTAGCTAATGAGACATCGAGGGAATGCTCAACCGATTTAAATCTTACGATAACTGCACATACCAAGTCTATAATCATGATCTTCTACATTTTATTCGAATTACAGTGATTGTTCATAAATCATAAGTAATGATAAGGTGCCTTTATATGTAAATGCCACTAGGTCGACGTTAGGTTACTAAATTGTATTTTTATTGAGAAATTAACATATTCTAAAGATGATAGCATCGCACCTGAAGTTGGTATAGCTCAAACAATCTGCGTTGGAAGAACCATATCCTGTCTCAAGTAAGGGATTTCAAGGATGGGCGAACCATCTTGGGGACCTCTTCAGATGTATACAATTATAACTTAATAGTTGTTTAGCTTGTCTCATCCTGGTGGAGGACACCCAGAGTACTTTCCTTCATTTTTACTCGTAATTCTAATTGCCTTTAGCCAGTTGGCTTTTGGAATAGTCAATGCTATAGACTTTGTACTAAGAAAAGTGAATTTAGACCCATTCTTGCATAGCACAGCAATCCGCTGACTGCTTCGCTTGTACTACATAGTGGTCGGTAGACCAAAACTGATAATTTTGATTTTACCCAGTTCTTTCTGTGATGTTACAGTAGCAGCCCCATGCCGCCGGAATTATATGGTTTAGCTTGTTAAAATTTGGCTTATTAAAATCTGGCTTTTGTTTTGGCTAATTATGTATGATGAACAGGTATGGAGAGCTTGCTCAGGGTCGAAACCGGGTTGCCAAATTGTTGATATGGACCTTTGTATTGTATTATTTTAAAAGCAGTGTATTAAAAATAAAATTCATATCGCAGTAACGCAGTTTAATTTAATAAACATTGGGCCCATTCGTAGCATAAAATATTTTCTGGCAATTTTTTTTTATAAATAGGTAGGGAAACTGATATTAAAATCAGGGAGGCTTTTAGTGTTAATGCTAACACACAAAAGGGATGTGTACAATTTGTGGAAGGGCGAGACTAACTTAACCAATTTAAGAAAAATCACGAAAAATTGTATGTAGAGTCAAATCAATTTGAGGTAACCCAACAAAAATCTGTTGAAATATCCTCAAACAAATTAATTGCATCCTAGGTCGATCCGATAACAAGTCCGCTTTTTAAGGATTCGTTAAAGCTTGTCGTTAAAGATATGTACTTTCGAGGAAAAATATATGTCAGCTAATATTGTCCCTTGTAAAACTTGTACGAAGTTCATCAAATCGGAATAATGAAAAGGTACAGCGTTTTGTCTCCAATGCAAGATGTAATTAATTTAAGGTCTATTTTGACTTATTTGAAGAAGACGATTCCAGCGACGATTTCCAAGCTCACATAGTTTTGTGATGAGCGCAACGTTGACCCTTCAATAGGAATAGTTATTTTTCAGAGATGCATATATGTTATGGCGAGTTGCAAAAAATTAGGACAATAATCAAAAAATTGGCTGAAAATATAGCAGCTAGTAAAATTATTGAACAACGATGCAATGACAGAAGTTGTATTCTTGGATCGTCGACTAAAATCGTGTAAGGAACCTTGAAAGGAACCATAAGAAAGTGACAATAAAACATTTGAAGACTGTATAGCATGTAAAACGTTAGCAGTAAAACAAAATATTATAGGGATTAGAAGCTTATATATAGGATCATTGTTTTTATTTAAAATTTAAATTTGATACATTTTCCAGATTTGTTAAACTGTTGCTCTAAATGCGCCATTAGTTACTGTTGAAAAAACTTAGATAGGGCCTTTTCCTCGGATACTATCTAACCAATTTAGATGCCGATTCATCATCGGACGAAGAAAAGGAAATAATTTTAGTTTAGTCGTGTTTAGCCAGTATGGAAATACTGGCAAAACATGAAATAGTATTTTCCAAAATTATGGAAAATTACTTCTATTTTACAGACGTGCCATGCAGTTCATTTCGAGCGAACTTTTCCGGTTTAAAACTAATTTTTAGTGAGCAAAAGAACAAATTTAACTAAGTTAATTAGAAAAACATATTGTTTGTGAAACTAAATAAAAATATTTTCTTGTATTTGTTGGTTTCTATGGATTTCTGATCCATAGTACATCTTCAGCTTTTCGGTATTTGTACGGTATTTTGATTTTAGCAATGGTCGTAGAGGATACAAATTAAGATTGAAAGTGGGAAACCGTTCCTTGATATCCTCTGCCACACTATTATCATGAGTGACAAGTGTTCAATATATCAGAAATTTTAAAACTTCGTCCTACCAAAGTTTCCTACTTTGAGCAGATATGTCTGTAAATACTTAAGCAACATTTTTTGCTCCAAATATACATATAACTTTACCATAATTATCATCGAAAATACCTAACTCTTTTATTCCATCTCTGCTTAAAATTCTTCGAATAATTGGAGACTATTAATCGATTAATCGAAAAATTTGAAATTGTGAACAAAAATCAGTTCTTAAAATTTTTCTTTCCACTTTTCTGTTATTTAAAAATGGAACATAAATTGGAAAATTAGTGCAAGAACTAAGTTTATTTTGTTGAAATTGGATTTTTGTTCAAAAAGCGAAACACAAATAAAAATATCCCTAAAAAAATGTTGAAATAAATTAATTTTGAAATATTTCAGGTAAAACATGAGTTATTAACATTTTTAATAAAAATAAAAGTTTTATTTATGCCCTAAATTTAAAGCACCTGAAAAATGCACAATACACATGATAGTAAATGCACAATACACATGATAGTAAAAGTTATCTTTAGTTTTAGTGTACTTCAGATGCCTATAGGTATTTACAAAAAAATACGAAAAAAATAAATTTTCAAAAATTGCAATTTTTAACATTCTATGTTCCATATATAGAGTCCATGGTTACAGACAGTCTCTAATAAAATATTTATTTTAAATTAATTGGGTTTTTCAAATCATGACATGCAAATTGTACAAATTACCAAAATGTCCCGAACACTGGACACACTAGTGGTAAGAGATTGCGAGGGAATTTTGTTTCCCGACGAATTAAATTCTTTTTTCTTCATTTGACCTTTACAAGCTAGGATGAAAACTCACTTGTAAATATAAAAGTGGTTCCCGGCACGTGAAATTACCTTTTATATTTAAGTTTTTGGTAAGAGTTGGAATAAACGCGACCACAAACATTATGTCTTCGCAATTGGAATCAAAATGAATGTGTCCATTTATTTTACCATCGGTTTTTAATCAAAAAAGAAGTATTTCTTCATGGAGAAGATCGGTCCTGTACACTCTGTGGGATTTGTGAAAAAATAAGTACTAAAACGACCATGTTTATGAGATAAATAATGGTGCATATCATTTTTTTCATTATTTCGCCTTTGATTTAAATAATTTTAAGTTTTTTGGTCTCCAAATTTAGTATTTAAAAGAAAAATTATTACTTAACCCAATGACTCGGGTCCAACAGATGATGATTTTATCTACTTTTTATTTTCACGAATTTCAAAAATCCGCTTTATTATTTTTTATTCTTTTAATAAATTTTAGGTAAAAATAAAATAAAAATTGTATATTCACCCAGAGAACTACCCGTTTGCGACAACCGAATGAATTGCCCTACCGAATAATTCGGTCCTGTATAAATTTTAATTAAACTTTA
This sequence comes from Tipula helvola, assembly GCA_963556165.1. NCBI lineage: Eukaryota > Metazoa > Arthropoda > Insecta > Diptera > Tipulidae > Tipula > Tipula helvola. The sequence goes on from OY744483.1 coordinate 6,900,321, forward strand.
CGATAACCTCTTTGTTGTAATTGTTTATCAGAGCTGAGAAAGAAATTGTAACCGTCCCTTTTTAGTTAGCCTAAAGGAATTAGCTTAAATAACAAATATACTGTATTACATGACCGACCATCGGTTGAGCATAGTGATCATTCGGTTGAGTTAATCGAGGTAGCTACGACCAAGCTACAAAAAAATACAATTCTCGCTTAATACCTTAAGTATCAAGCAGAACGTACTAACTTAGCGAATTATATTCACTAAAATCAAAAAAACCCCAGGAGAGACCTCATTTGTGTGTGTATTTAGGCCAACACGAATGATTAAGAAGGTAATGATATGATTACATTGGACTACAATATTGTTCTCGCAAAGGCATTAGTCAGTTTGGTTTGTTCGCAGTTGACACAAAAGCCACATTTAATTGGTGTAACAAAATTACGTTTGTGGCAACTGAAACGAGGTTGATACTTTAAAAACGATTAGGCGCATTCGGTTCTTACAACGAACGTCTAGGAAATTAGCATCAACTGAGTTGAAGATTTGGAAACGAAGTTGTTGCAACTATCTTTGCATTAATGCCTACCGTAGCTTGTTTGTACTTTTACATTTCAGAGAAATGTCTCAGCCACAAAACATTTTAATAACTTAGTTGGGTTATTTTTGAGAGTTCGGTAGCTTCGATTATAAACAAAATGAAGAGTCAGCCAAACAACTATCGAAGCAAGTATAAGTAAGGAAAGACACATCAACTATAAGAAAGCATTTTGTAAACAATATTACAATCGAACCTTTTTTGCGATCACTAAAATGCTGATAAAACCTTTCAGCTCATAAAGATTATAAGGGTGGAAAAATATACCTTTTCAGCACGATTACAATACTCCAAGTAATTTGAAAATATTATGTCAACCTTCCCAGAGTCAAATATTAGGACACTTTTAATAAAACGAATTAACTCAGATAACTAATTCAGATCGAGCTTTACAAATTTTGTTTCTTGCCTCCTGCGATCGATCGCAACCTACCCTCCCAACAAGTAAACTTATGACTTTCACAAAGCGACTAATTAAAATTATTTTGCAATTAAAACTGCATTGTAATCTGCAACTTTGTCCTTGGTTATTTACATATATGTAAATTTATTTGTTATTATTATATTATCGTATAATATCTAACTGACAATGATAAGCCGCTTAAACTTGAATTTAAATTATTATCTGACTTAAAATAGAATTAATGCATCACAAGAATTGCTCGTATTATTAAAAGTAGTTTGATATGGACACATTGGTTGTCCTTCAAATTGATTTGTTATACTTATACTGGATTAGCCGTTTTAAGCTTCGTTTTATTCAAATTTAATTTAGTTTAAAGTCGATCAATTTATACATGAAGAATTTTCTTGAGCAATAACACTACTGAAGTAACAATTGTATTTGGGGCATAATCTATTAATTTATTAAGAAATTCTGATGTTCGAATAATGCTCAACTCTGCTCTACTGTTCGGACTCAGGGACGTTCGAAACGTTGAGAAAAGTGGGTTTGGGCAAGTCATTCCTAAGAATCCTGATGAGCCTTGTTTTCAATCTTTTTTTTACATAAAATATTTCGAAGGCAGTGACAACATTTAAAAAGAAGGTCATTAAACGTTGTGACCGTGCCACAAACAATAGTTTGCGCTATATGGACAAATTTGCTTCGTGACAAAAATGGATAGAATATTGGTGGTGGGATAGCATACCAACGCTAGATATCAACACTAATTTATGTCTACTATTACAGAGCAAATAGATGAAAATAGTTTGAAATTCGCTCTTCCTGGATGTCCTAATATAACCAAACCTCTCATGTAGTTTGCAAAGAAGTTTTAACTTAAAATAATAATTTTTGAAATCCGTTAACTGTACACTCCAATTTCATAATTATGATCTGGTCAGAGAGCATAAATAAAATTGCATCAACTTCCTGCCATCCCATAATTCTATATAAATATCTCACAACAGCAGCAAAAATTATTAAACGCAAGTCCAAGATTTTATCATGTACATACATATGTACATATGCAGAAATTTATGCGACGATCATTTTCAAAGGAAATTGGATAATTTTTTGTTGTTGCTCTGTGTTGTACACTCGCTTAATATAAAAGTACCGCGCGATACACTCATTATTATTATAAAACACGAACAAACATTTTAACGTCAACAAATCTATTTCCCTTACGTGACATGAGACACTATATTATGATATTTATTTACAAAATATTATTGCACACGTATATGTATATAACATCGTAATATAAGGTACTTACCGTATAGTAAGGTAAAAATTTTGCATTAAATTTCTCGTATGATTTATATTTTCTCAATTTATCGGAATATTTTCCGTTTAGTTTATCCAATTTATTTGTTTTTATGTAATCCCATTTATTATTATTATTATTATTTATATCACTATTTGTATTATAATTTATTTGTGATTGAGCAATTGAATGTGAATTTGTCACAAAATTGTTGTTGTTATAATTTGTTGCGGCTGATGTTGAAGGTGATGGAACAACAGCGACATATCGATTACCAACATTTGGAATATGATGGACGGTTAGTGATGGTACACTTGGATTTCCTTTATTGTCATTTGGATGTGCAATTATTTGATTTGTATTCGGTACTTGTGGTTTTTGATAGCCCGAATCAATATCATTGTATTTGGGTCGAGATGGTGGCGGCAGGACATATCTGTGAAATACAATTATTTAGAAAAATATTTTACACTTTTTTTTTAAATTTAACTTACACATATGGATTTGAATTGGGAATATCATTGCTTTGGTCTTCCCACACGGCGGCCGGTTCCCGATATGGTTTTTGTGGAATCGGCCGTTGTGTTGTGGTTGGTGGCACAATCGGCCCCTTATTTGTATTCCAATCAACAATTATAGCATTACACGTTGTAATGAATACAATTGCTAAATATAAAAGCGACTGTAACGATATAAAATAAAAAAATCATAAATAAATTGTAATTGAGATGCCCTCTGGCCAAATTATTGTATATATAAACAAATATTGATGTCGGTATGTATGTCTAACGATTCGGATGATTTAATAAATCGAATTTTTATGTTGTTTTTTTGGCTCTATACTTAGATGGGGAGAAACACTTGTTCATACACATGAATTACCATTAACTTGCATAATTTATTTATTTATGGGAATAAGGTGGTATCAATGGCATTTGTTAAATGCTTTACAGCACGAATACATTATGTTTATGTATTTCTGTATTGATGTGAAGGCTGCAACATAAATTATTTTTTTCTTTAACGAAGATGATGTAACAAATTAAATCACTTTCAGTTGGAGGAGGATGCATAAACTATATACCTATGTATGTAGCAAAATACAAAGATTATAATCAAAATTGTATCTTTTCATAAATCGCGGTTGAAATATTTCTGTTAATACATTTCAATATGAACACCTTGACTTTGTTATTTAATTTTCAAATATTTTGTGGAAGTCATAAATTTTATGAAAGTGTATTAATTATAAGAGGTTTAAATGTATTATGTATTATGAGAGTGATGGATTGACATAGTTGCAAGTCATTATATTGTTATCTGTGTTTTATGTCTTTTGTGTTTATTATACATAGTCGGATGAATATGGGAAATTGTTATATGCGTGCTTAAGTGTTTTAAAAAATCTAACAGCTAACAGCACTTCGCAGTCATTGAAATATGATTTCTCCACTTGCTTTAACAAATGTATCAGTTAAGTCACAATGTAATGAAATGCTAATTAACCTCTTTTATAAGGTAATTATTGTACTTTGCAGGGAAACACGTGCATGCTTCGATGTTAATTTTGTTAAAGTCGAAACCACACTTATGAGTTTGCCGAAATTTTTGTATCTGTAAACCTTATAAATGAACTGGTGGCTATTCTATGGCCCACGACTGAACCAAGAGAGTTCCACATTCCTATGCTCCTTAACCGAAACGCAGCAGAACATGCTGTGCTAAGAATGAAAGAATGTAGCTGTGGAAAGAGTAGAATTGGTTCCATGGCAAGAAGGGGGGTCGAGGCCATGGCTCCTGTAATGGCCCTACAAGCAATAATTTGTAGACCATTAAGTTTAATGATTGAAGCATTTAATTTAACCACTGGCCACCATATACCATGGAAGCATAAGATAACATTGGTAGAACTAGTGTTAGACCAGTTAGACCCCAGGATTTTCCAAAGTCTCGTCTACACTGCCTAAAGATGGCAGTCGATTTTTTGAAGTTTATACTCCAGGTGAAATTTCCAGGAAAGTTTACTGTCCAAGAAGGCACCTAAATACTTAACGTGGTCGGATCTGTTAATCGGCCTCCCGAAAAGTAAAGGCACTGTTAGTCCACCAATATTTCGATTCCTGGTAAATATAACCATATCAGTTTTATAAGGATTAAGGTGTAGATCCTTTCCACCACACCACTACACCACAATACGTAAGGTATTCTGCTTTAAGTCGGATAACACATTCAGGTGCTTTCCAGCACCTGTAATACATAACAAGATCGTCAGCAAAGCTTTGAGCAAGAAAGCCTAACTGCTGAAGTTTCACAAGTAGATCGTCAATCACCGAAGGCCATAACAGGGGTGAGAGCACACTTCCCTGAGGACAACCTTTGGCAACTTTGACCTTCGAACAATTTTAAATGATTTTGCATCATTAGTACTAGAAATTGATATGGTTGGAGATCACTGGAGTTTCTTGAGAAAAATGTCTCTCTGCCAAATGGTGTATTGCCCTACGTTTGATTTAAAATTTTCAGGCTGCCTGGGCTGGTATTCCACAGTTTTTCAAGCGGAACTAATTACAAATAAACATTTTGTTTTCTGTACAGACAGCTTATCTGTGCTGAATTCTTTGGATAATCCCTTGACTGTGTCAAAATTTGTTAAGAACTGTAAACACTTTTTACATATTCTCTGTTCTAGCAATAGAGTGACGATTATGTGGGTTACTGCCCATTGTGTCATTGAGGGCAATGATGTCGCTAATTCTCTAGCGAAAGCTGGGGCTGAGTTTAAATTCATCGCTCCCGAACCAGTTGTTTTCTTACCATTTAATTATGTTAAGAAGGCGATCAAAAACTGCGCTGTAAGTGAATTAAAATAGCAATGGCTTGCTACTTGTAGTTGCCGCATTGCCAAACTTTTTATTAGTGGACCTAATCTGAGGGCCACCAGGGTTGCTTTATCTCTTAGCAAGAAACAGTTGAGAGTCTTGATCGTAACATTTGGCATTAACATCAACGAACAAAGCTTACTTTCTACTGTCCTGTAATCACGCTTACATAAGCTAAATGAGTATCAAAACTAATTCAAAATTATTTAAATTTAAAGAGGGAATGACTTAAATCTTAGTAATCGTGAGCAAAATATTGATTCAAACATTCTGCTAATTTCTCCGAATTGGCTGGATAGAGCTTAAAGCTGCAGCTTATTCGCTCGAAACCGTTAACACAGTTTTGAAGGAGCATAGAATGCCCTACTGGTGGCGCCCTAAGGTGGTTTCACATAGTCTAAACATTTTTACTACAACTTGCTTGCGAGTAACTCAAAACGAGAATTGGGATCAGGACGTAAAATTAATCCTGAATTTTTTCAGATGCTAAAATAAATTTACAAAATTTGTTCTTTATCAGGATAACGATTTCAATTTTTGAGTTAATCGAATTTAGTCAAATCCGGTGAATTTTTGAGACGATATTTCGATAATTTTGCGCCTTTTATTTCGCAGACTCTATTTTAGCCAAGATCAATGAAATGTCCCCAAAATTACGGAACAAATATCAGTTGAAATGCAAAGAGTTTCGTTAATAAATTCTGAAATGGGATTTAAAATGATTGAAATCTCTAAAAAAAAATGTTGAACATAATTTTGAAAGAAACGGATGGGGAAATAAAATTTTAACTTCTAGAAAAATATTGTATGCCAAACATTTTAATACAGAATTCAAATTCTGGAATTTAATTTGAAATATAGTTTGAATGTAATTCAAATTAAATTGATGAACTTTTATCAAATTTTAAGTCATTTTTCTTTGGAATTTTGATCATCGAATAATCGAAATTTAAAATTTGGAGAAAAATCTTAGTATTATGGAACATAATATGTAATTTTGAAAATTGAGAATGAGGATGCTGAATTGTTTTAATTTGGTAAGAGGATTTTAGAAGCCGGAATATAGTTTTCAAATAAAATATGTTAATAATTTGAAAATATTTCACCAGACTATTCATATTTTTGAATATTTCTGGTTTTTGGAGGTATAGGAAATAGGAATAACTTTAAATTTTAAAAAGGATTTCGTAAAAAGTTCCAAGATCAAACTTACTGGTAGTTGGTACAAACTCTCCAGGTTCTGTTCTTTCCGTTTCTTTCTTGGACTAACGCTGTATGTCTAATGTCGATTTTTTTAATAAGACATGAGGTAAACCATGATTGTCACCGAATGTTATTGCTACTTGAATAAAATAGCCAGGTTTACTACATGAAATTTCCATTATATTTTTGATTTTTGTTGCTATTTGCGTGCAGCCAACCAAACAATACATCGCTTAAATATAGTGCGATTGGATCTGAAAGAACCGCATTTCAATTTCGATTGGGATTATGGGTTTCGGATTTTATGGTTTAGAATTTCTAGATCTAATCACTTTCTAAATTTAGAAACCAAAGCACTGCCTATATTGGACCCAAATGAAAACCAAATTGGACCAAAGAGCATCCAAGTATTACCATAGAGAAGGACGTTCAGACACTCAACCCAAGGCATATCGCCCAATTAGCTTCACATTCTTTCTGCTGAATTCTATAGAAAAAGCTTTGGATCGCCAAAAATGAAATGAGAACCTTATATGAAATCCGCTTCCTCGGAATCAATTTGCATATCAGTCCAGTAAATTGCGATTACTAAAAAAAATCCCCTCTGTACCTTTGTGGACAGATAGTGGAGTAGAAAGACTACTGACTTTCTAAGTAGCTATATGGTGTGATGTCCAGAGCTATGCAGATATCTGGCGATCGTAATCAGAGAGAAATTTGATAAAATCATCTTCGACCACATGCAGGCAGCACGCATCATAGTCTGGAACTAGTATGTCCAGGAAGGGCTTAGGAGGACAAAGCTTGCACTTAGAGTACGTTAAACAGTACTATGGTTTAGAACTCCAAAGTAATTAAGTATCTAGGAGTTATCCTGGATCAAAAACTGAATTGGAATCAACATTTACTTAAAGTTCAGAATAGAGCTGGGCTTAATTCATGAATTTTTGAAATAAAATCCCATTTTGTTTACCAATTCCATTTATTTTTAAGATTTAAAATTTGGCTCAGAATTTGACTATTAGCTGATTATGTAATTCGAAATAAAAAAAAATGTTAAGTAAAATTGATCGAAGTGATTAGGGAAATGAAATAGTAACGATAGATGAAAATATGGAAATATCAGATCGGAAAATCAATTGATTGCACAAACGGAAGAATTTAGATACCGAGATACGAACATCATCAGATTTTAAAGCAAAAATATAAAATATTTGCAAAGTGTGTACATAAAGCTAGAAGCCTTGTAAATGTATAGTTGTATTTGGTACACAATGAATATGCCATCCCACATTCAACCTACTAATATTGGCCACGCTTCATGGATCCCAAACATACACAAAAAAATCAGCACACGATTACTAAACCTTCAACCGATATACTTAATTTTACCTTTACAGATTCATTTCCCTACAAAATCAGATTAAATTTCATCAACACATTGTAATGTTTAATTATTGTCAATCAATGTCGTTCAATCGCGTAAAATACAACAATAATATGTTATTGTTTACACTGTGTGTTTATTGTTATAAAACGACATACATGCGGTCTTTTATGTCGGAAAACGTACATACATATTATATACTTCGTTGTGTTACTATTACGTACCTACATGCAAATATATGTTAAAATTTAGCCTCAAGCAATTCGCTAAACATAAAATAAACTTATTGAAAATGTCGTGTGAGGTAATTATGTTAATGTGTACTGTATATATCTAGTATATATGCATGTGCGACAAAATGTACGAATCGAATTACATATAGCTTGTGCCCATTATTATACTTATTAGATAATGCGGACTCATACCTCAAATTAACCATCCTGCATGCATTTTAATTTTGTGTACAATGCCTTTAAAAAACGTTTTTCGCGTGCATTGAATTAGAAAAATGTTTGTACATTATAGTATATTTATACGAGTCATGTAATTTGAAAGCAACAACATTAAAATAGTACAACAAAAAATTACGTTTTCCAAAAAGGTCATCGTAAGGTATATAATTTTATTTCACCCAAAAAAAAAACCAAACCATATTACATAAATTGCAAATATTGAACACGGTTTTATAAACACTTCATCAAAACGTTTAACGAATTATGTAATAAAATATTTGATTCGATTTTATGGTTAAGCGGTTCGCTTATGTATATCGAAATTAAGCACAACAAGTCAATGGGATGGGTCAACAATTTTATGGTTATGCCGATTATTATATGCGCGATGATTATTATTATTATAGGTTGTATAAACATTTATATTTTATTGCGGTCAATTATCTTAAATAAATGCGGTTAACCCTTTCTTTTACATATGTATATAGGTATAGGCTTGAACATTTTATTGACGCTTAAATATTATATTATTCAAACACCGTAAAATCTGCTAACATCTGACATTTCAAATGCGGCTTAAATTATTTATTTATTGCGGTTGTCAAAATAAAGTGTTAAAAATAATTGTGTGTAACAAAATGAAATTAATTAGATTATTTATAACAACAATAAAAATTTAGTGATTGATCAGCCGTTTAGAATGCCCTTGAATTTAATTTGATTATTTTTACACTTGATATTTATGAAAATGTTTTCGGCTTTTTATAGACAACATACTATTTGTAATGACATACTCATTATTTTCGATTTGGTAAATCAGAAAAATAATGGAGTCATACTCCTAATCAGGGTTGCCATATTGACAGATTTATCTGTTTTTCACAGATTTTCAATTGGCAAAACAGAAAAACAGATTTTATGTAATATTTACAGATTTCTTGGAAAATATTTATTCGTACAGATTTTTTAAGTCAGAATCTATATGTATAATTCTTCTTCTGTCCAAATTATGTTTAAAAGGAAAACTTGTGGATTATGTTTAAAAAAAATGTTGATTTACTGAAAACTGTTGATTTACTGAAAATTTAAAAAAATGTTGATTTACTTTGTTGTGATTCTAAAAATCTAATGTGGGTTGCTTAATTATTTTATTTATTTTTTTAAATTTAATTAGTTTTATTACTGAAATATGTGATTATTTTGTGGTTTACTTATTTTTATTTCAAGTATGTACATGAATAAAGAAATGCAAGCCATTTGCCAAACATCAAATTAGCTTTGTTAAATTATTTTCAGTATGTACAATTTTACCAAACATTTTTGGAAAAAACAGATTTTTTGCTCAAAAACAGATTTTTTTTGACAAATTTACAGATTTTAAAAAAAATTGTCTGGCAACACTGCTCCTAATATATCTACCCAGTAAAAGTAGAAAATATCAATCCCCTCCCCCTTTTCTTTCCCGCAGAGTTAACACAAAGTGTATCGACTCTTAAAAAATTAGAAATCTCTTTGAGCTTTCGTGTTGGTAATTCGGTTTCGTACAGAAAAAGTAAGGTCTACTCTTCAGGTAGCTACGACCGAACTACAAAAATTCAACTCTAAATTTTACATTATATGTAAAACTAGAGTGTATCGACTTAGTGAATTATATTCAAAAAATCAAACTCAAAAACCCAAGCAGAAATCTAATTTGTGTGTGTATCATGCCCACACGAATAATTATGACGAAATTTAACCAATTGTCTGAATATTATGAAAATGTTTTCGGCTTTTTATAGACAACATACTATTTGTAATGACATACTCATTATTTTCGATTTGGTAAATCAGAAAAATAATGGAGTCATACTCCTAATATATCTACCCAGTAAAAGTAGAAAATATCAATCCCCTCCCCCTTTTCTTTCCCGCAGAGTTAACACAAAGTGTATCGACTCTTAAAAAATTAGAAATCTCTTTGAGCTTTCGTGTTGGTAATTCGGTTTCGTACAGAAAAAGTAAGGTCTACTCTTCAGGTAGCTACGACCGAACTACAAAAATTCAACTCTAAATTTTACATTATATGTAAAACTAGAGTGTATCGACTTAGTGAATTATATTCAAAAAATCAAACTCAAAAACCCAAGCAGAAATCTAATTTGTGTGTGTATCATGCCCACACGAATAATTATGACGAAATTTAACCAATTGTCTGAATATTATGAAAATGTTTTCGGCTTTTTATAGACAACATACTATTTGTAATGACATACTCATTATTTTCGATTTGGTAAATCAGAAAAATAATGGAGTCATACTCCTAATATATCTACCCAGTAAAAGTAGAAAATATCAATCCCCTCCCCCTTTTCTTTCCCGCAGAGTTAACACAAAGTGTATCGACTCTTAAAAAATTAGAAATCTCTTTGAGCTTTCGTGTTGGTAATTCGGTTTCGTACAGAAAAAGTAAGGTCTACTCTTCAGGTAGCTTAGACCTTACTTTTTCTGTACGAAACCGAATTACCAACACGAAAGCTCAAAGAGATTTCTAATTTTTTAAGAGTCGATACACTTTGTGTTAACTCTGCGGGAAAGAAAAGGGGGAGGGGATTGATATTTTCTACTTTTACTGGGTAGATATATTAGGAGTATGACTCCATTATTTTTCTGATTTACCAAATCGAAAATAATGAGTATGTCATTACAAATAGTATGTTGTCTATAAAAAGCCGAAAACATTTTCATAATATTCAGACAATTGGTTAAATTTCGTCATAATTATTCGTGTGGGCATGATACACACACAAATTAGATTTCTGCTTGGGTTTTTGAGTTTGATTTTTTGAATATAATTCACTAAGTCGATACACTCTAGTTTTACATATAATGTAAAATTTAGAGTTGAATTTTTGTAGTTCGGTCGTAGCTACCTGAAGAGTAGACCTTACTTTTTCTGTACGAAACCGAATTACCAACACGAAAGCTCAAAGAGATTTCTAATTTTTTAAGAGTCGATACACTTTGTGTTAACTCTGCGGGAAAGAAAAGGGGGAGGGGATTGATATTTTCTACTTTTACTGGGTAGATATATTAGGAGTATGACTCCATTATTTTTCTGATTTACCAAATCGAAAATAATGAGTATGTCATTACAAATAGTATGTTGTCTATAAAAAGCCGAAAACATTTTCATAATATTCAGACAATTGGTTAAATTTCGTCATAATTATTCGTGTGGGCATGATACACACACAAATTAGATTTCTGCTTGGGTTTTTGAGTTTGATTTTTTGAATATAATTCACTAAGTCGATACACTCTAGTTTTACATATAATGTAAAATTTAGAGTTGAATTTTTGTAGTTCGGTCGTAGCTACCTGAAGAGTAGACCTTACTTTTTCTGTACGAAACCGAATTACCAACACGAAAGCTCAAAGAGATTTCTAATTTTTTAAGAGTCGATACACTTTGTGTTAACTCTGCGGGAAAGAAAAGGGGGAGGGGATTGATATTTTCTACTTTTACTGGGTAGATATATTAGGAGTATGACTCCATTATTTTTCTGATTTACCAAATCGAAAATAATGAGTATGTCATTACAAATAGTATGTTGTCTATAAAAAGCCGAAAACATTTTCATAATATTCAGACAATTGGTTAAATTTCGTCATAATTGATATTTATGATGAAGAGGATTATTTATAACAAATAGTTGTTTAATGCGATTATATTGAATTTTTAGCAAGCTTTCCGTGACCTCCAATTTTTGTTTTTGTATATCCATGCCTTGACAACTGTTCCGTAATCTGATTTTAGTGTATTAACCATCGCAAACTATGATGCATGGAATTGTGAAAATTTTACAACTTTAACAACTAGTAGCATCGAGAGGATATTCAACTCGCAGGCTTTTAATATACGGCAAGGATTGGTTTGGCGAAGAAACTTTTATCCGGGTGAATTGTCAGAATCAGACAAACAATTCAAGAAGCACAAAAAAAATGTAGATGCTTGTCTACAAGTCGGGCTCAACCAGTGCCAAAAGCCTGGCTATTTTAGACTCTAGACGCAGCAAGCAAAACCGATTCAATCAATGAATTTAGACGAAAGTGTTCAGACCAAAAACTTTTTTAAACCACCGAAAGTTATAAGCAACCAAACGAAATTCACCAATAATCGCTAAATTAAGCGTCAATTGGTAAGATGTGCAGAAATCAACAGATAGAACTGCAAGATAACACTGTACCATATTTGACGGCAGACAGATCTATACCGGGAACATAAAACAAAATGAAAGTCTCAAAGCATTATATAAAATAAGACAGACAAGTGATGAAAGAGAGGTTCCAACAATCTTTGACTGAATCCCAAAATTGGCTCTACGGTAACAAATTACAAAATGCGAGGGGGATCAAGTTTCTGGATGAGAGATTTATTAATGTTCCAGTTTGGGCAATTCTATTTGTTAGGTTAGGTGAAGATACGGTTAGAAAAGACAGCAGGAAAAAGTCCCCCTCCCTCTTCACGTTCAGTAGTGTCATCCTTCAAACATTTTTATTAAGATTTCCGTTCAAATTTAAAGGTGAAAAAGACAATGTAAATTTAGCGCAAATACCTATTGAAGCAAATCGTTCAATTTCCAAAAACCGCTATGGAAAACTTATTACTCACATCCATCGCCATCAATGATTAAACAATTCAAAAGTTTCTAAGAGCGTAGATTTTGTTTAAAACTATAATCTAATAAACAATTTTATCTTTTGGTACCCGATTTCACAACACAATAGCCAGTGTCCAGGTGTTATTTGAAAAATTCATGTTAAAATCGAGGAGCAGTCATATTTACTAGAGTAAATAGTTTATAAGCCCCTATATCTAGGTAGCATTCAATTGAAAATTGCAATTTTTAAGTTTCATTTTGAACCAAAATTCTTGATCTGGTATATTCATAATTCATATTTCTTTGTACAGTGGTTCTTGATGAGTATATTGGACATAATGTACAGTGGACTTAAATGTCTTTGAACTATCATTTCATTTTTATAAATAATTGAAATGAATAGAATTTGAGACAATATATCTACAATAGTTGATAGGGCATTAAGTTTGAAATGTGAAATATCGAAAAATTGATAAATTTGGTGAATGTGTCTATTATACTATAAAACAATGAAGCGGTTCATTCGGAAATCGGTTTTTTATAATTTCGTAGGGCGTAGTTAAAAGGTCAAGTATTATGTTTCACGCAGAGCACGCGTATTGAGAAAGAATTGTAAGTAACAAACTATATATTATATAACATAAATATTAGAGAACAATCATCATATTGTGTCGTCTGAAGAGTCGTTATATGAAAACTGTCGTCACATAGTTTGTTGATAATTTTTCAACATGCAAACTAGCCGGAGTTAACCATTTCTCATTTTTATCCAAAAGTACAACAAACATTTGAGGTATCCAGAAAGTAAAAGTAAATGTGCTAAATTCGTGAAAGCAGATGGGTCTTTTTAAGAGCATGTGAAATATTTTTATTTTATTGAGCCAATAATTAAAACCAAATTTTTTAAATATTGGCTTAGGGCTCTTTTAAATATTTTAAGAAACTTAATTTCTGATTTAGCTTTCGATTCCTATTCGGAATCATTCTCAAAAGCGTTATGAAAACTCTATATCAAAATTGTTTCTTTATGCAAATTTTAATTTTACAAAGCTACCTTAATAAACCCATTTAGCATAGAAACGCAGAGCCTAGACAATTTATTTGTAAATCAATTGATACTCTAATGCTTTTCATGTAAAAAGGTTGTACATTTATCAAAAATAAATGTTATAAAATCGAAGTTTTTCATAACATTTTTGAGAATGACTCCGAATGGGAATCGAAGGCTAAAGCTGTAATTAAATTTCTTAAAATATTTAAAAAATTTTGTTTTATTTTCAATTATTGGCTCAATAAAAAAATATCAAAGTTTCTTCGAATAAATACGGCAATCACACCATGAAAAACATGTAGTCATTCATGGACGTGAGTTTCCATCTGGCAAAGCTCATAAACAAGCAACATTTCCTGCTACAGGTAGAAGAGAAAAAGTGTTTCCCAAAACCAGGAAATTATAAAATAATTGTAACATAAATAAGGATATTTTCCAACGTTTGGAAACAAAAATTTATATTCGGTGTAATAAACAACGAAAATACCGAAACTATAAAAGCAATAAAAACAACAAAACAACAGTTTGGTTTTACTTAACAGGTTTATTGAAGAAACCTTACCGGTTTACATTTATGCAGCAGTCACATACAACTACCATCTCAATAAAATTACGGTGAGACAAAGAAATATATTTAATCAAATCATACAGGACAGTTTTAATAATATAACGAGTGGTTTACTTTGTAATTGCGATAAACGGCTTGTAAATTTTTCTAATATCGATCTTCCGTTTAACGTTAAACTCGTTTTAAGTTTAGGAAATAAATTTTGTTCCCCAACTATTGGTACTACAATACCATTCTTCAAAATTATCTCAGATGTTGAAAGTGCAACTTTCGGTTTGAATGAAAATGTCCGTATTAATATTCGGAATAATTTGATAAACATTTTAACAAATTTCCAAAGCGGTACAAATTCACAAAATTTAACACAATTTGAAAAATAATTTTAGGTAACGTAAAACAAACTAAGTCATTTTTAAGAAACACCCCAAATATTATGGCGACAAGATTTAGAGACAAAGAAAAAACTCACGAAATATACTCCAAAATCCATAAACCAAATTTACCATATAGGCCAAATGTAAGTTCCATAGCCGGGCCCGCATATTCTTAATCATCATTTTAAGATTTCAAAAATAAAATCAGTAATGTAACCATTACCCCTAATTTTCTGTTAATCTCTTTAGATGTCACCTCTATATTGACTAATGTCGACAGTCAAATTGTAAAAAATATTATTAGTCAAAACTGGAGAAATATAAAAAGAAATTCTAAATCAAAATTAAGAAAAATATTTTTTTTTACTGCTTTGGATATCGTTTTAAATAATTCAAAATTTTCTTTTGATAACAAAATTTACAAACAAATTTTAGGCTCACCCATGGGTTCCCCATTAAGTCCCAATATTGCAAATTTATTAATGGAAAATCTATAGTTTTAAACTCTTTCGATTTTCACTCATTATTTTACTACATATATGTTGATGCCGCACCAAGAGATAAGATTAAATATTCCCTACAAGTTTTAACTCAATAAACAAAAGAATAAAATTCACTTTAGAAAAAGAAGTAGAGAACAAAATTTTAAAACACCATTTTAAGAATTATAATTTTAAAATTGTATAGGCCCGCAGCCACAAAATTAAATGACAAATTTTTTTTAAAAATGGAAGATGTAATACCGTCAAAAAACATTCATATGTATGTATAGGCAAATCAACATACTACACACAGGGCAGACAAATCAGTTTTTAGAAAAACGGATTTACCAACACAAAAGAGGCACAAATCCAAATATAAATCCAAACATTAGTGTAATTTCATAGCATTAGAAAGATACAAACCATTTAATCAGTTTAGATAATATTAAAATTCTCGAAAAGCAAAAAAATTTAAAAAAAGATCGATTTTAGAAATGTTGCACATTAAAGCAAGTACAAATTCTATAAACATTGTAGAAGATTTTGCGTATATTGGTAATTCGTATGATTTGTGTATCTAAGTACACCAATACCTCACTTTGCAACGGTAATTCGTTCCATAAAAATGCGTCTTGTAAATAAAATTGCGACATAATTAAATAACCTTGACGTATTTCCAGAACAGAAACATTTAAGTAGCGATGCAACAAATAATTTAAGCAACGCAAAACTTAAATTTGGTAGTAACAAATGTACCGTCGCAATTCGAAACGTCGCAAATCGGGGTATTGGTGTATTTGCATCATACAATTTATTTTTGATAAATGTCCAACCTCTTTACATGGAAAGCATTAGAGTACAAATTTATTTTCAAATAAATTGTCTAGTCTATCTCCTATGCTAAATGGGTTTATTAAGGTAGCTTTGCAAAATTAAAATTTGTATAATAAGAAATAATTTTGATATTAAGTTTTTCATAAAGCTTTTGAGATTGATTCCGAATAGGAATCGAAAGCTAAAACTGTGATTAAGTTTTTCAAAATAAAAGAGCCCTAAACCAATATTCAAAAGCATGTTAATTGAGAATTTATTCAACTTCTGTTCCACATTATACCATGCTAATTCATATAACAATTCAAATATGGTGTTTCATTTGACATTTTAAACCACACAAGCAGATAAAAGATCGCAGTACACAACACACAAGACACTGAAGAAAAATATCGAGATGCTTTAATCTCACATGATTTTTCTTAACGATCAATAATTCTATGGAAACCCATTACAAGAAACAACCCAAATGGAATTAAAAGAACGGGAAGAACTCAGGCACGTATAATATGAGCAACAAGTACAACAATCACGGAACAAGCTTCACACATATTGGAAATTAATTGCATCATCAACATACACTGAGAAAAAAAGCTTTGCGTTATTTACTATTTTGGCTGAGTAAAATAAAATTGTTAAGTATCACCAATCAATTTTAAAGGATACAGTGCCCTGTAAAAATTTGCAGTGTACTATTTACAACTGATTGTTGATCATTAAAAACCATGCCGAGTAATTTTATGAAAGATTGGAAATAATGATGTCACAATATAGCTTGGTAAATTTCAATAAACTCAGTGTTAATACGACATGTTGCAGTTTATTTTGTTTTGTTTTTAGAATTATTGGTAAATAACACAAGCGAATGACGAGTGAACATATTCAAGTACCACAGGTGCTAAATTTCTTTTGAAATGCAATTTACAAAGCTTCTTTTATATTTGTAAATGTTTTTTAAAATATACTATGAGCTGTGTAAAATAAATTTTGGCAGTTAATATTCAATACTGTAATGTATATGAAAGTACTTTATGGAAGTACATTCAGAATTTGTTGTTGGTAATATACTTATTAGGATTAGTAAGCAAGTGCAATATTTATACATTTATGCTGCACTTGTTCAATTTTAGTTTTTGTTTAGAATAAATTGCTAAGCATTTCTAAACTTTGCAAATGATTTTTAAGCTTTACGGTGGACTCAACCAATCATATCATGTATATTATATGACTTGTATGATTTTGTGTTTTATTTTATTTTTGGTATCCAAATAAATAAATAAAAATTAATAGAAAATCATTCTATTTGTGAAGGTAAATCTGTGCAGTGATATTATAAAACATATACAAAAAATTAATAAACCAGTTTACACCACGATACAATTTGTGGAAGTTTTCTGCTTCGTCTACAGAGTTTTTATCAATTCAAAGGTAAGTTTGGTAAATAGTAAATATATTAGTTTGGATAATAAAAGCGGTCGCTATTATCTTATGTGCATATTGCTCTCGTGTTTTTAATTTATATTCTAAGTTTGGCCACGCTGTTATTTTATAACATAAAATAATGAAATGTGAAAATGTTAATCCAAGATTTTACTGTTGTATTATACACTGTTTGTATTGTACGCTTATTTAGTTTTTCACCGCATTTACTTGAACTCAAAGTGACTCCCTCACGAGGACATTATGTACTTAATATATAAGTGTATATAAAACACAAAGCCAGCCGTAATTGTAAAACTGCGAGGGTTTTTGCCTTTGTTGAGTAAAATTAACTATGGCATTTTAAATTCATATAAAAGCTTCTAAATACTTACATTGCGCTGTGTAAATTGGTATTGGCAGTTATGAACGTTCCGATATTATATTTAAGTAAATATTTATTATGTACTATATAAAATATAATATATGATTATGTCTACAAATATACTTAAACAGTACAATATTTAAAACTATGTATATATGTACATAATATCAATTAGTATTCATGTACAATTATTGTGTAAACCTTTCTTTTCAAATTAAATTATCTACAGATGATAAGGGCTTGAACTGGTGTGCCATTTGAAGAAAATATAACCCATAACACTCAACACCTGATTATCACAACCATAGCGAGAAATTCAAGTGGAAACATTTCGTTGGAAAAAGAAACACGAAAAGGTAAATTAATATCACTGATTGAATTTAATTTAAATTACTAGAAATGCAAACAAGTGTATATTATAATAAACAATTTTTTTTTGCAGATACATAACTTTACATTTGGTTTGTTCTATCACACCAAACTTAGTGGACATTCAAAAAACACTGCAGATTCCAGATGAACCATTAGAAATTCAGGGATGCTCGGACTGGCTTTTAGAAGTACATAGAAACAATGTATTAATGGATTTAAAATAAAGTTTTACTAGTTTTCAAACTAAATTATTAGTTTTATTTCAAGTGTATTTATGTAGGCATACGAGTATGTCGGTTATATATATGTTACTAAGCGATTAGCGATATATATATATATATATATATAATATTAGCTAATCGCTCAGTAACAATTGCTTAAGCTTAGTAAATTATTCATCGTGAATATTAGTCATCGTTTAGTAAAATTCACCATGCTGTGTAAATTTTAAATTTACCAATTTGACCAATTAGCTTTCTCATTATCACCAAGCGCTTAGTAAATTATTCTTAATTCACGTTAACTGTCATTGTGACATTTACTAAGCAGTGCAAATTTAAAACTTAACTTTTACTGAGCCGAATTTGGTATTTGCTAATGCTCAGCAAAAAAAAGGCTAAGTAAATATCATTTATGTTTAGTAAATATAGCAAACCTAAACAAAATAAAAACATTTGGAACTTACTAAGCGCAATGTAATGTTTGATAAGAATTTTATTCGATATTTGAAAAGCGCTTAGGTGGCGCAAAAGTTACCACTTTTTTTTTAATATTTACCACGCTTTTTTTTTAATATCGCAAATCATTTCTTTCAGTGTAACCACAATTGCCTATAGGCTGATCGCTACGATCCGCTGACAAATTTGTAAATTGCTCTCTTAACCAGAGACATTTGCATGTTGCTTCACCTACATATTTGTATGGTATCTCGCCTACTGAATTAGTATTCAAGGAAATTTAAGGGTCTAAACTATTTGACCGAAGAAAGACAACGGCCTTCGACTACCAACAATTTTCGTGCTGCAGAAATAATTTTGAAATCCTTGGAATATAGAGTGACCCTAAACCTAGTACTCTAAATGGTACCATTGGATTCCTGATCCAAAAATAAATGGAAAATATCTTAGGGCCGATTGTATGTAAACCACTAAACGAAAAAAAATCCGAAAGTAAGATTAATCACTACTCAAGGATTTTACTTTTCATCGATTGTATGAACGATGCTAAATAAAAATGTAGCCTCTCTTTTATCGCAGTTTATCTATGATGCACTTTATCTATGACATTTACATACTTTGTTGATGTTTATTAAAATTATTTTTTGGTTATTTAGAGGAAATAATAATAAATTAAAGTCTATTTAATAAACGTTTATACGAGTATTTTGATAAGGTAAATATTAACATCATTTTTAATGTACATAATATTGAATTTAATATGATTTTGCGTGTTTTAAGATGGAAGAATCATCATCATCATCGTCGGATTCTGAAATTTTCATGGAGGTTAGAGATTTGGATTTATCTGCCGACTTAATATTTATAAAAAATACAATAATCCACTCGAATTTCATTCGGACGAGGAATTTCGATGCAGATATATTGTAAATATCTTACAGGGAGATTTACAATATAGGAATATGAGAGGGCTTCCACTGTGCGTCGAGGATCAATTGTTTATTACATTAAGATACTACGCCACAAAAATTTTTCAAACTGTTCTAGGGGATTTGTGTGGTGTTGACACAGCAACGGTATGTCGCACTGCCAGGAAAATGAACGACGAAAATGAAGACACGGATTTTAGTGGAAAGGTGTATCGGTATATGGAAGCGGCGGTTCCCATCAATCGCAACTAAAAGCCGACTACATATATCTAACACACTGAAAATGATTGTTGCTACGGCGGTATTGATAACATTGCGGTGGCAAAAAGAGAGCCCGCACCGACTGAACCGGAGCTACAAGTTCCGAATATTTATATTCAACCGGTACCTATCACTCGAAATCAACTGGAAAGTGGTTCCGAAAACAGAACAAGGAACCTCATAATTGAAAATTGATAAATTATTTTGTTTTTGTAACAAAACATTTTTATTATATATTTAATAATAATTATATTTTTAAGATTACACGTTAGACATATAAAATAACGATATGTATGTAATTAAAATAATTCTAATTATTTTCTTTTTGGGTTTTTTTGTTATAATATTTAATTTTTGTGTTAAGGTATAGGTACTTGTTTTAATTTTTCAGTCTTAATAATTTCAGAGATCACTTTAATTTTCAAATTTTCAGACTTGGAAATCCGCGAAGCACGCGATTTTATTACGTTCAATCTGGAATTTCTAGCTGATGATGGCTGGAGTGTTGTGGTGGGAATTGGTGACGTTGTTTCATTTAATAAGTTACTAAACTCCTGAATCGTTATTTCAGGTTCTAAATCTGTGTGACGGTTTTGGCCGGATTCTGGATAATTCATTAATTCATTATCGAGCATTTCGACTTCGTAATGCTCGTCGTTTACATCATCGTCCTGAAATAAATCAAATATTGAAGCAATACTGTGATGAAGTGAATTAATATGCATATTATAAATTACGTACTTCAAATAATACGTCTGAGGAATTGATGTTTTGAAGTGGGCGAACAGAAGCTTGCACGAAAGAATATAGAGGATTTGATTCACTCAATTTGACTTTGTAAAGGATACCGCCCGCTTTGAACCGTTCATCGTTTTCTTCCGCTATTTGTTTTCTAAATTCACCTAATTTATTTCTGAAAGTTTTGCGTAGCTAAGTTTCACTTTTTTTTATTAATATTTTGTGAATTTTAAGCTATTGTAATTTTTGTCCATGTTTCATTTTTCAATCTGTTAGAAACCGCGTCGGTTTTTTTACACAGCAATATTTTTTTATATTTTTCTACACAGGAGAATAAAATTTCAAATTCCGAATTTGACATTTTCTTTCTTGTTGTCCATTTTTAATAATTAACGTTCTGTTATAATAATGTCTCGTTTGTACCACCCGGATCGGACTTTACATGGAAATGGTAATAAAATATAAAACTATCGTTTTTATAATTGGTCTCTGTAAATTGTCTGGTAATCGTATTTATTGTTATCATTTTCATAGAGCTTGGGAAATTCGCTAGAATTGTCAGATACTAATGGTACTAATTTCTTAAAAACTTTAAAATGTAAATTTTTAAAAAGAAATGCTTTCTGATTTTTGAATAAGAATCCCACGTTATTTTTTCAATTTTAAAAAAAAACAGATCTTGGGTTTTGTAGCACCTAAACAGATTATTGTTAAATATCATCATCACTAACCAACAACTCATTGTTGATTAATTCATTTTTTGCTACTGTAGGATTAAAAATATCTAGTTCAGCATAATTAATTCTCCCTGTAAGGCAAAATGTGCATAGATATCTTTCTACAATTAATACTGTCAATATTGAAGATCTCAACAAGGCGGATCAATGAAGGAGTATTTCCTGGCTTTCTTAAAGTTGCTCGTATTACCCCGATATTTATGATTGGTGATCGATTAGTGGTTAACAATTACCGACCAAAATATTCGAGAGTATAATTCACATAGCACTACTTGACCATTTAAATTTTAATAAACTTATCATATCAATAACAATCAGTATGGTTTCATTACAAGTTCTAGCACAACTACAGCTGCCTAAAATCTTGTAGAAGGAATCATGAGTCTCTGGAAAACAAATATGCAACTTAATGTTTATTTCTTGACTTAAACAAAGCTTTCGATTGTGTAAATCATACATTATTACTTAGCACATAAGATTGCCAGTTTTGGAATCTCGGGACAGGAGGCATATTGTCCGGATCGGTAAACATGAATTTCCGAGAATTGATGTCTCAGTTGGTGTTTCATAAGAATCCATTCTGGGCCCAGTTTTGTTTTTGATTTCTATAAACGATATTTTCAATTTAAATTGGCAGGGTAAGATTCAGCTTTTTGCTGATGATGCTGCGCTTAAACACAGTTCAGATTCACATACTCAACTTAAAAGTGAAATGATAATCAATAATTGGCTGTGTGTTAACAAATAGGCATTGAACGTTTCAAAATCAAATTTTATTGTATTCTACTTAAAACACATACCAATTAAACGTCTTTAATGTGCCCGTTACCTCGGATTACAAATTAACTCGCAACTTTTCTGGATTAATCACATAAATTATGTTAAACAGAAGATATCCCCCATCATAGGTGCCTTACGGTGAGTTGGGCGATTTATTCCAGATTCTCTTAAATCCAATTTATACTACAGTTTTATAAATTTCCATTTAATATATTTAATTCAAGTTTGGGGTTCTTCTGGCGATATTTATTTAAAGGATTTGGACCTACAAAATATAGGATTAAAGCGGTTAACAATCTAGCGGCATTAGCTCCAAGTAAATTTCTGTATAATGAAAAATCCTTATTCTTTTATCACTGGTTCATTATCAGTATATCATGGCTATCTATAAAATCAATAATTAAATTAAAAACAAAAGAAAAATATTGTTGAAAGGCAATTTCTGAATTGATTTATGTTTTGTAGTTGCACTTTCCTTGTCTGGCAAGGTTAACTGCCTGCAGAAATACTCTTGCAGTCAATTATTTATCTTCAGGAAGTCTTTGTATCTGTATGTGTGAATGATTGAGTGAATCGACATATTTGTCAAAATGACCGCCAGCAAAACGCACGAAATTCAGTTTATTGTTTTGCACTTTAAAATGAAGAGAAACAATTACAAATGAATTTTTCGAAAATGACGCAAGCAAACAGCCGTGTTTCAGACTGTTATGTAGCAACTAGTTATAAAATAATCTCTAATCGTACAAATTGATCTTTTTCAAGGTCCACCGCGAAGTTTATATTAATTAATTGAAGCAACAACACAAAATAATCTGGAAAAAATTTAAATAATACTTTCATCACGAATTCCGAAGCCCTCGAGTTTTAATTTTTTGCAACGCAATCTATTTTCACGTCTACTACACAAAACATTTAAGATCATGATTTGGTTCCAAATTTCAAATTAGAAAACTGCTATGTGTGTTATTACGGAAAACGGAAGCCAATTCAAACGATTTTCTTTAACGAAGTAACAAAGCCTACCTAATAAGGCAAGCTTAGCTACTTTCCTCTACTATACTAAAAATTTATTTCATGGACATCCCCAAGCATTTTTTTTTGTTCTTTGAAATGATCTTAAATCAATTTTACCAATGAATACATCCTGCTAAGTAGACCTAAATCGATTTTAATAGTTGTTTAAGAGAATTGAATTGAATTTTTTACAATAATTAAATGTAAAAACCATCAGTTTCTGTGAAAAAAAAATTGCAACAATTATTTTAATCAAAACTACTCAATTTAATGTTTTTTCTTTCGTATATGATTTATGTTTTTTCAATAGCAATAAATCAATCAATTTTTATTTAACCTTCAACAACAAATTGCGGAGATTGAACACTAAACAATATTACTATTAAAAACCAATTAAAATTATATTAAAAAAAAATGATTTAACACTTAATCCAAAAAATGCTAATTTTTATTAATTAATTTATAAAAATTTAAGTTTCCTTGTAGATGGTGGCTGAATTTTGTATTCTTGGCGCCTATATCCACATAGGTCAAAGTGTCGCAATAAGTGCAATAAACTAAAGCTCGAGTATTAAGCAATCGCATGCCATGTAGTACATACTCAATACTCATATAATTATATCGAAATTAAATTGGTAGCTAGTTATAATTTATAAGAGTACGCGCAAGCAAATAATCAATCAAAACTAATTTGACATTAAATTGTGTAATTATCAAACATGATTAGAAATAAATAAATACCAAGTGCATTTTAATCGCAATATTTAAAAAAAAAATTTAATAATTCCAAAAAAAAATTAATTTAATTAATTGTGATTTATTGGTATTATTAAATTGGATTTCAAAATAAGAGTTGGAATGTACATAGTATAGAAATAGTTAAGTGCTTTTACGGGGGACAAACATAATAGCACACATTAAATGATTTGTATTGGGTAAGATGGAATTGTATTTCACCATACATATTTTTGCCTCATTCATATATGTAAGCAGCGCCCTTATACATTTTATGAATGAAATTGGTTTGTTTTGGTCATCAGCATTTCCAGCAGGATTAATTTCCGCAAATACTAAACGAGATTATGTCGCACATACATATATGGTTTATTTCACTTAATTAACGGTTTTGTATTAAATTAAAAAAAATTATAAAATTGGTTAGTAAGGAAATAAGTGCGAAGCCAACAATTTTGTACATACATCGAAAATCGCCATTTTGTACAAATTACACCATATTTCGCGATACATTATTATGATCTTATTCTGTCAAAAAAATAAAAATTAATTTGAAACACATGCGGCGCAGTCGAATTTCAAACACTCTTCAATTACTGTTTGAAAAAACAATATAACGTCTCTGTTATATTCCACACACTCGCTTTAATAGGTAATGTTGATTTAAACGCGCTCGTAAATTACGAAAAAGTTCAAATTTTACATAATTACAAATACATAATACAAAAAAAAAACTGTCTACGATATTTTCGAGACGTATCAATCTTAATCATATATAACTTTGTAATACAGTACACAAACATATGTGTTTAAGGTAACTGTAATTCTTTTGAAATATTCTAATTTGTTTTATTCACCTTTCACTTTAATTTTAATTGAAATCAATTTACCCACACACATACGTATATTGTGACTTTAAGTGCGCGCGCGATACATAAGAAGTCATCCATTTCTATATAATGTGTGTGAAATATTTGTCTAAAAATTAGACAAGACTATTATTTACACAAAATTATTACAAAATTTAAATTTGATTTAATTTTCGTAATTGCTAATGTAGTGGCAGACATACTATTAATAATATTGCTTTTGTATGATTTATGATTTTGGAGTATCCATCTCTCTAGTTCCTAAAAGTCTAAATTAAATTTATATAATTTTCGCTGCTTTTCACTTTTCTACATCGTGTATTTGAATAGGGTTAGAGTCCGTTAAAAAATTGGCATTAGGTGTCGGTTCAATTACACCTTTGTATGTTTAGCAAATTAAACAATTTTCCTCTAAGGCTACATCGATAATTTTGAAATTTGTATCACCTCAATTGCAACACATGATTGCGAAAAAACTTAGTATGCCTTTTTACTTACTTATTCTAAGCAACATAGACAACAGCAAAAAAACCTTTTATCGTAAAACATTTCGAAATAATTTGTAGATTGTTTGCATACATTTAGGCGCATCATAAACTGACGCTAGGTGAACATTAGTTGATAATGAAGCCAAACAAATTTAAAAATACTGTATATGGCCAAAATCAGAGATGGACCATGGAAGCAAGCTTTAACTTACCGTTCATTCTGCTACAGCAAAGGCCACAGATTTGCAAGTACATATTCCGATACTTTACGGATAGGTTATGTTAGCAAGGAAGCGATATTGCGATGCTGCCCAAAATTTATCTACAAGCATAGGAATATTTATTGGTACGAAAATGTTGGGGAAATCTGTCAAAGTGCAAATGAAGCCACAATTTTATTCTAACGATATTTTTAGAAAAAGTTAATAATCCATTTACTCACTTCAATTTCGTAACAAATCAGCTCTCCATTCAAAAAAATGAACACGCTTATTACGAATAAATACAGAACAGCTAGATATTACATGACGGTATTTAAGTTGCAAGTTGTCTCATTAAAAAATTTGCCAGTGGAAATTTTTCAGGATGAAATCAATTGCTTGGAAAATTATTTACAGCACTTTTGCTAGAGTGGCTAGTTCCATTGCCCGCTGAGATAAAGATTTGAAAAGCCAAACGACAGAAAATTATTAAAAGGAGTAGTTTTTTACACTTCAAATTCAACCTTTTGCAAATTATATTTATGAAAACAAAATTTATTTCTTAATAATCCATTTAATTCCAGAAATATAAATTATTCTTATATTTGTTAATTTTGTTAAAAGCGATTTCCACCAGTTAGGGAAATTCTAGTTCCGAAAAAAACCAATTGGGAATTATAAAGAGCAAAAGTTTTTTCTAAACCCAATTGTTTTAGCTGATTGCCGATTGTCGTTTTACTCACGTCTTTTGTAGCAGATGGCTTTCAAAAACTCAATAACTGCGCAGACATTGCAGGCTATATCTGAGAAGTTAGCTGCTGTTATGAAAGCACACGCAATTTTAACTTCAGATCGTTGCGCTCAAATCAGACTGTTTTCAATTTTCTGATAACCAGAGTTCTCATCAGTCTCGGCAAAACTTTTAAATGTCGGTGATTTGGTAAATAGATCCCACCTCCTCGAATATTCTGGCTGTATTTCTTTTTCATTGGAGCCTCACTCTATCTGTACTATACTCTAATACTCTAAAAATCAAGATGCAATGTGTAAAGGCGATAAAGATTAATTTTACACATTATCTTATCTTGGCACTCTTAAATCGTATTCTGTAACAATTATTTTTATACAAATCATTATCGGCAACGTTCAGAACGATAAAATCTATTGTCAAAACCCCAATTTTTGATGTAGAGAGACATCTGTTTTACAAATACAACAAAAATTCGGTTAGAAACAAAATAGTCAGTTGTTAATTCATTCGTTTAGAATTATTTTAAATTCTGCTTTCTTAAATAATTATGATATATCCGACATTCAGGCAAATTTAATATTTTGTGCGATCAAAGTGACCGATCTGCTCCTAAGGCGAAACCATAAATATGTGCCGATCGAGCGTACGAAATTCGGTGGAAAAAAATTGTTAGGCACGGCTTGCGGAATCGACTTTTTGGATTGCTTGGGACCCAACAGACCCCCAGAAATGTTGTGCATGTACAAACGAGTTGCTGACATATGTTTTTCTAGCCTTGTTGTCTCGAAAATTGAGTCATTTTCGAGCGATAATGCAGTCATTTAAATGGCGCTTCCTTTTCTCTCCCAAATAGTCATACGAATCAATGTAACATGTTGTACAACTATACGTATGCCCAATTCATAGAAGGAATATGGGGTATTTCACGGAATCTATATGAGTGATTCCAACAAGAA
Source organism: Tipula helvola (assembly GCA_963556165.1). Lineage (NCBI taxonomy): Eukaryota > Metazoa > Arthropoda > Insecta > Diptera > Tipulidae > Tipula > Tipula helvola. The sequence continues at coordinate 6,927,800 of OY744483.1, forward strand.
AAAAATTATAAACCAGTTTGATTCTAGAATTACCCAACGTTTATTAATGCGCTTTCATGACTACATGATGACTGTAACGAGAATACATGGACGTGTACACAAAATTTAAATTTTTTTGTAGCACAAAAACAAAAGAATTGAATAAAAAACCCTCCAATGTTTGAATATTGACATTTTTAAGACCCCAAAAATAGATTGAATTGCTATTTGAGCATTATTACCTTTCAAACAGCAAACTCAATATTGTACAATTCTATTTTGAGTAAATAGCCGCATTTTTTGAGGCATAGTGATCCGGATCAGATAAAAGTTTGCATTGAAAACAAAAACAAACATTTACATTTTTGTTTTTGTTTGAAGATGATGATTTAGTTTTTATTAAACTTTTCGTATGCAAAATTTGCATGCAAACACTCCCTGAATATCAGTGCACTTGCGGTTAGTCTGTGACAAAAAGCTAAAAGGGCATAAGTCAAAAATTTGCATTTTTCAGGAAAACTTTTTTAAAATTAAGAGTTACTCAAACCGTATATGAGTTTTTGGAATTCTGGTTTTTGTAAACGCTTTTTACAGTTATTCCTATAGTTGCGGAATATTACAAAAAATTGATATGATATAAAATCGATTACGGAGATCTCAAAAATATAATAAAACGTAAAACTACATAACTTATGCTGTTTTGGGGTTCCCCACAGATCTCTCTTTATGTGGATAGTCAGTGTTGTTGAGACGAAAGAAAAAAGTTCCAACGTAATTTGCGAATTGTCATTAGATGAGATCAAAAAAATTTAAAAACTAGATGCAATGCGCCAAAAACGTGAAAACAGCGTCTTAAACAGGCTCAACGGACATCTCAGCTATGCCAAATCTACAAAAAGAAAAAAGATGCCCCCGAACATGAACTCACTAGGTATTATTCTCGATCAATCTTTATAACTGCAAGATGTAGAATAACTTCAAAAACTATACAATTTTTGACTGCACGACAAATCATTACAGGAATTCGGAACCGGCCAACCAGAACTTAGCCCCTTCTCAGTCTAAATCAGGTGGACAATCGGTCCAATCAGGCGACACAAAAAACATCAAACAACAAAGAAGTCGTGCGGCAGAACTGAGACTGAGAAAAGATTACGGCACTCTAATTCAAGTTCTAGATTCAAAAAAACGGTCAAGATTATTGCCGGGTTGAAAACCATTCTGCGACAGCGAGGTGCTGTCAACTCGTGGACACAAAAGGAACGAATTGCTCGGGCAGCTTAATGTAAATAAACAAAGAGTGAGACAGAAATACTTTCAAAATATTATAGAAATGTAAGAACGTATTAAATTATGGAAAAGTGGTTGAAAACTGGAGTAACAGAAAAAATGATGTTATAAAATTTTACTTGCGGGATGAAAATTCTTTACAAGCGCCAGGGTTCCGTGATACAATCAGTAAGAAGCAAGTTAAAAAACAAAAAAGATTTTTGTATGACACGGTCGATAACCTCTACAAAAAATACATTTCTAGTGTTGAAAACCCAGTCTCAAGATCATCTTTCTACAGTCTTAAGCCATTTTGGGTTATAAAACATAGCATTAATTCTAGAGACAACAGCCTTTGCAAACTATGTGCGAGCACTGTAACGAGAATTTGAACCAAATGACCTGGTACTATTGTTGGATTGTTGAAAAAATTGCCATACCTGGATCCAAAGGTAAAATTTATAACGTTGTGAGGACGACCCGTAAAAGATTATTTGTTCAATAGAAGACCTGATCAAGAAATTCCATAGTTCTGTGCCACAATTTTTTTCTCATTATTTTACAACTACGCACCAGTTCAAAGAACTCAGATGTATGAAAGAAAATCTATTGGGAAACGACGTCTATTTAATAATTGACTTTTCACAAAACTATGTATGCAAATGTAACGAGGTGGTTCATGGCGCGCATTTCGGAGCTTCCAAAAAACAAGTGTATCTGCATACTGGCAGGTTTTAATGGAAAAACCAATCTGGCAAATTATGCATTAAGACTTTCGCGAGTGCATCTGAAAAGTTACGGCATGATGCGGTTTCAATATGGGTCCAGCTTCAGCCCATATGGAAATTAATAAAAAGTCTTGTGCCTAGCGTCACGGTTCTAAATTTTCAGAGTGATGGACCGTCAACTCAATATAAGAACAAAACAAATTTTTTTTTATTACAACATTTTGCCGAAGAATGGGGACTCAAAAATGTAACTTGGAATTTCACCTCAGCCGGCCATGGAAAAAGCATAGCTGATGCGGCTGGTGCAAATATTAAAGGGTTTTCTGACCGTGCAGTGACACACGGACAAAATATTTTGGGTGAGAAGACCTAATGACTTTGGTAAATCAGCCACGTCTCAGGACAACCGCTATTCTGATAGAAGAGGATGAACTTAAACTGATAGATGTTTTGGTACCTGATGATCTGAAACCCGTTCCAGGAACAGCGAAAGTGCATCAGGTTATTTGGATTGATTCACACAACAATAGGATCTTTTTCCGTGCCAATAATGGCAGAGTTTCAATATAAATATTCGACTAAAATACCTGCACATCCAAGCGAGCATGACAGCCTGAATCATTTCATCTCATGCCTTTATGTGCCGTAACAACCTCCAATGGGACTCAATTATCTTCATTCGACGTTTGTTTTTTTATCACGAAACTACTGATATACATTTTACGGAAACTGTTCATATATTATAATCAAAATATGTACATGAAAGGAAAGCACATTAATAAACTTTGGGTAATTGTAGAATCAAACTGGTTTTCTTGTTCATGGAATCACCCATATAGATTCCGTGAAATCCTTCATATTCCTTTTATGAATTGGCCATACGTATAGTTGTATCCCATGTTACATTGATTCGTATGACTATTTGAGAGAAAAGGAAGCGCCATTTAAATGACTGGATTATCGCTCAAAAATGACTCAATTTTTGAGGGAACAAGGCGAGAAAAACATATGTCAGCAACGCGTTTGTATACATGTACAACATTTTTGGGGGTCTGCTGGGGTCCCAAGCAATCCGAAAAGTTGATTCCACAAACCGTGCCTATAACAATTTTTTCCCACCGAATCTCGTACGCTCTATCGGCACATGTTTCGTGTGTTTGCTGATATATGTGGTAGAGTCCGGTCATGTCGTGTAGAAGTCATACATCCATATTTAGTTGTCGAACAATGAGTATTAGTCAAATGTTGTGTTTATAAATTTCACTTTTATAGCGTACACTCACAAAGGCAACAATTATTATTAGGGAATTTTCTTATCTGAGAGCTTGAGTCACACAGATCAAGATTCAGTTCCAAAAACCTACCAAGAATATGTTTATAGTTTAAACTAAACGTATTCCATTCCTTTCTAAGATCACAGTTAAAGGAATTTTTAAAAGATATGTTGCGGTAGTGAACCTAAACTAAGTAACAGAAAGGACAAAGTTACATTTGCTTCTAAGCTTGCCCCAAATTGGGTAAAGTATATTTATTATAATTCGCGACCAACAAAGATAAAATTTCTTTAAACCTTTAATATTAATTGGCTGATCAAGTAGAACGCCATATCTAAAGTTCCATTTTATAACCATGTAATATCAATTGATGAAGAGTTCCAATAGAATCTGTACCGGGCTGTCTTATTAAAAAGAATATCAGGCAAAGGCAAACAGCTTCAAACTTAGTTGAATATCATTTTCATCATACGTATGACATATTGCAGCTTTAAAAAAGTAGTCAGTAGTTCAACTGTCGTTATAAATTTTTTTTATTTCATGAAGATTTCGAAAATCGTAGTGACAATTAAATGTATTCTTAAAAATGTTGTTGTCCTGTAAAGGAGTGAGCAGGAAAATAAATTATAAACATGCATTTAATTGCTACTGCGGTTTAGTATCGTTCATACATATGTGCATCAATAAAGTAACCAAATTGTATATATGGACGTGTTTTCCATCATTAATTGTCATCTAGTTAAAAAAGGGTTCATCGAGGGGCTAATTTTTGAGTCGGAGGAACAAAAGGGATGTGAAATATGGGTCTGGCAGGGAAAGTAAACCAAGTAGTTTTGGTAGGGGCCTGTAAGGAATCATCACTGAGGACAACAACACATGAAACAATGACTAATATGTTTTAAGGCTGTGGAACGGACTACCAAATTTGTCGATTCTGATGGATAGTTCGTTTCTATACTTAGGTAACCTTGACAAATAAATTAACATCAGGCAGCCAGGAATATTGGTGGATGGCTTTTCGAGAGTATGCCTTTTAAATAAGTCTAAATGGCCTCTATAACAAGGCCTAGTATCAAAAATAGGATGAAATCCTGAAGAAATTTTCATTAACGAGTTTAATGTCGAAAATAAATCTCACACCGAAATTTAAAATGAAGAGCCTTTGACCAGCCAAATATGTGGGAGGAGTGGAATTAGACTGAGACAACTCGAATGGATAAGATATAATGGATCAACTAATTCTGGTATTCGGCAGGATTATTCAGATTAAAAAAACGCTTTTCAACATCATGTCCCCATCATCGATATCCCAAATTTTATTGATTAATAAATTTATTTAAAAATATGCTTTTTATATTTTAACAAACATTATCGAAATTATTCGAGAATTTCGGGAATATAGTGTGTATGTGGTTTTGATTTTTTCAGGTTTTTGAAATTATTTTGACAACTTAATATTCTCGAAATATAAGCGAGATATTCCCAAAGATTCCATATTATTTTAGACCATAAAGATTATTCGAATTTCGATATTTTTTTAAGTAATTATTGTGGATTTTCCAGGACCATTCGAAGTTCTATTATCTTTGAGATTTTTGGACTCCTTGCCCACGTTTCTATTTTTCATCTAATACATTTATTTTAATTAAACATTAAGTACACCAACGACGTTTAATGTCGTGTCGATTGCTTTTCTGACAATTATAGTTCGTCTTAATTGGCAAAACTTGATTGAAACCTCAGGATTTCCAATCACCCTGGGATTCTTACCTTACCAAATCACTTAAATGACCATAAATTTCCTATATCTTCTATAATGGGTTAATGTAATTTTAAAGACTTTGAAAGCGGCTTAAAATTCACGATCCAAGGAGATAAATTTGCAGCCTTACACAAATTGTTTATTAAAGACTAATACATAATAATTATACGAAATTAATAAGATATGCGTGAGCACACAATATAACTATTCTCTGTTTAAATAATAAACGCAGTAGGAAATGTTTAATTAAAATCACCGCCCTAAACGTAGAAGTTGTCACTGGATGACGAAATGCGCAAAATAAACCCAATTTTGGAAAGCAATTGAATACCTGTATTATATAATATGTGCAAGAGTAACAAATTCTGATAAGGCTCTTAATTTGTAATAAGTATGTAAAAATTCCGGCTGTTTTAAATAATGGGCAAATTCTTTCCCACAATGCACTTGACTCGGAAATAAAATTAGTCCTACAAGGACGTTTCTCCGAACTTTGAAATAACGATTGGTCGTGCCTGGTATAAAGATTGTTATTGCTTAACCTGCCCACCCCCTTCATTTGTTTAATGGGTTTATTTTATTTTATGTTTTAAATTTATTCTAAATAACTAAAGTCAATATGTATAGAACAAACACTATTCGTATGTGAAGCAAAATAAAATCATTGACATAAAGCTCAATGCGAAAGCAAATATAAATGGATTTGAAAACGTAAAAGGTAATTGTACCTTACCATGTACATGAAGGTTAAAATTGCCTGAGTAATATTTTCCTATTTGGGTCAAATTACGAGTAACTGATGTGTTTACTAAAATGTTTCCAAATTTGAGTTTCAGAATAGAATCCAACATTTATATTTAAAAATCGTAATCAAATCGGAATCGGCCGGCTAACTTCGAAACGTCTAATCTGAATTCATCAATGCAAATATTTGGTTTGTTCAGTCTTCCTTCGAGTTATCCAATATTTGGCCTTTTTCAGTATATTTTACTTACTAAATTATACATTTCCGGGTCCTGTAAGTTATCTAATTTTAACAAATTTGCAACCCTCAATTTCTTTTAACCATAAGAAAGTTATTCATAACGCATTAGAATCAGAAGAGAATTAAAGCTAAAGTGCCACAGCCAACCTAGATTGCCAAATTGGAAAACCTAAATTTTTTCAAAAAATCAAGAAACCCCTACTACAAACTAATTTGAAAAATTTTTAATTTTAAAATTGAATCACTTTCTGTTTCTACATCATATGCTGATAAAGAATGTTGAGGTAAAGTTTTAAAAATGTTAAACAGGAAGTTTTAAGAATTTAAATCTGGAATGGAAGGTTTTAAAATTAGACTTGGAAACATTCACTTCCGAAATCTTTAAAATTTGACAAAAATTATTAAGGTCCAAGTTTAAAATTAAATTTTTTTTAAAGCTCCAGATTCTAATTCTAAATTATCTAAAATTTAAAATTTCGAATCTAGAATTTAGTACAATTTATAGAATTATTCTAAATATGTTCAACTCTATGTCAGTTCTTTAACTGACTATTTTGCGAAATCAGTGAACATTTGAGGAAAGCTCGCTCAATATGAATTTATATAATAAATATTAAACTGTGTATAAAATTTAAATCTCTTTACTAATTCGTTTAGTACCGTGAATACCACGCCATTGAATTGCCAACAATTTATAAAGCCATAGATCAAACAAATCAATCAGCCATTAAAATATATTAATAACTAACCTGCTGCAAAATATAAAAATTCAACCTTCTGCATACAGTATTTGGTTAGTATATATAACCATAATTTTGTTTTAATAATCATTGCAACAAGATAAAAATATTAAAGAAAAACTCATATTCACCGTATTTTGTTATTTATGATTGATTAAGATTCCATTCAGGCAAATAATAATGGTAAATACTAAATAAATGGTGTAACCTCAACCCATTTCAAGCATTTGTTCAAATAATTTATTTTATGCATAATAATTATTTTAAAACTAAACGAAAAATTCGTATAGCTTACATATATACACCGGAGGAAATAAATATTTCAACATTTATAGTTGATTGTAATAGTTAAAACAAAAGAAACGTGTATATACACAAATTAATTTTAATTAAAGATCAAAATTGCCTTTAAGGTGGCTTAATTCGAAAATTTCTTCACCAAATACCAAAAAAATAAAAATTGTATTGAGATAAAATCACAGATTAATATCGCGCCATCGGGGTAATTAAATCTGTAACGTTATTAAGTCATAATTTCTTCATGTACATGTATCTAATAAATTCTACATAATATATAGTACAATCAATCACGCATTTAAATGTGCGTCGTCGTATCGATAAAAATCTTGATATAAATTATATTTTAATTAATTAACGTTAATTAACATTTTCTGTATGTAGTAATAGCATAGAATTATCTATGAGCAGACTCCCAATATAATTGTTGTTGTTGTTGTAATTACTTTTTCGTTATTAAGTAATAATACCTATAGAAAATGGTTTATGTCTCGCGTTATTTGAGTTGTTATGCAATTGGAAATCAATTTTTTTTTCTATCTTGTTCGTCTCTCTATTGCATTGCATTGATTGTTGTATAATCAAATTGGGCCACAAAAGGTTAGGTTCCTGTCGCACGCGATATTAAAACGGTAGCACTTTCTTTATTCAATTTTGATTTATAAAAATGTAACACCGGTTGTATACATATTTTATAATCACCATAAATTAATCTTGCTACTACAGGCAAAAATTGGCGAAGGTGGTTTTATGCCAACTATAACAAATTTTTCTTACATACACATACATCTAAGATCAATAAATTAAAGAAATAAAGAAATAACTCACCATTTGTTTGTTATAATATCCCGTCATCTTAAAATATTGGATTAAAATTAATTAATTAATTTTTTTTTTAAATATCCAAATCAATCAATCACTCAAAATTTAATATTTGTATTTTGTTAACACTAAATACAAATTATTTAACACTTTAAACACTATAGTATAATATGTACATATAATCAGAATAATCACAAAAAAAATTCACCAAATTAATTAAAAAATAAATCACGTTCACTTTAATTGAAATTAATTAAATTTTTTAATTCAAATCGAGAGAAAAAAACCGACAATTTCTTATTTCTTTTTAAATAAATATTTTATAAATAAATCAAGTCTGTTTTGTATATAAAACGTGACAATCCGCGTTGGCGACAAAAGCCCAACTGAAAGCAAAATTAAAATTATTTATTTAACAACAAAATACTTATATTGTTTATATTTATTTAGTTTTTGTTGTTGTTGTTGTATTTTTTTTGCCGACCACTGGATCGCGTTTATTTTTTATTCTTTGATTATATATTTCTTTGAAGATACAAAAACGCGTTTTTTATTCTCGCAAGTCTTATTTGGTGTTGTTGTTATTTTATGCTACACGAGTATTTATCAAAATCTCTTCTAAAATAGCAGCATTACACTTTTGTGTGAGAATATAAGAAAATGAATCTCTGTTGAGTTGAATTGAAGTTGAAATAAAATAAAATAAAAAACTGAACTGCACATGGAGAATGGACATAAAGTATACAGTGAATGAAATAGTTTTAGTGCTGTTGCAATTTTATAATGTAAATGAATTTTTGTGATTGAAAATTCATTAATATTTGGTACATCTCCCTTTCTGTATATTAACGTGAAGCCAAATGAAGGGATTGCGTGATTCTACGACTCGGTGCGGGAGGATGTGTTGATGTTTTGGCAGAATAGTAGTCTCAAATATTTTTTATTCCACAACAGCGACGTAATACAAGGATGACGACTATAATCAAATCGGCGAATTCTGTCTTCAATCAACCATATAACATTTCTACAAAGTAGTCTGTATAAATTCATAGCAACTATAACTAAGGAGAAAAACAAATTATTTTCATAGTACAAGCCAACTTGATTTCTTTTTATTCCAGATTTATGCTATTTATGGCATTTGTCTTTATTGAAAAATGGTATGAATTTGCTACGTCCAAGATTTTCCTGTTGGTACTCAAAAACTGTTATGCACAACAAGCGGGTAAGTTTCTTGCTTTGCTCGATGGACCTGCACCCTCGGCTTAAAATAAAGTATTTCCGAAAATATATTCATATTTAAATTAAATTGGTTAATGGGTATATCTTAAATATTGTAATAAGTGTTTAAGGAAGTAAAATAAAAGTTATATTTAAGCAAAAGAAATTCTGGTTTCTTCATTTTGGAATCATCCAATTTGATTCTAAAAAAAAAAATTCTAAAGTTTTAATTTAGGTCAAAACTATTATAAAAAATGAAGCACTTCTGTGGGCATATCACTAAGGTTACAAAAGTTACTAGTTATTTTCTAAAGTATGAACTCTGATCTGACATTCCTGTAAATTAGGGGGACAAGATAAAGAAAACACAAAAACCAAAACTATCTGACCGCTGAATGCTGAAAGTTTCTGGTAATCTGCATTGGGTTTCTTAAAATATTTCTGAAAATCAAGAACGAAATTGGTTAATTATCACTAAATACTGCTTATTAAAATAAATTAAAAATTACTAAAGCTCTGAGATCCTCATGGTTTAGTTGTTAAAATTGCTATAGTATAAGTAATTAATTAAATTCATCATCATGGTCATTATTATCTTTCAAAATTTTAAATCAAATTAATCAGTTATTTGCTATTCCTAGGAAGGTACTCATCATTAATTCAAATCACATTCATAACTAAGAACTGCAACTCAGATAAAATCTAGTATAATAAATCCAATTAGTATTATCCACACACTCAAAAGCTCCCAACCACATCAGTCACCATTGTAACTCAAAATCCAGTCACCAAACCTTCTACCCGGACTACAGAACTCCAGAAATCTGCTCCGTGATGAAAGCTTAAAAAATAAAAATTAATTCTTTATTTTTAAAATTTATATTTTTTATTTTTTTATAATTTTCATAGCAACACAAGCATTATTACAATGTTCTGTTATTCATGATTTTTTTTATTTTTATTTTTTAATTTTCATAGCATATCATAGGCTTTACAATTATAACATATTCCTTCAGGTGAGAGGTCATGAAAAATACATATACAAACGTACAATTGATCGCTCTTTTCGAATCCGATGAACAGGAGTTTCCATATAAAAAAATAACCTTAACCTCAATATGACCTTGAAGATGAAGGTCAAGGTCACAACCACGCTCACCATTAAATTCCTTGTTGAAAATTACAAACGAAACTTTGCTTAATTTTTGCTTGACATACTCCGCGAGATTCCTAGGGATTTCCATACTTTTTCCTCACCCTGTATGTCCAATTACATGTATATAGGTATCATTATTAACGAGAAATTATGATTTTTTTCGATTTAAATTTAAAACATTGCTTGATAAATACATCCCATTGGATTAAATTTTCCCACATTTAATTATTTCACTAATTTCACACGCACAACACTAATCAATTAAATAAAAATTAGAATCAATTAAATTATTATACATATAAATTATAAATACACATAAACAGACACAATTATATATATACACACACGTATACACGCGTACACCGAAATTATTCTATATCGAGATCCTTTTGAAGTTTGCAATCCACTTGGTTCAGCCTAAATGATTTATAAATTGGTAGGTGTTTATATGATGATAGGAAATGTCAAGTATGAAGTTAGATACAAAAGAGATAATATTCAATTAGTGTGCTTCTCTGTAAGGAAAAATATTTAAAATATTTTTGAATCAACAAAATTTTGCAACAACTAATTAATATATTAAAAATAAAAACACAAATTGGATTTTTATAATTTAAACAACAATTATTTTAAACTCCTTTAAGCTGGCGGGTATGATGAAAGTTCCAATTACTACTTTATCTATCACCGAATGTGTTGCGTTACAATAAACAAAAACCGACATTATACCTGCAGCAGCAAACACAAAGAAATCAACCATATATAAAGCATTAAAACCAATTACCAAACTAAGACAAAAGGGTAAAATTCTTTCTTTCTGATGACAAGCCATCAATATGTCAGCATAATTGTTAATAATTAAAAAACTAAAATGTCTCATGTTTTATTCTGGAGTAATTACCGATATTTTGCGCACATCGATTGGTAAAAATTATTTCTGACTGGATTCTAAAGCGTCAATGAGTAAATTCAATGATCATTTTTCATCAGTGAATAATGATAGAATACTAATATAATTTGTAAGTCAGTATTCACTTGTAAATTATGAGTGAATTAGCAATTTATGTCCTTTTATTTCATCAACTTTTACGACTAAAAGGCTATACTAAAGGCGTATGCCATATTCTATATATAAAACCTTGCGGAATATTCCATGAATGGGCTATAGATACATATTATAGTGCCAACATTTGCAGGCAGTCACTGGGATGTGGTGGATTCCGGTATAAGGGGTTATATGCATACGTATGTTGGCCGACTTTTAAATATATAATCCATAGCGCTTCTGTAATAAACCGCACAATTTCCTCACACACAAATTTCTGAATCTGCCTATTGTCAATGACCGCTACGGTTTTCTGTACTTTTAATGGTTTTTCTGAGATATGTGATGAATATGTTAATGCCACAATCACGAGCATTTTGGTAGGCAAGTTCTTATTCTACAATGAACATGAAGAGGAGTTTCAGATCGCAAACTTTGATCTGCGGAACAAAAAAATCATGGTTAAAATTGATCCTTTTTGAAGTAACATTTTTCAATCAGAGGTCGATATCCGAAATAAATTCTCGGAGATTTAGGAGCTAAATTTAAACTATAAAAACTATAGGAACTTAGGTCTATGAATATTTGCGAAATTGGATATTGAAAATGTACGTATGTAATATGTACTTTGAAAAAGTTACTCTAATTTTGCTTCTAAATTTCAATTTAGTTAAATTGTATATCAGGTTAGTATTGAGAACTTCAAATCGAAAATTCCAGATTCTAATGTCGAGTTTTTTTGTAGGGAATCCAATACCCATTTTCGCTATACAAAGGTTGAAATGTATAAAACACAAATTATTAATAAGTTTTATACATTTGTCGAAACTTTTACCTTGATTTTACACATAAAAATGTCATATTCGTCATTGGTGTCATTCTAATTTTCAGAATAAAAATCTTTTGATTGATTTGCAAATCTATCCAAATCTAAAAAGAATTTCATTAATCCGATTAATTTATCATGAAAGTGGACGAAAAATAAGCAACATGTTTGGCGAATAAAACCCTTTACCATTCAACGCAACAGAGTTGACTATAGAATTATAAAATTAGTAGCAGTTTCGTTTAAAGTATAAACAATTACGAAGGTTTGTTTAGTTAGCCTGTCAACACAAAACTATCTTCCGCGGAATCGAAAGTCACCTTCGGCCGTAGGAAAGTTTTGCACAAAATATACATTTTTACTTAGTAATATATGTAATTATAACTATTGTTAAGCTTTGTTTAAGATTCAAAACGATCATATGTATAAAATTTAAATTAAACGTTTATTTTTATTTCTAGCGTATATGCAGACCTCAATAAAATAATGAGATCAATCAGTTTTCTAAGAATTAAGAACCAAAGTTTGTGCGTCAAATTTCTAATACAAACAATAAAAAATTGAGCTTTCAATTCTGACAAATTAAATGCTCACTTAGAATTTATAAGGAAATTACGAATATTCTTTAATTTTTTCTAGAAAAGTAAATTTTTCGGTAAATTACGGATATTACAATTAAAAAATTACCGAGAAGCTAAAATAAAACTGTTCTACTCTCATTTACTGAGACAACAACAATTTTTTTTTAAGAACTCCTCAGAATAAAATTTCAAATTTTGGATATAAAATTGCTAAGAGGGCCAAAGATTTAAAATTGGTTACATTACATTGAAAGTTGGTAGTTGAAAAAATCTAAAAAAAACTTTGGATAACTCTGATTCAATTTTTTTTTATGTTTCAAGTAGTTCAAGAATTTTCAAATTTCGATAATTCAGAAGAATATATTAAAACCAAATTTGATTTTAAATACCTATAAGTAAAAATAATTTGGCACAAAAATTAAAAACGAACCAAATTCGGATCGGGCTGCGGTCAAATTAGAAAAACGTAAATAAAATTTATAATAATCGTTAGCTCAAAAATATTTAGCTTTAACTTTAGTTTAGTCATTTTGGTATCTGTTCTGCTCCAGTCATATGTCCAGCTAAATTATTTAGTTTCGGAGATTTCACAGCTACATGTAATTTTTAGTAGTTCCTTATATAGAATCCTCTCATGTTTTTTAAAACCGCAAGCTTAACAATTTTCTGGAATTCCACAATTTTTGCGTACCTATAGGAATTTTTTTACCTATAAATCGGAAGAAGCTGAAAGATTATTTTGGCTTGGTAGAACATTTTATTAAATTGGCGGGACACGGATATGAGACATTTCTGAGATTTGAACAATAATGCCCAAAATGCTTGACTATTTCATTATTATTGAATAGAATTTTTATAGAAGCCCTGGATTTTATTTTTGTCGATTTCGGAGGCCGCAGTATCAAAAAGCTTGAGAAGTGTGGTTCTAATTGAACGAACGAGACTAATTTGAACCTTACTAATACAGCCTGTGCTAATATCGACTATCAGCTGAATTCGGAAGATGGTTTATTGCGAGCGTCAATATGTACAGAATCAATTTGCTGAAACGCAATTATGCCAAACATATGCTTAATAGATGGACATAAGTGTTGCGTCTGCTAGCTCTCAAGCCATCAACATGGTTTACATAAATGTTTTGTTTCCATTCACTTTGTTTATTTTATTTCAAAACTCTATTTTGGGTTAAAGCTCATTCTCAACGAATATAGCATAAAAACTGGCTAAAATTTAGTGATACAAAAAACGTTTGTATTTTGACGATCTAATAAATGTGTTTTGGTCAATAGGATGTTTTAAGGAATTTGTTTGTTGTGAATATATTCTGGAATATATACCTAAGGATTGATAGTCGAAGCAATAAAACTACAATGAGATGGAAAAAGATAAAAAGTGGGATGAACTATATTCGTCCTTGTACTTAAGTAGTCCTTAAAGTATGTAATATAATCAAATATTTTATTATAATATTGATTTATTCTTTATATTTTATAAAAGGAGGTTTTTAATCCACCTAAATGGATTTTACTTTTTCAACATATCAAATTCTAAATTTGTACTCGCATTTATCTCAAAAGAAAACAGGAATGCATACTAAATTAACCGAAATGTATCTTATCCAACAGGTGTGAAACGTATACTTAAATATAAGAAGGAAGTAACTAAACCAATTTTGTAGCAATTTTTTCGTATATTTCTTAAAGAAATGTGAATTCTGTAATTCAGGTTCGTCGTTTACTCTTTAAAACACAAATAAAGTCGTTTGATTTAGATACAAGAATTCCAATTAAGGAAATACTCAAGCAGACCATGATTTTTCGTCTTCAAACTGAAATTTAATGTATGTAGTGTTTGTGTGAAATATTTAGGGATTTTACTCTCATTCTAGGTTATTTGGGACTTATTTTGCAAAGAAATTTTCTGCCAATTCCAGGATATTTTTTGTTTCTTTTTTAATTAGGTAGATAGTGTTTCACATTTCAATTTGGGGACTCGTTTCATTTTACAACCAATTAGATCGTGTTGTGTGTTTTAAGAGATATTGGGTAATTCTTTCCCGAAGCAGTTCAATTTAATTAAACATTTCATTAACTAGGGTTAATATCCTCTTTGGATTGCAAATTTTTAATTTTGAACACAATATTGTGACGAGGTAACCGAAAATATACAAATCAAATAATTTCAAATTACAAAGTATTTCAACAGATTTACCTGAATAAATATTACCAATTCTCATGGCATAGTTACATGACAAACATAAACACATCCAATTTTATGGTGTTGAATTATTTACGCGTACACAAATAAAATATATCATAACTCGTATGTTTCACGCCAAGATACAAACAGCATATTATGCAAATATAAAACCATAAATTACCGTTCTTTACAACCTTGCCTAAAAATTGTGTGAAAACGATGCATGCAAGAAAACCAGAATCGCTCAGTCAGACATCTCAAACTCAACTATGTTACAAAAACCTCATAATTTATTTTCTTTATAAATAATATTTCCAATAATAATGTAATGGACTGTTTTGTACTTGATAGTATACAAAACAAGTTATGCATATACATGATCTAACCCACAATAATGATTTCTTATTTTTAATTAAAAAATCAATTTTAGTGTCATTAAAACTAAATTGAAATCTAAAGAAAATGAGATGAGTGGGTGGGCGAATACGATGAAGACGCGAATAATACAGTGTAATTTACATATAGGTGGTATATGAATCACAATGAGTTATGATTATTATACAAAGCGCTATTATTTAACTTGAGGAATGTTGTTTTATGTACAGAGTACACCCGCTTTGGTATCTACTTAAATACTAAACAATTTTATTAGACCTTACATTTAATCTAAGCGATCGAACGACTCGATTTTAATTTAATCCGCCAATGTAATTAATTTTCTAAATATATATAAATATGATTTAATTTGTAATATGTTAATTAAATTATTACAGAAATTTTAATGAAAAAAAACTTTATAATAAAATTCATAAATGTACTCGTATTTATTTTAAATGGGTAATTACCTTCTTATATACATATGTATGTACATAAATGTACAAAAACAGAATTTATTTATGGTAATGAGATTTTGTTTGGTTTCAGGGTGTACAATTTATAACATACATAGTTGCAGTCGCCCGACTGATAACAAAGTCTATGTCTGTTATTTTATTTGTTGTTTTGTATGTCGTACGCGGCTCTTGTAGGTGTTGTTATCAAGGTTTTCGAATTCATGGTAAGTATGTCTAACAGCCGGTAATTCGTATTTATGGGATAAAGAACAAATCAGAGACAAAAAACAACTAAAATGGAAAGCTACAATATAAAATGGTCCACCGTCAATTATGTATGGCTTCAAATGCTTCAAATGCTTCAAAAAAAAATTCGTTCATTATATCACACAACTATATTTTGTTCAAATTAATACCACCTTAGCCTAAAGCACGATTTGAATCATCTGAAGAATTATTCCACTACATACACAGTAAGATAAAAAACTCGAATAAAGTTAGAACCACTCCTTATAAGAACCACACCAATATAATCGTAACTTTATAGCTCGTGACATTTTATGAATAAAATTAATGTATTTCTACATTTGTCCAGTATATTCTACAATAATATTGAATAATGTATATTTACTAATCAATCAATTATTCAAATCGCGCTAAACCGAACAAAAAACAAACAAAATCATTTAAAGATTTATCGCCCAAAATTAAATTGAACGTATACACAAAACCTCCCATATTGGAGTCAATGTGTGTATTTGTCTCGGTTTGACCGATTCGCTTATCAAATCGGTCATCTCAGTTAATTGAACTTATTAATGTGCGTGGTGTGGAATTATGTATTTATGGTATTATAGAATTTAGAATGTCGGTTAGTTTAAAAATTCATCAGATCAAATTCACACTCGCACACCAAAAATGATTTTTTTGGTTTGTTTTATTTCGAAATTTTTAAAACAAATAATTTATTATCAATTTAGGGCAATCAACTGACATTATTTATTTGCTCTGTTGTTTTGTTTTGTTTTTAATTAATATACGTATGAGTATAATATTTAATCACGTTAAGTAGGTACGTTAAATAATAATGGTTAATTTTTTTTTATCTTGCAGCTTTAATTGGATTTAAGCAAACAACATTACATATAGATATGGATATACTTGTTTGACAAATTTTACCATAACCTTCAATCATAAATCACTACGTGAATGCCCGCATATAATGCTGCATTGGGCGATTGATAAAAGTGACAGAATTAGGTTTAACCCACAGTCAATATGTAATATGTAAGAAAATTGGAATGCCAACCCCAATTGCCAGTTTTCTAGGTTGCAACATATAATATATGGAATTTAGATTGCATCGTTGATGGGTATTGAATTTTAATCTCTGTGTTTAGTTTGCGTTTTTTGAATAAAGATATTGACACAAACACAACTAAATCGTAAAAAATCCTTTTTTATGTCTCCTGTATCTTGTACATATCATCATATACATTTTCCTGTCGATTGACAACATTCAACTTGCTATATACAGTTCAATGATACATTAAAGAAATAATTTAAGTCCAGTCCAAAAATATTCGTACTTCACACTCACCGGCCATCCGGTAGAAGCAGCAGAACTTATCGGTCACTTAGCCATAACTGATTCAAATTTTAGCGATTCATTTAATTGGCTCACCGATACGATATAAAGGGTTATACAGTTAATAATTTCATGAACACCTATATAAAACAGCCGAATCAGAAAAGTAGCTAACGGGAATCTACCCCGGCAGAAAAAGTGAAATGTGTAGAGTGCAGGAAGTGCGACGAGAGTTAAGCCACTTAAATGAATGTTTATTTTGTCTATTTGCTTTGTTTCAGCACGAAGGCAGTCCACATAAAGATATAGAGATAATTATCATACAATCTACAGCGGCATTGGAATCAATTTGGTTTGAGCAAACAACCAGCTGAGAGAACTATTTCAATTTATTAAAAGGAAGAAATACAATCCGCACATATGGGTGCATGTATCAAAAATCTCAACATACGGCTGGTCATCAAATGTCTACCACGGTAAGTGGACATTATGTCGAGTCGAGATCATAAGAGACATTTACAAGCACTCAATGTTCCTAAGTGCCATTAAATAAAATATCAAATGGAAAATTATCAGAATTATTCATTTTCGGCTATATACATATGTACCCAAGAAGCAATTTTTGGTTTCAAATAGGTTTCAAAAAGTTTCAAAAATTGTTTCAGATACGGTTCGGATACAGTACAACACCGTTGCAGACCCCAGTTTTAGCCGCGTTTTTGAAACTTCTACGTTTTATTTATGCTACCAGGGAACTTATTTTAGTTATAGTTTCAAAAAATCCAAAATTTTTGTTACAGTTTAAAAGCTTTGTATGTTTTGTTGTAAAAATACCAATCAGTTCTTTTGCAACTGTGCAAGAGCTAGTGTATTTTAGTTTCTATAACACGGAAACTAAAAAACGAAAAAAACTTATTTTTAACCGGTTTTGTAAAAATTAAAAAGTACCAATGATACAAGAAAAAATCCATTTTTAACCGGTTTGCAAAGAGCTATAAAGTACCAAAAATACTGAATAAATTCTACCACCACTTTTTTAATGCAACACACAGGACTCTGCATGACTTCAATATACGTAAGTAGATTTATTTACTAATATGTACATTCATTTCCATCATACCTTAAGTATCAAGCAAAACACACTGACTTAGCGAATTTTTTTTTTTTTTTTTGTTGATTTTTGTAATTTGTGTAATAATAATGGTTTTCAGGAACCTTTTCGGACTCGTTTTAGATACAATTTACAAATACTTAGTTAACATTTGGTCACATAAAAACATTTAGAATACGTTCCAAATAATCCAAATTAAAATCATAAAGAACAAAGAAACCGTTTCTGACTGGTTTTAGATATCTTGTACTTGTACAAAATCTAATTATTTATAATTTGGATACAAAAAATCCTTTATAACTCATTTCGAATAATTCAAATTTAAAACATTTAGATACCGTGTTAAAATAACTAGTTACAATAAAACCAATATGAACCCAATTTTATCGTGTTTTTTAAATTATGGTTTCAGATTACTACTTGGGTATATATGGGCCTATAGCACAAATTTCAACATACGGCTAGTCTTCAAATGTTTACCACAGTAAATGGGCATCATGTTGAGTCGAAACCACTGCTGCTTTCAACATGTTATTAAAATTAAGATTTGACGGTTAGGTACCAGCCGAGGTAACTTCACAGGACTGTTTATGTTACTTAACCTTTGAATGTTATACATTCACGGTATAGTCCGCATGATCAATCACCCCATCTGGAGGCACTAAAATCATGGCTTCGGAGCTCGTGTACCGCAACGTAAAATTCTCAGTGTGAGAACTCATAATTTCTCAAATGCATTCCCATATATAATAGAAAAATGTAATATGCCGTTGGAATTTATTTATGATTTTACCATTCTATGATAGCTGTAAGGGCGAAACGTGAATATTCTTTGCGGCAACTGCATGTGAAACACACAAATTTCGATCACCAGCGCTATAACAGAGATTTAAATAACCATGGTGTTATAATGAAAATTTCTGCATTCTTCAAAACATTTCTAATGATCTACGTATACAGACATTTGAGGGTAAACAATTGTTTTTCATCATCGTGCGTGGTGGATTAAGTTAGGCTGTTCTTGATGATTTCGGGCACTTTTCCATGACTTTTCAAAAGGTACCTCCTAAAATTCTGTGCGATATCTGAAAATGATCAAACATTATGATCATGCTACGCGGTGACAACTGAACATTTTCTTCTAGAAAATTTGTCAAAAAAAAAGTTGGACCTTGTTGGACACCAATAGTTCAAAATTGGTCAATAGCTTCTAGTAATTGGTCAGCGCTGGAAAGTTTTGAAAATGACTTTAAAAATTGCAAGGTTATAAAAAAAATTAGCACAGCGAGCTATAGGTATTAATTAAATAAAAGATTAAACATTTAAAAAATATTAATTTATAATGGTACGCACGACTTTTGTTCCACCACACAGCAAACTTCTGTAAAGTTGCGCATGCAACAAAAATTAATTTTTATAGCGAGTCCATTTTCTAATTTTTTGTAATAAAGTGCATTGATCCGGTGATAAGTACTGATAATTAGTTAGTTGAAATGCATATATGGTCAGGTATGTTAATTAAATAAACAGTTGAAAAAGGTTTATTTATAATGTTGCGACAAAATTTGCATTTTTCCGAACGCCTTCTGTTAATTTATATGCCTACCTAAATATTAATTTTATCTGACTAATTATATCAGCAATTATTACGGACCAATTTTGCAGTTCAAAGCAATTTTGTAATGATTTGATACAGTTAAAAATTTTAAGATCATCGGCAAATAACAAAGACTCATGCTGGAATATGTCAGAAATATCATTTATGAATAAAATAAACCCATGTTGACTTTTGGATACAATTCCCTTAGTGTGAGCAAATAATTTTGTATCAACAATTTTCTCGAAAATTTTAGAGACACAGTTAAGTATTGAAATTGGTTTATAATTTGAAATGTCTGGATTATCACCCTATTTAAATACTGGAACTATTCTGGCAACTTTCCAAAGTACAGGGAATCTTCCTTCGCAAAGTGATTTATTAAATAATATCGTCAGTATACATTGCTTAGAAAATAAGAAGATAAATGATCATCTCCAGGACCTTTATTTGTCTCAATTTTGGTTAGCTCCAATAATGTTTCAGCTTCAGCAATACATAAATTGGGGTAAAGGTAAAATACTACAATGATTGTATAATATCCCATCGTTATTTCTGGAATCGTGCAATCCTAAATTGTAAACTGATTTGAAGAAATCCCTAAATGAATTACAGATATCTAAAACATTACAGCTGTAGTTATTGTTATAATGCATTCGTGAAGGGAAAGAATTTGATTCCTTTTTCTTTTTGCAGTAAGATCAAAACAGTTTGTGATCAACACACAGAGAATTTTCTGTTAGTTTAATGAAATTGCGATAACACTGACTCTGTTCCTTTTTCGCTTTAGAACTTACTTACAATTTATTAACTTAAATGAATACCAATCAGGATAGGATTTGTTGCTACAGCGCTTAAGCGGCACGTGTCGTTCAATTATTTGATTAATCGATTGGTAAAAAAAATCTACGGATTGATCAGAACTCGTATAAGAGACAACTGTTAATCCAATTAATTGAATTGATTTTATTATAGATTATGTTATAATCACAGTTCCGAAAGTTAGGACGCCGCTGATTGATTTCTTTAATTACGACTTCTCTTTTGTATTTAATAATAATATCCAATGGTGGATGATGTCTATCAATCACATTAAGAACATCAATAGATGCTACAACAGTTATATTACTAGGCTCAATATTACTTAGGATTAAATCCAAAAGTCGATTATTATGACTATACAACGAATCAACCATGTCAAATATCAAAAATATTAATTCTTTGTTTATATTCATGGAAGATATGATTTATTTGTTTGCGGCCGAAACACCACTAGTGGTGTTTCACGAAACACTACTTAGCAACGCAAATAACCGATATTATACAGCGTACCTAAGGAAAATTCAACTATCTGATTGGTTTATTTTCCAATGAGTTGTATAGTCTTAACATATACAACTCGAGCTTCGAAAATCATCTGAATATACAGTTGCGGACTCGATGTGTTTCCTAAGCAACACATCTCGTCCTATCAACTGTATATTCGATTATTTCTGAACCTCTTGTTGTATAACTAGCGTTTATATATTACACTTCAAACAAACTTTCATTAGCTTTATCAGAGGAGATGTCTGGTAAAAGAGCATTACTATAACCGGTATAGGCATTCCAAGAAATATTTGGCAGATTGAAGTCACCAGGTATTAGAAAACAAGCAGAAAGCTTTTATATGTTTACGATTTTATCCAAGTTAGTAAAATAAGTAATATAATCATTTTGAGTTGCTTCTGGATAGATATAAGGCACATTAATAAACAATTTCTTATTGCTGGCCCAGATTTCCTCAGCATATAGGTTTCCCAGATGGTATTTCAATATCTTCCCTCGCCAACATCATTATTAATCGGCCACTTTTCCTGATAAATATCCCAAACAGTTAATTTAACTTAGGGGTTTTCGATTACTTCTTTCGATAATTCAGGTCAGTACTAAATACTTGTGGATCTTCGAAACCATACTGTTATACGGAAAAAAAGATAAATATTTCAATCTCATTTGAAATTGTAATCTGATGTATTATGTAGAAGTTTTCTTATTTAAAACCAAATTTTACTTTAATTTACATATTCTGAACTACACAAATATGGAAACTTTGGAAATATTTAAAACATCAAAATACAACAACAACATATCAAAAATTCGAATCTTTAAGAATTTTTGATATACAAATTGTAAAATTCCAAGTTAGTGCGATTTTTTTCTGAATTCAGCCAATTTGAAATACTAATTTTATACTTAAAATTGTAATTTGATTTAGAAATAAGAAAAGTTTCAAAATTTCGAAAAATCGAGAGAACCTTTTCTAATTTAGAATACGAAATTTTTTAACAATTTTTTAATAAACAATTTAATAAAAATGATTCTAATATACCCTTAACCGAAATTTCAATACAAATTGTTAAAATATGTTGCAATAAAAAATAGACTCCGAATCAAATCCGGGTCGCAAACATTTTTTCTTAAAACAATTAAATTATTTTTAATTATTTTATTATTTTATCAATATAGTTTTTCTCTTATTTGCTTTGACGTTTAAATGACATTTCGTTTACATATAAATGAAATCGTATTAGTGCATCGCTCCGAAAAATTTGACCGAGCGACAAATGACAGCTGCTGTCATTTGTTTTCGCTCGGAATTTTTTTTTTCTTCTGTCAGCTGGAAACCCACAATAAGAACTGGCTCAACGTCCTTTGAATTTTTAATTATTTTTTAATCTGTTAACTATAAAAATAGTTCACACGTTTTAACCGTTAATTTTTTTTTTTTTGACAGCTCTGACCCCGTGTTAGTCCACTTATAATTTCTAAACATTTTGCTTTTGTATTTTATAAATATATTATTAATAATATGTAATAAAATCAGAAATTATTTAAGTTCATCATAATCATATTAAATAAATGAAATATTTTCTGTATGACTTTCGCCGCAATTTAGCACACGTTTATTCATCTCTATAATGAGAATTATAAAATAGAATGGTAAACTCATATTAGATTACGACATTGACTAGTAAATGCTACCTTGTTAAATGTAGCAACGAATAAATAAACGGATTAAAGAAAAGTGAATCTCTGACATTTAAGTACAAATAAATAATTTTTAGTATCCGCGTCTAGTAAAATTAGCTTAATTATAGCGTATATATATATATATATATATACAGACTAAATTGAATATAGTGTCTAAAGTTAAATAAATAACTTTTAATTTCAATTAACGTCATAATCTTACATACATCTATATAATATATAATTAAAGATATTCACATAACTATAAATCATTTAACAAATTATAACGGGGATTACAGTAATTATATTTCTTAAGGTGACAGTACACACTTTATACACTCGTACAAGGAAATTAAAAAGTTCAAAGTTAGTAATCCAAAGCTCTTCATTCATTATAGTACAAAATATATCGCGCATACCTGAGTATATAAATAAATCGTTGATCAACCGATTCGTTGCGCGCTTCACGTTTACCCTGATTTTTGATTGATAAGGGAATGATTGATGTTTTTCGTTGTGTTGCTTTAGAGATGGAAGAACAAGATTTCAGTCTCTTGTCTTGATTTCTTGTGTGAATCAATTAAAATCACAAATCATTTTCAAGGTTTTTTTTTGCCATTTTGGAATTATAAGGAAATCAAAGCGCGCAGGAATAGTAAAAATCGCAATACTGTAAATGTGTTGTGTACATTTAGTTTCATTTTTTTTTTGTGGTTTATGCTTATACTAAAAGAAAATTATAGAGTTAATTTTTTTGCTTTTTTTTTAATAAATTCAAGATTTATGATTGAAAACCATTTATTTGCCTCTTTGAATATGGTTCGAAGGTAAACTAATGATATGTATGAAAAAAGGGAGTAACATTTTTAGATTGCTGCTATTTTTTATGTTATTATTCATGATATAAATTACGGTTCTTGCAAAAAACAAAAACAAAAATATCCACGTTATTATATTAAATTATAATAAGGCTATAAAATATTTGTAGCGTTTAAATTATGATTCTATTTATCTATTTCAGTAATAAACATAAATTTTTATGATTTGAATAGACAATAAAAATATGTATAATAAATGTACGCGCACCGATTTGTTTCTATATTTGTATTAAAGGCAAAACCAAAAATTATGCCGTAATAAAGTTTTATGAGGTTCTTCATTTTATTTGTTGCATAATTCTTGAAGTTATATTTATACACAATTAAAAGTTAAAGCTTAAAGGCAAATAAATTGGTTTACCATTTTAAAGTTATACCAGAAAGCATTGTATAAAATATTTCCCTTTTCGCGTAAACTATTCTTTGATTATGATCGTACTCGTGGGCAGGCTCTCAGTTTCGAGGTAAATAAAGTTGTAACAATGCCCAAATTACTTAATTAATACTTGTTATGGCACTGCCCTAAATAGATAACTTATCCAACTTATTTATATGAATACATTTTATGAACAAAATATTTTTGGGCAACTGATTTAAATCGGATGAAAATGAAGTTAATCATAAAAATAATAACAGAAATTGACCAAGCGTATCCAATTTCGTTGAACCTTACGACATTTCACAGAATTTAATAATTGACTGATTTTTGATAATTTTTATAATTTTTAGCGCCGATCCTAGAGATCTCCAGAGGGTCCGGCTCGATTTTTCTGATTGCAAGGCCTGATAGGTTATAACTAGGCTTAGGATTCTTATGTAAAAAAATATTTTTGTTGGAAAATTCAAACCAAAAATTTGTTGGATAGTTATTCTTTTACGTTTTACCATTAAATAATGCTAGAAATTAGATATAATTGGATTTTAATAAACTTTGAGTGACATTTTAATCCGAAATTGAGTTAAACTTCTAAACTGTACTTGAATATTTATTGTACGCTCATTGAATTAAATTGAAATAAAAACTTGGTTGAATTTTAAAGTTTTAACAAATTTAGGTATTCTACTAATTGATTATTGTAATTTTGAATTTTAATATATGAATAGTATTCAGACTAGTACTTATGTTAGTTTAAAATCAAAATGGATTCGAAAAAAATTAAGATTTTTAGTCAGAAACTTATTTCCAAACTGTTTTTGAAGTTGAACAAAATGATAAATGGAATTTTGAACATAAATCTATTCTAAATTGGTCAACTGAATTCAACAGAGAGAAAATTATCTTGAATTCTAAATTAAATATAATTTGAGGGAAGTTTTAAGTAGAAATTGTATTCTCTATATTGCATTTGGGAAACACATTTTGAAAACAATTTTAGCAAAATATTTAATGCATTTTATGTGACTAAGTTTAAATTCTAAACACGATTTCAACAAATTTTGTATTGAATTTTTTCAGCAATCGAGCAAAAATCTGAATGCTTTTTGTTTTATAATAGACGCGTAATTGCATAAAATCTTAAGCAGGAACTTAAATTAGAAATAGAGTTTAAATTACCATTTGATTTATGCAAATAAATGAGCTTATAGCTTAAAACTAAGTTTGAAATCCGGACTGCATTTAATAAAGGTTTAAGTTAATTTTAAAAATTTAGCTAAAATTATTCGACCAAAATTTTTATTTAGAACGGGGTAAAACCAGATTTGAATATAATTTGAATTGGACTTAAAATTCAATTTCAATCCAATCGAGCGTTTCAGTAAAAATTTGGATGCAATTTATTTAAAAAATATTTAAAAATATTCCACATTTAATTAACACAAAAATATGGTTAAAATTAAGCTAGAAATATTGTGATATTTTGTTTAAAAATTAAGTAAAAATTCCAACCAAAATTTGTCTAAATCTGAATGATTAGAAAATTGGAAAAAACTTCAGCTTTAGTTGCAAGTTCATTTAAGATAAATTTGAGTGCTATTAAAATGGTGAGTTAGAGTAGAATTTAAAACTCTAGTTTAGTGCAAACACTATGTTAAATTTATATCAGAATTTTGAGCACAAATCTGAGTATGTATCGAAGTATCTGAATTTGAAGCAGTAATTGAATAAAATGTTGCGTAGAAATTGAACTTGAATAGTAATTTGAACTTGAGCAAAAACAACTGTAAATTAGTTCTTGGTTTAAAAGTTGAGTTTGTATTTCGAATTGGACTGGCAATAATTAAGTTACAATTATCAAAAGATTTGAGCAAAAGTTTATGCTTATTGAGGGCAAAATTCGGAGAAAAATTGAGTTTGAATTCCAAAATATTGGTTGCAATTAGATAGAAATTTTTTGATATTTTGAATACAAATAGGCTAAGAATAAAACTGACAAAATAGAAAGAGGAATTGACTTAATAATTTTGAGTGAAATTTAAAATACAAAATTTACAGTTTCAGCTTTCATTTTAAAATGATTCGAGAAGTGTGGTTCGAGAAACATGATTTTAATAAAATAACAAAATTATTTGTTGCCAGCTCGATGTATAAAATAAAATTGAATTCTAAGCTATAATTGAATAATAATCTTGATGTTAACTTAAATTAAAAATTAATCTTTTAGTCTCAACCATCACGATGTTCTTTTAATTAAGTATCGCTTTCCAGTTCAAATTTTTAAGTGAATGAATATGGAACATTTTTTGAGATTTGTAACCCAGCAGAGTAAGTTTATCCAACTGTATAGCCAAAAACTTGATATTTTTTTGTTAATGAGTGAATTGAAATCCTCTTAAGATAAGGTCTACTTTTGGTTCTCTTTTCCAAATTTTACCACATATTTTGCAATTGTCGTTACATATTTTAGAAACATATTTTAGATTTTTTAGAACCTAAAAATCCTAAGCCTAATTATAACTAAGCTACGTACTCTTAGGTAAAAAATATTTTTTTTTGGGAAACCATTTATTTCCTAGTTATTCGTTTTACAAGAAATAAAAGCGAATGAGAGCACTGTTTGTGCCACATATTTTTGATTTCTTGTTTGCATATTTCAACTTATTTTTAGTAGCATATATTTTATGGTTTATTCCAAATATTTTTTATTTTTCTCCAAGAAGAACGTATTTTGATTTTCATATGTAGCTACAATTTGATGAAGCAAAAATATTTTACAATGTAAATTTTAAATTTGTAAACAAATATTTTTTTAAGGAGTAAAAAATGCTTTACTTTTGCCTAAACTCCGCTAAATTACATTAATAAATTAAAATAAAATATCTCAATAGTTCACTTCACATTATTTCACGATCCGGACTTCTTCAAGACAACTAAATTTTGTGAGTGTTGTTTTTATTCGTTGACATATGCACCTTTACCAAAAAAGAATTTAGCCATTTTCAGCGCGTAACATTTATCTGATTAGGGCAAAATTTGGAAAATTTATGTAAATAAATTCTTCGAAATTTAAATGGATCAAACAAGGCATTAAAATTCCTTGAACTATAGAAACGTAGCAAATACAACTCTACCTCATTTTAAAAGCGTGTTTTAGTCTCAACCGCCACGTGTTCTTTTGTATACCATTTACCAGTCCAAATTTTTATAAGCGTGTTAAAAGTTAAAAAGTGAATATTTTACCGAAAAATGATATAGTTTTCCGGAAAAATTGCGATTACACCTCCTAAAAACTGTAGATACACAATTCTACAATCGAAATTTTCAAAAAAAATACTTCTTACCTGATTTTCTCTACGTACTCAGTAAATAAACTAACGCCACTTTTTTAATGAGCGAATTAAAATTCTCTCAAGATAAGGTCTAGATTTGGCTAATTTGACGTTTGAAATAATGTACAAGCAAGGCACATTTATAGCGAGATGTACCCAAATCGCCGAATACCCCTTATTCGGACCTATATAAGAATTCATTAGGGACTTTGGGCAAATTAGGGGTACAAACACTAAAGGGAGTTGTTCTCAATAGCAGAGTAACCCAAGACGAGCACAAGAAAAATAGCTCGTGAAATTAACGTGAGTCAAAAGCTAATCTGGACAATTTTAAGGAAATAACAATTACACCTCCATCATGTTCAACGTGTATAGTATGGACGTGTATAATGGATTCAAGGAAAATTTAAATTTATTTTACAGGTAAGGTGCTTTTTACCGATGAGGCAAATTTCTCAAAAAAAAAGCCTGTTGCAGAAATTATTTACGCAGAGGCTATGGGGCGGTCGTCTCTGGCTGAAAAGACCAATAGATTAATTCAAAAAGCAATTTCTAATTTTTTTTTACATTATCGGATGAAACATTCAGAAATCTTTCATTGAACGTTTCAGTGAACTCACACCGCACAATATGAGGAAGTACGGGTGCAAACGAGAGAGGTGAGTTACTCCTTGATTTTATTCTTAGTAATAATCTTCAAATATTTAATTTTGGGTGTAAGCCCACTTTTATAACTAGAAACAGACAAGAGGTGATAGATATCAAGCTTGTCTCAAAATTATTAAGGATAGGTAGGTGAATTGGAAAGTGTATGATGACCATTACTTTTCTGATCACTAACTGGTTACAGAAGCCACAAAATGGGATATGTTAAGAGACAGGAGCAAACACCGACAGGGATACCTTCAGCACCATTCTAAATATGTAATTCATTGACAGTACCGTTTCCAAACCCCTCCTGTATTTACACAGGAGTTCGATGAGGTAGTAGACTCGCTATCTGATGCTTTTGCCACCTTGGTGATGGCTTGCTTGCCACCTTAGTCGTCGAAACAGCTCCAAAGCTCTCGTGAGCAAAATAAGTGCTTAGAGGCCCTACTGTGGTAAAATGCAGTAGTCCTCGGAGGCTGCGAGGCTACGCAAAGTACTAGCTTCAAGTCCTATATCATCCTGAGCCATCTCCAGCGACCGGATGGTTCTTGGACCACAACTAGTGCTTAATCTTTGGAGTTCCTACTGACAACCTACATTCCGGAGTGCTCTGATCTGGCCTTTGAAACTCAAATAATTAGAAGGAGGAAGTTATCATGTACAATTAACGCTTTTGAGCCATACAAGTCAGATAGACCTGATGGCTTTATTCCTGCGGATGTTCAGCAAGCCATTGACTTGGCCCTACCGATGGCTGAGGTAAACGTAACATTTATATACCTAAGACGGAAGCTCTCATTGCCATTCCAAAGACCAAAGGCCAATAATCGTATGCTCCGTTCTAATAAAGATACTGGAACGACAAATAGAAGCTCACATTAGAGGCTCTATTGAGCTGGCTATGTGGTCGAGATCTCAACATGCGTATACTGTAAAGGGAGATCGGTAAAAACTGCTCTACTCTTCCTGATTTGTCCTATTGGGAAATTCTTAGAATTTAAGGAATACTCTTTCTTAACCTTTTTGGATATAGAAGATGCCTTTAGCAACGTTAAACTGGTGGCAATGACTCGAGCATTGTCGAGTTTGATAGATAGATCAAATGCTAATATGCAGGATCGTGAAGATGCAGGATCGTGAAGACTAAGCTTGGCGAGTCCTTCATTAGGAGATTTTTAGGTGTTATCACACCGTAAGGTGGAGTCTTGCACCCCCGGAACTGGTCATAAATGACCTATATTACTGAACCTGGAGTGCAAAACTTTAAGGTCGCTACTTATTGGGTGACGTTGCTATTGGTGTATTTGGTATGTGTTTTTTTTTTTTTTTTTTTTTTTTTTTTTTTTATTAATTTTTTAATTGGGTGCAGAGCGGACTTATTAACGGTCCTAGCTCCTTGTAACTGTCAGAGCTTCTGCACCCAATGCGCGATCCTGCAAGTAAAGATTAATAGCTACCTTAAATTTATTCATTTTATATTCCTTCGGAAATTTGAAATGTATTAGCGAATTCCACTTTTTTGATGTTCGGTATATAAATTCGCGCTTGATTTCTTCAGTTCGAGGTTTCGGGAGCTTCACCGTAAACCTATGTGCATTGGTTGTTCCTCTTGTTACTCTTGTTGTTGTAACGAATGGTGGTATTTTCTCCGATAGTTCTGCAGAACATTTACCATGTAAGCATCTGTAGAAGACGCAGAGTTCTGCAACATCTCTGCGATGCTGTAAGCTGTCTAGTTCTTGAGTAATTCTGGGATTCCGTATTATTCTGATAGCGCGGCGTTGAACCCTGTCCAATAAGTGGAGGGTGGTACCAGATGCACCTCCCCAAACTTGACAGCAATACTCTATACATGGTCGGATGAAGGTTTTATATATCTGGAGAACTTGATGCGATTTGAAAAACCTTCTGCATCGATTCAGGAACCCGAGTTTTTTTGAAGCTGATTTAGCCAACGCAACAATGTGTTCATTCCATTTGAGTTTGTTACTTATTTGAACACCAAGCAGTCGAATTGAGTCGCAACCCATAAGGATATGGTTTTTTACCACAAACGGGTAGTCGTTGCGACTTTTTTTACGTGAGAATGTGCATATTTGTGTCTTTTTTTCGTTAAATTGTACTAAGTTGTTGTTACCCCACTCAAATATTGTACTTAAATCGGAATTAAGAGAAGTTACGACTTCTGACCGTTTATTATTTAGATCTGTAATGCTAGGCTCCGCCTCGAATGAAATAGAAGAATGCAATGTGGCATCATCCGCAAAGCTATGGATAGGGTTTACAGTGCTGTCCAGCAAACCGCGCTTGGTTTTCTTTCTAAATGGACCAACAGTTGTGGACTAAATTTCATCCATATACAACTGAGGTGGTCCTCTTCTCTTGGAAATACAAACTTTCTCAGTTTGATCCTCTTACTTTATATAATATTTGCTTGACTTTACTAATATAGCGAAATACGTGGGTGTTGTTTTGGATAGAACTTAGGTGGAAGGCTAATATTTTAGAACGGGTAAAGAAAACTACAATATCGCTATACTCCTGTAAAAACCCCATTGGAAAAATATGGGATCTCGAATCACACATCGTACACTGGATCTACCTCCGTGATAAGCCCATACTTTTATATGGGATTGTTGGTTGGTCGCCAGCCCTAAACACTATGGCTTACCAAAAGTTGCTGATGGAAATTCAGAGAACTTGCACCTTATAGTGATTCACTAATCAGTATACCCATTCAGGCATTGGATGTTCTTTTTCTTCGCATACCCCGTTATTTTGGGCATTCAAATATCAGCAAGCACAGCTATAAGGCTCAAATGAATTTCTATGTGGACCTGCAGTAATAAAGAACAATCATTCATGTTGTGTAACAGAGACATCCCTATGACACCACCAATTACATAATTCCATTATACCATCTTTTGAAGGAAGGTTTCGTACTGATATTCCCTCTAGAGAGGACTGGCTGAGTGAAGAGATGTTGAACCGTAAATGTTAGGGTAGAGTAGTGTGTTTTCTGTGAGAAACTAAATGTGAACCTCTTATTTCATCTCCCCGACTATTGCAGTGTTTTTCAGGTTAAATTTATTCCGATAATGGATGCCGGTGATTGATTGAGGTATAATGTAGTATCTGTAAAGGATATTTGCATTTTTACGGACAGTCAGGTCGCTATTAAAACGCTACGGTTCTAAATACTTCCTTACGTTAAAGGTAGCCTAGAGCTATCTCTCATCTCTTAATGAGATGGTAGATTAGTTCAACATCCACTTAACATGGATGCCAGGGCAATTCAGTATTGCGGGGAATGAAAAGGCAGATGAACTTGAACAATATTGAAATGCCGATTGCTATATGCAAACTCTTAACTTCGGATAAGAAGTAAGCATAGCAGCGAACTATAAATGGTCCAATGGTACCTCGTGTGTTTTAACTAGGCAGATTTGGCCAAAAGTAGATCACGTATATGAACTGGAGAGCTGTTAACATTTCAGCGTCACCATATTGATATGTTACATGACACTGTCTCATAGGTTAGCATGCGGCGGAGACTAGGATTCTCCTCGAATATTACTGTAGAAGTTGCGAAGATGTATGAGGCAGAAACTGTATTTTACCTTCTCTGCACTTGCCCCCGTCTAGCGTTAAGCAGATGGAAGTTTTAAGGAGCTCCTCTCCTCAGCAACCCGGCGGATCTCAATGAAATGGACGTCAGGTATATTCAACGATTCGTTGTAGACTTTAGATGGGCAGGGTTGAGAAATTTTTGTGTGGTATTGCTATACGGACCATTTTTATGTCTATTCCAGTCCCAAGGATAGCCACCCCAACCTAATCTAAACTATGGAGATAATTTAAATTTCGAATGATTTTCTGTGTACATGTTTGAGAATTTTAGGCAATACTAGAAAATTTTCGAAAAGATATGCTTGGATTATGTTCGCCGAAAGTATTCGCTCTTGATTTTGGGAAACGTTTATAGATGCAGGTCGACCTCGATATTACAATAATTTTTGACTGTCCCGAATATACATAATAATATGGCAGATCTACTGGGTGATACTTACTGAAATTGTTGTTGAATTTTTTGTTTTATTTCATTAATGGAATTTTTACTAATAAATCCATTAAAACGAAGATTTTTTGTTCGTTTGAATATCTCATTTTGTAATGCTGTTCTTTTAATTTGAATGAAAATACAGACTGGTTTTTTTAATTAAAAAGCAAAGGAACAGCCAGGTGATCATGCGAAGAATAATGAAGTGAACATAAATAGAGGTACAGTGCCGGAATCTACTCTAGGAAATGCTCTCTCTCGTATACATATATAAACAATCTTCAGTTTCTGGATGTTTATGGATTATTATGACTGTTTGCAAATGATGGTATTTTAATGTATGCAGCTGAATCTTCCTGAAATCTTTTTTGATATAATACAGCATATGGTCTTAATTTACTTCAAAAATGGTTTAATATTAACCATTCAGTCCTTAATAATAGTAAAACTAAATAAATAATGTTTGAAAATCGGAAGGTGACAGAAGACATTTGTGCTATTCCAGTCATGTCTATTAATACCAAAATGAAAGGGTCACTGAATTACTGTTGTCTGATAGTTAAGTCTTTAGAATTCTGTTTTTGATAATGAGATTGAATTTCCGTTACAAGCCATCATTTCCTTCATCAGTTCACTCCACAAATGCTTACTCCAAAGGATAAAAAGAATTTGGAAACTTATGGTTTTTGCAAATTAAAGTTAAAAATTATACCTAAACTTGTGAACTGTTCGTCTTAATGAGCGTACCGGCCAAGACAGGCCCGATATAAGTTCGTTCTATTGCAATTTCCTCTAATTCAACTGTTACTTACAATAAGTGAAAATTAACCAGCAATGAAAATATCACGATACATTAAAATTGTCAAGCAAGAGTGTAGTTATCAAGTTCTATCTTTTAATGCTAACCGTTAATAACCGGCAACCAAACCAATTAAACTGTGTAAAATTATTAACTCCAAAATTAAAAGTTATGATAAAAGTTGTATTGAATACGCACACTAAATTCAAGGTAGAAATTGCGTTCGAAATAGAAAATGTGCATTTAGCGAAGACACATTTACATAAACGACATGCGATTTAGTTTTTATGTGAATTTTTAACACCTTGTTTGATGTCAATTATTTATCAATTTTTTAATTCAAATTAATTTAAAGATTTTAATAAAATTTAATTTAATCCAAAAATGCGCATTTTCAAAAATGTCTATTTAAATTTACACTCAATAATACATTTACATTTTTGTTTTCAATACATAAAAAAATTAATCTAATTAATTACAATTAAAGAACATAAATAATTAATGAAACTTAGATAGATCATAAGTTGTAAAAAAATATTGTTAATGTTAATTCAAAACTAACAAATGCGTATACTTGTTAAAGTTAACGAATAATACATTAATTACTTTAACACATTACATTTTGCACAAGGTTCCATAAATTTATCATCATCAATGTTTTAAATTAATCTCTGTTCACAAAAATGCTTAAAAATTTTGTGTTTAATGTAATTTGAAACTCTATAATTTAACCTATGTGTTGCGGAAAAATTTGGATGTAAGTATGCATGGCAATGGGACAAACCTGTTATCTTACGCTTACAAGATCATAATGTATGTATATAGGGAAACATGAGCTCGTGTATATAAATTATAAAATGCGCATATTGTGGGCAAACATGTTCAATTATATAATTTATTCCAAAAAAACTTTAACGAGTGAAGTTTTTATATTTGGTATGTACATGAGAAATAGTGTCTACACTACAAAATATATATTTGTGGGTCCCCTTCATCTCAAATCAGAAAAGAAGCAAGCAAATAACAAAAAACAAAAAAAAATACAAAAATTATTCAAAATTGATGTGAGCGCAAAAAAAATAAAACGAAACAAAAAATTTGATAAACTCGATAGATTATGACATTTCAAGATCAAAATATCGAAATGCTATTGAACTATACAATTATTATTACGATTTATTATTTGTGTATGTTATTGCTGGGAGTTTTTAAAATCAAAATTGTGTTTTATACATTTGATTCCCGCCTCTTCTTCTTCTATCTTAAATCTAATGTGTATTGGACGTATAAATTCTAATCGTTAGAAACCCGAAAAATAGATCATTAACCCAAAATTCGATGATTAATCGTTTTATTATATTATCTAAGTGCGCAATTTATGTAAAAAATACGCGGTTTAATGATGATCGCAGCAACATTACGATGATTAATCTAATGGATCGCGAATGAGTAATATCATAGTGATGAATAGTATTTTAGGCCTACAAAAATTAAAATATGCGACAATTACAATAAAGCTAGTCACCAATTCATGTAGGTTAGGTACACACGATTTAAATACTTCGAGGATTATATTGAATGACTAATTTTGATTTGCGGTTTTAATGCAAACCCTACACATATCCTGACTGCCATCTACTATGATAATTTAAGATTAATTCTGCAGAGAATGCTGCATTTAAAAACTCACTTAATTAATCGTTTCGATTGCCTTGAGTTCCAATATCTTATGTCTTATTTACCAAAGCACACCGGAAATTCCGCAATATTCATTGAACTATCTTCAGAAAAATTTCTTAATTAAAATGCAACTACGTACTTGGAATATTAATTTCGTGTGGTTAATTTATAATTATTAATTTATATAATTATAGTAGGTACAGTTGTTTATTAAACACACAAATTAATTAAAAATTAAATTAATATTTATGTTAACAGAAATAAACGTGGAATTCTAAGGTGTGTTTCCTTCTTACAACTCAAGACTGTGTGGATAATATTTTAATAATAAGGTATTTTCAATTCAATGCGTTCTCGTTATGTGTGATTATCATCTTGAAATACTGGCGAATAGTACCTACCATACATAATTTATATTATTTTATGTCCAAAGTGTGAAATAAATTAAAAACAATGAAACATAACATTAATCTTACAAGGTGTTGAAGTGTTAAACACGGCTAAACGGTTATTTATTTTTGTAAATATATTTTGGTTTAAATCCACGCACTAAATGTAATCTGAAACCGCGATTTAAGTCTGCGAAAGGAAATTCACAGTCAAATAACAATAAAATACAACACTATATGTACTAAAAAAGTTAACGACCCTGAAAATGTTTATTTTAAACCGGCCAACAGCAGCATTCAGGTCATTTCATGAAATGTAACAACACACTTTTATAGTGTACATAATATAATTTAATTGCGTGCACGAAGATCCCATGAACATATAAAACAAATGAATCTCATAATTTTTGTGTAATTTTAATTATATGCAAAATAAATTTTATTTCATAATGTGCGATATTCTCTGTTACTTTCTAGAATTTCGTAATCGTAAACTATAATTGAAATACATTTGTTGGTCAAGAATGGTTGAAAATCGCCGATGGTATTCATTTGGAGCGTCAATGCACTCAAATTACAAGTCGCACACAAATGAAAGTCGTCGTATTTCTTAAGGCAACTTAGTGTGGCGGGGCATTTTATATGATTAATGATCTCAGAATTTTTTTTTTAGATTTTGTATTTTAATTGTAGCAATATATGTATGTACAAAAATCGGGGTGAATTACATGATGAGGCCTTTGACCAGGTCATAGAAAGTATTTTTACTTTGTGGAGATTTATGATTTTCGTTTAGGAAACAATAAAAAACAAATTTATAAATTTGATGTCATTTCTTTGTGAAAGAGATCTTTAATCTCTTGCCATTTTGATGATTAGTTTTCGCGTTTAAACATAGTGTATTGTTCAATAAGAATTCTAAACGTGAATGTTTATCGTTTACGTTGATGAAAGTCCTAAACAATGTTCTCTAGTTCATAACAGAAAAAACTGACGAACGCTTAATTTTGCTTCTATACGCAAGACTTAATCAATTTGCAGTATTTGAAGTTTGCGACAATAAAATAACACTACCCTGCAAAATTTTGCCCCTGGACAATGAATAGTTGTTTCCGAAGTAATTTTTCATACTGGATCCGAATCCGGGCTCAGAATTGCTCTATCACGTCAGGTTTTTGAGATATTCTAACCTAAAAGTGCAAAAAACACTGTTGTTTGACATATTTGAGGTTATGTAGCAATGCAGTTTTTACTTTTTTATAAAAGCCATGTATGGAATCTTATTGTACAAGTCTTCCTCTTTCAAATGCTTTTGAGTTTGCTGAAATATGTTTTTTTTTCGCCGAGATATCGCATTTTCAAATTTGCATATTCGTGAATTTTTCTGTATAAAAACACTACCCTGCAAAATTTTAAAAATTTGGTGCCACTTGACAATGAATAGTTGTTTCCGAAGTAGTTTTTTACGCTGAATCCGAATCTGGGCTCAGAATTGCTCTATCACGTCAGGTTTATGAGATATTCTAACCTAAAAGTGCATATATACCGTAGGTATAAAAGGTAGTGTATTATATAGTATACCGACAAATTAATTTTGAAGTAAAGTTTTTTGAGTAAAACGAACATGCAATTTTGAAAATGCGATATCTCGGCGAAAAAAAAACATATTTCAGCAAACTCAAAAGCATTTGAAAGAAGAAGACTTGTACTATATGATCCCACACATGAACTTTTGAAGAAAAAAAATAATCGCGTGCTAGATAACCTCAAATACGTCAAAAAACAGTGTATTTTGCACTTTTAGGTTAGAATATCTCATAAACCTGACGTGATAGAGCAATTCTGAGCCCAGATTCGGATTCAGCGTAAAAAATTACTTCGAAAACAACTATTCATTGTCAAGTGGCACCAAATTTTTAAAATTTTGCAGGGTAGTGTAATTAACCTTTTAATTTAGGAGCAACTGGATTTGGAGAAGTTCCCCACTTTTAGTCATCTTGAACTGATACTTAGGGTTTGTCAAAATACCCGAGTAACCAAGAATAGTAATAAAATCTTACACCAATTTGTCACGAAATGTAAGTTACTTTTTGTCACAAAAAAGTTGACAATTTGTGATAAAATCCATACTATAATTTTATCGAAATAGAAACAAAAATTTTAACCGCCTATTTGTCATAAAATAAAAACGTGATTATTTGTGACATAGTATTGTTGACAATTTTTCGACATATTTATGCATATAATCTGTGATATATTACATTTTGATTAGAAATGTTTAGAAATGATTCCACCAAAATCGAACAAATTTGTTCCGCAAAATGTTTGTTTCCGCGTTACAATCACCGCTAACCTCATCCACTAAATTTTATCTATTGTGTCACAAATATTTCGCACATAATTTCCACCAATCATCATTTTATGTGAAATTTTGTCGCTTTCTGGTGACGCGTGGTTACTTGGGTACAGATGTTTTCGGCTTTAGATCTGAAAAAACAGTGGTTAACAGCTGTTTTTCATTGGAAATTTTCATCCAAAGCCGCTTAAATTATATACAGTTATGATATTCCGGAGGCAGCTCATAATCGAATGCATCAACACCAAAGGTATGACACAAATTTTTTTGGTAAATTTCCTATAAAGTATACAAAATTTACTTGCCGCCGCCATAGATGTCGTCACAATTTTAGCAATTTTGTATGATCTAAAAATGTTGTCCCGCCATCATAAAGATGTTCATGGGGCTTGGAGAGGTGTTAATATTTGGGATTATTTAAAAAATAATTCTTGTTTGTTCTTAAAGTTTTGTCCACAATTTGAAATAGCCTGGCGAAGTGCCTGTTTTTAGGCCATATCATTGTGATGAAACTACATTTCACAAAATTCAAAAATTGAGATTTGCTGGTCAGTAACATGCACTTTCAGTATATCGCGTTGTTACCTAAAGTTGTTATATATGCACTTTTAGGTTAGAATATCTCATAAACCTGACGTGATAGAGTAATTCTGAGCCCAGATTCGGATTCAGCGTCAAAAATTACTTCGAAAACAACTATTCATTGTCAAGTGGCACCAAATTTTTAAAATTTTGCAGGGTAGTGTAATTAACCTTTTAATTTAGGAGCAGCTGGATTTGGAGAAGTTCCCCACTTTTAGTCATCTTGAACTGATACTTAGGGTTTGTCAAAATACCCGAGTAACCAAGAATAGTAATAAAATCTTACACCAATTTGTCACAAAATGTAAATTACTTTTTGTCACAAAAAAGTTGACAATTTGTGATAAAATCCAACTTTAATTTTATCGAAATAGAAACAAACATTTTTACCGCCTATTTGTCATAAAATAAAAACGTGATTATTTGTGACATAGTATTGTTGACAATTTTTCGACATATTTATGCATATAATCTGTGATATATTACATTTTGATTAGAAATGTTTAGAAAT
Source organism: Tipula helvola (assembly GCA_963556165.1). Lineage (NCBI taxonomy): Eukaryota > Metazoa > Arthropoda > Insecta > Diptera > Tipulidae > Tipula > Tipula helvola. The sequence continues at coordinate 6,966,439 of OY744483.1, forward strand.
GATTCCACCAAAACCGAACAAATTTGTTCCGCAAAATGTTTGTTTCCGCGTTACAATCACCGCTAACCTCATCCACTAAATTTTATCTATTGTGTCACAAATATTTCGCACATAATTTCCACCAATCATCATTTTATATGAAATTTTGTCGCTTTCTGGTGACGCGTGGTTACTTGGGTACAGATGTTTTCGGCTTTAGATCTGAAAAAACAGTGGTTAACAGCTGTTTTTCATTGGAAATTTTCATCCAAAGCCGCTTAAATTATATACAGTTATGATATTCCGGAGGCAGCTCATAATCGAATGCATCAACACCAAAGGTATGACACAAAATTTGTTTGGTAAATTTCCTATAAAGTATACAAAATGTACTTGCCGCCGCCATAGATGTCTTCACAATTTTAGCAATTTTATATGATCTAAAAATGTTGTACCGCCATCATGAAGATGTTCATGGGACTTGGACAGGTGTTAATATTTGGGATTATTTAAAAAATAATTCTTGTTTGTTCTTAAAGTTTTGCCCACATTTTGAAATAGCCTGGCGAAGTGGCTATTTTTTAGGCCATATCATTGTGATGAAACTACATTTCGCAAAATTCAAAAATTGAGATTTGCTGGTCAGTAACATGCACTTTCTGTATATCGCGTTGTTACCTAAAGTTGTTACTCTCTGGCTGGTTCTTCAATAACTAATGAAAATATTTAGCTGGAACACAAACCAATATAATTATAAAAATGATGAATACAATATCAGATAAGTATTGATATGGTTTAAGATCGATTTCTTTGAATAATTGTTTGTTGTTGTTTGATTTATTTTAGGTTGATGTCAGCTTCCAATATTCTCCCCGACTTTGAATCAGCCGATTCAATTGGAATTTTGCAAAATGCATGAATTGCGCGACGGTACACGCCGTTTTTAGTTTTCACAGATGTTACCCTAAATAATCCGTCGCTTCCAGTAAAAACGTCAATTATTCGGCCAAGGAACCATTTTGTTGGTGGAAGATTTCTGTCAATAAGTTATTAGGTTTAGATGAAATCCATTTGACTCGTGACTGCATTGTTGTCTGGTACTCAATAAGCCACCTTTGCCAAATATGTTGCCTCATGCGCTGCAACATTTCCCATCGATTTAACCGGGATACTTTTTCATTCATAACATTTACTTTGGGAATGAGGACCAATGGATGGCCTACGATGAAATAACCTGGTGTCAATATGTCGATTTCTGCATCAGCTGGTACCGCACAAAGAGGTCGTTAATTTAGTATGGCTTCTATCCCAACAAGCAACTGTCTCATTGATTTAGCAGCTGCTTGGCTGCTTCCCATAACCCCCGAACCTCCCCCCCCCCCCAAATGAGGAGCATTCGGCGGGTTAAAGTGCCACGTAATCGATTCTCTTGACAGACACTCAATCGCTTTATAGATATTCGTACAGAGGCTCTTTAATTGCTCTGATAATAACGTGCTAGCTTGTTTCTTGGTGGCATCTAAATTTAGCATCGTGTGATATTTTCTATTACAACTCCGACATCTCGAACTCGATAAACATCTAAACACTGCATGATCTTAATACATGGGCGTCGTTCCATAACCGTAAACTGCTTGAATTTCTCACACTCTTGTAAAGTATGCTCGATGTTACACACAGGAAACCTGGTTGCTTCAGTTGCTACATATACCTTAGACGTACGTGAGTTTGATAGACGTTTGGATGATACAGGTCTTAGTGACTCAAGCGCATTCGAACGATTTAATAAAAATCTGAAAAAAGTTTCTAAGCATGGTAGGTTATCTTCACAAGAGGTGTGTGCCCATAACGATCGAGTTTCGGTGTCTAACTTATCTTCTAAAATAGTAATTAACCACACATCTCGCGACTCATCATCTTTTCCTAGAGCATTCAGTCCTCTGATTACCACATCCGATGATTCTAGTATAGCTTTCGAATGTTGGTTGCATTTGCCTAATGAATGCTTGGTTGTTCCATGAAGTTTCTAAGCCTTTAGCTTTAATTGTGTGCTTGTTCCTGTCATATCTAGCGCATAACTTCCGGAATGCTTCAAAATAATTAAACTCCGTTATTAATATATGTCGTAACAAGTTGTAAGCATCTCCTTTCAGAAACCCTTTCAGATATTTAAATTTCTGTGATTGGTATTGTCGTGAATCGTTTTTACATACAAGTCGTAAAATGATTGCCACGTTGTATATTGATCAATAAAGGGCTCAATATTAATCTTCGGAAGTCGAACATCAACTGGATGTGTCATGGTAAGATTCATGCTGGTGTTAGCTGCGTTCTGTGATTCATCTGGGTTTTCCGCGTTATATTCTCGTATAAATCTGGATAGTCGAGATTCCTCAACATAATATTGTTCCATCAGATATAATATGCCACTATCCGGTCGAAAATAGAGCTCTCCACATTCTCAAACTGTTTCAAATATTGTTTTTGTCCGTGCAAGTTTGGAATGAAATCCATCGATGTCTCGTTTGTCTGCTGGAGCCAGCACGTAGTTGCAACTTTGTCATTTGACCTTGCATTGAGGCACGTGTGGCTTTTAAAAATTTTAATTTCACTTCCGATTCCATTTCACTTACTATTTATCGCACTACTGAATTTTTACTTAAATATTTACTATTAAGTCCATAATATACAGTCATTGGCCAAAAAACTTGCACACCTAATGAAACCACATAAATATTTATTCTAAAATTCGATTACACTGTTTAAAATTAAAAAAAGATGTGCAGTTTTCTGGCTAGAGTACTATAAGATTGTTGCCCAGTTTCAATGACAGCGGTTGCGGTAGATTTTACTTTGTCGCCGATTCAAGTTATTTAATTCCAATTGGTAATTTAGGTAAGAAATTTTAATTTTAATTCCAATTTAAGTTTCTAATTTGTTAATTTTTGTTTTAGATTTAATGGATCAATGCGCGGGATTTAATGCTAATATAATTATAAAAATGATGAATACAATATCAGATAAGTATTTATATGGTTTAAGACCGTTCTTTGAATAATTGTTTGTTGTTGTTTTATTTATTTTAGGTTGATGTCAGCTTCCAACAAAATAGCTTTGAAAATTTTGCGAATTAGGATGAAGTCAATTTAGTAAAACTGCAGAGCACTGTTGAATTTTTTTCTGTTTTTACTTTGTTATACAAGGTTTAAAAAAAGAATAGGAATCATCAACATTTTACAACTTGAGACCGCGCAAACATTTATAACCTTGCATCATGTTACACGGGCCATATAGATACCTATTAATGAATCGAACACCCTATTCAAATAACTAATGAATAGGTTCACACTAAAAATTGTACAGAATTGAAATAGGAAGTATGTTGGCGTAAATTAATTTCACACGAACTGCTAATGTGCCTTCCGGATTAATGTATTTCAAGATCTTAACCAAAAGTTTCAATGTTTTAACGAGATATATGCTTTCTATTAGACATCAATTTAAGTTTCACTTCTATGTAGAGATCACCATCTATTTTTTTTTTTTTTGCCCAGGGCTTTCTTTAAGTCTCGAGTTGTGGTGGAGTGATATTAACCCGCACCATCGTCATTTTCGTACCCTATGGAATTTAACGTTTAAACCAGAAAATAATAATTGTTGACTCCTAAAATATTTTGTAATTCTACAGGAACTTTTAAAAACAATAATAATTAGGGTTTAGTTTTAATTTTCGGTGACACAATTAGAGAGGAATCACAAATGGTGATACTCTATACACTTGTTCTAATTTAAAGCTTAGACATCAAGTCCAAAGTCGAACAGATACCAACAAATGGAGAGACAGCAAAAATTCATCGAATGAGCGCGCATTTAGTTGAATTTAATTAAAAAATTATAATTCTGCATTGGAATGCAAAAAATCTTTGTAAAACGACTGTCCATGTAAGTACATAAATGATTTAATTATTCATTTTACATGAAAACTTTCAAGTTTGTGTATGAATTTATTAGGTACATATAGCGCGTTCATCTTATACAGTCTTTGACATATTTTACAAACGCGGTCTCAGGTAATATTTTATTTAGAGCAATTTTTTTTATTTTTGTTTGTTGATTAATGGGAAAATAAAATCGGGGGCACTCGATCCGGGTGACCAAATACCTAACTGTGTGCCATTTTTTAAGATCAAATTAATTATTCGTATACATAATAGTTTAGATCTTATATTATAACATCAATCATATATCACTTTAAAGTTGGTATACTGTCTACATTTCACTTTGTTTCAAATAAAACAACAGACAATTTTTTTTTAGTTTTTGGTTCCCATAAGAAATTTAGACGGCTGATTACATTAAATGTACATAATATATATTGCACATGTCCTTGAATAATTTATTTGTTTTGCTCAAGTAAACAAGAAAACTCCATTCACATAAATCTTTAAACAAAAATCATAACTCATCTCATCTATTTGACATGCATCTTCCGATTATTCTCTTTTTGCCTTCATCATCATCATCATTGTCGTGCATACAATTTTGTATATACATACGTACATATTCTACAACACGATGTACTGTAAAAAACATTCATGTGTACAAATAATTGACTTGTAATGAAGTAAGTAAATAAGAAAAAAAAAATGCAGCTATTGAATTCTGATTACCTTGAAAATCAGCGCGCTCAGCTAAATCTTAACATGTGCATGCGCCAGATGATATCGTATTTATTTATCTTTGGTTTTATTTTTGTTTAAAACCCTAACTTGGAAAACGTATCTTTCAAAATGCCGCATCTCGAGCTTCTATATTGCGTGCAACATTTGCTGTGTGCTTGTGAATTAGAATTTGTGCGCGAATCTTTCTAAACGTAACAAAGTGCGCTGAATTCAAATAACGTGTATTTGTAAAGTACATGAAATTGAAAGGATTGTAAAGTAATTTCCAAGGAGATGAACATCTCGAAATTCATGTATGCTTTTACATATAAACTGTATCAAGATGTATATTGATCGGCTCATTGTTTGTTTTTATATATAAATTTATTTAAATATTAACGTGCTTTCTAAAATTAAATTAAGAAATGTTTTTTTTTATATTTTTGTTTTTAAGATTAAGAATCGAAGATATTTTGAGAAACCTTGAATGCTTTTTAGAAGTTTTACAAAAAACAACAAAAAGTCAAGTGAAATAATGTATAACACAAATTCGTGTTTTTCTTAAGTTTTTTTTTTTTTGTGAAAGGATGAGTATGGGTACACGCGTGAAAGGTATTCCCAATTAAGTGTGTGTTATTCGAATCAATCGCTTTGTAACATTTCGATTGAAGGTAAAATTGAATATATTTGGAACATCATAATAATGAGAGATTGATCATATCATCCGCAAAAAACTTAAAATATTTGTTTGCTGTTCATCTTCCTGATTATTTATATTTAGCCTTCGTACAATGCTTGACCGCAATCCATCTTAATCATTGATGTCTTCATCCGTATATGATTTATGATGATAATTAAATTTTTGGTTTATATGAACGCGTCTTTATTCAAAATTCCTAATGATATACTAATCAAATTTTGAATTTACAATGATTATGATACCATCAAGCTGAGGTCAAAGGTGGAAAGGTGTTTTTTATACTTAATTTCCATATTGAATATTCATCGTTTTTTTCAGAAGCATACTGAAGGACAAATTTGATTTTGTATTTCTTTTTTTTTTTAATGAAAATTGCAATTAAAATCGATTTATTAAGATCAAGGCAGAATTTTGTATCATCATTTTGTTGTTTACTTTTACATATGCTTACATCGAATCGCTTTAGTTGGAGTCAATGGAATATGTAAGGTGATCTATTTTTCGTAGAGTTAATTGTCGCTGAAAACCAGTCTAAAAGTAACTTTCAAGGCATCCCAAACTAAAAACAGTCGGGCGAGTTTAACACTCAATTAGCAAAATATGTAGAGAGCCCAAAAGCGTTTATAGATAAAATCTTTAATTGATTTGTGGCAACTGAAGTAAACGCGCCACTGTTACTTCAATTCAATCGCCGTTAGAAATAATAAATTGCATACTAATATTTGGTGTGTAGGGCAAACAATTATTTTATAACACCAATTGCTAATCGAACGCAAATGCATTTTAAATTTGTTTTTTTTTTGTTTTAATAAATTAATTAGACTAGCGCGAATTATAAATTTAAAACAATTTAAAAAGCCAAGCGACCAACATGTTGAAATTGGATAGATCTCAGTGGATATTAGGGAGCACTTGTCGCCATATCTTTGATGAGACACCAGAAACCATCACGTTGATTGAGTGTTACCAAAAAAAAAATAATTAAACTAAAAAAAACCTGAAAGAAAACACTACGGAACTGACCACCACATCACCATCAACCAGTAAAAAGTTACCAACTAATTCATATTAAACTATTTATTGACAATGAAGATAAAATCAAATAAGTGTGTACGGCCAAGCCTAAGGCAAGTTTGCCTGAATACGCCGGGTCCACCGTACACCCTTTTACGAATAACAAAACCGAGGGAAAGGAAAGGTATATTAGTACCAAAGAATCAACCCGGTTCCAGATAACTAAGTAAGTAGTTGATATAGTTAGTAAATAAGACAGCACAAGTGTTTTATTTGGGAATAATTAAACACACTTTATTAATATAGAATTTATTAATATAATTTATTATGGCATAACCTATTGCCGTCACAATCACTCATAGACTAAAGAAGATGATCATGAGGTGATCACGATAACCGGTATACACAATAATCGTTGTATACGGTGAACACAACATGAATATGATGTTACAATTTATACAGGGTGTACATTAAGAACTAGTACATTACATCCCTCCATCTTTGATTAGGACACATATGTCGAAGGAGTTGTTTTCGGTCTGGCTCTTCGAAGGAAAGCTTCATCGGTTTCAGATGGTGTCTTTTTTGCTCGTCTTTTTGTCTGTGTAATTTCTTGTGGTACGTTTGATGATGGACTACTGTTGATTGTAGCGTACCTGATGTGGATGGTTGAATATCATTCAGTATTGATATACATTCTTGTATTGCATGTTGTGGGGTGAACATGTAAAGAGAATTTTATAATAAATTAAATATACATAATAAATTGTTCAGTATTTTATTAAACCGCAATACAATAATACAATAATAACGTTTAAAATTGTGAAGGTTACTAAACAAATATGTCAAAAAAATTTTTTTTTGCTTAGTAATTCTATTATGTACGTATATTTAAAATTGTGATTTAAATGTTTTTTTGTTAAAAATTTTGTAATTATCAATTAAAATATAAAAAGTTAAAACTATTGTCGTATAATAAATAGTGTATAATAAATTAATTAATATACCATATAATAATGTCGTGCAACAAATGTAATAATAAAATTAATCGTGGTGCTGATCACAAAAGCAACAACATAAAGTGTACTGTATGCCATCAGCTGTTCCATATGAATTGTGTCACATCTAATTGCTCTGATTTTGATAATCCCGATAAAATCAAAACCTGGACATGTGATAAGTGCAAAGTACCTTCTTCTATTAGCAACTATACATTTGAAAAAGTATCTACCGGTTCAGCTAAATCACCTGTGACCTTGGAAGTAGTACTCAATGAAATCGTCGATATGAAAAATAAAAATAAAGAATCTTTCGACATGATCTTTAATAAACTCAAAGATTATGAGAAATTAATAGTTCAAGTGAATAATTTAGTAACTGAAAACTCTATTTTAAAAGCGTCGATCAGTGAGTGTCAAAATAAAATTGATTATTTGGAAAAAATGTCACGGGAAAATTGTGTTGAAATCACCGGTTTACCTACGGTTAATGCTAACGAAATTGAAGGTGCAGTTGTGAAATTATTCAGCACTGGTTTCGGTTTACCTAACGTCACTAGCAATGATATTGATTATTGTTTCAAGAAGAAAAATGCTGATATTGTGTTGGTAAAATTCATTGCAAGGAAAACAAAAGATGTCGTCATGAATAAAAAATACGCCGAAAAGTTGAGGCTAACTACTAGTACTTTTGGCGCAAGTCCTAGTGCTGCTAGTCCCATTTATGTTAATGACAGCCTCACATACAAGCAACGTCAATTATACGCAGCCGCAAAAAAGGTGAAATTCGAGCGCAATTACAAATATCTTTGGATGAGGAATTCTAACATTTTTATGAGGAAGGAGAATGGGCAGCGAATTCAACTTGTTAATTCTTTGGAGGACCTATCAAAATTGTAATTATTGTAAATTTTATATTTTATTTTCAAATTATTAATTATTTTAAGTCAAATTTAGGTCCTAGTAGTAGTTTACATTCCCCCACCTCTGTATCCAACCAATCCACCAAAAATAATTTTTTTATCCTTCACCAAAATATACGTAGTCTGCGTCAAAACTATGATTTGTTGATTTACCATCTTCAGACACTTACTGAACTACCAAATTTATTATTGTTATCTGAAATTTGGATTAATGAACACGAAATTCAAGGATTTGCAATTCCTGGTTATACTTTTGCTGCTAATTGTAATAACGATTATCGGTCTGGTGGCGTAGCTGTGTACGTAGCTAATGATTTAAGTGTCAAGGTATAAATGCGGATTTTAAGTTGATAACAGCTGATGTTATTGCTGTTGATATTTTTTTCAATTCTTTTAAAGTGAGTGTTTTGTGTGTATATAGATTACAATCGTATAGTATTGATGCTTTTTTGGAGGAATTCGGTTCGTTTCTTAGTAGATTTACATCTAAGAACTTATTTATTATCGGTGATATGAACATTAATTTATTGGGGAATTCTGCTTTTATTGATGATTACAAATTTTTAATGTCTAGTTATGGCTTAATTTCTCACATTAACGTACCAACCAGAATTTCAAATCAATCTTCTACATGCATTGATCATGTTTACTCGAGATGCAGTAACATAGACGTACTAGCATCTGTGAATGATTTGCGTATTACGGATCATTGTGCGATATTCATAAATTTGTCATTCTCTGAGCTCCACAAAGTGCAATGTCACTCTAAAGTCACTATCCCTAAGTTTAATATTGATTATGATTGCTTGAATAAGTTGCTGGTACGAGAATCTTGGTGCTCAGTGTTGGCTATTTCCGATATTTCAAAAGCTTTCGATTCATTTTTTACTTTATTGATTAATTATATATCGCAGTGCAAACAAAAACTCAAGCAACCTAAAAAGGCAAACAAACTCAAACCGTGGATTACTAAATATTTGGTTGCTAAGGTTAGGAAAAAAAATAATCTTCACTGTAAACTTAAAAAGCACAGTCATAATATTGGATTAAAAAGGCACTTCGACAACCTTTCTAAAAATTTAAAAAAAGATATAAAGTGTAGTAAAGCAAAATATTATTTTAGTAAATTTCAAAGAGCCGCTGGTAATGGCAAAAAACAATGGAATTTAGTTAATGAAATTTTGAATAAGGAAAGTTGTACTAATCACATCTCCGTTATACGTGAAGAATCGGGCAATATTGTCTCCTCACCGCTTGAAATTGCTAATAGTTTCAATACATACTTTTCTAACATTGTTGCCACCATGGGACCTTATGTTAGCAATTCTAATTTCAGCAGCTGCAAGTCGATGGTCTTAGATAGGCCTATTAATAGTGGTTTTTTCTTTCGGCCAATTACTTCGTTAGAATTATTTTATGTTATTAATTCTTTGGAAACTAAGCATACGCCTGATAATATCGGCTTGAGCAGCGCAATTTTAAAACGAATTAATTTTAATATTGTTGACATTTTAGCTGAATTATTTAATCGTAGTGTAATCGAAGGTGTTTTTCCGCAAGCATTAAAAATTGCAACGGTTATTCCCTTGTATAAAAAAGGTGATCGCTTATTAATTAGCAATTATCGGCCTATTTCGCTTCTTCCAGTTGTCTCAAAAATTTTTGAGAAAATTGTTAAATCGCGTTTACTTGATTACCTAAATACGTTTGATTACTTTAGTTCGTGCCAATTTGGATTCAGTGCTGGTTTTGGTACCGAAGATGCACTACTGAATCTAATGAATCCGCTACATGAAGGGCTTAACAACTCACATACAGTAGCCGCTCTCTTTATTGATATTTGCAAAGCATTTGACATGGTGGATCATCGGATTCTTTTAAATAAACTATCGTATATTGGATTTAGGGGGTGTATGTTTGATTGGTTTACATCGTATTTAAAAGGTCGTTTACAACGGGTGAGTATTGGTGGATCACTGAGCAATTTTATCGAACTTCAGGCTGGCGTTCCTCAAGGTTCAGTCCTTGGACCAATACTATTTTTAGTTTACGTTAACTCGATATTTCGTCAAAAGTTCATTGGTAAAATTGTTGCATTTGCTGATGACATGGCATTTGCTTATAATTGTAACAATTATTTGTCAACAGTATCTAGTATTAATGAAGATCTGACAGTCTTAAGCAATTGGTTTTCAGTGCACGGACTAGTGCTTAGCCCGAAAACTAAGGCTATTTTGTTCAGCTTGAATGCCTATCGTTCGTTTGGTACTGATATTGTTTTTCATGATGTCTATTGTCCCAGAAATGGATCTTGCTTGCTCAACTGTATGGTCATTGAATCAGTAAGTTCCTGTATATATTTAGGACTAGAAGTCGATTGTCATTTAGATTGGAAAGGTCATGTTTCAGCTCTGAAAAATTCTCTCCACTTCACTATCAGGAAAATGTACCTTCTAAGATCTCATTGTCCTTTTGATGTTTTGAAATCGTTTTATTATGGCTTAATTGATTCGCGATTACGTTATGGCATTTGTTGCTGGGGTGGCACTTACTTCAGCACAATTAAGCCGTTAATTATTGCTCATAAGCATGCTATTAGATTGATGTTTTTTAAAAACAAACGTTGCCACACGTGGCCTTTATTCGTGTTAAGCTCAATTCTTCCGATAAAGCATCTTTATGTATTTAAAGTCATGAAAATTTACTTTGAAATAAGCGGTAACCGAAATTTATCTTGTCACGCCTACGAATTACGCAGAAACTCCGTATGTCAAAAATTAATACCCAAGTTTTCCAAAACTCATTTTCGTAATTATTTCTTAGTTACGGCTCAGTCAATATTCAACAGACTTCCTGAAAGCATTCGCGAGATACGTTCTAAAAAAATATTTTTATCGTCACTTAAAACTTGGTTACTGCAGAACAAAACTTTGGATTTCGTGTTCAATTTAATGGTTTAAAATTTATTGCATTTCGATAATTATATTATACTAAAGATTTATGAATTTATATTTTGATTTTTTCTTTGTTAAACTTATTATTTGTGTATTTTACATTTATTGTTAATTAGTTTCTATATTTACATAGTTTTTTATTATTAACCTTTTCATTACCCCTTAATGCTAATAATCTGTTATCATGTAATGAAGAAATGCATGTTGCTGAACATTTTTGTTCATTTTGCATTTCTAATTATTTCAATTTAATAATTTGTATTTTATATTTTTATTTTATAATTTTCATTAGTTTTTGTTTTTGAATTTTGTATACATATTGTATTTATTCTGTACAAATTGTAATGATTGAAATAAATAAATAAATAAATAAATAAAAAATATTGGAACAGCGTCGACTGGTGAAGCTGAACTGGTGGTGCTGATGGAGCGTCTTCCGAATTAACAACATCATTCAGAAGAATCGATTGAGGTTCATCTATTGGAATGGTAGTTGTATTGTCTATCTGTTCATCGGTTGCTCGACTTCGCAACTGATCAATATGAGTCTCATTGATTGGCCTTGTTCAGTCTCGACAGTATAAGAAACAGGGCCTGTTGTTCTTGTAACAAAAGCAAGTATCCATTTTGAACCCGACGAGTAGTTTTGCACCCAAATTGTGAAACCCTCAGACAGTTCTCGCGGCTGGTCGACCACTGGTTTGGTCTGGTGAACGCGAATGTTTTCATGGTGAAGATGATCGAAGAAAGTTCGAATACGACGATTAAATAAGAGTTCTGCTGGTGATCTGCCGGTTGCAGTTGATGGAGTTGCATGATGGTGGTGCAGGAACTTTGCCAGACGATGTTGAATGTTGCCAGAACTCTCTTTCTTAAGAAAATCTTTCGTCGTTTCGACCATTATTTCCGCCTGCCCATTTGAACGTGGATGGTATGGAGCCACATACACCGATCGAATACTATTCGTATCACAAAATTGTCGGAATTCCGCGGAGTCGAATACTGTACCGTTGTCACTCACAATGATCTCTGGAATTCTATGAGTGGCAAATATCTTGCGAAGAGCCTGTATGCCACAGACAACTGATATTGTGGCCACTTGAACTACCACTTGGAATAAGAATTGATTAATATGAAATAAATCTTACCATGATGAAGCCCGACATAATCGATATGGATTCTCGACCTTGGTTTTATCGTCGTTTAAACACACAAGATGAAAGCCGATAGTTAATCTGTTAAATTGGAATGCAATTTTAAGCTAAATTGATTGTGAAAAAAAAAACAAAATCGTAAAATTTTATGATTTAACGTGTGATATCTGTCGCCAGATTGTGGTTGGGTTTTAAATTTTTTTTTTCGACCGCTTTGAATGATTTATCAATAATCTAAATAAAAATTGATAATAATGTAAAGTTAATTTTTTAATCGTACATCAATGTGACGGGAAAAATGGGTTCCCTACCTAAATATCGAAAACAAAATATCCCAACGAGAACATCGCATGTATGTATATACTCCAACCAACCTTCTTCCGATCATCTGAATAATTTTTCATAATTTAATTAAATAATTCATGTAACCAGCATCAACAAAATCGAAATTTACAATTTAAAATGATTCTCAAAAATGTAAATTAACGCCAAAATAAAACAATTAAAATTTAATATAATTTAGGCGTTCCTAAGTAAGAAGCTTCTTGTCAAACAAAAAATTCAGAATCTTCTAGAATGAACTTTCATTAATGAGCAATTTAAATGATATTGATACGAATGGACTGCCATTTAAAACCAAATGTTGTAATATTTACGCTTTTTTAACGGTCTTTAACTTCCAATTAGTGACTTTCCCAAATATAATTGCAACACTTGCTGACTGGCGGCTAAAATATTTCGTATGTAGTTTTATATCGTCAAAATGTGTCTTGAATGTTTCATTAAATTATTAATTTCGACTAAATTAATTTTAAAATTTGATATTTATTATTAATCGCAACATACTCATCTTTATTAATCATAAAAAAAAGTAGGAGGACATCCACTAATTTAGACAAGAAACTTGTATGTATTTGTAAACATAAATTTACTTGTTTTTGCATTGTAATTATTTATTTTTAGTAGTTGTGGTCTTTTTATATTATCTATATTTTGCCTTAACTTTTTATAGACCACCTTAAATTAATTTCTCATCACCAATCCAAAAACATATTTTTATTTTTCGGCCAAATTTTCGATCTTATCATCCTTTTGCATGTAAAAAAAAAGTAGTCAGCGCTGCCCAAGCGAGGGGACAAATGAACTAAAATCGATATTGGGCAAGTCCCTCATTTCTACAATTATTAAGGAAACATTAAATGCTAATGAAAAATGATTCAAATATATTAAACAAAAATCACATTTTAAGCTAGATTAGATTAACTTGTTTTTGAAAGCATTACGATTTCAATTAAATTAAAATATTATTATCACACTAGTAATTGCCCGTCAAAACTGACGGAAGTTTCTGAAAACTCAATAATAGCCTGAAAAGTAAAATTTTTGTTTCTAGAAGAAAGCGAATTAAGACAATCAACATAATCTGCATACATCTAACGCTACATAATGTTAAAGTTAAACTAACAGAAATTGTCGCACGAAAAAAAACAAATTCAAAACTATTGAAAACTACATAATACTTTGAACACAACTGAAAAACAAACTAAATTTTTTGTTTTTTTTTTGGCAAAAAATACATTCACAGGACACACAGAAATTTTCATGTAATCCAAACAAAGAAACAAAAATATGTACATATATAAAAGAAAAGCGCGACTACTGCGATAGTTTTTTGTGTTTCGCGTTAAGGGGGTTTTATAAGATACTACATGTCGTAAGACAAAGTACGATGGCAAACTAACGGTAAATTTTGATTTGCTTTTACACTGAATAACATGTTGGATAGACATCATTATTCATTATTCGTCAAGCAGTAAACATGTGAACAAGGGAAAAAATCAAATGCCCGAACGATGAATGCCGCATTGGTTGCAGCTTTTATAATCCATTATTAAAAATGCCATTACTAAAAATGTTTGTAAAAACTTGTTTGTTTTTAATTATGCCCTGCGATGTGAACATGTAAAAAAAAAAATTGTTGACAAAATTTACCAAGTCCGACATACATTCGTTTACATGGTTCAACATACCAGACAAACCGTCAAAAAATCAAATAATTTGATTTTCATCGGACATGTCCATTAGACCGTAGTTTTTAGCTTTTACACGATCGAACTTTCCGTCTTGTCGAACATGTCGTCCAACATGTAGTATCGTATAAAACCCCCTTTATACATATCCATACAAACAGACTGACGACGGCAATTATTATTATCACATATGGTAACTTCGGTTAATTTTATATTTACGAAATTCCCCATTTAATAAAACAAAAATTAAAAGATTCAGGTTTTTTTTATTTTTGTTTTTCTAATCAATTTTTTTTTTATTTGGCTGCATTTCAATTAGACCACCACTATCTAATTAGTAATTACTAACTTCATATCTTCTGAGGTGTGTTGATTTATGAGCCAAAATTCTGATAATTATTGAAAGTCGCGTGTTACTTTCTTAGTAATAATGTTGCGTGCTTTACATAGAACAAGTTAATAGTATATGGAAAAAGTAGTGAGTGCTTCATTCAAAATATAATAACGGTAATGAAACGCTACAAAATTCAATGGATTTATTTCAATTAATACAATTGTGAATAATAATTTCTTGTGTTGTGTCCAAAAATTAATAAAATGTACGATAAGTTTTAACGGTTTACTGCAATTGCATAGTAGTTCTGCTACATTTTTTCCGTCGTAAAATTCCAGTGTGTACTACTGAGATATCCATAGATCGAGACGACTTTCTATGGGGGCTATTTTCGATCCGATTATACAGTCATTATGATAAAATTATTTGTGCATGCTCAATTTTTAATCCAACAGAACATAAACAACTTTAACAATTATACAAATAAAATATTTAATTTACTTCAATTAACATAATTATTCTGCTCTCCAATTCAGTCTAAAAATAAAAACAATTTCAATTTCAATTCTGCGAAAAATAACAGTTAATTTAGTTTTTAACAAAATTATTTGTGTCAAAATTTAAAATTATTTTTAATTAATTAAATAGTGATTAATTCATTTATGTTTTGTCACTTGGCAAGATTTTGTTGTGATTTTATAATATCTCGCAAGTGGTACAAACATGTTGATAAATTCACCTAGAAACTTATCCCACTCGGTTTTCTTAGCATGTTGCTACAAATTACTAGTCAAAGCTAGATCTTGGACATATTTCACTTTAATTTAAATCTTCGTTAGTTTAAATCTTCTAATTATATTCAAGATTTTTGAAGTATGGGAAAATTATTGTGTTGAACAGCTGGCTAATTTATCATCAACTAAGAATGTTACGTCATTCAATCAACCGAAATTAATTCATTGGGCTTTATTACTTCGTTAAGTCATCGAGCGTCCAAGCAAAATTTAAGATTCTCTTAGATTTTTCTCAGGCAGCCTATAAGTTGAGCTCTTAATGTCAAAATATAAATATATGCCAATAATGTCAAAAAGTCAAACTGCAGCGTTACCTACAATTAGTTCGTTTCCTAACTAAACCATACCATATTTGATTTTTCGGCTTAATTAAACAATTTAAAAATTTTAGAAGAATTAATGCAAAATGGCCGGTGGTTACGAAGTACACAAATATGTATAAAAATAAAAACATCCACTTGGATTGACTTCGTTTAAAATTCGGGTTTTTAAAAATTCGCTACCTACCTAATTCGCACTACCTTGTGGAAAATATACAAACTTCAATCAAATAAGTCAAATTAAAATAAATTGTATATTTTTGGTTCGTCCTGTTTGGGCATGTTTCCGATTAATTAATGATTTCGGGTAGTAATTCTCTCCAGGTAACCGGCCGGCTATTCAAAGACATTTTCTATATTCTCATAAATCAAGATTTAATTATATCGTCGGTGCGTGACGATGCAAAAGTGTGTAGGTGTATACATTTGCTATTTTTTTCAGGAAATGAGAAAAACGAGGGAATTTGCTTAGGAACACTAAAATAAACAAACAAAATTGATTAGTTCTTCACTTTTGAACGTTCTGTTATCTCCAATTTAATTTAAAAACCACCATGACTTTTGTGGATTGCAACGTTCTGTTGTAAACTTTTAATCTCGATAAAGGTTCAGAAATGTAGCACGCGCGGACACCAATGTACTCCTGATGGTCCATTTAGCTACATATAAGGACTAGTGAAAGAGTATCTGCCGGATAAAAAGCCCCACGTACCATTTTTTTTTTCGCTGGCGCTACATCCCATAGGGCATAGAGGGATTTGGCCGCTTCATTGTGAAGTTTCGTAATCATTTTTTTTAACGGATTAATGAATGATTAATTCATTGATCCTATACATTAACCAGCCGTGATGTTTTCATCCGGATTCGAACCCGAAACCTCCGGAGCTTAAAGCAGGCATGCTAACCACTGTGCCACCGGGGCGGCAACGTACCATTCCACAACCGAAATTTCGCTTTGCGAGGTACATTGGATTTTTTCAAAAATTTTCGAAAAATAATTTTTTTTTGTTCTGTTGAACCAGAACCCCATTGAAAATCTATGACACAAATGGCCGGAATGCTGCTAATTGGAAATCCAAAACGAGAGAGAGAATGCGTAAAAACAAATTGACAGATAAAATATTTATTTTCTCCCAACGTCTTAAAAGCCTCTAGTTTTAATACTGTTTTTGGGTATTAAAGTTGGCCTTTTTCTTACTATTTTAAAAATGTGTGTGTTGCTAAGCTACACTTTTAATCCTAGGTGTAAAAGTAGGCACTTTTAATACTAGGAGAAAAATATTATAGTGAAAATCCAATAATATGTATAATGTATGTATATGAAATAATTATTTTATTTTTTTTATTTTTCGTTCATATCATGACCTCCTTAGTTTCACAAAACATTTCAACAAAATTAGTTTCAATTTTGAAGTTTTAATTACATAATTTGTACTTACTCGTATAATTAGTAATGTAAAACCGACAAGACATAAACTCTTCGTTGGAGAAAAAATAGTATGTGTTATTCGGATTAAAAGTGACTTTGTTTGACTCGCAATTATATTTGCTTTTGCTCGGCTACGCTGCGCTTCGCCTCGCATGCAAATATAATTGCTCGTCAAACAAAGTATCACTTTTAATCCTAATGACACAATGTACTATTTATTTTTATTTTTTTAAGTGGAAGAGATAAGCTCAATTTATTCTGTTTTTAAGCGATGGTTGAATGCGTTATTAAATAAATATATTTTGTATTCAAAATACATTTTACTGAGATAAATTTAGGATATAAACGCCTTAGGGATTCGTATGAAAATTCCTTGGTACTCACTTTGGCATGCATCAGCCTTGACTCCTGAGTGATCCACCATCAAAATATTTGTACCCTTCGCTGTGTATAATCAAAATATTTGTAGTCGTACCTATAACAATTCCATAGAGTCTGTTAGCAGATGAAACATCAAACGGAATAATTATTAGCTAGTCATGCGTTGAGCCCGATTATAATAATGAGAGAAGAGTTTAATTAGAGACAATCCCTCTGCACTGCTGAACGCTAGTTTCCAATTATATGTGGACACTTGTATGTAAATCGTCATAAAATTGCTATCTTTGAAGGTAATATGCTCATTACCCCCTGAGGTTTAATTGACTTGTAACTTATATCTGTCCATGCATCATTCGTTGTCTGTCCTGGCTTGATACCGCTGTATAGCTTACTGGGTTCTGAGATTGATGCCATGTTCGGTCAGTCGTAGTTATCTTCATCACATCATCACAAGCATGAACAGCCCTAAGCAGGTGGTGGTTCAATCACAGTTTTTCTAAATATGAAATTGTATTATCGAAATATTTGCATGGTTAACTTGTGTAATTGCCATTTGCTAGTATAATAAATTTAATACAAACCAAATATTATTAATTATTAAAATCAAATAAATAGTGTATTCACTGGCAATAAAATCTGGGTCTTTTTAATTCTGTGGTACATAACATGTTCAAAGTGTTAGCCTTACGACTGATAAATTTCCCTGAGAAAGTGAGAACCATTGAAAGTTAAACCATAAAATGTTAATGGAGAATTCCTTAGTAATTTTAGCTAATGCTTTTGAACATTGTAACTATGGAAGTAAGCGACTAATTAGTTCCTATCGTTCATTAATTTTGCCGGCCCTCTGCTTGGGCAGCTATTTTTTAAAGTCAAAATAAAAACAAATTAATCAGTCCAAAAAGCCTTTTTTAACTTTTTTTTACATTTTCAAACCACAAAAAATAAATCATTCACTGGGTGGGAGAATCGTCTTCAAAATCTGTAAAACAACATCGAAATTATTCAAAAATTGAAATATTTACATTTGTAAATCCTGCCCAAGCGATAATACAGATATACGAACCACAGTCCACGTAACCAACAATTTCGTTTTTAACTTTTTACAATCTTTCTGACCATGTGCGCAAAATACTTTGTGCACGGTGACCAATATGAAGAAATATAGAAAATACTTAAAGGCGCGCACTTTACCAGTATGTACCTAAAATGCAGTGTTGATCGTTCCAACTGTTCTAAAAAACGATTTGTAGAAAAACGAATTAAACCACAAAACAAATGATTTAGCAACACTTGATTTCTTTTACAAATATTACGAACAACTTTTACTTGTACCTACTCAAAATCAATTTAAATGTACACAATTTCTAGTATTTAAACCACAATTTCAATTTTTATAAATTTTAATTTTAATTAAATATTTTCCTTTCTGCTTCTGAAGAATGACGATACTGTTGCCGCCACGTCACACGCAATAAAGTCAGAAAAAACAATGGGATTACTTTTGTGTAGATGTAGAAACAATAGGAACAATTCAAACGAGATCAAAAATAATACGGATAGAACGGTTGCACAAAATACGGTTTGTTATGAATTAAACGAACGCCAAAAACGGCTCCAACGGAAAGGCGGTGGTGAGAGTAAGGTTAAAACTAAGAAATTTGGTTCTTTGGCATTAAATAAACAGAGCAATATCGATAGATTGGATAATTATCCACGTCACAAAAAATTGGCATATAGTGGAAATATGCAAGATACGATTCGAGTATACGAACACCAAGAACGGCATGAACGGTATGGTCATGATGAAGATTTTTTTACTGAATTAAACGATGAAGACGATGATTATTATGATAGAATGGATGATTGTGACTTGGAGGAAGAGCAGGAGGAAGAGGAGGAGGAAGAGGAGGAGGAAGAGCTGGAGGAAGAGCTGGAGGAAGAGCTGGAGGAAGAGCTGGAGGAAGAGCTGGAGGAAGAGCAGGAGGAAGAACTGGAGGAAGATCAGGAGGAAGAGGACGAGGAAGAGCCGGAGGAAGAGCCGGAGGAAGAGCCGGAGGAAGAGCCGGAGGAAGAGCCGGAGGAAGAGCAGGAGGAAGAGGAGGAGGAGGGATTTCCCGTGTCGTTTGGTGGTTACCAATATGAAAATAAGTTTGTAGAAGAGAAGCAAATTTGGCGATATACTGAACGTTGTTGTGTCGACGACAGCTCTGACGATGATGATCGCGATAATTTTGACGATGAAAATTACTAATCCAAGCGATACTAGATTCGTAAAGATTTCGCAGATAGATGAAGCAAAATTTTATCATAGTTTTATTAATATCATTTCGATAATTATTTTGTGTACTACAATTGTAAATTGCCGTTAAAGTTTGCGGAATTTATTGAGAGTAGTAAATAAAGTGATATAATTTTATAATTAAATTTTGATACCGAGAAGCGGTTGCATAACGAATGATAAATGTGAAAGTTAATTAATTTACATTTAAAAAATAGTTTAAAAAACAAAAAAATGTAAATTTTGTTTTAAACATTAGACAAACTTAAGAAATATAAAACCAAAGTACAAAATTATTAAAATGATGACAAATTATATAGAAAAATATTAAATTAAATAAAAAAAACTGTAATCATAAAACAAAAACAATAAAAATAAATTTCAACGTGCGTGCAAATAAAACAAAAAACTGTGAATCTGGTCTTTTTTTCAGGGAGAGGGTATTTAAGTTGTGCTCAAGTTTATTTTTTATCTTTAATACGCATGCACAACCCCAGACACACAGCACTACTTAAATAACTAAGTTGCGACAGAAGAAGCAGAATTTTAGTCGAGAATAAAATACAAAAATGAATTGCGACTGGAGATATGTGGTTAGTATTACTGTACGATTTACGCAGTGTTAATTAATCAATAATGTTTTGAATAGACAAAGCTAAATAATAGTATACATTAACAAAATAAATAATGAATATGTATACCTAAGTAACAATACGAATAAAAAAAAATCAGTTAGTACAAATTTTTTTGGTTGCGGTAGACCATTCTGTGGTAAAGATTGACCTCCCAAACCTAACACTGCATCCTTAATACGCAGAATGCAGAAGACATTTGTTATATAATGTTAACAACATACATTAACTGGCCGCAGCGCCTATAGTATTTTTCTCCACCTGCCGCAGAATGCCCTCAGCACAATTATTTGTATATTTATCTTAAATACTAATCGTTTCAGATAGTTGACAAAATACAAAACATCACAGTAAACAGCTCTCTTATACAGCCAATAGGGATAGACTTGGAGTCTTTAGATTTTGTATTTTATGTGGACAGAATTCTATTTCAAGTGATAAATTTGCAAGGGGATGTCGAATTTAGAACAATTCTGATAGAGAGCGCCACAGTCGAATGAAAAATAAGTAAACAAATGTTTTCCTCTAATTAAAAATATAATAACAATAAATTTATCAATTATTCTAACTAATTTGTGAATTAAAGTAGTGAATAATAGTTGTTTTGTTTTGATAAGTGTCTAGTTGTTCGAATACTGTGTGTTTCGGTCGTAAACAACTTTAATTCTTGAAATGCCTTATGTTAGCATGCAATCACGTCAAAAAATGGCTGCTAATTTAACTTGTCTGGAATGTGGTGAAATCTTTACATTACAACAAGGTTTATTTCAATGTGATCATTGTCTAGAGAAATTTCATCCACAATGTAAAAATATCTATTGCCAGCATATCCCCAGATTGGCTAGTTGCCCTTCCTGGTACTGTAGTGAAGCTTGCAGAAATGCAAGTTCTCAGACAATAAATATTGATAAGAACCAGCAGAATGTATCTTCCATAGTAAAGTCAGCAAGTACTGCAACTACAACATCAACATCAACTGTTTTGGCTGTAATTGAGTTACCAGCAAACGCTGGATTGTCAAAAACTTCTGCGGTTAAAGATGCAATTTCCTCTCTAGGAACACAGTTGAATGCAATTTTAGAAACTGTAAATAATCTTGAGAAAATTATAAGTGAGATGCACGATTCACAAATCTGGTTGGAAAGCAGAGTTTCTCAAACGGAAACGAATATCACAAACCTGCAAAGTAACAGCTCCGAGTTTAATTAGAAACTTACTAAACTGGATTATCAAAAATATGAAGAAAACATTTCCAGACTGGAGATCGATCTTGACTCGTTGAGGTATAAAGAAATTAAAAACAATATAATACTAAGGGATAAGCGATAAAACTATTCAACCGACACAGCTATGTAGTCAACAATTTTCTTCATGTACTGGAGTTGGATTCACTTAAAGAAAATGTACTTCAAGTTTCTGTAATTAATTCAGCTAGAAACCATTCACGTATATCTTGTAGTGATTCCGGTAACACTAGAACTAGTTTTATTAATATTTAAACAATTATTTTATAGGTATAGGGCTCTATATTTTTATTTTTATTTATTAGTACTTGAGCTTTCAATCCCACTTCGGGATCATTTTCAAAAGCATAATGAAAAATTATTTCAAGTACTAATAAATAAAAATAAAAATAAAGAGCCCTATACCAATAAAATAATTGTTTAAATATAAAGAATTGGCTCAATATAAATAAAAAAATTAGTTTTATCAAGATATCATTTTCGGTTGAATCCGCTAAATCAGAAGTGCTTAATAAAATGAAACAACGAATAAAGCTATTTGCGGAGTCAGCAGTAAAGATAACAAGCAACTTCATGTAAGGGAAGAATTAACATCACTGAAAGCCAAACTTTTTCGTAAAACACTTCAGCACAAAAATACCAATAACTTTAAATTCTTATGGACCAAAAACAACAGGATATTTCTCAAAAAGGATGAGCACTCTCAAGTTTTTATTATCAACACTGCCACTGATTTGGAGAAATTGTGAACATTGAGGTACGCCAGCTTATTTCATTGAACCAACACATTCTCATACAGGTTAGGTTAGGTTAGGTTGAAGTGGCTGCTATCGCACACTTAGGCCAGCAATGGCCCGTTGTGATACCACAGGATCCCATCTCCCCATTACTCCCGTTGAAACCAACCAGAGCTATTTATATAGCGTAATAAATCTCGCACTCCACAGTCCGCGAGTTCCGAAAGGCTGTCCATACCGTACACACCCAAATACTTATGCCTTCTGTATGATAGCGCCGGACATGAGCATAGGAAGTGTTCCAAAGTCTCCTCCTCCTCTTCGTCCATGAAACTTCTACAAAAGTCATTCGTCTGTATCCCCAGCCTTCTCGCATGCTCCCCAAAAAGGCAGTGACCTGTCATTATCCCTACGACCAATCCTATTTCTTGTCTTCCCAGGGATATTAGTACCTTGGAGCGCCGCAAGTCCAGTTTTGGCCAAACTTGCTTTGCTACCCTGCACGTGAGAGTGTTGATCCACCTCTCATTTGTCAAGGCGATTGCCTTTTTACTGAGCGCCCATTTTAGCACTGCCATAGGCCTCCCCAGACCTACCATTTCCGGCTGCATCTGGAGAGTCGTACCGTACCTAGCTAGTTCGTCCGCCCTGCAGTTCCCCGTGACGTCCGAGTGACCCGGGACCCAGATTATCTGGATGCTGAAATACTCGCTCATCTCGTTAAGAGATGATCGGCAATCCAGCGCCACCCGCGACTTCAGACAAACTGCCCCAAGTGACTTGATCGCTGCCTGACTGTCCACATAAATTGCGATATCCCTCCCGGATACCACATTATGCTTCAACCATGTCATGACTTGCCCGATCGCCACCACTTCAGCCTGGTACACGCTGCAGTAGTCAGGGAGACGAACAGAAATATTAACATTAAGTTTATCACAGAAGACTCCGGCTCCTACCTGATCGTCTAGCCTCGAGCCGTCCGTGAAAAATTGCACTGCCTCGTTTTCCAAGATTGATCCGTTTCTCCAGGATTCCCTTGAGGGAAAGATGGTACGGAAACCCTTATCGAAGCACAACGTTGGTGTAATATAATCCAGATTCGCCAGTTCTTCGCCAGCGAATCTACCTATCGTCGAGTGTCCCACCTGAAGACACTTCCATTGAGAGACAGCCAAGAGCCTCGTAGCCACGTTGGCTGCCATCTGTTTACCATAAAGGTCGATTGGAATAAGGTGGAACATAACCTCTAAAGCGCGTGTAGGTGTTGTCCTAAGCGCCCCGCTTATAAGCATACAGGCCGTTCTTTGCACCTTCTCCATCATACCTCTATAAGTTACCTTATCTAGAGCTGGCCACCAAACGCCAACCCCGTACATTAGCACAGGTCTTACCACGGCGGTATAGAGCCAGTATACCAGCTCCGGTTTCAAGCCCCATCTCTTACCTATAGCGTTTTTACACGAGTATAAGGCTACAATAGCCTTATTCACTCTTTCCAAAGTGTTAGGCTTCCAGCTGAGCTTACTATCAAAGATTATGCCCAGAAATCTCGCTCGGTCAGCAAAAACTAGTCCGCTGCCGTTTATGATAGGAGGGCTAACCACCGGAATTTTATATTTCCTAGTAAATAGTACCAGCTCTGTTTTGGACGGGTTAATCCCCAATCCACACTTGCTGGCCCATTTCGTAACGATCAGGAGTGCATTCTGCATAACATCCCTAATCGTATCTAGATATTTGCCTGAGACAGCTATCGCTACATCATCAGCATATGCTACAACCCCTATCCCCTCTCTATCTAGTTCCAGCAGCAATCCATTAATCACTGCACTCCAGAGAATGGGGGATATTACACCTCCTTGTGGGGTTCCTCTAACCACCCGTCTTCTAATCTTGGACTCTCCCAGCTCCGAGGTAATAGTCCTGCTTACCAGCATCTGATTTATTAACCTACTTATAGAGCAGTCCACTTCCAAAAAAGACAATCCTTCCATGATCGCCTCCGTTTTTACATTATTAAAAGCACCCTCAATATCGAGAAATGCTACCATGCAAAACTCTTGCAAGTAAATTGATTTCTCAATTGTGCGTACTAGATCGTGCAGAGCTGTGTCCACCGACTTTCCCTTACAGTACGCATGCTGCGATATTGCCCACTTCCTGGGTTCAATTCTTGATCGAATAAACACATCTATCAACCTTTCCAGGGTTTTCAGCAGAAAGGATGATAGAGTTATAGGCCTCAAGTCCTTTGGACGAGCATGTGAGCTCTTTCCCGATTTCGGAATAAAGACTACTTTGACCTCTGTCCAATTCCTAGGAATATAGACTAGTTTCAAACATCCCCTGAAGATAACCTCTAGCCAGGGGATGATGGCTGCCGAGTTCTTTTGAATCTCTGCTGGTATAATCCGATCCGGGCCCGCCGACTTATAAGGCTTAAAACCCTGCAGCGCCCACCTGATCCGCTCTCTATCCAATATGCCCTCCATATCTATTGGAGGTGTTCCTCGATGAGCTCCAGGCTCCATCGAGTCATCAAAGCTTCCCGGAAAGTGGGTATCGATGAGAAGCTCCAACGATTCCGCACTTGAAGCTGTCCATGACCCGTCTGGTCTAATTAAGTAACTAGGACTAGTTGGGTTAGTAGATAGAATCTTCCTAAGGCGGGAAGTCTCAGAGACTTCTTCCATTCTACCACAAAAGAGTCTCCAAGATCCCCTCTGTGCCTTCCTCAATTCTTTTTTGTACTTTCTTAGGTCCTCCTTATAGGAGTCCCAGTCCCGTACATGCCTCGTGCTCTTTGCCTTATTAAAGGCTGTCCTACACGCCTTCCGAAAGGTCTCCAACTCCATGGACCACCATGCCGATTTCTGCCTGCCCCTTGGCTTTATCAGGGGGCAAGAAGCATTAAAGGAAAGATTGCATGCTCTTGTGACAACATCCACAATGCAATTCAATTCTTCCACTGTCTCCGGAGGTCCGGGGACCTCCGGCAATAGTTCCTCCAACACCTCCCCATATTTCTCCCAGTTTGTCCTTCTAGGATTCCTGAAAGGCTTCTGGGTACCCGGGTGAATGTTAAGGTTATAAGTTATATATTGATGATCAGAGAATGAGTGCTCCTTCGCCACTCTCCATCCCCTAATCAACTGAAAAATAGTATCCGAGGCGAGGGTCACATCTAGAACCTCCTGCCGATTGCTAATGATAAATGTCGGTTCCTGCCCAACATTGCAGACTGAAAGGTTAGTATTTAATAAGTAATCAAAAAATAACTCACCCCTCTCATTAATATCAGTGCTCCCCCAAATTGTGTGATGCGCGTTTGCATCACATCCGAGTATCACACCAATCCTATTTTTCCTTGCTTCTCGGATCAGGTCCCCCAGGCTATCCGGCGGGATCTCCTTCTCCCGATCCATATACGCAGAGACCAGCCAAAACTTGTCTCTGCCAACCTCCATACTGATCGCAGTAACGTCACCACTACTGTATTCTCATACAAGTAAAATTCGATTTAATTTATCTTTTTTATATTTCTTTATTTATTTATGGATTTAAATCCATCAAGAGTTTATCAACGTATTGTACATTAATGTGCGTAGTCTACAAAATAAACTCAATTATGTGGTGTCTTTAATAAATGGTCTACCTTACGGTGCAGATGTTATTGTTTTAACTCAGACTTGGCTTACTAATGTAAATGTGCAATTCTTTAATATTTCGGGTTATAATTCATTTCACTCAATTAGGTCCGATTGTTATGGGGGATGCAGTGTTTTTGTTACGAGTAAATGGAATACAACTTTGTTACATAACGAAGAGTTTAGTAAATGTAATTTTATGATAGTAAATATTCGAAGTTTAAACATAAGTGTTTGCGCAGTGTACCGTTCGTCCAGTTCTGATTTTAAGTTATTTCTTTCAAAATTTGAAGCTATAATATCAGATCTCAATAAACCGATTATTGTTGGAGACTTCAATATTAGTCTAATGGAAGCTAAGTCTGATAATGAGGTATTGAAATACATTGAAGTTCTTACTTGTCGCGGCTATGCATTACTAAACAAATCTGAACCAGTATACGCTACCCGAATTAGTAATACGATACGGCGGGCTTCGGTTACCTCCTCTAAAAAATCTGGGTAATAGTGGGCGCTAAAAGCCGAATTGACGTTGGGGTCTGGCAGTTTACTTGCAAACGCCAGCCAGTACAAGTCATGTCCGTTCCCTAAAAGGGTCAGTGTACACACGACGTCAGTATTTTTGAAGGTAAATGAAAACTGTTTTTTTGCGTTTTTCGTAGTTTTTCAGTCTTTCCATGGCTAAAATAAATGTTTTATGTAATTTGATGCTGTTTTGGCTATTTTTTACGGACTTGTGGCGGTTCACCCAATGAACCACTACAATATTCATTTATATACCCCTCCGGCACCAACATGAGCTCGCTCCGGTGTCATCCGGTACACATTTTTATTGTACGTCTTCTGCCGGGACCAATCAAAAACACGAAAATAATAAAAACACACAAACAACAAAAGTTAAAACAAAATAAAATTTATTCAGTCTCGTCTCAAATTTATAAACGACAGCACGTTGGTCCATAGTGTTGCCTTTCGGTCAAATTTTTAGTTTCGCGTTTTGATGGTGTTAAATAATAAAATATAAAATTGTTCAAAATACATAATAAATTATTTACAAAAACTAATTTTGTTTGCAGTTCGAAGGAAAATAAAAAAACGTTTTCTTGTGCATCGTTCGGCACGCCGGTTTGCGATAATCATCGAGCACTTTTATCACAATTGCGCACTGTAAATTCCTTTTTCGTCGCTAATTATTATTAGTATTTTATAGTTTTTGTATTTGCAACAATAAAGACTCATTTTGTGCCAAATAATTACCGCTCCGTTTGTTATGACATAATAAACTGAATCCGTAAACTATTTCCCACTTTCAGGTGCTTAAATAATTCCGCATTTTGGAGCCCACGCCAAAGACACAATATTTTTTTGAAAGTTCATAGTCTAAGCTACAAAAGCCTATAACCGTTTTTTTTAAATATTTCTTTAGTGTAGTTACGAATTTTCTAACAAAATTCGGTTTTTTCCGCTTTTTCGACTATTCTTCAATTTTTATTACCAACGGTTTTAAACTTTGGATTTTGGCAACTTCTGGGCCATATAGGAGACACTTCAAGAAGTAACCCATAATTTTTTCAGATTTTTTGAAAGCTTAGAAAACTTAGAAAACCCAACTGTTCCCTAAAAGACCCAGTGTACGCACCGTGTCTCAAAAAATATAGTGTACACACGCAGGGTTAAGTATGAATTTTGTTTAGATGATACTTATACATATCAGACCACAAATTTATTTATTTTAGATTTACTAAAGATAAAATTGTTGTGCCATCTGTTTCTGGTAGTGTTAAAGAAGTTCTAAATTACGATCTAGTAGATAAAGATGCAATGTGGAACAGTACAGAGTCAATTGATAACTTTGAAGAACTCTCTAATGAGCTTGGTGATTTGATACGAAAATGTCGCCGCAAAATAAAATTGCAAAGAAGCAAAGTATGTATGAAACCTTGGATGACTCCCGATATTTCTAATACTATAAGATTAAGAGAAAAGTTTCATAAGTTACGTACAAAATATCCTAGTTCGGAGTATTGTACTGAAAAATATTTGCTTTATTCGAAATTGGCAAACAAGAAAGTGAACATGGCAAAACGAAAATACTTTCATGATATATTTCAAACGAATCTTAACAAACCGTATTTAATATGGAAACACTTCAATGAACACATATACTAAACAGACAGCAACACAATAAAATTATTGAATTGAAAGTGATTGATAGAAGGTTGAGTAGTACTGAAGCTGAAATTGTTGCTGCTATTAATAAATATTTTATTAACAATGTTTCTGATCAATTTAAGAATTTACAGTTTCCTAATCAGGCGCAATACGATTATATTCAGTAAAATATTTCTCAACCATTTGCTTTACATATGGTAACAAGCGAGGAAATTTCCATGATAGTTAAGAATTAACAAAGGTCAGCTACGGGATTTGATCAGATATCAAATCGATTTGTTTAAAGATACGTTGACAAGCTGATTAACCCGTTAGTCCGAATGATTAATCATAGTGTCAATACCAATAGTTTTCCCAATTGCCTAAAACGAGTCAAAATCTGTCCAATTCATAAAACTGGCTCGGCTTTTTAAATACAAAATTATAGACCAATTTTCATCCCTAGCTCGTTAACAAAAATCTTTGAAAGTGTGATTAACTCAAGATTGGAGGCGTTCCTCGATTCGAATAATATCATTTCAGCTGTTCCAGTACGACGGAGGCTTGCTTAAACCTTGTTAATAGCTTCAGCCTAGCAATGAATAAAAAAAATTTGTCCCTGTCATTTTTCTAGATATTAGCAAGGCGTTTGATGCCATAAACCATAAAATCCTCTTCATAAAATTAAAGAAACTGAAAATAGATGACAATTGTATCACATTTTTTGAGAGTTATTTGCAAAATAGAAAACAGTTTGTCGAGCTAAGCGGAACTAAAAGTGATTTAGCAACAGTCAGCCTTTGAGTACCACAAGGCTCCATTCTGGGGCCAACTCTCTTTAAAATATTTATCAATGATTTGATGATGAAAGACATTATTGGGAATGTTCAAGTGTATGCTGATGATATCGCAATAATGTATCAACATGATAATTTGCAAGATCTTTTAAATGATATCAATAGTAACTTATCCTACAATGATGAAATCCTGGTTAGAGTTACTTCATTCAAGTATCTAGGTCTGGTTATAAACTCCAAGTTAAAGTGGAAAAACCATGTTGAAACGATTAGGAAAAAAATCCTACCCTATATCTACATTTTGAAAATATCAAGAAATATTTTACCACGTACTTTACTGACTAACACTTATTATGCATATGTCTATAGTCATTTGTTATATTTAAATCCTATTTGGAGTGGAGCCACAAAAACATTGGTAGAGGAGCTTTTTATTTTACAAAAACGAGCTATAAAATTTGTGTTAAATGTCCCAATAAGAACTCCAACTAGTATAATATTTACCCATTTTCTAACCTTCTATAAGATCAATTTATTGGAATTGATTACGTTATGTTACAAAGTCATAAAGAACATGATTGTATACTATTTTATATTAATCCGGTCTAGTGAGGTTCAAGAATATGATATTCGACGTCGTTCCCTTGTTCGGTGCCCAAAGTTCACAACTTCTGCATCTAATAATCATGTATTGGTTGGAGGCTTAGTGTTATACAATGAATTACCAATTGATGTTCGCCAAGAAACTAACCTTAAACGTTTTAAACATCTAGCGTTGCAACATATTGTAAATATGAACCCGAACTAATCAACAATCATATTAACTTGCGTGTTCTTCTTCTTCTTCCATCTACCCACCAATTATTACTAATTATCTGTCTTCTTTCAGTATGTTTTTGGGGATTTTCAACGAAAATGGCTTCTAATTTTAATTATAATTTTTATATATATATGTATATATATAATCTTAAATCCAAAATTTTCTTCAAATATTAATGTTCATATAGTATTATATAATTCTTTTTAAAGCGCATTGATTTAAAATTAATTTATTATATTTCTGCACAATGATTCCACAGGAATCGACGCAGACTTTGCTTTCATATTCAGTTGAAGTAAGCGCTAAATAGAAATATTAAATTGGGTAACCGGGCGATTCCACTAGCACAATTCCACTGGACGCAATTCCACTGGGACAATTCCACTTGACACAACTCGACTGGGGAACAATTTAACTTGCACAATTTAACTTGCGTTGTAACTTGTATATTTAAACGGAAACGCAAACACATATAAGTGTATTGTGTAATTACTTTAATATTTTATTGGTATTATTGAAAGAAAGAAGAAGAAAGAAAGAAGCTAATGTATAATAAAAGGAGAGTATACCTGTCCAGAAAAAGGTGAAGGTAGCAATAAAAAATATCTCCGTTGCTGCGGTTATTATGATTCTAGGGATATTCCATTAGCACAATTCCACTAGACACGATTCCACTGCATATAATTCCACTGGCACAATTCCACTACTTTAACATTTGTAGTTCTTTCTTTCAAAGAATCAAACGCATTTAGCGTGGTAAACTTGCACAATCCAACTCACACAATTTATCTTACACAATTCAACTTGCACAATTCAACTTTTTGATAATCAAACGCATTTAGGGTGGTAAAGCGTGCGCGCGATTTCCACCCCAAATACGTTTGATTATCAAAAAGTTAAATTGTGCAAGTTGAATTGTGCAAGTTAAATTGTGTAAGTTGAATTGTGCAAGTTGAATTGTGCCAAGTGGAATTGTGCCCAGTGGAATTGTGCTAAGTGGAATTGTGTGCAGAGGAATTGTTTCTAGTGGAATTGTGCTAGTGGAATAGGCCTAGAATCTTAAATTGTAGTTTAAATGACTGAATTAAATAAAGCAAAAAAAAAAAAATTCCAAAATTAGTTTACGGATTATGTATTGTAATTTAAAGCAAAAATCAATGTGATATGTTCTCTTTCCTAAGAGATATTATTAATACAGGTATCCTCATTAAACCTTTACTGCCTTTACGTCCTCCTAACTGGATCTTCGGGAGATAGCGGAAGAATCTCTTTACATTATTTATAAGTTTTTAACAAAGAACCTGAATACCAATTGTCATTTCTGCAATCATAAAATATTTACTCCTTAAAGGAAGTCGACCGTGATAAGAGCAGTTGTCACCTTTGGTTGCGAGTCTTGGATACTAATAGCACAAAACATCCAGAAAATCGCCGTAACTGAGCGTAAGATGATAAGAAGAATTCTCGGTCCCATTAAAGAGGAAGCCACGTATACAAAATGCGAATGAAGCGATAAAGTCGACATCATCGGATTCATAAAATCGTCAAGGCTAAGATGGCTTTGATACGTATTTCGTTCACAAAATCGGACCACTAAACAGGCCTTGAAGTTGGCCTTGGCACCAACGAAAGAAGGACTTCGTGGGAGACCACCTACCCGATGGATGGACGACGTTGAGAGGGACCTATACACACTCGGTTACCATGTCTGGCATTCTCTTGTGGCGGATCGAATTATTTGGAGAACCATCGTTGAGGCGGCCAAATCCCTTCATGGGATGTAGCGTCAGCGGAAAACGAAGAAGAAGAATTAATAATACGAACAAATTCATATTTTAATAAATCAAATTTCATCATTACATAATATAAACGAATTTGTTCGTATTGTTAATAATGGATTAATCTATTCGTAGCATTCTATGAAAATTGCGTAAAGTTGAATTATAATCAAAATTGAAAAATGGTTAGGCATAAAATAAGACATTTTTGTATGTTGTTAATCACGTAAGCTTGGTATTTTGTGTTAGTGTAAAACAGGTATTCCACTAGAAAAATGTACTGTAACACCATAAGTAAAATTAAAGGAAGAAAAAAATATATATTTGGTAGAAGGGGGAATGAAACAAAAAACCTTCCCAGTACAAAAATATTTGTGTCTGGAGCAGTGTAGACTCCTATACAAAGCATCAAATCGAGAACTTTTTATAGGAGTGTCACTAGACTAGCCCACGTACATAAAATTTGTATATGATGAAAAATAACTCTCGCACACACTAATAATTTTAATAGGATGATGATTTTATGGTAGAGTTTTTTTTTAATTTTTAAATCTGGGGCGGAAAATGTTCAAAACAATGTGTAAACTATGTGGTGGTCAATTTAATTTTCGATGATTGAACGCACCGTTTACGACTTTATGTAAATGTTTATGTCGAAGATTTGATATTATTCCAAATGAAATTGCAAAATGTCTTCAAACGAAACTACACTAAAAATCACAATTTATAGTTATTCATTATTTTATTTTTATATTTATCAAATTATTTACTTTATATTTATTAATTTATTTATTTTACACAAAATTTCGGTTTAAACTTTTAATGAAAAATTTAATAAATTCTTAATTTTATTTCCATATATATGTTGCCATATAAAATTTTAATGTTGCGTTGCGAACGTATCTTTTTTTTTGTTATAAAAATCCGCAGTAGCAACAAACCGGAATATTACTTGGAAACAAGCGTCTCCCTTTATAAATTAAACTTAACACCCCAATGACGTTAAGTACAAATAGATATAAATCGATATGTTCATGGGTTTCAGTTAATATTAATTTTTTTTTTAATAATTATTGGTTATGTTTTTGTGTGCTGTCAATATTTCTCCTTAAAATTTTGCTATACAAAAAAATTAAAAAAAAAACGTTGTCTTTCTCTATTAGATAGAGCTTTGAACTTTTTTCTCTGTTTCTGTTTTTTTTTTTCTATCAGTAAAATTTTATGATTTTTGCTAGTGAAATAGTACCATTACTTAAGTGTTTTCTTTTTGCACACATTTTTGTTAAATTAAAATTATCGCCTCCGTGATTGGTGATTATGTCTCATTCCGTGAAATTAAAATGAGAACACTTTTGTGCGAAATTTATTATAAAAATCGTTTGTAAATTTATGAATTATGTGATTTAGAGAAATTTATTGTGTTTCTGATTTATTATAGTTGTTGCCAAGAAAATATCACCATGAACAAGAGAAGACTATGAATTAAAATCGCTTTTGGAGTATTTGGGCAAGATCAGGTAACAAAAATTACCAAGTAATAGTACATGTGAGTGTTATTTAATTTATTGAATTTACAGAAGAGCCCGGGCAGTTCACCGAATAATGATGCTCTCAATAGAATTTACAGGCAGTAACGACGCTCTCAATAATACCAAAATGGAAGGAATTATTAAATTGGATTATAGTCAATGGCATTTATGTTAACTTTTTTGTAAAAGAAGCAACATTTTTGATATAATTATATTTATTTTTAATGAAATTTTAAGTTTTTCTGTACAACTGTGGTGTTTAGATTTTACGAATCTATTCGTCAAACAACCCAAAAATTTGCAACCGTATTATTTCTTATTACATACATAAATATTATGTAATTTTGTGTATCAATTATGAACCCATTCCTACATTTTATGAATTACTAGCTGAGGTACCCGGCGTTGCCCGGGGTAAATAAAATATTTTTATTTTAGCAGAGAGCACCAAATATCTTCTTTTTTTTAAAAATTAACTTATATAGTTTTTCCAATGTACTCTTCAAAAGGTGGTAACACATATTTTAACCCCCTCAATCAAAGAAACCGCCCCTTCGGATAAGAGTATACGATTAATTTCATTTAACCATTTATCTAAACTCAGTCTTGTATTTTTTTTAATTGAAATTTTAGAAAAATTATTGGAGGCACCTAGACTAAGGGGCTAGACCCTTTCGAAAATACTTCGAAAATCTGCTAATTTTCCTGTGAAACACTACGCAAAATTTAAATCTGGTATGATGAATAGCATGGAAACGTGTGAAGAGCATTTTCATTTTTATTAGTATAGATAGACAAATAATTTGTATATCCCTCCCCTATTGCAATAATGTACTATTAACAAAATTTGCTCTACATGATTTTATATAAAGAATAAAGATGCACAGTTTACGTGCCCTAGTATAACGCTGTTAAAAAACTTAATTCTATTAATTGCATTGGTGTAAACTTTGACAATGAAAAAAATTCAAAGTTTCAAATTAACAGTTAAAAATTTGAATTTCGATTAATTTTCGAAATTGATATTTCGGTTTAGGAACAAAAGTCCAAACAAAATATTTAAAGTCCTGAACCATTAATTTTTCAAAAATACATTGCCGAGTTGGAATTTAAAGATGCATCAATCATAACAGCAACGAAGCAAAATGTAGCGCTTAAGATTTGTAATGATTTTAAAGTCACAACTAATCTGCAACTCATCGTGCTTTGACATCCGGTACCCATAAGATAGAAAACTTTTTCATATAAGTAATGTGAGATGCTTAAATTCAGTAGATTAAAAGCAGGATTAAAATTCAATTGGTGTACTTCAACAGGGGTTTTTATTTTAAATATAATTGACTATACAACTCATTGGAAAATAAAACAATCAGATAGTTGAATATTCCTTAGTTACGCTGTATAACATCGGTTATTTGCGTTGCTAAGTTGTGTTTCGCGAAACACAACTAGTTGTGTTTCGGCCGCAAACAAATAAATCATATCATCCATGAATATAAACAAACAATTAATATTTTTGATATTTGACATGGTTGATTTGTTGTATAGTCTTAACGTATACAACTCGAGCTTCGAAAATCATCTGAATATACAGTTGTTGACTCGATGTGTTACCTAAGAAACACAACTCCACCTGCGGTGTCGTTGTGTTTCGTAAGCAACACATCTCGTCCTATTAACCGTATATTCGATTATTCTATCGAACCTCTTGTTGTATAACTAGGGAAATACAGCAAGGCGCAGTTGAATACAATTTCTCAAGAGAATTGAATAAAATCAAGACAAAAATAATTTGTCGGGTTCACTGCAATGCTTGATTGTAACCCACATTGTTGGATTTTGCTCTCGGAGGTAAACACAAATGTTTAGAAGTTCCCACTCTCGGAATGAAGGTGTTTTCTCTGTACCCAATGAGAAGGATCGAGTTGTCACTGTTAATTTCTAATTATTTGTAGGAAGTTGCGTCTCTGGGAAGTAAATATTGAATGTGAGCATGTGAGACAGAACTCCTATACCATAAGACCCTCATGATTCAGGTAATTGAGTTGTATGCTTAAAAAAAAAATCCCTCAAGTTCTTCATTGTGCTTACATTCTTGTTTTACTTAATCGAAGAAGTTGGCGTACCCCTCGATGAGGCGTAGATTTGTAGATGAACTCCGGGTTGTTATTGAAATATGCTTGACATGCCTCCAAAGACAGATTTTGCTAATGATACCATTACCATTAATAATCATACAACTATAACATCATACTATCGTACTATCATACAACCACACCATATTATCATCATACCATTATACCACAACACCACATCATAATACAGTTAAATCATCGTGCCATCAAACCATTAGCCCGTCTTACCGACATACCAGTATACCATTACACCACCATATTATCACACCACCATAACATAATAATATCATACCAGCTTACCATCATACCATCAAACAATTGCACCATGTTACAATCGTACCTTGAAACAATCATACCTTTATACCATGAAAATCAAAACACCATCACACAAATATATTATGAAACCATCATACCATCAAACCATCTCACCATCACGGTTCTATCAAACCATCATACCACCACACCATCCTTCCATCATACCATCAGCCAGTGTATCATGTTACCATATCATACCTTCATTTTATCATACCATCCTTCCTTTATACCATCATACCAATATACCATCACAGTCACAAATCACAATCACAATTAAAATTACCATCACCATCAAATTCCCACATTACGATCAACATCACCATCAACATTACCATCACCGTTAAAAAATAATGGAACACGTGGTGATTTTTTTTTACTTTGTAATGAACATGCAAAATCAACTCAATCGGTGAAGTTTGAAAAATTCGTGCAAAAAGACGCAAAGGAAGCAATCGCCCGAGTCGATCAAGTAACATACTTTTCTTCTTTATATTATATATATATATATATATATATATATATATATATATATATATATTATATATATATATATATATATATATATATATATATATATATATATATATATATATATATATATATATATATATATATATATATATATATATATATAGTTATGTTCCAATGAACTAGTAAATATGCTAACTAGTCATATTCTATAACATTCCATTCCCGCGCATATAACATATCAAGTAAAGTCGTTGAACAACAAAAATGTAGAATTAACAAGAATCAACAAGTCTAAACAAGATAACATATTGAAAATGCATCGTTGCAATAATTAGACACTTAAATAAGAATAATCATTTTATTAGAAATTATATTTTTTAAGTTTAGTTTTAAGATCTAACTCAATGTAATAAGACGGAAAAAATAAAATTGTGAAAATAAATAATTTTTTTTATGTTTTAATCCGCCTTCGAAATATAATTGGCGCAGCCGTACGGCAAAGTGAAAGTTCAAGTGTATTGTGTTAAGTGCATAAAAACAGCGAATAAAAACTGTTTATAAGAGTGAATCCGTGGAAATAATTCGAATAATTATTTCAACTTTTTTTTTGTGACATTTAAAATTTGTGACAATTTTAAAAAAAAAAAAAATAAGAAAAAAGTGACATCCTAGGCTGAAGGTGAAAACACCGCCGAGAGGAGTTGTGATTCCGCCAATAAACACACACCACTGCTACACTTTGGGACCGAAACCATCCACGACAGCAAAACAAGGTAAGAGTTTAATTTTATTTTATAATAAATTTTGTTTTTGCCAAAATCGTGCACTACTAGATAGACACGATAAATTAGAAATTTAATCACAACAAGTGCATACTACAAGATAGGTGTAGGAAAGTGATAGAATTTTGTGGGAAACGTCAACCGTCGCGCACTATAAGATAGACGCGAAAAGACGAATATTTCAATCTCCCAGTGCTAGGTCAAGGTAGACAAAATTTTTCGTAACAAGAAAAACTGCACGAGAGAAAAGAAAAATCTTGAATACTTTATAGCTAATCGAGGTATAAAGTTAATAGAAAAAGAAACTCGTGAAGAGATGAACGAGGAACAATCACAAAAGTTAAATGAGCAACTGGCAGCGATAACAAACCAGTTAGCTAACCTGATTCAGAAGAATACTGAACAGGATCAGGTACTGCAGTACCTCAGCCTAAAGGTTGAGGCACCACCAGCCCCTAATCC
The DNA here is from genome assembly GCA_963556165.1 of Tipula helvola. Taxonomy (NCBI): domain Eukaryota; kingdom Metazoa; phylum Arthropoda; class Insecta; order Diptera; family Tipulidae; genus Tipula; species Tipula helvola. Next base: position 7,003,894 of record OY744483.1, read on the forward strand.
CAAGGAAGAAACGGGAGAGAATCGAACAGTTTTCGATATATTCCGAATTCCTGACCCTATCAAGTCGATTCCTTCTTTCGACGGTAATAAAAAACAGGTGACCTCGTGGTTGAAAACAGCCGAGGAAACACTGAATTTATTTGCTCAAATAGTCCCTCAGGCACAATTTCAAGTTTATGTACAAGCTGTGAGGAACAAAATAGAAGGTAAGGCAAAGGATATATTATGCCTTGCAGGAGACCCTGGTTCATTCCAGGAAATAAAAGAAATACTGCTCGAAGCCTTAGGCGATAAGCAGGAACTCGCGTATTATAAGTCCCAGCTATGGGCAAATAAGCAAAACGAAACTATGACAATTCACAGTTTCTATAATCGGACGAAGGAGATCGTCCAAAATATTAAAACGCTTGCGAAACAAAAAGAAGTGTATAATACCTCATGGCAAGCGATTTGCACTTTTATTGAAGAGGATGCACTTGCAGCATTCATTTCCGGCTTAAGAAAGCCATATTTCGGTTATGCCCAAGCGGCAAAACCCAAGAACATTGAGGAAGCATACGCTTTCCTCTGTAAGTTCAACTCAAACGAGATAATTTCAAATAATTCTCACAAGAATAATCAAGGTCCGTCCATTCAAAATAAAACTAACCAAAATTTCCAAAAGCCTAAAGAATGGAACTCTAATAACCATAATTTTCAAAAACAAAAAGACTGGAACTCAAACAACCAAAATTTCAAAAAACCAGGTTCAGTTAGAGAACAGGCTATTCCCATGGATGTAGATGTTTCTATGAGATCTAGAAACACATTCAACAAGAAAATGGTGTACAATCACGAAGTTAGTTCAAACAATGAGGAACATGAAATTGAAAATTTAAATTTAGAGGAACCATCAACGGAACTCGAAGTAAATTTTCAAGCGGATCCAGAATCGGATACGGAAGATTAAACTTCCTACCGTATCTCAAATGCCACAATAAACAAACTAACCAAAAAATTACTCTATTGTTAGATACGGGCGCTAACAAAAACATTATTAAGCCCAATATTATACCCAATCAGCTCCTAGAATTACAAAACACTTCGGTGAGAAACATTCTTGGAATTCATAAATTAAATAAAAAAGGAAAAATTAATTTAATAAGTAAAAGTTTACCCCCTCAAACGTACTATGAATTAAATTTTCATAGATTTTTTGACGGTATTCTAGGATCAGAATCAATGGCTAAAATGAATGCCAACATTGATTATGGATCAAACACCATTTCCCTAAACGATCAAAAATTTAAATTTTACCGTTATTATCCAGCAGAAAATTTTTATCACCATACAGTCACGTTCGAAACCTCAGAGAACGGCGAATGGGTTGTACCAGAGTATGGTAGAGTAAATAATAAAATTACCATCCAACCTGGTCTTTACAAGGCCACTAACCTCAAAACAACAGTTAGAGTTTTAACAAGTGAGCCCATACCACCAAAAGCATTACCGAAACTCAAGTTGAAAATTAACAACTTCGAGACGATAAAACCTATACCTATTTTTGGTAATGATCCAATCAAAGAGGAAGATATTAGGAAGATAATTAGGATAGAACATCTCAGTGATAATGAAAGAAAAGCTCTCCTCAACACTATTTACAATAACCAAGCAGTACTGTTGAAACCAAATGAAAAACTATCAGCAACAACAGGAATTAAACACACAATTTTTACATGCGATGAAGCACCCGTATATACAAAAACGTACAGATACCCACACCATTTTAAAGCGGATGTGGAAGAACAAATTCAAGAAATGCTGAATAACGGCATTATCCGTCATTCCAAAAGCCCTTACTCGGCACCAATTTGGGTGGTCCTCAAGAAAATGGATGCCTCCGGGAAAAGAAAAATAAGAGTTGTCATAGATTATAGAAAATTAAATGAAAAAACGATCGATGACAAATTCCCAATTCCTCAAATTGAGGAAATATTAGATAGTTTAGGAAAATCCACTTATTTTTCAACTATAGATCTAAAGTCTGGCTTCCACCAGATTCTAATGGACGAAAAGTCGCAAGCCAAAACAGCCTTTTCGTCAGACAAAGGACACTTTGAGTTCTGTAGGATGCCATTTGGTTTAAAGAATGGTCCGGCGACATTCCAGCGCGCCATGAACAATGTCCTACAGGGACTAGTAGGCAAAATATGTCATGTATACCTTGACGACATCGTCGTTGTAGGGGAAAATTTGAAGACTCATTTAAATAATCTAAACATTATTCTAAAAAGACTCTCAGAATTCAACCTTAAGATTCAACTCGACAAGTGCGAATTTCTGAAACGAGAGACTGAATTTTTAGGACACATAATAACCCAGGATGGTGTAAAACCAAACAGGGAGAAAGTACAGAAAATATTAGACTGGCCACTACCCAGAAACCAAAAAGAAATTAAACAATTTTTGGGACTTTCTGGTTATTACAGAAGATTTATAAAGGACTATTCCAAAATTGCAAGAAACATGACAAAGTATTTGAAGAAAGACATACCATTAAACATGGCAGACCCCGATTATGTTAAATCATTCGAAACGCTTAAAAACAACATAGCAACCGATCAAATACTGACGTATCCCGATTTCACACAACCCTTCATCCTAACAACGGATGCTTCGGATTATGCAGTGGGCGCAGTCCTCTCACAGATTCAAAACAAAGTTGAAAAACCTATAGCGTTCGCTTCACGAACATTAAATTCTACGGAAATGAGATACGCAACCAACGAAAAAGAGGCTTTAGCGATAATATGGGCCGTAAAGAAATATCAGCCATACCTGTACGGAGGCAAATTTACATTGGTAACAGACCATAAACCTTTAACTTTTATTAAGTCATCAGAAAAAAACTCTAAAATTCTAAGATGGAGGCTCGAGTTAGAGAACTATGACTACGAAGTAAAATACAAAGAAGGGAAAGCAAACGTTGTGGCGGATGCTCTAAGCAGAATGCCAACTACAGATGAAATGAGAGAACTAAATTCAAATGAGGTTGAGAATAACACTTCACGTGAATCTCAGAGAACTCAAGGAAATACTTCGGATGAATTAGAAACAATTCATTCGGCAAGCACCTCAGATGACTATTTCATCCACTTCGCGGATAGACCTATCAATTATTACAGAAACCAACTTATTTTCAGGCTTTCAGAGAATATCGATACAATCATTTCAGAAAATATTTTTCCAAATTTTAAAAGAATCATTATCGCACGTAAATCCTTTGAACAAGAGGATATAACCAACTTCATGAAAACGTATCACAATGGTAAACAATCTGCAATTCTATCCCCAGAAAGTTTATACCATAAAATCCAAGTGTCTTTTAGACAAAACTTTTCACAGAAAAGCCATTTTGTTTTTGTTACAAAAATGGTTGAAGACGTTAAAAATGAGAATCGGCAAGATGCCATAATAGTTAAAGAACATGAAAGAGCACACAGGGGCATCAAAGAAGTCGAGAACCAATTAAGACGATCATATTTCTTCCCAAAAATGGGCAACAAAATCAAAAATCACATCAATGCATGTACCATCTGCAATATTCATAAATATGATCGCAAACCATATAATATAAAAATCTCACCACGACCGGTTACTGAAAAACCATTAGAGCGGATTCATATTGACATTTTCAGTATTAATAAAATTAGTTTCCTATCAATAATTGATTCCTTTTCTAAGCATCTACAAATGGTTCCAATTAATACCAAAAACCTAACAGATGTAACTAATGCTCTGAATAAATATTTCACGCTTTTTGGAATACCAAATTGCATTATTTCCGATCACGAAACAACCTTTCAATCAGGGCAATTCAAACAATACCTAAATAACCTAAATATCAAAATTGAATATGCATCTTCCTCGGAGTCTAATGGACAAATAGAAAAGACACATGCAACAGTGATCGTAATATTTAATACAAACAAACATAAATTAACGAACACAGATACTTCAGCTGCCATAGAATTTTCAGTTGCCCTATACAATAATTCCGTTCATTCCGCAACTAAGTTTACTCCAAATGAAGTAATATTTAACCAAAATAACTTCATAAACCCGATCGAAATTCAAGCACAAGCTAACAATATTTTCCAAATGGTCAACAATAATTTAAATAAAACAGTTAGAAAAATGGAAAAACAAAACGAAATAAAGGAAGAACCACCTAAATTAGTAGAAAATCAGATAGTATTTATAAAACCGAATATAAGGACGAAAGCTCAACCAAGAGCAATCGAAACTCAAATCCAAAAAGTAACGTCCAAAACATTTCAAACAAATAGAAATATAAAGAGAAATAAAAACAAAATAAAAAGAATAAAATAAAATAATTAAAAATTAATTTTTACCATTTCAGGAAATTCCTATTTTTAATCTATTCGTTGGAAATTATAAATTTATTATTGGTATATAAAAATTTAATTGAAAAAAAAGTGTGAGAAAATGTATTTAATATCAATGTTAGTAATATTAATTTTGGTTTTTCAATATAACAATGCTCAAAAATTAGAAATTAGAAACTTAAATGAAGACCCTTTATTATTAATAAAAACAAACGAATGTAAAATACAAGTGGGAAATGTAAAAATTATACACCCGATCAATCTAACTAGTTTACAGTTAACAGTAGAATCAATCAATAAATTCATTTCTAACAAATTAGATATTAAGGATGATAAATTAGAATTATATAACATTATAAAAGAAAAATGTAAAAAATTAGATAATAACTTGCAACAAATAAAACCATTAAAACGAAATAGACAAAAACGTTGGGACGCCTTAGGCACAGCATGGAAATGGCTTGCTGGAAGTCCAGATGCGACAGACTTGAGAATTCTGACAACAACAGCAAACGACTTAATAGAGAACAATAATGAACAATTCCGAATAAATAAGCAAATAAACGAGAGGATACATATGGTAACAGATACCGTAAACAGAGCAATGACAAATACCAATATGGTTAACAAAATAATCATCACCGAGATGGAAATGATTACGACGATCATCAATATCGACACAATCAACGCTATACTAGAAGATATCCAAGATGCTATCATCAGGACGAAGGTTGGATTGCCAAGCAATAAAATTCTGTCATTAAAAGAACTAATGATAGTAAAAAACCTAATGGTCACACAAGGCGTCAAGATTACACTACCAGAAGAAGCATTGCAATATGTAGTACCAAAAATAGCAGCAAACGAAGAAACACTACTGTTCATATTAGAGGTGCCAAAATTGGAAAATGAAACATCGGTAGCAGTACTGGTCGTACCATTAACAATCAACGACACAGTAATTAAGGAATACCCTCAACACCTGATAAAAACAAATCGGGAATTATTTACAACAACAAATTATAAGAACTTCGTCCAGAAACACGCAGAAATCAAGGGATTCGAAGACGACTGCATCAAACCTCTGGTGATGGGGACAAAAAGTTTATGCAACGTGACGGCAAAAACAGAAACGACTATACATTTCATCACGGAAGATAAAATCCTAATAGACAATGCAAAAGATGAGATATTGTCATCGGATTGTGGACCAAACAATCGCACGTTGACAGGCAATTTCCTAATAACATTTTGGAATTGCACGATAATATTGAAAGATAAGAAATTCCAATCGTTCCAAATAAGAAGCGAAACACAGGAAATACAAGGAGCGCTACATAACCTTCAAGCTACTCGACAACTGGTTAAAACTGTCAATATCGATCTAATTGAACAACAAAACCTGCAAAATAGAAAACAAATAGCGAAAATATACACGAAACAAACAGACCATCAATATTGGATATGGTCCTTATCAGGAGGAATATCCGTATCATCAATCGGTATAATAATATTAGTCATCTACATCTGTATCAACACGCGTCAACAAGTCACAAAAGTGGAAATAAGGGATGTAAACAAGCTAAATTCAACGCCAACGAACGAAAATAGCCACTCGCATTATTCGGATTTACTGGCAAAACTGGGCATTAAAGCTAAGGACGAGGACGCCCTTTCTCTACCCCCGGGAGGAGTTATGTTCCAATGAACTAGTAAATATGCTAACTAGTCATATTCTATAACATTCCATTCCCGCGCATATAACATATCAAGTAAAGTCGTTGAACAACAAAAATGTAGAATTAACAAGAATCAACAAGTCTAAACAAGATAACATATTGAAAATGCATCGTTGCAATAATTAGACACTTAAATAAGAATAATCATTTTATTAGAAATTATATTTTTTAAGTTTAGTTTTAAGATCTAACTCAATGTAATAAGACGGAAAAAATAAAATTGTGAAAATAAATAATTTTTTTTATGTTTTAATCCGCCTTCGAAATATAATTATATATATATATAATATATATGGGGCATTTGCATTTAAATCTCACATTTTAATTTTGTCAAGCTTCATGCTTTCTGTTATATATATGATAAACGAATTAAGAAAAAAAATTTAAAATATAATTTTTGAATCATATTTCTTTTAAATCTGGGCATGAGAAGATTTGGTTTTTTCATTTTTTTTATAGTCTTTTGTGCTATTTTAATTTTTTTTTGTGATGAACGTTACCTAAAATACGTTATTTCGTTATTTTTAAAATTAATAATTTGAAAATACAAAATATTAATATACCATTTGGAAGTAGACATATCACCAATGTGAATAAACGTAGGTAAATTAAATTTATGTTTCTGAATTTCACAATTTATCTAAAATAAGTAAAGTAACGTTCATGACAAAAAAACTCGTTTTTTTTAAAATAAATGTCTAAACAATTTAAAAAAATACATTTTCATAAATTTCTGTATTGTGATCAAATACTTAACTTATACTCCTTAAAAATTATCTGTAAAATGCTTAGGGGACAAAAAAAATGCTTGGTGACAAAATCATGTGAGATTTAAATGCAAATGCCCCATATATATATATATATATATATATATATATATATATATATATATATATATATATATATATATATATATATATAGAAGAAGATAGATTAAACCATCATACCATCAAGCCATCTCACTATCATACCTTTATATCATTATACCATTATATCATCAAACCATCATACTATCAAACCATCATTCCGTTATACCATCACACAATTGTATGATGTTGATATCACACCTTCATATCATCATACCATCCTACCTGCATACCATTATATCATCACCATCATCATCACCACCACAAACACAAACACCATCACCATCCCAATCAAAATCATCATAATCATCAAAATCATCAACCTCATCATCATCATCATCAACATTACCATCAACACCACCATCACCATCACCGTTAAAAAAATAATGATACACAAAAAACAATTTTGCACAAAATATCCAAAAATTACCTAAATCGGTGAAGTTTTAAAAATCCCCCCTTGTAAATGGCACCTCACAGGGAACATGGGGGAAGGGGTACCAATTTTTGACAACTAACCCCCTATGTTTTTTCTCGACTGCTAAAAAGTATTTGTGCAAAATTTGGAAACAATCGCTCGAGTGGACCAAGAGCTTTTGTGGAACATACATACAAACCGCTTTGCACATTCTAAAGTATACTATCTCAAATACGTCATTTTTCAGGAGAGGGATTTTAAACTTTGTTTGTTAAATATTGAGTAAATTATTAAATTCCATACAATTTTTTGTTATTATTATGTTAGTGACTAAAAAACGGAACCTTTTTCTAAAAACATCATGATTGTAGCCAAGGGGGTTTTAGAGATATTGTACGTAATTTGTTTTATGCTGGGCAAAATTAATTAAAATAAAAGTGTATGTCGATTTAGGTTGTTTATGCATGGAACCGTTGTAAAATAAAATGTTCCAAAGATCATTATTATGTTTTTAACTGGAATATTTTTTAGAATAATTTAGATATTGAGAACTAAGTCCGGTAAAATTGTTTATGGCTGGAAAATTTACTTTTCTAAATCTAAAAGTTTACCTTTAATAAAACAATAATTACATAGAAAAAATTAAAATAATAATTCATTTATTAATTAAATTAAACAGAAATTAGGAGCTTTTGGTATATGTACGTAATATTCATATTTATACAAGAGAACATTGTAAATAAAATTAATTAATTAATGTTATTCTCTTCAACGACATCATTTCCTTGATTATCACTAGACGTGAGCGACCTATAAAAAACTTGATAAAATTTTGGAATAAGATTCCCATCACAAAGAGAAATAAGGTCCTAATGCTTCGGTTGAGGAATAGGAATAGGAATAGGAATAGGACGATCAAATTGATTGTGTAGAACTCCAAATTCCAAGTTTGATTTTTTTCGGCCATGCCTTGGCCCTTCGTGAAAACTGCCTATATTATAAAGAATGATGCTTTTAAATAACTCATCAAATTGATGTTTATAAATCGGCTTATTTGGGGCCTCATAACTTATTCTTATTTTTTTAATTTTTATCATGTTAATTTTTTCTTTCAGAATATTGTGGTAGAAGTTTAACTTTTTCGATATTGTCTTAAAATCAAAAAAACTATCTTTGGTCATTTCAATAACGAATAACCTCATATGGGTCTCCCGTTACTTTAGCATTCCTCATGACACTACCATTGGGCTGGTATGTAAATAGTTTGTTTTTTTTGCTCGATCTTCGTTTGAGTGAACATTGTCCCCTTCGTTTTGGGTATGTCCTTTTTCTAGGTATTTATGATTAATACTTATTTTATATTTATTCACCATATAAGTATACGATGTGAAAAGAATGCTGTTTTTGTTTTGGCCATGACAATTGTCACTCCAACAAATAAATTCTAAATAATAAATCATAATAAATTTTAAAAGGCAATTGCTAACTTCATTGGCACCCTTTTTAGCTATGCTTTCATCCCAGACATTACAGTAACCTTTTTTGGTAGCCAAATCATAGGTTGTAAAATTAAAGACAGATAGCTTTCTTTTGTAATAAAAAGCGCTAACTTCGCTACACGGTGTTTGAAGGATTTTTTGAAAATCAAAACAGATGACCTTCATCGCGGCATTATGTTGTGTTTTTAATTTGTCACTGTCTTTGATCTCACGAGCTCTGATTTTGTGGAACAAACATTCATTCTGAGATATTTGATTTCTCTGTTTCTCGTGATCATCCATATTTTGGTACGCCTCGCAAGTATCACATAAATTTTTTTTCGGAAATCCAAACACTATATTAAATTTATGGTTAAAAATGTCCTGACATTATCTTTGGGCTACTGTGAAGGATGGAAGTGGTTCGTATTTTCTCCAATCTATACAACTTTGCCATATTAAGATTTCCGTCTAAAAATTGTCTACTAGTGTTGGCTCGACAATAGTGTGAAGGAAGACGGGGTAATGCTTCAATGTGTTGACAAACTATGTTTTCTATTGTTGAAGTGTTTTTACTAGGAATTTGAATGTGAGAACCCCTTGTATCTGGTTTTACAATTCCCTGTCTATCCGTTTGCTTATTAAGTGCCGTTTCTATCCATTGTTGCGTAATTGAAAGTGTATTTAAAAACATAGTCTTACCAACTTTTATGTCCGAATTATGTGGACTAGGTAAATAAAACGTTCTGCTGTATAATCGGCGGCTGGTGCTAGTTCGGTTCGTGCAATTTTTTTTGGCGTTGTCTTCACAAATTTCAAAATATACTCCCATTATCTAGTTTTGTCTCCCAAACTATAGAATTGCTGGAAAATATTTTTTCTCTCATTCGAACAATAGAAACTGGTGTACTTTGAAGGATATTGGCAGTAGCCAGTAGGTATATTCCTTTCGGAGTTATTGGACTATGAATTAACTTACCTGAGTCAAACAAACAAAATAAGTGTTCATTTTATGTTTAACAATGTTCATTGCAAAGACACTTGGGTTGGTTTTATACGTTTAAATAATCGTTTCTGTAAAACAAACACATTGGGTGCCAGCGGAAAAAAATTAACTCGAAGATTTTCAAAATATATAAATAGTTCCAATTAAAAGTATTCTACATGGAATTAAACTAGTTTTATTTAAAATTTATAAATTCTTAAATATTCTAAATGCAACATAATACCTCTATTTTATGCGTGAATTGAATTATTTACCAGGAAAAGTATACTAAAACTACATAGTATAGAAATTATAAAGAAAAATCCATTGAAAATCATATTATGTTATCATAAATGAAAAATTTGTTAAATAGTTCAAATCTAAAACATATTAATAGGGTTTGGTATAATTTAGTTAGGAAATATTTTAATTTTGTACCTATATACTAATTACAAATTCCGACATAAAAACCGAGGGAAGCATCGGATTAGGACAAATAAAGGAATGCAATACTATAATCATTCCAAAACATTCTAAGTCGACATAGTATAGTTTAGAATGTGCGAAGCGAAACATACATACATATTTTTCTTCTTGATATATATATACATAGATAGATAGATAAATGCACTACCATTTTCAACAAATTCACAAATTTTGACCAACTGTATCTTTGGCAACAACAACACCAAAAAAAATAGTTGTTCTACAAAAAATTTTTTTACCCTGGGTACTGATTCTCTAAAAAATAATATAATGGATAAACGTGTAAACTTGCAAAAACAGGAGCCTACTGCAACGACACGCAATGCTAAGTCGTTCCATGCGTTTAATATGGTTTTACATCCCTGACGTAGTGGTCAAGCACACATACATACAATACAACACAATATGTTTAAAGCGCGGGAAAATAAAAAGTCGTTGAGAAAATCTTACGGGATGGACCCGTTCAAACGAGAATATTCGATTGGGAAGGGATTGCTATTATCATCTGATTTTATTGTGGGTATAAAAGGTAAACAATTTTGGATTTTTTTTTTTTAGTCAGTTTGTGAAAAATTATTGATATTGTCGGATCGGACAATAATAAATAATATAAGTCATAAAATTTAATGACTTAAAATTATTAAAAAATTTTTTTTTTGCTTTGGCCAATATAGTTGTGTGATTATTAAAGTCCGTTGAGTATAGTTTTATAAAGTTTGTTCTACAAAGTTTTTGGTTTTTCTGCTGCAAAGTGACTGCATATCGTGTATGTATGAATTTTAGTTTTAAAATATTAAAAGAAAAGAAAAATTTCTAATGGTTCTTGGAAAAAAATTATGAAACTTTATAATATGGTGATAATTGATCCATTCTAATTTAATTGCTAACTAAACCTAAAATAACTAATAACAAAATTATAAATTGAAAGTGCTACAAAAATTAAAACAGTTTCTTCCGATGATAAGCTGTTTTACATCCGAGTGAACTTATGTGCTCACTCTATATTGTATTATGTTATAAATCAGTGCAAATAACATTTTTAGTCATATACAAATTTAGAACAATATGTATGTTGTAATACTTGACCACATTTATGGCTTAGTGAAAGATTTAATGCGAATTAGTGAAAAATCAAAATAACGCATAATAAGTTAAACTAAATTAAAACAATTTAACTCAAAGTTTTATTTAGACTTTTTTTAGTGAAAAAAACACTCAAAAATAAAACAGTTGAGTAATTACAGAAAGACAATAAATATACTGTAATATTGGCCGTGCCTACATAAAAAAATTAAGATAAGATTTTTACTTTATATTTTTTTTTTATTATATTATATTATATTATTATTATTATTATTTAAGTATATAATTTTTCTTAATTTTAATATGATGAAGGTAAATAGTTAAATTTTCATTTATCAATATTTAGCTATTCTATATTTGCTATTTTCCGTTCATCTTTATAGTATATATGACGTCATTAGGTTAAGTAAATTTATCTAAACCCAAAAATTTTATTCATTCATGATTTCATTGTTTTTTTTTATTTCCTTTTGGTTATTCAATAAATTATGTTTAAAGAAAAGTAGCTTTCTTCTCACTCAATTTTCAATAGAAGTTTCATATTTTTTGTTGGTTATTTTCTTTTCTTTCGTATTGAGGTCGCAAAACTTTCGCTTTTCAGCATGAGAGGCTAAAGGCTAACGGATCAGGATGACTTGGTAGGTGTAGTCTCAGCATATTTTTGGTAAGTGTTGGTCCTTTGCCTTGTACCTTTTCCTTGATACATATCCCTTTCTTTTCATGTGATTTTCCCTAGCGGTCTATCAAGACTTACTTATGCTTTGGAAAACCCCACCCCTTTACACTGAGCTCTAGCCGGCTATAAAGTGACCGCTCCAAAGCCTCTGAGTAAGTAAATTTCTTGTAACAGCACTGCCGTGTTACACGTGCAGTTGCCGTGTTGTTACACTACTTTAATGAATTCGCAATTTTTCGATCTGATTACTACTTCAAATAAAATCGTAAAACTGCAAACTAATAAAAGGAAGCTTTGCTTTTTACGAGTTTACACGTTTACCCATTAGCTTATTTTTTAGAGAATCAGGGTGCAGTACTATAAATTCATAACATAAAAATTACAAAATTAAAACATGACTTCCAAAAATTTTTGATTTCACGTATTTTTCACCGCCTATCATAATTTTTATACTAACCGAATGACTGATAAAACAAATATGTACATATAAAATTTTTCGTTATCTTTTTATTTCGTTCGTTCTCAGAATTCGCTTATCGCAATCGTTCAAAGAAATTACATGTTAAGTGGATAATGCTACCCGTTAGATATATTAATTATCAGTAGTTATACAACAAGAGGTTCGAAAATAACCGAATATTCAGTTGATAGGACGAGATGTGTTGCTTAGGAAACACAACGACGCCGCAGGTGGAGTTGTCTTTCTTAGGTAACACATCGAGTCCGCAACTGTATATTCAGATGATTTTCGAAGCTCGAGTTGTATATGTTAAGACTTTACAACGAATCAACCATGTCAAAGATATGATTTATTTGTTTGCGGCCGAAACACCACTAGTTGTGTTTCGCGAAACACAACTTAGCAACGCAAATAACCGATGTTATACAGCAAGTAAAATTCAACTATCTGATTGGTCTATTTTCCAATGAGTTGTATAGTCATTGAAATACCTGTGAGAATTTCTGATTCTGACACATGTATTATTCTTGTAGATTAATTGCTGAGGTTTAATGAGTAGAGCTTTATAACCCTTGCCTTTTTAATCATCACAACTAATTAATCACCTTGGGTCAACACTTAAAAACAAAAACTAATGAGGGACTTTCCCAATATCGAGTTTAGTTCATTTGTCCCCACGCTTGGGCAGCGCTGACTACTTTTTTTTTGTACATGCAAAAACAAGTAAAATCATGTTTACAAATACAAGTTTCTTGTCTAAATTAGTGGATGTCCCCCTACTTTTTTTTATGATTAATAAAGATGAGTAGTTGCGATTAATAATAAATATCAAATTTTAAAATTAATTTAGTCGAAATTAATAATTTAATGCAACATTCAAGACACATTTTGACTATATAAAACTACATACGAAATATTTTAGCCCCCAGTCAGTAAGCGTTGCAATTATATTTGGGAAAATCACTAGGTGCGTTTTTTTATTTAGCGTTGTTCTAGTTCGCGATGGCATTTTATCGAATTTAGTCAATTTTAAATCGAATATTGTCAAATTTTTTAACTGGATATGGTAGATCAAGACTTATTCTATATTTAATAAGAAAAATCCATAGAACATTTTTGTTAAATTTGCTTGTGCTACCCTAGTACTTTATAAACTCTACAATTGGAGAGATTATACAGAACAACCGCGTAACTTAAAAACTAACAAACATATCGAGTGAATTTTTGTTGTTAAATAAAGAAAACATTTAGATCTACCTTACCCAGGTAAAAAAATGGAAATATTTGTTATTAATTTGACTAAATTCGATAAATTGCTATCGCAAACTCGAACAGGCTTGAATTAAAAACACACCTACTAATTGTAGTGCGGTTTTATTTTTCGACAAAAAAGGCTTAATGAATATTACAACTGAATATAATTCATCTGGTACTTTAGCTCCATTGAATGTTGTTAATTGTTTATGGAGTATAACTCATTGGTTAGCTCCAAGTTGGTTACTTAATTAATTTAGTTTCCTTAGTTCTAAGGGTTTCGTTCTAGAAGCTGGGTTTGTGTTGACTAAGGCGCTGTTCATGTTTCATCGAATGATTCTTAATTTCATCAATGACATATTCCATCTTTATGTCTTTATGAAGGTTATCGTTCCTTATGTACCACGGTGCGTTCACTATGCTACGCAAGACTTTATTTTGAAAGGTTTGAATAACAACTACGTTCATGTTCTTGGTACAGACCATCAGCTGTATATCTTATGTCGATACAAGTTTCAGTATCTGCTGATAAGAGTAGTTTATTATGTAGTGCTAGTTTAGAGTTTATTCCTATATGAGAAAATACATTTCTCTATATTTGGTGTTTAGTTCCTCTTTTTTCTTTTTAACTTACTCTTTCCACTTCAATTTAACGTCAAGGATCAGGCCTAGGTATTTTATCGTGTTTGCATCTGGAATTGGTTGCGAAATCAGCCGAACATGTATAGATTTAGTTTCATTGAGTTGAAGGCGCCATTTTTTTGCTCAACTACTCAATAAGTAAGCGGCATTTACATCGGTGTCCAACTGCCAAGATTGCTGTATCAGCCGCAAATTTGCAATACTTATTCCTTTTGTGCTTAATACATCTCGTGTATATAATATATTGAGTATTGGCCTTCAGAAAACTTCCTTGTGGAACACTAGCCGGTAGTTTCTTTAGTAAGGAGTGAAATGTGAAATTCCTCTTCATGTTTTACAAGAAAGAGTCGATCAGCTAGATATGATTTTGCAATCAGGTAAAACTACTTCAGCATATCTTTGTCTGTTTATATTCCAGGCCATTCCGTGCCATGCTAGAGATACTAGAATATATTTTTTTTTTGTTTTCAAGAGCTTCTTCAATTAAATCTGTGATCCTGTTCATTTTCAATTTGTTGCTTCCGTTTTTCTCTAACCAGGGCTCTCACTTTTACTGGATATTTGATGTGATTTTCCGTTTGGTTTCGAGTAGGAGGGGGAATCTAAAAAAGCCTTTTTCGACGAAAAATAAAACCGCACTACAATTAGCTTTACTTTTGAGTCTTGACATAATGTGATTAATTAGTTGTGATGATTAAAAACACAACAAATAATCAGCAAATATCAATAAATTGATAGGAGCAACAAATGTATTAGAATCGCAAATTCTCAAGGGTAATTAATATAGTATTTAACAACAAGCGAATTCTGAGAACGAATGAAATAAAAAGATAAGATATCGAAAAATATTATTTTTTAGTTTTATCAGTCATTCGGTTAATACAATAATTATACAAAGCGTATTATGTAAAGGGTGTTCCGTAGAACTCCGACCACAAACACACCAAGTAACAGCTGATGAAAATAAGATGGAAATTAGTTCTGCCAATTTTCATCCGGACACCAAGATTTCAAAGATAATTGTGTTGTTCTTTTATTCAACAAATATTTTACAAATATAACTAAACTATTCGTTTCCTTCTCGGTCTCCTCCTTGAAACTAAATTTACTTTAAAAATCAAACAAATATATTGGGCGAAGTGAATAAAACAATGTAAAGGATTTTACTTAAAAAATTTCCAAAAAAAATTTTTTAGTAGGCGAAATAAATCGATTTTTTTTTTGCTTATAAAGCAACATTACCTTGCCCCTCAAATGCTTTCTTTGCCAATAAGAAAATATTTCAAGACATTGCTTCTTATTCTGGAATCATAAAATCGATGTTATGTTAGCAATTTATATTTTAAAAAAAACTAACGTAACCTATTAAATGATAGTTATTTTTCAATATTAAACAAATCTGATTTTCGGTTCTGTAGCACTTAAAATAATTATTGTAGGCTCTTTTTTTGGTAAGTATATTTCGTATATTGTTAAAACAACGTCAAGATTCTCGAAAAATATATTTACTCCTAAATTTGGCATAACAGAAAAACGTGTGAAAATTCACATAATTTTTAAGTTTTGTTTTACTTTATGTGGTGTTTTAATTTGTCTGACGTATACTAACATTATTATATTTAGTCAGCAAATATACATAAATTACTTCAGATATTTTAAATATCATTAAGAACGTTTTTATAACGATTAAAGATATTTTTTAAATGTCCATGTTCTCTAACTGAAGAATCTAAGCCGCTATCTTGAATTATCAAAAGGGCCATAAAGTAAATAAAACTGGACATGTTATGTTAGGATTTAATTTAACCCTTAAATGACACACTTAAGAAAAATCACATAAATGCCACACTGGGGTCTTTTAGACCCCAGCATGAAAATTGCCTATTATTCCTTGAAATTTTCATATTTAGCTTTGAAAATTTTTTCCAATATACAGTCCCGAGCAACTGAATCGACTAGACCATCAAAACGCATATTTTTTTAAAATGGCTGGATCGATTTTCGAAAAACAATCTTCTTTTGACAGCCTAGTATTTTATCTTTTCAAGGATACCTTTATCATTAAAATCCATACAGTACTTTTTAAATTAAAGCAGTCTTAGCAAAATGCGATGTTTCGGTGAAAACAATTGGCGTGATGCAATCTCCTGTATAATGCCACGTTGACGGATAGTTATCGTCACTTATGAGTCAGACGTTGACCTGAACAAATCTCTACCAGTTTAATTCATTGTTTCCGTAAAATCATGGATACCACTCCAGAAAAATCCGCACAAGTGGTTGCTTTATTGCAAGAAGGACGCTGATCTGATGTCTCAAGAGTATTCAGAAGGTTTCAGGAAACTGGTACCTTCAATCGAAGACCACAAACCAGCCAGTTTCGGTGTACATCAGAGAGGGACGATCGATTTATCGTCCTAACTTCACTGCGAAATCGCCATCTCACGGGCGTCGATGTGCAGCAGGAGCTAAGACAAGTTCGAGATGTAGCTGTTAGTCAATGGACAGTAAGAAGACGCTTAAAGGAAGCGAACTTCACTCCAAGACGGCCCGCTAGAGGCCCAAAATTGACAACACGCCACCGCAAACAGCGACTCGAATTTGCTCGCGAACACATCAATTGGAACATCGAGCAATGGACGTCCGTTCTATTTACTGACGAGTGCAGAATATGTTTCCATGGTAGTGATATGAGAGACCGAGTCTACCGGCGTCCAGGAGAGCGATTTTCGCAGTGCTGTTTTGCTGAAACAGTCTCATACGGCGGCGGTTCGTGTCTGTTGTGGGCTGGCATATCGTTAGAGGGAAAACAGATCTTGTTTTCGTACCTGGTGGAGGCCGTGAAGGAGGTCTGACCGCTGAACGATATATCGAGGGCATTCTCTTGGATCATGTAGTGCTCTATGCAGGATATATAGGGGAAGATTTCATATTGATTCATGACAATGCCCGGTGTCACACAGCTCGAACCACTCGACAGTTCTTGGATGAGGTCGGACTCGAGACGATGAGGTGGCCAGCCCTCAGTCCAGACATGAATCCAATTGAGCATTTATGGGACGAACTAAAACGGAGGGTCCGAGCTAGAAATCCGGTACCAGCTAACATCAGTGACCTGAAGATTGCGTTAGAAGAGGAGTGGGGTGCGATTCCCCAAGTATTTGTCAAAACCTTAATAAGGTCAATGGCGAACCGCATGCGAACCGTTGTTGACGCAAGGGGGGGCCATACTTATTATTAACCATGCAATAAAATTATTTTTGTTTTGCTTGAGTTTTTTGTTGTAATTTAATTTTAAACACCCCCAATATTTTTTGCTTAATCATCAATTTTGGTTGCGTTTTCATTCAAAATTCATTACAAAAAAAGTACTAAACCAATTATCATAAAAATAGTGTCATTTTAAAGCAAAAATATCAGGCTTTCAAAAAAATATTGTCTTATGAAAATCGGTTTGACCGTTCTAACACAAATCGCTCTTATGTGAGCGCTTAAGGTTTTAGTCGATTCAGTTGCTCGGGAGTGTAGTTTGAAGCTTACTTAAGGAGATCAAATTATTACATTAATGAAATTTTAAATTTATGATACCAAAAAAAAAAGAAAGTTTAGAAAAAAATTAGAAAATGGCTTGTTTTACATTAAATAACAGTATTTCTTTAATTTTCAATATTTTTAGCTAAAAATTTAGCGGTGTACCCTTGAGATAGTATGTTTATAGATAAAAATAAGTCCGATACGGAATCTTTAAAAAAAGGTATTTATTTTGCAATATCAACGTTGAATTTATTATTATCGTCGATGATGGACAACGACGGCTCTGGCCAGCCGCTTGACGCTCTCTTACATACAAAAGCTATTGATCCAAAGTACCCTCTTCCATATCTTTCTGGTCTATTTTCATGGCACTCTCTGGAGCCCCGCACATCGAAAAGTCTGAATTATTGTCTTTACTGTCCTCAAACACGTTATCTTCTCCTCCTGAAGATGCTTCGGCGATGGGTTCTAGCACTTCTCGGACGGTTCGACTCTGCAAATTATACGACATCTAATAATACGTCAAAATCAAATGAAATATGATAAAATAAACAAATTTTAACAACGAGCGCAGTCTTACCCACGGCCAAAAACAATAAAACAACACAAGAAACGGCAAAAACAACTTTGAAAAATTATTTCGTATACAATACAAATATTTTCATTCAATTTTTATCAAATATGATCACTTACAGATCTTAGTCATATCATATTTTTCTTATATATAGTCAAGGTCTATTAGTCTGTCTCTGTTTCTTGAAAATCGGATAAGTTCCTTTTGAATTACTTTGTTTACAGACAGATATCAGTAGCGGAGATATAAGGCATCTCTCTCGCTCTAGGTCTGCTAGAGTTGAGATGCCTAAAAATTATTCCGATTTTCACACAAATATACGTATATGACACACTGGAGTCCGTTGGACCCCACCGTGATTTTGGACATTTCTACACAGCTGCTAGCAGTCAACCGGCTTGCGCTGAGTACGTAAACAGGTAGTGCAATATCTCAACTTTAGCAAGGGGAGGGGGGGGGGCAAGAGATGCATTTCCGGAGGAAATATTTAAATATGAACGATTGAAAAAGGTCTGGGGTCCACTGGACCCCATGTGTCATTTAAGGGTTAAGATCAAACCGATTTTTTAGTTAAGCCATTTTTTGCGCAGACAAAATTTCCCAGTTGGCGTGAAATGTCCCATATTTCGAGAAGTAGGAATCAATGAACCTTAAGCTGCAAGTGAATACGGAATCGTGGATAATTGATTGTTTCCAAAGATATTAATTTATTTTTTTTTGTTTTTGAGTTTAAATTTAAATTTAAATAATTTTTAGTTCGGTTTAAAAAGTATTACTTAGAATATTTGTTTAATTTGGTTTTAATTCTTCAGAGACACCTAAGTAACCGGACTCAGCTTCCAAAACTACAAGTATCAAACGGAACTGGATCAAGTATAATGTTAACATTCCTTTCCTATCCTTCGGTTTTATTATGCGTAAGGGGCGCACGGTGAGTCCGGTGTCGTCCGGAAATCAGGTTTACTCTAGGTTTTACACTACAATTAATCAATATTTTTGAACATTGCTAAGTGCGCTTCATTTTCAAATCATTAAAAAAATTAAGTTCATGGGCCTTATTTTCTAAAAAATTAAGAAATATCAGTAAAGGTCTTTGCTTCGGCGGCTGCTTATTTAAATTTTCTCGCTCCTGTGTAAATTTTGGATAAAGGAAATTAAGTTTTGGAAACAAAACGATAAAAAAAGAATTGGCACCACCGCAAGGTTCCACTCCTTCAACAGTCAGTAGTTGGCAAATACAAAAAATTTACCAAAATTTTGGGTAATTATTCATTTGCAATTTTTGGGTGATTTTGTTTTAAGGGATTTTAAATTGTTAGTTGGGGCGACTGTTCAATTACTTTTTGGGTGTTTATGCATATTGAATAATCACTCAAAAATTATGGATCATTCCCAATTTTTGTATTTTGGGCGATTCTCGTGAATCAACATTCGCCCATATTTAGAGCGAGTGCAATCACCCATTTTCCAACGTTAAAAAGGGAACGACCGAGGTTTAAAATCGTGCGGGTTGGGTTATATAACAATATGAATATTGTCCTAAATGAGTTTACGATAGTCGGTATCAGTATTTTTGTTATCCACGCTCAAAATTATATTGTCGCTCAAAAAATTTGCGATTAGCATATCCTGGGAATAACAAAATTTGAAGTCAAAGAAAAACAAAACGGGATTCACGAAAAATATATCAATGAAAAAAGTTGTTTGCTACCAAAATAATATTGGAAAAATAAAAAGGAAAGCTTGTAACAATGAAGGACGTGAGTTTCGTTGTACGTGCGTGTATTGTTCCTAAATTAAGCTGTTAGCCAGAAATAGCAAAACAAAAATATATATGTATATTAAACAATTTAACAATTAAACAAATATCAAATATGCATGTTTAAATAAGCGATCGTACCTTATATGGTGAATGTGCCTATCATTGGGATTTCGGTATACAAATAAGCTGATGCAAAAGGCACATCAAACCGAAAAAAATAAAAAAGGGGAAAAATTTGTGAACGTTTAATAAAGGAAATAAATAAATAATTAAAGAAATAAAACGGCAGTAAATAGTATAAAATAAACAAAAACTAAAACAGAAATTATTTAAACTGGTGTTATTGTTTGGAGGGAGTTGTGTTCGAGTTTGGTGAAGTCGAGGTAGGCACGTTACCTGACGTGAGGGCAGCACCCGAAAGGCGGCCGGCCAACGGGCGAAGAGGGTTCAACCAGCACGGAGTTTGTACGGTAAGTTTCCTAAAAGTTGTAAAGGCATACTTATAACGGTTTATTGGAAGAAATGATATGCCAACCGCTACACTTTAACTAATTCGTATGCTGCAGTAATAGAGACAGTGCAGGTTCAGGATTTCTAGTCAGTTTGGTCAGCGAATCATCTCGGTACAACAGACTTCTTCGAAAAATTAGGTGATAATCGTATGCAATAGCAGTAATATGCTTGTGCTGCTTTGTTTGAAAAAATGTGTCATCATTTTAACAAGGAGATGAAGATGTATATGTATTACCTAGCTATCTATTCTAAAAATCTTAAATTTATTGGAGCTTATTACCCTAGTTTTCGTTATTAGCCGCACCCCTCTAATAAACCGCGGCTTCTTAGAATCTTTTCCCTACACACATTTTTTGTTAAGGCTCTATTAAGCCGCAGTCTCGTGTAAGCCGCAGACTATTAATAAGCCGAAAGCATTTTAGTATTTGCGATTTCCACAAACTGTAAAACACCGTTAATTTCTATGAAAACTTTTTTTGTTTAATAAGCTGGGGCTGATAATGGAAAAACAGGGTATTGTGTATTCAAACAATTAAAAACTGATAAAGAATTAATTATGGCTAAAAATAAATCTACACCTATTTGTAATAGACAATTTTACTGATAATTATATTGACCTACGATCGAAATGTCTGATAAAAATTTGTAAAATTCCAAATTATGCTCAACAATTTTTAGGTTGCCAGTGCTTCATCACACTTTAAAGGTAAGTATTCGATTTTTTGTGTGTCCAAATTGTGTAACTATTTTTGTAAATGCAACTATTTTTGGTGAATTATTTCAAAGGGTTTTACAATGTTTTAGTCATTTAATACTACAAAGTAATAAAATTTGAAAGCAATGTTAGTGCGTGGTGAAAATAATAAATGTATTTATATACATTAGTTTTATTGTTATTATTTATAATCAGCGTAGTTTGGTTTTTCATACCTAAACAATTGTGTGGCTGGTTCGTATTTGATGAGTGTTACTATTTTAATTTTTATTTCCGAAGGTCTTTCTTATATACATAAAATATTAGGGCTAATTATAGACCTTTATTAACTTAATTAAATTAATTCAATATATATTTCTCAAAATTAATTTAATAATACAAAAATTATTTCTCCAAATTTTCGGTGTTGTACACCATTCTCAAGGAGTTTGCATTACCAACTACTACAATTTTTTTGAACAACGAAATGTTGTTCAAAAAAATTGTAGTAGTTGGTAATGCAAACTCCTTGAGAATGGTGTACAACACCGAAAATTTGGAGAAATAATTTTTGTATTATTAAATTAATTTTGAGAAATATATATTGAATTAATTTAATTAAGTTAATAAAGGTCTATAATTAGCCCTAATATTTTATGTAGATGAGTGTTACGTTATTTCCGCTTGGGCTAACTGTTTTTGTTTTAATTTTAAATTGGTGATTAAGAGAATCTAATATGTATTTTATAAAATTCCCAGTTTTCGTGAATATGTATTTAGAATATTAGTTTCGTGAATATTAGTTCACACTTAAAACTTTTTTTTTAATTATTTTTTTTATATTGAAAACCTTTTTCTCCAATCATCGTAAAAGTAGCTTGTTTTACATTATTAAAGTTATTTTTTTTGGTTGCTAAGCGACACTTTTAACCCTAGACGTAAAAACGAAAAAAGTCAATACTACTTAAGCGCGTTGCCCATAGGAAAACGAAAACGGATTTTACTTTTTTTTATAATAACTCCAAAATCTTTAGCATACTATAACTTAAAGACTATCAAACTTGTTCATAAGCACAATACAAAAATATTTTAATTTAAAAAATAATTTAAAAATATTTAACATTCCCAGAAAATTAAATTTCAATTTTTTCTGTCAGAAAATTTAAAATATTTTTTCAATTTTTCATCAGAAAAAGTACACGAAAATATTTTTCGTCTTGTTTTTCTGTTATAATTTTTTATTCTGTTATAATTTTGTAATGTCGGCTAAAAAATGAATGAAATACCAACTTCGCACACTAAACACAAAAGCATTTTCTTTTCTTTTATAATATTATTCTGAGAATTCCGTTTTCTTTTTCAATAAATTAAAAAGAAATTAACTCACAGATTCAAACATACAAGTTTTAATACTGGAATTTCAAACGAAAATAGTTTTTCGGTTTTTTAATGGGCAAAGTGCTTTGCCTATAGGAAAAGGAAAAACATACAAACCGAAAAATTTGACAATTTTTAGCATCTTTTGGTTTTGCCTTGCCCATTACTAAACCGAAAAACTATTTTCGTTTGAAGTTCCAGTATCAAAACTTGTATGTTTGGATCTGTGAGTATGACAAAAAATTGAACAGAAAAACAACACGAAAAATATCGTCGTCCTAACTGTGAATTAACGTATCTAAAATTTTTCAAAATCTCATCTCTGATACCAAAATGTTCGTCTTGAGAAACTGAAGCCGAATTCCTGCAGCAACGTTAATTGACTCTTAGGAGACATCTTCGTCCTAACAGTGAACCAACGCAGGTGGAAAAATTCAGACAGAGTTTTTCTCGATGAACCATTTTTTATTAGAGATGAGATTTTGAAAAAATGTCAGATACGTTAATTCACAGTTAGGACGACGATATTTTCGTGTACTTTTTCTGACGAAAAATTGAAAAAATATTTTAAATTGGCTGACAGAAAAAATTAAAATTTAATTTTCTCGGAATGTTAAATATTTTTAAATTATTTTTTAAATTAAAATATTTTTGTATTGTTTTTATGAAGAAGTTTGATAGTCTTTAAGTTATAGTATGCTAAAGATTTTGGAGTTATAGCATTGAGAAAGAACATTAGAGAAGTAATTTGTATGAAAGAAAAATGACATGAAATTATATTTTGCATCTTTATCTAAACCGGTTAGAGCGATAAACTGAAAAGAAAGTATAAATTTCTAATATCTCTTTTTATCCTATGGTGTTTCTATGCGCATTTAAATAGATTAGCATAAAGTGAAAAATGATCACAACAAATCATCGGCCGTAGGGCGTGGACAAGTTTTAATTCAAAAACACACAACCAACACGAAATAAAAAATACGAAATGAATAAAGGAATAAACGAAATAAAAAAAACAAAATTCTTGTTTTTACAGTTTGGCACTATTACCACATCATAAGAAGGTGGATTTCAATAATATATAAAGTGTGGGTGGGTATACAAAAACTGAATTTAAACAGTTTGATTTGTATTTTATAGATGAACTTGCCCTATTATGTATAGAAAGAGATAATTAAAATTTATATATTCTTTTCACAACTTCACAAATAAAATTTCAAAACGAAACAAAAATTATTTCCATATGCATATTTTTGTCATGCAAAATCTCTCTCTATGTAAAGTCCTTCCTCAATGGTTATAGTAAAAAAAGTAAAATCTGTTTTCCTCTTGCTATGGGCAAAGCGATTTAGTACAAAATATTTCAATAAAAAATTTTCAATTTTGAAATTTTAAATGTACACAATTTGTCCTTAAAATTAGTGGATGCAATGAACTTTCTTCGTTTGGAGAAAAAATAGTATGTGTTGTTTGAATTAAAAGTGCCTGTGTTTGACTCACAATCTTTGCACTTGACATGCTAAAGACACAATATACTATTTAATTTTCATAATTATTTAACTTTAATTCGAACGATTTTCACATCCAAGTTGTCATTTTGTAACATTGCCGAAAGGGTGCTATCGGCAGTTATCAGATTCTTTTTTTACATAGTCAGAAGGTCGTTAGTACGATCGTTTTAAGCCAGCTAGAGGTCAGGGTATTAGGGTGGGAATTTCCAAAGCTTCACTATGCCCACCTAGACCATAGAGGAAAACGAGTGTATTCGTTTTAATCAATCAAAATCAAATCAAAGTATATTAACCGTAATTTAAAACGAGTTTAGGGATTTAATAAATCGCAGTCTGTCAAGGGCTAAAACATTTAATTTTTTTAAGTTTTATTTGTTGTTCTTTTATTTTTACTCTGTATATGTATAAACTTTAATGTTAATTTAGTTTAAGGGGAGGTTCTCATGAAACTCGATCCGAAAACTCAATTTTTTTTCAATTCATTTTTTGATAGCCTATAATTCCCAAACCGTTTCATTAAAATAAATTTCATAAAAAAGTTGACTCGTCTCACTTTTTTACACATCAAAAAAAATCGTTAACAAAATCTTTAAATGCGTTTCCTGAAAAACGATGTTTTTTATATCTGTCTCTACGATAACTCAAAAACTACTCAATGGATCACTTTTATTTGTTTATTTTGAAGTTCATTTAATTTATTGGAGGATAAACCTAAATGCAGATAAGATTTGCTGTTTGTTTTATTTGTACGGCACTTTAAAGAGCGAAAAAAAACCTGAAAAACGGTATCGAAAAATTGCATGTCCGCCATTTTTTTAATTTTCGACTTTTTATTGATATTTTTGATACAACCTCCAACAAATATTAGGTATTTTATAAACATTTTTGGTGTTTTTATTTCCGATAAGAAATTCTACAATGATGGCGCAATAGTTTTACCAGAAAAGTGGTCAATTTTATCGATCAAAACGCACATAATTGGTTTAGTTAAGTTCATTTCAAATATAAGAAAAATGTCTTTGAATTTTGGTGAAAAAACGTCACAAACGTAACCCTTCACTAAAAACAATTTTTAGGTTAGAATAATTTGGACCATACTATACATTTTTTTTGTATCAAATGGGAAAGATTATGATGTATAAGGGCATCATCAACTTCGAAATATTTCTTTTCATTACTGCATCACTTATTACCTAAACCTAACCAACTTAAATGTTTTATCAATTTTATTAAGTTGCTAGGTGGTATTATTGTGTTATTCACTGAAAATAATGCATACCAATCTAAAGGAATGTCACTACAAAGTAATAAATTTTGATATACGTGTGCAATTCAATATTCAACTTTTACATTTTATAAGAAACACTCATTTCTCAATTATGATCAAAAATAGGGACTTCGGAGACAAAAATATATTTTTTGTCATTCTTATTAGCAAAATTGGGAGATCGAAACTAAATTTAAATTAGCGTATATTTATTTTTTGCTATTTTTTTTTAGATGCCACGCATATCTGGAAGGAATTACTACATACGCAGAAAGCAGTTAAAGAAAAGGACGAATGGCAGAGGGGTATTCAAAAGACCAATCAGGAGGAAAATTAATATAAAACGTACGTATGCCCATTTGAGGTATAATTTTTCCACAACCATTCAAATACGAACAAGCATTCTTCAACTAACCATCGATCACCAAGGAGTTGGCATGAAATCAACCACCAAAACCACACTTTACGTAGAAGAATATTTGATCGAACATCGATGCTTACGAAAGACATCATTTAACTACTTTTATAATTGCTTCTATTTTACTGAGCGCGATATTACGCAAGGTTGGTGATTAAGTGAAGTAGTGGCTATATTGGTGAGGCTACTTGTCTTTCGATTTAAGCATTCTAATATTTATTTATTTATTCTTTTTTAATTTATATTTCGTGGATTTTTTATATCTCATTTTTTATTATTTTGTTTTAACCCAATGGAGAAAAACCTTCGCTCCAAATTGGCTCGAACATTTTTCCTATTTTCTTGGAAAAACCTTAATTATATAAAGAAAACGATTAACTAAATTTATGTGCAATAAAACTTTTTATTTTTGCAAGTTGTCGTCTTCAACAAACGTCTAATGAATTAGACGTATTAATAATAGCTAATTTATAATAATATTCAATTCAGGATTAGGCCCAGATATAGGGGATACCTGTAAAAAAACGCATTGAAGCCTACCTCTTGGGTAATGGTGGAAACGGCTTATTTTTAAAGTTTAGAATGTTTTTAGAGTTTTTTTAATTATTTTGATCAATTAACACCACTCAAATTACAGCAATTGTGCGACATGCCACTTTACAACAAAATGCTGGTGGCAAAGCAAAAATTTCAATATTTTCAAAAATAAAAAAACGGTAGGCGGCTCAAATCTGATTGAGCCAACAATTGTTCGGAACATTTTGTTAGTTCTGTAACCAACATGGTTCCACAAATTTTTGTTTTTCAATCCGATGCAGGCAGCAACTCTGATAGATAAAAAATGCTTAAGTTACTTCACACACCGAAAGATTTATTTATTTATCAATCTTAGCACAAATTACGTCCCAAGCAAATACTGTATGAATCACCTCCTTTCTGAATTCAAGACTACGAAGGTTCAAAAGTGTACCGGTATGTAAGCTAAATCCGGCAGTTGACCTCGGTAGTCTTCGAAGAGCAAATAATACGAATTTTTTTGAATCATTATAGATTAGTCAAAATTTATCTCGTTATATCATAGGTAGAATCAAAAAATTGCGCGATTTTCATTTAACCAGATTTTAATTATCGGGGTTGGAAAAATTAATAATCTTGAATGCCTTATGAACTTTGAGTCTGGTTAGATATAAAACACAGGGCATTAAACTGACAAATGTAATGATATATTATTAAACTGGTATACTACAATATATTTGGCGTTTTCACACCAAAATACTGATTTTAGATAGGTAGTAATTTTGTATCAAATTATTATGTAAAATTAAAATTGAGTTAATTCGAATGTTTATTTTAATTTTGAGTAAATGCTGCCTTAATTAAGATGGTCAAGGAGATGATGTAAGCAGTCGGGTACCAAACCAGGTATTTCTGCGCTAAGCAATCAACGATAATTTTGGTATAAATATGGTAAATATTCATAAACAAATGAAAATTAAAAACAAATAATGATTAAGTATAATTACGCAATTTACAAAAATGTTCATAGACTAATTTATTAAAAATACACTGTCATAAATTTTCCTTCTACAATAAAAAAATAAAATATAATAGTTATTAAAATTTGTTAGCTATCAAATCGAAATATATTTTATTTTTGCTATTATTCTATCAAAAGATCAGTTTCACACCAGACAGCAAAATAATATTATAATATTTTGCTAATATACTATTAATTTAATTTATTAATTATTAATTTATTTATTTACAATAATTTTGGCACATTTTATTTTGAGCGTAAGCTCATTCACAATAGAATGTGCAGTAATTTTGCCAACATATAATATTGATTGTCAGCCAACATATAATATTGACAGCCGTGTATTTCTTCGCTGGGACAGCTTCAGCTTCGTTAGCCTTCTTTTGGAAAATATCTCACCCGGTTTAAGTACATTATCGGTCCTATTCCAGTCTTCAACATTTTGGGTGGTTTCGCTATTTGGTCTGGATCGTTGAATTGTTGAAGGCAACCATTATAATGTTGGTTTCACACGATCCTTCTTAATTTACATCAAAGTCGAATGCAAACGATATCTGACCTCATCATGCAGAGAGATTTAAATACATATATATATATATATATATATATATATATATATATAACGCTTTTTGAAAGTTTGCTTAATCCGATCGCCGGGTAGGTCATCTTAATGCTTGTTGCACACAAATGCTGGTGTACACAATTTAATCGTTTTAAATTAAAATTTAGAGAAAAAAAAATATGAAAGAAAAACCAGGAAAAACGTCCTACTGACGCAAAAGCCAAAGCCTACTATCTACGTTATGAAATCGGTATTACTATCATGAATCAGCGAAACATCAACCGATCAATGGTTGTTAAAATAATTGTTAAAATGTGTTTGTAAATAAAGTCTGAAAAATAAACCGATTCAAAATACAAATTATTTTCCTTGTCCTTTACATATTTGAATTTTGAATAGTTCCCGTTGAAGGTTTTAGAATAAGGATACCAAGTGTGTTCACTCACGGTTGTCGAAATAAGAGCTGAAAGTGGCAACACCTCCTAAACTATATTTATCAGACCTTTAAATAGCCACACAAGAAGAAGTTAGGCACCCTCAAATCTGGGGAATGAGGAGGCGGATCCGTATCATAGTTCTGAATAACCTCTTCCTCATTTTTGAAAAAAATACGGATCGATAACACTATCGGCCTGAACATGGTATCATCTGGAAGGATGTATAGTTGATTCTGACATGATGATATACGCCAGAATCAACTACATCTTTTCAGATAATACGGTGGTATCCTCATGAGGATCCTCAATACCCCAAAATCTGCTATTTTAAATCTGCAAATTATTTCTTCAATCTCGCGATAATAATGCTTTAGCCATTTCAATTTAATGGCTAGGTTTATCAAACCCTAGAGATAGCTAATTGGGTAGAACGCCATCGATTAGACACAGATCAAGCATACACATCGCTCATTTGCTGCAAGATAAACATATCTCAAAATGGAAATTTGTGAGTTGTGTTTGGGTTATGGCCCTACACATGTATTATTAGAGATACTATAACGTTGTGTTTCTAACAACATATTCCCCATTATATCTCTAAATTATATCGCTAAGCCATTTTAAAATTACTGTTGAAAAGTATTACAATTCAAAAACTGTTGATTTAAAAGTGTTTCTTTAAACATTTTCCATTTTTGAGTTGTGTCATTCTTGCAACAAATGAGCGATATTTAGTAGTACCATCATACGAAAAAAATATTAAATGAATGAAGTTGCAAATGTCGCGTCAATCGCATGTAAATACATATAGCACAGAAACAATTAATTAAACATCCCCTGGCCATATTACGTATTATTAGGTACAACATGCAAATGTACAAAATGTATAGTGAAAATAATATCTCAGCGAAACTCATTTTTACATCGTTGTGCGCAGCCAACAGTGAAGTAGTTAAAATAAATTAAAAATTCAAAGAAGGGTCGGCTGAGTAATAGTTTTAAAAACAAAAGAAATTATAGATAAAGATATGTGAAATTTGATTCCATTACATAATGTAATTTATATTGGAAAATATTAAAAATTCTCATTATTTTATAGGTTAACTCTAAAATAACATGCGAAATTAAAAAAATATAAAAAATATTAACAACACCACTGGATATGTAACGTTATATCCATTTAAGGTACGAACTAGGCATATTTAGAAAGAAATGTCATTTTTCGTGTTAAAACAAAACAACAAAAAAACTCGATTTTAAATTTCAATTTATTCGAGGCAAGCTAATGACATTAAAATTATCTTAAATGTTATCAAAAGTTCTATTGCTAGTGTGTTATCTAAATTAAAATTACATTAATTATTGTGAATAAATTTGAGGAAAAACATAATTTAAAATAGACAAATTCTAACCTCAAAATGTAAACAAATTAGCCTAAATACATCGCTGTGTTTACGCCATTTGTTTTGATGCGCGAGAGCTGTCAGAATTTCGCTGAGATATTATTTTCACTATACCTACCTGTATTTTTGTTTATTATTTTATTACTTGTAACGCATGGGTTGGAAAAACAAAATAAAATAAAATCCTAAAACAACAAAAAGTCCCAAAACAAAATTTAAAAATAACAAATTTTGAAATATTTTTTAAATTTATTTTATACCTTAGGGGGATGGGGGCGGTCGCCTCCTAACCCACGGTTTTTTGAAATTCTAACATTCATAGAAATAAGAATATTTTTGAAAAATTTGTAAAATAGAGAACTCCCCAAAGCCGCTTAACATTGAACCCTTTGCACAAGGATGACAGGAAAATGTCAGAATAAAAAAACTCTTCAAAGCCAGTTGGCATTGGTCCTTTCTCCGCAAGGAATGGCATGAAAATATGTAGGTTCCTTTTCAGTTATTTATGTATAGGTAAGGCATGCAATTCTGGAATGCGGGCCGGAATTCCGGCCCATATATTGGTTTTAATTATTCCGGAATTGGAAACACTAATTCCGCAATTAATGAAATTCTATTTTAAGTAATTTTAACATAATTTTATGAAATTATAATCATTCTTGTACTAAAAAAATCTATATACAGGGAAATTTCTTTAAAGTCACTATTCAAGCAACCTAGAAACGTTGATCAATCTATGGAGGTGGTTAGTTTAAAGAATAAAATAATCTAATAATTTGAAAATTCAGTCAGGTTAAAAAGAAAACTTTTCTTCAATTTACGAAAAAATTACACGTAATATATCAGAGACTGACAAGGATCAAAATAGAAAAGTGAATACTTTTGGAAGTTTTAGAGTATTTCTCATTTAAGAGCGCTACACACGATCCAATTTGGTTGGTTGGTTGGTCCGATTTGGTTGGATTGGATGTAAAATTGGATCGTGTGTATGCATGTCGGTCCGATAAAATTAAGTTGGATGCGTCGGATGGAAATTCCATCCAACCGACCAACCAACCAACCAAGTTGGATGGTGTGTATGGTTGTCGGACGATATTTCATCATTTGTTATGAATTTCATAGGGTAAACAACAAAAAAGAAAGGAGAAAAATGTATTTTTTAATTTTTTTTTATAACATAAAAAAGAGAAAAGGAATATTTATGACGTGTTCTCTTATGCGTAACAACTTAAAGCAGGCTGTGAAATAATTGAGAAAATTCGATTTTGCCTAAACAAAAATCAAAAAATCAGATTGTAAATTGAATCGTCTGTAGACGACATCCAATTTGGTCGGGCCGACCGTCGGTCCAACAAGTTGGGTCGTGTGTAGCGCTCTTTACGTTCACCATGACATACACTTAATACACAGATTACGAAACAATAAATGCTCTCCGCTGACAATTACCTTATTCATTTACATATTTAATTTTATCCTTCCCTTAACATACATCTGCTAAATACGTACATATATCCTGGTTACGGACTCAAACAAACAAATTAAGAAACTTTCTCGTCGTCCAATCCCAGTTATAAATTTAATTAGAGGAATTCAAGCTCGGACGGCGATGTTTTAATTGATGAATTAACAAATCTTATCCCTTGGGCCAGAATGCTCAATGCGAGAACGTTGTTTCAACAAAAAATATATGATTTGATCAGTTCTTCAAAAATGGAAAGAATAAACATATCGCTGGTGACGATGCAAAACTGTACCTACAAAATTCCTTAGAATTCTTTTATTGATTTATCGCTAAGAAAATTAGTTAAATTTGTAACTGTAAAACTTTTAAAATTGAAAAAAATATTTAATTTTGTTAGTTCATTTTAATGTTTCTACTATGAAAAATTTACTCGTTTTTCCGAATTAGTATAATTTATAGGATTTACAAAATTCAAAGAATTTAATGAAATTAAAAATTATAAAAATTAAAGAATTTTTAAAAATACTAAAATTTGTAGAATTTATTGAGAACGGCTCATCCGATCGGCGATCCGATAGTATCAATTTTTGCGTAAAAAACCAGTGGTAGCTAATTAATTTTAAATTAAATTAATTAATCTCCACATAAATTTTAATTAAAAATTCAAACAACAAAATAGGGATTTATAGAGATTGAGGGCACTATAGCAAGAGAATGCCTTATCAGATCGGAGCAATTTGGTTATTAATTTGTGCTTAATAATACTGTGGTAGATAATTTATTTTAAATTAAAATAATTAATCTCCACATTAATTTTAATTAAAATTACAAAGTATAAAACAGCGATTTACAACCAACCATGAGAATCACTTATCTGACCGAAGTAATTCTGGTGTCAATTTGTGCGTAAAGAAACTGTGGCAGATAACTTATTGTTAATTAAAATAATTAATTTCCACATAAATTTTAATTAAAATTACAAACTACAAAATAACGATTTACAATGCTTGAGATCACTGTAGCGAGACAACCCCTCATGCCTCATCTGATCGGAGCAATTCTAGTCCTAATTTGTGAGTAAAGAAACTGTGGCCGATAATTTATTGTAAATTAAAATAATTTATTTTCACATAAATTTTAATTAAAATTTAGATTTACAAAGTGTCGATTTACAATGCTAGAGGGCACTATAAAAGGGGAATGCCTGATCTGATAGGTCATATGTCAGTGTGGACTCTGATATATATTTGACCTAAACTGGGTATCCACCACACTAGCCTCGGCGATTTTGGGAGGCACTTGTCTGCGGAACTCACATTCATCAGGCACATCTCCGCTGCGACCCTGCGCTTCATATCGTACTTCTCATACCATCGCCCAGTACATAATCGTTTGCAAACAACCACCGTACTCTCATTTCATGATGCTAATAATAAAGAAATTTATTTTAACAAACCCATACATCGTGCCATTTCTCGCACCTCCTATAAACGTTATCACGGAAAACACCTACGGCCGTGTAGAAGTCACAGCCAACTCCGAATTTTTTTTATTAATACAATACTTAACAATATTAATTACAAATGCATATAAATTAGGATATTTTTAAACAAAATTCTATTAAGTTTGACAAATTTTTAAGAGAAACAACCTTAAAGATAAATTAATGAGGAAATAGCGGCAAACCTTGGAAAACGCGAGACCTTCCTTAGTTGTATCAGCGTCTTCTATTTCAGCTACAAATTTTTTTCAAGTTATCATTATACTTTGCGTTTAACCTGGCTTGGCTTAACTCCTCAAAATGTTTCTTTACCACTCTTAGTACAGATTTTAATTCAATTTCATGTTCCGAATTGTTGGTTTCTAATAAATTATTTAAATCTACAAAAAAACTCTGAACTACCGTTTTAACATTCCTTTCGAAACATAAATCCACGGTATTTTCAAATATCTGTTTTATCTCCTCAGAATAGTAAAGTCTCTTCTTTTCCATCATTTTACTTTTTAGTGTAATATTTTCCTTTATTAATTCGATGGTTCTTTCTGATATCTGTGAGATATGTTTCCTTTCCATCGAATTCAATTCTTTTAAAAAAATCTGATGGTTTACTTCAAATTTGACAGCATAATGATCCGAAATCAAAGTCTTATCGACATCTAATTGTATGTTCGGTTGATTCACATTATTGGTTATCATAGCATCAATTATGGAATTTTGTTTATTCAACGTATTAGGAACATACGAATCCTCAATTGGGTACCGTATAATAATGTCGGGATGTTTAATTAATTTTTTTAGATTTTCCTGTTTTGTATTAAAATCTCCACAGATATAAAATATATTACCTGAACCTTTCTCCGCCTTTAGTTTCTCAATGAAGTCGTTTAAATTTTTGAGTTGTTTTGACCCCTCCTTTATAGTAATATTACAATAAACCGATACAAAGTACAGGGTATTTGAATTAGGAGTTTCAATTAAAATTGCGCGTGCTTCAATGTCTTCTGATGGAGTTGAGATGTCATAAAAATAAACGCGATCTATAGTTTTTTTTACTAGAATAGCAACACCTCCACATTTTTTTTTAACTTTTTGCCGATCTTTACGAAACTCGGAATAATTAGCAAAGTTTAAACTCGTATCTGTGAGGCAAGTCTCGCTCAGCATTACAATATCCGGGTTGTTATTTTGCAAATAATATTGTAATTGTAACTTCTTGTTACTAATAGTACGACAGTTCCAAAATAAAACTTTAATAGGACTTGATTTGTCAGTATCCATATCTTTATATTATCTGAAACAAACAAAATAATTGATTTTAACGTGTTCGAAATATTTTTAATAATTTATATAAGATTTTTGAGCGTATACCTATAACTTAAAAATGAAAAAATAGCCTAAGCATGAAAAAATCGGTGAAATAGGGATGCCAGCTGGGTCAGTTTCAAGACTAAACCTCCGGTATCTGACTCCAAATCAAAAAGCTCGGGGTCAAGCTATGTAAATGTTTTAAATTTATTTTTGTTCCATTTTATTGTCCCGCTACTTCCAAATAAATACAGATTTTAAACTATTCTAGAAACGGTGTGCAATAATATGGATTAGCTCTAACGAAAGCTGAGTTGGGTTGTCTCATAAATTCAAGGGGTGCCATCAATTTGTTGAAATTTTTTTAAAAACGGGAGACAAAACTTGTTAAATTATCGAATGTTTTCTTGCAGTCCTAAAAAGGAAATTTTCACAATCGATAGTTTGAGATGGTGGAGACTAAATAGCAAATATGCAATCCGCATTACCGGAACTTTTTCTACTTTCGGCTGGACATATTCGGTTAACTTTAACAGGGTGGATTTTGCCTATTGACGGCGGCGAAATTTAAAGTTTTTCATTCACTATAGTGGTTTTGGAATTAAATATTGGACCCGGACAAGGGAAAACTTGTACTACAAAAGTTATGACTCACCAATTGCCCCAGTTTTAACAAAAATAAATTGTTTTCAGCTTGCTGTAGTTATTTTCAGAGTATAGTATCCAAAGTCCTTAATAGGACTGCTCCTGTTATCTAAACACTAGATCTGAACACTAGTCAATTCGATCATACTTCAACGTTCAATTATAAATTTCATCAGCAAATAATCAAATCAGAGCCATCTCGTAACCCTTTCCTGGCCCGCGTATACACAATTGTGTATGTAAAACATGATTTCGAAAGAAACATTTTCAAAAGTGGGTTTATTTATGAGAATGACTTTTGGTGCTGGTCCAAACATACATTTGTGTATAGGTTCTCATGTAACTCATGAATACTGTCACATCATTTTTCTGATCTTGTAGGTATAAAGCAATCAACTCTATTGAATCTTAAGATCCGAGTAACTCAAATCTAAAGCAATAATTCGTTTCTACTAATTAGTAAGATTGATATAATATAGGTTTACACCCCTTCCAGCATTCAAATTTGGTGATGTTTAAAGATGTGAAAAGGCGTTATGATTAGATTAAATTTCGGGGAAGCGAATGAACGAGAAGTGAAAAAGTGTAATAAGCAAAAAAGAATTAGGAAACAATTCACGAATTATCAAATCAAATAACCATAAGAAAAGAGACGTTCGAGGTTTAATTATTTTTTAACTTTGGATAAGAATTAGTGTTAGCCTTTTTAATTAATATTAAATCGGGGAATATGTAAAATATAGTAAAAATCTGTAAACAATGTAAAAATAAATAAGCGTTTACGATGCACTTTGTATGTCCAATACTACGTGCATTTTATTTTGAAGTGTCAACCGAAATTCGATGGCTAATCAAAAATTATAGATGTCACATTTCCCAACCGTTGATTGAGATTTACTTTTACAACGATTCATAATTAACAACAGACATAGTAAAATTGAGTGAAAGACCAACAAAACATACAAATTATAAAGAATTAGCGTTCTAATTAATAAAAACCGAGAAGGAGTATTCTACAACCACAGTATTGTCATTACTATTGTAATTCATTTGAAATATGTTTTTAACTATCTGCTTCGAAAAAAATCTTAATCACGGAATTTGGTTCAGCACTTTTTTCTGAACGTCACTATTAAAAAATAGCTAGGAGAGCCAAGAATGAGCACTTGCAGAAAGATAATAAAGAGCACCACAAAAGCACCTCCTTGAATCAGGAAATGATTTATGTTAGGAAGAAGGAGAGTCTGGAGAATGTGT
This sequence comes from Tipula helvola, assembly GCA_963556165.1. NCBI lineage: Eukaryota > Metazoa > Arthropoda > Insecta > Diptera > Tipulidae > Tipula > Tipula helvola. The sequence goes on from OY744483.1 coordinate 7,040,128, forward strand.
GCCGGCAGAAATAATCATATCAGTCAAGACTCAACCAATGACAATGGCCATGGCACCCTCAGTAAGCTACGATAATTTCTCTTACTCACAGTTTTTTATCACCAAATGTAAGAGTGCAACACAAAATGACCTACATGTCCGTTCATTATGGTATGTTTGGAATATGACGGAATATGACACTATGGCGTCTATATCAAAACGGCATTTTGCAGTATGGCATAAAAAAATGGGGAAAATTATTTAAAAAATTGGCGGGTATGAAAAATGTTTTTTTCCGGTAAACGCTGATATTTCGATTTTGGCGGGATACCATCATATTACCAAACGAAAAAATCCCCAAAAAACTTCCAAAAAATACAAAGTAAAGTGCCCCATCGAAATGGAACACCCCATTAAATTTTTGTTAACTACAATAGAAACCAAAACGGATCTACATAGGACCAATGATAAACCGCTTTGGGGAGATTTTTATTTTAGTGTGTGAATAATTATTAAAAATCGTAAATTTTTCAAAAATGCTCCAATGTCTATGAATATCGAAAAATCGTCAAAGCGGGGGTTTGGGACTGGCAGCCCCCATCCTCTCAGGTATAAAACGAATTAAAAGAATATTTTAAAAATTTGTTATATTTAAAAAACTTGATTTTTTGGGATTTTTTTATTTTGGATAACGATACCAACCCGATTTTGGCACATTGTATTTTCCACAGTACTTTTCGATATTTATGTTTGTGTAAATTATTTTATTATCTTACATGTATATAAAAATTTCAAAAAATGATACAAATGAAAGAAAACGTAAATCCTTGTTCACTTTAGAAGAATTAACGGAAATGTTGAATGGTTTCGACTCGGCGTTTGATTTTAAAAGTGATGTAGAAGCTGAAGAACCCAATTTGTCGAGTGATATGTTCCAATCTAGAAAAATTAATTTCGGAAAAGGGAAATACATGGAAGATGATCATTTAGAAGGCCCGGAGACACCTCTGATATGTACGTACAACATGCTATATTCGAGGATACAAACATATACCAATAATAAGTTCTCTTTGTTTCCCTATGGTCACGTTTTTACAAGAGTTCACTAATTGGCATTCAGCTGGTACTAAAAGCGATAATCTATTGAACGTTTCACATTTCGTTGATAGGATGGATCCCACAAATGCCAAATTCGTTGATAAATTTCACAAACTAAATTTTATCATAGATTCATTTCGATGAACAAAGAGTATGCTGCTTAAAGGCACACTAGCTATTAAGCAATATGTGAAAGGGAAACGATGCCCCTGGGATATAAAAATATATATGTTGTGTGGTAAAGATGGGGAGGAAAAGAACAACAACCGGTATTCTTGAGGCTAACCGTATTACCAATGTTGGGCACAGTTTGTTGTTCGATAATTGTTTTTGGTCCTACACGCTACACGTTGATTGAAATTTTTTGACAAAAAAGATAAATGCCATAGGAGCGGGGGGAGTTAACCGGTTTACCAATCCAGCATTTATGGAGAACAAAGAAATTAGAAAACACACGACGATTTTATGAGGAGGTTCGGAGTGTAGACGATAAGTTGGTTATGGAGAGCGACAATAAGTTAGTTCATTTGACATCCAATTATATTGGTATTGGTACAAAAAGAATCGTTCGAAGATGGGATATGTCGATTAAATCCTATATGCCAGAAGATTAGCCTGAAATAGTAGCTAATGAGTTATTATCGCACATTTTTTTATAATTCGGAGAAATAGACCATGAGAATATTCTTTTACTTTGTGGGTTTGTCCGTGGTTTCTATAGTTGGATTGAATATAAGAACCATTGTTAACAAAAGAACGTCCACGCAAACAAAATTATGGATTTACCAAACTTTAGAATATATTTGGCACGAGCTCTTACCGATTCCTGCACTACGTCATAAGTACGGCATGGGAGATAATCAAACAGTGATGATATTTCAAGGCCATTGAAGCGCAATCGCTATGAAGTGCGACCGATTTATGATTTAAATTACGACCATGTATATCATTTGCCGCAGCATAATCAAACGCCAGAGAGCACTAGATGCAAACAGCAACGGTGTAAATATAAATCCCATTTTTATTGTGAAAGGTGCAAGGAACGTTTAAGCTTGAATTGAGAAAGGAACTGCTTTTCAGATTTTCACCGTAAGCTTTAAAATCATAACAATTGCTTGTTAGTACTATTTCGAACTGAAATAAATATATTTACATAACCTTAAAAAAATTCTTTTAAAGATGGATTACACTTTGTAGCAATTTGGTCCGAGTCAAAAACATCCTGAGGAGACATAACTTGTGATCAGAAATTTCTTTTTCTTTTCCTATTCTAAATAGTTGGCCCAATTATAGCCAAAAAAATATATTTTTTTTTATTCATCAGCAGTTTAAAATTAACTCAAAGGGATAAAAAGTTATTCTATCAATCGCATACTTGCAGGTGGAAATAACACAAATATTAAGTTCGTATCATTAATCGATAGAAATTTATAAACTTATTAATGCTGTGTTTTTCGAACCGATTAACATATTATATGTCTATGCAATAACACTGGAAAATCCACTTTAACAAAAAAAAAACGTTTTAAGTACAATTTAGGTTGAATAGCATACAAGACTCAATGACTCAATATTTTTGGCGGAAAAAATTGGATGATTATTGATTATTAATATAATTTAAAGGTTATATTAAATTTTAAACCAAATATTTCATCACTAATTTAACACAACGGCAAAACTGATTTTCGTATTAGTAATCACCAAAAAAAATAAATTTGTAAGAAATCTGCAAGAAAGTGGTGTGTTGGCCACACTTCAATTTTCAATATCGCTTGCTGATAAGCCTTTCAAATAAAGATAATGAATTGCATCACGATTGTACACGCACATTCTATTTTAGAAATTTAATAATGGTAACTGATTAGAGCGGCATCTATGTGTCAACACAGGAAACTTTTCATCCCCTTGGATAGTATGTAGTAAACTGCACACAAATTTAGTTTACGCCCAATCAAAATCATATTAATTTAATGCTCCTTAGACATAATAGAGAAATTTAGCATCACCTAAGGTTTTAAAATCGACCATAAATGAACATTTAGGTGCAACATTTTTGTTTAGGGTCGAATTTAAAAGTTAAGTTGTTCTACTATCTTACCATAAGGGGTAATATTTATTTAACCCTTTTATTTAACTTCAAGCCCCTGTTTGGATCAAACTTTCCATCAATTTTTCAACTATTTCTACCGAACCTTTCCTTTCAAACTTTATATAGGAGTTTTTTCAATCAGTTTATAAACCGGAAGACATTGATAAGTATGAATATCCAAACAATGGTGAAAACAACGTAACCATACTAACACCAAGGATTGAAACCGAGGATATTCATCGAGCTTTAGAAGTATTCGGAGATGGATGTGGTCCTGATGGCATTCCAGCTTCATTATTGAAAGATTTCACATCGTTGGTAACTCCTCTGTGTCTTCTATTTAATCAATCATTACAACTAGCCGTATTTCCAACGAAATGGAAAGTAACAAGAGTAACACCAATTTTCAAAACAGGAGCAAGAAATGATGTCTCTTGTTACAGAGGAATTACATCAATATCTTCAATACCCAAATTATTTGAACTGGTTGTATGCAACTCATTCAGATCTTTGGTTCCTCGATTCATCTCACAGTGTCAGCATGGTTTTATACCCAAAAGATCAACATCATCAAATCTTATTGAATTTACTAGCAACACCATTAAAGAAATTGAAATGCATAAGCAAGTTGATGTGGTGTATACTGACTTTGCCAAAGCCTTTGACTCCATCAGTCATTGTAAAACGTTGGAACAGTTATACAGATTCGGTTTTTCTAAACAGTTTGTTGCGTGGTTTAAATCATATTTGAGTAATCGCGTTCAGTATATTGAGCTTAGTAATAGAAGATCAGAATCAATTCAAGCTACTTCAGGAGTACCACAAGGCTCTCATGTGGGTCCTTGGATCTTCATAATTTTCATCAATGACGTTACTGAAGTAATACAACATTCTAAGGTATTAATGTTTGCAGATGATCTCAAAATCTTTAAAACAGTAGAAAACATCGGCGATACCCATAAGCTACAAGAAGACATCGACAATCTAGCGAAATGGTGTGAGTCTAACCTTCTCAGTCTCAACATCAACAAGTGTAAGAGTTTATCGTTCCATCGAAAAGTTAACCCTGTTACATAACAATATCAAATAAATGGCGTACTTTTACAAAAAGTATTCGAGATTAAAGACCTAGGGGTTACTTTCGTTGAAAACATGTGCTTTACTAAGCATATTGAACAATGCGTTGCTAGAGCCAATTCCATGCTTGGTTTTATTAAGCGTTGGACTGGGGATATTCATGACCTAGAGACAATCAAGATCCTGTATTATGCCTACGTGAGATCTCAACTTGAATATGCTGTCAACATCTGGTGTCCTTTTTACGACGAACCTATCAGAAAAATCGAGAGTGTCCAAAAAAAGTTTATACGGTATATAACGTGTAAAGACGGATGGGATTATGACCATGACTTACCGCACCACGTTAACCTGAAGCGATTACCATCATATGCTACTGGATGCAAAACCTATCAAATGACAACATTGGCAAATAGACGAGAGCTTTTAAAGTGTTCGTTTATTGGAAATATTTTACTTGATCAAATCGATGCACCATCCATACTGGAATCAATTAAAATAAAGGCACCGAGTAGGAATTTAAGAGATCATGAGTTCCTTCATCTAAATAAACACAGAACAAACTATGGTAACAATGAACCGGTAAACATGATGTCGAGGAGTTTTAATAAAATCGACCATCTGTTCGACTTTTACTTAAGTAAAAACAGCTTTAAACGTAGGTTGAAGCAACATTTTGCTCCAACCTAAAAATATGTTTATGTCAATTTTTATTCTTTTTTTGTTTAATTTAATTTTTATTCTACCATGTTCACTATGTTATAAATTCAAGTCATATTTGTAGACTTTTCTCAGTATAAATAAATAAATAAAATATACATACTTGCTTTCGATGACAATACTGATGTTTAACAATTTCGAATCGAGAAAACTTAATTGACGACTGGTATAGTGTGCTCTAGCGGACAATAGTGAACTACTAGACTTCTAATAACAAAATCTTGCTAAATGAAATTATATGGAAATAGTATCTATTTAATTTTAATTGTTATGTATTAAAAGTGTGATGGTTGGAAAACCTAGTTAATCTATTACTTAGTTTAAAGTACACATTTTTAAAATTTTTTAAAAACACTTGTTAAATATTTCGCAAAATTACAAAAGGTTTAAAAAATCACTCGATCGATTTCGGCTTATTAGGCCATCATCAGGAGTATCTACTAAACTGTTCTACTAAACTACTAAACAGTTTAGTAGATACTCCTGATGATGGCCTAATAAGCCGAAATCGATCGAGTGATTTTTTAAACCTTTTGTAATTTTGCGAAATATTTAACAAGTGTTTTTAAAAATTTTAAAAATGTGTGTATCCTGATGTACAGGATAGACACTTAGTGTGTTTCGCCAAGTGCCTACGGCAGAAAGTGTAAGAAGTATTAGTTTAAAGTGTGATTTTTATATATTTGTTTCAGTTTGAACAGATTTACCGTTTTAAATGCTTGAAAATCGTGCTTAAAAATTGCAGAAATTTAATGTTAAATTCACTATAAATACATCTTTGAGTCACTAAACCTTTATCAAATTAAATTAGAGCATATCTATCACGTTTTAACAGATAATTACAAGCTAAAATTTAATATTTTTAAAACAGTTATGCTTTTAACAACAAGTAGCTTAATATCAGATTTAAGTAATATTTAAGCAACATTTTTGACATTTTAAATGAAAAAGTGGTACCAAATGAATCAAATATACAAAAATCACACTTTAAACTATGTAATAGATTCAATAAATTTTCCAAGCATCACACTATTAATAAATAACAATTAAAATTAAATAGACACTATTTCCATATAACTTCATATAGCAAATTTTTGTTATTAGAAGTTTAGTAGTTCACTATTGTCCGCTTAAGGCGCTTTTCAATTTTACCTGTCGTCAATTGTATTAGTACAATTTAAGTTCAATTTGGAATCGTATGAGGATAGATTCTTCGGTATTTCAAATATAAGTTTTGCTTACTTATTGTAACAAAGTAGAACGGGGGGTCGTGAGATCGATTCTATGCCTTGGAAAATTTGTGTATCCCTGATTATAGAATTACCTCTAAGTAATGACAATATACATCATAATCACTCATTAGATATGGTGATAAACCGAAGGTTAAGTACTTTGAAACATTCTTTTCAAGTTAAAATATTTTGTAGGGTTTATTCTCGTCAATGTGTCAAACATTTTTTGGCTAAATTATTAAACATTTTTATTGGGAATTATTACATTTAAAAGCAAAAGGTATTGTGAAATTTTATCAGTAATTCAAGTTGAATAGCGTACTGAATTATTATCAATAATTCAATTTAAACTAGGCGTTTAGCTAAAGCGTTAAGTTAACAGTAAATAAATCAGTTACAATCGACGTTTTATCACTCAAGTATCACTTCAATAAAATTTTGTAATAAATAAAAATATTACAAAATTGTATTTATCTTTAGCTCTCGTATCCTTTCCAGACTGCTAAATTGTATGGCCCTCGATACATTAATAATTATCGCCTTGTCCAGTTGTCTTATTTCAGTTATATCTTATATTGCTCTATTCATTTGGAAAGTTTAGTAAAAAACTCTATTGATACGATAAACACTTCTAAGAATTGCCTAACAGTTGATATCTCAGAGTCTCCAACTTTTTTTCTGCAGTTTACTTACAAAAATCAAAAATGTATCTTTCCATAGGTGGGCACTGTGGGACTGAGGGGTAACTTTATGGTCGCCCAAGGTAATAAACTATAATTTAAAAGCTGAAAAATGTACCTTTAACATAATAAAACTCGGTTTGATTTAGTGAATGTTATATCAATAACGCAAAAACGTGCTTAAATTTTATATACATTTAAGTCCACTTGTTTTAGCGAATTTTATGTTGGTATAATTTTTTAATTTGAGCAGGTTACTTTAAAATATTTAATAGTTTTATTAAAAATAACTTTTAATTCAAATGCTGCTTTAATATCGTCATAATTGCGTTAAAGGTCATTTTAAGTCAATCATTACTTTACAATTTAATAATAACTTGATTTACATGAGTCGTAATGTTAGATTTCATTAAAAATTCAAATTGTTTTCAGCACAGGAAGCTAATTTGGCCACATTATGCCAATAACAAATAATAAGGTCAACATTAAAGCGCAAAGTTCTGCACGCTGCGTATAAAATAAATTTATTTTAAATGCATTCAACTCGATCAATGCATTCAACTCGAAGATTCATTCGTTTGGACAAACCAGTTGTCTGTTAGACAAACATGATGAAATCCATTCCACAAAATCCTCCGATAAGCCAAAACTGGAATTTGAGCAGTAAGAGATAATGTACAGTATCGAATGCTTTTTTTAAGTCACATTATTACGCTTACCTCTTTACACGTATTAGCCTAGCTGATAATTAATTGACAACATACGATTGATTGAGCATTTTATGATAAACAACTTTTCGTTGTGAACGAACGTGTATTTTAATCAGTATATTCGCAATACCCTGTATAACTAAAATAACTGAGTGATAGTTTAAAAAAATTTTAAAAAATTAAATCATGATTTAAAAATGGTATGCATATCATAAAAATAATTAGAATAATGCATATTAATTTTTTGTTGGTAAATAATTTTGTGAATTTTAAAATATTTTAAAATAAGAGTTTCTTAGATATTTTTGTCAGTTTAGCAACAATCCAAATAATATGCTTTACTCCCTTTTACAAGTTTAGTATTTTCGGTAACTGACCCAAAATCATTTGTAATAACTTCTATTCATTAAAAATAAAAACTGGGAAATAGGAACTTTATAACAATTTGTATATTGTGAACGTATCTATTTTGAGAATAATTTGTATAAACACTATGTACACATTAAAAGGACAAAGTTTTGTTTCTTTCACTTAAATAGAGCCACTAGGAAAAATTAAAAAAAATTTGATTTAATTATTTTAATTTAATTTTTTATATTTTTAATAACAAGTGCTTCAAAAATTCTGCCTCTTTTTTGTTGTTTGACAGTTATTTCTTAATAAATATATTTGATACTTTCTTAAATCATCTCAAGATAATAATCCGTCAAGATAATATCCGTTTGGACCGTCCAATTAAGTTTCTTGCTCTATATTACACGCTGCTAGGCAAAACCTAATCGTTGCACATTCTATGTATTGCGATTTCAACGGCGATTTTTCTTAAAATTTCCATATCTAATATCTATTGCAGATGCTACGAACTAAATCTACAAAACTGCTTGTTTTTGTTGTAAGAGCGGATATAAAGTAAAAAGATATTATACAATGTACCAGCTAGGAGGAAGTCATACATTTTATAAAAATGTTTGCTTTTGCCCCTATAACGAAGCAATATTCGAAAAGGAAAAATGAAAAAGCCAAATTCGAAAAATGAATTCAATTTTCGTACTATGTAGCGAAAAAAATGTTGATCCAGGGCACCAACTACTTATCACTTATTACTTATCAACTTATCGTAAGTTAGTTTTTTTGATAATGATAAGTGATAAGTGTTTCACCAAAAGTAAAAAAATCTCACTCACTTATCAATTTAAAAACTTATTAAATGTTGATAATAAAAAGTGATAAGTTTTGCACATCAGAATGTCTATAACTTATCAAATAACAAATTATCAAATGTTTAAGATAAGTTGTAATGATCCATGAGTAAGATGGAACTTGGCTATTTATCAACCGATTAGGATGAAACTCGACAGGTACAATGAAAATGGGATTCAAAAATGATTTTTAGATGAAGTTCTGGAATATGGCCAAGTACGATGGAACTTGATTATTTCTCAACCGATTACGTTGAAATTCGACAGGTATAATGGAAATGGGATTCTAAAATGATTTATAGATGAAGGTCTGGAATATGATCAAGTTCCTTCCTAATTGGCCACATGTCAGAACTGTATCTACAAATCATTTTAGAATTCCATTTCCATCGTGCATGCTTAATTTCATCAATATCGGATAGGAAATCGCCAAGTTTCTTCCGAATTGGCCATATTCCAGAACTTTATCTAAAAATCATTTTAGAATCCCATTTCCATCGCCCACATCAAATTTATGTCGACATCGAAATTTATTTTGACATTAGCAACTATTTAACATATTTTTGAATTATTATTGTACCCAAATATAATTGTTTCACTCATAATATTTAGTTATTGTCCTTTGAATAAATTTATTCGTGATATTTCAGCATAAAATATTTACTGGCCAATGGCATCAATTATTTTGCTGGTTGGTATTTTACTTCGTAAATAATTTTAACAGGCAGTGGATCTAAAGTCGTATTTTATTTGCCAAAGAATTGGATTTGAAATGGAAATTGAATTGTAATCAAATAAGATAGCTATCCAATTCTCGTTTGGAATTCTGGTTTTCAAAGGTTGGTAGCAATTTGAAATGTTGTATATGCTGTATTTTATGCGACAATTTACAACAACAATTGCACTATCTAATTCGTCAGTAGGAATTCATCGAATTCTTACAAATTGATGTTTTAAAATATAATTTGTTTTCGCGAATAAAATGTTGGCACCTGGGTTGTTTACAATTTGCATATGTAAAAAATATTTTTTTTTAATTTGCGTTAAGAAGGCAAACTAAACGAGGAATTGAATTTTGAATTCCATCAATTTAGCAAAAATTGGGCGAATTTCTGAACCAAGTTTTCCAAGGAAAGCACATACAATAATTTGCGATATGAGTTGCGGTTTATTTTTCTACATACAATATTGGCCACCAATTAAACAATATGTATATTGTCAATGAGCGTTAACTCAAAATAGAGTGGGCCCAAAATTATAATAAATAGTTGAATAAATAAATAAATAAAATAAATAAAGAACTATAATTTATATAATGACAACCATGTCCACAGACGACACTATGGTTATTGTTTAATAAATCCCCAAATATGTTATATTCATTTTTGGTCTTATTTGACCCTTCCATAGTTTATTACAAAATTTTAAATCTTAATGATACATTTTTATAAAATTTTATTATTTTTAATTTTTGTTTAAATATTGTGTACATATATCTAATTATTATTTAAATTAAAATAATTTAATCAATAAATTGGTCCAATCCCAGAGTACAATTCATTTAGAGTTTTAACATTGAGGAAGAACAAAAGTCCTTCCTCAATGGTTTTAATATAAATTTGTTTAATTTAAAATACCTACCTTATTTTCGAAAAAAAATGTGGCAGTAAAAATATGGAAGTACTTTTGCCTTTTGGAAGTATATTTCGTAACAAAAATGATACAGTGCAAGAAGTTCACATTGATTAATATTGGCGGTAACAGTTACAGTTACTTTGTTAGTATTGAATTCCGGTAAATTCTTATTAATTTTGTAAATTTTAAATGAGTAGGACAGATTTGCTTAATGTTTTAAAATTTTTTGTTTAATTAAATTTCTTTGTCCTTCTAAAAGCAATGCAAAGACAAAAATATTAGGTGGAAGAATAAGTGGATTGAAATAATAAAGATGCGGTTTTCAGGTATAATGGAAACCATTTTCTTGATTTGTTTCCTGATTTCTTTGCTTCTATGTGCTTGTCCTATCAAATTACCTGATCCCGATCCAATGTCATCAATATCCATCGGTTCTTCTGAATCTTGCGCATCTAAGCTGGAAGATTTAAGTACTTCATGATCGATGTCAGCAACTTCCATTGGTTCTCCGTAATCTTGTGCAGATGAACTGGAAGATTGTGGCTCCAATTTCGACAGATTGTGGAACATTTCGTGACGTACTAACTTTCGACGGTTCATTAAGCGTAATCCCCTATCGGTTGTGCCTTCAGTAACCGGTCTTTTAATATTCATCAAACTGTATCGATTTCGTTGGCGAATACGCCTTTGGCTGAAAACATCCATCATGATTTCCATATTGTTGGCCCTTCCACAGCCTCTGTCAGGATCGATGGCATCAACTTCCATTGGTTCTCCGTAATCTTGTGCAGATGGGCTGGAAGATTGTGGCTCCAATTTCGACAGATTGTGGAATGCTTCGTGGCGCGCTAACTTTCGACGCTCCATTAAACGCAATTTTCTGTCGGTTGTGCTTTCAGTAACCGGTCTTTAAAATTAAAATTGTACCGACGAATACGCTTTTAAGCATAAACATCCATGATGATATTTAAATAGTGGGCCTCGAAAAAACTAAAAAAATAGAATCTAGTTTATTTTGTTTTATTTATCACAGACCATTGTATCGAAGGGTTAGTGCTTCACAGGTATTAACTTATTTTGTTTCAAATGAGTTCAATTTTAGCGTTCTAACAATTTAATTCAAGGCGAGTTATCGAATCCCGAGATTAGTATCGATATTAATAACCAGTGAAGGATAAGTTACTCAATCAAGTCATGATATATCAAAAATAATAATCTTTAAACAGAATTAATAATGCCCAAATATATGTCGACACATATTTTTTAATTCGCCAATTTTTTACAAATTACACCAAACTATTAATCAAATCTGCAATAAAATAGGTGCGGTTTTTCTTCAGAAAAGTACATAACTCCTTGCCTGTTAATGTAAAAATTCACATATTAAACAGCAACTTATTTCTATTGATTAGTATTATTTTAGGAAGGTGTTCGATAACACTAAATTAATATAGACATAACTAATTTTTTAGAACTACCGTTAGGGCTCATTTTCGTTTCTTTAGAATTCGCTAATAAATCTTGTCTGTTCTGATCTATAAAAACAATGTGCATCGCCTAATTCATTTTAACCTGGTAGATACAAATGAAGGTTTTGAAAGCATTGCTGTAGTATAATTGTTTAAGTAGAGGACATATCATTATCTAACATCATAGTTTTGAAGTTTAGCTTTAATACATGTTTCGTAAATAATTATTACAATGACGATAATTTGTCTAATAATTTTGTTATTTTTTTTAGATATGGTTTCAAAAATTGAGAAGGCAGAGAAGTAAAATGGAAAGAAATGGAGCTTTATTAATAACACTTATGGTAACTGAGACATTCTTTGAATGGGTAGATGAACCAGTTATATCCTGATACTAATAAACTATTAATACTAACAAGAGCTCATAAAGAGAATGTAAAAGGCGCCACACTGGAACTTGGATTCTACACAAGCAAGGTTAGTTTGGTGGTTTTCGTAATCACTGCTCGTTCCACATGCCTATCCTAAATGTGGCATCCAGATGCATTCGTTCGAGTTTGGGAGGTATCCAGTTTTTCGTTAATTGATATTTTTAACAGAAAAAGATTTTACGGATCATTACCAGCGACCCAACTGTTTAGTCTCCCCCTAACGCAAGTAATGCGGAATTCTAAGGCTTTCATTATCGTTCGATGGGAATTTACGAGACACGTAAATGCGACTAAATTTCTGATTTGCGGGGTATTTTGTGATTGTCGTCGTACAATTTATGGAAAAAATTATGGAGCTATGTACATTGAAAATTTCAATGATTTTTGAACTCCAAAAAAATTAATTAATCAGTTTAAGAACTGTTGTACATTCTAATTTGCCGAAAACCCGGTAAGTATTTTAACTCGATAGTTGCTTTCCGGTTTGCAAACCAATAGTACCCACTAACAGATCGCTAGTAGAGTTGTCTTTGATAAGTTATATACATACGGTCCATTTAACGTTGCAAAGTATAGTTAAAATAATATCTCGTTGAAAATTCCTATTCCTTCATTCTCGAGTAAAACAACAACAAAAAATGAATTTGTTGTTGTATTTACTCGGGATTGAAAGAATAGGAATTTTCAGCGAGATATTATTTTGACTATACAATACAAAAAAAAATGTACGTGTATTATTGCAAGTTGGAAAATTATTTAATAATTTAAAAAGCAATCAACGAGCAAAAACGAGTTCAAACAGGCCTATTTTATTTGCCAAATTCAAAATTGGTATTCATTTCGGAATCGCGTCCCTGCTAAAAAATACTATTGGATTTTTGAAAACCAAGTACACAGCGGGTATTCACGAATACCAAAATGGTATTGGATACAAGCAATTTTTTGCAAATGGTCAAATAAAATGCGCCTATAATATCTGATTTACATTTAGGCCCGAATTTATAGTCATTACTGCAACTATAACTCATGTTATAGTAACCGTTTTCGTATTTATAAACCTACCCATAAAATTTGTATGTAATGTAGTAACATTTATAGTGATCAAAATCCATCACTATAAACATTGCTAGAAAATATCCAAGGCAACAAAGTAAATTCGAAATTCACTTGAATTTTTGACATGATTTTGAACTGATTTTTCAAAATCGTTGCTATAGCAATAGCAATTGTTACAACTATAAATTCGAGCTTAGTAATTTAGCAAAGACAACAACCTTTCTACTAATAGCTGATTATTCACCAAAAAAGTTGACTGTTGCAGTAAATAATTGCTGCGTTCCATTTTCGCTGGCAAAGTACTCACAAGTACTAAAAAGTAGATAGTAAATGGAACGCAAAAATAAAAAGTCAAAGCCAGCAAACTACTCATATACAAAAGCAAGAGTAGTTGAAAGCAGTGGGAAGTATTTGTGAGTACTTTGCCAGCGAAAATGGAACGCAGCAAGTGTTGAATAATACTTTTTTAGTCCTTCTGACTTTAATACAAGGAATTCATACTAAAACTTATTTTTTATTGTACATCTTTTATCTTTTGGAAAAGAACGAAAAGATTAAATGTAAATCAGCTACAATAGGTAATAGATAATATTTAGCACTTGTCCTAAACATTAACTTCGCCATCATTTACGCTAGGTGCCCTAATGTAAATTACCTCATTTGTTATGGAAAAGATAATTTATACTAGCGGCAATTGCGGTACTAAAATAAACAAAATATCATGATCTCATTTATATTCAATCTTTCCGTTCTACACATGGAAACCCAAATTTTTACCCATCATCAGATATTTTGTCTTATAGCCCTCTAGTACTCCTCTAGTTTACACATCCTTAGAAGTTTTTGTACTTAAAATTTTTCAACAATTAAGCAATCGTTCTTTCCAGGCATTATACGATAATCTAGTACTGATTGCTTGGGTTCATCACTTAAGCGTTATTCAGCTTTGGGTTGTGGTAGGCTCAATGGACCGTTTTTATGTTAAATAGGGTGGTTTGGCGTCTATTGGAGGGAGGGACCAAAGTTGATATTAATCTACCAGCTCCGTAACTTTCCATCGGTAACTGTAACCATTAGCCAGAATGTGGCCTTTAGGGACAGGCTAAAGTACCGCGCTCAAGGAGAAAACCTTGACAATAAATCCCTAATCTAAGGTGGAACAGCATATGCCGATGGATGAATGGATGATAGGTTAATCAGTCTATATATGCGGACTCTGGATACCAGTTTTATTTAGCCTTCCTGTAGTAAAGCTGGGTGACCTACAGGCGACTTTTTTATTCCCAGCAACGCGCAAGAGTTAAATCAAAACGGTAGGCGAGGCATGGGAAGGAATACAAAGGAGTGGGTCTGCCCTCTCGAAGTCCTTGAGTCCCAATGCTACCGCTTTTCTAGCAGAAGTAAATGTTATTACATCTAGGAGGGAGAGCAATGAGCCCAGATAGTATGTAACGCGTGTAGAACTACTTCGTACAGTAAATATCTAGGAGGCAGAGCAATGAGCCCAGATAGTATGTATCGCGTGTAGAAGTACTTCCAATAGTAAACATCTAGGAGGGAGAGCAATGAGCCCAGATAGTATGTCCCAGCAACTCGCAAGAGTAAAATCTAAACGGTAGACGATGCAAGGATAGGAATATACGGGAGTGGGTCTGCCCTCTCGAAGTCCTTGAGTTCCAATGCTACCGCTCTTCTAGCAGAAGTAATTGTTATTACATCTAGGAGGGAGAGCAATGAGCCCAGATAGTATGTATCATGAACCGGTCGGCAGTATTATCAGGTTCAATAAGAGCCTGAATATTGGCTGGACGGATAATTAAGTAGGGATTGATACACAAAAGATTTGTTAGGTCGCAGTGCGAGGTGGCTTAACGCCCACATGGCCCTCAAGTAATAATAATAATAATGTTAAATATGTTTACCTGTTTGCCTCATATATTGAGTAGTATTGAACCTTTTCTTAATTTATTCTATGATTAGTGATTTTATCATAAAGATGGGCCTACTCCGTAGAGTGAATCGCAAGGGGCTCGATCAAACGTTCCAAATCATGTTGATGATGATGGACTACGGCAGTTAAATCAAATTATGTTTGCTGTTGATGATATTCCCTGTATTCCAATGTATGGGACTACAACCAATTTATTTCGACATTTTTTAATTATTTTGCGTTAGTTAGTTAATTGCTAAAATTGCATTGCTACATAACCTCAAATATGTCAAAATGTAACTGCATTGCTACATAACCTCAAATATGTCAAAAACAGTGTTTTTTGCACTTTTAGGTTAGAATATCTCAAAACCCTGACGTGATAGAGCAATTCTGAGCCCGGATTCGGTCCAGCGTGAAAAATTACTTCGGAAAGAACTATTCATTGTCCAGGGGCAAAATTTTGCAGGGTAGTGTTATTTAGTAAAGAAAATTTATTAAGTTTTTAAAACTGCTCTAAAATTTACTGTGCAATCATTGATTGCTGAGATATCGATGATCAATGCCAAAAGGTTTCATTTTCATTCAAAGTTAGATATCTCAGCAAAATGTACGTAGAGAGACCAAATAAAAACCATACTGAAGCTCAATTAACAAGCTAACTGAACAGAACGCATATATATCTCTGTATGACCGTTTTTTACAAAGATACAGTTCTTCAAATAACACTAAACAAATTGAAGGAAAATTTTGTTCACTTGAAACAAGATGTTGAGCCGATTTTTAGTATGTCTAATGGAACTAAATAGGAGAAAGATCAAAAAAATATTCAAGCCGGAGAAACGTCGAGAAAAATGTTTCGGCTTCCATTTTGAACTAGGAAAATTGAAAGATCGTATACCCATATTTAACACAACCAGATTATTAAACTTGTTACACTTCAATAAGTTAAATTCACAATTTATTTTATAGTGTTTCATTTATATTCTTACCAATTTTGGTTTGCATCCATTTTATCACGACTGTGTTATAGTTTAACAACAAAGCAAATGACTGGTTCCCCAATTTTTTTTTATGATTGCACGAGCCGAACATATTTAAATAGTGATGTCATTGATATAGTTTTGGCGCTTAAATAAATTAGAATAACCTTTGACTATATATTTTTAAATGGACTGCTAGTTGCTTACTTCATATGCGATCCAACATACAGTGGCGGTCAAGAGGCAAATCGTGGCGAATTCGCTAACTAAAAAGTTCGTTACCATTTAATTTATTAGGAATAATCGAAAAATCAACATTAAGATTAAATTTTATAAAAGAAAACATCATTAAGGCCCGTTGTACATTTCAGCTAAGCTAAGCTATAAAACATATCTTAGTTTAGCTTAGTTTAGTTCGCTAGCTCGACATCCGCACATTTGAGCTAATAAATTGGTTCACACATCCTTATACTCCTATATTTTATTTGTGACGCACCCATTAGGTTACTTCAAATTAATTCTGTCCATCGAAAATACGACATAATAATGTCTGCAGATGAATTAGAAAAAATTATAGAAAATAAACTTTATTATCTATATGATAAATATGTTTAAGAAATTTTTGCTTTATTATTATATATTTAAAATGTCTTCCTTTCGTATAGAATATTTTGACAGAATGAAATTTAAATAACATTGTATGTGCGTCAAAAATAATGTATATGTGAGAAACATAGCTGAAAATTGTAAGGCGAAGACAACTCGAGCTATGTTTATTTTCATAGCTGAAAACAGTACAACATAGTTTGCTTAGCTTAGCTCATGTGTGCAACGATTCATTAAAACCCTTTATTTACAAACAGAGCTATGAACATAGCTCAAATCGTTTAGCTTAGCTTAGCTGAAATGTACAACGGGCCTAATATTTGAAATTATAAGCAGTTGCAAGCACTGAATATTAAAATAAACATTTATTTTTGTATTCACAGATGCAAAGAAACAGTGTTAAGCCGCGTCCACACGGGGTGTGAAATGTACACTTATGCGTGCGTATTCGCTTATTTAGCGAATGTAGGCGGTTATGCGGGATGTGTACATTTATCACATTTCGGTATACACGATTCGTTAAATGTTCATTGATCACATGTAGGCGAATGTTAATGAACATTTCTACTCTGGTATATATTTTTAGTACCTTGATCATACAATTTTTAATGAAAATATCACATTCCTCATGTGAAAACCATCCACACGACGTTTACATTCGCTAAATGCGCGCATAAGTGTACATTTCACACCCCGCGTGGACGCGGCTTTATCTGTCAATGGCAAACTGATATCACAACCAACCACGACACACTTTCTCCCCATTTTCAGTAAAAATAAAAGAAACCGAGGAAAAATTTTGTGCAAAAATCACAATTAAAATATCTCAAATCAAATTAAATTGAATTTAAAACTATAAAACGGTGACAAAATAGAAAACATACGGAAAGGAGCCAAAAATTAAATAAAAGTTTATTGATGTTGACAACTTTGACAAATCTTTAGTTTTCGTTTTTGCCGCAATTTGCCTCTTGACCGCTAGTTGTATGTTGGCATCATCATTTATTTGAAAATTATATTGAACTGTCATTGTATTAGCGGTCCATTCTAATTCTATTGTCTAAGAGAATAACAATAAAATAGTGTTGCCATTGATATAGATGAAAAAAAAGTAGTATTGCCATTGATATAGTATTGGCGCTTTAAACTGTCATTTGAAATAACTTTGCGAAAAATAAATTATAAAAACCTATAAGGGAACTCGCTATCAAATTTTGAAGATGAAAAATAAAATAATTAGAAAAGCTTTTAGTTTATTAGAATTTAATGTTTAAACAACAACAATTATTTAAGTTTTGTGGGGTTATGTCTGATTGTTTTTGTTCGAGAATTTCAATTTTTCTTCCTCATTTCTATAAGAAGCCCTTTACTGATCATTGTTTTTGTGATATTTGTCGTTTCAGACAGCTCGAATGGTTCTATTAACATAAATTTTACTAGACTTGACTTTTCTAGCAATTGTAACGTCGATCCATCCGTTCATTAATTTTTTTATATTTTTGTTAGAGCTGTTTTGAGCCAAACTCCATATACAAAAATGGAAAGAACAATTTTTGAACGTATATACTTAAAGTACAATACACAATACCAAATGTCAACAATTAGGAGTTACAGTAACCCAAACCAATGATTAACTAATTATTTATTTTGCAGCATATTTATGTAAACATCTAAGCTGAAATACTTATTTTTAACGCAAAAAATAACTAAGTGTAATGTACAACCATTTGGAGAATTTGGTTAATGTGAAAGGAATATTAAAAGTTATCAAGTTTGTATGTAGTGAGTTCTTAAAATATTAAGTGATATAGAATAAGTTGAATTTATAACAGTAATGCCAGTGTTAATTTACGCCGATTAATTAAATCGGAGCTCAAATCAATCAAAAAGTATGTGCTTTACCCTAAATTCATAAGTTAAAAGTGTAGACCTTCTATGTGTTCGAGGTTTCTCGTCGAAAAATTAAAATACCTCAAATGTTCCAGAAAAATTTAGCAGTTTTTCGATCATTTTAATGTTTGCTATGAGTTTAAAGCGTGCTTAAATTTAAAATTGTGCAATTAATAACATAAAGTGTGTTGTGTATAAATTTGTGATTTGTTTATATTATTACGGTGACACCTAGGGTACAATAGAATAAGTTAACACCAATGTAACAACGTTTATAATAATCAAAATCCAAATTCGAAATTCATATCGAATTTTTGACATATTTTGAAATGATTTTCGAAAATCGTTGGAACCCGACTGTTTATAGATTAAACCAAGTGATTTAAAAAGAGATTTCGTGCGATATAAAAATTAAAAGTGATCAGTAAAATTGTGCGAATATTATACACTAAGTAATTTTGTGAATTATTGTGTCGAATTAATTTTTGTATTAAACAAATTAATTCGCTTGTGATAAATTGAAGTGATTTGGTTAATTCAAAATCCCGAGATTCGAATCTTAAATGACCAGGCAAAAACGTAAAAATATTTAGAATAAACATTGACAATTAAAGCATAAGTTTGTGATTAGTGTAGATGAAAACAGTTGGACTTGACATTTTTGAGCACAAACAGTCATTTCAGTCAGTTCTAAACTGTGATTAGATATTGTTAGTTTATTTTATTTTGTATATTATTCTTCTGGGCTGCTTTCCATTTATCAATATAATCAAGTTTTTGTAATATAACATGATTATGGCTGCACTGAATTAAATCGGGTATCATATAACCAAACACTCTAATGCTTGAATACCAAGTGCTTCGAGTGTCATTGCAGGGGCGTTTCAAGGAACTCGTCCTTTCTTAAGTTAATGAGGAAATAGTTGGCCCTTATTTAGAAGTAGCTTGATGGCTTTACCTACATGAAGCAAATAGTATATAATGTCTTTCGATTGAATTTATAATGTTTCATACAATTTTTTGCAAACATTTTTGAATTGAAATTTGTAAACCTGTCTAACTCAACAGGTTCTTTTTATTCAAATACAATTTTAAACAATTTAAATATTGTCCGAGAAAAAAACTTTCGATCAAATTTATTTGAATACAATGAATTAAACACACATTAAACAATTATTATTCGAAAAATAAATAAAAAAAAATTTTAAAAATGAAAATTTCATTTTTGTGATATTACTTTATTTGGAAGACTTTATTTCATTAAATAGAACTCGAATTCTGTTGTCATCTAAATACCTTAAGCGCTCCATTCATTTACGTTTTGTTAAGTGTTGATTTATCATGTGATTTGAAGCACTTCTGCTGAGCTCAAATTCTAATAAAAAAAAAAACATTTAAAAAATTTAAGGTTGAAACCTAGTAACCATACCGTTGAATATCGAAATGGTTTTTGAAAATTCCAGATTCCAGATAAAACATTTTCTCTTGTTATTTGGCCAACAAATAAAATAATATTTTTGTTTTTATAGATATGCCCATGATTTACCAAAAAACCAACATGTATTATATTATTGCGCACCGGTCAAAGGAGGTTGTAAAATAATAAGGATTGCAGCAAAGTACATTCAATCTGGATATTGAAACAGAACATAAAAGTATAAGCCTCATTAATGATGTGAAATGATTGACGACAATGAATTTGACCAACTACAATATCTGAGATGTTAAGCAAATTATGGTTAACTGCTGAAATTGAGACTTTCAGATATTGCCACCTTCAATTCAACAACCTTAAACTATATTATATACTTTAATCGGGTTTCAAGAATAATTCTTATTTTCCAAGAATTGTGCTCAAAACACCGATAGGTGTGACACTGTACTTTTCCGATCATCAATAAGCGTGTTCCATTGGCGTGAACAAACTACTCACAAGTACTTGTACATATTTCCTTGCAGCTATTCATGCTCATATGATGGTGCAGTTGTTAGAAGCAGGTACGCATAAAATTAACGGCAGAGTGATTTAAGTTTAAAAAATTCCAATAGATGGCTCTACACCAACTTTATTTGTGTGAAACCTAATCCAACCAAGATGTGCCTTTTTGGCTCATTCGATAAATGCATCGAATTTCAAAATAATGTTAATTTAATAATATAAACTTGTATTTTATTTTGAAACATTTCCATACAACGTACTTGTCATTCTTTGCAAAAATTTAGTAAATAAATAATTGTAAAAATATTTTAATTATTTGGTTGTTTAATGTTTTTTAATTATTATTATTTATGGAACAACGTATTTTTTATCAAAATTCAGCAGTTTTATTTTAATTAAACTGAAAAAAATTAAAATATTTAATAAAAAACACAAGAAGAGAAAACATTTGTAATTGATTAAATAAAATTTATTTATTGTCTTTTATTTTAATACGAGGATTGATAATCTATGACATACGTAGACACAAATGCAATTAAAATGTTATTTCCCTTCACATAGTTACTGATAACTCGACCAATAATTAACTAATATGGCATCTTAGATTAATCGTTACCACCGCCACCGAATTTAGACGATGCTAGTTGGATGAAAAGAGATTTTGTAGAGAAGAACCAATCCACTGAGGTTCAGAGACGTCACGAATTTTAATTTCCCTGTAGGCTATGATTATATAACAAGCTATACATGCGCATGCCGCTATAGTGTCTGTGTATTTTTTGTTTTATTTTATAGTTAGGTCGATTATAGAATCCGTGGGAGTGAATTGAATGCGGATCATTTAAAAAATATCTTAAAGCGTTTGGGGAAATGGATAGAATCATTTTTTGGAAGTGAGGTGATTGATGGAATACAAGCCACCATATGAACCGTCTCTTATTTTTAGGCAATGCATCTTGGTTCTCTAGTTGTTCTCCTGCAATCGATAAACTGTAAATTAATAACCCCGCAAGCCACCGATGCACCGTTATTGTAACCTTCGCCGTAAATTTTGGAATAATCAAATTTCAGTAAGCTTACTTCGTGAGACCAAGAGTTCACAAAATATTATATTACGTTTTCGTCCAAGATACAATTGCATTTGCAATTTCGGAACGAAAAACATGTCGTGATTTGTCATGTAAGTACATGCTGGTGCATTTTTATGCTATTATCAAAGGATGTAAAAGCGACTGATGGTGATAGACTTGAGTTTATCGAGTTTAAATCATAAGTGGAATCGATGTTATACAACGTAAATACACCAGGTTGTTTCAAGCGCTTTTAGATTTCTAATAAATCGAATCAATCTGATTGTGTGATGTCACAGTTATACAAGGTATCTGATGTTGATGATCCAGAATTCCTGAAAAACACAAACAGAAATTAGTTTAATTAATCACAACAGAAACACTTGATTAACTTATCCTTGAACTTGAGCTTCATTATTTATATTTGTTGTTTTCAACACTTTATAATCTTACAATATTTTTAATACTTATCTTATTAGCTCATTTTGTGAATTCTATTAAATCTATATACAACTTAAAATAATGAATTAAATAATTTATGTATATTTAATTTATAAAAATTTCTCACCGTTTTGTACACAACATTAAATAATTTGACATTCAATTGAAATGAATTAACAATTGTTAAGATTTAGAACGTCATAAATGTTAAAGCCGTTTCGGTAGCTCAATTATAATAATTAGTACGTTTTATGTTAATAAATCAAAAAGGCTTTAACCATTCTGTAAATTAAAATAATTATAAAAATATTTTTAATAGTAAAATAAATTAAAATCGGTCTCTTTTTCATCGAACCACCGAAGCGACAAGACCTCATCAACCAACAATCAGCTAAAAGAAATAAAAAAAATTCAAATTTATAACGTTTTGAAAGGCGAATTGTTTTATGGAATCAATGATTATTATTACACCTAATTGTTATCGTGCCTTTTATCACCCATTTTAGTACAGTTTCTAGTATCAATCGCTCTTCTTATATCGTAACTAATCTTTCTTGCAAATTTCTCATACAACTCCAAAATACCTGAATTAATGATTTCGATCATTCCCAGTGGCGGTGGAATTATATAATTGAGTCCAGGGATATTATACCATAGACAATCATAATAGATTTCTCATTTGACTAAAAACACAAAATAAAAATAAAAATTTTCCATTCAAATGTTATCGGTGTATTGCATATACGTATTATATTTGCAACGCATTCTAAAATCATTGCCTTATAAAATACACAACACAACGAAAACATTGGAATTATCAGAAGTTTTGTTTTTTTTCCTTTAGTTATAATGAAATGAGAAATCTAGTATGAATGTCTATGATTATACTATACGAAAGCATACTTAATCTCAACATCAATATTACGATAATCTCTTATAAAGCATAACCTGTCTTGGCTTTTATCCATGTATATAGCAGGAAAAAATATGAAATCATGTTTTTATACTCCAGGTAAATCAATTTGAGAAAAATTCAAGATAACAAGATCAATACATGACTGTCGTGATATCAATGGCCCATACTGTGTGTTACGACTCCGCTATCATTATACCAAAGGCCGAATTCTGCGAGTAAATTACGAAAAATGGAAATTAGAGTTTTCCAAGGCTGCAAAATATTTGCCTTAAGATTTAAACCATAAGTGTAAATCGAGGGTTTAGAAATTATAAACTTCTGTTTTTAATACATGTATTTAAAGAATTTTAATATTTCGATCAATATTCAATCGATCGGTCATTCACACAAAATGTTGGTCTACAAAAACCACGTTAGTGTTTTATTACTATTTATTAATGCTTATTTAAGAAAATTATTTTTGAATTCTAATGAATCGTTAATTGTAAATTTATTAATATTCTGTGATACCAATGTGGCAAAATATTAAAATTATTTAAATAAATGCACTAAAAACAGAAGCTGGACAAAGTGTTTTTAATTAAGAAATAACGAAACTAACTATAATATTGCCAGCATTATAAAACAATTTGTAGTATAGAATTATAAAATGTATGGGAAGTTAGCCCGAAAAAACTTTTCAGCCCGAAAAAAGTCTTTTCAGAATGTGTCTTTGCTATAATTCTAAAGTGTCTTAGCTTCCAGCCCAAAAAATTGTAAATTAGTATGTACATAAAACGAAAATTCAGCCCGAAAAACTTTTAGTTGGAAGAATAAGATAAATTTAAAAATAGGCATTAATAATATCGTAATGGTTTTGTTTAGAAATGTAATTCGGTTTCCGCTTTATGAAATACAGCTTCTCTCAAACTTCCTTTTTCTTTCCATTTAACTTGCGCTGCAGTTAAACTAAATTTGGCAGCCATACGTAATGATTGGCCTAATAATTGTTTGGTAACAAATTCTTTTAACACTTGAACTAATAAATTTTGAGTTGAATATTTTGAAATTTGCCAGAAGTGCTTGCTTGGCTTTGGTGATTTGTATATTAATATGCTCATTCAGGTAACAAAATCGATCCAGGTGAATTCCCAGGTATTTTACAATTTTTTTCTGCTCTATTGTTTTATTGTTGATTTTAATTGTGAATGTCTTCCAGTTTTTCTCGGTGTCCTTCGCTGCTAGTTGATATGGCCTTCTAAATAATATGGTTTCACATTTATTTTCGTTAATTTGAATTCACCATGTTTTTAGAAATTTTGTTACGAAGTTTATCGAGTTTTGAATATTACTTTGTATATCTTTTATTTTTGGCGTGGAGCTATGTATATATTACTATGTCATCTGCATAAGCTATTGTTTGTATTTTCTCAGAATTCAATTTTTCGATCATTATTAGATCCCTGGTATAAATATTAAACAGCACTGGTGCGTTAATTATTCCTTGTTGTAGCCCATTTTATAGTTTAAAGATGTGTTTGGATGATTCTGTTCCTGTTGTTGTTATAAAATTTCTGTTGCACAATAAATCGATCAATATTTGAATGATGTTCTTATCAAATTTTAATTTTTCAAATTTGAATATTAACCCATCTAGCCAAACTGATTCAAACGCTTTAGCCATATCAATCATCACTAATAATCCTGTGGGTCACCCATAATTCTGTGGGTTTTTGGGTCTTTTTTTCAGAATAGGGACAATCCGGGCTGTTTTCCAACACGACGGGAACGTTTTATTATTCAGCAGATTGTTGAATATGGAACATAAATCCGCAATTATTTGTTCTGGTAAATGTTTAAGGACAACGTTTGGGATTTTATCAATTCCATATGATTTTTTTGTATTACAGCACTTAAGAATATGTTTTAATTCTGCTATGGTGATAAAATATTTTTCCGTTGATAACTCTGATGAAGCATTTAATCAGTTTATATGATTGAATTCTGTTTTGGTAATGTGGTTGGTAAGTTCCCATTGATGGTTATCTTTTATTATTTTGTTGCGTTCTTCTACTCTTGCTTCATGTAGTGATTTATCCGCTCCCGCATTTAGTACCGTTTGTTTTTCAATGTAATGACCTAATATTTCCAGGTTTTCTTGTGTGTTGTACATAACTTATTACATTTTCGCTGACATTGGGTAAACTATTCCAGTCGATATTTATATTTGATATATTTAAATCATCAGTTATTTTGATTTGTAATTCTGTTATATTTTTATCGCTCTTTATTTTACAGACTCGCTTTACGTTGGTGAACATTTTCGATCCTGGTTTTATCGTTTCAAATTTATTTTTCCAGTATTGGTTTACTTGAATTTTTATATTTTGCACAATTAGTTCGTTGGTTCTTTTTATTTCAGCCTTAAACAAACTAATTTGGTTGCTGTTGGATGTACCCCCTAGCCTTTTCATTTGTTTTATTTGGGTTACAATATGGCTTTTATGTTTATATAAAGCTTTTCGATAGTTCTGTTTGTGTAACATTCCATGTTATTTTTATGTCGTATTTTTGGTTGGGTAGTTTGGATGTTTTGATTGATGAGCTTCGTGATGATCCCTATGTAATTTTCTAATTGGTCATAGTAGATTATTTTGTTTTAAATATTTTTTATATAAATTACTTTACTTTACTTTAATTTACTTTTCTTTTATTTTTTCCCGCAGTTTTTCCAGCATTTGCTGATATATTGGGCAGCATTTGTAAGATGCTGGATGGCCTAATTTTTCACAGTTTCTACAGTAGATATCTTTAACTTCTATTTTTGATATAATCAAACATTCTCCATGTAGGTGTTGCTTCGAAGATTTCTCAGATCTATATGGTAGGTGGCAATTGGTAGCCGCGGGGCCAAATGTTTGGCATTTACGGCATTGCGTTATTTCATTTTGTTTTTTAATAGTTTCCCATGTTACTCTTTGGTAGTTGAGACATTTTATTTGCAACATGTTCATCATATTTGTGTTCGGTACAAATTGGACGATGTAGAAAGGTAATTTACGATTCTTCAAAATAGAGTGTCTTGTTTTTAGTTGGATAATTTTTACGGTATTAATGCCTTCAAAACATTCTAGTTCTTTTTTTAATTCCGCGATGTCTTCCTCCTCCGACATCCCTTACAGCACCATTGTTTTTGGTTTAAACTCTTTGGGAGTGTACGTGAAATATTGTGTATCCCCTTCTTTAAATAAATTGTTGACTATATTGTAGTCTGCCATGGTTTTCACCATTACTGAGTGTTTATCACTACTCACTCGTCTTATTTCAAAATTATCCACTTGAAGCTCTTTAACCTGCCTTAAGGTTTTCTTTACGTCCTGGTTATGAATGTGTAATGGTGGGGGTTTGCCCGTGTTTTTTTTGCAAGTAAAAATTGTACGCTTTTATCATCAACACTTACTTCGGCCTTATTTTGATTATTATTCATTATTGGTGGTTGGGTGCGTTGGATTGATTTTGTCAATTTGCTTGGACCACTGGTTTCGATTATTTTTTCAATTTCCGACAATTCTTCAATGTCCATTATACTTGCGAACCGATTTTCGTTTAAAATCTCTTCCATTTCCATATTATTTGTATTTATTTCATACCCATGTGTTTTCATAATTTCTTCCATTTTATTTAGCCTATCTCGTAAATTTCCATTTTCTGCTTGTAGTCTTTTTATTTTATTCTAGGAACGCTGTTCCGCTGTTATGAGATTTGGTGCTTTTTGTTGTCTGCGTGACATATTTGGGCTTATTGTTGTAACTTCCGATAGTTTTAATTTTTTTGCATTTTCCGTAGTTGTGTAACCGTTGTTTTCATTTTCGGTTCCCCTTTCGTCCGCCATTGTGTAACTTCTCTTAGCTTGATTTAACTGATTAAAGCCGTAATCACTGCTTTCCGTACTCTTGTTTTCCGACCCTATGGTTGGACATCTTCGTTTTAATATGTCGCTTGTATTCTAGTTGGCTTTTGATTTGATTACAGATTTTTATTGATAATAGTTTATTAATATTTTTACACAAACTTCAGTAATCAATACACACTATTGAATTTTATTGATACTGTATGTCTTTCACTATGCACACTTCACTGTTTATTTTTCCCTATACTGTGCTACCGGGGCGGCGATTATTATGATTGAAAATTCGTTAATTCTTATGATCTTCCTACCATTAGCATTTCTACCATTAGTTTTGCAACCTAATGGCAAATACGAATATTATAATAAATGCAAATAATATCGGAAGATGGCCGCATTAACGGTATTATAATTGACGATCAGAAAAGTACAGAATATTACACTTGCCGAGGTCAAACCTTTATATCCACGATCCGAAAAAAGAATAATATTAAATCTGGCATTTAAGTTTTGATGATCTGTAAAAATAAAAAATTAAAAGTTACAATATTATTTATTGATCTATTAAAAATATCAACAATGTTATCACAAAAGAACAAGTCATGGTTCATTGTTAATCTGCATTGTGCCGAGGTTATACCAGTATTGATTGATGAAGTTACAGCTCTAAATAATTTGACATTTCAAGACCTATATGCGGGAACATAAAAATTAATTTCTGAAAGTAAAGAAGTGTGAAAGATTCCATTAATAATTTTGTATAAAAGCAGTTCATCCAAATACAGTCTGCGAGATTCTTAGCTCATTAAATTTAATTTTTGTAATCTAATAATGTACTGTTCAGAATTTGTTCTTCTAATCGAAACTTCTTAAATAGTCTTTAGTAGATTAAATAGTAGATTCACGATCTACGTGTAGAATAGACTCAATTATTGCAATGTTACAGTCGTAAAAAGGATTCCATATTTGTGTACAACACTCAACTTGTCTTCCAACTAACGAATTATACACAATTATGATAACTCTATTTCTATAAGACGAAAAGTCCTGACATCTACATAAAACAAATCCAAGTAATTTATTAGCTTTGGCACAAATTCTATCAATATGATGATTAAAAATCAACTTACTGTTATCAAATGCTTATCAAAAGCTTTTTGAAAATCAGTATCCACTTGGCCACTACTGTCTAACTGACTTGATAGAAAGCTAGAGAATTCCAATAAGTTAGTAATGATGGATCTTCCCGGAACGAACCCATGCTGACATAAATTAATGGAATGCCCTATTTCATTGTACAAAATATCAAACATACGCTTTTCAAAAATTTTAACAAACACATTACTAATGCAAATTCCACGATAGTTTGTTACATTCGTAACAGCCACCGTTTAAAGATTTGTTAAAAATAATTGTTAAGGGCTTAACTAAATATGTACCTACATCAATTACAAATTTACTAGGTAGGTCATCGGGACCACCACCTTTGTTAGTGTCAAGCCCACTAATCGCTAAGTGAACATCTCTTTCAGAAATACGATCATATCCACACATAAATTTTAAGATATTACAAGAATAGATTAATGTATTAGATAATTCATTTCAATACCAAGCCGGAAAATTCGAAGTTCTATTCCCATTCAAAACAGTTGCATTTTTATGTATAAGGTTAAAAATATCATTATAAAATAGATCAACACAAGTATTAATATTTAGATCCTCAAACAAACCAATCCAATCTATTACGTCCATTTTCTTAATAATAGAGATAAAGACGTCTGGATTGGAGCAGAATCATAATTTTTTGTATGACGGTAATAACCATTTCTGACACCGACGGCGTCCGAGCCAGAATATTTGTAGAATTTAATTAACAACTAATAATCGAATTAGTTAAAACTGTGGTGAAGTGAGTGTCACATTCCCGCAGCAGCAAATCATTCTAATATTGTACAACTTCTGTATCGTAGTTTTTCAGCCCGCGCTATCCTGTATATCTCTCAACGAAGAATGATAAGCAAAAAATTGATCAACTAGCACGTGAAAAAGTAATGGCCAACGAACATATTTATAGCATTTATTTTATTTCGCGAGTTGTACACCAAGAACAACCAATACACACACTTAAAATTAAATGAAATTCATCATCTTTTAAAAAGAAATAATTTCTCTTTACGCTTTAAATTTTTAATTTACAATTTTTAACAAAACAAAATAAAATATTTTTAATTTTTATAAATACGCGAATCGGGTGATCATTCTTAAAAAAATTTCTTATGATCGCGATTAAAAATAGAAATTTTAAAAAGTCATTTCTAATGCTGCTCGACGCAGTTTAAATCTAAATGATCAGTATTTATTAGTAATAGTGTCTGTATTATAGTAAAACTTGATTAATAATTTGTTGTTATTGTAAGTTTTTACTCGATTCGTTTACTATAGACTAGGTCATCGTCTAATTTTTGTTTCTTTTCCCTTGCGTTTCGGAATGATGATCATCACAATGATCTTTTTTGAGAAAATTGCGAGATCGAAAATTTTCTTTTTCTTTTTAATTATAAATAAACAAAAAAACATTGTGTATACAAATTTAGAAGATACACTCGATACACGGATGAGAACCGCTATATTTTTACGTATATTATAATGTTCATATTTTTTATGATGATCGCGGTTCTCATCCCCGGGATGGTGCGGACAAAAGTTTATCCGAAAATTGTTGAGAGAAAATACGAGAAAATTACTTTTCAAAAAGAAAATTTTATTCAGTCTGTGAAAAAAGTTATCGCGATCTTAACACGCCCAAATCATATATCTTGAAGTAGATCTTAAAAAAAAAAAAAAGAAAAGAAAAAGATAAAAAGAATTTTTTATGGATGTTTTAAGTGTTAATCTAAGTTCAATAAAATTAAGTGATTTTCGATCAGTGTGTGCAAATTACTAGAAAAATATTTTTTACAGTGTAAATTGGAGTGTTGGTGTGATCAAAAAGAAACTATTTTTGGTTTCATTTTTTTTTTAGTGATAATTAATAAAAGTACGAACCATTTCTTTATTCTTATGTAATAAATTTATTTTTTCCATTTCGATATTAAGTCTCGAAATATCTTTTCTCGATAAAAATAAAAATAAAAATTCTGGCTTTGGTAACGCAATCATAATGTGGCTCGGGTCATTTTAAATTTGTAACCAATATACAGATATTATTGTCGGAAATATCGATTGATTTAAACTGCGATCAAATTAAATTTGAGACCCGCGGAACGTACCTAGTACTATATAGTATAGCATATGGGAACAGATGTAAGCGTTCACAAAATTTATTGTCTTATACACATACACACTTATACACACATATCGGTGAGAAATTTCGTGAATTTTGAGAATTTATACAAATTTCATAATGATTGAATCATACTCTCAGCCATTTTATAAACAATAATTTTAATTTCTTCATTGAGGGTTTTTGAAAAGCGACGGAGCGCGTCACCTGCGCGATGAGTAAAATATTCAAAATGAAGGACCGCACAATGTAGAAAAACGTGCCCGAATCAAAACAATGCAGCGCAATTCAAGGTTTCAATATATAAGCGATCGTGGTATAAATAGGTCAATGTTTTTTTTTTTTTTAATTAGAACAGAAATTTTTGAAATGTTAGAGAAAGTGTTATACAAATCAGCGATTCTCAAACAATTTATTTTGTTATAAATATTTTATGAGTGGGATATTTCATTTTTTTTTTTAACGAAAATATTTTTTTTTGTATTTTATTTTTAATTTTCACCGAAATGTACATAAAAATCAAAATAAATAAAAATCGGCTAAAAATAATTTTCATTGAATGAAAAATAATTTTTATATTATGACGTTTTGATTTCGTCACACAATAACAACAACACGAACACAAATTTAATTTATTTCCCGAAATTAAAATAAATAAATAACAGAATTTTTATTTGCAGATATATTTGTGAAAATTACCGCGCAACATACACACATACACATAAGCAAGTATGCCGATTACAAATGTAACGCCAAAAACGAATAGTAGTAGTAAAGACAATGCGGTAAATCGTTCAACATTTCGACCGCCGTGGGTGCGAGAAGATGGCGCAGAAACAGTTAAGCCATCGCAATGGCGAAGACCATCAGCAACGGCCACAACACCGGCCGCCGAAACAACGACAAAGTCTAATGATGCGGATAAAAAAGTGCCAACAATACCGGCTTTGAAAAAAACTACGGTTAAAACGCAAGCCTCGACACAGAATGCCAATGAAAATGGCCAAGAAGCAAAACCAAAAGAATTATCCGCCAAACTGCAATCACGTGAAATTAAAGTACCCATAATGACTGAACGAAAAAAACCGGAACCACCTGTAGCCACAACAACAATAAAAAAAGAATCAAAACCGGTAGAAGTAGAAAAACCCAAGGTCGAAGAAGGCATAAAGCCAAAACTATTGAAATCAAGTTTAAAACCAATTGAAAAAATTTCAACAATCGATAAAATTCCACTGCAGCGAGAAATGTCAACGGACAAGAAATTTATTCGTCCCGTACTGCGTAAAACACCCAAAGTTGAGGAATCATTTAAAGAGAACGAAAAGGTTAAGGCACCATCTGTTGTACTGAAAAGAACCGAACCAATTAAAAAAGATCCAGTAAGAAAGCCAGAAATTGAACCAGTTCAGCTGCAGCGAGCGGTGCTTAATAAAAAGGAAAAGGAACCAGATCTGCCCAAGAAAAAATTAGAACCCGTCAAACATTCATGTAAGTACATGCCTGTCGTTTTAGACGATTCAATTCTGTAATTAACTTCTCGATACTTTAATAAAAAAAAAACTTTTTTTTGGCAACCACTCGAGTGTAAAGTGTGGGCAGATTTTTAGGTTATAAATATTTACATTTCATTTGACATCTATTCCAGATTTATTTTTTTTTTTATACTGACCCAAGGTTATAAATAACATTTTCAGACAGATTTTCTAACTACATCTACAAATCATATTATTGAAAAAAGTATTTGTGTATTTTTGTTGTCGATGTATGTTTGCACATACATACGTATGATTTATATTTTACACGATTCTATATTGACGGCAAACTGATGAAAATTAATTTTCTTTTGTGCTCTGAAAATAAATTTTGAAATTAGTTCGCATTGCATTTAACTATTTGACGGCAGCTAATTATTTAATTTTCTATTTTATCTATTTTTTGTACATATGCTAAATCTAGTTAGTAAAAAAGCAATGCCTATCTTGGAACCAGAAGATGACGAAGAGGAGGAAGAGGAGGAAGAGCTTGAGGAAGAAGAGGAAACTGAAACAGAAAGTGAAGAATCGGATGAAGAAAGTACAGATGAGGATACACCAAACGCTAGTATTGCTGCTAAGCCAGAAGTTAAAGTGACACCTGAAAAATCGTTAAAGGAAAATACTCCAAAATCGGGTAAGATATGTGTGTTACATAACAAGTGATAGTGATATGGAGAAAATAAAAAGTTATAGTGAACGAAAATAAAATGTGATGCGTCGTATTTTTTTATTTTTTATTTTAGAAAATAAATTCAATCCTCCGCCACCGCCTCCACCACCACCGTCGAAAGGTGGGTTGCCACCGCCTCCACCACCCCCACCTGGGCTACCAAAAGCCACCGATTTGGAAAAGAAACCGATCACGAAAAAACACAAAGAATATCTGGAAAAATTAAAAATTCGCCCAAGACGACGCCCCGATTGGTCTGAAATGATGAAAGAAGTGGAATCAGGAAGAAAATTAAAACATGTTCAATGTAATGATCGGTATGCAAAATCGTTAAATATGTATTATAAATTAAAATCAATTATAACCTCTAAAAATTTCAACAGTTCAAATCCAATTCTAACATCAAAATCCATGACCAAAGTGAAAGGTGAGTTTATTTATGAGACAGAGAAGGCAACCAAACACAATCAATTGTTACAATCCATTCAAATTGGTGTGCGACTACGCCCGACTAAGACAAATGACCGTTCGAAACCAATATTGGAGGGACTACGCAAATTCCGCCGACAAATGACCGTCGAGGAGCAAGTATTAAAATCTGAGTCCAGAGCCGTGTTGAACACCGAAGCCCTAGAATTGGAGGTTATTTAACATTTCTTAGATACTTATATAGCACATGTCACACATTTCTGAAGTTTAATTTTTATTTTATTGTTTTTTTTTCTTAATTTGATTTATTTAATTAACGTTTATCGCATGCAATTATGTATACCTACTTATACTAAAAACATCAAAATTATAAATTAAATTTTACATTATATGCAAATTTATTAGGCGCCCACTGTCGATTCACCCGACGAAATGGACGACATTGATAAACTACGTGATGATTTACAAAGTACAAAACAATTATTAGCCATTGAGTTGCGTAGTCGAGAGGCACAGGATCGCGAAAATAAGCGGTTACAGCAACGTGTTCAAAATTTAGAAGCTGAATTGGCTCGTGAAAAATGGGTTGTTCCAATTGCGTCACAGCCCGACACTCAAGCTAAACCGGCAACCGCAGACGAGTCACTCGTTGAATCACTAAAACAGGAGGCGAAACAGGCACAGAGTACGGCACAATTGCTTGAAAAGAAATTCCAAGAAACGGCCGAACATTTGGACAAGGCCAAAAATGAGGTTGAGGATCAAAAACGACAAATTGCGTTATTAGAAAAGAAATTGGCACAAGCGATGCAGGTAATTTTTCTAATTTTATTGATTGATTTAATTCGAACAAAGGCAATTGCGCGCTTTTTAACTATATTTCTATATTCGCTTATTGTAATCAAACTAACGCTATTTTATTTATATTAAATATGCGCTTTTTCATAACCTATATAAAAAAAAACTAACCGAAGGGCCAAAAACGCGAGTCAGACGGTCAATGGAACTATTCTTTTGTTTGGCAAAATGAAGTTGACGCTGATTGGTGGAGTGATAACGATGTAAGATAGACAGTATTTTCTTTATAGTAGTGTGTAGCTTAAAAATTCTAATCCACATAAAAATAAAACCAACATTGTGTGCTTAATACACGTGCACGATTGCGAATCGAAAAATACTAATCTAGATTCTTGTAGGGTGCTGGATTTGATACGACCCGGCGACCAAGTGAATCCCACCAAAAGGATAGTTCACCCGAACCAGAACCAGAGGTATCGGACAGCGAGGAGGATGAGAGTGAAGAAAAGAAAGCTGAGCGTCATTCTCGCCGTTTAGCTCGTGATGTACGTGTGTTAACTACCAAATTATCACGTTTCAAAGATAAAAAGAAGGCAGCAAAACGGGAACGAGAAATGTTACGAACGGCTATGAAGAAAAATCATGTTATACTTAAGCAAGAAAAAAAGAAATTCAAAAAAATTCAACGCGAGGTGGACAAAATCTCGGCCATGATGAAAGAAGAAGAGGATGATGATGACGAGAATGCTGAACCAAAAGAGGAAAAAGAACCGGAAGAAGTAAATCCGGAGGAAGCGGAAGGAAGCGATGAGGAATCTGAATCGTCGGAAGAAGAATCAGAGAATGAGTCTGGCAATGAAGCTAGTGAATCAGAAGCGGAAGTAAAAACTATATTTTTTATTTCTAAATATTCACTAAACTTGCAAATATTTTTTTTTGTTTTTATTTAAGGATGCACCAGATGACAAGAAAAAAGATAATTTAGAACCACGTGTGAAACGACATGAAGGCCGTTTAACGGCATTAAAGAAAGGCAACTTTATGCTACAAGCAAATGTTGAACGTTTACTAGATGAAATCAATAAGACACGTGAAAATTCAGTAACGCTACAAAATGATTTAGATTCAATTCTGTGTGAATTAGGATAACCTATACAAAAACAAACCAAACAAATATTTTTAATAATCAATTTTTAATTATTTTTCAGCTTATTTTTAATTATTCTTTTTATTATATCATAATTACTTTATTAGCATTTTCATTTTCATTTTTTTTTTTTGTAATCATCCAACAAACATTTTTTCCAAATTATTGAACGCGAAAAGCTATTTGGCGAACTGCATTATGCGCCTACAAGAATATTGTGGTATTTTGTGATTTTTGTATTCAAATAAAATTGTCCGCTGGCAAAATTATAATTAAAATAAATTTTACAATTAAATATATAAAACTATTAAACATTGTATTATAAAATATTTTAGAATAAATAACAAAACACAAAATCTGTTTGGTTTCCAATTTTAAATGATTCAAAGCTACTGAATTAGGGCCCGGGACCCAATATATAATTATCGATCGATTCCTCGGTAATCATCAGACAAGATCAAGTCGAAGGATTTATTCGTTTACGATTAGAACAGATTTCCTTTTATAAATATATTATGTGGAAGCAACTATTGGGCCTAATAAATGCAAAATGTGTTGTCTTAAATTTTAGTCCTAGTTCCAATACTCAAAAGCTCCTAGGGAGCAATGTTGATAATATGATCGAATCATTTAGACATACGTCGGTTTGTTTGTTTGTTTGTCTTGTCCCCTTGTACTTCGAAAATCTTAATTGAATCCGGTTTATACAAAATTTACCTAAAAATAGTGAACTGGGTCAAAGGTTCTCGATTTTTCAGTGCACACATCACGGGCTGGCATATAGTCGTTGGCAATAATTGTTTTAATTCCTCAAAATCGGGGTCATTCGATTATTTGGGAAAGGTACATAGAGCACTAACAATTCCTTGTTAAAAGAGTTCGTTAGACAAATCCTAAGAGTTGATGGAGTTGGCATTTAACAAAGAAGTGCCTTATAGAAATCCTTCCACAACTATTTGGTTAGTTGAGAAATTCTCAATCCGATGTCCTAATGAAATATTTTTTTTTTAACATATTTATTTATTTATTGAACCTTTCATACGAAAATAACAATAAGATGTCAAATCTTAAATGCTAGTATAATTAAGTAAATCTGCAGGAGCAAAATTTACGTGCTGTCAATAATTAATACTTTGTGATGTTACAGTCATCGTTTTCTTCTATAATCGTGACGACAAAGGTATATCTTTAAATTTCCCGCCAGTTAATCCGCATTTTTAGTAATTCGTCTTTGACAGTACTCTAAGGTCCTTATGAATATTTTTATTTTTTACAAACCATGGTGCTCCTGTAATCATTCTGAGAATTTTTGACTGTATTCTTTAAACAATGCCAATATTTGAATTAAAAGTTGATTGCCATAATTGACAGCCATACGACCAGATTGGTTTAATCATTGTGTTATACAGGAGAAGCTTGTATTCTAAATCAAGGGTTGAATATTTCCCCATCAACCAATGCATTTTATCCATTTTTAATTTGATATGGCCTCGTTTCATTTCAATATATTTTCGCCAGATTAATCGTCGGTCTAGATGGACGCCTAGGTATTTTGCTTCGTTTGCCTGATGGATTTGTATTCCGCTCATTGTGACCAGCAGACACGTAAGTTTATTTAAAGTGACTGTTACGTGAGTCGATTCCTCTTCATTGACCTTTATCCTCCATTTTTTTAACCAGATTTCGATGTCATCTATATGCTGTTGCAGAGTTTTGTACGCTGTTTGTAGATTTTTATGAGTACATACGATTGCTGTGTCATCATCGAATGTAAACGTCATAATTTTCGAAGATGTTGGCAGATCAGAAGGGAAAATTAAATACAAGGTTGGGCCAAGCACACTGCCTTGTGTTACTCCTGCCAGGACGTTTTAATCGCCCGATTTAGAGGTATTGTATTTCACATAAAATCTGCGATTTGACAAATACTACTTCATAAGTTGGTAGATTTCTGACAATTTAAAATTAATTTTATAAAGCAAACCCTCGTGCCAAACTTTATCGAATGCCTGAGCAACATCCAAGAAAACTGCAGAGCAGTTCATCGTTTCCTCTTGTGCTGATCTTATTTCTGAAGCTACTCAGTGCACTTGCTCAATGATTCCATGGGCGGCTCTAAAACCAAATTGATGATTAGGAATGATATTTCGGAGTTTCGGTTTAATCTTTTCGATAATTGTGTTTTCGAAGACTTTCGAGATGATTGGTAGTTTGGGATCATTTTTATACTTGACAGTTTCCAACACTCAGGAATGCATACTAATTCATACATTGAATTGAATATTTGAGCTAGTCGACCAAAGGCACACTCAGGCAATTTTTTAAGAATTTCACCTGTAATTGGATCACACCCAGGGGCTTTCTTTAATTGAGTTTGGTGAGCAATAATGTAGCTACTTTATCTTGAATTTCCTCTCAGATTCGATAGCTACATCTGTTTGAACCACCGATAATCCAGGGTTGGGAGTGAAAACACTTTCGAGATGATCAGCGAAGGCTTTAGCTTTTCCCTCGTTACTTCTAGCCCAGTCACCGTTGGGCAGACGAATTGGCGGGTTTGGTTGCTGAGGCCGTTTAAGGTATTTAGTGGCCTTCCATAATGAATAGTTTGTGTCAGAGTGTGGAGATAGCTGCTTAAGGTAGTTTTGCAAAAAATCCATTTTGTTTTTTTGTAGGTTTTGCAGTTTATTTTTGGCTTGTTTAAAGTTGTATTTTGTATCAGGCGATTGATTTGCTGTTTTGTTTAGTCGAGGCTGTAATAGCTGCGTTGATCAGAAATAAGTTGGATGGCCGAACGATGCAACATCGTAATGATTTACCTGAATAACATTCATTAATTGACGTCTCCTTGGAGTAGTCATTCTTGAACCCCAGTAGGTATGATTGGCATTAAATTCTCCGGCGACTATTAAGCGCTAATCCAGAGTTGCAAAAAACGTTTTATAGATATCTGCTGAAATGTTTTTATTTGGAGGGTAATATATTGAAGCTATGACTAAACTTTTTTTATCGTGGTCAACACATTCAGAGGTTGCTTCAATTTCTTCAGTGCTATACTCATTCAGAACATAATGGCAAATCCGATTTTTTATAATGATAGCAGTTCCTCCTAGACTTCTGCCCAAGGGATGTTTAGTATCATAGACTTCGTAACCATTTATTCTAAAATTATGTTTGTCGGTTAAATGGGCGGTTTCAGACACCAGTATAAGATCAAATTCGTGTTTTGCAAGAAAATGTTGTAATTCTAGTTTGTGTTGGCTTATACCGTTTGCATTCCAGTGACATATCTTCAGATAATTTATCGGAGACATTCAAGTTTCCGAATGATAATGGTTTGGTTTTGCAGCATTGCTTGTAGCATATTTTGCATTACACACATTTTTATAATTTTTTTAAAAACACTTGTTAAATATTTCGCAAAATTACAAAAGGTTTAAAAAATCAATCGATCGATTTCGGCTTGTTAGGCCATCATCATAGAGTAGATACTCCTGATGATGGTCTAACAAGCCGAAATCGATCCAGTAATTTTTTAAACCTTTTGTAATTTTGCGAAATATTTAACAAGTGTTTTTAAAAACATTTAAAAATGTGTGAATCCAGAGACTGTTCCTCTATAGCATCATAAAGTTGTTTACCTTTCGGCGATGTTAATCTGGAACCCCAATGAGTATGCTTGGCGTTGTAATCACCTCCCGCAAGAAATTTATTACCCAGCTGACTGAAATAATCCAAAAATATTATACACTGCCGATATGACACAGTTTCCAGAGCATTCCTGCAGACAGATGCTCGTTGATTGTATAATCTTCTTTTAATCAATACAGCAGAGCCTCCATGTGTTTTTCCATCTGGGTGCTTGGTGTCATAAATAGAGTATCCATTAATTTTGAAATAGTTTTAAATTAATTTTGGGAAGCGGCTCAGTGGGGAATGCGTGTACCTCCGCTTTATGTTGTGCTAGGCCGTTTGCATTCCATATATCTATTTTGATGATGGTCATTTTTGGCTTTTTACGACCATCTGCATCATTAGATCCATGGTTCTCTCCATCATCGCCATGAAGCTTTATATCTTATTAGTCACTTTGTTTAAAGGTTTTGAGATGTTTCTCTCTTCACTTGTTTGCACTTTAGGAACGGTACCTTTAAGGACACTTGCGTAAGAAACCCCTTGGTGCACACTATCGTTGACAGTTGCGTACTGATTTCCATTTTGAGCGTTTGGGTTTACAATTTCTGGTCGTGGCTTCTTTTCTAGCTGAACAATGAAGATTAAGCATTCGTTGTTATGCTCGCTGCTTTGGATTGATTCTTCTTTTCAATTCAAGATAAATTGGATCCTTAGCTGTGTAATTTCCATCGCAGTTGCTGCATTTTCTCACTGATGCTTCCGTTTTGGCTTTATTGCAAACCTTTGAGTTATGGAGTTCACCACATATAACACAAAAATCTTTCAATGTGCAATAGGCTCTAGTGTGTCCATATTCTTGGCACTTAGCACACTGTACCGGCCCATTTCTTTTCCTGGGTTCCTCTGTGCAGTAGATATTTTAGGTCATATATTGCATGTTTGCCTTTGACATTTTTATTATCTGGTTCTAATTCCAAACGGAACAATAACTGCGGCGCCATCTACCACTTTTTCTCCCGATTAATAATGTTGGTAACAGATTTGTATTGGAAATCTTTCTCAGCGAGAGCAGCTTGTATTTCGTTTGCATCCACGTAGCTCTCTATTCGTTTCAACACAACAACTAATCCTGTTTGGCTCCCAAAAAATATTTATTAGAAACTTGGTATAAAATCAGCCTCTAGAGTATTATGTCTAGAGATGAGTTGCATTGATGTGACAAAATTTCTAATGGTTTTTGGTACATTGAATTGTTCACAATTTTGTACGAGAAAGTCAATATTGTGCCACGTAAGAATATTAACACAAGTCTTAAATGCTACCAAGCATCCTTAGTAATGTTCAGTTAAACATTATTATTTAACCTACTTGTTTAGCCTAGATTATTGAACCAAATGAGTGATTGCTAAATTAAATTATCCTAAGGACCAGCTGTAAATTACCTAAATTTGAAAACACAGTGAATATTTAGATCTACATCTATAATACATACTTTTACATTGGAATTTTTTATTTACCCGAAATGTACATGCTAAATTGATAATGTTGATTTGTATTTCAAATGCAAATTCAAATTAAATTTTGTTCCTACATATGCGCAAAATATTAATTAACATATTACAAATTAAATTAGCATCAATCACGTTACAATTGTATATTTCTAACAATACATGTCCTCAGTATTCTATGCTAATTAATGTCTATATGATGATTTCCAGTTGACAATGTATCGTAGTGCATAGCCCACTCATTTACTAATGTATGTATAGACATGATGTGTGTTAACCCCCAATTTATGCATATTAAGTATATTTTAAGAAAATTTACAATTATATTGTAATTTGTCGAGTAGGTGGTATTTATGTATATTATATACTCGTATTCAAGATTTGCAATAAGTGACACTTCCATAAAGTTAGCTCAAGTACAAATTTACAGATAATATTTAGAGTTATGAAATTCTCACGACCGTTCACTTAAATTATTACACAATTTGTACTTGTATTCGTAATTATATAATTATGATATACATATCTTGAATTCATTCATCTTTAATTACATACATATGTATGTACATACATAGGTGTACAGATCAAACACAACATTTTTATTAAATATCAAATTACAAAATGTAGATACGAAAATAACTAGCAGCCACTGTAGCAAAAATGGTCATGAATTTATAGCGGCATGGCAGTGCATTGCATTATATAGAATCAAACTTGATGCTATACAAATTGCAGATTATTGCATTACTCGTCATATTGTAACGCAATGTTGATTTTTTTATTACCATCTATTACTTTCAGATACAATTCCAATTTACATTTTTATTGTGTATATGTACAAAATAAGTCAAAAGCAATTACAACTTTGATAATTGGAAAATTTGTGCATAGCAAGATTTTTACACCGTTTTTGGTCAAATGGAGCCATAAATTATATATTGAAATGTGATCGACATGCATATCGCATTTATGTTTATATAGACAGACACAACTGCTTTTGAAATTTGATCATAAAAATAAAATTCAATATTGCCCTGTGTGAAAATTTATAAATGCTCAATTGGTAATTTATACACATATAGTATATAGCAGCAGCAGCGGTAGTAAATTTGTTATTGTAATTTGTCTCAATAAAATAAATAAATAAATTTCCGAATATATTGCATAATTGTTCCATTATAGGTTTATGTATGTACATATTCGTAGTACAAAGTGTGAAATTATTTCGGTACAGCACTTATAGGGATATACGCTTTATAAATTTACCGAAATACTTAGGTACACGTACAGTTGTTATATAAGTTTTAGTTCCTTATTTGATAAAAATCATTCGTAACTTTACAACTTTCTTGTCCATTAGATTATATGGAATTTTATGTCGAATTTAATTCATAACTATCTTGGGTGCATATTTTGAATGGTATACAAATTGTTGCGAAATTATGTTTTTATTAAACTATTTATGACTAAACTAAAAAGATTTATTGATATAGTCCCATATCTCGAAAACAGGTTTAGTTAAACATATGTCACGTTTTGTTAGTGAACACCATGTTTTATTATCAAAACTTGGGTCACGTACTTTGTAATTATGATCAATGGCGATTGACGATTAACCAAAAGGCAGCAAAAATGATTGTGTCGTGCGGAATTCTTGACCCCATTTTAACTTTTAAAGCAACATATTAATGTTTCTCTTTGAAATCCTTTCGACCTCTTGACCGTTTAACACAACTATTCTGCTCATCATTTTCAATGAAATCAATACAATATACAATATCGCACATGTAAATTAACACACAAGAAGCGTGAATTACTTTAAAGGAAATTGAAGAGCATGATTCTGAGAACAATTATGTAACAAAAACTTTTCTGAACAGTTTCCGAAGCTTTCCGTTTCGAATGCAAACCAGAATTTTATTTCAGTGCAGAATGCCATTTCTAAAAAATATTTGATGAACTCAGCAAAATAGACCTTGTTCGATATGAACCGCTTTTCACTGAGCTGTCTTTCCGTATTTGCATGAAGAAACGTGATGCTTACCATTTTAACACTCTCTCTATAATCTTCACTCGGCGATCGGCCAAAACGATATCTTG
This sequence comes from Tipula helvola, assembly GCA_963556165.1. NCBI lineage: Eukaryota > Metazoa > Arthropoda > Insecta > Diptera > Tipulidae > Tipula > Tipula helvola. The sequence continues at coordinate 7,082,273 of OY744483.1, forward strand.
AGTGTTGTTCACCGTTTCCTAATCACTAGTGATCTTGCGCCACTCGTGCTGGTTCGATCCCATCGAAATTCAGTAAACCTTCAGTAACTTAAGGCTGAAAAGTAGGCTTTTTCTGTAGGAAAAATACGTGCATAGCAGGCCCACAAAGTACTTTGTTGTGCTTGAAAAGTGTTCAACTCGTTATCCCTTAACTACTTAAAGACTACTTAAATATTATTTTATGCTCTTGATCCACTATTTTAATTTTCCTTCGGTTTGTGTTATAGTTTGTCCAGCCAAAAGTTTGCGTTTAATCAATGAAATTAGTAAAAAATATCAAACTTCTCTGCTCTCTTTGCTTCCAAAATAAAACTAAATGTCATATCGGCTTGAAATTTGCAGTGCATCATTTTAAAAGCACTGAACTTTCACACTACCCTCAATACAATTAGAGCCTGAAAAAAGGTCGTCTACATAGAGATCGTGTTGGATAACGGAGCTAGCCAGAGGATCGGGAGTACTTCGGGAAGCTAAAAGCGGGGTTGTAGTTCCATATGTGATGGTCTTTATCCTGTATATGTACACAACTCATCTGCAACAATATCTGATGAAAAATTCAGCAAAACCATACGGTAAACACATGACACCTAAATCGAAGTAGAATAGAGAAAAATTCATTTTCAATTACAAAACATGTCATTAAAATCTCAATTAATGAGTTGACCAGTCTATTTCTTAGCTACGCCATCAAAGGCGACTAGCAGCTTTACATAAAAGTATCTGATTTTGTAACGCAGTGATACGGTAAATAAAAATTTCAGATTTCCACATTTTCAACCACACTATGCTTGTTTGAACCAAGCTAATAGCTGGCATCTATAAGTGAACAGTAATCTTTACAAAAAATTTCGGGTTACATTTCTGGCGATACATCGAAAATATAATTCACGCTTAATGTTATCAAGTGTAACAGTGCTCATTCTCCCATATTCTTTCTAGTGGCTCATCTAGATTTATAGAATCCACTTTTGATGCTAGTATACACAATAAAAAATGTTGATGTTGTTTGCAGCTCTAAACACCCATCCTAACAACGTGGTTTGCTCTATTGGTTATAATTTAGCATGAGTTTCAGCTCCTAACAATAGGTCAATTGTACGCGGTTCCAAGAATTCGATATGTGGAATTGGGAAAAAATAAAATAAATTTAAATATCGCTCTGGATAAAATCCAGAGTTTTAAAAAATAAATATTTCAAGTAATTAAAACTATAATTGGCGCAGTTGATAGTGGATATTTTTGAATATCCGTCCACTACGAGAAACCACATACTTATACTGCAAAGTGAATAAAAAATCGTGTTTTAAATGTCACAATAATTGTTTAAGTTAAAGTGAAATACTGACAGTGTATTAGTAAATAGTGCTTAGAACCAAAATTTTATTCTCGAACGCACTTCAAAAAAAAAAATTTAAGAAATGGTGTGTGTTGTTTGAGCGGAATTAACCCAGAAAAATCAGGAGAAGTATCGACATTGCTGCGAATAAATGATGGTTCATCAAATAGTTTTGGCAATACTTGTAATAAAACTGTTGTGAGTGCAAACTATTTGATAATAATCCTTTATTTATCCCAAAATTCTGAGTTTTTCCAAAACGTTTTTGATAAATTGCGAATTTACGAAATTCCACTATTCAATACACTTAAAGTCTAATTTTTACAGAAAATAATTTTTTTTTTGTTTTTGTTTGATAACGAGATTATTGCTTTTCGATAAATTGTGAAATTCCACTATTGAATATAGTTGAGGTGAAAAAAAAAGAAAAAATTGCTAAGTTACGTAAGTGTTGCATTAAATATAACCAGAACAGAGATTTTTCAAATATGACGAAGGAAGAACAAATTATTAAAAAGGAGGAAACTCTCATTGCGAATACCAGACGCAGTAAAAGGTATACCTCCATTCGACGGCAACCGAACAAACTTAAACAAATTCATTACGCACGTTTATGACATTCTGGCAATCTAAAACCTGCATTCGACAAACAAGTTCATGGAAACACATTGCTCTGTTCAATACGAAACAAAATTATAGGAAATGCCGATAAAGCATTAGAAATGTATAATACAAGAAATGATTGGGTAGAAATTAGGCGCAATCTTATCTCACATTTCGTAGACAAAAGGGAGGAAACAAGTCTCATCAGAGATCTGCACAATATACATCAAAGAAATGACCCTGTATAATTTGCATGACGTAAGAGGACGACCATTCACCAAGTTCTTAACATTAATAGTTAATATTATAATGAGAACTGAAAATTTCATATTTTACACATTAATTTGAAATTATTTAAGAAGGTAATAGAAGTTTGTCTGTTTATTAATATCAATTTGATTTTTTATCGGCTTTTTATAGACTATAGAAGTATATTTTTCGCGAGTATTAGAAATTATTAATGCTTTCAAAACCTGGGAATCGTTAAATACAAGCGATCAGAACAAGACAAAGTTTAAATCAAAGTGGTATCACGAAATGGGTTCGGCAGTATTCGTCTCAAATCTGAGAGGCCCGCTAGTATCGAGCTATGAAACCCTCCGATCTACCAACAGCCAGAATTTATTGCTTAAAGGAACAAAACACCGTTTACTTGAGGAATGAAGTTTTCGGTACAAAGCAAATACAGCTCACAAAACCAACGGTTCCACCACGTGTACAGATGTATAAACACCGTGTAATAACCACCAATATTTTAACCATCGACCATTTACCAACCATAATCAATTCGCTAACTCTCGCGGATTACCGCCAAAACCTGATCAAAGGAAATTCAAGCCCATGGATACAAGTTCAAATAGCAATTATAAGCAACTTACATTCTAACCTTAATAATCCACGTCAATATAATTTCAACACGAATGGGCCGCCCAGATTCCAATCAAAGGCATTGTACAATATTTTCACCAATCCTTATGATCACGAAAGCGATCATTTTTACCAATCATTTGATCAGAATGTACAAATTAAAGATTATGAAGAAACGTATGATCAACATGCAGGAAATACACCGGAAGAACCAGCCCCCATAATTGAAATAGAAGATGAGGATTTTCACCAAACCCCATTGGAGGATACGGCTACTTGAGCCTACTAACTAACCAACATCAAACAGAGTATCAATTACCTTACATAAACTTAACGTTCAACCAAATAAATTACAAATTTTTAATAGACACTGGATTTACTAAATGAGCCGTTTATTTTGAAAGTGGGGCAAGTCCACATTTTGTTGAAACGAGAAAATGAAGGAATAGAGAAACAATAAATGCAAAAATATACGGAATTTTGAATTTTCTTATTTTTTGAACAAGTATTAGGGATTATTATTTTTTTATTTTGACTATAAATCGTTCACCGTTAGAAAGATTATACTTTTATTTATCTATTGTTATCATTAACTTAAATTTTTTAAAAAATGGACTTGCACCACTTTCAAAATTAACGGCTCAAATCTTTCATTAGCCCCGACATAATTAGTAAAAAATACATTCAAAAAATGAAACCCTTGACCATCGCTACTTTGTTCAACAGTACCACTGTCGACCAAATGATAGTATTAAAGGGCCTAAAAGAATTCGAAACAACGGAACCATTACAATTTATTTTATTCAAACTCCATGACTATTTTCAAGGCCTAATTGGAATGGAGGTTATGAAAAAATTAAAAGTCACCCTGGATCTAGAAAACTCTAAGATAATCACACCTACCATAGAAATCCCAATACAATACAAATTAAATTTTATCTCAGCGATAGACAGTATAGCACCAAGGAGTAAATTAGTTGCAAAAGTTCCAGTAACTGTAGCCAACGGAGAGATCTACCTAAAACCTCAAGTGTTGAGAAATAACCTCATAATTCCAGAAGGAGTGTATACAAGTATTAATAATTTCGCCTACGTAGAAGTAGTACACTACGGGCCTCAACAGAAACAATTCGCTATAGAACATCCAATAGAATGCGAAGAATTTGGAGCAAATCACATAGAAATCCATAACATTGAATCAATCTCTACAAGAAATGATAGCGAAGACATCACTCAATTAATACGGACGAGTCACCTTAATCATGAAGAGAATAGAAGCATAAAAAAACTGTGCTGGAAATTCGAACACATATTTCAAAGCGAAAACGACCCACTAACCTTCACCAACAAGATAAAACACAACATTGATCTGAATGACGAAAAGTCAGTCTTCACTAAAAACTACCGGTATCCATACGTTCACAAACAAGAGGTTGAATCACAAATAAGTAAGATGTTAGAACAAGGAATCATCCGACCAAGCTTTTCACCATGGTCGTCACCAATATGAATCGTGCCAAAGAACAAAGATGCGTCAGGACAAACCAAATGGAGAATGATTATAGAAAAAACCATTGAAGACAGATATCCACTCCCTAACATCACGGACATCTTGGACAAGGGAAGTGCATATATTTTACCACGTTAGACCTGGCCTCTGGATTTCACCAAATCGAGGTAAATCTAAATGACATCCAAAAACCGCTTTTCCGTTCAATTCGGGCACTATGAATATGTTCGTATGCCTTTTGGCCTGAGAAATGCCCAAAGTACATTCCAGAGAGTACGTACTTGGTGAACTACAAGGAAAAGTCTGCCTGTGTTATATGGACGAAAACAGTATATCAACTTGCAATTGCAAGGAAAATTTGCTCTCAAAAAAGTCGGCGAACAAGTTCAATTATCTTTCAAATTATGACCCACCCGAACATCCAAAAACATAATACGCGAATATCCCCTTGTTTTTCTTTTAGAATCAACGAATTTCCAGAAGCTGTCAGGTCTATACCTTTTATGTTCGATTCAATCTCCAAAATGTAATTGTTGTAAAGGAATTTATTCAATATTCTGTATTCATTTCTTAAAGATTCAAAAACAGCGTACCTATCAGAAGTAGGGAAAAGTTTAAATCTCTTATGAGCCTTGTCTTTACGGATTTTCAGATTAATAAGCTGTTTATTATGCCACGGTTCCGTTTTCTTATGCGGGGATTTAAATTAAGGAATAAATTTCTCCATTCCTATATTTAAAACATTATAAAATTCATTCAACACTTCATCTAAATGATCGTTACCTTTAAATTCACTCTGTCTTAAAATTAAAATTTTCTACAGTTAACTCATCCTTGACAATTTCAAATACCATAAAGGGCAGTGACACTTTTAATGGAAAATGGTATATGATGGACGATCCTGCTAAATGTTCACACGTATCAAAAATAACTTCTTGATCCAACGGCAAAACTACCAGTTCCAAAACCTTCCCACAGTTGTTCTTATCGTCCACACATTGTTTGAGACCCATAGAAAGTAATCCGGTCCTAAGTTATTATAATTCGCATTCAAGTTCAACGGAGTTAAAAAATCATCAACTCGAAGCCAATTAACATTTTTTTTTTCACTGGCGCTACATCCCATAGAGAGATTTGGCCGCTTCATGTTGAAGTTTCGTCTTCATTTTTTAATGGATAATGAATGATTAATTCATTATCCCACCCCTCCTCAACCAGCCGTGATTTTTACCATTACCCGCCGGGAATCGAAAAGCATGCTAACCTCTGTGCCACCGCGGCGGGAATCGAACACCAATCTCGGCGGATTTCTTTCAGCTCGGTTAATTGCGCGTCTACCTGAGCATTCGTTGGTACATTAAAATACTTACATAATTATATTTCAATCAAGAAATTTTAATTCCTGTGTTTAATTTTCGATTAAGACGTTAACCATAGTGTGACAATGAATAATGAACCAAATTGAATCTAATTTTTAGTGATCGAATTTATTTTTAAAAAATTTTATTATTTATTATTTTCGCTCTTTTGGTAACCTCTATTATGGCTTATTACACTCTCGGGTGTCTCGAGTTCGGTTCTAGCCAATGACCGAGCATTTAATTAATAATAACAACAGAAAATCTTTCGTTGAGTATCTACCACATACACAACTGTTACATTATATAAATAAGGTTCGAAAGGTCGATTTCGGCTATTTTTATGCAAAAAAACATCTGGTAATTAGACTTCATTTGCGATGCGCGATAGTATAGAGTTATTATCATATAACATCACTCAGTAGGTTTTGGTATATCATGATCTTTATTAAAACAGTATTAAGGGAAATGTAAATAAACGTCAAATTGAAATTTACTCAAAATAGTCAATCTACATAATATATCTAATGTTAACTCAAGCCGATTGTGTGAAATTATTAGAATAATTTAATTCAGCATTTCATGTGAGATTGTTAACTAATTCGCTTCAAGTTCAACCAAATAGATATGTTATTGAAATTGATGTAAACAGATTAACGCCTCAAATCGGTTAATAATAATGAAAGTTAATTAAAGCTTAATATAGCAATTCAAGATGAAATTCAACAAATCATATCATATGCATTCCAATTCCAAATTATAAATCAAATTTCTGTCGAAACTCCATTTAGCCATCATAAAAGTGTTCATATATAATTTTAATAGCAAAATCAAGGTAAATAAACTGGCAAAAAAATACAATCTACATATAAATTTATAAATTCTGTTCAGCGGTAGGTTTTGTGAGGTCCAAATGAGATATATACAAGATTTACCCTTTTAAATTCCCAAACACTTTATGATAGACATCTCCGTCATTTACTCAATGGCAAATTACGGATATGTCAAAGATTTATTTTAACCGTGTAACTACAACAACAGTAATACATACTATAATAATAATAATAACAGTAAGTTTATAGATTAATCTCGTGTCATTTTCATAAAATTGCAATTATTTTATCTTCTTAAAGCATTCAACTTTCAAATAGTTGTAACGACCGACTCTCGCTCATGTATGGTATGTAAAAATTAGTATAATTCAAATAAAACGAAAAACAAAAAGTTAAATTAATTTTTATTTTACTTATCCATAATTATTATCTAATTTTTATGTACATATATTATATAGTTAGACATCACATCAGAGTAATAAAAACTCGAACGTACATTACAAAATTAAAGGTCAATCGAAAATACTTTCAATCTTTATTATGTATACTCATGTATCCTCTAACTAGCTGTGATGTATCTGTAATAATTTTATGAGACATCCAAATATGTGACTCTTCTCTATAAAGCGGAATCAACGATAAATGCTAAATTTAAAATCCTTGACTCCAGTGAAATATGTTTTATGGATCCGGATTTTATTGGTTGGAGGATGTGCTTAATTTTATGTATTGTACATTATACAACATTAGCTGAAGAAATGTAGCCCTTGAAAATGGTATGAGAGAACTCATCTTTTTTGGGTATAAAGATCAAATTTTTTTTTACCATCCTTGATTATATTTTTTTTTGTTTTGTATTTTATCAAAAACATAGGTTCAGTTGAGTACACACACATTACACATAATACGAAGAAAAATATCATGATCATTTATTAAGAGATTATTTAATAAATTCGAACTGAAAAAAAAAACAAAAATTATTAAATATTAAATTAATGTCTGACATACTTTCGGTAACAAGTTTCTGTATTTTTTTATGATTGTGAATAATAAATAGTAAATCCAATAATAATGTTTTTTCTGTATTCCTCTACCTTTACAATTCATAATTTATACTCGGTTCTTCCTCACATTGTGTGTACACGGTAAATAAAAAAAAATAAAAATTAAAGATGATCTGTTAAATAATATAACAATTACAATATTATACAATTATTGTTTTGCTTTTCATTAAATTTATTAACCTTCACTTCATCATAAATATTAAATATGTAAGAATATTAAACAAAAAAATAAAACAGATAATTGAATTTTATTTTAGAAAGAACATTTTAAATATTCATAAACGTCTTTTTTCATTAATATGGAATAAATTATAAATTTTTATGACAGTGTCGGAATTAAAAAAGCTCAGTTTACTTCTAAAACTGTACCTTTACAACTTCAAAGTGAGACTAAATAATTTCAAAATGGGAGTAAACAATTTCAAAATTTGCCTTTTGTCGTGGGCAATTACTCATAAACTGTAAGCATTACACGTAAATTAAATGTATGGTTTCTTAGGTTGGTCCTTAGGATTCATGTCTCATGCATAATATTATCGCAATGACGTCATCATGCGGCGAAGCAAGCCGCGCCGCGAACCTCTGATTTCACTTGATTTAAATGCTTCAACAACTGTAGCGAGAGAATGCCTCATCCGGCCCGAGCAATTCTGAAGTCAATTTTTGCGTAAAGAAACAGTTATGGTTAATTTGGTTTAAATTAATGAAAAGAGTTTTAGAAAAAGTTCTAGAATATGGCCAATTATATAGAAAGTCGGTTATTTGTACTCCGATTATCATGAAATTCGATAAATACGTTTGAACCCGGTAAAGATACAACCTAATTAGTTCCTTCCTAATTGGATTTATTCCAGATCTTCATGTAAAAAACATTTTAGTGGTTTAGTCCCTATTTGAAGTTGTAAAGGTATAGATGAATCCGTATTGTAATTGTATCACCATATTTTTCTGACAGCCTCTAGAAATTGAAAAAAAACACAAAACAAATTTATCAGAGGTTTCATTTTAAAAATTTTCGAATTTATAAAACCTAAATTTTTAATTTTATATCAACTGTTTTAAAATTGTCGTCCTTTGCGTCTGGAGTTCACTTTCATGTTGGGACAGCGGACAGGTATTTCATAACTGTTACTGAATCCCACCTCCTTGCCATATAGCATTTCATTTTATATATATCTGCCAGTTCTTCTAAACCTGCGCCACCCTAATGGCGTGATATTATTTTAAAGCCTCCCATAGTAATTTGCTATTAAGAGTTTTATGCGACTTTGAATACATACTAGAGAATTTATCACTCAAAAATAATTGACAATTTTCCTGATATAGATGTCGCGTAGGTTTACTGCTATAAATCAAATTTGACGTTTATAGTGGAGCATAATGTTTTAGTATAAAATGACTGGTAGATACAATTTTGTTTAATAAAATTAAATTATTATTTATGGGGGTGGGCGAGTAGACAAGAGAGAAGAGACGCAACAACTTCAACACCAATGTCAAGCAACATTTGCTACGGTTAGTACAAATTTGGTTGACCGCTTGGGAACAACATGATGATGGAACGAAATCTCGCCCCTCCCACCGCACAACCGCCGATGGGAATAATAATGTAGACTAATAATTAATTAAAATTAAGGCTTTTCAGATATTGTAGTTACAACAGGGGGACACGCTGTATTAGAAAAAAATTTGTTGTCTTGTAATTAACAAGTGTCAAAAAAAAAAAAAAAAAAAAAAAAAAAAGTAACAAATTTACTAACTATCGACTACTTACTAACTATCGACGACTAACATACCTTTCCTTTCCTTCGATCTTGTTATTCGTAAAAGGGTGTACGGTGGGCCGAAACTTGGCTTAGGCTTGGTCGTACACACTAAAATCAATCAATCAATCAATAAAATTAAATTATTATTTATTTGAATTCTTTTAAATTAACCCCCACTCTGGCATGTAACCCATAATAGCGATCGACTAGAAATTCGTGCGGAAGAGGGCGAACCGAGCTAAAGGATATGCTATCTGCCGACTGCCGGTCTAGACCCTGCACTATTAAAATCAAAACTGGATAAATCGAATTCAGAGAATAATAACGTGTCTCAAGACACGATTGTTACGATACATAACTCAATGGCAGAAACACGCTTAGTTTGGACACTACGATTACGTTAAGACATTCAATTTTATCATTGGAGCATGAGTACGATTCGGACGATTTAGATTCATTGTTGTCGCAGCAAAGGTCACTATCGGAAAATTTATCCGATGAATTTGAAACGGGAATGAATTAAATTTGTTACGTATTTCTAAATTGTATCATTAAAAGAAACTAATAAATGTTATCGATTATAAATTCAAATGTGGTTTTAAATTGAAATCGGTCCATTTATGTATTCAATTTCCAATTCATGCCATGTTTTAAATGTTTTCCTTGGTGGAACTCTTCCCTCTATCTCGCTCAGTCTTTTCGACGAGTTTCCCCCATCCCTCATCACTGGTCTCGGCAACAAAGGTGACGCAATTCACGAATAGGCATACAAGCATACATTGGCAAATTTTCTTGTACAACAAGAAATAATTTTAATTTTTTGTCTTTGTCTATTATATGGTATTTGATTTTTTTCTCTTTTTGGCGTATTTTACTATTCAGTAAAATATTCCCATGGAATACCACCTTTATTAAAAAAACTAAAACTAGTTCTCGAACTCCGAAATTAATATTTTTATCATTTTCATGATCCAGTCGTGTTTATCATTTTCGACCATTTTTGAGGGCTGTGACATTGATGTTGCAATAGTTAGCTTCATGAGAAAGAAGATCATAGAAACGATAAAACACAAAAATATTGCAATATATGTATGCATATTACACTATCGTTGAAATATATTGAACCATTTTTACGTCGTAGAAACATGATAATGTAATACAGGTCTTACCCAATATAACTTCCAATAATAACATACTTCGTTATAGTGGGAAAAGTAAAAAATATTAAATTTGTAAGAAATTTGCTTTATTTCTCAAAATTCCTCGTTCGTAAAAGAAAGTCGTGTTTTGGCCGCATCTCAATTCTTTGTGTGAGCGTTTAAGGTGATCAGTGTAAGTCACGATTGTTAAATTCCTCAACTTAACGACAAATTACGATTGCCGTGCCTAAACATAGTGACAGAAGTGTGAAATAAAATGAAAGAATTGTGTGTCGATCAAAAGAGCATGCTTCAAACAATAACTTGAATTTTTGGGGTATTCCTGGCGGAGCATATGAGATAAACCGAGATGATCAAGTTGAGTTAGATTGGTGCAGATTATACTGTATTTCTATTATTTCGGGACCGTGCCATTTTGCTGTGTGGTATACCACTGTAGTAAATTTGAGATTTCGTCGTCTCAGGACTAGAATGAAACGAAATTTAAACGTTGAATGAATATAAGAAAATTTCTATTAATGTTCCAGTTTACGAGAAGATAAATGGATTTAGCTTAAAAATAAATTTTGTAATTTAAAATACTTAAAAAATGGTGCTTAGAGGATATCATAAGCATTTAGTAGGATGCAGCATTATTTACATGCACAAAGTTTTGCAAATGGTGAACAGTGAAAAACCGAAAAGCAATCTCAACCAACAGAGACATCTGTCTAAACCAGATATTTTAATTTGATGGTTAGCCAACTCTAGTCTTGACACGACGATTTAGTAGCGTTCTATGATTAAAACAGCATTCGATTGCGACAATCGCAGGACACTACATTAAGGAGATTTTCGTAAGCAAATTCAGTTCCCAAACATCAAATACTTACAATATATAGAGAATGGCAGTTAATTGTTTTGTGATTACCGATACTTGTGTAGTTGTCTCTGCTTTTTAGAGATAATGTGGAACTGCATTAAATGATTGTGACGACGTGGCGTACATTTTCCATGCAATCGTAAGCAAACTGAAATCAAAAACTACTCGCCTTATAATCAACATGAAAAATGTAATACTGAGACAACATATTTTTGACCACATTACTTCAGCGAAAGATTAATGCCATGTTTGATAGATACATCAAACGGTACTTATTGGTGCAATGGTAAAACTGTCTTTATGGTCAACATTAATTCTATTCCGACGATATGGAAAAAATTAACCGCCAAATTTGGATCAAACAGTCAAATCAAAAATATCGCTAGTTTCACTGGCGTTCTAGTCTGTCAGTTTCAGTCAAGGTTTGTCTTCTTAAAACTGAAACGTAAGAAGATATGCGCTATATTTAGCTAATGCATTATAATAAATATGAGAAGTAAATTCAGGAGTTTCGAGGATAACATCTTCTTATCCGGAAATCCAAGAAGGACATCAAGGTGATCAGACAGAGATTATGCTCGAATATTCGCTTAATCCTAGGAAAATTCTGGGAGTATTCACGGAAATGTTTTCATACGACAAGTTTAGTAAAGTAATTGTTCGAAAGAGAACATTTCAACGTATTTACATATATAGAAGTCGTATATCGCTACGCCCACACCTGATCTACTTAAAGTTATTCCGGGAAGTGGAAACGTGTCACGTCTGGCGGTAATCCAACAGGCCACGTAACTCGAGCTCCATATTCAGATGAAATATCACAAACTGAGCAAGAGTGGCAGCTTTTGTAAGGCGACATATACGCTGGTCCATAATAGATATAAGTAAATGCAATTATAGAAGTCGAAATGGGAGCAAAACTTGTTCACATTGACTGTTACCAGTCAGTGGTTCGTACACATATGGTTATTCGTTTTCTTGAAGAAGTCTGAGTGTGAGTGAGTATCGTACCCATCGGAACTGCAAGGTTTATCACATCTCTTAGCCTTATTGTCACCAAATTTGTAATGATACCAACATTATGTTCCTCATTTCGACCTGCCGATCGAAACGACTACTTGATCGACTGCGACTTATAGGATTATTCGAACTATTACAGTAGCAACACTTTTTATTTAAATTTCTTCCAAAAGTGCCAGATGTTCCAATTAATTAATTTAAATGTCTATGGTGTCCGACGGTGTTTTATCTCCTAACTCCGTATGTGATAACAACTCTTCTATGCGACGTTCTTCACTTAACGAATGTCTTTCTGTACGCTTTTCTTTAAGACCCTTGTAAATATTATTTGCAGGTATAGGTTTTGAATAAAAATGAAATATAATGAACTCGAATGGTATCTGAACAAACCCATGCTAATACAAACTGCGCTTGCTCCTGAATAAACCAAATCGATTGAGAATTCGACCAAAATGTTGGCAATTTAACAGAAACAGCATGAATTTCAGCTTTAAACGAATGCTCAATTGCATCTTTATTTTACCCGCCATAATAATTCACAAAAATGTAAACAAACACACGAATGCACATAAACAGCATAATGCATAGATATTGACAAATAAATTTATCAAAGGGTTCAAAAAAATAATTTTGGTTCGAAAAATTACGAATAAACTGAATAGAACCCTATCCCATACACCAATAAATAATAAAATAATTGAAAAATTCAAAACATTTCTTGTTGTTTCCTTCACCACTGCGCCATGTACAAATTCACCTTGATTAACCGCAATAATTACCTTTTTCTGCTAGAAATATTCCGTTAAAAGTCCGCCAAATTTCTGTTGTGATGAGCAATATACACAATTTAAGCGATAATTTTGTAGCAGTACGATGATTATTACTTCGTGTAATCTACATTATAATGACGAAAGAATACGCAATCCAATAAGGACTTCTGGTCACCGATCAGCAATACTGAATTGGTTATGCGGACAGGAGTAGTAACAACAACCAGTTTTCTTATACTTGTTGCTTGTATTAACTATAACAGTTTGATCACTTAATGGGTGAACCGTTATTTGATGTAGGGTGCACAACAACTTTTAATAGTTGATAATGCTTTTACCAACTTCTTTTAACTTCGGGGTCATCACTTGTTGGCTTTGATCCCAAAGTTTATTAATATTTTGGATGGATAAGCCCTAGCCCCTAGGACCAGTTTACACTCACAAAAAAAAATAACAAACAACAATTCCCTCACAGCCTACTAAACTCAACTGCTCAGGCTTTGGAAAGGAGTACAAAAACTTCAAAAATGTTTACTACTTAAGTGATCAGTATACGAAAATCCTGATTTTAATCGATATCTCTTAACCTTATAGTAAGCATTTACAGTTTGTGAAATCTTCTTTATTGTGAAATAATGTGAATCCGACAGTGGTTTAAAAGCAGTAACAAATAAACTTTATTCGAATTATTATAAAACTTAACGTAAATATTAGATTTTTAGAGGTAAATGGACTTGGAGTATTGAAACCAAAATTTATAAACTTTATTAAGGGCTTCCAAAAATTAATTCGAAATGTTCACTTTAATATCAAATAACGGTCAACCTTCCCTAAGTATGCTATTTATAATGTATGTATTTAGACATTCCATAATATAATTAATTCTCCAACTAAAAGTAAACATCATTAAAAATTACAAAATTTATGGGGAAGATTTTTTGCTATCATTTCAATAGACAACCTTTTATATTAAGACGAGAAAACTCAAGTACAAATAATTTTATAAAACTGCTATATAACATAATTATAATAATTAACCTCTTGGAACTTTAGTAATTAGGTATATGTACTTTGTTGAAAGATAGACAAAAAAAATGTTCAATTCAATAAGCGCAATTATAATTTCAACAATTAAATTAAACCTGCTCTCGACCAACCATTAGAAACTGAAATTGGTATTGGATTACATGCGACAATGTTAATTATAATTTATAAATTATGCGATTAGTTCAAAAATTCGTGGTTTGTTTATTAATTTATGTTGGTACGTAGTAATTATAATTATTTAGTTTGATTTAATCGGGTGCAGCCTAAATGAATGCATTTGAAGTTTATCTGTTATAACCACAGTTTTGTCGTGTACTGTATGAATTTTAATATTGGTTTGTATAACACTTTTCTGGATTCCCCTTAATGACGACTAGTAATAAATAAATTACAGCAGTTCTTATTTCAGTGTTTTATCCTAAATGTAGATGTTTGTGTGTATTTATAATTGGTCAGTCATTATCATAACGATTACAAAATTTAATTAAACCGTTTTATTAATTTAACCCATTTAATCTGATGGACAATAAAAATTCGCAAACAATGAACTAATTAACATTAAAATTTGCCCAAGATGTGTATCATTATTTCTTATGTATACGAAGGCAACACTTCACATTAAAATCCCATCAAAACAATGACTTTTAAAACCATATTTTAAAAGTGTTTTTATAAACACTTTTATTTATTAACAAAACATTAAATTAACATAAAATGTAGATTATGTAGTTTAAAATAAAAGCGAAATTAATTTAAGTAAATATTTAAGATTAAATTACACAATTAAAATTTTAAGTATTAAGTTACATGAGTATATGAAATGTATACACATTTTATATTTGGGAGAAACGTGTCGGCAGATGACAGCAAGCGAACAGACGTAATATGTATTACACTATTGCGTGAAAATTCTAAAAATCTTGTCATTCTCATGTTAAAAAAAAAAATAGTTTTGTAAAAATATTATGCAAAATTATGCAATCTGTATGACCTTTGTCCAGATCAAAATACAACAAAGACTTATACAATTATTAGGCATATTCAGGTCAACGATATCTGCACGAAAATGATAGTGCAATAATATACTTATACGTTTAACAATTACCGAAACCAATGGTATTAAAATTAACCATGAAAATTTTATCATCAAACTTAATTTGGTTTGGACAATGATATCTTTTTATAATATTATGAAGTCAAGGTCACCATATTATATATACACTTTTCTATCAAATGCTAATTATATGTAGCGCGATACAAATTACTTAATCGTACCGAATACAAAAATAAAAAATAAAAAACAGAAGAGTTAAGAAATTTTCTTCAAAGCTATTTGAATAAATTAAATTAAGAAAAAAATAATAAAATAAATCAATATCGCTGCTGCTGTTGCTCAATTCAAAGTGGATTTTCAACTTTTCCCATAAGTCAATAAAATTAATAATTAAATATCCAAAAATTTGTTAAATTACCCATGAGATCCAAATCTCCATAATTAAATTTTAATTATAGGCACGAGTGCGGATTCACTTTTTTTTTTTTTGTAATTAGGTTGACAATAATTAATAATTTTTATGTTCACACTGTATATGTTCATATTAAAACATTGTTTCTATTATTATTATGATCATGGTCATTCAAGTTCATGATCGTTGTCTATGCAAAGTGCAATTCGTTGATTTAAACATTTTATAAAAATGTATATTGAAAGCAAAACTTAATCGTTTTTATATGGTATAACAAAATATTTCTGCAAAAAGAAAGAATGACACGACTCGCTAAATCCAATGGTAAACGTAATACTTTTTATAGACAATTACAAAGTTTTCCTGTTTTGTGTTACTTATTGTTTTGTTCATACCCAACAAATAGGCTTGATGGGATAAAATAACTTTTTAAAAAAGCGTTTTCAAATTGAAAATCTTTATTTTTATGAACAGTTTATGAGCTGTTTAAGATCGCTGGTGGATATTGAAATAAAACTTGTTTTTCACACCTAAGCTCAAATTAAGGCCATTAAGTCCCGAAGACCTTCCGGAATGTGCTTTGTCTTCTGTAATACTGATCTATAGATACAATTGATAAAGGTGCGAACCATTTTATTATTTATATAGCTTCTCTAACCTCCAAAAGCAACGGACTCTATGAAATTTATCATTGAGACTGTTTTTACGACCTTGTTTTCTGCTAATCATCATCTATTCAGCTTTTATGTTAAATGGCCTCGCAATTTTCACTCGTATGCACGCATGCATATCGTAAGCTTTAATTAATCTAAAACTACTAAATTTAAAGTAGACCACCTATATGAATGCTGACTAAATTGTTCAAAGTATATGAATGAAATATGACTTACGAGAGAATTACGATCTAATAGCGATAGCAAACGTTTTTCAGTTTGATGGCAAATAAATGATTTTGTTGTTGTTTATTAATAACCGATTTAATATCAGGTAAAAATAAATTAGAACTCAGCATAATGTTAAAGTATTAAATTTGTGACTTTTTTTTTTTTTATTTATCCCTTAAACGTTATAGGAGATGAGCAAATTCAGTGGTAGGAAGGTACAAGTCGTGAAGTTATATGGTTATTAAGTAGATTAGCCGGTAGAAACGTGTATAGTTTCGGCGTTTACACAAACAGCCGAAAACATGTTGGGAGAGCAGGAGGTCATGTGAGCCTGCGAAATTTATGTTTTAGTGTATTTGCAAGAGCAAAGACCAACGGCGTAATAATTTGATTTTATTGGGATTTCTTAGTTTCGTATAGTTCCTTGCAAACTTAACAAAAAATGTAAAAAGTTAGATTGCTAGAACTGTCAAATAAAATTCGGAAAATTTTAAACCTTCTAGTCGGCCGGACAACCAAAAATAATTCGGGGCTTGATACTAAAATCGAAGCAATGCGAAACACTTTTATTGATGCCAATCATGTAAGGCTCTGTCGGAAAACAAGCTTGTATTGTGAATTTAACCTTGCACGAATTTATATAACGGACAACATCATATTGATGGATTTGAGTTTAAACATGGTGAATTCTGCATCACTGCTATCGGATCTATTGGTACCTCATGATTTTAACTAAATTTCAACCCACACCAAGAGATAACCAATCCAATGTTCAAATTACGGCGTTACTTATTTTACTTGGCTAAGAAGAAGTACATAGATATTTCCCGTGTTCATCCCAGTACTACGCAGGATTCAATTTGAAATTATATTACTGGGGGAAACAGCGAGTTTTATTCGTCAAATTTATCATGCTTCCCTCTGCAGCCAATTAATCCATTGATGCCCGAACTTACACAAATTTAGACCTTGCGTAATAAATCTCACATCAAATATAGAGACATAGGTTCGGCACGTGATTATTCTCAGTTTGAGAAGGAATGGATATGATAACCAATTTACCGGTGTCCCAGAATAACTTAACCCTCGTCCGGCCGCATAATTTTACAACGCTAAACGGTGGCAGAGGTACAATTCTGTGGTCACAAATCATAGTGGCTTAAAGTGAGATATGCCGTTTTACGTATTATCACAAATTCCAAACCTCCAAACTCGATTTCTTATCATATCAATTTTTTGTAATATTCCGGTGACTACAAACAACCGTAATAATCATTTAAAAAAGCAAGAATTCAAAAAACTCATACGATTTTGAACGACTCTTAACTTTAAAAACGTTTTCCTGAAAAATGCGCATTTTTCACTTAAGCCACTATGATTTGTGACCACAGAATTGTACTTTCATATATTTTATATGGGTATCCTCACTGTAAGCATACTTTTTGTATAAATAGATAAAATTTAGTATTTTGACATTATTTAGATCATGTTTTGTGATATTTCATGTAGTTTTGCAATTATTTCAATAATCTGTCAATATAGATTTGGACGATTTGCGTTAGAACCTATTCAATAACGCTCCTATTACCATAATTTAGTACCATTAGATTTTCGTAAATGTATTGGTATATTGTATAATTAATTTATATGGAACTGATACAGTCGCAATAGAGGCCACAAACCAATTTTAAATTGTTTTCCGGTTGTCACTACTTCCGACTCATGTCATGTTAAATATTTTGTAGTAAATATTCACATAACTCGATCGACACTGGTCAAAAGTACTGTAGATTTTAAAGGTTCATAAATATTCTCACATTTAATGAAAAAAAAATTTTCATAATGAAACTAATCATAATGAATGATAGTGAAAGTGGTCCTAGTATCCGTTATAATCCAGAAAGACGCAGGCACAATTTAGTAATATCAAGACAAGCTTACACTGTAGTAATATTACATACAAACAATTATTTATTTGTTTGATTTACATACATATTTGTTATAGGTATACGTCCGATGAATTAAGACGAATTCTTGAAGAATTAGATTCTCAATATGAGGAACAACCAACTTAGATATTGAAAACATTACAAGGTTAGATTTACACTGGTAAACCATCAGATAGTCCTCGACAAGCAAACGTTGATGAACGTACAATATTGAACCTAGTTAGCTCGTATAAAGGCGCTGGAATAAATGTGACTAACGACTCCTTCATGGCACTAGCAAAAGTATTAATCTCCTGGAGTATGTCAAAAGGAGTATGAAAAAAATAGAAAATGTTTACCAAACAACATGCGACCTTCTAAAGAAAGGGCAATATACTCGACCAATTTTGCATATAATCATAATGTACATCTAACACTCTGTCCATACGTGGTAAAAATAATAAATCAGTCGTGCTTCTATTATCCATGCATAGGACGGGAGTAGTCGAGGAGACACAAATAGCAAAGCCAAATGTAATAAACCCTATCTATAATAAAACCAAAGGCGGAGACGACGTAATGTGTAAAATGTTATGAAAGTACTCAGTGAAACGAAGAACATTATGTAGGCCTCTTAATAATATATAGAGAACACAACCCATAGTTCAGAACAAAGGATCAACGAAGCAAGTTCCTGGAAGATCTTGCCAATCCAGCTACATATAAGTAAGCTTTCAATCGAAACTCGTAGTACGTAGCCAATTTTGATGAGAAACTATTGTGGTTGAGGTGCAATAGAAATGGGCTGTTGCTGGCCCTCTAGTACACTGAAAAAAATCCTACATCAATATAGACAAAAACTGCATTAATAGTAAGAATAATTCGTTAAAATGGAGCCAATAGCACCCTTCGTTAATAGTACGAAAATCATACGTTAATATGGTGAAACACAAAAAAAAAAATATTTTAACCTTCACTACTTACGTTGTAATATTTATGAATTGATTCATATAAGACACGAAAAATGTTATAATTTTAATGCAGTT
The DNA here is from genome assembly GCA_963556165.1 of Tipula helvola. Classification (NCBI taxonomy): domain Eukaryota; kingdom Metazoa; phylum Arthropoda; class Insecta; order Diptera; family Tipulidae; genus Tipula; species Tipula helvola. The sequence goes on from OY744483.1 coordinate 7,101,832, forward strand.
AAAAGCATTTGTGGATGAATAAATTCTTATTGTTAACGTAAGAAATTAAACATAACATGAAATTTTTCGTAACATTAACGAAATGTTACATCATATTAACGAACAAATTCATACATATAAGTTTAGAAATTCATTATTTGTGCATACGAAAATATTCGTATCTAGGAAGAATGGAATACTTAGTGGTTATGAATAATTCACAAATATGAGGATTATTTTCTGAAAATGTTTCGGCTTTTTTATAGACAATATACATATTACTTGTATTACTTGACAATATACATATTAAATGACATTCACTGTATTTTCGATTTGGTAAATCAGAAAAATAACAAAGGCCAATCACTTATAATATATCTACCAAACAAAGTAGAAATATTATCCCCTCCCCCTTTTCTTTCCCGCAGAGTCAATACCAACAAGTGTATCAACTCTCAAAAATTAGAAATCTCTTTGAGTTTTCGTGTTGGTAATTCGGTTTCGTCGGTTTCGTATAGAAAAAGTAAGGTGTACTCTTCAGGTAGAGCTACGACCGAACTACAAAAATTCAACTCTACATTTTTATATTATATGTACAACTAGAGTGTATCGAATTAGTGAATTATATTCAACTAAATCAAACTCAAAAACCCAAGCAGAAATCTAATTTGTGTGTATCATGATGTCCACACGAATAATTATCAGATTCGTTAATATGACGAATTTCGTACATAGTCTCATTCATAAATATTATGAATTGTTCATAAATATGATTTTTTAATAAAATGATGCAAGTTGCACTAATACGCAAACATCATGTGATTGTATTTTACGTATAGTACAATAAACTAAACAATTTTTTAGTTTACGAACTATGATTCTTACTATTAATGCAAACATTCTTATGATTTTTTTCTAAATTTCATTTTTTTACGTAAATATAGCAATTATTTATTTATTTATTTATTATACATTAATAGTACGTAGTAATTTATTATACATTAATTGTACATTAATAGTACGAATTGTGGTTAACGAACGCAATTCGTAAATAAAACGCAGTATATTTTTTTCAGTGTACCGCATTTTATAGCCGTGGAGCCTTCCATATCTTTGGTAGTTGCTATGTCTGCCGAGATCTAAAGAGAAAACAACGCAAAGCTAGAAAATCATGTGCGGAGTTTGTTTGAAACTTGTTTGCGATGAACACGCAATAGTAAATACAACGTGCGAAACTTGTAAAGAAAATTAATGAAAACAATAAAAACAATTCTTATTTTTCTTTTATATAATGTAACTGGAATATTTTGAATTTTTTTTTTTATAATAAAATAACATTAAAACATTTAAAAAAGACGTTCTCATTTTTTTGTTTCAATATATTCATACAAAAGGTATGAAGGTATAATTGTACTTGTGCCGCCTGTTATGATACAAAAAACTACTCGACCCCCTATCTCTGAAGAGGGTGGGGATATTTTTCTAAAATTAGGTCTGTATGATCCAGCAAAAAAATTTAGAGATCTCGTGAAACTTTAACCCTCTCCGGCTTCTACAAGAAGAACCTATGCCGCCTGACGAGAGTTAATTAATTTGTATCTTATTTGCTGATTATATAAAAATATTTGCTAGTTTCAACAACGCGACTTGAATAAGTTTAGTGATAGGTGTGATACAAATCTTATGTTTTTAAATGTGGATAAATATCAAGGGATACATTTGATTTTTGATTATTCTCTCAACGACCGTACATTGAAAAAAGTTAATGTGGTAAACCATTTATGTATACTTATACTCTAACAAGTCGCTCGTAACGTTAATTATGGTAAAGTAGATTGTATATAGCTACTGGCGTGTTTAAAATTGATGCTCGTCTAAGTAACCTGCCCGTGCTAGATTTGCAACCTTAATAACGATTGGTACAGTTTGACTTTCATATTTTCAGAGAAGCATTTAACATATCGATGGCACAATTTATTTTTTAATTTTGTCGGTGGTTTAAGGGTGGATCTGCTTTGTCTGTTATTTATTGTTATAGTATTAGCTTAGAAAATTTTAATTGGTTATTGATTATTTTATTGTAAACCATTTTGTATATGGATAATTCCATATTAGTCATCGGGATATTTCTAAACATTTATATTTTCCATTTTATTAATTTAACCCATAAAGAATTTTTGGTTTTGAAAAGTGCCTAGCCAGTAAGTAAATTTGATATCCCTTACATCATTTAGAAATATTTTCAACTTACAATAACCGATACTGTCAAAATAAATGACAATTTATGTTGCACAAAACGCTGTTAGTCATCGGGACTGTACAATCTTAATAATTTTACATCCATCTATATTTCATTAATTTTCTGCGACTTCGTTTAAAATAGAAATGAAGTTAGTACTTAACTATTAAGTTGGATAAGTGCTTATTAATAAATCAATGACTGCAAGTTTTAGAGTATTTTGCTAAAATTTTGCTTAGTACGTCAAAAATATGTACTATGTTAGGCATCGGGACAAAAAAAGTTAGTTACTCGTCTGTTACACGTATATTACACGTTAGCTATACATGTAAATTACACATCAGTAGGAATTCTATACGAAAACTAATCATTAAACTTTAAATACATTATATACTTCAAGGTGTTTAATTACAAATTAGTTAACTTCAGGTACATTTTTTGTTTTAACATTTTTCCCCATTTTTGACAAAAAAATCAGTGTTGTGCCGCGTAATCTACATGGCGTAATTACACGATTGTCTACACGTGTAGACAATGTATGTAGACAATTCAAAAAATGATGTCGACAATGTAGACAATGTCGACAATGTAGACAATGCGGCGACAATACACAGCAACAACATTTTTTGATAACTTCATATTTAAGTGGAATTAATTCAATAGGCACGTGCATAGTTTAAAGTGTAATATTTGTATATTTGATTCATTTGGTGCAATCTTATCATTTTAAATGCCAGAATACTGTGCTTAAAAATTACAAAAATTTCATATTAAGTGTCTTGTATTATTAAAAATGTTTTAAAAATGTTAAAGTTTAACTTGTATGTATTTATCAATTGAAATGTAGTAAATTTATGATCTAATTTAATTTTAAAAACGTTTAGTGCCCTAAAGATTTATTTATAGTGAATTTTACATTAAATTTATGCAAAGTTTAAGCACAGTATCCTGTTATTTAAAATGGTAAAACTGTACCAAATTAATCAAATATATAAAACTCACATTTTTAATAACATATTGGATTAAATAGATTCCCCAATAATTACAATTTTAACAAATAAAAATAAAAATTGCTCGGACACTATTTCCGTGTAACTTCATAAAGCAAATTTATGTTGTAGTTCACTTCTGTCCGCTGGAGGACATCGTAGATCGTACCATATTCGTCAATAGTTTTACTCAATTTTAAACGTAAAGGCACTTTTGGTTTGTTTCTTTGGTTTGGCAAGTTTTCTGAAAACTTTGCTTCTAATTCTTTCTCGATATCTGAACACAATTCATCTTTAATCCTGAAGGGATAGTATACGTGTAACAATTTTTTCGATCGCTCGAAAGTTAGACGATTCCTTATTGGCGAATGCACGTGTGCCCAGCCAGAAAATAATATTTCTTCAATTTGGGCTGATGATGCCGAAATTTTAAGGAATTGCTTTGCCATTTGTGATAAAATTGGATGCTTTATTTCACCCATGTTCAAATTTAATTGCAATTTAAGATCTAACCACAAATTATCCGCATCGGTAATTGAAAATGAAGACGATTGGCACATTTTAATGATATTGTTTATTGATTCGAACATCTGTAAACTTTCCTTCACCCGTTCAATGAACTGATCGTCAAAAATAAATTTAACAACGTCTTGTTTAACTTTTTTAATTTTAGACTCAGCTGCTACGATCTTCATTTGCTCCAAGTTCTTGATTAGAGAGCGGTAAGCATCACTGCACCATCGTGCTTGTTTTCTTTGAGTACATTATGTAGTCACCTTCTCTGTTATTGCTATATTCAATACGTTCTTTGCCAATAAGTTGGCGATATGGCTATTGCAAGTACTATGCAATAAAATGTGGTTTTTAAGTTTTCCCATCTTGACCATAGTACCTATACTTGCATTATTGGAAACAACCGTATACTTTAGCGTTGTATAGCTGCTTAGCAATGTCTACCGATTCCAGCAAAATTTCGGATAATCTTGCTCCTGTTTCGCTTTCACCTGTTAGGTACCAAGCTTGTAAGAAGACTTGCTCGTCAATGGCATGATGTAGCATAGATGTGTTGCTAGAACTATTTTTCCAACCATCTATTAATAGCACTGACTCATCAGAAATACTGGCTTTAGCACATGAAATGCATTTTGGATACGCATTGTCTAATAAAGTCGTTGATAGTGATTTTCTTCCTGAAAGTTTAGTAGCGTAAGCAAGGTCTTAACTATTTAATTAATGACTTAATATGTATCTTTCGATTCCACCGATCTTAAAGGCAGGTTTCATCCGAATACTAATTTGGCTAGTTCCTCATTTAACTCCATCTCTTCTTTTACACTCAATTTGCCAAATTATTTTGCAACTATACTGAATTTGCTTTATTAAATTTTTTTAAAGTTCTGTTCTGAATTTATGAGGTTATGAAATTGTATCCAGTCCAATTGTACCAGCAAAACCCTGAGAAATTATAGCATATAGTGCTTCGTTAAACCTAAAATGTTTTATTTTTGGTCTCCTTGCTCTAGGTTATCAATTCTAACCAAAATGGTTGATTTAGGAACTTCAAATATAAGCGTAGTTCGCAGAAGTAATTAAATCTATATATAGGAAAAAACAACAAGAAAAATTTGATTGTCTACGAATTTTCTACATTGTCTACGTCAAAAACAATTGTCTACGCTATTGTCGACACTTACATGTAGACAATCTTAAATTACGTGTAGACGCACAACACTGCAAAAAATTACAATGGCTAAAAAGAATTTAACAAATAGAAATATAATTAAAGTATTGCAACTGAAATGTTTTAATTTTGCCGTAAAAGCCACCGAAATCTCCATTTCACTTTAATTATTTAAAATAGTAAAAAAATCGTAATTTCGTAAAAATCGTAAGCTGTTTCTGTAAATATTGTTTGGATTTCATTTTACGTGGAATTCTCCATATACATGCTGTTTGGTAAATTTAAGAAAAACAGCTTATCGTACCAAATTTTAAGAAATTCATTCACCAAACTTTTAAATAATTCAAAAAAATGGAATTTTGTAATTTTAAATTTCTAAATGTCCAAAATTTCAAAACCGAGTTCAATCCAATTTTGATATAAGATTTTATGTTGCCATTTCAATCTGAAATATCGTATAGTTTGTTAATTTTTGAAACCAGAATTAAAGTACGATTTAGTGTTAAAATTCTAAAGTGAATTTTACGATGACATTTTTATTTATAATTCATATTTGATATTTAAGAATATTTTGAAAAGTATAGAATCTCAACTATACCACTCACACGCAATTTTTCAAATCCGTCTTAGGTTTTGAACTAGCGAGTGGAGCAAAAAATGAGGGTTACTAAATTTGAAGTTTGATTTTCCATGAAAGTCCCAACATTGAAGAAATTTAGCTGCTAACTTATTAATTCAAGAAAAGTTTGTAAATTCCAAATTCCTTTGGTATAAGGTGCTTTCTATTTGATTTCATGCCCAATTACCAGTTGACATAGTTAAGAGTTGCTTAATGCTAGAAGGTTTTATACAGATAATAATAATTTCAGAACTTGTCGACATTTTTGTATTTGAAACTTCAATAAGTGCGCCTTATGAAAAAAATTTAAAAACCACCACTGGCATGCTTATTTTGAATCACTTAAGATTCAAATTTCTATTGGTTAACAATCAAAATTCATGACCCTTATTGTGCGTGAGGGACAGTATATCATTTTCAGACTTATTTCAACATAGCAGTTATATACTGAAAGTTAAGTAGTTTTGCACAAGGGTTCCGGCTGTATGCTGCGATTTCACAATACTGAATACCGATATATTTTATTGTTTTATTTAAATACATGTTCACGACTCAGCTTCCAAAATATTACCCAAATTAGGAATTACTTTAAAATAATTAACTGGTGGGAAAAGTTAAAATTTTTATGCAGTATAATTAAATTTGAAATTTTAATTAATAAAAATTAAATGAAAATGAACTAAACAAAATAAAAAAAAAATTACACATTAGCAGAGCGTAGTTTCGATCTACGGTCCTCTGGGTTATGGGCCCAGCACGCTTCCACTGCGCCACTCTGCTGCTTGGTAAAATGTAAAGGTATATTTAAGATGAAGCAATCAAAGTAAATATGTGTGCGGTGAGTTTATCGTCTGAAGACATCATAAATCAAGCTACAAGCTGGAAAACTATACCTGAGTTTCTTTATTTGTTATTCTATTTGTAATATTTACAATTCAGCAGAATAGGTTTTTATGAAATGTAAAATTGAAGATTTTTCACTTAGGAAATAAGCTAGCTATAGAACAATATTTTTATAAAATATGTGGTGAGCTTATTCCTCCCCTGTAATTAGTGTTTAAATTTACAAAAAAAAAAATTCCCATGCCGGGAATCGAACCCGGGCCTTCTGGGTGAAAGCCAGATATCCTAGCCACTAGACAACATGGGACTGCTAAATTCTGTGCATGAAAGTGGCATTCAATTGTTTGTAAGATTTAGGGGAGTAAATTACAGTGAATCCCGTTTTAACAAACCCCGTTTATAAAAACATCCGTTTATTACAAACTTTCTGAAAATTTCATTTTCTAAAAAAATGTCAAATTTAACAAACTGTTATAAAAAAATTTTTTGATTTCCCTTGGACATTTGTTATACCAGGATTTTACTGGCCATTGTACTACATGGTCCGAAAAGTTTCCTGTATTGATAATAAATAAAACGCAGTTTTGTTGGCAAAGTTTTTATTTAATCTCGTTTTAGCTCATAACACTTCATCTAACGATTTTCCAAAATTTTTTTTTTCTTTCAAACATTGCTGTGAAGTGACTACTCGTTGCGTTTTTCATCGATAGTTTAATGCGGCACCCATATTGCTTTAAGCTTTTTCATATGCATATTCCCATGCAAGATATTTTCTATAGGTTTTTTTTTAAATGTTTACGATATCATCATTTCTGGTGTTGCCACCTCTTTTGGGTTCACCATTAAAAACCCTTCAGCGACCATGCTTTCAAATTTACCTATCCATAAATGTACAGCTTCATAGGATGGTGTAGACTCCCCCAGAGCTACATCAAAAAAAATTTGAATTTAGAATTCCGCCCCACCATTGATAAAAGGCGTCTACACCATTTGATTCACGACACTTAATGCTATTATTTCCCATCAATGTCATCTTGCAACAACTCCTGTGACAACCTGTGATATTATTGGTTTGAACAATAAAATATTCAAATAAGCAAAAGCGACATGACCGGAAAAAATTATAATTGCGGTTTTTTCACCACTGTTGAGAAATGGCGTATGAACCGTTTGATTTCACATTTTACTTCTAAACAATTTTGGATATAACAATGATTCGCCATTTTTTTATAATTCTAATTCTAAATCCTATTCGTCCTTAATCGTTGTTCCCACCTCTTCATTTCCCCTATTTCTTTATCTCTTTTTAATGCTTATTGGCTTGCATTGTGTTTGATTACCAAACGTAAGCCATTCCTTTCAAGCTTATGTAAATATCGGTTTTTGTCTTTTATCTTTTATTACCAACTTTTACAACTGTGTATTTAAGGATTTATTTGTCTCCAGACTCACAAAAAATTAGCGCATCAGAATGACTACGTGCTGCTTGGACCTTAAGTTAAGAAAGTTGTTGGAGTTATTTTGGCGCTTAACTATTATTTGATGAAGAAGTAGAAAGAGTTAGAAATTTAGAAATTTGATGTGGCAAAGAACAGAATGAAATGGAAGAAAAATATCAATCCGCTAATATTTTTTCAATAAAATACGTCGACGTTCAGCGTATAATTTCTTCAAAAAGGGCAAAAGGCAATCTATTCTACTTTATTGTAATATTCTAACTATAATTTAAAAAATTTACAAAAATTTCCCACACTGGGAATCGAACCTGGGCCTTCTGCGTGAGAGCCAGATATACTGTAGCCACTAGACAACATGGGACTGTTAAATTTGGGGAGAATGATGTTGATTTGTTTAAAAAACCGTTGTTTCATTATTTACAAATATATAATATTCCATTAGGCCGAGGCCAAGCCTGTAGCAAGGGCATTGCTAAAAAGTTGAATATGCATTTATCTTTCGAAATTGCAAGACCAATATTTAGTTAGAAGTAAAACTGTTTGTTCAATCCTTATAAGAAATCATCTTTAAAACGATTTTTTCTGTTTACCAAATAATTTTACCAGGTTACAAATAAACAATAAAATATTTTCAAACTTTTTGTTACGAAGCGCCATTTTTCTATAATTATAAATTCTAAAAATTATTATTGGTACTTAACCGTTGCATCCGCCTCTTTATTTCCCCTATTTCTTTATCTCTTTTTGAAGTTTATTTTTTATATTTACTTAAGTTGTATTACCAAACATAAGATGCACTCTGTTTATTTAGGGTTTCTAAAAATTTCCTTTCTTTCCTAATTGGTTTGTTTCATACTTTTACAAATATAGGAGGAGAATTGCTAACTTCAAATGTTTGGCTATAGTTATTATCAAAGCCCAACTTTGACCAAAATGTTAGTTACTTTGTTGGAAAATGTTTTCGTCACACCGGTAAATTCTCTGCTACTCGTAACTCGGGCAATATATTTTGAACTGAACAGCTAAAGAATCTCACTTTCATTACCATTAATATGGTAAAATAGCTTCCTTCGACAATAAAGCGCCACAAATGTTGCATATGCCTTGTTGCAATAAGGGCCGAAAGTCATGATCTATTTTTACAAATTTCGTTTTCACTTTGTGTCGTCAATATAATCTAATTAATAATGATTACCTCAGTTTATTTGTTCCGTATATGTGTATTTCTTATCTCATTAGATGACTCTAAAGTAACTTTACATTTTTCATGTTGATATTATGTACATTTAAATGTTTTTTATTAATCTGTTCATTTATATGTAAATATTTCTTATATACCACAATCAAAACTTGCAATAATTTTGAAGACTACAAATGGTTATTACAAGTTTTCGAGACAGATATAAAATATTGAAATTTATACAAACTTTTACGATAAAATTATAATTTGAAATTTGAAAAGTGCAGACATATTGACGTATGAAATGGCACTTTGTTGAGTTTATTTATTTCTCATTGAATGACATAATATTATTAGAGCTTCGCCCCAAATAAATATGATTTTAATTTATCTGTTATAGGAATTGAAAAATTGTAGTGATGAAAACAAGTAAATTGATTTTTACGCAATTGATTAAATTAGTTTACAATTAAATTTAATTATATGTGTTATCTGTTATTATGCCTTACTGACGTTTGACACCTCAATTATTATTTTTTTAATCTTGTTGTGACTGATTAACAACCGTGAGGTAGGTGAAATTTTTAGTAATTTTCTAATCTATTGTACCCTTCAGCATAAGAATAACCAAACAAGAACGTAAGTTACAACGAGCAAATGGTAAATCTGGCAACAAACAACACTACATCGAAAATGTAAGCAGATATGAATGCCTAAAATTCAATTTTTCTAGTCAGTAACGCCCAAAAAATAACTACCTGTACACAACTTTCAAACTGCAATCACAGGGTGATCCTTAACCCTGATTCGTCTGCTATCCACTCGAACTGCGCTTATGATCCAATTTTTGTACCCGAACCCCACACTGGCTTTCCACTGGTATTCTTCAATTGATAGATCCTTATGAAAAAAACCACTGGCAAAACTGTTTCCTAAGCATATTTATAAGTGGTCTTACTTTGAATATCCGATGTTTTGAAATTCCAATTACATCATTGTTGGCCAAATGAAATTATTTAGAAACAAAAATATTTAAAACAATTAGGTGGCGTACTCAAACGAGTACGGCGAGCGATAATGGGTTAATATAAAATGTAATATTTTACCGGCAACTCATTCAACAAGCCATAAGTCAAACCTAAAACCAAACGGCAATCAGCAAGGTGTAATTGTTCCACACATTTAATTCATTATTCTCTTCTGTTTCAATGGGTGCATTCGAATCTCCGATGGAAAAAAAATCATTTAAACTACTATATTGCCATCCAATTTTTAATCTATCATATTTCTGTAAGATGCTCACTCAATTCGTGGAGAAAGGTGTGATATTGCATAAATAGAAACAGCTAACGAATTTGATATAGTGAAAACCAAAAAAAATAACATTAAAAAATATATTTTAAAAGATGTATTATATGTACTTATATGTCTCTATTATATGATTGAGCGCTTCACGAGTGATCATTTGAAGAATTGAAGATTTTTTCTTTATAGTTTTTACTTCTGTTTCAGGTTTTTAACGTGCCATCTCATATAAAAGTTCTCGATTGTCCACGCATACTACAACTGGGGTATCTTCTCTTCCTGTGCCCCAGTCGGTAATGAAGGCATGCACAAATAGAATTAGTTGCCAGTGGACATATTTGAAGAGTGGGGAAACGATAAAAGATAAAAGAAACATCGAGAGTTGTACCAATGGAAGAGAAATAATAAGTGTACCAAATTATCAAGTTTAAAGTATACTTACATATATAACAGTTTTAACATACTTTAGGTATTTATAGAAAAGTATTCAAAATTAGCTAATTTTTACAAATTCATACCTAATTCCTTTTAAAATCTGTTCAATTGCACCATATATATCTTCAGCAGCGTTAATAGGTTCTTGTAAAAACTACATTTATAACTAAACTTGCATAAAAATTCAACCAATTGGTTAAAAGTTACTTAAAGAACAAAATGGTTTTTAAAGTTGAAAACCCGTTCTAATTTAACTAAATGGCTCTAAAGGAAATTGTTTAAAATTAACCACAAGTGTAAAAGTGGTTAATTAAAGTTGATAAATATTCTTAATTTAATCAAAACGTTATAAAAATACTCGAAAATTAACACATTCATTTCACACACAAACATTACATCAACGAAACTCGCAGAACTCGTAAGTCCATTTTTGCCAATTTTGCTTTTTTCATATCGAACGAAAGAAGAGAAAATTGTGATTCGATTGCCGTTTCTAAACTATCATAACAAGTAATGTTAAGTGGAAAAACTTGGAAAGTAAAATAGTGTTTGCCTGTAACAATAAGTAGTAGAGAGATAGTTTTGATTGCTTCCTGCAAAAAATTGTTTTTATAGACTTACGAATTCTGCGAGTTTCGCCGACGGTAGTATAAAATACTGTAATTCAATATTAATATTAAAATTAATTAGATTCTTAGATGTGCTTTATACTAGTTTTAATAAAGACAAATGGAAACCCATTGAATTTAGGCATAGCCTTCTAGAGGTACAGAGCCATAATCATCATGATGTATTTTTTAAAAGCTTTTTTAGTGGTATAAGTTTTCACTGATTTCCACGGGAATCCATAGTAAAAATGGTGTTTTTTAGCTTCACGGTTTTCAATGAAAAAGGCAGAAATATTATAAGATGATTATATATAAAAGATTTCTACATATCTTATTAACAAACATATATAAGAAGGCTATATTGGTATTAAGTAAATATTATTGCATAAATATTAAAATTAAATCATTTCTAAAATCTATTTTTCGAACATTCATTTTGAAAAATACAGAAAAGTTGGCTCTGACAAATTAAAATAATACTTGCTAAATTTATCTTTAATGTTACTAGCGTACGTCAGATGTCTAAGATGTTTACAGAAAAATACGAACAAAATTATTGAATCACAAAATTATGACACGTTCTTATTCTTAATATTTTGTGAATTTGTTTTGCTTTTCCTTTAATTTTTGAACTTGAAATTTCCCCAGGTATTAATTTTTGGTACGATTTTATCAAATTTTTACTGCCATCTATCTAATGTATATTGACTTAATGATTACACGATTTGTAGTAAGCTTTTAATTCAATTTGAACAGAATGCTGTTGTTATGAAAAAAAAATTAAATTTTCGATTAAATAGATCAATTATTGCAAGAAAATGAAAACGATTTGCTTAAACGGCATTCATATATGTTAGAATTGAAACATTTATGAAAATATTTCAGAAATCACAATTAAGAATTTGTGACGTTTTCATTTAAAAATTTTCTTTTAAGAAAAAAAGTGATGTCCCATATTATGTTTTATGTGTTTTACTATGAAAAGTTTTGTTTTTCCTCGTTTCTAATTCCCTTATAAAAGTTGTATTTTATTTGACAATTTACAACAACAATTGCACTATTGAATTCCTCAGTAGGAATTCATCGAATTCCTGCTACATTGACGGAATTCAAAATTCAATTCCTCGTGTAGTTTGCCTTGATGCGTGTGCTACACTACATTTTTTTTAGTTCCAAAGATTGGCTGTGTACATTTTTTTGTTATTTTGACTATTTATTTGGCAATTAGAAGTAAAAAAAATATTTATTAAATACGATAAATGTAAACAAATACACATACCAATATTTTATTTGCAAAAAAAAATGTATTTCGCCACAAAAAAATTCAAAATGCCTTTGAAAACCAATCGAATTCCAAACATTGAATTCCATGGTCATTTTATTTGACCAAAATTGAATTCCAATTTCAATTCCAATTCCTTGATCAAATAAAACACGACTATAAGCTTCTTTATTTAGACTAATCAAGGTTGCTTTGGTTATTGTCGACAATAAATTTAAATTTAACATCCATATCCAGCACATCACCAACAAATCATTAAAAATCGTTGGCTTTATAATGAGGACTTATAATGATTTCAATAATCCTTCATCATTTATATCATTGTTTAATGGACTGAATCGTGATAACCTCGAATATTTCACTTCTATATGGAATCCTGTAAGAATGTCACACTTAGAGCATTCACAATGAGAAAACTATTTACTTTTGACTTACAGGTTTGTATGAATTTTCAACATGAGAAACAACATTTTTCGTTCGTTTTCGTGAATGCTCTGTTAAACTACAAAATCAAAGTTCCGTACGAACCGTATAAAAATGAATCCCTAAATTCCCTTAAATTTCTATTCTTTAAATTATTAAAAGTTTTAAACAAACTTTACATTTTTTAAATATTTTAAAATTCTTAATTTTTTGTATGTGTGCTTATATTTAAGATTCTTGGAAATGTAAAATCCTTTAACGCTTAAAGTTTTAACATTTTTAGAAAATCTAGATAATTTGAAATCTTTTAAATTTGTAAAATTATTGACATTTTTAAGTTTTAGAAAAATTCTTCAAATACTAACATTTTCCAATCGGGCCTGAAATTTATTAGAAGCTAGTACTTAAGTATAATAAGCATTTTTTACTAACAAAACCACCCTTGGCATTTAAGACAAAAATTGTATAGTTAAATTTGTTGCTGATTCAGGGTGGAATTCCACAACAGTTCAAGAAAATCTACGTCAATCAACAAGAGATACAACCAGAAAGGCTTAATATAGATCACATTCAACTGTTTGTCGCCACCTCCGCCACTATTCTGGTTTTCCCAGGAAGTTGAGATTTGGTTTATTGTGATTTTTTGCCGCTCCAAACCTACGCTTTGACAATGTTTTGAAAATGTAACATTAATAGAAATTAGGGCATTTTTGATCAAATTTATGTTTTTTAATAATTATTCACATACTAAAATATAGAGAACTCCCCTAAGGTCGCATAGGATTGGATCTTTTGGGCCATTAGAGAAATTAAGGAAACTCAACAAGTTAGGAGTACTGAATTTACAATCTCAGTGAACGGAATAAAAAAGATTGCAAGTCAATCGCCGCAGGTCTGCTCTCACGAGAAAAAATCATGCCTCTTTAAACAGGATTATAACAGGTGATGAATAATAGGATATCCGAAAGCAAACATCCATGGTAAAAAGATTTTATTGTGTTTATAGTGGGATTGTCGAGGTATAAATCATCATGAGCTGTTGAAGTGAAATTTAACGATTGCTGCATGAAAAGCGTTTTGCACTCGTCAATCGCATAAAAAAGTAATTTTTCCTAACTATGTTTTCAGATTTATTTACTCGCACACAAAAATGTATCGCTCACAGAATTTATTTACTATATTTCAAAAGTAATAAAAGCAAAGCTATGCAAAGTATATACATACTAAGATAATTCTTAGGTATTTCAAATTATATTTTATGCAATGCAAATTGTTATTAATTGATTGATTATTAATTGAAGTTTGTTTTGTTTTCTCCATGAATAATATCAAACTCAATAAACTTATTACTAAACAGGACAGGACCAGAAAAGATATTTTTAATTAAAAAAAATATTTTTCATATCTAGTAAATTAAAAATAAATTTTGTATTAAACTCAGCGTAATAATACTCTTAACTTAATAAAAAATATTAACGCTAAGGGGTTTGTAATTGATTTGTACATGCGTTTTTTAATAGAAAAACATTTTCTTTTCGAGTTTTATTTGCTTTTGGGTCTGAGTAGTAAAGGACTTCAATACGATGCAAATAAAATTAAGTTTTACTTGATCAAGAGAATTTTTAGCTTCATCTATAGTAAAATCCCACTTGGAAAATAACACTTCCATGACCTTAGTAATTTTGGATAAAATAGCGAGCAAAATTGCTGAAACTTTTAAAGGCGAATCCAAAGTATTTCGTATTTATTATGATTTTTTTTTCACGATGTTAAAATTGTCTGATTTAATATAAATTTTTTCGGCTTTTTATAGACAACATACTATTTGTAATGACATACTCATTATTTTCGATTTGGCAAATCAGAAAAATAATGGAGTCATACTCCTAATATATCTACCAGCAAAAGTAGAAAATATTCATCCCCTCCCCCCTTTTCTTTCCCGCAGAGTCAATACAAAGTGTATCAACTCTCAAAAATGAGAAATCTCTTTGAGATTTTGTGTTGGTAATTCGGTTTCGTACAGAAAAGTAAGGTCTACTCATCAGGTAGCTACGACCGAACTACAAAAATTCAACTCTCGAAAAATATTAGTGCGGGCATTATACGCACACAAATGAGATTTCTGCTTGGGATTTTGAGTTCGAGTTAGTGAATATAATTCGCTAACTCAATACCCTCTAGTTAAATACTTAATGTATTTTTCGAGAGTTGAATTTTTGTAGTTCGGTCGTAGCTACCTGATGAGTAGACCTTACTTTTCTGTACGAAACCGAATTACCAACACAAAATCTCAAAGAGATTTCTCATTTTTGAGAGTTGATACACTTTGTATTGACTCTGCGGGAAAGAAAAGGGGGGAGGGGATGAATATTTTCTACTTTTGCTGGTAGATATATTAGGAGTATGATATGACTCCATTATTTTTCTGATTTGCCAAATCGAAAATAATGAGTATGTCATTACAAATAGTATGTTGTCTATAAAAAGCCGAAAACAATTTATATAGATTTTTTTTCGTATTTAGAAATATTACTTCGAAAAAAAACCGTATACTCATGGCAAAGTATTTACCAAATACAGAGCGTTATCGAAAGCCTATAAATAAAACGGTATATTTACTAATAAAATAAGCTAAATTAAAATCATTAATGCCCGATTTCAGAACAAAACAGCAATTCTTCAGTTAAATATCATAATATTTCGTCTCTTTCGTCTTTTATGAAATTGCAACTTGTTTCAAAATTCAAAATCAATGCTATCTGATTATATTTCTTTTTATATAAGCATTGTAACTGGAGAATTAAATATTTATTTGAGCGATATTGAAAAGTCAAATATTTAATTCTACCGTTAAAGTGCTCATGTAATAAAGAAACATAATCAGGTAGCATTGATTTTGAATTTCGAAACAAGTTGCAATTTCATAAAAGATGAAAGAGACGAGATACATATTATTTAACTGAGGATTTGCTGTTTTGTTCTGAAATCGGGCATAAGTAACATAAATTTTTTTTTTCAACATGAACTTATAACTCATACCATTTATTTATAATATTATTTATAATAGGTGAACATTTGGAAGAAATTGAAACATCGTCAGAGAACAACATTGAACTTTTTCAAGATGATAATGACTGGCTATATTATCACAATTCACCATGGACCTTTGCTGTGAGGACCACAGAAATAGGAAAAAAAACCGGATTCCTTGGACAAAATATTAGATAATTATCCACTTTTTCGTCACGCTGATGCAGCCAGATTAGTAAGTTTAATTTTTTCGGTATATGTATTTGCTGTAAGTTCGAAAGACACGTTCAAAAACGTTAAAACTATAATACAATTTAGATTGAAATCGACTTCGAAATGAAATTTCCTGGAAAGAGTAATCTATTCTTAACGCATTTCGAAAATATTGAACGACACCTTGAAAATATATTTATAAAAAATACCAAATATGGGCCTGGGAAGAAAATATTAAAAATATTATCGTCTTTATTTAACTCTAAATTATATTTTATGTCCATGTCATTTACGCTAGGTGGTAAATGCAAATAGTTATGCAAAGAGATATCTTGTGCGCAAACCCAATGTGTATGTGGTGGCGAACGTATATCGATTTATGAAAAATAAATAATTAATTTTTATTAATCGATGCGTGAGTCGCTACACGTCAAATAGAGGTATTTTTATATTTTACAATTTAAGCACTCAGTTTAGTCAATAACAAACAACTAAATAATTAAAATTGTATTAAACTAACCAAATTATTAAGAAAAAAAAAATTTTATATTTTATTTTTAGAATACTGTAAATCGCAGTACCTACAATTATTAAATATACAATAATAAAAAAGTTGACGGAGTTTTGTAGAAAGTAAGTATCAGTGACGGATGGAATTCCTTTTAAATTTTTGCTGAAAACATTTCGGATATACAAGCAGAAATAAATAAACGAAAAGATTTCTGTGTAAAAAAGAAAATTACGCTTCAACCTGCCATAATTGTAGTAGGTGAAGAAAATTCTCCAGAACTCATGGTATTGAAATAATCAAACCAATTATTAATAATAAAAAAGACAAGGAAAGCTTAAAATCTGTATTTGAAAGTTGTAGTAAACCTCTTGTGGGATCGGTACTAATGCCCGTATTACAAAATCCAGAATGAACAAAATCCCGTAGATCACAAAAAAAACGTATTACAAAATCCCGTATTTCATAATCCCGTATTTCAAAATCCCGTAGTATTAAGGGATTACGGGATTATTCAAATTATATTATTCAACAATTTTTGGTGTTAAGTAATTTTTTGTAATTTTTTTTAATAAATAGTTTTAAAAATATTTAATATTATTTAATTTAAATCTAAATTATTCGTGATCTATTTATATTAATAAAAATGAAAATCTGTATGTATGTATGTGTTTTATACGTTTCCACACGGATCATCTAATCAAATTCAGTTTTTGCATAACGGTTTATACCAAAATGAGCAGGTTTTCGTAGTATTTTCGAAGAGGTCCGGCCCCTGGGTGCCCCCAAACAACATGTTTGTAAAATTTCGAGGGAGTTACATTTGTTTCACATTTTATTGCCATCTTTTACTTATGAGCAGTTTTTCGTGGTATTTTCGAAAGATCGGGCCCCTGGAACTAGATGCCCTCGAACACTCCAATTAAGTTCAAACGACTACATCCTGTTCGAATTGCGCTCGCTATCACCATCAATAAGGTACAAGGACAATCATCGCTGAAGACAGCTGGAATAAATGTAGAGTCTGAATGCTTCTCTTATAGTTAATTATATGTGGTTTGCTCCCAAGTCGGCAATCCAAAAAAACTATTTATTTATGTCAAAGATGGTAAAACACGAAACATTGTCCAGAAACTTCTTCTAAAATTATATACCATTATTTAATCTTATTTATTTAAATATATTTTATTACTAAAATGTTGTCATCGTTTATTTACATCAAGGAGTTCGATTTCTTTATACTTTGGAACTACAATTTTTTAAATTTATTTGCTTTAATAGGTACAGATGAAAAATTTGAAGTTTATTACTTTGCTAAAATAAAATAAAACATACTTTTTTTATCCCGGGCAAAGCCGCGTACTCCAGCTAGCTCTTTTATAAAGACCGATTTTATTTTTTTTTGGAGTAAACTTTCTGTTTTTTCTGTTCCAAGTTCCTGTCCCTTGTAATATTTTGCTTTTAATGACCCATACACAAATACACACACAAACATACACGATCACATATCTCGTATTCTATCATGATACATCGCCTTAGTTAGGCTAAAAATCGCGCGATTTTTAACCTAACCTAAGCCGATGTATCATGATATAATACGGGATTTTGGCATACGGGATTTTGGGATACGGGATTTTGTAATATGGCATTTTGGAATACGGGATTTTGTAATACGGTATTATGTATACGGGATTTTGAAAACGGTTTTTTGTCATACGGGCAACTGTACCCAACCCCCTCTTGTTAATATTCAAACCGAATATTTATTTCTTAAAACTTTAAAAGAAAGGTATCTGTATATAGAGCCAATTAAATTTAAAATAGATAAGTTAACATGTAGCATTAGAATATAGAAGGAATATTAATGCCTATTAAGCAACAGATAATTAACTTAAGATATTTTAAGAAGCACTGTTGAATATACAAATAAATTAACAAGTATGATTGATAAATACGAAAATTGTGTACAATCTTTAAAATGGAAAGCAAAATTTAAAAAGTTTACAAATCATCAAATTGTTTTACCAATAATTTGCTATTATGATGATATTGAAATGGGAAATAGTTTAGGTAGTCATGCCGGTAATCAATCATTAGCTGTTTTTATTATCATTTTCCTACCCGGAAGATAATAATAACTTAAAAAATATTTTCATTGCAATGCTTTTAAAAAGTTATTATTTAAAAAATTATCGTCCGTCTAAAATAATAACCGAATTCGTAAAAATTCTAAAATCATTAGAAAATGGAATAGAAATTCAAACTTCACAAGGTAAAATTAAGATATATTTTGTATTTCTCTATTTATTGGATACAATTTAGCTTTGAATACTCTTCTAGGCTTTGCAGTTTCCTTTTCTCATACTTCCCCGTGCAGATTGTGTAAAATAAATAAAGCTGATTTAAACTAAAATCTCGTAGAAGATGAAAATCTCATCAGAACTGGATATAGATATGAATATGACATTAAAAATCTCGACTATAAAAGTTCTGGATTAAAAGAAAATTCTATTCTGAACTAACTTCAATATTTTCATGTAACGGATAAATTTTATGCAGATCTTATGCATGATATTTTTGAAGGTTGTATTATATTTAGATTAGTTAATGTACTTAACTTTTTTATTTATAATAAAACATATTTTTCTCTAGAGTTGTTAAATAATCGAATAAATACTTTTAATTACGGTGAAATTTAAATTCGAAATAAACCTTCCGGAAATATAAAATCAAATCATTAAAAAAAAAAAAATTTACACTTTTCCGCAAGAGAAACTTATTCTTTATTGCGCCATTTTTGTCTTCTTGTCGGTGAATATGTAGAAAATTCAAATATAATTTGGAAATAATTGTTAAATTAAGGCAAATGACAAATTACATATTAAAAGACCATCACTCGATGTATTTAAATTGCTTCATAGATCAACACTTAAGACCTAAGCATCATTTTGTTACCCATTACCCTTCAATAATAAAGCAAGTTGGTCCTTTAAAAGCTGTTTGGTGCACGAATCATGAAAGTAAAAATAAATCTCTAAAAGAATATACAAAAATGTCTTGTTCAAGAGGTAATTTGGAATATTCTGTAGCTAAAAAAATTTCATTAAAATTTGCTAGAGTTGTTTTTTGATAAGATATACATATTTAAATTTAATGGAATATTGTAAAATTGAAAAAAAGAATAAAAAACATTTAATTAAATACGCCTTCTTTAAAATAAAATTTTGTTTAATTTGCATTCCATACAATGATCTATTTAATCCTTTTCATTGTAAAGTTTATTCCTAATTTTTTTATTTTTCTATTCCTTACAATGATCAATTTATTCCTTATCATTGAATAGCTTATTCCAATTTTTTTAATTTAACTATTCCTAGTATTAACAATTTACTCCTAAAAAGAATAAAATTAATCCGATTTGTGAATAAATTAATCAAAAAAAAAAAATTATTTAATTGTTGTTTTTTAAGAATAAAACTAAAAGAAATTACGAATATTTTATGCCTTTAATAGGAATAATATTAACTTTTTTTGTTAAGACTATATTATTCCTAAATATGTTTTATTATTCTTTAGTTAAGTTGGCTTAAATTGTGAACTTCATTTTGAAATAATAGATTCCTGGTAGGAATAATGTATTCTTCGATTTCTCTCCGTGAAGATAATTAATTCTGCAGATTAAATGCGAGTCTCAAATCAAGCAATTTTTCAAACCAAGCAAGTCCTAAATCGGGACAAAATAGAAGAAAATTAAAGATTGAAAAAGTCTTTTGGTGACAAAACTTTAATCCTCTGTAGAAATTGTTGCCAAAGTTGGTCCCCGAGGAAGCATTCGATTTTGGAAGTTTTTATAACTCATCCCTGTGACACTGGTTGAGAACTATTAATCTGGGTCTTTTTCATATGGAGATATGGTAATAACTAAAATAAAATTCGTTCCATTTAATTTCATAATACACAATTTTATCTAAGAAAGATACTCGTTGTTGGTTGAGTATATTATAAATTTAAGATTCCTAAAAATATCTGCTCAAATAACGTAATAGAGAGACCCGGCGATAAATTTTAACCGGAACTGTTCATTAGAAATTAGAGAATTATCTTTTAGTTTTGTATCTAATACAAAACGGTGGTTTAATTTTAAATCAATGCCTTCTTGTGCTCAATACCCATATAGTTATGCAACTGAACTTTTATTGTTATTTAATCAATTCAAAAAAAAAAAAAAAAATCGCATAGTATGTTTAATCCAAATTGAAACGTAACACAATATTTCAAAACATTTCAAATCAATGCATTCATATTAAAATTTTGGCATTTTATAAAAAAATGATATGCATTCAAAATATTGCTCAATTTCTTATCAATGACTGTATAACAAACAACAAAACATATTATGTGTATATTATGTAAATATATATAACTTTAACCGCCGCATATATTGAGTCAGTAATACATCATTTAATGCATATAAATATTCATCAGGTAAATATTGTATACGTTCAAAAAACTATCAAAGCATATTCAAAATATTTTATCTTAGTAATAATAATAATAATTTCAATATATATTGCTAATAATAAAGAAATATTTAATATTCACTTTCCTCTTTTTTTGAATATTAATTAATTATACATTTTATAAAAACAGCGATATTTTAAACGAACCGTACAACAATAAAGATCTCTACACAAAACATTTCTCTTATACATACCATATCGAAGATCGTCATCATAGTGTGTTAAAACAAAATAAATTTCCTTCTGATCTTATTTTTGTAATTAAAACATTTAGTTAATTTGTATATAATTAAATATAATATTTTATTGTTTTTTTATATAAAAATAATAATTCGTAATAAATATTTACAGAAATATAAAATTATTATAATTCTTGGTTTTTTTTTTAATAATTAATTATTTATGCGTCAGTCGCAGATTTCTAACAGTTTGCCATTTTTTTTTTGGTTACATATTTTACTATGATTGCTAAACTGAGAGATCACATGAAATTTTTTAATTTTTTTTTTTTTTTTGGTTCTTAACAATTAATAGTATTGTTGGCCATAATTGTCGTATTGCCCGTCGTATGAGGCATCGTTGTAATCAGCATAACTGACTTGTTGTGGCTGTTGTGCATAATGTTGTACCTGTTGTGCGTAATGTGGTGCTTGTTGTACATAATGTTGTACTTGATGACCTTGTTGTGCATAATGTTGTACTTGATGAGGTTTAGAATAAACTGAAAAAATAAAAATAATAAATTATTACACAAAATATTTTTATAAAATTACAGGTTTGCAGCAAATCAATATTTGCGATTAACAAATTAAGTAGCTGAGCTATACGCAATAAATCATAATTTTCATTCATAATATATTTTGTATACATAACAATTATTGTTTTATTGTTTTATGTTGTATTCTTTAACAAATTTGTGAGAGAATTAGAATATTGCATAACAAAAAATACAAATCCATTGTATTCTTTTATTTGTCTTAAATTTCATGCAAGATTACGACATTTAGGTTACAACTTGTTAGTTTTCGCACAGTAATCAACGTATTTATGCGGTACAATATAAATAATCATGTGTCGAGGATACAAATTAAGATCATAATCACGATGATGATCATAATAAAATAAGAAAAAGTCATGTAACGCGTCATATGACATATTCCATATAGTTTGTATATTGCGTGTGACAAAAGATTATTCGTTGTACAATATTTTAACAATTTTCACAATTAAAAGTGAAATTTAAAATTTTGTTTTTTAAAACAGTTATTTTTTATACAAAAAAAATCGAGATGAGGTTATAAATGTTAAGATAAAGTATAGTGATCGATAATTATGAAATTGAATTAATATGTTTATGGCACACACAGAATAAAACAAAAAATCGCGATACTTTTAAGAAAGTGGCCAGGTAAACTTTTAATAGTTTTATATACTTACTAATTGGTTGTTGGTGTTGTTGTGCATATACAACTTTTTGTATATGTGGCACAGCTGGAACAATATGTTTAACTACTGGTTTGGCAACGATAGCGTGTGCATGAATTAAGGGTGCTGTTTTTGAGACAACAGCATTAAATCCATTAATTGGATCGGCTGTATAATCAACGGTACGCACTGAACCATCTGGTTCGACGAGCGAATATTGTCCCTTTACAACATCACCATCTCGTGTCTCGTGTTGTGATTTTACATCACCAGTTGTATGATCGGCGACACCATAATTAAATGCGTATTTTGGATGATCATGATAATCAACATCGTATCCTTGTTGTGCGTATCCTGGTAATGCAACGGAATATCCAAACATCGCAATTAATATTAATCCACAAATTTTAGATGCCATGATTAAAAAGTTTTTTTTATTTTTTTTGCTAATAAATAATTCACAAGTCACTTATTCGTATGATCACTCACTATACTAGCTTTTCACAAACTGTGCTTCAATTCGAAAATGTTTTATAGTTTTATACCCACCCAACATTAAAGAAGAAGAAAAAAAAACGTATACAAACGAAATAAAAGAAAATCTATACAAATTTTTTCAAAAAAAAAATAAGATTGGTGGGTAGTGGTAAAGTTGAGAGTATAAGAAAAGAAGCAAACAAGCTTTTGGTACAAACAATTTTTTTTTTTTATTTTTTTTTTCGGGGGATAAACATGCTGACATTCGGAATTTAATTATTGTTATTAATATTTGTAGTGCAATTTTTTGTATTTTCACATCAAAAACTAAATTACCATTATTCACACACAATACGAATATTTTGTCATAATTTCGTTATTTTTCTCGCACTTTACATTTTTAGTGATTCACGTACTTTGATTTGCTAATTTATTGCATATTTCAGTGACTTACTATATGATTTCGTCTCAGATGACAAATTTAATGTTATGCAATTATTATTGTGTAGGGTGTTTGATTAATTTGTAAAAAAAAAATTATTGTTTGTGATTCATATTCAATTAGCATCATTGGAAATTATTTAATTATTTTTAAATATAAATATAATAATTAAATGTTTGGGTGTTTGATTTGTTAAAACTTTAAAAATGTGTGGATGTCCCAAATTCCAGTATAAATTATTGGAATAACCTGTCTGGTTTGTACAAATATTATTACTGTTATAATGCAAATTCGCAATACAGAAACATCTAAATTTTACTTTGTATACTGTCAGAACAAAATATTTTAATTCAATTTTAATCTTAGTACATTAATCTTCAATCTGACAATGTTTATGTAAATATGTTTCAGCTTAGAATGTTTCGCTAATCTTTTTTGAATTCTCAAAATTATTTTACTGAAAACATTTCTCATTTAGTTATTTGTCTAGCAAAATGGCAAAGTGCCATTTTCTCGCACGAGAACGTAAATTTTCGAACAAACTCTCAGCCTTATAAACTCTTTGTTGAGAAAAGCAACTTATTCAGTATTTTGGTTATGACATGGATAACGGAAGGAGTTGCCAAAGTGCATATTTGTTACTATAAACATTTAATTATATCATAATTCATTAAAAAATCAAAAGCGAATTATTTAAATTAAATCTTGATAATATTTCAAGTTACTCTAACAGACAGTTCGGAATGTCTAGAATTAGCCAACAGGCATTTGTTCATATTTTTCACTTCACTATAAACAAACATTTTACGTAAACCAATAAACAAAGCAGTGATAAATGATTATTTATTTGAAAATCCGCACACACCAAAATTATCATGATCTATTCATATGATAATTTTTGAAATATACTCGTACAATAAATTCATTGCGTGATTGACTTGCCGAGCTTTTTGTTGTCGAATTTATTTTAACATAATTATGCCGTAATGATTATTAAACGACAGAATTAAGGAGTCTTTGATGTGATGATGATGGAAATTATAATTTTCGAAAGTTAGGCTATTGTTTGGTAATTAATTATTGAGTATCAGTGTGATGTGAAAAAATGTTCCACCTTGTCTTAGGTTTTGATCAATTCCTGGCAAATCATTGGCATAAATTACAATACTAAAGCAAAAATTTAGAATTTATTCACAATATCACTAACCAATAACGATTGACATGAGTATAAAATTTACAGTCACTAACATTCTGTAAAGCCTATGCTACTGTATAGTCACAAATAAAAAAGCCGTTAGTTTACTCCCCGGTATTTCATTCACAACATTTTCTGTGCAAAAATCTAACCATTTATAGGAAATTACTGTTATACAAATATGAATTAACACCAAAATTATGGTCAGATTCTACTTTCGACAAATGGAGAATGAGCTTTTAAAATGCCTTAAGAAAACGACCGGAACGTCCGAGGCGGTTATGCAATAAATATTCGGCTACCTATAGCATGATATTGTAAAACTTATGTCGAATTCTTTCGGAAATAAAAAAATAATCCGGGGTCAAAAAAGTTGATCCCGGATCAAACAATTTTGGTCCCAAATACTTTTCATATTTTTTTGAAAGAAAATATTGATCTTACTTTTGATCTGGGATCAATTTAAAAAATCTGAAATTTTAGGCAGATTTTATTTGAGGTTTTTCAAATACAATTATTTATTTATTTATTTAGCTTGAAGCTATTCTGTTTTCAATATTTGCTTTACATAATTATAATAAATTTAACAATTGATATTTATCTAAGAAAACTTAATCTATATTTTCCTTTACAAATTTGACTAACAACCTCTTAAATACATTTATATTAAGGCAAACTTTAGCATCACTTGAAATTTTATTAAATAAATCAATTCCCTTATAAAACCTTATTTTGATGTTCAGTTCTCTTAAAAAATGGTAACAAAAATTGATCTCAGTTTTATCTTTCACATAAGAAATAAAATTTGTTAAATAACTAGGAACCAAATTGTTTTTAACTCTATAAATAATTATTAATACATTGTATACTATTCTTTGATTTACACTCATAAAACATAATGTTTCCAACATATTTCGAATACTTGTTGTTTTTGGAACGTTTAGCAGGACTCGTATCACTTTATTCTGAAATTTTTGGAGGTACTACTTATCTTCTCTACTGCATGCAAGTAGCACTGATGGACAATACTCAAAATGAGGAGCAATTATTGCCTTATTATATACCATTTTTGCCTAAATAGCTCAAATTTCTATGACATCTCTTCAGTACACCAATCTTCTGATTTATTTTGCTTCCTATATAAGACATATGATCACTGAATTTCAACCTCTTATCAATTATTACCCCTAAATATTTGATAGTGTCTACTTCCTCAATGTTACTCTGATTAATTCTGATGTCACAATTAAGATCTGCTTTACCAATAACCATACACTTTGTTTTGATAGCATTTAACTTTAATTTGTTTCCATTTAGCCATTTTTGTACTAGTTCCAAATCACCGTTAATATTATCAACAACTTCTTCAATGGTATTTCCACTATAATAAATCAAGGTGTTATCCGCAAATAAATTTATATGACATTTTAGACTTTTTATTTACTATATCATTGATATAAACTATAAATTGTTTGGCACCCAAAATAGATTCTTGAGGAACACCAAGCTCATTAGTACATCTATCAGATGTTTCATGCACTATTTTCGTTCTTTGACTCCTCTGACTCAAATAACTTTTAAACCAATTCCATTCGTTATTTGTAATTTCTATCTTTGTTAACTTTTTCAACAATATTGTTCGATCAATTGTTTCGACTGCCCTTTGGAAATCCAAAAATACTATAATTGTATATTCACCCTGTCTCTCGATTCCTTCCATTTACTCAATACTAAGTTTAATGCAAATTCACATGAATATCCCTTACGATATCCCTTATACGATATCCAAAATTCAATTAGTTGTCCCTTTACGATAGTTTCTAAAATTTTCTCACAGCAGTCCAGCATATTAATTGATCTAAAATCCTCTGGATATTTTGCGTTTTTTATTTTTGGAATAGGAATAATATTCGCTTCTTTCATACTTTTAGGGAATTGACCCGCCATTAAAGAAGTATTGAAAATTGATAACAATTTTTCGCCAATAACATCCATAATTCCCATAGCTTTCAAAATCAAGCTTGGCTTCATTCCGTTTACATCTCGCTTATCACATATTTTTGTGATTATATCCTTTAATTCTGCTAATGTAATCTGGTTCAAAGAACCAGACATTAAATTTGTTTAGAACATTTGCAATTTCTTTGTGGTTACAGTATTCATGGTTATCAACTATAATGCGATCTATGCTACTATCTCGTTTTCCTTTCATTATTTCCTTTAAAACGCTCCATACTCGTTGCGAATTAAACGAACCAGTTTCTATTTTACTAATGAAATAGTTTCTCTTAATTTTTCTTATTGATGAAAGATATCGATTTCGTGTTGCTCTATATTCATTCCAACGTTCCTCATTTCCAGTTTGCTTTGCTAATTTATTCGCTGCAATCTTTTTGATTTTAAAAGCCGTAGATTATAATTTTTGTGAAACCATTCATTTGACTTTGGTTTTATTTCTATACATTCCTGTAAAATACACTTAGGGCCTTATAAATATTTTCATACATATTTTCGCATACTTCATCAATATCACCAGTCGTATCCCACTTTGAATCTTGTAACAGCTTATTGAATATATCTTGATTAAAATTAAATATCCCCTCAATATATTTTTTTGGTGTTCGACTACTTTTACTAATTTCCATCGGATCTGTGGAGCTTTGGAGCTCCATAGCTGCCAAAATATTGAATTTGGAGCTCTGTGCCCATGGAGACTTTTGTTCAGGATGATAAAATATACAACATATCAAAAATTCAGAAAATTTGACCGAAACCCAATTTCCATAAGATTATTGCGGGGTCCTTTACTTAAATCGCCTCATGATCACTAATTTTCTCTTGCTCTAATGTGTCGATACGTATATTTGCAGTTGTTGTATTACCAATAACCCAATCAATTAAGGTCTTCGGGTCTGCTGTTATTCTGGTACATTTCTCCATTAGTTGTTTCTTGTTTCAGATTCAATCTTGTCATTATTCTATCCAACTTTAGTTTATTCGTCGTCTGACGTAGGTAGTCAATATTAAAATCACCGCATATTAAATTTAACTCATCTGTAGAAATATTTTCTTCACTCCATTGATCGAAATAGCTGATGAATGATTTTATACTTGAACTTGGGGATCAATACAACACCGATAATGCTACATTTTTATTCAATTGATCTGACTTTCTTATCAAAAATTTACTAATCCATAAATAATTATTCTCCAAGCAATTTTTCACTTCAAAATTTAAATTTTTGGATATATAAATAACTACACCCCCGGTAAACCGTGAATGTGAATCACTTCGAACACATGAGTAGCCCTGACATGTAATTTCAAAATCGCTTATGTCACATATGTAACACATGTTTCACTAGCACATATAACATGTGGTTGCCTCCTGTTTGCTAGATCTCTAATTTCATCTATACCATATGGGCTAATAAACTACTGCGATATTCAAATAAATGATTCGAAATGGGACATCTTGAGATTTTGATTGCTACTCGTAACAAATTCTCCTCTTCAATAAATTAATGTTATTAGGTAACTAGAACATGCCTTATCAGTTGCTTCATTATTCACATCGATGTTCAACTTATTATTTTCCACAACTTTTCTACAATTGACACATGATTTAATTTGGTCCGCACATTCCTTTGATACATGATCACTTTTACCACATTGCTTACAAATGGCTTTAGCTTCAGTGCATTTCTTACTAGTATGGTTGTATCCTAAGCATTTGAAACATTGTACTAACATAAAATCCTCAATTAATCTACATTTATCCCACCCAATATAAATTCTTTCCATTTCCAATATACTGGTAAATCCGCTTGTATCCAACTCGAGAATGACATTTAAAGCCCCTCTTGATGTCTTATATTTGCGTATCACTTTAATTTGACAACCTTTTAATCGTCCATTCTGTTTTTTCAATGTTTCAACAAGTTGAACGTCTTCATATTCATCTGTTGTTCCAATCACTTTCACTTTCGGCGAGATTGTTTTACTGGTCATATTTATCACTGAGCCTTGCTGGATACTTCTTTTTTTTCAACTTCCTCTTTGTTGTCTTTATCTCTACAAGCCAGTGTAATGCCTCCATTTCTGATATTTGATACTCTATTTATGTGTACTGGAACAACTTTAAGAGATTTCTTTAAATCCTCCTTAGTAATTTTATTCTCCAGCACAGTTTTTGGTATTACAACAATAGCTGGTTCACTTTTCCTTATACCCGTAACTTTATCAGCAAAAAAAATATTCCCACTGATTACACTTTTCAACATCTTGCTGCAATTCTCATTTATATTACTAATTTGATCATCAATGACTTTTACCAATTGATTGGAGCTCGATACATCAACTTTTAATACACTCATCTCGGTATCAACTTTCTCTAATTCCTCAGCTTATCGTCTGTATCTTTCATCAACAATATTGATCATACTCACAAACTTCTCCAATTGGGTTTTGATCGCTTTTAGCGAATTTTTACTACACTCTTTGCACGAATAAGTCAATTCAGTGCTATCAACCCAATTTGTATACGTCGTTTTGGTGAAACCAGATCCCGCACAAAATATATTAAACACACGTCCGCACAAACCATCGCACTTAACAAACTCGCTTCCCTGAATTTAATTTAAATTTAAGAATAAAATGCAAGTCTTGCGAAAATAAATTATGAACCGGTTTACGTATTTATATTAATTTGACACTTCTAGTTCACCCGTTTTTATTTAGTATCCATTTGTAATCAATTCCTTTATTATTTATCACTTTTATAGATAAGATTGTTGTTCTTTAGCACTTCACACAGATTATTCTATATTTTACTTCTTATACTTTCTGCCGTAGGCACTTGGCGAAACACACTTAATACACACATTTTAAAAAAAATTTTAAAAACACTTGTTAAATATTTCGCAAAATTACAAAAGGTTTAAAAAATCACTCGATCGATTTCGGCTTATTAGGCCATCATCAGGAGTATCTACTAAACTGTAAAAATAAAAATGTAGTTAGATATATATATATAGTTGGAAAAAGCAAAAAGTGAAACCAAAATATACCAATAAAAAAATGTGGGAGTGGTAAAAAATAAAAATTAAAAATTAAAAAAGGGGTGAGTTAAACACAGGTAAAATTGGTGAGAGCAATAAACATTAAAAAATAAAAATTAAAAGAGGGTGAGTTAAACACAGGTATATGATTATTGATTAGTCAACGGTCGAATAACAAAATTCCAGATGTTGATTTTTTTTTTTTTATATTTTTTTATTATTTTTTATAACCCGACGAATTAGTAATTTTATGGTATGGAATGAGTATGTGAATAAAACAATGCGGGGTCGGTAATTGGTGAGAAACGGATTTCTCTCTGTTCGTTGAGGATATTTTGGTTAAGAAATATAGCTTTTCGGATTTCGTAAGATTCTAAGTTGTCTAAACGTCTGCTTTTTGGTTGTACATGCAATATTTCTAAATTGTTTAAACTGGATGTGTGATTTTCTAACGTTAAATGATTATAAAGGGATGATTCGTGGCTACCAGATAAATGTTCTTTAACTCTAACTTCAAAATTACGCCCAGTCTGTCCGATATAAGAGGAACTACAATCATTGCAATTGATCTTATAAACGCCAGACTTGGAAAGGCGATCAATTCTTGGTTTGTTGTTAAAAATCATTTTCTTAATTGTATTATTGTTATAAAAAGCAAAGCTAATGGGCCAGATACTCGATACTTTAGCAATTCGCAACTCTGCAAATATGGCGGATTTGTATATTGAAAATTTGTTTGCGTAAACTACTCGATTATTTTAGAAAAGTAAAATATATTTTTGTATTCAGCACAAACGTTAAAGTGCGTTAAAGTAGCCCATTTTCTGAAATTCAGAAACAAATTGGATTGCTAAATTATCGTGTATAACATTTCTAGCAAATTCGCAAAAAATAACTGCTTATCTGCTTATCTGAGTATCGAGTATCTAGCCCAATATCTGTATATTGTGTCACGATGTTACTAATCCGTTGACTAGTTTTTCCTATATACTCTAAGCGGCGCCAATTTTTCGGCATTGGACTATCAGGTGGATAAAATTTGCGAAATATTTAACAAGTGTTTTTAAAATTTTTTTTAAAATGTGTGTATTAAGTGTGTTTCGCCAAGTGCCTACGGCAGAAAGTATAAGAAGTATTAAGTTGGCAGATTTGGCCACCCTCGCCGTAACATATCGTCGTCTACTGGTAAGAATTAGTTTTAATAATAACCAGATTTGGTTCAACAGTAGTTGTAAAAAGTTAAATTTGTTACCAAATTATACTAATATAAAATGTAATACTAAATCTTTAGAGGGTAGAAGAGCTATTAATTTAGCTCGTAGTAGTTGGAGGAATAGTGAGCTACGTAAAGGGTATGCTACCAGGAACAACTTATGTCTCCATCTTAAAGTTGTTCATACTGAGTTAGCGGCTCGCTTGCATTCTGTTGAGTTTGACTGGTTGGATAATAAGTTTCGTGCCGAGGTAGCCGAAATTTCTCATATTCAATATGTAAAGCAAAAAGCTAAACTGGATGTGTTGCGAGACAAGGCGTATCCACGTAACCATAGAGGTAATAGTGGTATGTCTGGTTTCCAATTCCATTCACGTTTTAAGAACTTGTCTTCCGTTGGCTTCAGTGGCGTAGAGGTTCAAATGCTGAGCAATGGAGTAAATTTTGCTCCTGTGCCAAATACAATCGGCGTTCAGTCATTTGAAAGTCTCGCTATAGATGCCGAAACTGCCTTATCCGGCCAGTCAACCCAACTGAAAGCAATATGTGCGTTACAAATTAAGAAAGGCTTGAGTAACGCTTCCTCCTCTATCTCCTCTCATTCTTCTGTTTTTTCTTCTAATAATAACCTTAAAGTGATTGGTACGATTAAGAAAAAGTTACGTGATCATGACCTGATAGCCTGTAAAGCGGATAAAGGCAATACGATCACTGTTCTCACAAGAATCGATTATTACAATAAAATTTCTGATTTCATTACAGAAAGCAACGCATTAGAGCTCAATAGAGATCCTACTAGGTCATTTAAGACTTTGGTCAGTAAGTGTATCAACCAATGCCCAAAGGTCTTTGATGGCACTGGTTGGAGGTACACGGTTATGAATCCATCTGCCCCAATTCTTTATGGTTTACCTAAAATCCATAAAGAAGGCATTCCAATTAGACCAATAGTAGCGTATTGCAATGCACCTGCCTACAAGCTATGTAAGGGTTTCATAAACTTTTTCAACAGTCATACCAATTTCGTTTCGGCTTTCTCGGTTAAGAACTCGGTAGAATTGATTAGCAAAATTCAAGATGTTGATATTCCACTACACTCAAAATTAGTTTCGTTTGACGTTGCTAGTCTTTTCACTTCTATTCCAATTAACATTTTGTCTCAAATAGTTTATACTTACTTAGATAGGGATGTTGCAGATGGAAGCCTTCGGAATGAACTGAAGCTGATATTTGAAACTTGTATTAAACAAAATTATTTTTGCTTTGATAATAAGTATTTCAGATTCACTGATGGTCTACCGATGGGCTCCCCTCTGTCACCTTTGTTAGCAGAAATTTTCATGAATTTCTTCGAACAAACGATTGTATCAAGCAATAATCCTTATTTCCGTCATGTGATCTTTTGGTACAGATATGTTGATGACATACTATGTCTATGGAATGGAACTGATAGGCTATTAACCTCTTTTCTCACTTGGTTAAATTCTCAATATCCCACCATTAATTTTACGGTAGAAAAAGAAGAAAACAAATCTATTAACTTTCTAGATATAACAATAACCAGAATTAATTCTTCATTAGAGTTCAAAATTTATAGAAAACCCACGTATACAGACGCCATTATACCTAACTCGTCAAACCATCCCCATAATATTAAAATGTCAGCTTTCCACTCATTCTTAGATAGATTAATAAACATTCCTTTGACCATATCCAATTATAACAAAGAGCTTAATATAATTTTAGAAATAGCAGCGAATAACGGTTATGCAGCTAAGACTATATTAAAGCTATTAAACAGAAAACTGAAGCATAAAGCTTTAGCTAACATTTATCCACCTGATAGTCCAATGCCGAAAAATTGGCGCCGCTTAGAGTATATAGGAAAAACTAGTCAACGGATTAGTAACATCGTGACACAATATACAGATATTAGCTTTGCTTTTTATAACAATAATACAATTAAGAAAATGATTTTTAACAACAAACCAAGAATTGATCGCCTTTCCAAGTCTGGCGTTTATAAGATCAATTGCAATGATTGTAGTTCCTCTTATATCGGACAGACTGGGCGTAATTTTGAAGTTAGAGTTAAAGAACATTTATCTGGTAGCCATGAATCATCCCTTTATAATCATTTAACGTTAGAAAATCACACATCCAGTTTAAACAATTTAGAAATATTGCATGTACAACCAAAAAGCAGACGTTTAGACAACTTAGAATCTTACGAAATCCGAAAAGCTATATTTCTTAACCAAAATATCCTCAACGAACAGAGAGAAATCCGTTTCTCACCAATTACCGACCCCGCATTGTTTTATTCACATACTCATTCCATACCATAAAATTACTAATTCGTCGGGTTATAAAAAATTAAAAAAAAAAAAATATAAAAAAATCAACATCTGGAATTTTGTTATTCGACCGTTGACTAATCAATAATCATATACCTGTGTTTAACTCACCCTCTTTTAATTTTTATTTTTTAATGTTTATTGCTCTCACCAATTTTACCTGTGTTTAACTCACCCCTTTTTTAATTTTTAATTTTTATTTTTTACCACTCCCACATTTTTTTTATTGGTATATTTTGGTTTCACTTTTTGCTTTTTCCAACTATATATATATATCTAACTACATTTTTATTTTTACAGTTTAGTAGATACTCCTGATGATGGCCTAATAAGCCGAAATCGATCTAAAATATTTAACAAGTGTTTTTAAAAATTTTTTTTAAAATGTGTGTATTCTATATTTTTGTAAATCTCAAACACCATTTATTATTTTTATTTATTATTTTCATATTACACAATTTAGTTTCGCGTTTCTGATATAATCAGAGTTTTGCAATCATTACATACATACATAGAGCGCCATTTTCATGATTTATTTGTGTATTGTATTTTGCCCTGATTTTCCTCGACGGGGCAGCCAGATAGTTTCCTCAGCAATGTCATTTGACGTAAGCTAAACCTAAAATAATTAAGATGGCTACGAGTTTAAATGTTAGATTATTTTATTTCCTGTAATTGAAATGAATCTAGATATTTGCCTGGAAATTTATTCAAGATGGTAGAACCATTTCATTGTACGTTTCCAAAACTGTTTAGTCGCTGCTAAACTATTTTATGGTAAACCGAAAATTTCTTCGAGTTGAATTTGCCTTCGTGAATTTGAGAAAGTCACTATCCACTGCTTTTCTCTTTTGGTAGTTCTCATGTTACTTCAAAATTCCAAGATTTTCTTTGAAGGCAGAACCTAGATATTTCGAAAATGTCTATAATACCATTTTTGGAAACCTTACTTTTTATTTGTTTATTTCCTTCAAGTTTTTGAACAATAGTTAGAAAATTCAAAAATTGGGTATTTTAGCACGAAAATTGGAAAAGAATGTTAGAAATTATTTGATGCTTATTTTATTTGAATAACTTTATTTTTGTTAAATACACTGTTAAAAGATGTACCCAGAACTTAATTTCTCTAAAATCTCAATTTGGTTCAAAAACAATGTTTTTCTCCCAAAGAAAAATGTAAACCTTAGCAATTTAAGTTTATCTTTTGTCCATTTAAGTTTAGCTTTTCCTCAGATTTTGAAGAGAGCACAAGTATTTTTGTTTGGGTCGACGTTGAGGCCAATTTCAGTACAATAGTCGTTACTAATTTAAGAGAATATTGCTCGCTCTCTAGATGTATTATGTACTCAGCATAGGTAATGGCCGACATATGAGAATCTTTCAATTTGGGGAGTAACTGAAACATCACGACCCGCCACAAGGGATCCTATCGGATTCTTCATTCTCAAAATCTTTCTTTTGGCGAATCTTACTTTCGTGAAATCATGATACGAGGAGAGCATCCAAATGTTAATTTCCCAAACCCCAACACATGATACACGTTGGTACCCAACCATATAATACGCCCCCATTAAAAATCTCCTTCCCAAACGTGGCGGCCCGAGTTATCGTCGTGCGCATGTTCGCACCATTATCATCCCCCTGGCCACGCATGTTCAAAACATTTAAATTTAGGTCAGAGAGTTTTTCAATAACAAATTGACGGCTTCCCCAGTCGTATTTATTATAGGACTGAACCCAAAAAATGTTCCCGAATTTCTACTTTTTTTGTATCTAGTAAAACAAATCGACTTACAAAAGTAAGTTGTTCAGTGTGGCTTACGTCTGGTGTACAATCCAATATTATAGAAAAATATTTAGATTTACGAATCAACTGCAGAATATTATCTCTTATTTTTGAACCAATAATATTAATTATTTCATTTTAAATTTTATCACCTAAATAATGTGATATTCGGTTTAGTTGATTTGCAGATTTTTCAATACGACGATTATACATAACAGAATTAAATTGAGCGACCATAACTTATTCGATGAACCTCTAAATGCAATATATTGTCTAGATAAATACTATGCGCTATTTTACATTATGCCAGAGCGTCCGTTCAGCATCTAATACACGCTGCTGCATGGCATTGATTGTAGTATTTGATTTTATAGATTTATTAAGGCTAATCCAATTTTTTTACATTTTTATTATCACTTTTTTCATGTTTGGTTAAGATTAACGATAAATGCTGCCAATATGAAAACCCCAATTGATTGCAAAACAAACATCGCCAAAAATTTTACAGCAAAAACAATAGAATTATTGGAAATAGAGTTAACAAGCCAATATCGGAGCGCTAATCCAAATGCAGTACATGTACTACAACACTTGTTCAAGCATTAAAGGGTTGCTTTCATAAAATTAGAATTGTAAAAATTTCATTAGATTTTAGACAAATTAAAAAAAAATCCTTTGTTTATATTCAATTTTTAACCAATGACCGTTTTCAGTTAATAATTTAAAATAATAGGTAAATAGAATTAGTTTCTCGCTGCCTTTTGGAATCGGCCGCCTGTGTGCGGTACGGTACACAGGAATCATTCAGCCAGTACCACCAGACAAGTAAGATAATTTCGATGTAACCAGTAGGAGCTGCCATTCAGCCAAACTACTTGTTACAAGTACCCACCCCAGCCACATATTTGATTTACTACCACATGATAATGGACTTCCTATTCTAGAACTTGTTTGTGCCCGTGTGAGTGCGGAGTATACAATTATTTAAAAAAAAGTAATTTCGTCGATTAATGTTTTTCGATTTCTTGTTGTGGGGCTAAGAACTTCATCAAAAAATCAGTTTAAAATATAATTTCTATCATATAGTACATATCAAATTTCACTAAAATCCAAAGAATAGCCAAGTTCCATCCTACTTGGCCATATTCAAGAACTTTATCCAAAAATCATTTTAGAATCGCATTTCCAAAGCATGTCAAATTTCGTAATAATCGGTTGAGAAATACACAAGTTTCGTCATACTTGACCATATTCCAGAACTTCATCTAAACATCATTTTAAAAAATCGGAAAAATTATTTTAATAAGTAATAATCGTTTTAGCAGTTAAGCCAAGCCAAGTTCTGTCCTAATTGGCCATATTCCAGAACTTTATGCAAAAATCATTTTAAAATCCTATTTCCATCGCAAATATCAAATTTTAATAAAATCCGTTGAGAAATAGACAAGTTTTATCCTAATTGGCCATACATATAATTTGCTAAAGGTTCAATTTTAAGTGTAAAACCTGTATGTATTTTCTGTTAAAACCCCGAACGAGACTACCGCGCAATTTGAGGGATGCCTATATAACTGAAAATTGAAGTACGGCAAAAAAGACCTTCACAAATTTCGCTCATTTTTGATTCGTTACTAGCTAGCCCTCGCCCAATTCACTAGAACTACTCGTATATTTTCTGAATCTGTCTTCTTTCCTGTATCTAACGAAATGCGTGTCATCACTCTAGCCCTTCCCATTTTGGTCCATATATTATACAATATTTATAGGGCAGTTTTGCAAGACAAAAGAGATCTAACAGTTCTGTAAGCTTGCTGCATGCTACCGGCTGGGGTAAAACGCGCGTTGTTCGTTTAGTCACCGATTTTAACCACAGCACTGTAATCTTTGTGGTAAATTGTGGTGTAAATTGAAAATGTGTTCTTTAAAGTAAAAGTGCGTCTAGTTCTAAATCTGTCAATCAGTATAAACCCACAAAAAATTGTGAATTAATACGAGTACTATTCTCAAAGTCATTTCATTAAATGATAAACCCATAAACCACATATTTATAGTATTTTATTGAAAAAAAAATCGTTACAATCGATCGATTAATCAACCCAATGAAATTGAGACATTTCATCGTTGTACATACAAAAAGTTGTTTCAAATACTCAACAGTATATTTCATAAATTTACTTGTGCGGTTTATTTGCAATTGCATTAAAGTTATTTATGTCTGATTGAACATTATATTGATCTCATCATCGCATCATCTTCGTCCACTAAATATAAAACCCCTAGAGGGTCAAAATAATTATTGTACAAGACAATATACTACACTACGATTAATGGGAAAAATTAAAATTACGTTAAATAGTCGCGATACAGATGAGTGATTTTGCTAACGAGCGTATATGAGGCTTTCGTCTTAACTAAATTTATTAACCTTGGCAAATTATGAATTATGTTTGTACATATATGCACGTAGAAGTGTATGTATGTTATACCTTATACAATAATTAAAACAAAAATTTCTTTTATTGTTAATTTGAATGAAAAGCAATGTTAGAAAAATTATTTATTACTTCCAACTTTATGTTGTGGCCGTTATTTAGTTTTAGTTTTCGGAATTCTCTGTGATGCATAAAAGAATATTTCTTACAATTTTGTGAATACATATATGCTATAGAGTAAATTTCCATCTGCTGACTTTTATTACAACATCACCATCTTATGTTATTTATGTTTATTGTATACTTGTAAATGTACACATTTAAGAAATGTATGTTTACTTTTAAATTTGTGATAGTTCATAGATTTCTTATTGTGTTTGGTATAAGTATTACAAAATTCGCGCTATTTTTTTTGGTAATGATGCTTATCATGTCGCTCGAGACAGCTCATTACAAATTTTGAAATGTGTAACAAGTTACCATGGTTTGTAAGTGCGAAAATGCGTCGGTTATATAATGAAAGTTATGTACATACAATGTCTTAAATTGGCAGAGCGTGTAATAAATAAAGTTGTCACCTTATGCACTATTATATGCTATAAAAGTGTGTCAGAATATTTGTCATATAATAATATTATCAGCGTGTTTTCAATCAAAGTTCCCATAAATTCGTCCATTTTCATAAACATAGACAACATATGAAACATAATATATGACATAATTTACGATATTAAATAAAATTCGATTTCATTTCATTGCATTGTCAGCGCTCATGCTCGTATCTACATAAATATAAGAATACAGGTTAATGGGTGGAAGCTTTTGTTAATGAATGGAACATAAATTTATGGGTTTTCGGCATTTTGTTGAATTATATCATCGATTCGCTTTTTTAGTTTTTATGTTTTAATTTTATCTTTTGTCAAATTTCTACCAACTATTATATATATGATTGTTAGATTTAACACTAAATAAACTCATCGTAGCGGATTTTCATTTTTTTCTTTTTTTTGGATTATAAATTTCAAATTATAAACTTATGTATTTACAATGAATGAATTACATATTCAGTTTTAAGTTTTATATGGGTTTTTGTTTTAAATGGCAAATGAATTTAACATTTAATTTGTAGATGAATTTTAATGATAATATAGTCTACTCTACAGTTATGTGAATAACGAAAGATGTGATAAATTTTATTGTTCTTATTATTTGTATGTCAAAAATTTCATGCTTGAAAGCTTTTTTAAATATGATTTGGGCAGTTGAATTTGGGAAATCATTGCACAACGTTCTACGTTTGCGATAACAAAAAAAATTCGAAAATCATAAATTATTGCAAGTAAAGAATTTAGAATATTGGAGACCGTTTCTGAGCGTTTGGCACCCCATAGAAATGTAATAGAGAGACGTAGTTCTAGGTCAAAAAATGTTCCCTGTATGAAGCCATGTTAGTTCCTACACGAATTGTTATGTCGATATTTTCTCGACTCTACTAAATTTGATCACGCTTGAATTCATTGCCGCATAACATGTTTGGAAATTTCACGACTTAATCAGCTTAGGTAGATAAACATTATGTCTATTTTGAGGAATTGCAATTCCCTCCAAAGAAGGTGGTTTTCTGGAATTACAGCAGAAGTTTTTCAGCTAAACCCAAAAACTTATTTGGGATACAAGCTCCACTATCTGGGCGACAATAATTAATGTACGAATAAAACTGACAAATAACCAATGGTCGTTGTACCTACATACACTTGCAACGCTAAAAATATTTCTGAGTCAAACATCCGAGATGTTGTTTAACTGTACAGAGAGGGACATATGTAATTTTGCTAGAGTATCCCATTTTTCATATTTGGGCCGTTCTAAAGTCACTTAAATCTTCTGAAGTTTTGGGCTTATTCATTCTTG
Organism: Tipula helvola; assembly: GCA_963556165.1. Taxonomy (NCBI): domain Eukaryota; kingdom Metazoa; phylum Arthropoda; class Insecta; order Diptera; family Tipulidae; genus Tipula; species Tipula helvola. The sequence goes on from OY744483.1 coordinate 7,141,447, forward strand.
GTTCAATCTCTCTGTCATGTTCCCACTTTCTTGCTGACAAATCATACTTTGGCTATTTAACGCTCTAAGTTTTCTTTACCGAATAAATAAATTTTCTGTTGAAATATATCCTTCAATGTATTGTGAAGCGATATTCCCTCTTATTCTTTCATTTATTTTTGGGAAAGAGTATGTGGTTTAAATAAGCTAAAGAGGTGTTCGAATCGCTTCTGATTAAGCAAAATGTACCCTCTTACATGGTATATCTGAAAATAAAAGGTAGTTGTACGTTTAAACACTCAAAGAAAGGAACTAAATTTGATGAAAATTTTGCTTCAAAATGCCAACAAACTTAATCTATTAATTTTAATCAGTTTCAACAAAATAATAAAATATAATTTATTAAATTGAATAAAATTTTGTTAGGTTTATTGCAAAAAGCAACAGTTTTTGTGTTCGGAAAATGTTTCTCTCGTTTATACGATTCCGAAACTTCGTTGAAGAAAATGTAATAAAATTGATGGCTTGTTAATCAAAAGTATTAAAATGTTCATCAAAATGTGAAATATTTTGTAAAAATAAATAAACGTTCTGTCAAATTTTCTTGTTAAATTCTGATCAAATTTTTGCAAATTTTTCTCAAATTGATAGCAACTTTTTACTCAATTTGAGAACTGCTAATCAAATAGGCCACCTTTGGTACAGAATTTAATTAATTTGATGATATTTCGTTGAACTTTCAGCAAGATATTTGGTTTGCGTGCGGGTTTTTTTTTTAAATTTGTGATGTGTATACATTTTAATTGCTTTTGAAGATTATTATGATTTTATTACAAAACATTTAAGTATTTCATTTCGTATGATGAAAATTGATGGATAATGGTCATTGTCAGCCATTTTTACTCTAATTGCTAATTGTGAATTTTATTAATTACACTACCCTGCAAAATTTTAAAAATTTGGTGCCACTTGACAATGAATAGTTGTTTCCGAAATAATTTTTTACGCTGAATCCGAATCTGGGCTCAGAATTGCTCTATCACGTCAGGTTTATGAGATATTCTAACCTAAAAGTGCAAACAACACTGTTTTTTTGACATATTTGAGGTTATCTAGCACCACGATTTTTTTTTTCTTCCAAAGTTCATGTCTGGGATCTTATAGTACAAGTCTTCTTCTTTCAAGTGCCTTTGAGTTTGCTCAAATATGTATTTTTTTCGCCGAGATATCGCATTTTCAAAATTGCATGTTTGTGAATTTGTCGGTATACTGTATAATACACTACCTTTTATACCTACGGTATATATGCACTTTTAGGTTAGAATATCTCATAAACCTGACGTGATAGAGCAATTCTGAGCCCAGATTCGGAACAACTATTCATTGTCAAGTGGCACCAAATTTTTAAAATTTTGCAGGGTAGTGTTTTTATACAGAAAAATTCACGAATATGCAAATTTGAAAATGCGATATCTCGGCGAAAAAAAAATGATATTTGAGCAAATTTCGCGGCATTTGAAAGAGAAAGACTTGTACAATATGATCCCATAAATGGCTTTGATGAAAAAGTAAAAATTGCATTGCTACATAACCTCAAATATGTCAAAAAATAGTGTTTTTTGCACTTTTAGATTAGAATATCTCGAAAACCTGACGTGATAGAGCAATTCTGAGCCCGGATTCGGATCCAGCGTGAAAAATTACTTCGGAAACAACTATTCATTGTCCAGGGGCAAAATTTTGCAGGGTAGTGTTATTAAATCATTATAGATTAATGTTAAAGTATTTGCTTTTTATTTACATAAATAAGTTATTAATCTATTTAAATTAGAACTATATTCTAGTAAACAAATTCAGTATTTTTTGTCTAATTTTAGATTCGAAGGCTGTTGCTGTTTCGCAGATGACAATCCAACCAATCTTTAATCCAACACACGCCGTGCTTAAATCAGTCCCCAAACGATTTCTTACAGTTGATTTAACATAATTCATTGTCGAAAATAATTGTTCACACGTGCATATATGTAGAACCAAACATTGTCAAAAGAGCTCGAGCCAGTTAAAGAGTTTATTAATTAAATTATTAGGTAGAGAATTTCACTGCTTTAAAATTAAATTCTCTGTTTTCGTATATCGTTATCTGGAATTTGCGTGTTATAATTTAAATTTTCTTGAAATTTAACATTTAAATCTTTGAATTTCGAACTTCAGATGCAGCTTTGTTGAAATTCAATTAATTTCATTTCCAGGTTATCGACTTTTAGCCACTCTAGCTCGGATAGTTAAAACATTTCATATTTAATGGATTGCGGATAAATTAAAAATTTACAAGTTTCGTCTAAATGTCGAAATTGGGTAAATCTTTTTGTAACAAGATTTTTAGAATCTTCCACAATCAAAATATAATTATTTAATGTCTCGATTTTATTTGGCCTGTCTTTAAAATTGTTACTGTTTTTAAGTGCACCGTTAAGGTAGGGAAATATTTTAATTTTTCGGTTTTTAAGTCTTGAGAAAAAATTTCTAATTTCATTTGAAATGTTTTTATAAGATCAAACAGTGTCAAAATAATCTGTCCGGATTCTTAAATTTTGAGATTCAATTCGTTAAAGTGCAACGTAAAGTCACAAAAAAACATTAAGTCATTTAACCATTTTAAATTGATCAGCTGCGGGTAATCTTGCTCCTTTTCATTTAGGAATAGACGGATTTCATTTAGCAATTCAACGAATCGTTTGAGAACATTCCCTCAGCTTAACCATCGATCGCTATTGTGCATTAACAAACTCGAATATTGTGCTTCAATTTCATTTAATAATGTTGTAAATTGACGGTTGTTTAAAGCACGAGGTACTATTGAAATTACTAATCTTCGTCACAGTGGAAAGACACTTTCTAACGAATTTAACCCGGCCTTTGCACAAAGAGTGAAATTCAATCAATGGGTGATTGATTTCTTCTTTCAAAAACATTATGAAACCGTTATATATGCCAACCACATTCGGAGCACCATATCTGTTGTAACAGATACTATCTGCGTTAAACTAATTTTCATTTTGGTAAATTCTTCTTTTTTTTTTTTTTTTGTCTCTATCTCTGCAATTTTTTCTGTGGCTCTAGGCACTCCCAACTCTTTCGCAGTTCCCTTTTAACGTCCTGCCTTACGCCGTTGCCAGCCAACTCGAGGACGTACGGCTATAGACCCGCTTTTGTTTAAACCACCTGCACATTGCATTGCTTCATGCCAGCCTATAGTACTGACACAGATAAGAATAGACAGATGTACATCTTGTATGGGCCAAATTTACATTAGAAATTTCAATACAATAATTCCAATCCAATCCTTTTAGAGCAGGACGTACATTTCTGTCTCTTTTTATCTTTTTTTACGTATGGCTATTTTGATTATATCAAAGCAAACATGGCATGGCTATTTTGATTATATCAAAGCAAACATAAACCAACTTCAAACAAAATTGTATTTTACAATATATACGTCCTGCTCTAAAAGGATTAGATTAAAATTTGGTATTGAAATTTCTAATGTAAATTTGGCCCATACAAGATGTACATCTGACTATTCTTATCTGTGGTACTGACATGAAAGGTGGGTCGGCCCATGGATTCCGCACTCGCAACAGGGGGTCATAGATGTGTTCATCGTCATCACCGATCGTAATCAGATGATGAAAAATCCCTTTTGCATCCTGCCCCTATATGGATTCGAACCCGGTACCTCCCGATCCAACCGCCGTAGCTTTAACCACTGCGCCGTTTGGTCGGTTAAATTCTTCTTTGAATAAGTTAAAAATGCCTCGGCCTCTTGTTTGTTCAGAAATTATCATTAATTTTACCAGCTCTTCTTTCATTATATTTGCAGTTTGGTACCTAGCTATAAAAGCAAGTCGCGCTTGTGAAAGTAACATCTGTGCTTTCATCCAACGCAATTGATAACATTCCCGCATGTTGTAAATCAAATACATAATAATTGATTAGTAATATCGTTACTCATTTCCATAATACGGACTTTGACGGTATTTCTTTATTGGGAAACTCGTCGAAAAGATGCTCTGAGCATTTTAAAAATCCTTCTTTTAAGTATTCACCAACCGAGAGGGGCTTTCCATGTTGTGCAATAACATGCGACAGACGCAAACTAGCCGCTGTGATATGATTTTTTGGCTTAAACATAATATTAAATTGAGCAGCTTTATGGGTATCAGGATCCTTTACTTTTTTCCCGATATATTTTTTTTCTCACTGTCCGACATTGAACATAAATTACAATGATTTGATTCAAAATGACGAATTATTTGATAATATAAGCTCGGGAAACCACCACACAAAGTACAGAGCGCCTTAAAATTTTTATTAATTACTTCATATTTTGAAATCCAATTATCACTAAATGGTCACCCACTTTTATTACTTGGATTATTTAATTTCATTCTTTTATTCATTCTAAATGCACTTTACTTTTTATGATTTAAAAAATATTATTATTGCTCATAAATGGCACAAGACTTTTTGACATAATGGCAATTTGATTCAGTGCAGCCAACATTGCAGAGATTGAAATTCAAATTAGTACTACATAGCCCAGTAACCAAAAATTGTGATCACCCCATTTTACACCCGTGTAACCAAAATTTGGGATCACTAAATGTTATATTTGCCACAAAATGAAAATTATTTTTTATACAAATTTGTACCAATAATAAATTGACGAACCTTGAAATTTTCGCGGGTCAGTTACAACTAGCTCGGGGGTCCATATGTGACTCGCGAGTCATAAAATCGCCATCGCTGTATGCCCTACTCATAGATTTCGAATTTAAAATATAATATTGGAAGAAGTTCAGCAAAACTTTCTGCGAATATTGGATATTAATGCAAGCAGTTCGATCAATCCCTAAATAATTTAACTGGACAATTTTCTAAATTTTAAAGATATCATTTTATACAGAAAATAATTTGGTATTTTTTTGGACTGTGTGAAAGATTTTATATCCACTGCGAAATATTTCTAGACATAAAAAACAACATTTAAATTTTAAACAAAATTGCAAATGTATTTGTAAACAATTACGAGTTGTACATGTAGAATTAAAATTGCTTCCAAATACATACTTTTGACTTGAGTTTGACCGAGTTTATTACAATTAATTTTATTCGCCATGACATGCAGAATTTGGACTTTAAAATTAATTAAATATTGAGTGGATAAAATACTTGTACACTGTTGTAATGAATTTTGATAACAGCTACTAAAAATTGTATTAAAATTTTCTGCAAATATCATAGAAAGCGAAGATCATGTTTAAGACTACGGTTTTAAGTTTAAAAAAGACAGCTTAAAGTCACCAAAAGCCAATGCCAAGCATTTTTTTGTTATTTTCAAGATCAAGGTGGCGCTTATCTATATAAAATCTGTATAAATGTTCCTGTTGAAATATATATGCATTGGAAATTGAATTTTGCATGTAGGATCATGGCAAACAATATAAAAAAAATATGATTTGTAGGCAGCATCAATCTGATTGATATACAATTAATAAAATAATAAATTAAAATTATAACCTTGTATGTATTAATTAAATTGATATACAACAACAAAACAACCAACCAAACCACAATAACGAAAATATATGTTGCACAATTTCATAATTTTTATTTATTTTTTAAGATGCAGGAATGTATGAATATTATTTCTAAAATATTTCATAACAATATATAGAAAAATAAAAACAATTCAGATGGTGTTTTATTGTATTATAGTTTGAGGTTTCTTGCCTCTAAAACAATTTTTTTTTTTTTGGTTTTGTTTTTTAATTCAAAAATTAAATTTAATAAAAAATCATGAAGTTACAATAATTTAAATGCAAAGAACTGAAAAATAAGCAAATATTACATAATTTAGTCCATTTATAATATTTTGCTTAATATCTTGTTCATTGCCTCTCATGCATACCGTACTTATACATATGTATGTACATACAATCTAAAGAAAGAAACGTATATAGAGATAATAATTTAAAAAACCTTGATTTAGTAATTTTGGGTATAAATTACAATCGAGATAAGCTAATTGATTTCAATTCTAATATCACGAGAAACTGGTTGATTTACAATTTCGATACATTTCAATACGATCAAGATGAGTGTTACATAAGAGGAAAAAGAGTTTATAAGAATATGCGTTTATTACACTATATACATTTATAATTAGTGGCAAGGACGTAAGACAACTTCCTTTGGATTATTGCATACTCATTGTTAGTTCTCATGATATTTTATTAAAACGTTTTAAACAATAACTAAATATTTTAGTTTTGAACACTGTACGTACGGACATTACCTTTGATTCTTTGAATGACTTAGGTCACAAAATTACAAAATTTACCATTGAAATTGTTAATTGTTTTTTATTTAAATTCTATAATCTCGTAGATTATTTTACGTCAACGGAAACTTATATAATAGGACAAGGTAAGCGCATTGCGCACCCCCACAATTTTTACAGTACATATTTATTATACTTCCTATTTTACAATTATCTTCAAACTTAATTATGTATAGCATCATTACAAAATTATGCGATACATTTTATCTCCTAAGTTTTTGAATTATTATTTTTTTTTTTTCAATTTCACACCTTCCCATGCTTTTAACGTAATTTTTTTTCAGACAACATAAAAAAAATGCTACACATAATACATAAACTTGCAAAATATGTAAAATTAATTCAATTGAGTATAATACAATATAACACCGCACAATTTGACACAGTACCACAGCATCATCGTCACTGTCATCATCACCAAGCTAAGCTCAATTAAATTGTGCGATTTTATTTTAACATTTTAAAGTGTTTTGTGTTGCTTTTTACGTTTTTTTTTATTTCAATTAGCGAAACAATGAAACGAATTAATTAAATTAAAAAAAAAATAATTTTGTATTTATTTTTACCTCCAAGTTGGTGAAATGAGAAGTTTGCTTTATTATGAAATTAATAGTCACTGATTTGTTTAATAATATAGATGCGTTATCATAATTTTGTTGTAATATCTTTAATATATTTGTATGTATATGTAAGGGCGATAAACAAGCAAGTTGTTCTTTCACAGCGGGATATCGAGCAAATCCTAAAATGCAAACCCACTTTTGTTTATTATAAAAATCGGTTTATGAAATCAAGCTGTAGCATAATGTTTAATAAAAGTCAAAGAAATCTCGCTCTTCTCGTAACATTACCACAGAAGAGAATGAACAGAAGTTCCATGTCAAGTATTTACATTGAAATGTTCAATCTAAAAAATGTATTCCTGCTCTAATCTAACCAGTTAAGACAGGGACAATATAATACAATAATATGCTTCGCTTCTCTTCTTTTTTATTTTTTGCACACAATTTTTGTAAAAACAAAAAGAAGAGAAGCGAAATATGTAATATTGTATTATATTGTCTCTGTCTTAACTGGTTAGATTAGAGCAGGAATTTCTTAGATCGAATATTTCAATATAAATATATACTTGACATGGAACTTCCATATCTGTTCATTCTTTTCTGTGACATTACACTAAAGCAAAATTTCGTACAAGAGATTACATAAATTAAGGTATGGGTGTAATAATTTACAAAATTAAATCAGCACATTCAGAGAGTTTTATTGCCCCATTTATCAACACCAAAAGAATATCCTAACACACTAAATGATTCGGTGATCGAACTAACTTCCTCGGTTACTCCTGTTGCTGTGATGTTTTCCTTTACTACAACTGGATTTGCTAAAGGTTAAGTTTTCCTCTTTATAAAGGCAGTACATGCAAAAATTTGTCCTTTAAGGTAAAAAATTACAGCGCGCTGATTGGTTGAAATAGCTGTCACTTTTGTTAAGGTTATGTAATTTTCCCTGAAAGGCAAAAATATTTGCCGTATACACAATTGAACCATGTTCAATTTTCTGTTTTTGACTTAAAGGCATTTAATTTGACTTAAAGATATTTAATATCGCCTACTTAATGCGACTATTTTTATTGCCTTAAAGGCAAAAATCGTACATGTATCACTGCCTTAATTCCCATTAATATTTTGACCTCTTCGGGATCGATGCAAATTTCTCAAACGTTATCGAGGCCAGTTGAATACTTTTGATATTTATAGCACTGATACTCTAAGCCTTCATAGGCGTCACTGCTTCTAACCGGATTTCACTGATGTAGCTAAATAGAACTTCACATTGTTAACTAGACCTCCCTTATTTTTGTGGATCGTCAGAAGCTTATAACATCATTTGGCACCATAATAATTCTAAATAACAATTGGTTAAACAAAAAATTCTGTGGATCTGATCCTAGAGATTTTTTCAATTGGCTACATACACCATGAAGTAACTAGAAGCTATCCCAATATCAAAAAATATCTCCCTTAGTTTTGCGGATCGTCAGGGGCTTACAACTTCGTTTGATATCATATCATTCCCAATCAAAATTTGATTAATGAAAAATTCTGCGGCATTAATCCTAGAGATTTTGCCAATTGGCCACATATGTATAACATGAAGTAACTAGAAGCTATCCCAATATTAAAAAGCACCTCCCTTATTTTTGCGGATCGTCAGGGCCTACAAATTGTGGCCAATTGGCAAAATAAATAAAAAACTGCGAATCTAATTTTGATTGGGAACGGTATGGCATAAAACAAAGTAAGCCACAGACTGTCCGCAAAAATAAACGAGCTATTTTTTGATACTGGAATAACTTCTAGTTAAATTAACATGTAAGTTGCTAAACGGCAAAATCTCAAGGATCAAATTCACAGAATTGTATAGTTGCTCCAAATTTTGATTCAGAACGGTATGACATCAAACGAAATTGTAAGCCCCTGTCGATCCGAAAAAATAAGGGAGGTGCTTTTTTATATTGGGATAGCTTCTAGTCACTTCATGTTGTAAGTGGCCAATTGGCAAAATCTCTAGGATCAGATCCACAGAATTTTGTCTTAAACTAAGCTTGGTTGGGAACGATAACAAACGAAATTGGAAGCCCCTGATGATCCGCAAAAATAAGCGAGGTGTTTTTGATGCTCGGGTAGCTTCTGTTTATGACACTTTATGTATTACGACACGTAAAATCTCTTGTATAACCTCCTGACATAATAGTTTTCGGCCTACACAGGTAGTTCACTAATACATCTACACAGCTCAACAACTTCACTAATCGCAAGGTTAACTGGATTACAATAGAAATTAATTCCAAACAGATCCGTATATCAGTACAGACAAATATTTAGGTAAGACTTATGACGCCAAGTTAAAGTGGAAAGAACACGTGAAAAAGAAAAAGGAAGAACTAACATTAGATTCAGAAAGATTTTTTGACTTATTGGGCGAAACTCAGAGCTAACTATCCAGAATAAATTACTACTTGATCGGCAAATTCTGAAGCCTATATTGACGTACAGTATGCAGCTCTCGAATACTAATAAGATGAACGTCAAAGCAATTCAGACGTTCTAAAACAATGTTCTACAGAGTATTGCTGATGTGCCTTGATACCTTGAACGTATTACGTCTTCTGGAACATGACAACTGTGAGATATGTTACATGGTAGACAACCCTATCGCCGAAAGAAACCTTTAAAAAATGAAGCCAATGGATCTGGTGAACTTGCCAATGTAACCTAAGACGAAAATATAATGTGATTAATGTGTTAGTTACTTTCCTTTTAAATGTGAATATTATACGAAAGATAAATTACTAGATGATTTTTTTAACCAGTTGTAATATTAAAACAAATCTTTAGGATTACTATCATCTAGAAATTAATTTCTAGCGGCAAACTAGTCCGAACATAATTTATTCTATTCTTCTAGTCGTAAAATAGATAATCTGAATTATGTTTTATTGATTAATCTAAAAATTTAATTTGCTATAATTTTATGGCCATAAAAATCTTTTTTTTTTAAAGTAAAATTTTCCTAAACGAAAAAAAAAATCAAACTTGTAATTTCCAAACAAGAACCACTTTTAATTTGGATACTACAATAATAGTAATTAAATCAAGGTTAAATATACTAAATGACTCTTTTAAGAAGGTGTTATTTAAATTGATTAAATTATGACCTTCCTGGTCTTAATGTAGATACCACCGGCGGGGCGGTACAGTAATATATAAAAGTTTGCACAATTTTAATTCATTTAAAGATGCCGTTGACCTCAAATGATCATAGACTAACAAATTGCTGATGCCACCCATTTAGTGCACTCTAGACTAGATATCACACACAAGGCTGGGCAGTAACGAATTACATGTATTTGAATTACGTAATGAAAATACAAATTACAATTTGTAACTTGTATTTTAAATACTCATTTTCCAAGTAACAGTATCTTGTATTTTAATTACTTAAATTCTACGTAATTTTAATTTGTAGTTTAATTACATCAGTTTTTGTAATTTCTTGTTTACATGTTTACAATAAGGCTTCTTAAAATTTGGTTCCAGAGCCATCAGTATAGAACCTAATGTTAATGATTGTTGTTTTAATGACACGTTTCCTACTAACCGAATTTTGTCAAATCAAATTTATTAATTTACAAATGCAAAATAATTGTAATTTGGAATTGTAATCTACTTGGAAGTAATTGTAACTTGTATTTTAATTACTGAGTTTGCTGTAATTCGTAAAAGTATTTTACTTACTCAGCGTAATGTTATGTTATTTGCCCAGCCTTGAGGCCCGCTGCACATTTCAGCTAAGCTAAGCGAGAAATGTAGTTTTCGTTAGCTTTGTTAGCTCGCCTAGCACACCCCTTTGCACTTTCCAGCTGATAACTAGCCTTATACAAACAAACATTGCTGATTATATATCTTCCCATTAAAATTTTTAGTTTTCAACCGGGGGATAAGAATTTAGCTCACATCGCTTAGCTTAGCTTAGCTGAAATGTACAACGCGCCTAAATCTCGACTAAATTGCGTTGTAAACTGCATCTATCTGTGTTACTATTTTAGCTTGAACCACAAATCACGTTTCACATTTAATTTTATTCAAGGGATGTTTTAGTATTCATGTCTGTTCTAGATCGTGATAGCAATTATTCGAATTTAGTTAATTTGGAACGAACTATTGTCACATTTTTGAATTATATAATGTAGATCTAAACGTGTTCTAACCAAGGGTTAGTTACGCGATCAAAATATTGTTATGCGTTACGAAAAAATGTAACGGAAACTGAAAACAGTCTGTTTTCAACAACATAGAAAATCATATTAAATGCGCTGCCTACGCTACAAGTCATGTGACAAACCGACAAATGATATACATATAACATAACAAATACGTAATATGTACGTCAGTGTAAAAACAGTTATCTGCACTACCAACCCCAAATGTCATTTTCTTAACCTCCAAAAATTGTTTAAAAAAACAAAATGTTCAATTTACTTCGAACTCGTATAATTTCCTCAGCAAATACAGAAATATTACGAAATCAATTAAACAGGATATGTGTCGTTCGATTGTACAGTGATAAAACCCCTGAAATACCTGAAGAACATAATGAAAATATCGACAATTTAAAGAAAGTCGGTGGATTTGCCAAAGCATATGAGAAACAAACTATCTCGTTAACACAAAAACCAACCAAACCAGAAGAAAATGTCACATTTGCATCGCTATTAAGGAATTCTAAGTTTATCGATGTGAATATATAACATAAAAATGTTAAATTATGTATTGTAAATCTATTTTTCTCGTTATTTTAGTTGGGTGATCCAGAGGGCAAAATTGTGAACGGGAAGATTATTCATGTGGTGGGTGATGATCTGTATATTGATTTTGGTTGGAAATTCCATTGTGTTTGCACTCGTCCATCGAGAAATTCACAGGATTATGTGCGTGGTGCAAAAGTTCGTTTGCGGGTAAAAAGTTTGGAATTGTCAACCCGATTTTTGGGCTCCGCAAAAGATTTAACTGTATTAGAAGCTGATTGTCATTTATTGGGTGTTTTGACGAGCCCGACAAGGCGTGCGAATGCAGAAGCAAATAAATAAGCCATAATCACATAGTAAATTGTAGAAATAAAAATAAAAAAATTTTGTAATCAATTCGATTGTTCAACTGTAGATGTCATCATAAGAATAAAAAATGTTTTTTGAATCAAAACAAACCGAATGTCAATTTGTCGAATGCGAAAACTACTGTCAGTCAAGTGAAGTACGTGACGTGAGTGATATATTATTCCACGTAACAATAAATTTGCAAAAAAAAAATGTTGTAAATTATGAGCAAACGCGATAAATCCAACAAAGTGCAGAGTCCCAATGCTTGGGGTAATGTACAGCAACCACAGGGACGACCGAAACCGGCAAAAAGTCATCAAAATTCTGAAATAAAATCAAACCCTGTCAAAAATCAGGAAAAGTTTAACAAAGTACAAGCCAAACACTTGGAAGCCGCTAGTAAGCTAATCAAAGAATATGAATCGAGTTCGGATGAAGAAGAAATTACCGCCGGAGATGATTTACTAAAGAATGTGTTCCAAAGTTATGCTGGCAATTCGGCTGATCTCTCGAAGACCCAACAATTTTTGGAAAATGTGTTCCAATCCGGGTCAGCAACATGTCTGATTTGTATTGGGGGCGTTAAACGTGCCGATGCGATATGGTCGTGCGAAAAGTGTTACACATTTTTCCATCTGCAATGCATTCAACGATGGTCTAATGATAGTGTTTCGCTGAAACAGATGAACACAAGCTCGGACCAAGGATATTATAATAATATGGGGATTTATGTGCCTAAGAAATCGAAACCTATTGTATGGGACTGTCCAAAATGTCGCACTACTTACAGCCCGGATCAAATACCACGGCACTATATCTGCTTCTGTGGAAAAGAGGTGAGTCCAGTTAATCATCTGTGGAATATTCCACATTCATGCGGGGAATCATGTGGTAAACCTCTAAAACCAGAATGTGGCCATAAATGTGTGTTGCTTTGTCATCCAGGCCCTTGCCCGCCCTGTCCTCAAATTATATCGATTTCATGTAAGTGTGGAAATTCAGCACCACGCACGGTTCGATGCACTCAGAAATCCTGGACTTGTAATAAAAAGTGTAACTTGAAACTGGGATGTGGGATTCACGGTTGTGAATTGATTTGCCACGATAAAAACGAATGTCCGCCATGTAAAAAGAAAAGTAAACAAAGATGTGTTTGTGGATCTAATTTTGAGGAACGTAATTGTTCACAATCGGGATGGAAATGTAAAAAAGTCTGCAACAAAATGTTCCCCTGTGGTCTTCATAATTGTGAGAAAATTTGCCATAACAATGATTGCGGTAACTGTCCGTATGGGGAGCCAAGATCTTGTCCGTGTGGCAAACAATTTTCAGTTGCGCCTTGTTCGGAACAAGTGGAATCTTGTGGTGATACATGTCAGAAGACTCTGCCCTGCGGAGATCATAATTGTGCTTTACGATGCCACAAGGGCGAGTGCAGTCCGTGCTCGGCAATCGTTGAGAAAAAATGTCGATGTGGTCAGCATTCTAAAGAGTTGCCATGCTCCAAAACGTTCACGTGCGAATCGAAATGCAAGCAAATCAGGGAATGCAAAAAACATCCATGTAACCGGAAATGTTGTGATAACCAGTGCCCACCATGCGACAAAGTGTGCGGTAAAACGTTATCATGCACCAAGCATAAATGCCAGTCACTGTGTCACAACGGTCCCTGCTATCCATGCAACCAAAAGTCGATTATTAAATGTCGCTGTGGAAGCACCACCAAAGAAGTCCCATGTGGCCGTGAACGTAAATCAGCTTCACCGAAATGTTTGCTGGCATGTAAAATTGCTTCAAAGTGCCATCATGAAAATCCGCATCGTTGTCACCAGAATGATTGCCCCATTTGTGTCCAAATTTGTAATTTATACAACGATACCACGGGATGCGAGCATCCGTGTGAAAGCCGATGTCACGATGCCGTCAAAGTATTGATCACCGATAAGAATTTTAAGCCTGCTCTTCCATGGGAGGTGCAAATGGAAACGTACGAAGTCCGAAAATTACCACATCCCGCTTGCCAAATTCAGGTTGCGGCTATTTGTTTGGGTGGACACGAAGAATGTTTATGGCCATGCTGGAATTCGAAGCCGACAAGTTGTCAACGGGCATGTGGCCGGAAGTTAAAATGTGGAAACCACGAGTGTCAACGGTTGTGTCATGAGGTGAAGGATTTAAAATCGACTAAACAAGAAGAAACTTGCCAATCGTGTACAGAAGGTTGTAAAGTAGCACGGTCTGATGGTTGCATTCATCCCTGTAAACGAGCATGCCATCCGCCGCCATGCGATCCATGCACCGCCAACATTAAAACGCAATGCCACTGTGGACTATCGCCAGTATTCTACAAGTGTGGTCAATTTTTCCGTCCAGCTAAAGATGATGAGGATCGAATGCAGTTGGCCGAAGAAAAGGAGAAAATTATGAGTTGCGGCAATCGATGCATTCGAAATGTAAGTATATACAATGGAATTATTTACTTTAGTTTACTATAAGGCATTTTTATTCTTCAGTATCCATGCGGTCATCAATGCCGTGCATCATGTCACTCGGGAAAATGTCCAAATCCCGACCAATGTAAGAAAAAAGTCAAGCTTTACTGTCAATGTAAGAATGCGAGGCAGGAAGTAACGTGCGAGAAAATACGCATTGAAAATTTCCAAATGCAGTGCAACGAGACATGCACAGCCAAAAAACAGGAACTCAAAGAGGCAGCCAAACGAAAGGAGGCGGAACTCAAAAAGCAGGAGGAGGACCGAAATCGAATCGAGTTGGAGGAATTCGAGAAGAAATACGCAAAGAAAAAGCCTCGTGAACGTAAGACTCTAGTAGTTGAGGATCAGGAGGATACAAATTTAGCGAAAATTGGCCTAATCGTTGCGAGTGGCTTAGTTGTAATTTCGTTTGTGGTTTATCTGTTGACTAAATAAAAAAAATGTAGTTTTGCACTAAAAAAAACCTCTGGTATGTATTAAAGGGCTCCTAATCCTAACACTAATGCTAAGATCAAGAAGTACAATGGATGCAATCTTGACGATGCTGCGGGTGATAATTCATCGGCAAACGCTTTTATGCGTGGCAATTTTTTCGGAATTTCACATGGATGTTTCAGACTTGAGACAATGACCTTAGATATTATACAGTACAAAAGAACCCCTGTATCTCTTCCACATAGCTCAGCCGTTTTTACGTAATCACAAGAGATTATATCGATTAATGTTCCGCATACGATGGATTGATTTGAGAATTCGAACCAATCCGCTGGCCCTTCACAATCTATATACTCTTCCCGCAGCTCACGTAGACATTCTGCATTTTCGTCGAAATTTTTCATGTATTTGTCATCTTTACAGAAGGCCAGTTCGAACATTTTCAAACCTTTGAAGAGCATCATATATAAATTGTCGTCGTCTAGTGGCCTGCAATTCACTTGATCTTTTTGAATGGTACGTACTGTGGTCGTTACCTCGCTACACACTTGAATCGATGACTCGAACGTAGTAAGCAGAAGGAGTATTCGCTCTGGGCTAATAATTTCTAAATTGGCCAGAGTTAACATGAGCTTGTTCTCATCACAGAAATTCAACGGGGCGCTTCGCTTCGATAGGGTCTAAAAAATAGAAAATACAAAATAAATAAAGAGGGCTGCTTACTTAAATGCAACGTGATTTACTTTTTCAGCATTGGTTATGTCATATATGGCCGATGAACTGATGGTCTTGTAGAAAAGATGCCGTAAACTTTCTAAACCGGATGCTGCTGCAAAACTTGTTAGAAATAGAAAATAAATTGCTACGGAAATTCGGCTCATATTAATAGTAGGTATATTGAAACAAAACTGAATTCAATTGGTGGTTGCTTGGATCGAAAAATCATTCTAATTTTGCAGCAGGACCTCTGTAATAAGCCAACAAATCACCAGCAACATACAAAACGTCTTGGTCTTGTTGTGTTGCGAGCCTGAATAATTGCAATCGTTAAAATCAATCTCATACCATAATAACTAGGTACAAAGTTTAACGAAGCAGTGGTACAATTCATTATAAAAAACCAAATGCATCCCTTGCGGGGATCGAACCCACGACCTTTGGATTAGAAGTCCAACGCGCTATCCTCTGCGCCAAAGGGACAGTTGTTTATTTCTATGCCAATACATGTAAATAAACTTTATCAATATCCCATAGACATGACTACCACCTTTGTTTTGAGATATTAACTATATCCACCATCTATAATTTCACCTCTAAACTAACCAAATTTCAATTTTTTTTTTATTTGTTTATTGGCTAACATGTTAAAAATCCTATAGTTTTTTTCCAAACGTCAAAACACCAAAATTTTCTTTTTGGATTGTTTAATCACTTTGGATTTAATTAGTATTAAATAAAATCACAAAAACCACAAAAATTTGCGGATTTAATGGATTAATAATCATTAGCATTGATAACGTAATCTTGTAATTTTATAGACATATAATAATGACATTTTTCAATTACATTTTCCTGCCGAAATTATTCAAAGAGTACGGTGAGGGGTTTTCCCAGGTGAATATTGGAAGATTGCTTGATGTATTGATTTTCCCCCTGACTAACCAAATTTTTCTAATTTAGAGCTATGAGCCAAGAGGATTAGAACGTTGGGGTGATCAAATTATCTCAACGGTGAGTATTAAAATTTGTATTTGTCTACGCATATTTAAAGATAATTTTGTATATTTTCTTTAGATTTCCATGTTTTGGAGTATCAGCTATTACACATCTCCGTTAATTCTAACATTCCTCTATCGACGGGGCTACTTCGTCGTCGATTCTATAACGACCCTGGCAAAATTCACAACCGGAATTGGTATACTGGTCGCCTTGTCACTCTGTATGCGTGGCATTGGTCGATCACAATCCCAAAATTACCGACGATTTGCAAGAACTTACTCACTAGCTAAGAATAAACCTAAAGATGATGAAGCCCGAGCACAATTAAAGGCATTCGACTTTGATTTCAAGTATTGGCCGGTTGATTACGATGCTGGCGAATCGAAATCTGGAATACGGCATAAAACGGCGATACGTTCGAGCGCTGCAGATTTATCTCGTCGCAAACCAGTTTGGATGTCATCACTTCCGTGCGAAGTTCTCGCTTATATAGCGATTCATACTTTTGGTATTCGGATGATTTATCCTGGCTCACTGAAAATAATCCAAAGCTACTTACAACCCATGCTGCTTCAGGGACGTACTAAACTGATCGAAGAAGAAAATGGCATTCGTTACAAGATCAGGACATGTGACAATAATGAAATCGATACAGTATTTGTGGATAATCGAAACCGGAGTCAGAATGGCAAGTCGCTAGTTATTTGCTCGGAGGGAAATGCCGGTTTCTATGAGATTGGTATCATGGTAACTCCGCTTGAAAAAAAATATTCCGTATTAGGTTGGAATCATCCTGGATTTGCTGGTAGTTCAGGAACACCGTTCCCCGACCAGGATCAAAACGCAATCGATTCGGTTATGCAATTCGCAATTCAAAAGCTGGGATTTACTCCTGATAATATAATTCCGTTTGGCTGGAGTATTGGCGCATATTCATCACTTTATCTTGCTTCTCAATATCCTGATATTAAAGGAGTTATCCTAGATGCCACCTTCGATGATATTTTGCCGCTCGCCATTCCAAAGATGCCTGAAAGTTTATCCGGAATTGTAAAGATTGCAATTCGGAGCTACGTGAATTTGAACAATTCGGAATTGATCAAGCAATACAACGGGCCTATCTTAATGATTCGCCGAACGGAAGATGAAATTATTTGCATTGAAGAAAAGAATCTTACGACAAACCGTGGAAACCATTTGCTTCTGGCTATGCTAAAACATCGATTTCCAAATATTTTTGGTACTGAGCAACTTCTCTACATCAATAGACTACTATCAAAATCTTTGGAGGGTAACGGAAATGGAAGTGATCCCGATCAGCTAAGCTTTCCATTGCTAACATCATATATCACCGAGAACGATAAGAACTATCCACTTCAAATTGGAGCAAATTACACTGATGCGGAAAAAAATCAATTGGCCGAGTTTTTGGTGCGTAAACATATGACCGATTATAGATCAAGCCATTGCACTCCGTTGCCGGCTGAGTACTTTCAAATCCCATGGGACTTACTCAATGAAAACGATTTCATTTTTTATTAAGACAGAAGCACAACTAACATGGGTTGTGGATCTCAGATATTTTATGTAGATTTTAATTTATTTAAACGGAATAAAGGATACAAATTAAATTCATTCATTTTTCTTATTCTTCTTGTTCTTACCTTTGCCCTTAATTTTCTTGGGCTTTGATTTCAACTTTTTCGCATTGGGTTTTTGCTTTTTCATAATTTTCTGGAGTTTCGCAACCTTTTGCTTAATCTCGTCCGCATCTAAATCTACCGGTTTTGATTTCTTAATTTGCTTAACTTTCTTAATTTTCTTAACTTCCTTTTCCTCTTCCCCGTCTTGTTCATCCTTTTCAGCTATTTTCTTGGCTCGCTCGATCGTTTCACCTTCGAATACCTCTGACAATTCATTAAATTTATATGCCTCTTTCGGGCGATTAATCTCCTGCTCAACTTTCTGTTCCACTCTATTGATATACTTATTTTTGGCCGCCTTACGAATCTCCTGCCGATGTTTGGCCGGACTTTTGTAATCTGAATTTTCCCAAATAGTTTCGCCACCAAATGATGAATCAAATATTTTTACTGGATTTAAAACGAATCGTGGTCCAATTTCAGCTAATGCACCATCCTCGCTAAGAATTTGGAAATTCCTAAACCAAATACGTTTATCGATATACGTAAATGTGTAAATGTGGTCGTAGAACGGTTGGCTTTTTGGATGATGGTTAGGCACTCCGAATATTTGAACGAGTAATTCCTTTAACAGTAATAAATGTGGCTGATCCTCAAAGGTCTTGTCAAAAGATAATAAAGGACGTGCTCCTCTTAAACAATTACCGGTTAATTTAAGTTCTCCCATCGTGTGAATATTTTCGACTAAAAATTTAGCGGACGGCCCGGTAGGAACATTGGAAATCCACATGTACAAATCACGTTTTCGCCGGCCCTCGAATAGCACCGCCTTATTACAGTGTTTCATCTCACACATTTCATTGATCACCGACAAGCTTTTGGTCCGTTCCATTTTACACTCTGCCCTATGATGAGGCATTAATACTTTTAAATCTTTCATTAAATGCCTATCACGGTAACTAATCCCGCGTGCCCCAAATACTAAAACACGTTGTTTATTTATCCATCTTGCCTAAAATTGATCGATATGATGATTACATACTGAAAAACTTGAATTGCAAAATATTTAGAGGTTATGTTCTCACCTTTTTCGGAATGGGTTCGTCAGAACTTCTAACTGGTGGCAATGGTACATTTTCCTTATCTTTGGGTACTATTTCTAGTATACTCTTCTGGAATTTCTTATTATTTTTCTTTATTTTACCCATTTTTCAATTAATCAGATTATGCACTACTAACTTGTATAATGGCTCACGTTTGACAAATAAACAAACGAATTGACATGTGCTCAGATATTACCCAAATACAGGAAATTGGGTATTAATATTGTCGGCGTAAAACTATTCGATTAGCTATCATATAAACGTCAAACTATAGAATTCATTGTTTTGATTTGTTCGAAAGGATTATTATTATTTTATCATTTTCAAAATGACAACGCGTCCGGCTCCGGATGACCATCGGCGCAAGTGGGACCGTGCCCAATATGAACGTATTGCACAAGATCGATTGCGAGCCAAAACTAAACCTGAAGAGGATGATGAATCTAAAGGTAAATAAAATTGAATCCCTTGAGCTACTTCCTATAGTGTTCTTCATTCTTTTTGCAGAGCCTATTAAACGAGAGCTTCTCAAGCGACGTGAATATAAAGTTGATTTAGAAGGTAAACTAGGAAAAAGTGTTGTGATCAATAAAACTACACCATCATCCCAATCGGGTGGTTACTATTGTAATGTATGCGACTGTATCGTTAAGGATTCAATCAACTTCTTGGATCACATAAATGGCAAAAAACATCAACGTAATCTGGGTATGTCCATGAAAGTTGAACGTAGTTCATTAGACCAAGTAAAACAACGATTCCAAATCAACAAAAAGAAAAAAGAAGAGAAAGACAAAGACTATGAACTGGAGACACGTTTGAAGGAGGCCAAAGAAGAGGAAGAACGCTACAAGGAACATAAAAAGGAGAAGAAGAAAGATCGTAAACGGAAACATGAGGATATTGATGGGGATGTGGTTGATGAGTCGTCCATGAATGAAATGGCTGCCATTATGGGGTTTGCTGGATTTGGAGGAGCCCGAAAGAATCATTAATTATCAATTGTATAACACTACAACTAACCTAAATTAAATTTCTAAACAAATGTAAATTAATTATAATTATGTATGTATAAAAAGGATATAATATTGTATCTATCTCTACGTCTATTCGGATTGACCCCCATTATAGACCCCTGTTAACTTTAAACTGACTTAAATAACAAAGTAACTTTGTGTATTTTAAATAGTTGTTTGATTTCAGTTAATGTAGGCGAGTACAGGCTCAAGTCCAACCTGGATTTTGTCCAAAATTGATATTTTAATGTAAATGTCCCAAATCGAGTTTCTGATAATCGCTTATGCCTCAATGAATGAACCGTCGAGAATGTACCAGCCAAGTCGAATATGGGCAGCAATAAATCATTAACCATTATCTCTAATCACCTCAGTTGCGCCGACAAATTATGATCAGAAACAATTCATAAAACTGGGGAAGAAACAGATTTGGCAAGTCTTCCGACATTTTAAAAGAATAGAAGTCAAAATCTTTTAGGCCAACTTTCAATAAAATTCGAATAAAACAGACCCTACTCCTACGTAATGGAGCAAATGATCTAGAGTGAAAGCATGAAAAATTCAGCAGGATATAATAAATCATAGACAGAACACAGAATCCATAATCTTAAAAGCTGGAAGGAAGAAACTTCAACGATCACGCAGAATATCGAAAATAACCAGCCTACAAAAGTTTATTCTTCAAGTTTGCCTCTGATCTATAAATTATAATTGGATTAGGTAATCGCAATTTTTGTAAAGGCATATTTTATTTTCAATAAAACTTTTAGTAGGAAGATACTAAAAATTTCAACAAAAAAATTAAGCGGAGTGGGAATAATTTTTTTCTTTTGGAAAAGTAGAGCGGTCCCACGGACCGCACAACGCTCTTTACGGGTTAACACCTGCCAAAAGAGCAGAACTGACAAGAAAATACACGAAAAACATTGACCAAAATTTGGTTAATTTTTGTTGTTGCTTTGACCAGCTGTTAACCAAAAACAATACCTAACTCATTGAACATATTGGCGATTATTATCTATGACCTTTGCTTTCGGCATTTTTCGGAAAGTTTCATAATTTCATCGGTGTAGAACTTCTGAGATTTATCGGTGAGAAACTTGGCCAAGTGATTGTCACAGTCCTTTTTTGAAGCTAACTTTAGATCATCAAGCGAGTTTTACAGAGATCGAAATAAATGGTAGTCAGAGAGTACAATAAGGACCGGGCTATACGATGGATGCACCAAAATTTCCTAGCCAAGCTCTCAATTTTTGACGGGTCAACAAAAATGTGTGTGGTGTCCGTGTCATGATGGAAGACAATAAGCTTTCTATTGATCAATTCTGGCCGTTTTTTTTAAATGCTTGTTGCAATCTGATTAATTGCTGACAGTAGAGATTAGAATCAATCGTTTGACCAGGTTCTAGAACCTCATGTGGTACGATTCCCTTCTAATCCCACCATATACCCAGCATAATTTTATGGGGCGTCAATCCTGGCTTTGAAGTCGTTCACCTTTCTTTGACAATGACCTTTTTCGAACGAAATTCTCGTATTTTACCATTTTTCATCGCCAGTAATGATTTCTTTTAAAAATGGGTTGATTTCGTTGGGTTTCAGTAGCAATTCGCTGATGGAAATTTGGTCAATCAAATCGTTGATCAATAATTTTTGCGGTTCCTTTTACATCTTAATCATAACATGATAGACAGGCTATTTCACGAATAAGGGATGAAGGGGGCTAAATTTTGCAACTCCCCCAAAAAACCATGAAAATGATTTACATGTACATCTTAATCATAACATGATAGACAGGCCATTTCACGAATAGGGGTTGTCAACAGGGAACGAAGTGGGCTGAATTTTGCAACTCTGACACTTCAAATTCGTAATCAGCGACCTAAACAACCAGGAAAATGATATGCATCTTGATTGTAATATTGCATACAGGCTGTTTCAGGAATAGGGGTTGTCAATAGGGGAAGAAGGGGTTAAATTTTGTAACTCTGACTTCAGGTTCAGATTCGTAATCAACGACCCAAAAAATCCATGAGTGCAGATATTTAGATACATACTTTACTTGAGATTTTCACTTTTGGCCAACTTTTATGGAATCCGCCGCACTGTGCAGCGTTCTAAATGTTAAAATTAAAAAAAAATTATATTCTTGGCTTTTACTTTGGACCATATTTCAATCCTATTCCAATAAGTTTACCATTTACCAAAGTAATACCCGGAGCCGGACCCCTGACATACTGCGATTTTATAAAACGGTAGTGAATTTTCGAGTTTAGTCGCAGTATGTCATTATATTGTCAACTTCGGTTTTAGCAGGCTAGTCGCATTATTTTGCATAGATTACTTGAACGAAAACTAATCCCTACATAGCCTGCCAATCAACTCAAATGAATTTGTGGTGGATTAGCTAATCTTGTTTCATTCACTAATCGCGCTTAGCTAACCCGTAGTCAATTTCGTTTTAACTAGTGTAGCGTATGAGAAGGAAAATATTTCTTCTCTTGAAACTTTAATTATTTTAAATGGTATTCATAATTAATTAAACGTGAATATTTGTACTGCTAAGTATTCTAGTTATTCGAAATTCAATCTGTAAATAATAAAAAATAAAATTAAGTGTTCGTGAACTCTTTGAAAAATACAAGATAAAGTAGGTCTGTTTTAACCTCACTTTTAAAAAATAGCACGTGGTAAATATGCTAAATGCGTTGGTACAGATGATACTACTTTTGGATGGATCAATAATTGTAATAAGTAATAACTAACATTGGTGGTATGTTACAAAAATTGCAATCGAACTGGCGATTCTAGAATAAAGTGAAAATAATAAAAAAAAAAAAAAAAAAATGTTACAAAGTTTTAACGTCTGATGGCGATTCTAGAATAAAGTGAAAATAATACAAAAAAAAAAAAAAAAATTATTACAAAGTTTTAACGTCTGATCAGCGATGAAATTACTAATGTACTTGAAATGAAAATACTATTGGCAAGGTAAAACAAATTTTCATATACTTAATCCTAAAAAAAAACTTTTCTTTATTAATACATATTGTAATTGTAAATTTAAAAATTGTGGAAAATTGTTCTCAAGATTAGACAAGGCTTGTTAAATAAATTTTTGGTTTAATTTATATCAAATTCTATAAAAATAAACTACTAGTGTAACTGTATCAAATTCTACAACAAAACTAAAAACAATTCTAAACATATCAAAATTATATGAAGAATTGAATAATGATTCATTGTTTTCAAACTCGATAATAAATCATTTTTAAATTCGGGACAAAGCAATTAAATATTCATGTTCAACGACGACAATTATTATTATTATTGTAGGGTCATGTGGGCGTTAAGCCACCTCGCATTGTGACCTAAAAGATCTTTTGTGCCTGGAACCTGGGGGTCTACTATGTATTCGGATCGGAAAGTAATTTTTTTCGGAATTCAGAAATTTGTATAGAAAGAACGAAGGAAAAATTGAATTGGTTTCATATTAAAATTACACTATCCGATCGTCTTTACTTTCTGATCCGAATACGTAGTAGACCTCCTGCTCAATGATCCGTCCAGTCAATATTCAGGCTCTTAATGAACCTAACAATACTGCCGACCGGTATGTGATACATAGGTACTATCTGGGCTAATTACTCTCCCTCCTAGATGTTGTAGTATTTGACGGAAAATGGCTGGGCAATAACACAGTACATGTACCCCTGATTCCGCTTCCAGGTCGCAGAAGCGGCATCCGTCTGTCGTACTTAGGCCCATTTTCTTAAGGTGATACCTTAAGGGGATGTGACCTGTGAAGAAGCCAGTAAGCAGCCTTAACTCAGGTTTCCTAAGTACAAGACACTTCTTAACCCTGACTGACGAAGCCGAAATAAATTTCTTCGCCTGTCGCAAACCCGGAATTCTGCGCTAATAGGAGGACTTTTGCACATCCTCCCAGCGTTTTACCGCTGCCCTAAGGTGCCCCTTAATGACACCGTGCCGCAGAAGGGCTCCGGTCCAATGAATGGAGAAGCAGAACCCTCGTGGGTGAGGCCATCATCTGCCTCATTTCCCATAATTCCAGTATGACCTGGTACCCAAATAAGTGTTACCTTACATAGTTAGTTAGACAAAAATGGGTTATGTAATGAAAATTGCATTACATGTAGGTCCAGTGCTAGCTTCCATCACATAATAATACTAACCTTGCATTAAAAGAGGTTTTAATGCACAGTGCATTAATTTGTGTAACAGCAATTACATTAAATTTTAGTGCAACATTCCATTAGAATATAAAGCAAATTGTAAAAGAACCGTCAAGCAACTACATTAAAATTTATCAAAGACTGCATTAATAAAATATTTTAGAAGTATTATTTTAAAGCAAGTTACATTAAAAGTTCTATAACTTTAGGCACGATTTTTTGTTTTTTATTCCTCTTAATAAAATCTGGTTAGTGTGGTTTTTCTGGTGTTGGTCTTTGTTTTTGGCGCTTTGAGGGTCGAGATCTCAGAGAATCCAACTTTTTTGCAGTTTAACTGTAACTTAATAAAAGTCGGTTTGAGTTAGTTAATTTTATATCAATAACTCAAAACACGTGCTTAAATTTATAATTCATATATACACAGATTGAAGTCCGCTTGTTTTAGCGAATTTTATGTTGCTATATTTTTTTAATTTGAGCAGGTTACTTTAAAATGTTTAATAGTATTAATAAAAATAACATTTAATGCATGCAAATCCTGCTTTAGAAATCTTCACAATTGCATTAAAATTCATTTTAATGCAATCATTACTTTACAATTTAATAATAACTGCTTTATATGAGTCGTATAATGCAAGGTTTGTATTAAAAATTAAAGTTATTTTTTCAACTGTATATTTGAGTTTGCCAAATGTTTAATAACCTTCAGATAGTCCCATACCAGCCTTGACTCAACGGAAAAAAAACTAAAAGTCTTTAAGGCAGATTGGCTGTCTCATACAATATATACCTTTGCATCGTTTAGGCGTTTTACAATACCTATCCTAGCGTAAAGTTCTATAGCATGTACTTCTGCATGAAAGACGGTAGTGTTGTTACCCAAGGACTTCGAGAGGGCAGTCCCGTTCCCGTGAATTCCTACCCCCGCCCTGTCTTCCGTTTTTGATCCATATATAAACCATACCATTCATTGACCCCCGCTCAAAGGATGGTCCCCCTGTTCTTCACAAATCCCGGTTAGGTAACCTAACACAAAATGGTTTGTGGAAGCCCAGTTTAGCTGACTTACAGTCAGAAGGCATTCCTATGGTAGGGTCTGTCGTCTGTCTGAAATTCCCGGAGGATTTCTAGATGGCCCACCATATTACCCGGTTTGATATTTCCCTCCGCCTGCATCTTAAGGGCCATAATAGCAGCCTCCTTTTTAACATGCAGATGCAACGGAGTTAGTCCTAGGAGTGACATACTATTGCCACAAGTGAACAGTTGAGTTACAAGAAAACCAACAACCTATTCGCAAAATTTCAAATGAATTATGAGCTTTGTTTTGCGACTCTAATCGTTCTTAACATGGCTCCTTTAATAATTCGCTTTTACGATCCTTCTTAATGTTTCACTTCGATTGTTGCACATATTGATCAAGTTTTATAGGCGTTTGCGGCTTGCGGTCTTATAGATATTATATGCATCCGATGATGGTAATCGAATTTTTGTTTTTGATATAGTTGATTCTGGATTAGCCAATCTCAATCATGTAAATCAATTGGATTCTGCCATTAGGCAGAAGAATATTGTACAAAATATATGCAAACGGTAATATTAATATACTATTGGTATGAACGTTGAGATGGAGACCTAACCGTTTTCTATGCTTTGCCGTCGTCGCCACAATAACGATTGGCGACATTAAAATTTGCCTAAATTTGTCGAAGTCGCAAAGATTTTAAGATCTGTGGATGGGAAATCTTTATTTAAACGAATTTTCGGGTGTATCGTTGATATTCACAACTTACGTGTTATAATCGTACTCCATAAATTTTCATCCACATGTTAAATAAACAAACAAAAAATAAAAAACAGCATATTTTCCAACATAAATAAAGATTTGTTTTTATTATTATTTAGAATTAATAATTTAATTATTTTATTATTGTATATTTTTCTTTAATTTTTCTGTTATAATTAATAAAGTTTAAATTTCCTTTACAATTTTACATTTATGACATATATGTACGTAATGTATTTATCATTGTTTTTTTATGTAAATTTTTAACACTTTTGTGTCAAGATTCTTACAAAATGTTAAAAATAAAAATTTGAAGATAATTTTTGTCAAAATTAAAAAGTCGGCACTTTTTTTTTTTAATTTATAAATATGTAAATATTTTTAAAATTATTAAATATTTTTTGTTTTTATATTAAGCAAATATAATAAATAGGGAAAGTTAATTAAAAAAAAATAGATTTATTATAAAAAATGGTTCCCAGATACATATATATTTTTTGTTTTGTATTGAATTTGTGTCTATAGTCGTGATATGTAAAAATATTTTCTTTTTGTTTAATAAATAAATTAAATATATTGTATTTATATGATATTGAAACTTCAAACACAACAAAAATAAAAAAAATTGTTATTTTAATTAAAATGAAAAAAAAAAAAAAAAATTGTTAATTATTTATAGTGTTTGTTAAATTCACAAAAGTTCGAATAAAAACGATTTTTTTTTGCTGACAGTTTCAAACTGTGCACATTTTCTTTAAATTTAATTATTTAATTAGCTTTTAATATTATAAGTTAATAATTTATATTTAGTGTTATAGAGTGAATTTAATTTTTAAAATTTCTATTAATTAAATTCACGTCATTTTATTTAATAATATTACATTTATATTATATAATAATTTAATTATTTAACTTTTTTTTTTGTTTGTTTTATATTTATAATATTAATTAAATTTAAAATTAACGGTTTTAAGATATGTCCAGCATATCTTTAAATTAATTAATACTTCTGTTTGAAATATTAATTGAATTTATTTTTTAACATTTAAAATTTTTAATTTTAGACCCACATTTTATAATTAAATTTGTTGTTAAATTTATCTACGTATTTATATATAAACAAAATATAATTATTATAATTTTTTTTTTTATATGTTTTTCAAAAATAAAAGTTGCTAATTTAGTTAATTATTGCAGAGTTAAGTTGTACCGGATGATGTACACAATTTATATTTAGGAAATCTTTTACAATAAATAGAATCATGGAAGCCTTACAAATTATTGTTTTTATATAAAGTCTGGTGATCGTACACCAATTATTTTATTCCTTAACTACTTTGATACAAGACGTCAGTAAATATTTCTTTTTTTGAGCAGACGCCTTTTTAACCGTCAATCATTCGGGCAACCGATTTGGATTTTCGGATCCCTTCGATTGCTGTAGCAATGTGATCTGTTTAGCTTTTATATCGTGCAGTGTATGAATATCCTGTTGTTCGAATAATTTCCATTGACTGTAGTTATGGTTCATGTACTGCATTAGTTCAGGCATTTCAATGAAATCTGAGCGGATGAAACGTTTATTTAATAAAGTCATTTAATCATATTATTTCGGGTCTACTTACTGTCCCATGCTTGTAACATATCCATGATGATGAATTCAATGAAACCAATTTGACTTTTTGATATGCTACACGTGGCTCGGTCAAACATTGGCATTACTATTGGTAACATTCGTTTCTTCTCTTCATCCGTTTGCGTAAAATATTCCTCAGCAATACGTCTAGCCCATTCCACACAGTATATGAGAGGCCGAGCCGGGTTACTAACGTCAGCGCATTTTATTAACATTCGCCGAATTAGACGGTTATTTTCATCCGTGTCTACGTATATTGCCTATTTAAGGAGAAATAATTGTTAAAACCGTTTCGTAGAACAGTTTCTTAAAACTACAAATATACTTACATCCCTAGGATCACCATCCGGCGAGAATACACTCACAAACTTAGCCAAATGCTCAAAATGTCTTGTCATTTCAGTTGCTAAAATCATATCGATTATAATTGAACGTGAACTCTTGTAATTATCCTTCTCCAAATTCTTAAATATATTGATTTTGTCATCAGCTGAAAATGAAAATAAAAATATAGATTGATGGACGATATTAAAAATTAATGCAATAACACAACGGCATACCCAAAGTTAATTTAAATGTAGTTGCAGCATGATGTGATTCTAGTACACTGCTATCGTTATACAAAATTGCTAATATATTATCCGAGTTACATAAAAATGCTGATGATCGCCCCGGATGATCAATGTCATGTGTTGCAGCCGCTATTAGCACCGAAGCATCATCGATACTTTCCAAACTATGCCCTTTTTTTGACAATTGTTGTAAAAATACTGCTGTTGCCTGTTTATAAAATATGTTTCAAGTTTAGTCGGTTAATCAAAAAGAATGAAACTTTTATTTTTTTACTACTTTATAGTTTATGTACTAAATATAGAGATAATGTTTAAAGTTTTATTTGCTGTAGTATTTTTTTTTTATATTATACCTGCATAACATCAGCTGCATGTGTACTATTGTGATACGTATTAGCTGAATGATAATGTGCTTCCATAACGATAAGCCATGATTTAGTTGTTGTTTCATCAATGTTAAACGTATCATAGAAATTAAAACGGCGAAACAGTTCTAATCCTATATAGAGTAATGGACGTTTTTCAGTTATTTCCTCTAGCCTAAATATATCGAAATCCCATTCTAATGATTTTTCTAGTAAATCGGCTAATTGTGATGAACCCTGTACAAAATGAAATAAATAGAAAACACAATATATAATGCAAGTATATGGAGGAATTGTATGTAGGTGGTAGGTGCCATTATTAACAAAAAGCTTTTTTTACTATACCAGGTAGCGTAATTTAATGGGATTTAACGGAAGTCATAAAGTAACATAGTTTTGTGAATAATATTAATAATGAAATATGAATGCAGCTAAAAAATATATACCATGAGCTTTTATTTAAAGCATATTAACTTTAATATTTTTACGACTAACAACAGTCGATGGAGACACTCGTATGTACAATATTTTTCATTCAATTAAATAAAATATTTTATATTTTTTGATCGTATTTATAGATATTATAGTATTAAGCTGTTCGGTAATAAATTTTTTGAAATTATACGAACGTACATATTTACATTTATGTGTAAGGTAAGTGAGCTATCTGCGAAGAAGAAACCAGACTGTTTTAAATCTTTTTGAAAAAGTAATTCAAATCTTCAACTTTCCGAATATCAAAAATGACAACTTTCTCGTAAGAGATTAAACCACTAGTTTTAATTTATTAAAATATAACGCAAAAATTATTTTTCATAAGATTTATCGAATTCAAAATTTTTAACAATTTTTGATTCTACGGATTTTTTTTAAACTCTTCTCTATCTTTGTCAAAATTAAAATTAAACAGGTTGCATTTGAAAGGAGGGGCATTGTTGAAACTAAAAAAGTTACGTGTAACACTTATTTGAAGTAAAAGCCCAAGAATGCGAAGTGTTATAACCCCGGTAAACCACAAGGTGATTATTCGCATATAAATTAGTTTTTGTTTTTAATTTCGTCCGTTTTTAAATCGTCCTCCTAAATTGAAACAAAGAAATAAAATAAATTCACGAAGTTTTTTAATACAGCCCACCGTAATAGTGTAGTCCTTCGAGCCGGACGTTAGAGATACATAAAATTAAAAGTTATTATGTTAAATCGAAACAAAACACTATTATTGGGCTATGTTCTGGGTTTTAAACTTCTGCGGGTGTCCGAGGAAATATATTACATTGTTCTAGTTTTTTAGATAATATTCATTCAGATTGCTAAGTTTAATAGCGGCAATTCCGGAAGAACCAGAAATTTTATTTAAGAAAGTGAATTCTAGCCCAAATGATACGGCCCAAAAAAATCTTCAGGACGTCATTTAACCTATTTTAAATTAGGTCCTATTTATAGAATCGGCTTAAGATCTACTAATCCATCGACAAATGTGTTTGTTCCATTTGACGCTAGAGGTGAAGAAAATTGTCTGGATTGGCTGTGAATGGAAAACCAAAATTGGCAAATCTAATTTTTGATTTATGGTATCGACCAAATTACCATTTGTAAGAGTGGTATTCCAAAATATTTCTTGCCGTTGGGCTTTTGTTGTAGCCCAACCTTATGGCCGAAAAATTCTGCAGACCATGAAATAATAAATTTTTTATTAGGAAATATTTATAGGATCTACAAAATATTAGGTAACAAATTTCACTAAAATCCATCAATAAATGTGCTTGTTCCATTTAATGCTGGAGACTGAGGAGATAGAGTCTGAATTAGCTTGTCACTGGTTCTTAAAAAATCCGACCCCAGAAGATAATATGGCTAAAGAAGTTCTCAGAGCAGGAATTAGTCAATTTTATAGTAGGAACTACTTAAAGAATCGATTTCACATCTCAAGCCTCAGTTATACAATTTTATTAAAATCCACCCACAAACATACTACGTAACGTGGATTGGTTGTTTATGTGAAAAATGTGTTTGGTGAAACAATTGTTTGGTAAATGGTACCGACCATAATATCATTAGTGGTGTTTCACAATATTTATTGAATTTGGCTCTTATTTTATTTAAGAAATCTGATCATATGATCTAATAAATTTTCCAGAGAGTGAATAATTCAGTTTTATATAAGGAACTATACTTATAGAATCGGCTTAATTACTCAGATATAAAATTTCATTAAAACGTGAGTGTTCCATTTGGTGCTGGAAAGTAGTAAAGGCTGGATTGGTTACGTATCTAAAAACAAATTTCTCTTTGACAAATCTAATTTTTTGTTTTCAGGTTTTTTTTGTGGGCCAAAGTATCTTTAGTAGTGTCCCGCAATATTTGTTGAATTCTGGCCTTGTTTTAGTTAAGAAACTACATCCCTGCCGCAAATTAAACTTCTGCTATTACGCACCAAATCCGATGAAATTTCGAATGTGACTTAGTTAACATATTTGTTGATGAATTAGTTGCAACACATCCAAATGGTGAAACAAGATAGCGAATTTAATACTTTTCTAGAAGAGGTTTCGCCACATTTCTGGTCTGTAGCCAGTGGATAAACGGAATACTAAAGGTGGAAAGAGAAAGAAATATTTGCCCTGCAATTGTCGTATAGGCCAAAAATGCTGCCGAAAAAAATCGCTACCCACATTTGATGGCAATCCAGAAGAATAGTTGGGATGAGCAATTGCAAATATTGAATTTTCATCACGCGGTTTTGGATTGGCCTGCGAAACACTCATGGCAAAATATTTCCATTCAATTTCATCCAAGCAATTTCCATTCAATGAAAACATAAATAGGAGAAAATATTAAAATCTTTACATCGCAGAAGTGGTGCTTTGAAGTATCAAAATGAGTCGTCCAAATGAGAGTTACCAAATAAAAGCCCCAGTGCAATGAGTAATAATCGTCGGAATATGTTAACATTTGTATCCTCTTCGGATACCAAGAAAATGTTATCACATTATTTATGCCATTGGTCACATATGTTGATGGTATAAATAAGTGAGCAATTTATAAAAATGGGTCCTTAGGATAAATATTACCAAGTCAACTAGATTTATGTATTAATGGCCTAAAGGGCTGACATAAATCCATTATGGGTAGAACATCTCCATGTGCCAACGAAAGCACAATATTATGCTGCATTTAAAACTGATCCCATCATCTAGAAGCCAACAACAATTAAATGTCAATTACTTTGATCCCCGATTTCAACACACTATCATTGATACATGACAACGTCGGAATATCGACTGGTGACCTGAATCATTCCAAAATAGGCGTTAAAGAAAAATTGACAACCAAATTTATTATCATCATCATTATATCATTTCTAAAATGGAAATTACCAGCAAATATTAAACTGGTTGATCCGGGAAACAATGTTTCTGGTTCAATAGATTTGAGTAGATACTAAATAATGGAACAATTGAGTTAAAAGCAACTTGCCGATATTACAAGGGTTCGGTTTTCGGCTGGGTGGTGGCTGGATGATTGAAAGACAAAAGGTGCACAGAGCTTCTTCCTTGGCACAAGTGAATCGCAGAGTGCATTGCTTACAAATATATTGGGTAATCGAACAGAAGGAATGTCAGAGAATATTTGAAGAATTATTTGAACAAGCCAAAAATGAACGAATCACGGTGAAGCTGCTTTTAAAACCTATTTTCATCAGTAGGCGAATCGAAAACTCAGGCGCTGAAACATTTTGGGTAGTTGGGGTCAAAATCCCAGTAAAACAATTAAAACAGAAGTGAAATTCAACAACGTGGGATTTAGGGAGTGGTCGGTTAAATTTTAACGTACCTACTAAAGATCAAACCTTTACTACTACAAAACGAGAACTACCGTCAGTTATAGCGAAAATAATGAAATATTAAATAAGTATAATTTGCAGTAAGTCTCGGGTAGCTTCATTACGCAAAACAATAATTCTACGACATTATTATACTAGCATAATTAATGCAAAAGATAATTGATTCATTGGACCTTCATACAGTAAATGGACACTCATGAATTAAAACACCTTCACATAAATTAAAAATTTATGAATCACATTGAATAAGTAAAACCCAGGATACAATTTCATGATATGGTGGCATGCCGACACCAAGAACAACCCAGGAGTGGGGTCTCGAACCTTATAATTGTCTACCCTGCTGAATCTAGCCTTTCTGGCTATCATTATTGTAATATTTTACAATATAAAGTTTGTGAATGTCCTCCTGCTGATAAGTATCTTACTAGCTGACTTAAAGGACTGTGTAATTTTGTTTCATGAGCCACTGTTTTTGAAAAACGCTGATGAAACTTGGACATTAAAATTGATTTTGCCATGAACAACCCATCGTGCGTTAACAACAGGAAACGTTGCGTTCGTTTTAACAAAACAACAGTTCTATGTTGAGACTTGTTCGTGTAGTTGGTTTTGAAAATGTTGACTAAGAATCTTTCAAACCAATAACTTTTCACTTGACCTCAATATGTTAAAATCAGGCACCCAGTTGGAAAAATCAAATTGTTGATAGGTATATTACACTCCATACATCGAACGCAATAAGCTCGCATATGTATATTTCAATTTGAAACTAAAGATTCTTTCTATTTAAAATTTATATTAAAATTTTGAAGTTATAGAAGCTTCAGAAGAAATGTATAGGGGTTTCCGTGCAGTTTAGTAGAAATTAACTTAACTAGATAGCGTTGTAGTCAGTTATGTTATCCCTTCAATAAATAATAAAATAACCAATCATGTCATGTAAAGGGTTATCAAAAGCACAATTTAATTAATATTTTTATTTGCACGGAATCAGTATATTGGAAATTTTGTGGGATGCTTAATAAAATTCAATTTTTTTTTCGAATAGCATTTTAAAAAGGGCGATCTTGGCCTACATATTAATAACTGAAAATATAAATCCTTTTGCTATAGAAACACCCAAAATAATCTATACATATACTGAAGAGAAATCACGAAAATATTTCATCTACCATAACATACGTTCATATACGTTCAAATATAATTTAATTTTCTCTGTAAAACACACATTATTACAGAAATTTAATTAAAAATTAAAAAAAAAATCATTCAAATAAAATTAAAAGTTTATTTTATGGTGTATAATGTTAAAAAAATTATTTATACACCCTAGCGGTTTCCATCCCTAATTATAAAAGTTAAAATAAAAAAAAAATGCTTAAAGCGTTTTTAAAAATTAATTAATAAATTTATTTGGTTTTCGTTGAGTTTTGTGTCGAAATAGATATCGATTATATAAATTACATTTATAAGCAAATAATGTTGGATTTTTTAAAGCAGATCTACCTAAATGGCGTAGACATATTACAGCCACTTAAACCAAAAATATAATTTATATTCAGTTTTGCAAGCTTTAGAGTACTTTAGTTGAGCGTTAGACCATTACTGTATGTGCATAAATGCTTTACTATATATAAGTGCTTTTAATTTTAATTAAAGATTTTGCTGACATCGCATAAATTTTAATAAAACTATTTTTAAGTATCTTCTCTTGAAATAGACTTCAAAAATTACTAGTTTTGACTTTGCAAAAAGCTTTTCACAAGACAAACTTTGAGAAAAAAAATATTTTACTATGTAACTAAAGTTTATGTGAAGACAATAGATAAAAAAAAAATATTTTGTGTTTACCTTCAATTTAACAGGAGTAATTGACGATGTTCTAATATTACCTCGGATTATTGAATCGTTTGAGCTTCGTCGCGATGATATCAAATTTGGCCCTCCTTGCTGTAATCATATATTTAAATAATTAATTTTATTATAAGAAAAAAAAAATTGCTTAATACTACCATTAGTAGAGCTCCAATTAAATCTGCAGCCGTTGAATCATCCATTTTGATCTCCTTCATTTGTGGACTGTATAGACCTTCACGTTTCAAAAATTCCATAACCTTATCTAATAATCGAGCTTCGTCCGGTGAACAATTTTCTTGTACTTGACTCAATATGGTCACAATTTTGGTGATTGGTGCCTCCAACGGTAATGACGATAGTTTAGCCAAACTGGTGCGGCGCAAACCATCGGACGTGATCGAACGAACATCAAAACTACCACGCCTTATGGAATGCAATGAACCGCGTGGCGCTTCTTTCGTTGGTTGTATTGTCGCAAGTGTTTGCTCATTTTGGCCCGGCAAATCAATTGAAATTACTAAATGGGTTGGATTACGTCCAATACATATTACAGGTGTGACACGGACATGCATTGAAACAATTTCAAGATTTTTCTTTTTTATCGGTATTACGCCATCAAATTCGCGATGACGATTTGTTTGCATTGTTATTGGTGTGACATCCGCATTTAGTAATTCGGATAGTGGTCGACCAACAATTTCATCCGATTTTATGTTTAGCATACGTTCGGTTGCCTTGTTCGCGTATTGTGTCCGTAGCAGATCATCGGTTATAATCATTGGATCGCGAGATCGATGTAAAGCTGTGTACAGGGCCTGCAATATTTTATATTTACATATAGCTTTGTGTTAATTATTTTATACATGCATTTAGTAAAAAGCTAGGCGTTCCCCTCCCTTTTTATAATTACAAATTAAAAAGAAAATTTACAAAACCTACCTGTTGCGTTGAAATAACATTTTGTGGTCTAACTAATGAATGCTGAATTTGCCGTAATTCCGAGCAACATATTGATACGTGAGGTGATTCAATTAAACACTGAACATATACAAATAAACAAAAAAATTAATTAAATTTTTTTATACAAAAAAATGTAAAAACAAACTATTCTGTATATTTACTCTATTATATCCAGCATCTAATAATGATAAAACCGTTGTATCATCTTTTTCGAATGTGCTAAAAATACAACAAAAAAAAAAACATAAAAAATAAAATAAATGGAAAGTGTTTTTTTTCTAATTTAATTAAATAATAAATGGAATTTTAAAAATTTAATTATGGTTATTATTTATGTAAAAAAAAATTTTGTTTGTAGATAGTACCAAAGTACGTAGAGAAGCAAATTGTATTCGTCTAAGTAAGACTTATATATGTAGATAGAATTATAAATTATTTCCACAATGATAGAGTTTAAAGTTTTTTTTATCTAGGGTTAATTAAGAGCAGGGGAATGTTGTAACTTTATGTTACAAAAATGTTGCTGTAAATTATAATAAAAGAAAAAGTTAAATATTTTCGTGCATCGGTTAATGTTGCATGTGTATGTAGGTTAAGTAATTGTTAAACTTAAAAGTACCCTCAAAATTGAATTCCCAAAAATTTTATATACAATATATTTAGGGAAAAACCATATTTGATAGTAAAAACGTACCTCGTCCGTCGATTGAATACTGACTGCTGGCGTATTGTAGAAGAGTCCTCCAGAGCCAAGGTTAGTTCTGGAAGTGTAAAATTTACTGACCTCCAGGAAAAAACTTTCCTGAAAGGCATAAGAATGTTAGTTTTTGTGTTAGAGGCAAAAGCTATTGGCCGTCTATTAAATTTATAGTGTCGATTAGGTCGGTTATATTTGGCCTAGAATTTTATTCTGGCAAGTAGGAAAATCAAACGTCAATTAAGGCTGCGTACCAATAGTCGTGTAAATTGCTCTTTTAGCAGTGTACAGGGTAAATTGAAATGCTGTACTAAAAAGTTGGGTAAAATATGAGAAATTTTTTTTCATAATCCAGGTGAGTGTAAACGACAATTTTTTTATATTTTATTTTTAAATAACCCTTATTTGTAATAAATAATTATAAAATTGTGCTAGTTTTTTATTATAGGTAAACCGCTATTTAATTATCGGTGGCAATGGAAAATCCAAAAAGACGTATTCGGAACGATGTACGTAGTATAATGATTGTGTTATTCTAAACAGAGGTTAAATAAATTTATTTTATTATTTCAGGGATATCAGAAGAAGAAAAAAATTTGCTGCAGACCCGAATACGGCTTGATTGTGAATTTCAATCAAAAAATGCAAATTCACGACAATATTGGGAGTAAGTTCATGAAGTATGAAAAATAAATGCTTTTTACATGTGTTCAAATAATAAACGTTTAATTTTGCTAGGAAAGTAATGAAGGAACCCGGGAAAAAGAAAACCTAACAAAGTGGCACGCAAAAATGGCAAAACATGCTAAAGAAATACAAAGTAAATGATGCAACCGCCGTCGAGAATTTCAACGGAGAGCGGACATCTATTACCCACTCAATGGGAGCTGTTTGATGAGCTCCATGATTTTTTAAGGACGAAGCGAAATCGGTATACCGAAGAAACTATTTCACCGGGCTCATCAAACAGTTCCTTTCCCCGAAATAGTTCTCCGATGCCCGATTGCACGGAAATCTCATCAGAGTCTGATGATGTGCAAGTAGCGGGCGCTAATTCGGGAAATACCACCAAAACGCAATCAAAAAGCAGTGAATTGCTAGAGGTTTTGCAGGAGACTTCCGAAGAAGTTAAAAAAAAAGTGCCAGCAACCTAGAGAAATTGGTTTCTTTTGCAACAAAACAAATGTTTCCCGATGCTGAACTCCCAGAGTTGAAATAGGTGATGATGTCTAGTTGGAAAAGATTATGATGGAGTCTTATTATTTATTTTATTTTGAATGCATTTTATAATATAATTATTTGTTTAAAAATCATAAAGATGTAGTTTTATATTTTTGAACATATTTTCGCGAAATGCAATCGCGTTTGTGTAATCTCGAGAATTGGACTCACTCTCAGTAGCTTCTACTACCCCAAAATCGGTAAAATCATCCGATGACAAACAAATGTTATGCATTATGCAACACGCACAGACAACTTGTACACACCGTTTAATTTCGAGTTCCAATGTTTTAAAAAAAATTACACGCCACCTGGTCTTCATCATCCCGAACATTTGCTCGATGGTAATACGTGCTCTCGAATGAGCATGATTAAAGCGCGCCTGCAAACCCGTTAGATTATGACCCTTGTAAGGAGTCAAAATTGCGATAGGGCGTATCATGCATTTATATTCCGCATCACCTACAAAAAATTACCTGGAGGAGGAAATTTTGCCGATTTGTACAGGTTACTGTATCCTGAATAACCCACACACATATTTATAATTTTATGGTCGGGATCGAAAATTGCTTTTAATTGGATTGAATAATCAAGATTTCTGTTGATATACTGATCGCGTTGATTTACCGGACATTTTACTTTAATATGAAATCCGTCAATAGCACCTACAGCTTTGTTGAACACCTGCGTATGTGCCTTTCTAGCGAATTTGGTGCCAATTTCATCAAACTTTGAACTTGCTGGTGGTTTCTGCAGTCGAACGACAGTTTCTCTAAAAAATCAAATATTTGTGGATATTTTTCACAGTATTTTTTGGCATGTCAATTGTTTTCGATATCGCACTGTAACTGGTACCAGAGGCCAGCCAAAACAGGAATACAATCATTCCTACTTCTCTATCCCAAATTCCCAACCGTGGGTTTTATTAGGAATTAGCTCAGTCAATTTACGAAACGATTGCGGCGTAATTCTTATATTAGCCTTAGTTTCGTTAAAATCACCATTTAAAATTTTGGCAATAATGGGTGGCATTTATGCAGTAGTGCATCTCGACGGTTCTCACCTGCAAATCCCAAAATAAACACCAAATTTTAACTCTTTTATAGAATACACAGAACTTGCCTTGCGTGAATTACAAAACTCATTTAAAATTACGAAAGACAATCCAAAATAATTGACATTTGACGTTTCGTTTTACCTAATAACCAGCGATTTTAATCCTTAAAACTATAATTTGTATCTATCAAACCATTTTTACTTCTAGAGAATTGGTACGCCAATTGAGGTAAATGTGTACAAAAATTGAAATTTACTGTACTAAATGATTTGCCCGACTATTGGTACGCAGCCTAAAAATACAGATTGGTAATTTCTAAAAGCCATCTATTTTTAACATATTATTTGTTAATTAAGGGGCAGATACTCGAATGCCCTACCAAGCAAGCAAATTTCATATGGGAAAATATTTACAAACCAATTTGTATCGTTCATTGCATTGGCTTGCTCATTTTATTTGCGGATTACAAAATTTATTAGTAACTTGATTTGCTAGACTATCGATTATTTAGTATGTACCTCTAAATTCATAAGCCTCAAATGGTTTTGGTTCTTTTCGAGGTTGTACTATATAGGATGAAATATAAGATAAAATCTGACATTTAAATATCAACTGTGTAATGGTGCAACCAAATGTGCAGAATTTTTGCACACAACATTGATAGTATGTGCTACAAACAATTTATGCAGCATGCAAGTCGTTATATTTTTTAAAACGTTATAATTTTTTTTTTTATGAATATAATATTGTCACGGATTAAATTAATATTTATCTATTAATTTGGCAAATTTTCAAATTTTTTTTTAAAAATTATCAACAAAAAAATAAAAATAAAAATTATTGTGTGGCCTACCGCGACATAGCAAAATTATAAAAATATAGGCGGCGAAAATAGATGTGCAGAATTTTTGCAGCTGATGTAAGTGGATCTTAAATTAGAATACACTATTTTACCTGGAATATAATACATGTATTCTGCGTGTTGTCCCTATTTCTAATTTATGCGTATCAGTAAGTAGGCTACATTTCTTGAAAAAAAAAAAGAAAAACACAACAAATCTAGTACGATTTTTATACGTTTAGATTAGATTTTTTAGGTGCAGATGGAAGACCAGAAAAGCGGTATTTTGTACATACAAATTTGAACATTTCCGCATTTGATCAATTAAATCAGTGCTTCTCAAACTTTTTCATACTGCGGCCCCCGAAATCACAGAAATGAAATCCTGGGCCCCCAAAAATGTTATTCAATAATAATGAATTTACAGCTAAGCATTTTTGGCATTCTTGTTCAAGGATCTCAGATGTCCCGCGCAGCTGGAATACTATCAATTGTAATTCATATCCGTATTCCGCAATTTAAAAAAAATATTCTATCAACCCAAAATATTCTTTCAGCTTCATCTTCATCCGATTTGCAAGATTAAAAAATTCTTTTACGCAAAAATTGTAGAATTCCAAAAAAATATTAAACATTTTGAAAAACTTTAAAAGATTCGGCATAAGGAACTATTAGAAATCTCTGTAAAAACTCCGGTAATAAATATTTTAACGACATATGAGTGGAGACCCCGTGGCACAGTTGTTAGCATGCTTGCTTCAAGCTCCGGAGGTCCCGGGGTCGATTCCCGGCGGGTGATTAAAAATCACGGCTGGTTAATGTAAGTATCAATGAATAATTCACTCATTATCCGTTGAAAAAAATGATTACGAAACTTCACAATGAAGCGGTCAAATCCCTCTATGGGATGTAGCGCCAGCGAAAAAAAAAAATATGAGTGGAGCGGAACAGATAACAAAATGACTAACTAAGGTTAAAGCTAAACAGTTTTGAGCTGACGATTCTCCGGTTACTCCGATCCGAATTTGCTAGGGTCAAATGGTTTTTACTTAGGTATTTAAGACCAAATTGGGATTTAGTTCTTCTGAATTATCGAAATATGAAAATTCTGGAATACTTGAAACATTAAAAAGTAAAAGAAAATTTTAGTTAGCAATTTTATATCAAAAATTTGAAATTTTATTTATGACTAGTTTCTTCTCAGTTGATGATAGTAGTTCAGTTTTGCTTGGTTCCAGGCATCCGAAAATTACCGAACTTTTGAATTACCGGTTTTCGGTAATTTTTAATTGTAGATAATATCCGTAATTTACCAAAAAATTTTCAGAATTTTCCATTATTTGTATTAGTGATTTTATGCACAAACTTTGGTTCTTCATTTTTAGAAAATTGACCGACTCCTTTTTTATTAATGTCTTCATACGCCAGAAATAAAAATAAACATTTAATTTAAATTTTTCAAAAAACAACCATATGATCTCAAACAAAACTTATCAATAGATAGTGGAATTGATATACACATCAGATATCTTACAAAAACCATTAACCCATACAGATTCAGACATTTATGTGCAAGGAAATTGTACGGTTTATTAGAGATATTAAGGTGAGGTTTTAATGCTCCCTGGCAACAGATCCACTACTCCCTAGGGGGTCGCGGCTCACATTTTGAGATGCACTGAATTAAATTACGTTTCGTACCAGTTAAATTAATTGCAGAAGCTTTTTCTGTCGTTGCAACTCGCCTAAAATTGCCTATACCGTGACTGTCATGGCAGTATATTAGATTAGCCAACAAACCAATGTCACAGAACGCGGTTTTTATATGGTGAAACATTGACTCATTTGTTTGACCTTGGTTTGGCGAAGATAAGCTTTTCAGTGATAAGTTGTAGTTCAGTGGCTGAAAATTCAAAATTAATATGTAAAATATACGGTAAGAGCAAAAATTTCTTGATCCACGTAATGTCCCTTCTGGTTTTTTATTATTCTATCGAATGTTGAGTCTCACGACAGGACATTTTTGGAAGCTAAATTGGGTCGCTGTTGGATGTTCAAATATCATATAGTATTCTAACCAAAATCTTGAATAAAATAATATTACTAATGGAACCGTCAGTAGTTTCGTTTATAATTAAGAATGCTGGTTTTAAAACCGGTATCTCGGTTTTGGAAAAACGGAATACCGAAATATCGGTGTTGGGGTTTTATAAAAAAAACTGCAATCCTTAAGTGGCGAAAAATTAACGTCACTTAAGAAATTTAACGAAGCTTCGTTGAAACTTAAGAAAAATTAAGAATGCGCGAAGTTGCGTTCAAACTTAAGAAATGAATGTTAACTGTAGGTCAAATTATAATTTAATTTTTTTTTATTTTGTGCCTCAATAAAATAGTTATGTGGAATTAAACCAAATTAGGATATCTGCAAAAAATCACCTTTCCAGTTTTTGCTGCTATTCCTTCCAGAATCTGAAGCGTTACCTTATAATCGAAAGGCAAAATTAGGTATCTGATAGTATTTATTCAAATATACCTATATTTTGCTGTTTTAATTCATAAATTTTATGCATAATTGATTAATCAAATTCAATGTAATTAAAATGTTTCACATTATGCAATAAGTATAATAATTCAAAAAAATTTAAAATAAAACTCAGCTCAAACTTTAAATTCTTTTCTCAACATTTTGATTTTTGCAGATATCCTGTTTTTGTTTAATTCCACGGAGTTTAAAATATTCAAGTTAGAAAAGAAAGTATAGCGATTTGCTCATTTAAATCGCTCATTTTTATTCTTTTCATCTCCACAATTATTCGAAATGTAACCCAGTTCGACTTTTAAATATAATTGTATTTGAATAGCTCTTTTCGGTTAGTAGTGACGCCTTCAGGGTATTTAACTCACTAAATTAAATATACTGGGGTGGATATCCTTGCTTAGTAATAAATGTGTTCCACATATACTTCACTACTTATCATATAAATAATATCTAGGACTCGTTTAATACAACACCGAAAATTCCTCATCACCATCTATTGTCGTTGTCCACAACCTCTCATACAGCAAAATATAATTTTGCTTTTAAACAAATTGAGTCCATCTCTTTTCAATAATTATGCTGACAAAATTTACACACACTCAGTCTCTCAATATCTAGTGCCGCGGCAACACACGCCAAAATAAATTTTTTAAGTGAAAAAACTAATTTAATAAAAACTCTTTAGTGAATTTTATTTGGTTAATTCGGGACGTCATATACACGCAGAATAAAGGTAGTATTCCCTTTACTTAAAGTATATACATATATTACACCACGAGAGTGTTATAAAAGTTTAACTGAAAATTAAATATCGAAAAATAAACGCTCCTCTAAAATTCTTATGTTTATAATTTTTCGCTGGTTGGAATGTAAAAAAAAAAAATAAGAAAACTTAGTATCGTGAAAATTGTTTAATTTATAATTTCTCGCTGGTTGAGCCTTTAAGCCTACTCTTCAAAAACCCAGCAAACCTAGAAATAGAGAGAACTTGCAGCATTCTCTATAATTAGTAGTATACTAATCATGTCATATAAACCAATGTATTCTAATTTCGTTGCACGCATATATTGCAAATAATCTGAATTTGCTTATGATATTTCTTCAATTAAATGTTAAAAAATAATTAAACAATAATAACTCACAATTAAAAAACACAATAATCGCTGAAAATTTAAAAAAATCTGTACATTTTTTCAGAGGAAAAATACTGTATCCGATAATATCCGAACGTAATAAAAAAGTGGTACATTTTTTCCCTGGATATTAAAAAAATGTATGTATATCTGTTATTATTAAAATATATTCTTCCAGGTGACCGTCATGGAAAATACATATATTCTAATGTAAAATTTCCCATTCTTTTCGAATCCGGATCAAAACTATAGGTTTCCATAAAAAA
Source organism: Tipula helvola (assembly GCA_963556165.1). Lineage (NCBI taxonomy): Eukaryota > Metazoa > Arthropoda > Insecta > Diptera > Tipulidae > Tipula > Tipula helvola. Next base: position 7,184,875 of record OY744483.1, read on the forward strand.
AAATAACTTTGACCTTCAAATGACCTCGACAATTGACATGAAGGTCAAGGCCATTAGTACTGCTAAATGACCCCCACTGTCCTTGACAATTTTTGCCTAAACCGGTTTTTTGTAGCCGGCGTATTTTTGGAGATATTTGGATTGGTCGATTAAAATGGGTCACCCTGTATAGCAGAAAAAGTTTTTTATAGCGTTTATTATTTTTTAATGGCATTACATTAATTTTTATAGCTGTAAACATGTTTTAATTATTTAGATTAAAGAATAAATTAATACATTTAATCCTAGAGCCGTACATTTACACTCAGTGCCCCTAACGATTTTCAAGCAAAATTGAACTAAACATTTATTCTATATTTCTATAACACAATAATCGTTATTTAAGTATTCGAAAGGAGTGGTTACATGAAATGCAAAAATATGCACACGAAATATGTTTTTGGTGTCTGTTTGCGTTAGAGGGCCAATCAGAAAAAGCGATTATCGTTTATTGGGGTATATAGTGCCCCGAAAAATGATCAATGGATTTTGTATGTAAAACGGAAATTCTGCATATTCTCTCAGTTTTTTTATGTCGAATTGCACAAACAAAAAATAATTTATACACTATACTAAGTGATTTTTGTTTTTATGTTAATGTGCAATACTCTCAACTCTCTCTGTAAATCGGGTTAAAAAGAATACTCGTTAGCACAGGTATTTGTATGATTTATAAATACTTGCCGACCCAGGTAGTGGCAATTTGAAGTTTCTCAGAACCTTATTGTCGTGGAGTGATTGTTTTGTTTGTAAATAGTAGGTATGGGCTACTTAGTCATTCTGAATTTAGATGTTGGGCAGTGCGAACATACTTTTTCGTAGAATATATAAGTGGTAGAAATGGAAAATTCCAAAGTACATTTTAGACATGAATTTAGGCTTGTAAACAACACTACGGCAATAGCTGAAATAATATGCAGTGTTTATGGTAGCGTAGGGTAGGCCAATATTGTTTCTGGGGATGAAAAATGGATAACATATGAAAATGTTGTCAGGTAAAGATAGTGGCTGGACAAGGATACGCTCGATCACGTGATCCTAAAGCTGGTGTTCACGGTAAGAACTTTTTATTTGTGTATATGGTGGGATCGCAAAAAAAAAAAATCTGGACCTAGTATTTCGGAATGATCCTAACCGTGGATCGGTTACAAAATCATTGGAGGCATTTGTTCCTGATAGGCTTCATCATAGTGGACTAGATATTAGCTTTGATTCACAGAAACTATTTTGTAAATTTAACAACACTATACAACCGAAGTTAAGCTTCAATTTTAATAAGGCTAATATTACTGGACTTCAGGATTTCTTCGAAAATGTGGACTGGGATGAAATTTTTAAGTCTAAATCGAATGACGTTAATGCTCTAGTTGATTCTTTGTATTCGGTTATGTTTGAAGTTTTTGACACACGTGTGGCTAGGAGCCGTAAACGTAAGAATAATTATCCTCCGTGGTTTGATAACAATTTGGTCAATTTAAGGAACAGAAAAACTAAGGCTCATACACTTGCCAAAGCTACTGTTGGCAACTTGTTTTATGTTAATTCTTTCCGGCAACTGCGCCGAGAATTTGATAATCGGCAATGGATTGCATATAGAACTTATATTTCACGGCTTGAAAATAATTTAATCATAAACCGTAAGCTGTTTTGGTGATTTGTTGATGCTAAAAGAAAATGTTCTGGGTATCCCCATATATCGCTGAATGATGCTACTGCTTGTAATGCTGAGGAACTAAGTGAATTATTTGCGGAATTTTTAGAGTCAGTCTACAAAAAATACAATGATAATGTTAATGTTTCGGTGGATTCTCCTATTGAGTGTCAGCATAATTTAATAGGAATACCCCTTATATTTGAGAAAATGACGTCAGCCGAGGTATATCTAAAATGAAATTGGGATGTGGATTTGATGGTATACCTGCAAATGTTCTTAAGCACCTTAATAGATCATTATCACTACCATTATCTGTAGTTTTCAATGCATCCCTGAAAAGTGGTGTATTTTCTTCGATATGGAATTATTATTCCTATATTTAAATCTGGAAAACGTAGTGACATTAAAAATTATCGTGGCATATCAATATTGTCTTCCGATTCCAAAATTATTTGAGCTCATTATATCTGTCTACTTGTATTTTAAAGTCAAATCATCATTAATTAGCAAACGAACAACATAGATTTCTCAGACACCGTTCCACCACTATAAACCTGTTAAGTTTATCATCTCGAGAATTTGGGGCCAAACCTGCGCGGATCAGGTATTTTATTTATTTGTCCACCTTTAAAACAAATTATGCATATAATGCTCCTATCCCGGCGATTTGTAGACAATTTAATGTTAATTTTAATGTAATTGATTCTCATTTGTCTAAATGTCTTTTAAAAAAACTAATTAAGAATTAGAATAAAAATTGTATATAGTTTTGTAATCAAAAAAGGATTTATCCTGTTGGTGATACAATAAAAATAAAAATAAAATAAAATAAAATTGCCACGGCATTATTCATTTTGAACTGATGAATCGCAATGAAACAGTTACAGCAGAAGTATATTATGTTCAACAGCGCAACAAGTGCAAGAACAACTTATTGAGAAGTGTCCAGCATTGATTAATCGACAACAAGTATTGGTACTCCAAGACAATGCTAGCCCTCACACTGCTAGGATCACTTAGGAAAAAATATTGGAGCTCGGTTTGTCCACTTTACCTCATCCGCTATACTCATCAGACATTGCTCCAACCGATTAAAACCTTTATCGACCGCTTCAGAATCCCCTTAACTAAAAAACGTTCACAAACGACGAGCAACAATGAAAACTGCTACTTTTTTACTTACAATTGCTCTAGCTGGAAAGCTCACTTTTCTTTATTTGTAGAATAATCTACTAAATATTTTTTGTTCCAGTAAACAACTAAATCAAATTAAGGATACCCGGTGTATAAGATAAAAAAAATGTTAAAACCATTGCAGGTACATAAGTAATAAATATATATCTCGATGTATGTGCATACCAAATGAAATTTTGTATTACTCCTTTATAATATTCACATAAATAAGATTAAAATACTGTGCTGTGTACATGTACAGAATAATATATGAAAATGTTTCTATTCAATTCAGATATAAGCTCAGAAAATTTAGATTTAATTTAAAGTTGACCAATCGATAAAATTCCAGTATATTATGATAAACTCTTGTTTCGTATTCCATTCCCAACCTACTACAAAATGTATTTTACTATACGAGTATATAACCGAAAGGGAAATAATCGTTTCAATATTTTTTGTATTTTATTCGGCAGCTTTAAGTTGAAAGTTAAAAGAGATTTTCACTTTTTTCATTTTGTGATAAATTTTCACTTCATGCGAAACCAAATTTCGCACACTATCATAAATTTATCTTTTTTTTTTTTCTCACTGACAAATAGCATACACAAAATACAATCAAAGAGGGAAAGGATTATTCCGTTTACCATAAAAAAAAAACGAAAAGTTTAATCCAAAAATGGAACACAATAAAAATGAAAGTTGGGGGGCGAAATTATTTTGGTTAGGTTCTACAGCTTTATTCAATTTACTGAGAGCTTTTCTGATAAAAATGTTCTTTTTTGACACAAATTTTCGGTTTAATATTTTTGGTTAGTTTTTCAAATAAAGATATGACAATACATGTCAATCATCAAATTATTTAAAATAAAATGTTGGTTTGTTATTTTTGCAACAGACACAATATTTGTTTTAATTAGACATCAATCAATCAGCCGATTTGTTTTTTTTTCTAACGTTTAATATATGGCTAAAAGCAAATCCGTATTATTAATTTCTAAATGCTTCTGGTGGCACAAATGAGGACTGGAAGAAGAATTTAAATATTTACTTAAAAGTTCGGACTAAAAGTTTTGCTATAGGTACATGGGAACAACTTTTTTGTGCGCATTGTTTTTGTACTGTTCCAAAGGTCTTTCTCAATATTTTAATTGTATTCTAACTAATTAACAATATTTCCATCAAACAATACTACTACACGTAATCTATGTAAATAATACAACATAAATTATTATTTTGTTTAAAATCAAAAAGTCGATTACGTATTACGTTCTACTCAATTCCAAACTCTCACATAAAGTTAAGAAGGGATTGTTGTTTTGCAAGAGGATTTTGATGCTAAGACGAAAAAAAAATTCAATCACAGTTTTTTAAACATTTCAAATACCTTTTTAATATACGAGCATGTATAGTATTGTGGGGGGTTTGTACATGTACATAGCAAGTAAATTCTCAACATGTCATTTGCGAATATTGAATTTTATTTTTGTATTTTTAGATAATATGTACACAACAAAATGTATAGTTATTTTGTACATTATATTTTGTATGCAAAATTCTACATAGATCTATATAGTCTTATGTATACATAAGCATATATTTACATGTACGATTATTTATGTTCTGTGGCAAGAAACAGTTTCAATATTAGAAATTTTAAATGTCACACCAAGCTGGTTTTATAGCAACTATGCATAAGTTTATTAAAATTTACGATTTGTTGTGATACTTCCACATTCTTTCTATGAATAACATTAGTTTGAAGTATCTCAACATGGACAATAAATTTTATTTGTACGACAAATTTTTTTTATGTGTTCTGTTTCGCTGTGAAAATATTATCTTTATCCTTCTACATAAGCTTGAAGCTTATATTAAGGATTTTGTTTTAAATTGAAGATAAAAACAAAAAAGTCAGAAAGTACCGAGTTAATTTTCAGGCAATTGAAAATGGTAAAATAGTAGAAAGAAGGATATAACTAATGCTTTATGGATTTTGATTGAAGGATTTTGAAAGATTTAGGTATAAATTAATGTCTCATTTTAATTTAAGTTTAATTAATACAATTTTTAAAGAGCTAGGTTTTATATAAATTAGAACAAATTTGAAAGCCATAAAGCAATGAAATCGAAGTGATTATCGAACATGGTAAACGAACCTCGCAGGACACAATTCCTTTACAGTTTTTGTAGCTAAAATTTAAAAATTAATTTTGTCTTTCTTATTAACCCATAAATTAGCCTAACGGATATAACTTTTGCGGGTTTAACTTGTGGCACCGGCGGACTAATGTCTATAATTTATTAATCCTTATTAATGTTATGTTGTCACAAATAATTTAAATAAATAAAAATTAAAATTTTCTAAACTCATCGTCTGCAATTAATTATCGCATAAACAAATAAGAGATAAATTGTTCGATGCCAAGAAATGATCAAAATAAAATCGAAAACATAACTTTTCATTTTTGTTGAAAATCATTCTCAGCATCAGACAGACTAATTACTAATTACCCATTTAATTTTATTGAGTAACAAATTGCTAATTCAAAATAAAATACAAATCTAAATTTAAAATCTACATTATATACATTATACATACACATTATTCTAAGAAGTATGTAGCAACAACAAATAATTAAATAAATAAACAACGCATTAATTAAAATTTTCTCGTTCTCATATTATTCGAGTTTTTATCTAATTTAGTAAATCTCACAAAAAGTAATATTTTCTACGTATACATTATGTACCTTACATACAATTAAATAAAAAAATCTTTAGTTCTACAAATTAAAACAAAAAAAAATTAAATAAATTATGTATGTTGCAAAGAAATAACAATTTCGCTTACTTTTAAACTCGACGGGCATGCATACAGAACAGTGAACGTAGTACTAAAAACAAACGGCCATAATAAATGTTTGATTTAACCCTCCGCGGTCGCACTGCGTGACGATTTCGTCCCAAGCGAAATTTCACTTGGGAATTTCCGACAAACGGAAAAGGGGCAGGGCCTGGCTCTCCTTTCTCAAAAGGCTTAGTACAGATATGGTTATATGCACGCGATGTTTGTTCGCTTTCTGCCAGTTAGTTCCTGAGCAACAGCGGCACAAAGCGACCGGCGTGTAGGTTTAAGTGACAATTCAAGAGGGATGATTTTTTGTTAAAACCTGGTAAACTTCTCTCTAGAAAGCCTGCTCGTTTTGCTGATACGCAGATACACATAATATAATTCACACCACTCAATTTGTATATCATGCACACACACACACACACACATTACTAACGCCGATTGATATTTGAACATTTTCACTCTATTGTTTGTTGTTTTTTTCATACATAATTTCAAAAATATGTTTTTTGTTTTCGTAATGACATTTTTGCAGTGAAAATGAGGTATTTTTTCATAAAAATCCTCGATTTCCCTCTCTTCGAAATTATGAATTTTCAAGTGGTCAAATAATTATACTTTTTTGACAGAAACGGTCAAACCTCGGTTTTTCTTGAACACTAGGTTGTATATTATGAGAATCCATGATCATTAATTTTTTTACAATGGCACATTTTTTAACTGTTGAAATTTAGGCCAAGACACGTTTTCCTAGCGTTTTCGCTCAGATACCGATTTATTGTAAGAAATATAATAACTTTTGTACCTAAATAATTGTAGATTCTCATTCTAGAAGGTTCAAGAGTGTTCATGATTTTTTTAGATTTTTCAAAGCGATTTAACACATTAAAGGGTTAAATATTTATTTTTAGTATTTAATTAGTAGGTGTATCAATTTTAAATTATACTAGAATTTTGTCGAATTTGAATTCTCCCCAATTCTAAATTTTATTCATTCATCAGGTTAAGAATAACACAATAGTATATTGTATACCTAACAAGTGAAGAAAACGAGTCATTGCAATACGAAAGTGAAATTTGCAACCTGAGCGATAGCGAGGGATGACTTGAACCTTGTACGGTTCAGCACAAATTTATTAAACCATTAAAAGATTTGAGTTTTCACAAATCGTGTAGCAATATTAAGAAATCGTTGTGTAATGAGAATGTTTCCACACGATTTGAGTATACGACGCAAAGGCTCCTTTTCTTATATAATTTAAATTCAAAAATCATCATCGAAAGTATAGGTTACTGCACTATCGTAGAAAAATTCTTTTCTGTAACCAAAGTATGCTTTTTCATAGTTTTTCGTTTTTTTTTGTTTATTTCTGAGGTTCTGAGAATACTTACAACTAATCATAACCCTGATAGTGTGCTGGTGCCTTTCCTAATGGAAGTCTTCCACAAATAATGTTTTCTGCTAAGTTTAATATTTATTTTTTCTATAAAAGTGGTTTTCTATAAAATTAACAGGCTTAAAAGATTTTTAACACTTTCTATGGATATAACTTTTATTGTTTCCACCAATATGGAGCGCCATCATACGCTTCTAACGTTGTTGAATTATAATGCAAACAAGTTTTGACAAATTGCTGCCAAATGAAGAAATACCTCCTTGTTCATTTGTTCCAAAACACATTGGAGTATTTATCTTATCGTGTATGTTATCGAATGACAAAATGCTTAGATATATTAAGCAATTTCAAGCCATAAAAGCCTGGTAAAACTTGTGTTCAAATCTCACAAGAAGGCAAAAGGAGAATAATTTTGGAATATTTTTTATGAATTATTGTTAAGCTTAGTGAGTGATACGGATCATTATGAAAAATCTTTTTAATTTTGATTACAGATTTCTATGAATTTTCAAAATAACGAACAAACAGTTTTGCTCTTTACGTTGGAAATTCATATAAACCTGTAAGTCGAAAAGTAAAAAGTTTTTTCATGCCGTGTTAATTATTTAAAACAAAAAATAGTTGAAAATCTCTGTCCGTTTCGTAGATACCCGTGTTTACTTTTGTATTCGTATTTTTTATTCACCGACCCTCGAGTTTTATAGTAGATGTTTTAATGGTAGCTTGACATAAGTATATAGGATGATCAACAAAATCGTTCATTCTTCCTAACAGGCACAATATTGACCAAATTACTTTCTATGTAAAGTAAGGTATTCTAAATCTTGTATATTATTTGGAAAACTATTTTGTCTGATTTACTGTGAATAGACTGTTTTACTAGAATGTGCTTTTGGCCGCAAAGAGCTTTAAGTCAAGAAAAAAAGGTTTTGACTAATTTAGTGTCTTTGCCTTAGTGTAGAAATTTAGTTGATAAATCCACTCGTTCAAGTTATTGTGCCCACGGACGAAAGGCAAACCAAAAACCATTCAGCATTTTTTTTTCCAAAAATTTTTAGAACTGAATTTCTGTGAAAATTGTAGTATGTTGCTAAATTGTTGAAACCAGTAAAGTTGCATTTGGAGAGCTTTCTTGAACTGTAAAACATTTCTGATATCCATTCTCGACCAGATTTTTCACTGAAATATTTTTTTGTGGGTTTGTTCACCTAGAATCGAATTAATAAATCAAAATTCATAGTTTCCATTTACTCCACCGCTCCCGTCCTATTACATTTTACATAATTTTAAACACGAACAAACCCAAATTTTACATGTTAGTGCCAAAGTTGCAAACGTTCGTTAATTTTTAATCACAACAACCAATTCCGGCAAATGTTTCCGTTTATTCATCGGTTCAAAATTTTCTTTTTTGTTTTAAAGTAATGTTTCTTATGGTGTGTGCGTGCCTCAGGTCGATTTTTTTGTCTACATTTTTGACTTTTCGTTTTAAGACTACATTACTCTATTCATTGCCAATAGGGCATCCAATACCGGTATACCGGAAACCGAAATACCGTATTGAGCGATCAATACCGGTATTTAAGTGTTTAGTGATTATTCGCCGCCCAATATTCATTCTGGAAAATATGGTTTACGTTTAAAAATTGAGTGTTTTAAGCTGTTTTTTTTAAATTGTAAGTTGTACTTTGGTGCTTGTGAATTTGTGATGTCAGTTTGTACTATCAAACCCCTTAAATAAAGGCATTTTTTGAATCGTCGTCCATAAAGAATAGGCATTTTTTGAATGTCAATGTCCATTCCCGAAACAGATTTTGGAATTTGTGGTTAGCTCGCATTCATAGTTCTCTTTCAGCAGAAGCGTATATCGAACTTATTGAAAGGAAACCGAACGAACACAATTTGAAATTTGACCGTGACATAATTTGCATTACTATACCGATGGGGCCTATTATGATGAAAGTCTTCCGTTTGATGGCTATCGAACAGCACCTTTGTTTGGTGCATGCGATTCTGTTGGCTGTTGTCAACGTTTTGTATACAACAACGACAACAGTTGATGAAACTTGTTCTGAATTGGAAGAATACTATGATGATGAATTTGCGTGTTGTGCGTGATAACGTTCATAAGATGTTGAGATTAATTATTTTAATTTAAAATAAATTGTCTGTCACAGGTTCTTTACACAAAAATTGACACCAGAATTGCTCCGATCGGATGAGCCATTCTCTCGCTACAGTGGTTCAAGCATTTAAATCGCGAGAAATCATAGGTTTTCGGCGCGGCTTGCCTAAGGACCAACCTAAAAAATCATACATTTAAATTAAAGATAATGCTTACAGTTGATGAGTAATTGCCAACAACTTAAGGCAAAATTTCGTTTCAGTTTTCTGAACATGCGGTGTAAGACATTATCACGTCAAAAATAGGGCAGTAAATGATAATGAATGAGTATTGAACTCAATTTCTTCATGATGATCATTGATAGCTTTATTTAGCGCCATTGAAGCACCTATACAGTCAGAAACATTCAGATGTATACGGCTCATATTTAGAGGGAAATTTAAAGATAAAGTTAAAAACCAAACAGAAGATATAAGTAAGACAAAAAAAAAAGAGAAGTGTTTCGTTGATTTTAATTTGCCGTATACATCTGAATGTTTCTGACTGTACATATTAATTAAAAAAAAACATTCAAATCTATACTCTGTTTTCATTTGGCCAAACGAATTAAAAATTAAAAAATAATTCTATTAATCGGGTCATCACACTTACAGTGGGATTTAGGAAAAAATATTTTATAAACGATATATCAAGCAAAGATGAACAGGGATCTCAGATATTCCACAAAGCACGCAACTGATCAAGGTCCCGCAACTCGGGACCAACCAAAACCAATGCTATTATTAAGCTTTGTTACTGACTATTCTAAATTTAGCAAAAATTTAAATTTTTGCACGTTTCTCTAATTCACCCGCGATACAACTTAGCACAAAATCCTTAATCAATTAATTTGAGTCGCATGCTTCATTTGGAATTGTAATTTCAAATTCGAATTTTATTTTAATGTTTTTTTTTAATTTTCGAAATGTGAAAACTTTGGAATTATCCAAAAAATTTAAAAATTAAAATTAGTCTGTACAAAATTCATAGTTATCGAAAAAACAATTTTTAATTTTTTTTCAACTACCAATCTTCAATATAATCAACTAATTTGAAAATTATCTCGCCTTCCCCAATGTCTCGCCTTATAAATGTATCAACTAATTTTAAAGTTATGTTACCTTCTCGGTTTGAAATATCCAACACCAAATTGATGATTCAAATTGAAAATTTTGAAGCCAAATTTAGCAAGCTGAAATTTGGAATTTTAAATAGCCAATTTTATTCCTAAATTCCTAACTTTAACTTTAAATTTACCTTCTAAATTTAAGCGGATTTAGATCAGATATCGGCCTCAATTTATAATGAATCTTGAAAAATTTCCTGGTTTGACCCTCTTGGTTAATACTTGCTAATTTTAGATACGAATTTTTATTTTAGGTACATGAAAGGTTAAAAATTACGATAATTATGGGAGATCATGAGGAATTTTGGTTTGTCCATAATACCTCAAATTGCATAAATCCAGCCTCATGATGATGATACACTTTTACATTTTGACCTTGTTTAATTTTAACTATAATTTGTTTTGTTCCGCACATCAGGTTTTGTGATTTGAGATTCCTGGATATGAAGGATCTTACCTGATTTACATGGGCACTAAAGTAAATAGAAACAATTAAACTTCCCAACGATATTACGATTTATGTATTAGGGCATTGAGATAACAATAATAATACGTTTTTAAGAAGCCATGGTAGGACGAAATTTGTCCACAATCTGGCTCCATCGATCTCAATAACGAACCAGCTTTTTTTTATTATTCGAAACAATCAGAATATACGAAGACGTTCTCTAAAATGTGGAGCCATCATCGCCGACAGAGAATCGAGTGACCGACCCAGCGTATTCGATGTCTTTTAATTTCACACATTGCATCGTTCGAATCAAATTCCACATTTGTCGATTTAACAGAAATCGTTTATCCCATCCTACTACAAAATTCACACTCATGACTGGTCTCTCTAACGTCGCTAGCTATAACTTCCCTGCCAGAATTCAAACTTCAGATCAAACTCCATAGGACACGGTGCTGTTTGGTTGGTTGCAGACAATGTGGCCACACAAAAAGAAAAATAATTAAGCGAATTTTCATGCAGTACGCCTGGTTATTTTATTCCAATAGCAATTGACGAATGGAATGGTGTGCTCTAGCGAACAACAGTGAAATATGTGATAGACTGTAACAAAAATGTTCTACATGAAGTTATATGGAAATAGTGTTTATTTAAATTATTTGTGAAAATTGTAATGATTGGAAAATTGAATTAATCCAATATGTAGTTTAAAATGTGATTTTTGTATATCTGGTTGATTTGGGACATTCTTATCATTTTATATTAATTATTACTTGTGCTTAAAATTGAAGAAATTTCAAAACATTCGTAGATGGCGGGTTGGCACAGCTTAAACAGATTGATTTGAACAGAATGATGAACTCGTCTGCCCTCAAAGTAGTGACCTGCACGGGCCAAAATATTTCATTTGTACCTGAGCCAACCCGAAGTTCAAACAGCCCGACCCTACACGAGCCCAATCTGTTATTTTATATTATTACCCGAACCCGGCTCGAGCCCGGTGTGTCATTTTACATTTTTACCCGAACCCGTGACCCGAGCCAAGCTGAATTTTATTCCCATTCCCATTTCCCACCCGTCTGAAAGAAAATTTTAAAAATAAAATTCTTACGTTGTGAAGTGTTCATGGTGTTAGTAAAGGTGGATTTTATATGTTATCCATACGTACTATTTAAATGTATACGGATAATATAAAGACATCATTTCTGATAAATTTAAACAGTTTTCAGTTTTAACCTTGTTTTTCGGGTGTTAATTACAAATACAATAATTTTGTCTAGTTTTGGATTTAATTTTTGTTTGATGTGTGAATGAATTTATTTATATCCTAAAAATCGTATTCGATTTACGTAAATCAAATTAAAATGTTTAGGAATTTACCAAAGCCAATACGGAAATAAATAATCAGGCTGGCCACAGCCCACTCCGAGGGCACGGTCCGAACTTGACCCGAACCAGAATATAATTCTTGATACCCGACCCGACCCGAATATCGGATCAAACCTAGGCCCGACGTGTCAGCCCGAGCTCGTACAGGTCTCTACTTCAAACCCATTTTATTGTAGCTTTTACCAAATGTAACATTATTCCTATATATCGGACAGACAGGTAGATCATTTGGTTTAATATTCCTTGAACAGAACTTAACTATTAAAAATAAAGATCTGTGTAGGGAGCACCAAGTAGCTAGGTGTGGCAATTCAAAAAAAATAAAAAATTACAGCAGTACACGATAAATGGGAACTTGAAGTTTTATGAATACCTTGACAATAATAACACTGTTTCGGATAACCTTGAAGACAGTCCAATTTCTTTAACTTTATTCAATTTGGAAAATTTTTAAACTTTTAAATTTTTTATTCATTTTATAAACTTCTTGCACAAAAATCTATGATTTTCTTGTAAATTATATTTGGCTTAGCCGAAATACAAAATCAAATCGTTTTTCATTCTCTTTTGTCATAGAACTGGAACTCGGGTGGATGCCATTTGAAGGTCACCAAAATTAAATTTAATTAGGTCCCCCACAAAATCAAACAAATTAGCTAAAGTGCTTGGCTAAATGGTTTTTAAGTTATTTAGGTGGGTCAGGCCACCGCTTAACTTCCACCCTATATTAACACATTTAATACATTATAAATGTCTTTGCTGGCTAGATAGAATTATAAATATATCTATCAAAACACGTACTGGTGTAATAAATCATGTGAAAATTAATATTTAAAAAAAAAAATGTTTTATGACCATTTTTTCAATTTAATTTATTTAACTGTGGGCGATATGAGAGACAACGATTTCAAAACGTTAGTTTTTATTTTACTTTACGTACTCGTATGTTCGAAAATATAAAAATGGAATTAGTTTTACTTGTTTGTTTCTCTTCGATATTTTTGTTATACTTAAGTACTTCTCACATTATGTACGATACATACATATATAGTACATTGAATAACAACTTTAACAATTTTAACCTTAATTGAAATTGATATAACTTCAATTTTTCACGTACATGTTAAAAAATTATAATCGCACAATGTTTTATTATTAGACCTGTTAGAAGGTTTTTTTCATTTTTGTTACGAAATACCAGGCAGCTACATAGATTTATAAATACAGGTCCCACTGTAATACATCGCAAAATAAATTAAGCCAAAGCGTGACATTTTGAGCAGGATATTTTACATCTGACGATATTGGAAATGAAAATAGAAAATATTTTATTATTTTGTGTCGTAAACAAATAAATAATAATTTGACAGAAGTGATGAAACGTTATGAAGAAATTCAAAAAATATAAATACTTTTCATTAAATTCATAAATAATTTTCAATTTTTATGAACGAATGGGAGGTTTGGACGAGAGCCACCCGCATTTATAAATTTTATTTATTTCTTATCACATTGCATGATTAGCTGTATGATTTTATGATGAAATAATCTTTCTGAAAGTTGTGAATAGCTAAGAATTTTTGACCTAATTGTTATGATAAAAAAAAAAAAAAAAATAAATTAGAAAAATAGTCCGTGTTGCCAGTTATACGATCGTTAGGAAGCTGCATCTCATAATTCACATCGTCATTTTAGGTGTTTGCCACCTTAGAGCAAATGTAATCTCATCTTGCTTCAGAAGGCACGGATCAATGTATCCGACCGATGCATAAATACATTTTTTCGGAACATATTAGGAAGAGAGGAGTGCTTAAAAATCTTACAAATTGTACAAGTCAGCAATGGGCCTTAAACTATTAGTGAATCGTTACAAAATGGTTTTCTAATTTCTTTTCACAAACAATTTTATACGATGATTTTCTACTTGGAAAGTACGAATTAAACATTTATTATCATTTCAACATGTTGTCATTTCAAGATTCTATATTATTATAAAATGTTGTTATTCTCATTTTTGATGGACATACTTGTGAAAAAATCGTATAGTATGTTCCATTCATATACGATACCGGGGATATAACAATCGGATTTGATTTTGTAACATAAAATGATAACATTAAATATGAATATGGTAAAGTTCCTTCAGGCTTTTATAGTGTATTTGTAGCAGGTATATTAATTCAATGACCTAGATATTTCTTTTTACGTAAATGTACAATCACATAAAAGATTGTGTTGTAAATCGCAGTAAGAGTAGATTTTCAATATGGAAATGTACCTGTTTCTATACAATATGAGTATGACAATTTATTTAATTTTACATTAGAAACCAATTTAAATTGTAAATATTTTAAATTATGAAGCATGTAACAAGCTTTATTATAACATTTCAATTATTTTTTGTTTGGAAGAAAATGTAGCTTTTTGATGTATATGAGAACAATGTTGTAAGAAGCTTTGTTTCGTTAAAAAATATTATTTTTGGTACGTAACAGAGAAACATTTAAAATAATGTTTAAATCGTTTCTAAAGTGTTTTATCTTTTTTACAAATAATAAGCTCAGGAAAATCCATTTGAAATGTAAAATTTATTTTTATGTTACCTGTTTATAATTTTTATAAAAGATAACAATAATAATAATAATCAGTGGCGGCTGCTGACGTAAATCTTCACGCACGCAATCCTAAATAATTTTGTTTAGCAATTTTGAGAAACCGAAAAGTTAGGTCAAAATTTGGCTCAAAAAGTAGTTAGTTCACAAAATACATTACATAGTTCTAAAGTTGGTACAAAAGTTTGTTCAAAAGTTAGCTCTGAAATTAAAAGAAGTGATGCAGATAAAGCGAACATATTTGATGAATATCTTAGTAAAGTATTTAAACAGTAGCAAATTATAATTCCAGAATAGTTTTCTGATGCAGCGGAAACTTCAGAGGTTCAACCAATTAAATAAAATTGGCGCAACGCAATATAAAGCGAATTGTAAAGGTACACATAATCACGATGATGATTTTAAAGAATAAACTCTTTAAGTTAGGCAAAGATATCAAATTTTCAATTAATGCATATTTGTAATCAATAAAAATATATCGAATGGTTGGATTATTGCATTTTTAAATAAAACCATCAATAATTCTAACAAAACTCATTTAAAAAAAAAAAAAAATCGGATGTGCCTATCCTAATTATCCTGAAAAATATAAATCCTATGGAAATGTATGTTATAGAGATGAACATTTTAAGTTCGCGGTTTGAGAATTGAGACACAAAGAGGCGAATAAATTGTTTTTCATGTATTCCTCGAACATCACTACATTTACTATATCTTTGAATTTAATTTAACAAGAAGTAATCACTGGATGCCAAATATGGGATGGATGGTGAACATATAGTTTCTTCAAGCCTGCACATGATCTTATGGAATCCACTGAAATTCTGGTTTGTGAGCCAGATAAGATAGTTTGTGAAGCATCAGTACACCTTTCGTCAATTTTTCTCTATCTTTGCACTTGATTTGCTGCCGCTCGCTTTGGCTTTTGCCACACCGAGATGAACTATTATCAATCTGGCTATTGTTTTAGATATCTTGAACATTGTGGACATTTCTTTTATTTTTATTAAAGACCTAATACCATTTCATATTGTGACGTCACTTCATCGGTTCTAAAAAGATTTTTTACTTCGTTTAAATATTCGTTGCACTTATAATCATTGTTTTTCAGTGCAATTGACACCATAAACTTTTCCCATTTCAATTAAAAAAATGTCAACACATTTTATTTGTTTTGTGAGGAATTTAATAATGATACGAAATTCTATATTTGACATTTTTGAAAATGACTCTCAATACGGCTTGTTCTTTCTGGTTTTTTGCAAGAGAATGACTAAACATACAAACAAGAAAATTTTTATATAATGTTTAAAAATCTAAAGAAAAAAATAAAGAAAACTAAGAAAAAACTTAAATCCGTCTCTTTCTGTCTCATTCAACGAACTTAAAATAACCTCCCCTACAAAACCTGTTCTCAGGAAGATAACATTTTAATAAACATTTTCTTGGAAGGTTACAAATTCAAAAAAAGCATCGAAGGACATCATTTTCCATATTTATTTTTACGATTGATGATTATTTTGTTTTATTTTGTTTTTACTACAGGAAGAAAATTATTACCTTTCTCGGAATCATGTTACATTCTCATTAGCAAGCACATGCACGTGGTATTATGATAGGGTTAATCTAATGTTATTGCCGTATTCCGAGATTTAAAATTGTATTTCTTTTGTTTCTGTAAATCTATATTACCAAGTTGTCACGTAAGGTTGTAACCGGCTTGAATTTTAGATAATGCAAACAAGAATAGAAGTTAAGTTTTGTTAAGTTAATTTGAAATCAGGAAAGTCTTATCCAAACCAAAGTTTCAAACAAAACTTGTATGGTTCGATGAGGCACATCGATTAATTACCTTGACCTTGAGGTATAGGATCAAGGTCATTTAGAGGTCAAGCCAATTTTTTAAATAGAAACCCTCATTTTTTACTCTGGAAATAGTAAGGATGCAAAATTTAACGCCTGGATATGTATTTTACATGACCTCCCAAGGGCATATGAAAGTCAAATGTCAAGCTAAATGTCACCGAAAATCTCCCTTCTAAATTTACAGTTGCATTTAAACAAATTTTGTTCAAACTGCCTTTTATTTGAATGCTTTTCACAAAATATGGTGACCTTGGGAGTTCAAATTTCACCATATGAAAAGAAAAATCTAGACCATAGATTCTTTTTTTGACCTTCTGATAATCTTGGGAAGTCATGAAAAATACATTTTCGGACCTAGGCTGCGTATCAATAGTCGGGTAAATCATTTAGTACAGTAAATTTCAATTTTAGTACATATTTACCTCAATTGGCGTACTAATTCTCTAGAAGTAAAAATGGTTTGATGGACACAAATTATGGTTCGGAGGGTTAAAATCGCCGGCTTCTAGGCGTAAATGAAAACTTCAAATATTTTATAATATTTTTCTTTCGTAAAATAAAAATAAAATGTATTTTATTACCTTTGAGTACGTATATTATTAATAATGAAAAACACGGAAATTTTAACAAAAATCCCTGAAACGTCAAAAAGTTAACAGCAACGTCATTAGTTTTTTTTCTCATATTTTACTCAACTTTTTAGTACAGTATTTCAATTTACCCTGTACACTGCTAAAAAGTAGGTAAAAGAGCAATTTACCCGACTATTGGTACGCAGCCTTAGAATTTTGGGCTCTTTCTCTTTCCAGAGTCAAAAATAAGGATTTCTATTTAAAAAATTGACTTTTCTAAATGACCTTGATTCTATACCTCAAGGTCAAGATCAAGGTAATTATTCGACGTCCCCCATCGAATTGTGCACTATTGTTGTCCGTTTCATGAAAATGATGGACGCCCTTTTTAAATCAGCGAAAATCTGGTTTCAACTCAACTTAATCCCAAATCCATTTATGGAAACATGGTATATCAATCAAAAATCAACATCAAATGTGCTCAAAGGTTCCCCTCAGCTATAAAACAATGCATACACAAATATTTCATTTTATTAAGACTAGTATGCACTAGAATGCGCAGGTTAGCTAGCGAAGAATGAATTCTTCTTATTAGAACGTAGTTGTCTCTGTTTTACATCTACAAATTTTGTTCTGCGGTTTTACCTTCATTTCATAGTAGGAGAGCTAGTAGACAATTTTGAGTAGGTATTTGAGGCGGCATGACAATTTTTAAGATACTTCTTTAGCATTGTCTAAACTCAAATTCAAAGAACTGACTGAAGTGTAGCGGGGCATTGTCAACCCTTGAATTTTTTAAGTTGCGAAATTTTTTTTGCAAAAAATGTTCTTGAGGCATTTTGAAATTTTAATACCTTTTAATTTAGTATTTAATAAAATATAAAATAAAAAAGTCAGATCATTAAGTCGAGTCTAAAATGTTGCAGGCGGCTTCAATGTTGAATTTCGTAGATTTCTACAAAATATATTTGAGGCAAGCTAAGACCATATTAGTGGGACTCTCTATCTGCCAGGTGGTCAGGAATGTTGTACATGAGTGCAAGTGAGTAACACTATGGGTAGGTTGAAGTGTGAGAGAGAGCGTATATGCGTACGAAGCGTATGAAGCGTACTGCGGTGCGATTGGCACTTGCAAGACCACGTGACATAATATGCATGCAGCTTTCTTGTTACAAAAAATGTTGGAATAGTACGTCATATAAAACTGAGGCGTTTTACCATAAGCTCCATTAAAACAGGCTTGATACGAGGTTTGAGGCATCACTATTTTGTAATAAAGCACTATAAGATAATTTTTGATCATTAAACTCCATCAGCTCTATACGTACATTTTTTGGAATTGTTATGTTTTAATTTTCCAAGAAAAATTAAAATGCAAAATTTCTAACCCAACTGCCATCAGTGGGTGTAATCGGTTACATCTATTAAAGTGCCTGCCTCAAGGGATTGAATCAACAGATACATTTGCAATTATTTCACTTTTAACAGCAATATTCATTAGTCCACAGTCTGCTATAAATTTACATGCAGCTTTGAAATGTGCAATCATAATATAAAAAGATCCTAAATGAATAAATATGTTATCAAATGATGGCTGCTCATTAAATTGAATTTTCATCGAAACTTTAGCGATAGCTAAATTGTATACGTAACTTCAATATGAGACGGCTATACTACTTCAGCGATTTGATAGGCGTTGTTTGATCTAAAGTTTACGAAATTCGACAAAACAATTTTTTCAGGTCCGATGTGTCTTGTTATTTTTTTTTTTGTTGGAGAGCAGTGAACATTTTATTTTGCGTCGACTATAGGCTTCTTAATAGAAAATTTAAAAAAAATCGAAATATAAGTAGAAATAAATCACATTGTTAAAACTGTGCAAAAGTTAGGATTAAATTATCTGCAATTCTAGAAATTTCACCTGACCCTGTACAAACATTTCATCAAATGATTTAGAACTGCGTTTAAGGTTGCCGGTTATCCCGCCCGGTTTCAGAACGATTAAACAGATGATTAAGATAATCTAAGATTTTTAAATTTGTTTCTGGGTTTTGCTTTTTCCCAGAAGTATTGCGTTTTAGATTTTTGAAGCTTTCGAGATAATTTTTGAGATTATTCGAGGTTTTCAGAAACGGTTTATGATTTATGGTGATGTGTGAGTGACATGAGAGTATTCAATATTTGCTAGAGATGTTTTGACTGATGATCTGGCTATTCAAGATTTTCGAAATTATTCGTTCTATTTAAAATTTTACGACTTAACTTAATTCATGAGTTTCATGTTTTTGGAAAACTTGTTGAGACATTTCAAAGATGAAATAACACCAAAATTATTTTTGGCATCCTAATCGTGTAGAGTTGAATTCGCTATCCTGAGGCCCTCCTTCCTAAAAGAAACGACATAGTTATAGTTAAGGCAAATGAAGAAAATAGAAGATATTATTAAATTTGTATTATTCTTTCCATTTTTGCTTTGCCTGTAGTGATGAACAAAACCGGTGTCTTTTGTTAAAAAGCATATGAGAAAAGAACAAAACAGAACAAAACACCGATTTAGCTGGACGGGTGTTGTTTGAAATTGTAAATCTTTGAAATTATGTCAACGTTACGGAATACATTTTTCACATTACGAGTACTTCATTGTTCTCTGCTTTAAAGAACCTGCAAGCACCAGAAATTTAGATGGGTTTTTAGGTGTCATTGGACGCAATCAGATTTCCCAACATGTTGGTAGCGAATATCTATACTGATGGAAAAAATGATGTTTAAACTCATCACATTGCTATGCAATTTGTAATGTACCATGAGGCGGAGCTAGCATGCTGGTAACAGTAGGCGGAGCTAAATCCACCCATTGATATGTAACTGCTTATGATTTACTGGAACTATCCACATGGGGCCCATGGGGGTGCCTACGTAAAACAGACGTAAAGCAGTGTTTCCTGGGTTTGGCTACTGCCTATAAAGTAGGACGCTTGAAGTTGACTGCGAAAGAGTTAGAAATGCCTCGAAAGAAAATGAGGCATTGTTATTTTATTTTGTATTGAAATCTCTGAATTTGATTACATTTTAAAGTTACACCGAACCGTGTGTACAACTGTACAAAATAAATCGTTGCACGACCAACTGTCCAGATAAGGATAAAACTACTGTCAGGAATTATTAATTTTTTTTTTTTTCTGAGATCTTTGTCACTACATAGTTTGAACCAATTATACAATTATTTAATTTGTCTCCTTTACAAATTCGACTTTTGCTAAAAAAAAAATTAATTCCGGTATACATGAATTGGAATCAATTCTAGATTTCCATTATTTTTCACTTGTTATTGAAACTCCAATGACGCTTTCCAATTTTCCTCCAACATTTATGTGCGTTCAAATTTAAAATTGACCAGAAATTTTAAGAGGCAGAACAATTCCATGAACATTGGATCTACAGTCTTCATTGATCACAACTAAAACTCGAATAGAACTGTTAACTATACGAAACACGTTAGATATCTGAGAGTTACTCTCGGAGAGTTATTGTTTTGCCTACACTCGAGAGTAATAATAGTGACTAATGACAATCCGAGAGTAGAGTGCTCTCAGTATTCTGGAAATTTTAGCCTCGACTCTCCACAGCCATTCTCAACATTTTTACTTCCAAACAATCCAAACAATGATTTAGTAGAGAATTGATTCTTTATTTTTATTTTCTCGAGCATTTAATTTTTGTTTGTTCATTGTTTTTTCAAAATATTATTGACTTTGCAACATTACTCGACAAAATATTGTACGGACATTCCCAGTCATCACAAAAAATTTGGAAACATTTGAGTATCAGCGAAACACAAAATTTTTGTTTGTTTGTGGGTAAGCGATATTTTCAATTTTATTCAGGAGAACCATTTAAATTTAAACATTTTTTGTTTTAAACGTAAATTGTTCTTAAATTTTAAAGTTGCATACCCGAGCTGGATCCGAAATTTGCAATAGGCTGAAGGTACTTGTTTTGTAGGCCCACCCTATATAAATGATTCAGACCATAATTATTTGAGTTCGAAAGAGGAACCTGAATAAACTATTTTTGATGACCTTGAAGTCACATTTTTAGGTCATCAAGGCCAAGTTAATTTTACATAACTATATGTACTTATTTTAACAGCGACATCTTATTTTACGCAAAAAGCATGTAACTTTTGTCTGCAACTTTATTACACGCCCTAGCTTCTGAGGCAGGCTTGTACGAAAAAAATGAACTTTTACTGATAGGCTAATTAAACATCAATCAAATTAATCGGGGTAGGTTTCCCCTCAGAACCAAAACAAAAACATTTTTTTTGTAAAATCCTTTTGAGATATAGTAAATAGATTCAAAACACTTATATGTACATCTCCCTACCCTGTACATCATTTATTTTTCATTTCCGAAAATATTGAGAGACACTTTCGATTTGCCTCGTTTTCAGAATCCCGAAAATCTACCGCAAATTTAATTACAATACATGATATATTGACATGTATATTGTATAATACACACACAGCCATTCAAAATAAATCAAGAAATTTTGATATCGTTCAATACCAATTTTGGCATAAAGATAACATTTCTCATATCATGTCAGTAAAATGTCACCATAATTTTAAATTGTTTAAAGGAATTTATTTTTATTCCTACACAAAACACTTTCCTGTTATTTTATGTGTGTATGTATTTATATATGATTTTCGTTTTAGATTTCGAAAAATAAATACAATTTCATGTGTCAAAATCATTTTATCTTAAAACATTTTTTTTTTTACATTTAATTGAATTTATTTTATTGCATGCTAATAAAGAATGATTTATGAGATTGAAAGATGTTTTTATAACTTGAATACTCGTTTAAATTGCAAGTCGTCTTGATTTAATGACTCACTTGTTATGGAAAAAATTATCGATTGAAGGGATTTTTTTCAAATTTTACAGGAACAACTGAGTTTGATTGAACAGTTTAAGTGAAGAGCAGTTATTGTGTTCCATCATAACAAACTAAACTGATTTTATTGAATGAGAGAGTGTCTAGGAAAACAGCTGTGTCAGTTTTCCGAGATGGGTCATTTTCGAAATTCATCCAAGGACTTACGAGTTTTTAGTAATATTTTATTATACATTTTTGTTAATTCATTAAGGGTTTTGAAACGGTTTCCAAAATTTATTTCATAACGTCATGGTTTTTTCGCCACTATCAAAAAACCAGATATGAGACTTTCCCGCTGATGAAACATCGGTTTATTTGTGTAGTACATGGCAAAAGACGGAAAAATCCACCTTGAAAAAAAAAAAACGTGAAATTTGAGATTCAATTGTAAGTTGGATTAGTAATGCGATCCAAAATATCATTTGACCAAATTTTCTTTTTGCACTTTTGCATTTTCTTCAACACTGCAAATATTTGAAATCGGGGAAGAATATAAGGCTGAAACCGAAAAATATATTCGGTTCCGAACCACTTCATTGCATTTCATCGTGACTGCAAGATAGCACGTTGAATCCGTAAATGATTTAAGATATAGTTCTAAAATTTGGATAACTGGAATAGAATACGCTTTTATCAGAATATTCCCAATTAGATAGAACGTAATTTAGCTTTACAGAGCATTTCTTCGCCTGTTATCATGAAATTAGACGTGTGCGATGGAAATGGGATTGTAAAACGATATTTTGATAAAGTTCTGGAATAAGACCAACTGGAATGAATACGATGGTCATAGAGTTCCAAAATGATTTTTAGGGAAAGTTCTGGAAAATAATTAACTGTAATACAAATGGGCTATTTTTAAGAATAAAATTAAAAAGGAACTTCGCTATTTCTTAACCGATCATGACGAAATTCGAGATGTTTAATGAAAATATGGGATCCTTAATGATTTTAAGAAACATTTTTAAATTATGGCCAACTAGAACGGAACTTGGCTATCTCTTGACCGATTATGGTTAAATTTGACGTTGCTTGTCCCATTTCCATCAATGGGAGTTTAAAACGTATTTTTGATATAGTCAAATGTAATGGAACTAGCGGTATTTCTTCGAATAAACTTGGGTATTTCTTAATCGATTGAGAATGGAATTGTAAAGTAGTTTGTAGATAAATTCCGTAAAATCTCTGGAATTTGGTTAATGTTTAACAAAGATTAGTAAACTATTTTTTCTCTGTCAATTTGAAGGATTCGATTATTTTGAATATTTTATTCATAAATATAAATTCGTTAAGGAAGTTAAAAATTGAACAAATTATTTTCCTTCGATAGTCGAACCTTTCTAAAATTTATGACATTTTCCTTTACCAAATAAAATAAATACTTCATTCGACCTTTGGAAATTAAATTGGCATTCAGAATAAAATAAATTTAAATATTCGCTTCGAGTCATTCGAAATAATGGCAAACCAGCCAAAAGATCAAAGGAAATACAAGATTAATTTTATGGAAGTTCAGAAACCATGAATTTTTTTTTTGCACAAAAAGATGTTGCTACAGGTCAAATACAAAACAAAAAAAAAAATGAAAAACTTACTTTTTTTTTAATATTGCTACCATAATTGTGTATTGGCTTCCTTTTGTATTTCGGATGGACCTGCAAAAATTAATAAAAGCAAATTATTGTTTATATTTACACTGTGTAACTTATATAAATAAATACACAATTTTTTTGAGTACACATATATAATGAAAGATTTTTTGCTCGACTTCCATTTTTTTTTGTATGAGTGTGTGTTTGTGTGTGTCATCCCAAGAACAAATTTGTTGTTTCATTTTCCCATTGCGCCCGTAAGGAATTTCATTCCTTTTTTATACGTGTTATACCAACAAATTTTTTTTTTGTTTAAAGTGCGGTATGGTGCAGAGAGGAGAGGATAGAAAATTAAGAAAAATCTCGGAATATATTTTTTTAGATTCTTGGAAAATTTATTACGTATATAACATTTTATTGTTTAGTAAATATAAAATTTTGTGTACGACACACAAAATATAGTATGCATACCTAAAATTGCCCTTCGTCCAAATGTGATGTTACATTTTTGTATAACAAACACACACATATACAACATTAAGACGATAAAGGAAATGGGATTGTCTTAAGACGACGAAAGTAATGTAGATATAATTTTAATGAAGATTGAATATGGTTGCAGGGTAAATTATTTGCTTTGTCGGTGCCATTCTAATGCTGTGGCCTGACCCTTATACCTAAATTAATTTACTCTTTCCAGGAATATATTATTTTATGGAATTTCTTACCTTGCAAATTCTTCTGGATCTAAATTTTTTGTATTTCTCCCATCGACGATGAGAATATGTTGCCCGCCATTTGTATGATTTACATACAATTCGATCGCTGTACTGGCCGACTTGCATGTTGTCACATCATAATTTAAACGGGTACAC
This sequence comes from Tipula helvola, assembly GCA_963556165.1. Lineage (NCBI taxonomy): Eukaryota > Metazoa > Arthropoda > Insecta > Diptera > Tipulidae > Tipula > Tipula helvola. The sequence goes on from OY744483.1 coordinate 7,209,584, forward strand.
GCACTTTCAAGTGCATCATGAACATTATCACTTTTTGGAAATACTAGAAGTATCTATGGAGTAAACAAAAATAATAAAATTTGATTAATTAATTATATAAATTAAAATGTAATTTTGTTTATTATAAATCTTATGTATGTAATATATCTAATATATAAACTTACCCTTAAACAAGGATTAGGTGGTAATAAATTTTGATATTTTAAATCTGAGAGAGGCTTCTGAAAAAAAAAAAAAACAAAATGCAAAAAGGGTTAGTGATCTGATTAGTATTCAAAATGCATTCCAAATGCACGCACGCATGTACATACATAGTTCCATTCATCATAATTAAATTGTGTAAAATGTTAAAAGCATTTTATATATAAAAAAAAGCTTTTCGGTATAAAAAATATAAAATTAGAAATAATTAAATTAATAAACAAACATGGTTTCTTGTGTCCTCAATACATAACACATTTTGGTTTAAGGACAAACAATATTTTATGGTTTTAAATAAGATATTCCATTATATTTATGTATGTATGTAGCAATCTTGAAACCAAGATGGAAACATTTAAGTATAGATGTGACCCTATCTTTTGTACGTTATAATTAATTTAATTTTATGATTTATGAAAAAATTAACACATAAATAGGGTGACAAGATTAGATTTTTGAAACTGGGGTTCAGTTAGCTTATACGAAATACAAAATGTAATATTGATAATTGGATATAAGATTCGTAAGCCTTTATAAGGCTGAGATTGATTCAGAATGTTGAGTGATGTATGAGCCTATAGCATGGTATATAATAGAAGTATCTATAGTATTGTATTGTTATCGGCAGTTTATGGTCTAAAACTAAATTTTGGTTGATAAAAGTTTTACAAAAATAATTGACAGGTTACGGTACAAATTTTAAAATGGATAAAGACATACACACTTAATTAATACATTTTCGACTGATTACAACATTTGAAATGTGGAAGACGCCGAAGGAGTATCAAGATAGGACTGCATTCTCTAATAAGGTGATAATACTTAAAAAAGATGGGTGAAGATAGAGTGATACTGTAAGAAGAGAGAAAAAAGGACGAACCCAAACCCTCGATGAACCGGACAATTATTCAGTCGTATTTTACATTAGCAAGCTACCTGGAAATAGACGATTTCACCAGATACTCGCATACGGACAATCTATTTATTGAAGCAAAAATCCGATGCAGCTTTAAGAATTATCTAATTCTTTAAATCAATATGTATTCAATACTGTAAGTATAAAACATAACCTTTAGTTAATAAAAACTGCCTTCGTTCTTTATTTCTTAAAATTTTCAGCTCCCAAAATCGTTAAAATTTTGAAAATTACTTCTAAAAATCGAAAATTCTCAAATATCCGAAGATTTTATAGAATCTTCGAAGAGTCAATGGGCCGAATGCATAAAAACTAGCATATGCTATTTCCGTGAGATTTTGAGCAAATGCTATGTTTTGTATCTATAAATTTCAAGCAATTGCTCCTCCTTCTACTTTTTGGTCATATTTTAGTATTTGCTTGAATCTAAGAAAATTTTTAAGCTTTTGCTTCATTTAATATGCATATACACTATCACTTGATAAATTTTAAAAGCAACTGCTAGATATATTCCATTCTACTACTTTGTAGCTTAAAATCAGTTTAGTGATTAATAATTCTTCGACATAATCATTAGTATGGCTGCGTTAATGAAATTAACTAAACAAACAATTTATAAAGAGCGTACAAAACTAGACGAGAAAACATGGATAAAATTATACCGGTTTAATAAAAATAATGTTAAGTGGTTAGCTGATTATTTTATTGTTGATTTGTATGAAAACAGTTGTGGTACCGTTAGCCCTATTGATAAAATGCGGATTTTTCTTCGGTATGTGTCTGATCCAGGTTTTCAAAACGGTGTTGGTGAAGACATAGGTGTGCATCAAAGCAGAGTTTGTCGTGTTATTAAAGATGTACAAATGAAATTTTAAAGAAATCTGAAGAGTGGATAAAGTTTTCTAAAACAGTAAGAGAAATCAATTTGGCAAAAGAAGTGTGGTTAACCAAATTTAAGTTTCCATATGCAATCGGTGTTATTGACTGTACACATGTTAAGATTAACAAACCTGGTCAATTCGGTGATGAATACATTAATCGAAAAGGCAACCCCACTTTAAATATTTAAGCGACGTGTGATGCCACTGAAAAATTTACCAGTGTTGACGCCCAATGGCCGGGTTCCGTTCACCATAGTAGACTTTCGCGAAATATGTACATCACTATTTTTTTTATGAATAGCGTTACCACAAATGCTGTTATACTTGGCGTTGAAGGATACGGTATTAATACATGGTTAATTGATCCATTTAAAAATCCAATCGATGCTGATGAAATAAAGTTTTATCGATTATTTACAAATGAAAGAGTAGTAATTGAACGTTGTTTTGGGCAATTAAAACGGCGATTTCCAATCTTACATTATAAAGTAAGAGTTGCTCTTCGTAATGTACTAAGAAAAATTGTATGTTGCTTCATTTTGCATAACACTGCAAAATATTTGGATGACTCTGACGATTTCGATGAATCGATGAAGTAATGTATCATGATGAAACGAATATAAACAGCCTTACAACAATAAGATCAAAAGGAACGCAGAAATCAAATTAAGGAACTCATAATTAAAATCTACCTAGTACATATTTCAAAATTTTTATTTTATAATTCATTTTCCAAACAATTTTCCGTTTTCCAAAAATACTAATCTTTGGAGTTGGCTTGACAAATTTTTAGTTTCTTCGGTTTCTGGAAGCTAATTTTTGATGGTAATTGCGTTTTATTGCATGGAATAGATATTTCGGGAGTACATAGTAATATACTGAGAAAAAGAACTACCTTCTTCTACATTTATTTATATTTCATCATTTTGAGATCCAGCTGAAACACTCCGGATATTTTCGTGAATGTTGGATTATCATCGGTCCTTAAAATATCTAAAAATGCCTGCTCCCATGATTTTAACATAATTTTTTTGTTACCAGTTTTATTAATTTCGGCTTTATTTGTCACGTATTGTTAACCATATTGTTAATTTTTTTCAATCAATTAAACGGTATTTCATCCGTTTGTTTAACATTTATCAATTTTTAGTGTTGTGATAATAAAAAAAATGAGCATATGCTAGAAGCAGTTGCTCATTTTATGAAGCAAGTGCCTGCCTCTTTCGAAGTAACTGTTAAAAATTTTTCAGTAAACCATATCGTAACAAATGCTACTTTTATGCATTTCCTTTTGATCTTTTGGTTTTAACAAATGCTCTTACTTGTTACAAATGCTGGCTAATTTGCTATTAGCATATGCTGTTTTTTATGCATTCAATGAATCTAAAATTCTTTGAACGGAAAAAAAAACTTCGATCTACATTTCTTGATGCGGGTATTTCATAAAATGTTAATAAATCTTTCGTAGAAACTTCTTAAAATTTTTAAATATGTGAAGCAGCGAGCTGAGTGAATTCAAATTGTTAGGGCTAGGATTAAATAGAACAATGAGCGAAATATGAGTGAAATTATACTAAAAATTTACATTTTAATAAAAGTAAATTTTACTCAAACATAATGCGTTGAACTTATTTAAAAAAAAGCACTCAATTCATGACTGATTGAACCAATTATTTAGAAAATTTTCGAAATTTGAATAAAATCTCAATTAAAGTATCAATCCATATTCAAAATTAAAACCTTTTTTCACAGTCAACTCAAAATATTCGTTATAATGTTTGAAAAGCATATTTCCATTTTGAATTTATATTCAAATCAAAATATCTGAAGTTAATGCTGAGCATAACCTTTCTTATATTATTAACTACCCGAGTAACCAAAAATGGTGATCACAAATTTTAGACCAATTTGTCACAAAATGTAAGTTTCTTTTTGTCACAAAATTAGTTGACAATTTGGAACTTATTTATGCGGGTATTTTGTGACAAAATGAATGTTGATTTTACCACCCAAAAAAAAAAAAAATTTAAGGGACTAATTTCTGTGCCACCCCAACTTACCTAACCTAACTCACTGAATTTTTAGGCTTTATAGAATTTACAGGATTTGCAGAATTTATTGAATTTATAAAAATTTAAAAATTTTTAGAAACATAAGAATTTTTTGAATTTATAGAACTGATAGGTATGAATAATTTATAGAACCCATAGAATCTATAAAATTCGCAGGATTTATAAAATTTATAGGTTTAAAAAATATATTAGAATTTATAATATTTACAGGCTTAAAATTTATAAAATTTATTGGACTTTTAACATTTATAGAATTTATTGAATTTACAGAATTTAAAAGAATTTAAGAATTTATGAGATTTGTGAAATGTAAAGAACTTACTGAATTTTAAAATTTTATGCATAGAATTTATAGAAATTTAAGAAATTATTGAATTTATAGAATTATTAAAGTTTATAGGATTTATCGAAATTTTTAAATTTATAAAATTTATGGGATTTATAAAAATTATGGAATTTTTAGAATAAATAAAATTTGGGTGTATAGAACTTTTAGAACTGACAAACTTGAAACAATTCCTAGAACCCATCGAATCTATAAAATTTAAAAAATTTATAATATTTGTGGAGTTTGTGTAATTTGTGGGATTCTTTGAATTTATTTACCAAATTCATAAAACTTATAAGTTTATAAACATATTACAGAATTTATAACATTTATAGACTTTGTAGAATTTAGAGAATTTGTAAAATTTATAAAATTTATCGAATTTACAGAATTTATAAGAAAGAAAAAGTTTTGTAGAATTTAATGCATTTACTGAATTTTTAAACTTTATTCATAGAATTTATAGAACTTATAAATTTTTAACGAAATTATTGAATTTACAGAATTGTTAAAGTTTATAGGATTTTTCAAAAAATGTTCGTATTTATAAAACAAATAAAATTCGAGTTTGTAGAATTTATAAAACAGACACAATTGAAACAATTAATAAAACACAAACGATCTACAAAATTTTACGAATTTATATTATTGATAAAATTTATAGAATTAATAAATTTTATAGAATTAGTAGATTTTATAGAATTTATAAAATTCATAAAATTTATAGAATTTATTGGATTTATCAAATTTACAGAATTTATAGGATTTATAGAATTTATAAAATTTAAGAAACTTATTGGATTTTTAGACTTTATAGGATTCATAGAATTTATAGGATTTACAGAATTTACTGAATTATTAGAATTCAAAGAATTTATAAAATTTATAAAAATTCAAATTTTTTAGAAACATGTAGAATGTAAATACGTCAAATTTGAGTTTCTAGAATTTATAGAACTGATAGAGCTGAATAATATATTTGTAGAACCCATAGAATCTATAACATTTAAAGAATTTATAAAATTTAAAGAATGTATAGGTTTTAAAATTTATAGAGTTTATTGGATTTTTAAGAATTGAAGAATGTAAGGAACTTACTGAATTTTAAAACTTTATGCATATGATTTATAAAATTTTTCGCAGAATTTATAGAACTTTATAGAAATCATTGAATTTACAGAATTGTTAAAGTTTATAAGATTTTACGAAATTTTAAGTAAATTTGAGTTTATAGAATTTATAAAACAGATACACTTGAAACAATTAATAGAACACAAAGAATGCCTCAAAATTTAAAGAATTTGTATTATGTATTGATAAAATTTATAAACTTCATAGAATTTGTAGATTTTATGGAATTTATAATATTCATAGAATTTAAAAATTTAAAGAGTTTATAGACGTTTGAAGAGAGAGAAGAATTTATAGGATTTATATAATTTAAGAAACTTGTTGGATTTTTTGACTTTATATAATTTGTAGAATTTACTGAATTTATTGATATAATTTATTGAGTTTAAAGAATTTAAAATTTTCCGGAATTTATTAATTATTTCCGGAATTCCGGAATCGATAACATTTCAATTCGAAAATTTCGGAATTACTTTTTGGCCAAAAATTGGATGCCCTAATTGTAATACAATTTTGTTTATTTGGCTTTCAAATCTACATCAATCTTTTGAATTTTATTTTATGAATTTTGACTTGGATCGTTAACCAAAAATAATAATAATTTTTCACTAGTAAATCTTATTGAAAGTTTCTACTAGAGTTTGACTGAAATTTGATTCAAATTACTGCTTTAACGTGCGGTAAAATATTAAAATTCAACTAGAAATCATTCAAATTCGTTTCAGATTATTCTGTTTACTCTGTCGACCAAAGAAGATCTCAAACGATGCCTAATCGAATCCAAAGGAATTTTTGCGCTGATTAATGATTGGGTATAAAATTTCTCGTTCTCAAAATTAGACATTTAGATCGGTGGGAAGAAACTTTCACAACCAATCAAATCAAAATCATTTTGCAGATCCAAAAGATGTTTTTCACTTTTTCAGGCGACTTAACACAATGAGACGCAGGATAAGTGTGTGAGAAGACAAACAACTTTCTGTTTTTTTCATTCTAATTTTCGGTTTCATTAAGTAAGTCGATTACGAATCGGTGAATCTTTATTTTGCCATCTGCAGATTACCATATCTCTAAACAATTCCATTAGGCTTCAGAAAATTAAAAAATCTTGATAATTTTACAAATTTCTAAAACAAATATTTACATTGTGTGACCACAGACAACAAAATAGCATATTAGTACTTTCGAAACTTTAGAATTGAGCCTGAGGTAAAAATTTCGAATTTGACATAATTTTCAAGACATGTTAATTATCTTAAAATTTTTAATTTTTCAAACTTACGTAATTCAAAATAATTATCATAATTGATAATAAAGGTCAAAATGTTATAACAAGTATTTGATTCATAGATTCCAAGAATGCATACGGAGTTACGAAAATGTTTAAATTTTTGAGAACACCAGCCATAACGTAATTAACGTATTTGGCATTTAAAGAATTTAGTAGAATGGAAGAAACGTAAACAGGTTTAGCCTAATGAGAGTTTATAAGCCTTTTTTGTAAACAAATAGTTTGGAGCCCCTTTACATCCCGGCCGGACCACTTTGAGATTTTAATAGATAGTTTTACCACCAGTGGCACTATTCTGGTTTTCCCGGGGAATTGCGAATTGGGAATTGTTTTATTGTCAGTTTTTAGTGTATATTGGTTTTCTTTTTTCCAAAGCATACTAGATTTTGGGGAAACATATTTCGATTTCATAGCAATTTTGTTGTTTATTTTTCCCTAAAAATTTGGCTGGGAATTATTTTTTCCCAAAACATGAACAAAATGCCAATCGCTCAGTATGCTTTCGAAAAAAGAAAACCAATATACACTAAAAACTGATAATAAAACAATTCCCAATTCGCAATTCCCCGGGAAAACCAGAATAGTGCCACTGTGGCACTATTCTGGTTTTCCCGGGGAATTGCGAATTGGGAATTGTTTTATTGTCAGTTTTTAGTGTATATTGGTTTTCTTTTTTCGAAAGCATACTGAGCGATTGGCATTTTGTTCATGTTTTGGAAAAACATAATTCCCAGCCAAATTTTTAGGGAAAAATAAACAACAAAATTGCTATGAAATCGAAATATGTTTCCCCAAAATCTAGTATGCTTTGGAAAAAAGAAAACCTAAATACACTAAAAACTAACAATAAAACAATTCGCAATTCGCAATTCCCCGGGAAAACCAGAATAGTGCCACTGATGTACAGCTTTGGTATGGGAGAGTATTAAATATTCGCTATTGTAGATTCCAAAAAAAAATCTTAAATCAATCATCTATTTTCTTACCCCATAGAGGGCTGATTTTAACTGTAGCACTTATCCGAATCATTCCAAGAACTAAATCTCTACTACCAGCCACTTTGAAATGGAACAAAAGGGTGCAATATGGAGTAAGATGGTTTCACATTAAGAACTAATATATTATTGCCATATTGTTAAAGCGCGAAAATCTAAAAAAATTAAGTGGCAATATTCAATTTTATAAATTTTGTAATCCTCATGACACCGGGTATGAATATATCAATGTTTGTAGCTGCCAGACTGTGACAAATGAATTTTAACATTTATATTGGAGCTTCCCGAGCTAACAACCACACCATGACATAATTGTTCTACAATTTGTTTCATCATATTTTATATCATATAGCATAAGTCCACGAATTTTCAGTGAACTTACGGAATGTGAGGCAAAAGGTGCCGACCGGTAGTCTCACACAGATATATGCAAGTTAGAGGACTTGAAAGAAGTGAAGTGGAAATGGCCTGTGTTGTTGCGAGCGGCAGTTACTGGGTACCAGATAATTGTGAATTGTACAGAATTTAAATATGATTGTTTGATAACACAATTGATTAAGGAACTGATAAGATAATAACACTTTATGTGATATGGGCCATCAAGTTTGTTTTTCGGAAGTTATTAAAAGTGACACGAAAAAGCGTAGTTTCCCCAAATCTCTCTTAACACATGTTGAAAACTGAATGGTATGTTAGAGAGAATTTAATTCAAGTTATTTTTACTATCAAGTTAGGGGTGTCAGTCACAAACAAAAACATAGTGTTATATCCGCTTCACAGTTCTTATCTCCCATTGTTGATTAAAATAATATATGACTGATAACACGAAAACTTTTGTGATTGCTTCAACTGTGTGAACTGTAATACCCCACTTTTACAACTACAACATCTAAATTGGAGTTTCGCGAGAATATTTTGCAATTTGTTTTTCAAAAAGTGGAAGTGAACTGGTAAACTGGGCGCTTAGGGCAAGTTATGTCGTGCATTTGACTTTCGTGAGCCCTACTATAAAATTTCGGTAATATCTCTATAATTTATTTATTTTACTTTTTTGACTTTATTTATTTGAATTATCGACAAAACAAAATTTTCAAAAATCTTATTTTCACAAAAACACTTGGTTTCTAAAACGGTTGTCAAATTTCGAGGAAAATACAAAATTGAATCGGTAATTCAGATATTTTTTGTGGAGTGGCACATATTACTGTGTTTGTTTGGGGAATTCCTAATTTACAACGTTCTACAATATTTTAAACATTTTTGTAAAATATAAACATCTCACAATCTTTCGTGCGTGCTGATAAAATTCGCATTACTTCCTGCAATTTAATGTTTAGAAATGGCAATATTCTTGATTATAAATTATTATTCTAAAAGCAGTGTTGCCACCTAGAATCTATACGAAATGTGTGTATTTCGACGAATTTTCTTGTATGAAATACACTCTAATTGAATTTGAGACGGATTTCAATCGTAACATGGTATTTCGTCGTTTAAAATATGTTTAAATAATCAACAATACAGCAATTAAGTAAAATATTTAACAAACATTTTAAACATTGTCATTAGTCTGAGCTCAGTCTAATTTCGGCTGTTATCTGTTGATAACGCCAAACACTAGTTAAATAATTGTGAAGCCCACAAATAAGGTGGACATTGTATATTGATTTAAGATAATTTCAAATTATGACTTAGAAATGTGCAATAAAAAGTCTAAAATCCAAACAAAAAATAATTAAGGAACATAAAACCTTGTGTTTTACATGTTCAGCCCTGACCGAAATTTATAGTCTCATTTTTATCATGTAATATATGTAGGTAAACACAATCGCGTTTATATAAAGATAAAAGCTGCACCTAATTTCATGTTTTTGTGGGCAATTAAAACAGATGAACATGCTTTGATAATTTTGTTGGATGTAAATTAACAAAATAACGTCAGACGATCGGAAATATGTCTATATACTCGTATATATAGAAGTAGTAAGATTCTGACGACTTCCAAAAATTCTCCCCGCAAAAATATACTAATTTGATGTAATCAATGCGCGTTGTGTGACAGCCACAAAAATTGAGATTAAATAAATTGATTCCAAAAATATTATTTACTACCATAATTAAAATGTTATCGCGCGCCCACTGATACAATGCCAATGTAAGTTGTATATATACAGAGAATAAATTGTTATCAGTTTGTTATTTTTATTGCGTATGTGTAAAATTTGACATTTCATTGACAACCGAACCGAATACACACACACACACACACTTTATCGCTAAAAAAAACATTTAAATTACCTGTGCCATAAACGAACTATATTCAACGCCACCATTTTCATCATCTTCATTAATACTCATCATTTGTAATGTGGTCTGAAAAACGCTTGATCGTCTTGTACCTGGTTCAAACGTACGTGGCGTATACACTTTGGATAATTTTATATTATGTTTGGTATACAGAGAGGTTTCGCCATTTGAATTATTTCGTATTATGATTTCGTTCAATCGTAACGCTTCGTCGTCCAAGTCCTTAATGAGTTCATTCAAATCAGGACGTTGTACACTGCGTCGCCGGGGAATAGGCACAATTATATTTGTGACTGAATCCACATCGTCACGAGGATCTTCATCCTCGTCGCTTAGTATGTCTAGGCTCTCTAATGACACGGATTGATGATATTTTGGAAGCGCAGATTTATTTTGTACCGTCGTATCTATTGTATCGTCATTATTCTCAGTTTTTACACCCATTTTATTAGCACTATTTCTACTACTAATTTTACTTATGTCACAATCACTATTTACATGCACTAATTTCACTTTTTTATTCGATAATGATGCACTGTCTCGTCGTTGGTCTTTCGAAATTGATCGTCGCACTGTTTTTGAACTTTGAAATAGGGCGACAAGACGATCAAGACACGTTATTGTTATACTGTTATTTCGTTTAATATTAAAATCATTAGACGGTTCATTTGTTGACATTTTTCGCCATTTTTGATTTTAATTCGTAACACGAAACTACCTTAAACGCTAAAAACTAAACACGGCGCACTGATAAGAAGTAACTAATTCGTTCAAAATTTTGCACTTTGCGTATTAAAACCAAAATCACTAAAATTATTAAATAAATAAATTTACTAGACCCTTATCACTTGCTTATGTCAAATATGAAACTAGTCGTTTTTGAGGTAAAAACAGCAAAAAAAAAAATTATCGAAGAACTGTTTCTTACTTTGAGTAGTACACCTTCCTTTTTTTCTAATCAATTAACTGATAAGTGTTTATATTATACATTATTAATATTAGTATTCTGGGTATTGTAAAAATATAGGGTGGTACCCATATTTTGTGGATGGCATTTTCTACGGACGTCAAAATAAATTTGTGGACCATCATCTAATTTAATTTTTCAATTACTACCATTAAATTTTAAAGGGTTTATAAAATTACATTTAATTTTGTGATAGGGGTATAGTGATTTATTTTAATATTTTTTGACCAGCATAAATTTTGAATTATGTTTGTATTTTTGCTTTTAATCGTATTTTAAAGCTTTATGAAATCTGATTAATAAATGGTTGGTTCTCATTTTGATTTAAATTTAGGGAGGATAATAAAATCAATCATCATAAATGGGATGAGTGAAAATTTAATGAACGCTTCAAATTAGCATTATTTAAATTGTTTGCCTTAAAATGAGAGGATATAATGAAAAAACATCATTTTTAATTAAAATCAAACTTCTTAGCTTATACAAGATGGACTAACTTTACGCGACTCAAAAGTAAAATTATTTTGTGGCGGCTATCGATCATCACAAACCCAATACCATGAAATCAAATCAAATCCAAATCCAAATTTTGAATTTACGGATATTCAACAGACAGTCAAGCGATCACACTTATTCGAACATTCATATTTACCAACATAGTCATGACAACCAACATCATTCAAAACTCGGCACAACCCCTAATAACACCTGTCGGTTGGTAGACATATTGATGTATTTTATTGTATTCGAATAATCGCTTTTGTTCTTCAAATTTCACTACTTTCATTGGCCTACCCCTACTTGATACCCTCCCCCGCCCCGGTAAATACCTTCCCTCGCCCCGAATTGGTTTCATATTAAAATTACACTATCCGATCGGCTATACTTTCTGATCCGAATACATAGTAGACCCCCTGATTTCTTAGCAACGTAGGTATAGATTGCTGTTATTTAAATCACTTTTGCATAACTATAATTTCGTAAAAAAATCTAAAAATCCTTTAGAATCAGCATAGAACATATTTATGACCTTCACGCTGAAATTCAATAAAAGTAAGAATTTAAAATTCATTGGACTAAAGGAGTACTTACTGGGTACGTCCAGAAAATCAGGAAGAAGTATATTTTATGAAATTTTTTTAATGCAGAATTCTGTATCAATAGTATTTAGGAAGTGCAAGCCAAGTTTTCTCGTAAAATTATCTCATTTTCCGAGAAAATTTTCACTTTTTTAAAAAAATATTGTGATAATTTTATTGAAAATACGTAAAAATGTGCAATTTTTAATAGATTTTAACGCTAGGATTAGGATTGTGTATTAATGGTTTTTCAATGGTGCAAGTTTCCGGGAAAATTTTGCAATTTTTTAGGAAAATTTTCCAGTTTTTCCAATTTGATTTTACTTAGTTTAAAGGTACAAATTAAACTCGAAACAGGACGACTTGTATATGATAAATTCTGAAAAGCGTTGGTTTGTGGCGGCAGCCATTACCATTGCTTTCCCAAATTGTTCAAAGCTTGGAATCAACGGTCCTGGGAAAATTAATAGGATTTGACATTCAGAGAAATTGGAGCAAAAAAAACTATACTATCTCTCTAACTATTCAAGAATTGGTAATGGGAAGCCACTTGAAACTTCCAGAAGACCAATACTCTTGACATACTTAGATTTAATAAAACCTATTTAGTGAATTTTTCAATTTTAGCTTTGATTTGCAGGCAGTTTGTCCCTATGGTATAAGAGTGAAACCTGAAGGAACTCCAATGAAAGGGAATGTTCCTCTAAGATCATCGGAAGATATTATAATCTGCGGTTTCTATTAAAATTTTAAAATGGTCAGAACCTGCGGGGAAAGGGTTCCCATACATATTTTTTTTCGAAAAGATCAAATGACTAAATAAACAGTACAGGTAAAAAATATTAAAGGATTTAATGGACTTCCGCTTAAGTCCAGGGGCGGGGGTTCGGACAAAATGTCTCGTTTGCTTTTTATTATTTATCGTCTTTCAAGCTATTTGGGAAAGTAAAGATAGTTTTATGTATATTGCTTTTGGATAAAAAACAGAATGAGGGTCTGGAATATAGCCAATTTTGAAAGAAATTGACTATTTCCTAACCAATTATGATGAAATAAAAAGGAACTCCTCATAAAAAAATGCGTTTACAAAGTTTTGATTATTTTAGGTAAATGTTTACAGGAATATCGCCACAGTATAATTGTTGGCGATTTCAATCTAAATTTATTGGACTTTGAAGATAATAATGTTTCAGGCTACAAACAATTACTAAATTCGTAATAAAATTTCTCGGCATCACATAAGTCGAACTAAAAAAAGTTCTGAATTATAATAATATTTTAAATGACCCTATTTGGATTGAAATCTGTAACACTTTGAATTTTAATGAAATTTCGAACAAGTTAGGAAAACTTGTATTTGCCAATACGTTTAAGTAAGGAAAAAGTCCAAACATCATAACGATTCTTGGATGATACCTGCGATAAAAAATCTAATCAAAGAGCGTGAAAAGTTCTTTAAATTAAAGAATAAACTTAAAGATAATGCATTTTTTGTTCAGAAACAAGGTACCTTTAAAAATAAAAAAGGCAAACCGGGACTTACGTTTTAAATTAGTAAGCGAAAACATTGGCAAACCCAAAGAGTTGTGGAAATAGTTTAAAGAAGTAACTTCCATAAACGCTACTAAGGATATTACTGGTCATTTTCAGCAACCAAATGTAGTTGTTTTTGCTTATTATACACTACGATGTTAAGCATTTGTTTCAGCTGTGGCCCACAGAGGAAAGTCAAGTAAAGAATATAGTTTTGAGTTTATATTCAAATGCAGCTATTGGTATTGATAATGTATCTACACCGTTAACTAAGCTCTTTATTTATGAAGTATATCAATGAGTCGTTTAATTCTGGAATTTTTCCTGATTGTTGTAAAACTTTCAAAGTTGTACTGGTATACAAATCTGGAGATAAAACTGATCTTGCGAATTACAGACCCATTTCTATTTTTATTGCGATATCAAAAGTTCTAGAAAATATAATTTTAGAAAGAATCAACCATTTTTTAATATTGAATGGAATAATTAGTAAACAGCAATTTGGCTTCACTATGAATTCAGATTCAACGGCGGTATGTTTGAACTTTACGGATTCCCTCAGTAGATCTGTTGATCAAGGATTGTTTTATGGGTGTCTTTTTCTAGACTTACGCAAGGCCTTTGATACGGTTAACCACGAAATATTACACTAAACTTATTCAGATTTACTGACGCTTAAAAATTGGTTTAGTAGAAATTATCTAACCTTAAATCACAGTAAAACAAAGTATGTACATAGTGTTTGATAATAAAAATTTGGGGATGAATGCCTTAAATTCTAGTACTATTACTTATTATTCTATCGTAATTAAAAGAGTTATTAAGTTTACTTACTTGGGCTTGGTGATTGATAGCAAACTAAAATGGTCGAATCATATAGATAAAAAAAAAAAAAAACTATATTACCTTATATTTTTGCTATCAACCGAATAAGGCATGTATGTACTTCCAAAGAAGTCTCTGCTACTTTTATACTTTGCTTACATTCAGTCGCAATCAGTTTACCTTAATCCGATTTGGAGTGGCTGTGCTGAGTATAAATTAATAGAGCTAGAGATTTTGCAAAAGAGGGTATTGCGAAGCAAATCCTTAATGTGCCAATAAAGTATTCGACACAAAAACTTTTTAAGCAATTTCAGTCACTCAGTTGTTTTAATTGATCGTGAATTTTTATTGCTGGTAAATAAAATAATCTGTAGCCATATAAAGATCAATTTTGAATTGATCAAAATTCATAACAAACATGACTGCAGTACTAGAAGTAAATCACATTTTGCAGTTGATTATTTCAGAACAGATTTTAATTTAGCTAACTTCAAGTTAATCAAACCGCTAATGGTAGCTCACAATAAGTGTTTTTCTATTAAACCATAATGACGTCTCCTGAGATACAAACAACAAAATTATATGTCTGAACTTGAAGTTATTTTGCAATAGTTATAATTATAAAAATAAAACGTAATAATTTCCAGCAATTGAAGATTTGTGACAATTTAAAAAAAAATCGGGAGAACTAAAACCAGGAAAGAAGGATTTTCAGATTTGTTAAGCAGAATTTTATTGAAGGACTATATTGAAACAAAATTTTCCACACCTAAAAGAATCATAGACTTGAATCAAAAATATTGCCAAATTTTATTGCAGCTCACATAAATATGCTTGTGAACATACATGTTCTTAATTAAAGCTTTCAAAAACTATCAACGGAATCAAAGGATGGTCATTTGCGGATGTACATACCCAGGGGGCCCTATTCTTGAATTTCACATTCATATTCCCCATGTAGTTGTCTACAATTAAATTTCATAAAAACGTTCGGAAATTGTTAATAATTTACTTCTTGAATTCCCTACTAAGGCAAATTTTTCCCTACCAAGGTAATATTTCTGTATGGGTGTAAATCATATGTAGAAAATTTAGTCATATACAAAATTGCCAATAAGAACAAAGAATTTAGAAAAAAAAAATGAAGGACATATTGTCCCAAAAATTCAAAAAAAAACATGAGTTTATTATTTTTAATTGACCTACTAAATGACAATCATAATCAAAACAAACAAAATTTTATTAATTTTATGTCTCACTGATAAACCAAACAACAAATTATCAAAAATAAATTCAACACACTACGAAATTTAACAAAAAAGGAAATTTTAATAGATAATATCTTTGAGTATATATATATATACTCAAAGATAATATCTAAATGAGGAAGTTAATGCGTAATTGAAATAAAATTGGATGCGAATCAGAAAAACTTGCAACAAACAACAGATTCAAGATTATTCAAATCCCTTTCAGTTTTTTGAGTAGGTAAAGTCCAAAACAAATACAAACTCATTCAAATTTAAAATTTACACTCGCATTATGGCCAAGTTACCCCATTCTTTTCGCTTGAAATTTGCGGTGTTATTAAAACATTGTAGTGCTGAAAATTATATTTTAGAGTTCGGGTACTGCGTTAAGACTTAAAACAAGAATTGAAAATAAAATTTTTGTATTTTAGTTAACCATAGATATACAAAATTCTAGATAACTTATATTAAAATTTTACTCTAAATTGTAATTTAAACAAAACTCTATTTGAGACAGTTTAGAATTCGGGAACATGTTTAATGGGATAGACGTTTGAAATTTAGCTGGCCATTCAACGGTTTATTTTCTGAAAAGTATGTGAATTGCTTTGAATCTGGGTTTCTTTCTGTTTTCTAGCCAGCGTGTAAAGAGGTATTCATTTTTGAATATTTCGTTATACAACATGATTTAATAAATGTGCAACCTTATGTTTAGATAAAATAGGCCTTGCCTACATTTTGTGAAAGTGATTTGAATAAGCTTAAATTTAAGTTTTTGAAGTTTCTAACTATTCTGATTTAAAAGGTGTTGCATCCAAAAAATTTTGGAATGCTGCTTTTACAAGGTCTGAATCATTTGTACTTTTGAACACTTGATTTTTATAATGTAATTTTAAATTATGAATAGAAAGGCTCGCTACCCGAATTAGTTCCTAGTACTGCAGTATGGCCTCTAATTTGACCACTAGACATATACAAAAGTCGTTCCTATTTGCACTTCAACGACTTCCTCCCTTTTATAATCTTTAGCTAAATGAAGCTGAACTGCTGATAATAATTTTTGAATACTTTTTGAAAAATTAGAAGCTTTTCGTGTTTTTTTTGTAAATAAGCGACCTGCCAAGTAAAATACCTTAAAACAGTAAGGTACTTTACAAAATTTATAGAAACCTTGCATTTTGGTTTCAAATTTAAAAATTATTTTTTATCACTCTTACTAGACATAACAACATAAGAACCATACAATAAAAGGAAAAGAAGAATAAAAGTCAAAATACAAACGGACTTTCGTTCAAAAATTAGAAAGTAACCCAGTCAAACAGTTTTCATTTAATCAAAAAACTGAAAAGGTATTCCGGTGCAAAACTTATTTGACTGAGATTCTTTTTAGATTTTTGACTGAGAAGTCCCGCTTCTGCACACAATTATAAATAAAAATACGGAAAACTGTTTAATTATTTTGTTTAAGAACAAGTTGTTTCTAGCCTGGGTATGCTGTTCCACGAGTGGTAGGAACACCTTTTATTTAGAAATCAAATTCCCGTTCGTACGTATGTGCTAATCCATGTAAATCAGCTTATTTGTTATCACTTTATCAGTTGTTTAAGAAACTTTTTTTTTTATTAGTGGAGTTGGGTATAATATAGACAAAATTGTGTTCAAACGTGCGGAAGTTTGAAGAAAAATTAAATTATTTTGAACTTGATCGTTTTAATTAATAAGCTAATTTATTTAAATTTTAATCAGTCCATCTACTAAGAATAGAGTTTTATTTAATATTGCTACCAACCACTTTTAGTTTTTTCCATGTATGTACATCGCAAATGATTTTTTTTGCCTGTGTTAGTGATTTGCGTGGACAATGCTTGCTTTTCGGGTTTAAATTATTTTTTATAAAACCTTTTATAAAGACAATTTTACTGTTGCGTGCACTGAACTCATAGACTAGCTTCCTTTGATTATTCATAGAATTGAAGAAACAGAAAACACATAAATATTGACGGGTCGTATCCTGCCGAGAAGGCTTGTTTAAGGGGAGGTTCTCATAGAGCGACCAAAAAATAAGGTAATTTTCTTGAATTTTTGTTTCATAGAAGGAAGCAAATAAACAAATTAAGTTATTAACGTCATGTGAATATGTTTATACGTATTGTAACGTGACCGTCTCTAAAAAAGGTAACTTATCGGTCTCTACTGTACCACTTATAAAAATGATCGGAAATCAAAAAACCAAAATTTTTTATAAAATATATAATATTTGCTGGAGGTTGTACCAACAATGACATGTAATTTTTCGGTACCGATTTTTCACGTTTTTCGCTCTTTAAAGTGTTATAAAAAAAACAGCAAATAGTATAGTCAAAATAATATCTCGTTGAAAATTCCTATTCTTTCATTCCCGAGTAAATACAACAACAAATTCATTTTTTGTTGTTGTTTTACTCGAGAATGAAGGAATAGGAATTTTCAACGAGATATTATTTTAACTATACCTGCATTTAGGTTTATCCTCCAATAAATTAAATGAACTTCAAAATAAAAAATAGTGATCCATTGAGTAGTTTTTGAGTTATTATGGAGACTTATATAAAAAAACATCGTTTTTCAGGAAATGCATTTAAAGATTTTGTTAACGACTTTTTTGAGTTGATAAGTGAAAAAGTGAGTCGAATTATTTTGCCACAATTTTTTTATGAAATTTATATATGTCAAACGGTTTGAGAAATGTAGTCTACACATAATAGAGAACCTCCCCTTAAGGTAAACTAAAATCTGAATTCTGTAGTTAATCTGCTTCAAATATAAAGGAAAGTAAATTAATACAGAAATGAATAAGTGAATTATTATTAAATCTAGCATTTTTATGTTTTTCGATTTACCTTCTACTTGTGTAATAAAAATCAACTTATTATAATTAAAAATATATCCAACCATTATTATTCTACCACAGGATATCAACTAGACATCAAAACTGCAAATCAAAATAACTTATAAAAATAACAATCTTATCAATACTTCATTATCGATATTGAATTTATATTTCCGTTTATATTATAAAAAAACTCAAAAGCAATCAACTAGAATCTCAGTTCCACCAGCAACAGCAACAAACAATAAGAAGAATTATAGTAGACTCAATTGAAAATGATTTTCTATAAAATTTAATTACGGTTTCTTATCAAAATGATTGACTACATTTCGGTCTTGTCTTGAATAGTTCGAGTGTTGAGGAATAGTAAGTGCTAAGTGCATAAATAAACAAAATGATAAGAAATGCGTTACGTAGTACTCACGTTTTCAAAAGTTTACATATTAAAAGTTAAAATCCTTTTGTGCTTGTACATACATAACCTGAAGTAATCCCATTTTAGTGTAACTAACAAGAAGAACAGCCATTAAAAAAAACATAAGAAGTTTAGTTGTAACTAGTGACGTATGTTGGTGCGCGAGAACGAACAAATTTAATAAACATTATTGATCTTACTTTAACAGTTTTGGTATATGTATGGAACATGACTCAACCCCCATTTTTTTCCTATATCTATCTATAGCTATACCCACATCACAAACCATTTAGGTGTAATATATCCGTTTATCTCTTCTACATAAATTGGTCATTATTTATTTTGAAAATATTAAAATATTATTAATAATAATTTTGTCTTATCAATTTTTAATTGTTTGATAATAAGACATTATTGTTGTTGGTGTTGTCAACAATAAAACCAAGTTTTCAAGTATAAATATATATGTATGTACCTATGTATGTACATAAGAGTAAAAGGTGTTCCTAAAATATTAAATGTATGTAAGGTATTTGCTGAGGCAATTACTAAAGGTATTATGGATTTTCTGGTTTGTAAAGTAATTTTGGGATGACCTAATTTTTGTTTGTTTTTCTTGGGTAACATTTTTTTTATTGCTTTTTGAATTAGATCTTTAGGGATTAAAGAAAACATTTAGTTTTTATTTACGTTTTAGATTAAACAAAAAAAAAACTGTTCAATATTCGACCATTTCAAAAAGACAGACTTCAACAAAATGATGATTTTATGAAGAAACAAAGATTAGGTACATTTTATAGACGTGTTAAAATTTTCTTTCTTATTTCGGAAATTAAATTTGTGACGTCGTTTTGATTCAAGCCCTAAAATGTATGGCAACAGAGAAAACAAATTTAAAAAAAAGGCCGTACAAAATTGCTAAATTTTAAAAAATACAAATAGACAAAATTTACCAAGATTTAAACTATTTGGGCTTTCACAGAGTCAATCCCCCTAAACTTAATAACGCGGATGAAAGCGTTAACCTATTAATCGACAATGTTTGACAATTTACAATTCAATATTATCATGCCTAAGAAAATCTCAAAATTTTCTTTCATTGAGCAATATCTGATCTTGATATTCTATGGTGTACACTGTACATTAATCATGTTCAACCGCTGAAATTTCATATTGAGTTTACCTATTGAAATAACGCTTAATCGAAAACTTGGAAAATTGGATCTTATGCATGTCTAAGAAAATCGATATCTCAAAACTTGTTTTTTGAGATATCAAACACATTTGAACAAAAGTTTTGAGATATCGATTTTTGTGGACATGCATAAGATTCATCCATATGAAATTTCAGCGGTTGAGCATGATTAATGTACACCATAAATATCAAGGTCAGATATTGATCAAAAGACAATTTTGAGATGTCGATTTTCTTAGACAGGTGGCGAGTTTTTTTATTACATCGGAGAGACCAGAGAGATCAGACAGAAAAATTATCTGAAATATCCGATAATATTTAATCTGAAAAGACCTTTTTCGGATTTTAAACGCTTAATTATTTAAATTGGCTAACCACTGTTTTGTAACACATTATGGCCAAGAAAATTGTTTTCCTACGCATAATTAATACATAAACATAAAATTAAACATTAATGAACAAGAAACCGTTAAAATTATTTACAATAGACTTTAAAAAAATTAATTTTGCATGGTTGTTATCTCAGTCTATAGTGTTCACCATTTTGAACGTCAAAATATGTAATTCTCTGTACTATCTGAAATAAATTTCAGATCGAAAAACAGCAATCTGTGATTTTTCAGATTTAATAAAAAAACGCTAAAAAAATTATCGGATCGATCCGAGAAAATAAAAAAACGCAAAAGGTTTTTTTTTATATCTCTCTGGTCTCTCCGATGTAATAAAAAAACACGCCAAGGATATATTTTGAAATTGTCCAACATTGTCGATTAATATGTTAAACGCTTTCATGCGTTATTAAGTTTAAGGGGATTGGCTTTGTGAAAGCCCAAATAGATTAAATCTTGATAAATTTTGTCTATTTGGATTTTTTTAAATTTAGCATTAAGTTCAAATATTTGATTTGAATGAATTTTTCATTGTACATATCATAAATTCGCCCGAATGTATGCTTTTTTAAACACAAACAACAACATTTTTGTTGCTGTTGTAAAATCTAATATTAATTTAGGATAAAATTCATTCTCATTGTTCCTTGAAATTGCAATTGCTCCCCGACAAAATTGTAACAAACTTAAAATCTATCCCATTGAAAAGGGGGTTGCAGGTTGCAGCGCGGATTATTTTAAAAGCTTTAGGCATAGTAAATTGTCTGGCATTTATTTCGCTTATCCGTGCCTTTTTCGATTATCTGAAGCATTCCATAATCGCAAAAGCTCCAAAAGGTAACAACACGAAAGGCAAATTTAAGATTTTTATCCATGTAATGTCCGGTGTAGAGTTATTCCTATTGCATATGTGGCCATATTAATCAAAAGAGTTTATAGTTACACAGAATGATGGCATTTTGCGCCAGTGTGTGTTCGTATAGATTTCGTCCTTTGGTGGAATAAGAGCTCGATTAAGGGTTACTACAGCCACCATTTTGATCGATTACGCCGTTCAAGATCATAAGATCATAGATTCCATCCTTCACAGCTAAACTTACATGGAAGGCTTTAGTAAAATTGTTGAACTGATAAAACAGTCCCTCTGCTATACGTTGCCAATTTTCTTATAATTTTATTCACTTTTCGTCTGACGAAAGTAAGCAGTCAAAATCCTTAATAAACATTCCAAATATTTTCATTTAAGTATCTAAGTCCAACCAAGAGCCCAACAATTTTCATATAAGCAAATAGCAAATTTAAAGTAGGAAACCGGATGTGACGAGTCCACTTTTCTGTTTGAGGCATTTTATAACATTGAGTTGCTGACTTTTACCGGCATTTACGAGCAAGTTTATTCGAAGTACGATCTTTTTGTTTTTTCATGGTCCCCAACGTTTTCTAGAAAATTATTTATGATAATTGTACTTCGATCTAACTTTTGGCTATTTATTTGGCTAAGAATTCCAATTCTCCTGGCTCACCTCAATTTTGTACCCAGTTCTTTGGGAAATTTGATAGAAAAAGTAACATTGAAATTTAGTGAAGTGAACTAAATGAAGCGAAATGAACAAACAACCGATTTTTACCTGTCTCTTAAAGGTCATATTTAACTATATTCTGATAAACTATAATCGAAATATGAAATTTGGCACACAACTTTGTCTCTCGAGACATTTTAAACTTCAAATTTCGTGGATTCTGGAATAAACCTCATTCAATATGATATGCGCGATCTCTGTGTGGTTCAACTTCTTTCACTAGATAGTTGAAATTTAGCACGCAAAAATGCCTCGTGAGACATTTTGAACTGTCAAAATTTGACGAATTCTAGATTACCCCACTCGTTAAATTTGACATGATTTCTGTCTTTGATACGATCTGTGCGGTTTAAATTCTTTCATGTCATTTTTGATTAGTTCCTCGTACAGTATAAAGATAAAATTTGGTACACAACTTTACTGATTCTGGATTTCTATGTGGTTTAACTTCTTTACATTAGGGAGTTTAAATCTGCCGCCATTAATGTACCAGTCGACCAGTTCAACAACACACTGATAGTAAATCAGAACAACAGTAAATTCAATAAGGATAGCTTACATATTTATTATCACAACAACAGTGAGATGCGCACCAAGAGACAGTCAACATATGCATCATTGTTATGCAATGATTAGGATGTTGTGATTCTTATCGAAACCTGGCTGAATGCTGACTTCAAACCGGAGGAATATTTTCCTGCCTGCTATTCAGTATTTCGTCGTGATCGTGAGCCCGACGATATAAAGAGCGTTGGGGGTGGCGTTATTATTGCGGTACTGAATAATATGGAGTTTGATCAGCTCAACTTAATTTGTATCTCTGGAGAGTCACTTGTCGTGAAGGTCAAATGTGGCTTGTTTTGGATATTTGTTGTGGGTTGTGGCGGTTTACATACCTTTTGGAAGCACTGCAGATGTATATCATGGATTTATGGAATTAATTCACAATAATATTTTGCCGTTACTTAATGGTGATGACCAGGTATTATTTGTTGGTGATTTTAATCTACCAAATATTTCTTGGTACTAGAGTGTTTCGGCCGCTGCCTCTGAATTATATAAAATTTTGTCATACGGGTTTGATTTATTTGTTCCGAAGAAATTAGCGTATTCCGTTTACACTGATCCATTGTTCAATCGTCACTTGAAAAACATAGCCAACAGGAAATCAAGAGCGTTTAAGGCATATAAGGCATATAGGTCTGGGTGTGTAAACAAAGAATTAAAATATCGTGTATTATGTAAAGAAATTAAGGTTCTCAACGAATTTCTTTAAATTATGTGTTTGTTACAAATCGAAAGTGACATTTTTTGTCACCCGAACGATTTTTCGCGTTTATAAATAAAAGAAAAAAATCTCAAGGTTACGCAAGAGTTATGACGTATAATAATGACTCCGTTTCGGGTTCATCTGAAATTTGTAACGCGTTTGCTAATTTTTCTAAGCTCTCATTTGACAGTTTCGATTTGTTTGAGCCTTTAGGTGATGACTATATCTATAAATCAAATGTCGAAATCCAACTTTCTCCCTCGGAAATTACAAAGGAATTAAACGGTTTAAATACAGCAGCTAGTCCGGGTCCAGACGGGGTGGCACCTTTGAGATAGAAGAAGTGATGTTACGTACTCTCGGCGATTCCTATAAGCTTTTCGAATCTTTGGTGAAGTCTAGAATAGAGTTTCACATAAGACATATAGAATAAGTTCGCGTCAATATGGCTTTATACAGGGCAGATCTACGCGATTACTAACCTCATGGTGTTTTCGAATGATGCATTCAACATTGTTGGATCACGTGGACAAGTCGATGTTATTTATACAGACTTTTCGAAAGCTTTCGATAGGTTATATCACAAACTTCTAATTCAAAAATTGTATAATTTTGTATCCGATTTTATTCCAATTAAATGGATGATGTCCTATATCTAACTAGGCGATGGCAATGCGTAAGGATCTCAGCAGCTAGATCTTTTTTTTTCAGATACCTTCCGGTGTTCCACAGGGCAGCCACCTTGGACCACTTCTATTTACAATATTCATTAATGATGTTGTCCAGTGTTTCTAGTTTTGTAAATGTCTTATGAATGCCGACGACCTAAAAATCTATGCGAATATTAATTCTATAGTTCTATAGATTCTGCGCGTATGCAAGAGGGACTTGATGTTTTTTGTGATTTTTTTTTTTTCCGCTGGCGCTACATCCCATGTAAGTTTCGTAATCATTTTTGTTAACGGATAATAAGTGATTAATTCATTGATCCTACCCTTAAAACCAGCCGTGATTTTTTCATCACCCGCCGGGAATCGAACCCGGGACCTCCGGAGCGTAAAGCAAGTATGCTAACCACTGTGCCACCGGGCCGGTTTTTTGTGATTGGTCTGTAAGAAATAAGTTGCACTTGAATACGAATAAATGTAAAGGTTTGACGTTGTACAGGTGGCGGCTGTCTTGTGCAGAGATCCCATACGTTTTGTTAGATGCACAGATCAGTAGAGTCTCTGATACCTTGTCTTTCAATAAGCATATAGATTATATAATAGGTAAAGGATACTCTTTATTGAGTTTTATCAAGCGTAATGGGAGGGAATTTTGGGGCCCGTTTACGTTAAAATTCCTTTACGTGACTTATGTTAGATCAGTTCTAGAATATGCTTCAGTGATATGGAATCCGTCCTATCAGACTCATTCTGATGGAATTGAAAGTATCCAAAAACAGCTTCTGATTTATGCATTGCGACGTTTGCCTAACTCGAATCTTGGTTTTGTTCGTGAACCATACGTTAACCGTTTATTGTTGTTAAAGTTACAAACTTTAGCAATTAGACGTAATATCGCTTGTACCGTGTTCGTTCGTGATGTGTTATGTTCTAAAACCGATTGTCCTTAGCTCCTTGAGAAGTTTTGTATTTACGACCCTCATCAGCGAGCACTTTTGAACAATTTTAATAGTGCGGAACCGCTAATTATTGTTTTCAATGCTTTCAATGGTAACTGCGGCAGTTTTGATTTCGGCATGTCGAGGGACTTGTTTAAGAGATGGTTAAAGCAAATGATGTTTTATTTAATTTTTATATTAATACTTTTAAAATTTTGTTCGTTATATTTTTATTTTTTCGCTATATTGATATGCTCTTTTCTATTATATATATCGTGTGGTGGTGGAGTGGATATATTGTGTCGCATTATTATCATACTTTGTAAATTACATACCCAGATAAATAAATAAATTTGATACAACTTTATCTCGTGAGACATTTTCAACTACCAAAATTTGGCGAATTCTAGACTAATCCCTCTCATGCAATTTAACATGAGTGATTTCTGTGTGGTTCAACTCCTTTAAGGTAAGTTATAAATTCGAAAACTACAGGAGATGGGAAGTTGAATTTTATATTGGTTCAATTTCAAGTTTCCTAAATTTTTTCAGGTTTTATAGTATAAAAACAAAGGAAGTGTTTAAAAACTTGTTTTTTATTTTTACTTACTTGTTTGATATTAAATCAATGCACCGCACCTTTCAGTCAATATCATTGCCACTTGATGTAATGCAATATTTCTTATACAAAATATTTTAGACTCCTCTAAAGGATATTTGCTTTTCATCGATAATTTATGACAGCGGAAAAACAATATTCACTTAATTCTAATCCGAATAAAAAATACGAGTAATTAAACAATAAAGAAAAAATAAAACGGAAATCACTTTATGCCATTAAAATTATGGCAACTACCGTGACAATAAAATAAAGGTGAGAGCGATTAAACATTTAAACGAATGTAGCATTATATAAATATTAAATTAAAAAACTATTAGTATTGTATTAACAACCTTCGTGTAAAATTCTCCAAGATTTATATTCAAAACGAACATAAAGAATTTCATTTAATGCTTCAATAATAACAAGAAAATTACGTTCGCAAATAATTAGAAGCTTGATACAATCTAATTGTACATAAATAAAAATATTTATTTTAATTAACAAGCGATATGTCGCATTTAATTAAAAAAACTAAACGGAATGGAGAATTTAAATTATGTTATGCTATATTATGTGCATTTATGCATAAAACCATTTTTATTTTTTATGTCACGTTTAACTTTGAAACGACTGCATCTACAGAGAATTCAATTATAGAGATTTCTTCGTTTCGTTAATCACGTAATAATATGGTTTAGAGTTTCAATTCGAAATTAAAAAAAAAATCGCGATTCATTAATTTATCGTAGCCTTAAGTGAATGTTTGCTACTCTTCTATATAGCTACAGCCAATTAGTTTATTATTTTTGAATTATTCAAACATTAATATTAAATTAGAATAATAATAAATTTCAATTATATTTTCTTGTTATTGTACAAACAAATGTTTTATATAAATATTTTTAAAGTTCAAATTTCGTCGTAGTGAGGAAATATTTTGCAAAAAAAAACTAATACAAACAAAACTAAAATATTGGTCCAATGACGTTTGCATGACGGAATATATTTGCATGTTTATTATTATAATCTTATACACGCGCTCTCCTAATTATCACCTAGATAGAATTTCGCGCAATTAATGACTTTATTATACTATTATTCAATAAATTCCCACACCATATACACCACATAATATATAATTGATTTTAATTCAAATGTAAGTAATTGGCGTATACTGTTACGAGTATGTACATATAGATTAAAGATACAGATGTAATTAGATTAGATTGTAATATTGTAAGAGAATTGTTTTTACACTTTAAGATTAAATTATTTTATTAAAGATTTATTGAATTGATTAGTATATTTTATACAATATTATAAAGAGTACACATACTCCTATATGCATATAAGTTTGACAAGGCACGGCACGGCCTTGTATTCTTATTGATTTATAACAAACTTTATTCTTATCTGATTGACCTAATTTTAGTTGTCACAAATTAATCAATAATATATAGGTAATTTATCCAAATGGTAATTGTCTGTATTCTTAGGGTAGTAGTTTATATTTTAGAACAAAAAGGAACAATTGCTAGAAACGTGTTTTTAATTCTAACAAAGTTAGGAATTTTACGAAAACATTAATTTATTGAAATTTATAAAAATATTTTTTATGACACAAATGTGTGACAGGAAATTTTAGATTTAGGAAACTAAGATCAAATCGTCCAACACAAACCATGCGTTATGAACCATGTGTGAGAATTTTTTCCTAAACTAATTAGCATATAATTCACGAGCCTTTTTGAAAAGCCATTCAAATTCACATTGATAATAATTGATCTTGGAGACCTTCTCTTAAAGCATAACACTCTTAGCTAAATGACAAAAATCACATCTTGTCCGAATATAAAACGAAGAGCAAAATGTAGTCCAGGATCCATTCTTGCCATGTTCAAAATGACATATGAGAACACCTCTAATTCTCTGGAAGTTGATAGGATGAAATATGACGAAAATCACCCCAAATTTAAATTGAACGGCTAAACTTTAATAATTGAATTTACAAAACAATCCTCGGTACCTCAATAAGAATGTATCCAGTATTTGCAGAAGCCGAGAATGGACCATGGTCTATATTTTGTTCTTAGTTTAATTTCCAGACAAGGTACCGAAGCTGTTTTATAGGACGTTAGCCATTCAATTTTATTTTGGAGTGATTTTCGTCATATCTAACCCTCTCAGCTTCAAAAGAACATCACAGATATTTATGGAAGTCAAGAAAGGACCATTTTCTACATTTCGTTCTTAGTTTTATTTTCAGCCAAGATATTGAAGATGATTTAATAAATTCAAATATTGAACGTTAACCGTTCAATTTAAACTTGGGGTGATTTTCGTCGTATCTAATCCTCCTAGCTTCAAGAGAATCTCTTTAATAATTGCATAAATCTAGAATGTACCATGGTCTATATTTTGTTCCTATTTTTATTTCCATATAAGGTTACAAAGGGTATAGTTTTAATATTTTAATTCAATTTTTTATTTTAGAAATAAACCATTAGTGATTTCCATTAATTGATTGGTTTACTAATACACTAAAATGTTTTTAAAATTAAGGAATATTTTAGGAAATAATTCACCTTTGTTATGCGTCACCAAACCAATCATTTACATTTTACAAAAATTAGTCCGTTTAGTTAAACAGGGGTAGTAGTCCTTAAAATATGTGATGTGTTTTCTTAAATTTGGAGACCGCTTCCCTAATATCACAATTGGCCTCATGACAATATAAATCCTCTACCCCAAAGCCACCAAATCACAGGCTCACAATTAATGGTAGATTTGAAAGTGAGTCGTGTTGAACAGCAATCAAAATATCGCCATTTTTCATCTTCGACCTTTATGAATCACTTCCAGTTATAAATCTCTAGTTTACCGTTGGAAATCGGTAAGAATTTAAGTTATTCCGTTTCACAATGTTCAAAATTTCATTTCTGAAGATTTGTGCAGTTTGCTTGTGTACCACAAACCATACAAAATCAGAATTAATGCCAATTATTTTGTTTACCCCACCTCATTGTCACATACTATTATGCCCTGGCACTTCTCTCCTCAACCTCCACTGCTATAATAGCGTAACTTTATAAAAATTTGCTATTAAGATTTATATAGACGACCTTAATACCAAAAAGATTTATTACTCAGAAATAATACCTTTAAAGGCGATCGTATTAAAGTAATTCACAAATAATGTATCAATCAATATGTCGTTGAAATATCAATCAATAAAATATCATAAAATGTCAATAAAAAGTCATAGAAAGAATTTGTAATTAAAAGCTTACTAGATATATATTTTTTTATATAATTGACGATATCATTTGCACTATCAAAGTATTTTAGGTAAATTTATAAAGTTAAATTCCAGATTACACGTTAACCTATTAATTTTGCCTTCAAGACATTTTTGGAATTTTGGAAGGTGTATTAACCCGTAAAAAATATTCTCTCAAATTACCAGGGAAACAGTTAAAAAAAATTGTTTTTGTTGACTGCCACGCAATAAGCAATTGTCAACGTAAAACAAATTCGGCGAGTTAGAGGAAATCTGTTGGGCAATCTTTTCTTCTACTTCTTTTCCAGGCTCGAATGGACCCAAAAGTTAACACAAACTCTTTATGATTAAAATCTATCTTTGTATAAAATTTCGATCAAAACTATATCAATATTTGTGAGAATGAGAGCACTAATAGCACTTTAGCTATCAAATTCACCTTTACGGTACAGTTGTTAGATGCACCTGGTTTCCCACTTGGAAATATCGTATGCTATAGACTTTAAATTGGTAAGATTTGGAAAAGTATTTTCTAGAGACGCAATAATATCCTCAAATTAGGTTTTCTGTTAAATCTTTCATCCAGATCTTTTAAATAATTACACAAGAGGAACGGATGTAGAAAGCTCTTGATTTGAGAGACATCATAATCGCAGTGACTATAAAAGTTCGCCCTGGTGAATTCGTATAACTACAATATAACCAAAAATTACTTCAAAATTTAAACATTTAATCCGTTGCTAAAATGCTCCCATAGTCCAGGGTAATTAATGTTTTTTTGTTGTGGGCTTTAATGCCAATTAGGAAAAGTAATAAAGTCCGCTTTAGATACAAATAGTTTTACTGCTTTAACGATTTGTCGAAATTCCAATATTCACAGAAATTTGAAATTTTTCAAAAATTTGTGTTTTTTTTAATAATTGTTCACACATTAAAACAGAGAACTTTTCAAAAGCGCTTAGCATTGACCGTTTCAAGTTGTTTTTTGGTTGGCTGAACTCGTTGTGTTAGAATAGAATCGACGAATGTATTGGGGCGGATTGTGAATTTGATTCTGGACAACAAAGATTAAATTTTAAAAGTGTCTCAAAATGGAAATTTAATTTTTAAAACAGAATGAAAATCTCAATTTTCCCATTTTGAATCTTCCTTTTCCAGAATTACCTCGTACATATTAATTAACGAGCGTTAATTCACTATATCATAAGCTGATGTTTGTTTGCTTCCAGCCGCATAATGATAAATTCTTATGAAATTATTTATTTGTTTTCATTATTGCTAGGCTTTTCTTTGAAATTTTGTAAGATTATATCTGTAATAAAGTAATAAATAAAGTTCAGTATTTCTCACTTCACATAAAAATTCACTAAGGTAAAAAATAATGTTTCCCTTGAAACGTGGCGAACGGTACACCATTGTAAAGATCTCGAAGAATCGACTGTTGTAGAAATTAAGCAACTCAATAGTCAAATTCACCATTATGCCGCTAGTCGAAGATAAAAAGGTTTATTAATTAGTAGATATCAAAGAGACTTGAAAGAGTCGCATTGCAGAGAGGATGAGGGTGTAGAGGCGAAAACAAAGCCTAAACATTTTCACAACTCTAATCAAAATACACCATAGTGAGATGAAAAACAATTATGTATTGTATTCGTGTGATTCACTCTCCCTTCGAAACACAAGTGACATGAAATTGAGATATAAACCTTTGTTTTTCGTAAAATTGGTACATGAAATACTCATCAAAAAATTCAAAGGACGTACACTTTTCGCCGAGAGAGAGAGGAGATTTGAGAAATGATGTGTTTCACACAAATAACTTTACGTTACCTTATGGTGGGTTCAATCGCATTTTGAAGTATATCCTGAGAGGGTGATTGACCATACGGCCAGTACTGAGAAGTAGTTTACTGTAGAGTGGCAGCTAGTGCTAGCCTTAAATTCATTTAAAATCGGGTTCCGGAGATAATATTACTTACTAATGATTGCTGTTGCAACACAGTCGCTTGGTTGTATTTATTATAGTTCTCTTATAGGAAAAAATTAACCCATTGAACTAAGAAAGGATATAGATAGTCCCTTCAAATATATCCAAATAAATTTCGGCCGTAAGTGTCCCTGTCCAAATATTTACTTTATCTGGCCAATGAGCTTAAGTAAACATACAAGGGAATTTCCGAATTTTACATACATTTATTTTGTCCATATATTTCATTAAGCGGTTCTAGCGACTTGTGCTAATCGACAGAACTGTTAGGATTCGTTGCTTAATGACACGTCAAAAAGGATACAAAATTGTTCTGTTGTTTCTTGGAGAATCTAAATCTATGAGAAAATGTGTTATAACTATAAAAAAAATAATAACCTTGTAATGACCTTTGCACCTTTGATTAATGAAAACTTTTAGTTTTCCTTTTCAATTAATAAGTTCGAAATTATTTGGTTTGGGCGAATAGCCTCCGAATTGCGGTAAGTTCTTAGCACCCGAACGATAATAATAATGGATTAAAATGTAAGAAAGAGAACATGCGATTTAATTTTTAAGAACGCAAATAGTAAAGGAGAAATTCGCGAATTCTGATAATACTAAATTTGAAATTCGAATTGGAAAATCGAAACGGATTTATACACAAGTATATTGCGACAGGCGAAGGAATTTATTTCACCTTCGTCGGCCAGGGCCAAGGAATGTCTTGTACTTAGGAAACCTGAGTTGAGGCTGCTTACCGGCTTCCTCACAGGTCACATCCCATTAAGGTATCACCTAAAGAAAATGGGCCTAAGTTCGACGGATAGATGTCGCTTCTGTGACATGGAAGCGGAATCAGCGGAACATGTTCTGTGCCATTGCCCAGCCATTTTCTGCAAAAGGTTACAGCATCTAGGAGGGAGAGTAATGAGCCCGGATGGTATGCATCATATACCGACCGGCAGTATTGTCAGGTTCATTAAGAGCCTGAATATTGACTGGACGGCTCATTAAGTAGGGTCCATGCACAAAAGATCTTTTAGGTCGCAGTGCGGGGTGGCTTGAACGCCCACATGGCCCTCAACTAATAATAATAATAATAATAATACACAAGTATATTTTTTCTAGATCTATAGTTTTAATAAAAGAAAGCAAACTGAAAACATGGTTTACACGGGTGGTATAAAAATTATTATGTCCAAAATGCCTCCCGAAGTCCCGACTCAACTATAGAATTATGATATTGCTTGAGTGGTTCACCCGAAAACTACAAATGGTAAAGGGACGGTTGGACCTTTAATTGAAGTAACGTTCGGTTTCGATTCTGAATTTGCCACTTTTAAAATTTAAACTCTTTTCAAAGTAGAATTCAGTCGTGAAGATGTTAAGAGGAGAGACAATTATTTTACTCTTTTGAACCTCAGGTGAACTTAGTAATTGATAAAGGTCTTTCGAAACTAATATTTTAACTTTCAGTTATCACAAACTTCTTATCACATCTTACATTTTAAAATAATGAAATACGAAATATTTTGTCTCAGATTTTCGAATGAACTCCAAGCAAGTTTCGGGAGTAATATATGTAAAACAAAGATACAATTTTGTGGGCATAAAAGGTTTTGTGGAATTATTTTAAATGAATGGAAAAAGCTTTAAATGTGGAAGTTAATAATACACGAATGTTTGGCAAGCAGGCGAAAAAACAAAGTATTGCGAAAAAAATTTAAGCGAAAAGCCGAAATTTGTTACTAACTCCGAAGATATACTCCGCACTTAGAAATGAAGTTACGTCAAATCGAAAATAGTCATTGAATTGCATAGTTAGATCTCTGCACTTCAGATAAATGTCAAAATAAACATAAAACAATTTATTTCAGTTTGGCTTGTGTTTAGAAAAACTTGTTTCAAAACTTAATTGTTCAGTGCTGTTAATCGTTAAACCAGCTATCTGGGAATTCATAAGTAAAAACGCTCAGTATACATTAAGCTTTTTTATACATAATGTACATCTTGAATTAAAATAATAAATAAATAGTTAAAGCCTATCTGATAATTTTTTTATTCCAATTTTTCCTTTTCAATTTTTAAAAGTTCCCCTTCCCTCTCTTCCTTCCTTTCCAATGTTTCCTTCTTTCACTTATAAAGAAATTAAAAAAAAGAACAAATAACTCATCTGAAGTAACTAAACGAGCAAAATATCTCTTCAGTTAATTCAGTTGCTCAATTTTTAACTGAAGTGAAGAGTTGTCAACCGAACAGTCTCTTCACTTCTGTTACTTCCAATACAGCTACTACTTCAGTTAATTTAGTCCAATCGAACACGCTTAATACATATTTGAACTCTTTAATTTTAATTTTTAGGTTTTTAGCTATGAAAGATTAGACATAATTATGTCTTTTTAAAACAGATGGGGAAGGGAAAGTTTGTTTACCAAATGATTTTGTTTTTATATAAAGTTTTTACTCCCTTTAAAATTCTCAGTCGTAATACTTTGAAGCTTTACGACACAGAAAGTAACTAAATTCGGCTTTAGTATTCTTGGTTTACTTATGTTATTTGCGGAAATAATTATTCGCAACTATTTTGAGTTTTTCGCAAAAATAAACCGAAATTAAGATAAAATGTAAATCAAAATGAATATTTGTTTTGTAAAATTGATCGTGAACTATTTGATATTTATCGACTAGCAAATTGCGCTACTTTGCAACGTTATCGAGTATGTGCCCCACTATCGGTTTATTTTGAAGGCCTTGGGATGCGGTGAAATAGCCTTTGAAATAAAATATTTTCCAGCATGGGTAAACTGAATTTGGTATCTTACCAGTTCAATTAGTTACGCAGTAACACATAATGGTTTTCGTGATTTAACAATGGTTAACTGTAAAAATGCGCCCGTTGCTGGTTGACTGGCTCGTCTCGTCCTTGAGTGCAATGTGTTCATCGCCGAATTTAGGGGGCGATCAAAAATATTAAAAACTATATTAAAATTTAATTTGAAATTAAAATTCTGTGTCATGTATAATGGCGAACTCCATCAATATTCTTTTTCAGTAAAAATATTGTAAAAAAAAAATTAATTGTTTAAAGAATATCAAGAATTATTATTTTTCGTTATTATCTATTTAGTCGGTTTCACAGAGCACCATTCTTGCTCATATACCCCTATAATTTGTGTTCTCAAAATTATTTTCCTCTTAGACAAATATTTTTACTTTCTTATACAAAGTACCTATAAAGCATGTATAGGAATCATGAAAATTTCAAAACTCGAGATTTTCTGGGAAATGGTCATCTTAAGTATAGAGAA
Organism: Tipula helvola; assembly: GCA_963556165.1. Classification (NCBI taxonomy): domain Eukaryota; kingdom Metazoa; phylum Arthropoda; class Insecta; order Diptera; family Tipulidae; genus Tipula; species Tipula helvola. The sequence goes on from OY744483.1 coordinate 7,243,845, forward strand.
GTACAAATTGACTTCTGGAAAATGTCTGGCTGTTTATTTGTGAATGTGTTGATGCCTCTGTGTTCTCTAGCTCAAAAACAAACATCTAATTATGAAATTTTGAGTTTAGATGTTATACCATATTATGTGGAGATATGCACTTACTAGCTTTTATAAACATGAAAAATGACGGCACTAGATCAAAATTAGAAATCTGGGAAAGTAAACACATTCTACTAAAATTTCAAAGTGGTTGGGTTCCGGTTAAGAGGCTCTCATGCAAAATTTTGAAAAGTGACTTGAAAATTCCTAATTGCATAATGCTTGAAGCTTATACATTTTTTACGTGTGGCGGCAATACTTTATGTGCTTACAGATTTTAAAGTGATCGGGCCGGGCCCCTGGATCAGTGAGCTCCCATACAAATATTTTTAAGGGTTTGAAAATTCTAAATCCGCATACATTACGCCACAGATTTTTTCAGTTTTATAAGTAAGTAAACAGATTTTTATCATTTGGCTAATTGATTCAATTTGTTTTGACAATTCTTTGCAAATACAAAACCACGAATGTTATAATATCGACATAAATAATAGGTGGACATTTTACACACTTTTTATTTCCGTATCACAAGTTCATTTTCAATACAAAACAAAACACAACAAGCCTCTTACCTCATAAATTTCCTTCAAAACTTACGTACGCTTTGCTAAAACAAAAAAAAAAAACAAACGAACAACTTTTCGTTTTAAGAAGAACAGCACACATTCAATGAAGAGAACAGTAAAATCTCATTTGAACATTGCTATAGTTTACTAAGCACAAAGCATAACAAAAAAAATCTACTCACAGATTAAAATCAACTTTGAAATTCACAATAAAGGGGGGAGTAATGGGATTTTGTTTAAAAACTTTATTTTTATCATAATAAAAAGTTTAGAATCGTTATCATTATTAATTTTAAAAATTAAAAGCTTTTTTTTTAGTATATGAGCGAGTATATAGTATGTATTATATAATTGTGTGTATGTGCATACATAAAATCAACCCAAACGAAACATAATCTTTGTACATATTTTGTATGTATGTAGCCAAAGCCCAAATTATTTACTTACATGAATTGCTGTTTCTAAAGGTTCTTCTTCGGGTGTTAATGCAAGTGATGATTTTCTGTGTCCCAGTCTGCCTGATATATTGGATGATCCACCTGACACAAAACGTGAAAGAAACAAAAAAAAACAAAAAAGAAATCAGTTTGTATTAAGAAAAATTCACCTGGGAAAATAAATAATCTAAAGTAAGAAACAAAACGAATTCCTAACGTAAGAAACATTTTGTAATTATTTTTGCAGCTAAATTTGAAATTATTGCTTAAATAAATGTTTATTGTATACTTTAAAATAAAATAATAATTTATTTATTATAATTAAATTTTGTGTACTGTTGCTGTTGCGCTTCACATGTTTTTTTTATGTCAACTCGAAATCGCACACGAAGTGGCAAAGTGGAATTTTATTTGCAGAAAGTTATTTCTGTGTAAACGATAAAGTTTGAATTATTAATGAAAAAATTTGTTTGTGCTTGATGTGATGTGAGGGGGTGAATGACATTACACAATGTGCAGTAGTGATGCATTATTTCGAACGCTTTTGTTTTGAATATTAAAAAATTCAAGGGTTATTGTCACGATAAACATTTCACTTTGATTGATTTCAAGTGTGTTAAAAGCTTTTTAGAATAACTTTTAGTATACCTTATACAAGTAGAAGAAAATGGACTCCCGACAAATGACTATAAGGTTTTTATTCCGAAAATTCGATTTAAAGACTAATTTCAAGTGAGATCTGACTTTTTGATTTTTTTGTGCTACTCTATGTTTAATGATTTGTGAAAAACATAGATTTTATGGAGCAAATTTTGCATTGACGCGATCATTTTCAATATTTCTTGCGCCACTTTCAGTAATGTCTCCTTAACAATATATAGCGAATAACGTTCTAGCCTCAAATCTTGTATATCGCCATTCAAATTAAAACCAGAGCTTCATTCAAACTATAGGGTTTGATTGACATGGGTTCCTCTCTGTGTCAAAAAGGTACCGGAAAATCCCGGGACTTCCCGGCTTATATTCAGTAACTTTATAACCTCATAGGAATAATATACTACAGAAAAACCTCGGTTTAAGAGACTAATTGGGAGTTGACCTGTCTCTCATTTTCGACTATTCCTTAGTCACTAATACGACTATCATTTCGTTCAGAAGTTCATCCATATAGCTTTTCAAGTCGATCTCAGGCCAATTTGGAAGGAACTTTGCTATATCTTAATCGATTACGGTAAAATTGAACATACACGATGGAAATGTTATTGTTAAATGATTTTCAGTTCCAGTTTAGGAACAGGGTCAATTAGGAAGGAACTTGGCTGTTTCTTAAACGATTATGATGTAATTCGATTTGTACGATGAAAATAGGATACAGCTTATATTCTTCTAGTTGACATTTATTTTAAAAGTTTTAAAATTTCTATAGTATGTATTTATAGACTTCAATCCTGCAATGTTGTCAATTTTTTAGATGTGTTTGGGTCATTTTTAAGCGATATCAAGTCTAAAATTTTCAGCCCTAGTATCTACTACATAATCACACAGTTACTAGTGTGCCGACAATAAATAACCTGATGATGTTGTCTGTTGACTTACAACCCTGAGCAAGTCTTCAGCGATGTAGTTAAGTATTTAGAATTCAGACAGAAGAGTTATATACTTGAGGAAAATTTAAGCCGTACATTTTCACTAAACTCTTATTTATTGTGGTATCAGCGCCAACAATTTACAAAAAATATTAAAATTTCATTTTGATAATTGAAAATTGAATAAATGACACGAATCAAAGATAAAAATGCGGGTCGAGTGAATGAAATATGTTGGACCTTAAAAACAAACTCAATTTCACATTTAAAGTGGAAATCAACAAAACCAATTTTGAAAATTAAACTTTTTTCTAAACAGTTTTTTTACTACCTAAATCGTATTCTCGCATATGTTGAAAGAATAATTCAACAGAAACATAAATTTATTTATACGAGCAATAAAAAATTTAAATGGATGACTTCCTCAAATAAAAATCAGATCATCACATCCCACAACAATTTTATTTTTAATGACAACAGTAGTAAAATCTCAGGTACATTTTATAATGTTGAGAAAATGTGTAATGCCTATTCAATAACATTTATTACAAAGCCGTTAAGTATATTGATGATTTTATATTTCACTTTAACTGGTTTTCCACTAAATAAATTATTCGTGCTCCTCTGTGCGCTTCTAATACACAAAGCACACAACTAATTTTTTTTTATCTTCCAAAGCACAATTACTCATGTAATATTTTATAATAAACATTAAGAACAACCAAGCATTATTTATAAACATAAATTTGTACATTATCATAGCACAAAAAAGGCAAAAAAAAAAAAACTTTTGAATATTCACTGTTGATTCAGCCACCTGTTGTTTCCCAAAACAGTAACAAAACGGATTTTTTTGCTTTTTAGATCGGGAAAGTATTTTTCCCTCATTCTACGTTCCATATACTTACACGCGGATGATATGAAAATTGAAATTGATGTTATAGTGTTTCTTCATAATTTATATGTACAAAAAAAAATATTCTGACAGTTTTAAAACTTTCTAGAAATAATAATAAAAAAAGTTAATTCAAATTCCATGTCTGTCGTCGACTTTTATTTTTTTTATATTTGTATAGATAGAATGGATTTTCTTTAAACTACTACATTTTCCACTAAAAAAAAAAACGTCATATGCATGTTCGTATACTTAATTTACTTTATGGTACCAAAGTATATTTTACTATTAGCATATTTGAAAGACTCATATACGATTTATGGTTATGAAAATTTTTCAACTTTTTAATGCACACTCAACAGAACTTCGCACTTCGTTTAACATTATCTATTTATAGTATACATATCTATGCAACAGGCACTCACTCTAAATATATCTTTAAAGAACTTTGATCCAATTTTATTACTTTACTTGGTTTATGTAGACTCATGAATACACACACACACTCAGCCATATATAAAATAATCAACTAAGATATGGGATTAAGCAGTAGAAAAGTTAAAACAAGTAAAAAATTATGACTTTTCTTCCAATTTTTATAAAATGAAAACATTAAAAAAGTTAAATTAAATTTAGTTGTGTCTTCTGTTTATGGATGATACGAGAAAATGTAAACAACACTCGTAAAGTAGTTTTCCATTCTATGTACAATACATGGTGTACTTTATTCTTGTTGTTGTTGGTGTTGTTGCACAAATTAAAATTTAAATGAAACTGGTGCTTATGTGTCGCGTTAAATCTGATTATGTTTGTACAAATATTTTCTGGTTGGTTAGGTTGCTAATTTCTCATAAACCATAATGATTATAATATTTACAGTTATACTACATACAATTTATTTACGCGATATTTGCATCACGATCTTATTCAAATTAGCTGAACGGCTTACAATTTTAGAGATGGTGTAGTAGATCGCTAATTCAACTAATAATTGTGCAGGCAACATAGCAATGCAGAACTTCAAGTGATTGGCAATCTTCACTCTGCTCACACTGAGAAGAAATTTAATCAAGTTAGATATTTCCGAATTGTATTCGAAAAGTTGGGAAGAATTTTTCGTTGAACTACTGTTAATCTAATATTCTAATTGTAAATCAAGTTCAATATCTTCTAATCGTAATATCTTAATTTTCTTTAGTTTATTTAGCTTAATCATTATTTAAAATGCCGTCCTTGCGTTTTACAAATAATTGATGAGTATAAAACATAGTTTCGTGGAAACTGGAAGCCAGTGCATTCTGGATGGAATGATATGACTTGAAAACCAAGCTTTCTATAGACATGAGGCATTCTTTGTGAATTTAAAAACCCCTGCTATTCAAAATTAGTTCCACGTAAAAGAGGTCTATAACAGCTCAAATATTGAACGTCTTGAGCTCTACTTTCCAAATATGAGTGGCAAAATTGATTTTACGCTATAGTAGCGTCAATATGGCGTTCGAAACTACGTCATTTTTTTTTAAAATAATACTATAAACTCACTTGAATATGTTCGATTGATCCCTATAAGGGCTCAAATGAAATATCTTGAACTCTACTTTCCATACATGTATGGCGAAGTTGATTTACGCTATGGCAGATCAAGCTACAAAAGGAATTTGAATATGTCAAAAAATATTGGTCCGAAATTTCTGGTCCCAAAATATTGCAGGGCCTGTAAGGTAAGGACAATATATTTTATGACAAAATATAGGTCTGAGAACCATTTATGACAAATACTGAACCCACAATGGTCGGCCCAAAGCATCAGTAATATACTTTAGACCCTTTAAATTATGGTTATGAAATGTTTAATAATAAATATTAGAGCATTCTCTCTTTTCTATCCGGTAGTATAACATAATGCCCACTAAATCGCATATGCTGGTTCACTTGTAAATTGCGCCAGATAGGGTATATAAGAACCTCTCGAGCAAGCCTCATAATGTATCTGAAAAGCATTATAATTAGTCTTTCTTGTTAACATAAATTTCTCAGCAAATTCATCACCAGTCTTTTTCAAGGCTACCCATCCAGTCTTTTTCAAGACTATCGACCAATTCTGTGAACTGTCTATACTCTATACAGTTAAAATTTAAGAAATATTATCAATTATTAATATTTTGAATATGTCTTCTAAAACAATTCACCATTCTGATAGATGCAGCAAACCCTACGGCCTTTCCGGTCATAATCGAAATAATATGAGACCATTATTTAAGAGCTTACGTGATTCATTTCCCAATCTTCCTAATTATCCTAAAATGTACAGTGATTATAGAAAACGAAAGGTTGTACAAATAGCATATGTTCACTTCCTTTAAACTCGACATACAGTCATTTATCACAACCTGTTTATCATCATATGTATGTTGATAACTTAATGGCCAATATTTCAACAATCTTTATGAAGACAAAGAGAAATTGAACTGGAAGATTTTCTGAATGTTTTAAAAGAACAATTTTCGATGTTTGAAGTTACTGACCCTTTAATATTGCGCATCCTTACAATCGCTCCAGAAGTATGAGGTGTCAAATAACTCGCCAATGTGTTTAATTGGAGCTGGAAATTTGCAAAAAAAGCTAAAGAGTTAAAAGCCTCCGAAATATATACAACAAAGAAAGGTATAGTATTGAACAACGTTCCAGTGTAAAAATTATCGATTTCTATAAAGATAATAGCAGAATCATGCCTGGCGTGAAAGAAATTCATCCAGAATTTTCTGTGAGTTTCAGTAAATTTTCTACACTGCAACTAAAATATTGTATCTCGTAGGTACCACTGGGAATCATTCTGTAAGCGTTTGCCCTATCCAAGAAAATTGTAAGCTTATCATAAATTCCATAGATATCACGAAACTTACCACCAGTATAAACCGTAATATGTAGTCGATTACAAAGATTGTTTGCAAGAAATAACATGGAAAAATCTCATGACAAATGATTTTTAGGTGAATGTGATAAATGCTCTAACGTAAAATTTACAAAGTATTTGCAAGATTTTTTATATGAAAGTATGAAAGTAACGTGTTTGAAGTTCAATTTTGTGCATGAACAGGAACAGATAGGTTAACTTTAATGACTCAAATTCTTCCCTCGAAAGATTTTGTAGAAGAACTATGTAATAATCACAACCGTTCCATTTTAAACAACGATCAGTAGTTTATTAATATAATTTATATGATTTTAATATGTTCCGAAGATTGTAAGATAATTTATTAGGGCATCAAGACGCGGTGACTGGACTGACTAGTGATTGTACCACAATTTACATTCTATATATACAAAATATACTGTTTAGGTTGTATTAGCGAATTATACTAATACAGCCAAATTATATTAAAATTTTTTCTTCTTCGCGACAGCTCTATTTCTGTGTAAGCTAATTTTACTTTAATTTTAAATGTTAATTAATTAATTCGTGTATAATTTCTAATATAATATCATAAGATCATCAGTTCAAAACTCACTTGGTGGCCTTAACTAAGCTTTTTGTGTTATATTGCCTCTCAATTTAAAAAAGCTGTGTTTTTTTATTCGCTCCCGATAGCTGCTATCGAGAGCCGTCATAGTTATATGCCTAAATTTAAATTTGACACGCTATTTATTGGTAAACTAATTTTATTTAACATCAAATTATCATTTTTAATTCGATTGTTTAGCGAAAACTTGATATAAAAAATATTTGGCTCTACCTATTTAGACGGAGCGCTTTCGGGAGCCATATTTTATATGATGGCTCACGATAGCAGCTATCCGGAGCGAATAAAAAAACGCAGCTTTTTTTGTTGCTTTTCCTTCATGTGCGAATACGCATAATGAGGACGGTTTATTAACACGTGAGCAACCAACGTATAATTGTCCATGTGAGAAATATAGTGTTTCAAGATTTAATTCACATACCTGCATCGATTGGACGTATCGGAAGTTGGATGCTTTAAATTCAAATGACATCCCTGATAGAACGATTGGTATACGCGGAATTAATACGTTTTCACCTTTGTATTTGTATAATTTTTTTACAACCAATCTTCTTCCATTACAAGGCCTTGGTTGATTTAAATGTGCAAAAGAATTATTGGTACACCAATTTTTAATTGCAGAATGCGAGGTGGAGTTTCAGGCAAATCAAGGGAATTTAGAAATTCAATTGGATAATTCACAACTTTATCTGGATCCATAACACAAACAATGAATTTGTAGGTTTTTGTTTGGCTACAAATTTTACTGCCAATATAGCGCTATCGCTTAACCATTGATGATTTGTATAATTACGTACAATATTGGGATTTACACTTGAAATTAAATCCTCTTTTGATTCATTGGTAACATAAAAATCGGCAGGCAATGTTATCCCCTTATATCAATGCAATCCCATTGTATTGTCCATAGCAATGTTTCCGTTCCCAATATAGTGATGAGAGAATATCGACAGCAATCCTGGTCCTGTACCTCCAGAATGTGGTGCATACATTGATTGATCATTTAAAATACTGCCATGAAGTACATGATAAAACCTCGTTACTTAAAACTTTTTGTGCATTGTTTGCATTTTCTAACGATCTAAATGCAGTTTTATTAAATCGAGGATCAACCAAGGTTGCCACTATGCCGCCGCCATTCGTTGATCATATTGAAATAGTCGTGTCACTATAGCTTGTTTTAGCTCATTCTTACCATAGGGATTTAATTCCTGCACATTTAAAAATCGTCTAATCATACCTAATTCGTTAACCCATCTAGTACTAGCCGATTGGAGATAATCCGATATTGCGCCATATTTTTATCTTGTTGCAATTTGCGTAGTTTGCCACTCGCGATAGTGCTTGATTTAAAAATGGCATAATTATCTTCTTCATTCGTTTTAATTATAATTTTAGATCTTCCTTTGATGATAATGCGTCTTTCACAACTAAATTCAATGTGTGAGCAAAACACGGTATAAGTTTAATTTATACTAATATTATAACGCGTAACCGAATTGTTGCTCACGGGAATAGATCAGCTTTCAATTATGATCCAAATATAGATTATGGTCAGCAAAACACTGTAAAAATTGGACAAATGAACAGAATTTGCCCTAAGTGCTTTGCTAAAAAATACAGCAAAAAAGCAAACGGTATGTGTTGTGCTGGAGGCAAAGTGGTTCCCCTTAATATACACACAATAAAAGATTTTTTGTCAGGCAGTCATCCATTATCTGCACATTTTTTTAATAACATACGCAGGTATAATACACCACTTCAGATGACGTCATTCAGTGCTAAAAAAATTCGCGAAGGAAACTTTATACCTTCATTTAAGGTAGAAGAGCAGGTGTACAATTTGATTGGTAGTCTCCTTCCACTTACAGGTCAAAGTTCGCAGTTTCTACAGATTTATTTCATATCTGATGCCGATCAACAGTGTGTGTACGAAACAGTCAAAAGTAAAAACAATTCTTTCGATCAAAGCCTCTAAATAATATTGAAAATATTAGCAGTATAATTATTATACAAAATTGGTCTCCACAAAAAGTCCTTTTATTTTAATAGAATAATATACAGCCTATGTCCACCCGAAGGTCCATTGTAAATATTGGTGAAAGAATTTTTGAAATCAGATGAGTAGTTTCGGAGATTATTTCCTACATCTAAACTTACAAACTTTACCTCTTTGTAATATTAGTATAGATTTTTGCACAAAATTCAAAGTCACGTGGTTTTGGCCGCCATAGTGTAAAATCAACTTTGCCTCATTTACGTGAAACCAATATTGAACAGCAGTCAGCAGGTCTTCCATTCAGAAAGAATGCCACACATATATCGACATTTCGCACATATATTGTGTAATTTCGCGCCCGTAAAGGCCGATATTCACGTACAATTAAATTGCGCAATATACTTGTGTGACGTCAGTACATTGCACAATATACTCAGTTTTTAGTCAAGGTTTTTAATTGTATTGTACAATATTGACGTTACACAATTATATTGCGCATTTGAATTGTACGTGAATACCGGCCTTTATAATAAATTTTGTGCATTTCTCACGTGATTACATACCAGAAATCCCATTTATTCCGTCTACGTAATGAAACAAACTTTTCGGTTTATGATTATGTAACATTGTGCATAAGTAAACTGATCTTAAAATAAATCTACGATTTTGATAAATTATTGGCTTATGTTTACTTATTCGTGAATATTTGTATACCAACATTTTTTTTTTGCGGAAGTGATTCGTATACACGAGATATTTAGATTTTAAAAATCCCAATTTGTCATATAGAATTGTGAGCCGTCACTAACTTTCTTAATAGTTACGTCAGCAATATTATTGTTTTTATGAGCCTTTGATATTTACAACATTTTATTTCCGTTAGTGACATGTATTGTTGCACAGTCGAATTTTTTTTCACCAATAATGCTTTGTGCCTTAATCGACTAAACTAACTAACTAAAGTACGATTAGTTATAATTTATAGGAAAGCACTAGTGTAAAAGTCATTAAATGTGCCTCAAAGGGAACTAAACTAAACTAATTGTAAGAAAAGTAAATGTCGGAAATTTCGAAAAGCTATAATAAAAATACATAAACCGTTACATTTGCTTGTTTAATAATTGATATTGTATTGTAATTTTTATTTTAAATTTATTTTAAACAAAAAGTACCTATTTCAAAAACAAACAGAAATGTGGAACAAATAAGCTCGTAAATTGACTTTTCGGTTGCCGCCTATGACACAATAGTAGACATTTTTTAATTAAGTTGTTCGGCACCAGGAATCACCACATTAATAAAATGATCAAAATTTCAAAACACATTGGGTGCACATTTTTTAAAATGCGCATTTTTGGATTAAATTAAATTTCATTAAAATCATAAAATTTAATAAATTGGACTAAACCAAATTAATAAATCAGTTGTTTTAAAATATAAATTGACATCACACAAATGTATTAAAAATGGAACACCGCATGCAGTTTTTTAAATGTGTCCTCGCTAAATGAACATTTTCCATTTCGGACGCACCCAATAACAATGTTAGTCCAGAGTCCAGACACCATTCCACGTAATGAATTGGAATTTTAAAAATCTAAATATCTGGTATACTTCCGCGAAAAACAATTTATATAAAACTTCGTTCAACTTCTTTGTACCAATTTTCATAATCAGAAGTTGTGAACGAACTTGAAGATTGGAATTGTTCCAAATTGTGGAGGTTTAAAGGCCGAATTCTGGGTAAATCATATTATGCATAAACAAGAATCTTGGCCAATATATTAATTGTACTTTGCTTTAGTTCGGACTTTAGGAAAAGGTGAGATTGCTGAAAATCGCCCATGTACCTTCTTCACAAAACCACAATTTTCATATTTTTGGAGATCTATGGCCAATTCTGGCCAATTTCGTCTATTTTTAAGATCAGTTTAATTGTCACAATGTGGCACAATGATCATAAACTTAAAACTATGGTTCGTTACGTGAGAAATCCTTTCCTGTATTATAAAGTAGGTCCCTTTCTGATTTTTATGCACAAATTTTATAACTACAGGGACAAAATTGCATAAAATATGGTTCGAAATATATTTACATAAATAAAAAACTTGGGTTTTCTAAAATGGTATTTATGCCACGAAGCACACACGAAATCAGTGTTTTCTATACAAAATGGACCTAGCAGAACTTTCATTCTAAAATATCAATATATTGTCTAAAATAACATATTTAAATCGTGTTTCCAAAAAATGTGTTCTGGCTTAATGAAGGGCAGTGTCCTTATTTTGGTTAATTACGCTGTTTCTTTTCCGATCTCCGTTGTTTGCCATTCCTTTGCCACGCACACATCGATAAATTAATACAAACAAAAATTTGCGTAATAAATAATGATGAATAGAAGTAGGAATAGAACGTTATTTTATTTGAGTAAGTTGAGATCGCAATAGAAAACGCTTAATTAAAAAGCGAAACAGCGCACAATTTTTTTCAAGAAACAAGCCACATAAACTTTATCGAAGTTGAATCGAATGTGATGTTAGAATACCCCACCTTCAAAAAACCACAAACGATCTGAATATTTTCGGCTCTAGTTGAGTTTTGCAAATACAATATCGTTTATGTTCATGAGAATTACGTATTAACACATATTAAGTACAACAGGCCAACCAATCGGGTTGCCTTTGAAAGCCAACTTTTTAAAATCCCTTATTAATCACCTAGATTAGGTAAAAAATCGCCGCGATTGTTTATGGTTAATACGGGATGTGTACGTGTGTATGCATGATAGACATTTTTTGTAATAATAAAAAATATGGAACTACTTCATTAACCAGTAAGTACCTTATCATCACCGATTAAGGAGCACCTCTCGTCTCAATATAATTTTTTTTTTTTTTCGTAAAGTTTGCAACCAAATTTATACGATCATAGCAAAGATTTATTCGGAGAGGTAACATCAATATCATTTCAGTAAGCTATATAACGTCATCATATTATAAATTTATCAGTTTATTTCAAAAGTGCTTTTTGTATATGGTCGTCCTAACTGTGAATTAACGTATCTGACAATTTTTTAATACTAAATAGTTCGTCTTTGTCCGAATTTTTGCACCTGCTTTGCTTCACCGTTTAAACAACGACGTCGTCCTAACGATGAACTGAGCAGGTGCAAATTTTCAGACAAAGTATCTCACGACGAACTACATATTTCGTATCAAAAAACAAATTTCGAAAAAATGTCAGATACGTTAATTGACAGTTAGGACGATGATATGTAATCAGAATAAAAGTTAGCCCCTCAAGCACACAATCGAAAATCTCTGAGATTTCCACAATTTCGGAAATCCTTTTTTTTTTGTATCGACATTATGTTACAAATCGTTATGTTGAGCCATAGAATCTCGGCAGATCATGGTCTTGGATTCTGGTGATACTCAACCATGGAACATAAAGTTTGAGAATCACGAGTAAACGACTCACACCGACTGGCTATGTACATTAACTAAAAATTCACGAACCAAACAAAATTTACCATCCTACATACCTACCAACGTGATATGAAAAATGCTTAATGACATTTAATTTCTTCGTTTGGTAAAATGTTAAAATAGTTCGAAATAAGTTTAAATGGCTTACGATTACAGCCTTTGAAATATTGAATAACTTTAAGTTTAAATTAGCTTTAATCAGTATTAGTTATCATAAGACTAAAATTAAAGCTAAGACTAACATTAGATTTAACCATTAGCTTAAATGGAATGAATCCAATTTTTGTTTTCACCCACCCTTAGAAATTACTTTTCCTGAAAAACCTAAACCAAATAAAATTTCGATCATTGGATGAATATCCAGTATTACTCGTGTTCTACAGGCATAAAAATCATTATTTGTAAAATCATTCGTTGGACCATATGTAGCTATGGAAATGATAACTACAGGCAAAATTTTCAAAATTATTTTTGGCATTAAAATAAAAAAAACGTTGATACACTGGGCACCTTTGTGCATCTCTGCGCAGCTTTTTTCCATTTTCTGAATTGTTGAAATTTCAGGCCAACATCTGCTAATATATCTGAGATAGAGAAAAATGAAACTGCAGCAGTTTTCAACAATTTTAGGCTTATTAAAACTTACTAATTAACGAGAAATAAATCTGAATTTTAAGATTACAACTCTTTAGGGCAAGGGAAATTTGTATTTTAGGATAATAGCACTGCACATGTTTCTTACACATCAATCTCCGATGAGCCTTGACTTTTTCGACCAGCTCGATATAAATATAGCATGTCATTACGTTACACTACTTATAACGATTGGTTGCTTAATTATTGGAAGCGTTTGTGGCAGCTGCGAAACTACAATAAATTTGATTTTAATTTTAATTTGGGAATGCTTACGAATATCAAATCAATTAAGATAAAATTAAAAACCAATAAAAAAAAAGAAACCAGAAATTAGTTTACGATACAATTGTTTACAAATTATTTTCCAGATAATTTCGTGGGAACCTTAAAATAAAACTGCGACAAACTGTATATTTTGAAAAGAATGGAATTCCAAGAAACAAAAAAAAAACTTGTTCTTAAACTATTTTGGTTTAATTAATTTAACATTTCAATTAGCAAAACAAAATTATTTACGTCACATAATAATTTATAAATCCATAAACCAATGAATTTTACACCAGACAAATTTTATTTTAATTATTTCTTTAAAAAATTTTATACGTACGAGTGTGGAGATAGTCGTGAAGCGTGTACATATACACATATTCAAATATCGATTAGAAAAGTCTTAATTTTTCGTTTACGTAAATTAATTGTTTATATTCAATACGTGATTATTATCACGAGCTATTAATAAATACGTATCGAAAAACAACACGCAATTAAGATTCCTGGCCGCTGCTGAACAAGAAGAGGGTAGGCATACACAATACATACAGTGAATTGTAATAAAAATGGAAAACTAAAATAATTTTTAAGTAAAATAATAAAATGTTAAAAAAATTACCAGAGCTACTTTGCTGCTGCGGATGATCAGGTGGCTCACGTTCTTCCTGTATTACATTATTATTATCGTGATGTGTTGATGATGTTACCGCTGTTTCACCAGATACAATAATCATTTTGCATTTATATAGAAAATTAATTTTTCGAAATTTGTTATTAAAAATCAAAAAATTAAATTTAAACACTCTCCGCGCACTTAAAACAATTCGATGGTTTATAATATACACTTTACATTACACACACGCATATTATAATTATGTATGGTATATAGGAGTAGAAATTGTACAGATGTGCTCGTTTTTTTTTTTTAAGATGCGCGGTACTTTCGTAAATTATTGTTTATAAATCGAGCATTTAACGTTTTGATTTTTACAGGAAATTCGTTTTAAATCTGAAATAGACGAGTACTGTAGTTAGAGACAAAAATTTGATAAATTTACGTATTTATATGCAAGATTCTATATCAAATGCGCGCGGGTGTTGATTACAAAAATTATCGAGCAATACTGTATATTAGATCAAATTTCGATTAATGATTTGACGTTGTCGATTATGGCGCGCGATAACACACCAAAAATATCCAATCATTTTATTATTATTTTTATAACTTTTTTGTTTATAAAATACTCTAGTAATTATGTTATGTATTTATGTAATCGCATAATTTTATCTATATATATAGTACATAGTTTTTATTAGTTACTCGTATATATAGTTTAAGATGCATATTTATATAAAGCGATCGATTGACGTCATATTACTTATATAGATTAGTTGAAACATGAACAATTAATAATAGTACGGGTTTGTAATGTGGCAAATTACATTTCCTAATCTAATTCGTATATCAAATCGATCATTCATATGTACGTAGCGATATAAGCGTTTCAAAATAATTATTATGTATAGAAAATGAGAACATGAAAAACTAATTTGTTTTCATTGTTCATAAACACAGATTTAATAGGGTTTAAAAATGGATTGAATAACATTTTATGTATGCTTATGACGTGCGGATGCGAGTTCATTGTGCGCATTTAATCTATAACTAATCAAATTAGAGTGTTTTTGGAATTTAAAAATGTCAAACCCTCGAGCTGCGAGTAGTGTAAAAGATGAGAAAATTAAACTTCTAAGAATTTAAATCGTAAATAAAACTATAAATGCGATATCAATTAAACCTTAAAACCTCTCCGGCCATATATTGGTACACCATTAAAATAAAAGTGCTTAAATTTCATGCAGATGCGGTTGAACAAACATTGAAACGTTAAATGGAATGCAGCAAGTTGCATCAAATAACTTAACGCGACGTTTTATTCAAATTATTTCAAGATACTCTAATAATATCACTTGTGTCGAATAAACTGCAATACATATCTTGGAAATTCTAAATAGGAATTTTCAGAAAGATAATAACATCGAATAATAATATCGAATAACAGTCAGTTTGTCACTTTGTTTTGTGATTCTAACTTTTATTTTATTTTAACAATTGGGCAGCAAACAGGTAAAACCCAATAACATGCTGCCAAATTAATCTGTCGTGATTTTTTCATCACTCGCCGGAATCGAATCCTGGGCATCCGGAGCTTAAATCAAGTATGCTAACCACTGATTTTCAATTTCGGAAACCGTGAATTATTTCGATAAATTAGGTAAAGCAAAACACACACACAAGCAATGCAATACAATTTCAAAAAAATCAATCAATCTCGACAGTATAAACCAATATAAGTCGCCGTACCAACCTTGATATTGTGAATATTCTTGAAACCAATTGAATAATTCGAACAATAATAAAACATTCAATAGTCTTAAACATTTTTAATGGTCCGAAAAATTTCGAATAATTCTCGAAAAATTAGGTAAAGGCCTCATATTACAAACATCAATGCAAGGTAATTTCGAAAAATTGGAATAATTTGAGAGTGATAAAATAATCTCGAAATAACTCAATTCAACACAATATATAGAATATCTCGAAATATCTTGAATAGTGTGAAATAGTCTTGAGAATGCAGAATATTCTCAAATAACCTTCATGGGACAATGAAATAATCGCAGACAATGTCGAATAATTTTCAATGTCCCATATCTTCAGTAGTCTCAACAAAATTTGAAATTGAATGTAAATTGGAAAAATATCGAATTTGTCAAAGAATCACGAAAACATTTTTCAATTGTCATACCAAAATCGAATAATTTTTCATTTCAATAAGTTCAAATAATCTTCTCGGAAATTTAGAATATTCTCGAATAACTTCGAATAACGTCGAACACTCGAATAATTCCAAGCAATTCAATAGCAGAGCATTCACAATGAAAAAACTTTTTACTTTTAACTTGCAGGTTTGTATGAATTTCCAACATAACGAGCAAACATTTTTATTCGTCAAGTAGGGAATTCATACAAACCTGTAAGTAAATAGTAAAAAGTATTTCAGGGTGAATGCTCTGTTTAACCCTTCAAATCTTGAGTAATCTCCGCAACGGAATTTCGAAAATGAACCCAATACCTCGAATAATATCGAATACCTCGAAATAATCGAACAATCTCGAAAAATTTTCCGTATCTCATAAATACTACAAAATCTTCTACAATTTTGAAAATTTGTAATGATCTGGAAGTAAATCTCGAAAATACAAATATTCTGAAATAATTTCGAACAATCGAATTATGTTAAACAATCGAATAAATTGCAAACAATCTCAAATAATCTTTCTCATAAAATTTTCAGACGTTTTGAACAATGTTGAAAATTTAGAATAATCTGGTAAGATTCCATTAAAGCCATATAATATTATGTATCTCATGCTTGATATATTATGTATTGATAATATTATGTATCTCAATTTCGAAAATATCGATTACTTCGAAAATGTAATTCTACTGTAAGTTTGGAAAATGACGAATCATTCTCGAAAAAGGAGGTTAAGCTCACATTAAGCAATATTAAGAGAATTGCTTTGGTAAAAATGGATTAGATTTAGGTTTGGATTTAAAATTTCAGAAAGCAACCCGCAAAGATTTGTTTTTGAATTTAATTTTTGTTTGATGTGTTTAATATGAAGCAAATTCTAGTGGTAGGTATTGAAACTAAAACTCGGATTTGATTTAAGTAAATTCAAAAAATAATTAGATTTAGCTGAATCTTTTTTGGATTTATTTAATGCAATTGTTGTTGTATTTTTTTGTAAATTTACCAAAGCAATACACTTATTAACAATTCTGATACAATTCAGCAGCAACCTCGAATAATATCGAACAACCTCGAAGTATCTTGCATAATTGCAAAGCCTCCAACAGTCTTGAAAATACCTATAAATGATTTGGAAAATCTCAAATACTTTTCGGAAATTCAAATAGACCTACTTACTTACAATGCGCATCAAGTCTCTGCAATTTAGAAAAATATGGAAATTATTTCTCCGAGCATTATTCAAGATTTTCCTAATCATTCCAAATCGTTAAGATTTTTGAAGCTTTACATTGAACATTTTACGAGATACGGAAGATTATTCCGAATTGTTTGATTTTCCAGAAATTATTCAAGAAATGGATTATGTGATTTAGCTTTACCTGATTTTTTCAAATTTATTAAAAAATTAAATTTTCGAGATTTTTCGAGATTTTGTAAATCGAATTGGTTTATTTGATGTTTTGAAATTATGCGTGAAAGATTTTGGCTGATCGTTGAGTTTCTCGTTGCTTCTGATTTTTCAGATTTCGAAATTATTCGAAATTTAATAAAATTTTGAACCCGTTGGAGAATTTGATGCGACAATACCCTTACTCTAAGAAATGGAGTTTAAAAGGGGGTGCGTGACTGTTAGTAGGGGAGATTATCAAAATATATCAGTAAGAATTGAGTAAGATCACTTCTCATTATCCCCTTAGGAAGAATATCTTGGTTAGTATACCGGTTTAGTGTTCTTGGAAAATTTCAAATAATTCCCAACTACACACTTTCACAAAATCTAATTTCGGTAATTTAGGAATCACTTGAAACATCTCGAATAATCTGAAATACTATGCAGCAATAAAATTGAAAAAATTTGAATGCCACTCGAATCTCGAATAATCTCGAAATATCAGGTAAAGTTTCCCAAACTTCTCACATCAACGAAAAGCGATTAATTTCGAAAAGTCTGTATGCAAGTACTATGCACCTCAACCAACATTATTTCGAAAATATCCAATAATCTCGAAATTTTCATATAATCTCGCAAATTTCAATCTCAACTAAACGCCTTACCAAACTCGACGACTCAGCCGGATCAAATATCTCGAAATATTTTAAAATACCTTGAAAATGTTAAAATTCTCAAATAGTTTTGAATAACGGGCAACTGAAAGAAACTTCTTAGCACTTCAACCAAAATCAATTTTGAAAAAAAAAATTGGAATAATTCCGAAAATATCGAATAATCTTGAAACAATAATTCAACCCAAATCGAAAAAAAACAAATATTTTGAAATATCTTGAATAAACTGGAATAATCTCAAACTTACTTGATCAACTTATTTGGAAATCGAAACAAAAACAATTTAAATTTTTATTTGTTAATTACGATTTAAAGAGCCTATTCAAATCTTGGATGTTGTAAACAATTTAAGAAAATCTTTGAAACCATTACAACAAGATTGAAATGGTTTAGTGCATTTCCGAATTTTGTATGTAAATTTTGAAAATAAAATCGATTGGAATTTGTTTAAATTGTTTAAAACTAGTCGATTAATAACATTGTGGTAGATTACGGTCTTGTTCGTTTGCGTACCTGTTTAACAATCGTTCGTCAGCCAAAGAAATTGTTCAATATTATTAAATAATTTGGCTGTGCGAATGAACAAATACCGTGCCCACTTAGAATATTTATTGAATTTTCATAAATAGTCTACTCCAAGTTGTCATTAAAAATAGTGAAAATGGGAAATTAAGGGTGCACCCAAGTGCAATGTTATGATTGTGAAAAGTAACCTGTACTCGCGAGGAGTGGTGCATCACCCCTAAAAATGGAGTCGTCTTGTGCTGGTTTTTTATTTTATTTCAAAAACTAAATTTTATAACTGAAATTCTAATCATAGTACCTATAGTTTGGCTTAATACTTTCTCAAAGCTTCGTCAAAACCAACTACAGTTTAAGTGAATATAAAATGGTTTACCAATGAATTTTATCGATTTTCAAGGGTGAGTCTAAAAAATTACCCTTAAACTTAGAAAATTAGAAAATAAAATCAGGATTGAATTTAGTGAAACCCACATCTTCTGGTTGTTCATACAAATAAAATGAAACCAAAAAAAGTTTCAAAAAGGTCAATCAAAGTATTTGATTAGAAATTGAGTTATACAATTTAAAAATACTTCTTAGTTCATTTAGTTTTTGCGATAAAATAATAAAACTAACTAACTTTAATCCCAATTTTAGTTCTTCATTTCACCAAATTATCCTTCACAATGGTTCACTGAGATTTTGTCCAACAAGTATATTGCCATCAAATCATTAATCATTTTATGAACAATAATTTTTATATTTTTTGGCTTATCTGTATTTTTAATCCACACACATTGCGTAAAGGTAATAAATACTGAAGATAGATAGTTTTATGTTATCGCAATTAACCGCATACATAACGCACAAAGGAATTATATAGAACTTATCAAAAAAAAAAAAAAATTGTAATTAGTGGTATTTTTTATAAAAAGATTAACGATTTTTTTGTTTTTGTAATTTGTTGAGTTTAAAACATTGCCATTATGCATAAATGGGTTAAATAATTACAACTTTGTTCACACAAATTAAATCGTTGCACACAATAATTAAATAAACATACATTAAATACACAAAATAAATAAATAATTATCACACATTAATACTCTGATTTTCATTTTGTTTAGCACCAAGTATTAAAAATCGTTAAATAAACACAGACAAATTATTTATTATGTAAAAGAGTTGTGGAAAAATTAAAAAAACAAAAACTAGTTTACCAAAAAGGTAAATTTTCATCACACGTGAAAAACGGAAATTTTCACCACACAAGTTGAATATACACTAAAAACCACAAGAAATATTTAAATAAAGATTTAGTTTCTATTTATTTTGGAATTTATTATTTTTTTGTGTTTTTCATTGGTTGTGAACTACACCACCGAAAAAAAAACTCACAGCACACACCAGTTTATCCAAACTCAATTCCATTTATTCCACTTAACTAATCTAAACTAATAAACTTAAAAAAAAAAAAATAAAAATAAAAAAGTGAAATAAAATAACAATAATAAAAATATTAAATTAAAAAAAAGTGTTTTCTTCTATTTTGGATTTTTATTTTTTATTTAAGTGTATGAAAAAAACGAATATGTACATATTAGAGTGTATGTAGCAGCAGTATGTACACGAAATTTTTATTTTGCATCATCACATTTTTGTAATGAAAATATTATATACAAAAAATAAAAAAAACAACTTTACTGGTATATCGTTTGTCGTATAACATTGCTATGGCGACCAAAATTGGATACTATACGAGAGATAAGATAACGCTATCCTATAACACATCATGACAATATGATTTAGGGTATACATGAAAAACAAAATTGTTTAACATATGTAACGAGAGAATATTTTTCCGGAACGAATTTTTCCCCAAACTATTTTGGAATACAGTGGCACCCACACCATGTTAAAAATAATTAATTTTTAAATTTCGACGTATTTCGTACGATGAGGCAAGATGATTGATTTTTAAAAAAGTCTAAACTTTCCAGTCGAAAATAAAAAGTTGATAATGCAGAACCCTGTTAATATCAGCCGAAAGTAAAAAAATCGGTAATGCAGATTGCGGTATCCCGGCCGAAAATATAAAATTTGGTCGTTATCAGCCGATAGTGTTTATCCAAAAGTTTTCACGGATACCATTGAGAACTTTTGTCAGTAGTTATACGTGGCAAAACGTCAGTCTTCTTTCTCGTGGAAAATTGTGGAAAATGCGCGGATTCAAAAGAATATTTAAATATAGTATAAAATCTCCCTCTAAGGTGTTATTTCTGCATTGATGTGATTTATCAATAGCTATCGCAAGAAGAAAATACAGTTCAAGTTTTCACAAATGCAGTTCAAGTTTCCCAGTTTTACTGGAATTAATTAAACCTTTTTTTGCTGGGAAAGGAAGAATCCATTTTAAATTATTCTGGAAAATTAGAATGGAAATTTAAAAATTAGAATAGGACTCTCTATTTTCCACAATATTTCAAAAATAAATCTTCCGCTTTCAGAGTTTTTATGGGAAAGGAGGATTTAGTGTTGAAGTATTCTGAAAAACTAAGATTTCCATTCTAATTTTTAAATTAAATCTCCAATTTCTAGAATTTAAGTTTTCCTTTCCTTCTTTTCTTGCTTGAAACTAAAGATTTAACTTTAAAATACTCTGGAAAATGGAAATTCGATTTTAAAATTAGGATGAAAATCTCCATTTTCCTGAATATTTCAAAATTAAATCTTCCTTTTTAAAAATTTTTGGAAAATTAAGATTTAGTTTTAAAATATAGTATTCGACCATAATTGTTATTCGACGCCACAAAATCAGCAAGGCTTCTTTGAATTTGAAAGAAACAATTACGAAAACATGTTACAATAAGAGAAAATAATCTACGATCTTACGCTTCGATATTATGGGAAATATTATGTGTAGTCTAAAACCAAAGTTACATAGATATATTTGAGCAATATTCTGCAGTAAAATTAACTAAAGATGGCCTTGGTATTCCAATTACAAATGAGGATGTTGGCTCAACATATCAAATAGTATTCGTGGAAAAATAAAACAAAGTTTTGTTGCATTTTAATAACAGATTATTAAAATTTGAAGATTGCTGAACAATGATTCGAATTTCATTTATTTAAACAAGTCATTATCCCCGTATCAACCAAAACTACTATATGTTGCTAAACAAATAAAAACACAGAAGACTGCAAATACGTCTGACTGCAAAATTGCGGGATTTTGATGAGAAAAGTAGAAGGCGGGCTGGGCGATTCATTGCATCAGGACAATGGATGACCTCAACAATTTATAAGCTTCTTGTTTTATTTTGGTCTTTTCTATTATACGGAAAATGTTTAATAAGTTCATTGCTCAAGTTGGTGCTGTTAAGAAAAAATCCTAAAATTTAATTTTTTTTAGAGGTTTTTATTAAGGATTTTGAAGTAGACTATTATAAGATCGCGAATTATGAAATTATGGTTCAATGCAATAACTCCAACAAAAAATGCAGGTATTCTTGCCGACATCCACAATTCAGTTAAATATGACCTAGCGTCAAAGAACTTTGATTCTCTTAAGTGACATCAATATTGATATTTTGAAAGATTGCAATATTAGATGAACATGTTTGCTTATTGTCATCATGTTGTGTTACCTAGTTTATTAGTGAGCATAGACGAATTAAAGATACTACTGAAACCAAATAATCATAATTTGAAAGTAAACTATCTTAAGCTAAAACAATCTCTCTCGCATGAAATAAAACTGCCAAAAATAAATTTTTGTGAAAGCAAATTCGGAATATCAGGTAATAACTCCAGGTCTCACTGGAAAATTATTAATAATTTAGCAGGTAAAATCAACCCACGAATGATGATCATCAGGCTACGAATGATGATCAGATTATTACAGATTATTTTAATAAGTTTTTCATTAATTTTCCATCTAACTCAATTAAAAAAAAATGTCGAGCCTATTCAATTAGAAGAATCTGAAATGAAAAAAATACGTATGACCTGAATTTTAGTCGTTCAAGTAACAGTTGCTTTCTGTCACCAAATTCTAATGCAGAATTCTTAATTACCAACTCCACTGGTACATATTTCATTTCAAATAACATTATGAAGCAAAAAATCCCATGTATTATCGAACCGTTGCATCGCCAGTTTTGTCAGTTCAAATCAATATAGAAAAATATTAGTACGGCGACTATTCTAAACTCTCATTGATTTTTTGTCCTATATAGACCTAAAAGAGCATTAACAAAATTATTAAATCTGCTGCGACATTTCTTAATATTACCGAAAAGCCTGTGAGATGGTTTCACATCAGATACTATTAAATAAATTAGCTTCAGAGGGCATTCATTAAATTGGTTTAAATTATTCTTATTCGTTAGAAACCAGCGTATACTGAGCAATGGAACTTTCAGTGAATACTTTACAGTCAACACAGGCGTACCACAAGGTTCCGTTTTTGGTCCGTTTCTTTTTCTTGTTTATATAAAATCGTTATGTGAATTAAATTTGAACGGAAAATTTAAAGCATTTGCTTGAAGAACTATCGAGTCTCTTCTCATTGCATTAAATTTGACAGAGTTATGGAATGCAAATATTGTTGATGTATTAAGTGTATTGTTTAACTGTAGTATAAGCAAAGCAAAATTTCCGGAATCACTGTAAGTTGCCACCTTGTTTGCCGCTGTTATTACTCTATTTAAGAGGAGTGATCGTATGTTGATAAGCAACTATAGACCAATATCTACTAATGCTTTATTTCTGAAATTTTTGAAAAATCAGTTAAATCACGAATGACAGAATTTCTGAATAGCTTCAACTATTTCAGTAAATGCCAATTTTGATTCCACTTCATGAACGTATTAATAATTTTAGTATGGTTACTATAAGGCTTTTGATATGATAGATCATTGTATTCTTTTGGATAAGCTGAGTATTAGTTTTCGAGTTGCATATTTAACTGGCTCAAGTCATTTATCACTAATCAGTCGCTAAGGGTTACTTGTGAAAATAGTTTCAGTGGTTTATTTGTGCCAGAAGTGCATGTCTCCCAGGGATCCGAAAATTTTATTTTTAAACAAAATTTTAAAGATAAAATTATTGTCTTTGCTAATGCGTTTGTTAGTTTACTCTAGGAATGGTCCGTGTTTTAATAAATGTTAACCTAATGAATCCATTGCTAACATTAAATATTTGGGCCTGAATGGTGATTGCAGATTATACTGGAAGTGTCATATGCTATAGAATTAACAAACTCTCTTCATTCTCGAATTAGGCAAATAATTTTTATCATGCCTTAATTGAATCCAGATTACATTATGGTATTTGTTGCTGCGGTGGTATATATTTTGAGACCATCAGACCTTGCATTTATAAAAAAAACCTAGTCCTAAAAATGTCATGCATTTAAATTATTTTTTTAGTAATTGCTCCAACCATTTTTATAAACTTCCAATTAATATAGATACAACCGTAGCTCGAGTTCGAAAACTAAATTCCTACCAAGTTTTAGTATTTCGCTAGTTCAATTTAGCAACATTGATTTTTTGTTTCAAGTCATTATTTAATAGTTTACATAAAATTTTGTATAGTAAATTTTTATTGTATTTTTGTAAATTTGACTATTAAGTCGAAGACAGAGCTGGATGTGTTAAGCCGACCTGAAGCAGCTTTAGTCATTGAGGAAAATCCTTTTAAACTTTTTCCCTACAATTTTGCAATACAAAGGTCCCAATTTGCAAATTTTACTACAGGAGTTGACAAAAGGCTAGAGTCCATCGTTTAACCACACTTAACTTCAAATTTTCCCAAATACCTTTTGAACTCGAATTTTTTTTTTTAAATTATGATTAAAAAAAACAATTCTAGAAAATTGAAACAATAACGTCAATTCTGGTTCCGTGAAAAAAATGAAATGAAAAAGTAGTACTGTGTAAAATTTCTTTCTGTTTTTCAATATCTCCATAAACTGTCAAAACTACCAAGTTTGCTTGCTCTCATACACTACAAATATTGATATTTTATTGATTTTCTCACCGTCAAAATACTCAATGAATAAATTCTTTTACTATGAGAATATTTTGACGAAAATAATCAAATTATCATAAAAAACTCGAGAAATGTATTCATTTTATTTTTCACCGAAGCAAAAGCGACCCCACAGGAAAATGAAAATTATAAAATTTTGTGTTTTGCATTTAAACAAATTTAGTCAAATGGTTGACTAGTTTATACAACGAGAATTAACCACAGGTGGGGTATTCAAAAATTCGTTTCCTCTGTTCTGGCTATTACTATGTATTAGCAAATACTATTAGGAATTCATTTTTTAATAATTCGTTATACGCCATGGTTTTGCAAATGTGAAAAAAATTTGAACCCCTTTTTTTAATCCTATATTTTCTGAAGGTAATTTGAATAAGTCTGAATCTGGTTTTATTTCAAGTATCTAGCTATTATCATTTGAAAGACACTCGGCAGTTATGTACAAATTTTAAAAATGTGTATCTTCCAAATGTCTCACTGAAACAAAAATAAATTTCCATAAAACAATTTGCCATCATTATAACCTTTATTATCGAAATCACCTGTAGCATAAACGGAGTAACCTTACCTCCGTAAAATAAATTCTTAAATGCGTATATCCTCGTACTCGTATATGTCTCCTCATGAATAACACACTTGTTGTTTTATTTTTATGTCGAGACACTACTATACGAGTGTTATGATAAAGATGTCATTACAGGTGTCATTATCATAATATCGATAATGTACAATATTTATACATTTTATTATTCTTGTTTTATTATTTTTTATTATCATTACGATTATAACCAAAAAAACAAAATGCGTTTACTCCCCTACACGCATATTGTATGAAGTGAGCGCGGGAAAATGAACAAAAATTATGATAATCGCGTGTGTGTGTGTGTGTCTCAATAAATGAGTACCTAGAATATAATAAATGTAATCGAAATGAAAATCGATATTGGTAATATCTAAACCAAGCTGACATATTGATAAAAAAAAAAATTGTAATAACATCGAAATTGTCATAATAATACACAATGGTTCTATGGGAATTGAATTTGAGACGACGTTAGATGTTTTTTTGCTTTAAAATTATTATTCACTAATCCGTAATTAATCTGGATGTCTAAATCTGAAAAAAGAAAATTACGGGATGTTCCTGGCTGTTTTTGGAACACTCTGTTATGAATGAACTAATACTCAAAATAGAGTTACACCGAAAGCTAAAAATTAATAAGTCAACAATGTTCGTTTGTGGTTCGGTTCGCTTGTGAATTCAACGTTTAATGCGTTAAATTGTTCACTATAGATTTTCACATCTCACAATATACATTGTATTTGTTGTTTATTATGAATATCGAAAATCATTGATTTTTTTTTTATTTATGCCAAATCA
The DNA here is from genome assembly GCA_963556165.1 of Tipula helvola. Lineage (NCBI taxonomy): Eukaryota > Metazoa > Arthropoda > Insecta > Diptera > Tipulidae > Tipula > Tipula helvola. The sequence goes on from OY744483.1 coordinate 7,270,153, forward strand.
AGGTAATTTGGACTTATTATCATTGTACGTGATTGTCATATATAAAAAGGAATGTATGTACGAATATGCACAAATTTTTGCATTTATAAGAATATTTCATTTGGTATATCTCTCTAATCTCATTTACTATACATAAAAAAAACTAGAAATAAAATACGGCTCAAGGTGGATATGATATTTGTATATTATTATAAACAATTTATGAAGGAAAATTGTTGCAGACGAATGTAATTATTGGAAAATTGAATTTTTAAATTAAATTGGAATAATTCCAATGATTTCTGTTTGTTTTGTATCTGCTGTGTTAATACATATGATACGAAATCTTGTGATAAAGAAAAAAATTTCTACACCAGGCAGATCTTTAAAAATATAAACATTTTCTTTAAACCTTGTTCTACCAGTAGAACAAATACGTAAATGTATTTTTTTTGTAAATTTCACAGAATGAATGTGAAATGTGAATGGGAATGGGAAATATGTAAATGAAATTTCGTGAGAAATAGTTATATGCACATACAATAATATAAAATATGATTAGCCACAAATTCGGATAATTTGCTACCTACACTGCAGTTCTATAAATAAAATATTTTTTATTTGCCATAATATATATAGCGTCAAAATACTTATTTCATACTATATCGAGGCTTATTAGCTAAACACTTCGAACAATTAAAACTGTAATCTGCAGTTTTGGTTTGATAATTCCAATTAATTCACATTTGTATTCTGATGACGTCATGTATATATAGAGAGCAATTAAGCTATCATTCGATAGCTTAATGGTGATTTGATTGGCTTATTTGCTGTTTTATCTTGATTATAATTTATCTAACATTGATTAAATTCGAATAAACAAAAAATGAATAACGCTTAAGTCAATTGGTTTCAGAATTTTAATCGCATAAAAGATGACAGTGCTGACGTATACAAGTAGGTCTATAATATTGAACATTAAACAAAATAAACTTTGAACAATGTACATGAAGTTAAAAATATTTATGGCGTTTAACTAAGTTTCTAAAAAAGTATGTTTATGGAATACTGAACAGCAAGCAAAGGGAAACCAATTAACCGATTAATTCACAATGAAAATGTATCTCTAAACAATAGAACACTTGTAATAATATTTTAACTCCTCTTCCTTTACCCTCTAATTCAAAATGATCGCCGTTGAAAGTAGTCATCGAATTGCAAAATAAGACCCTATGGTATAGAATAATGTTTACCTGTTAATATAACAGAAGTTTTATCGCTTTAGTTTGACTCTGAATAATTTTGAAGTAATCAAAAATCAATGTTAATCTGAACAGTGAGTATATGAATATATGAATAGTATTGATACAAAGCCAATTAACCCTAAAAATCGTAAATTTTTCTTAAATTTATTACGTAAAATATAACTCAACTCACATCGTAAATTTCGAATATTTTCGATATCCTGAAACGAACTGGCCTATAATTCTCAATAAGTTCTCAAATCATCTAACTCAACGCGCAATAAAAATTTAGAATAAGGAACCATCGGGAATATCAGTCAAAAATATTAGGATGGGGAAAAGTATTGAGATTTTTTTTATTTAAAATGAATTTTATTTAAGTACATATTGGCCATTATTATCTATGGCCATTTGCCATTTTTCGGGAAGCTTCTTAATTCCATCTGTGTAGAACTTTTGTGGTTTATCGGAGAAAAACTTGGTCAAGTGATTTTTATAGTCCTGTTTTTGAAGCCATCTTTAGACCATCAAAGGAGTTTTGCAGCGATCGAAACAAATGGTAGTCAGAGGTGCAAGGTCCGAACTGTATGGTGGACGCAATAAAACTTCCCAGTCAAGCTTTTTGAATTTCTGCCGGGACGTCAAGGATGTGTATGATCGGCATGAAGGAAGACAACACAGTAGAAATTAGAATCGCATAATGTCCGATTACCTTCCAATCCCACCACACACCCAGCACAACCTTATGGGGCGCCAATCCTGGCTTTGAAGTCGTTTGTGGTGGTTAACTTTTCTTTGACCAAGATCATTTTCGAAGCACATTCTCATATTTTACCCACATTTTATCGCCAGTAATGATTTGCTTCAAAAATGCATCAATTTCGTTGCATTTCAGTACCGATTCCTTGATGGAAATTCTGTCAATCAAATTTTTCATCGACAATTCATGAAGCACCTAGCCTTACGCAAATGATTAAAAACTGTTTTGTGATCGATATTTCTTAGCAATGTCATGGCTGCTCATTTCAAATTTTAAAATTAAATTTCCTTTAATATTTAATTTAAAATTGTCTGGAAAATCGAGGTTTAATTTTAAAATTAAACCTTTCTTTTCCATATTTTCTATGATTTCGCTTAAGGGTAGTTGCCTCTTTTAATTTGGTATTCTGATCCTTTCTATTTTCCGTTTAAAAGAGACGGAACCCCCAGGAAAACAAGTTGAGCAAATCAACCAAAAGTAATTTCAGTCCTAAAGTTTATGACTAAAATACCTTGTTACAAGAAGGTTGTTCAGTCCAAATACACAAAAGTTGTTTCAATCACACTGTTTTCTGGCCGAATCGCCCTCATTGTATGGAAATATTTGTATAAGGGGTTTTTGTCTCTAGCCATTGATTTCGTTCTGATTTAGACAGCAAAACTCTATTTATAAGGTTTAAATGGGTGAACAGGCGAATGAGAATAGATATTTCAGGTCTAGTTTTTTTTTTTTGGCCAATTTACATATTTCAGCCACCCAAATAGACGTTTAACAATTATCTATATGTACTATACCTTCTTATTGTTTTGTGTAAACCTCCTTCCAGAAATATAAACTACCTATTCTAAAAAAGTGAGAATTTTGCATTTGCTTTTGAATAAACTCAAAAGCTATGCTAAGTGTATTACTAGTAAATCAGTCCCACGCAAAATTCGAATTGATATAATTTTTGAACTTAAGACAATCCTTCATTCTAAAATTTCACCGAAATTGGTGAAGTTTTCATCGTATAAGATCTACAATAGCAATGCTCCTTAAGAGAGGAGAGGCGGTATTGCGATCTACATTAAATCATTCGTCAAAATTATTTTCTTATTCAGAACCTGACTGCCTCATTACATTAGTAGGAGTAATCTACGACACGAATAATTGTCCAAAACCAAATTGACCAAAATTTAATGAAAAATATAACAATTGCACCGCATAACTCGTTGAAAGGTAAACAAAATTTTACTTAAATTTTCACTGGTGAAAAGTTATAAATATATAAGATTGATTAAGTCTTAAGCGCCTGAAAAACAGTTATTTTTAAAAATATTAAGGTGTCCCTTTAATTTTTTTGAGAAGTGTAGAATGGAAATCCTCCTTTTCCAGAATAGAGTATATGAAATAAAAATACAAATTTGGCGATTTATTTCATTTTTTGGGGAGTATTTGGGAATTTATTTCTTAATGCCAAAAATTCCCATTAGCGCAGTTATTTCCTGTGGCTATATGGTTTTAGAATTAAAATCACCTTATTCGACAATATTTGGTACTTTTCCCAGTCGGTGTTGAAAGTGGGGAGTAATTTCCCCAAACGTTTTGGACCTACACATTAATTTTCTCTCACTCGAACATACACCACTTCGTCGAACAGTTCCATTATTTTTCTTTAAACAAAAACGGTTATCGATCTATGCTACCAAACGTGACCTGACCGTGTTGAACCGATCAATAATAGTATCTAACACGTCTTTAACTATTAAGACTTCCGATTATTTTAATGAATGTTTTTTTTTCAATACAAAATCAAATCCGTTATTTCTTAATTTCTGTTATGTGTAAATTTTGAGGTTCGATTTTTTGATTCACACCTCACAATAAATCAAAAGCACTACAGCAAATTAAAACAGCAAAATGCTTTCGACTAATCTTGTTTGTTTATGTTTATCCCACTACTGATTTCTGTGGCGATTTAGGTTTATAAAGCGCAGAAAAGAATATTTTTTTTTTCTTTCGCTGGCGCTACATCCCATAAAGGGATTTGGCCGCTTCATGATGAAGTTTCGTAATCGTTATTTTAACGGATAATGAATGATTAATTCATTGATCCTACATTTACCAGCCGTGATTTTTTCATCACCCACCGGGAATCGAACCCGGGACCTCCGGAGCTTAAAGCAAGCATGCTAACCACTGTGCCATCGGGGCGGCAGAAAAGAATATCATATGACCAAAATTTGCGGTTTTTTGAAGTGGAACCCAATATTAAATGTGTCTGTAATATTTTATCTTGGACTCAAAATAACACGATTCAAGTGACACCATCTATCGTAAATAAATATAAATATTTTTGAACAAATATTTGAATATTATATTTTAAAGTTAAATTATTAAAGCAAACATTTTAGTTGTAATTTTGTACAACAAAATAGGCAAAATCAATCAAAAATAGGCTAAAAAACCATCAGCTTATTAAAATGTGTCCCTACTAACTGTCTTTCTTCTATTAATGGTTAGATGGAATCTCATTAAACATAATTTAAATTGGTTTGCGTTTCAGGTTTTGGGTTCCAGAATGAATCGCCAAAAATTTGTTCGGCTTGGAACATCTGATATTCTTATCTATGATAAAAGCCTTTAACTTTTTATATTTTCTAAAATGGCACACAAAATTGCTGTAAAGCAAAACAACGTCTGTTTTTTATGGCTATTCTCACTGCACTCCATTTAATTATTATTATTTTTTTTTTCTATTTTCCAAATTAAACAGAACATTACGTCATCGTTATTTTTTATAATTGCTTTAATAAATAAAGCTGATTTAATCAGGACTCCAACAAAAATATAAATTTTCTAAATGAGTCGCTCCATTGCCTGATTTCACACAAAAATTGTCAATCTCCAGTTAAATAATATTTCCACTCTTTCTTTCATAAATTTGTATTATAAAGAAGTATTTGGCCTTCAGCTAAATATTTAGCTAGGCAGTTAAAATGTAAAAATGAAATAGAACTATATAGCTTGAACTTATATTATGCAATAAACACAATTTCATAAAAGAAGAAAGATATGAAATATTATTTAACTGGAGGTTGCCTCTAATATTTTGTGCAATCTGGCATAAATACCACAAATCCTACTTATTAACCCATAAGGTTTTGAGCTTATTCTAGAAAGATCAATTAAAATCAATTATTCGACAATTACTAACGAATGCAAAAATAAAAAAGCTTATTTTTAAAACAACCAAAATTAACCTTCGGTTAATTCGAGATTTACTCCTAATTGTGACTCTCTTTACAACAATCATTTTGTTGAGCAGAATGGTGCGACTTAAAATTTCTAATTATCCAATGCGTAGTTATGCTTTAATGATTTTCGGAGATATATTATGAATATTCAAAAATAACAAATTTATTTAAAAAAAATGTAGAAACACCTTTAAGAAATTTCATATTTCTTACTGTAGCGTTTATTATCCATTCACATCTCTCTTGGGCAGTATATTTTAACAAAGATGGCAAAAAATCGGCTTTATTGATGGGATTCAACAGTTTAAGCTAGGCTAGAGCAACAATTTTGTCTCGGCGATGATTGTCATAGCAAGTAGCAATATCAATGATTTTTGGTTCTATACCAAAGAAACTGTCACCGAAAATCTAGAACTATCTGTCTCATTCAATTATATTCAGCCATTTTGACATTTGTTTATCTTAGAATAATCAATTTAGACAAACCGTTTAAAGCCTATTTGATCAACATGTCCGACAATACCCCAAGAATAGATCATAAAACTAGACACAAACATATTTTGTATATTTTAATGCCAAGAATTTTATCAAATATTTTTATCTCGAATTAACGCATTTGTCGAGCTGAAAAAACTGTTATTTTTCAAGTAGGTAGCTAAATCGCGCACATAATCAACTTCTAATAATAATATTAAAAATAACAGATAAATCTTACTTGGTTTATTTTTATTATTACATTATTTATATAAAAAATGTATTTTCCACTTTCAGCGTTTGATTTTTTTTTTAATTCTTAAAAAATTTCTGTATGGTGTTTTCGATGAATTTCTAATATTTAATTGTCCATCAAAATTATAGATGCGTTTAAATTAAAATAAAAATCTTATTTATCTAGTTTTAATGCAAGCGCCTCAAAAACAATTAAAATTAACTTAATAAAAATACAATTTAAGAGTACAAGCATGACGTCGTTAAATTTTGAAAATTGCGCTGCAACATTTTCTTTTTGTGTAGTGTAAATAAATTAATTGATTTATGTAAACAGAATTTGTTCTTTTTTTTTTGTTTTAATTTGAATTATAAACTTGCTAAATGCTAATTTATGTACTTATTTAGGAATTACGGTTATCACCTTGGAATTAAAATGTTTGTACAGTAGGTTTTATAGATTTTTGTGTAAGACCTTTTAATTTTTTTTTTTTTACAATGGCCATACACGTATTTATTTAGATTTATCGTATAGAATAAAATATTTTATGATTTGTTTTTAAATTTCAATTAAATATAATTAATAATTCATTTGAGGCGTATTTACGTATACTCAAATGAAACCTTTCAAAAAATAATAAAATTATACGTTTTAGCAATTCGTAATTTATTTTCCAATTTCCAAACCAAAATTTTTTATTTTATGTTAATTCCAATTAAAAATTCACGTCACAGCATTACCCTATCTATATGTTGTATGTACTATATTATATTATTGAACCGCACAGTATTCGCCTATTGTTTTTGGTTCATCGTCAACATTGTGTTGACTAAATTTATTTAATTAATATTTTATTATAAAAAATAATAGAGATCGGTAAAAGCTACATATTTACTTAATCGGTATTTATCCGACATCTACAAATGGCAGAACATTTATTTATTTCATTGGTGATGGACCATTTGACCAAATTTATGATACTCTTGTCCTTTTCAACAAGCCCAACTTTCACATGGTGTCCGCAATTCCCGTTAAATGGGAAACATCATTTCGTCGTCGAACAGCAATATTAACAATGACGGAAAAATGTATTTGGCGGTAAAAAATAAAACCACCAACAATCGTAAAAATATTCGCTTTATTACTACCTATTGTTCAGAAACTTTTCATTGCACAACCCAAACCGAAGATGCTAAATTGCAAAAGCTCTTAGAAACCTCGATTTTGGAGTTGAGAAACATTTTGTTTGCAGCGCTTGCGTCAATAAATTCAGGACATATTATTTTTAAGAACCAAGGATTTATCTAAATCCCAAGATAGGAAAGAAAATTCCAAATTGTTTGATAGAAGCGAATGGTTTAAAAGAGACAGATACGTAATTTTTTATGGAAGCCATAAACAGAAAACTTATCTCATTCTTTTCGTTGTCAATTCCATACCCGTTAACATATTATACGGCATTCACCTTTTAAAACTGGATTTAATACGGATGAAAATTTAACTTGACTTTCATAATAGCAAATGTCTCTAACTTATGGTATTTCTTCATGGACATCCCGGTTACCGAGACAGATGACAAAGAGCATGATGTCTGTCTCAATAATAGGTATACAGCTAATTAAACATAATCGATTATACATTTTATTCAAATGAAGAACTGTTCAGTAGGCGTAAAAGCTCGAAGACTTGCATCGGATAAATTGGCTACTGAAAAACTAGAGTTTTCAAAAAATTCAAGTCAAAAAATGTTCTTTATTTATTTCCTAACTCAACAGCTCTTTCATTAACTCTTTGAGCGAACCATAACAAATCGGCAATCAGCCTTATTGTTATAATAATCCTTAACAACTTTTAGGCAACAAACATTTTTTTACATATATCGCACATGACATAGAAAAGTGAAACAACTCAAAAAATTGAGCTTTTCAGATAATTCGTCAAAAAGATCCGCAATGATCGATTTTATAACCTGACATAAAGCGTTTTCAATTGCCGAAAGCAAACTACTCGCAAGTACTTGTATCTACTCACAACTACTCATGCTCATACGATGGTGTAGAAAACAGAAGTAGTTACGCATAAAATTTGCGCTAGGTGGATTTTAGTTGCGAAAATTCCAATAGATGTCTTTTAAACCTTTTTCGATATTTTTCGAGAGTTTCTTATTACGTTCCAGTTTTTTCATTTTTTGGTGATGTAAAATGTCAAAATTAATACAAAATTATTTTGTTGTTAATGTTTCATTTTTAAAAAAAATGGATTTATATATCAATGCGGTAAATATCAATGCTTTCCTTTCATTTTGTCCATGTTTTTTGTCATATTTTCAATCTAATTTTAAATATCGCAATTACTATAATAAACAACATTACAAAAGACAAAAAAAAACAACTAAACTAAACAGAAGGCTGTGTTTTACTTGTGCCACTCAATTTCTTGTTCGATTGGGTATCTACTCACAAGTACTTCCAAGTAGCAAATTTTTCCCATTGGGAGACGGCTATAGTGGCGTTTTCATATTTACTTTACAAAGCGGGAGACGGCTCAATTTTCCGATTTTTTTTTTTGGCGCCGATAGAGGCAAAATCGAAATAAGCATTTTTCCTTTTTTTTTTCTTTCGCTGGCGCTACATCCCATATAGGGATTTGGCCGCTTCATATTGAAGTTTCGTAATCATTGTTTTAACGGATAATGAATGATTAATTCATTGATCCTACCCTCAAACCAGCCGTGATTTTTTCATCACCCGCCGGGAATCGAACCCGGGACCTCCGGAGCTTAAAGCAAGCATGCTAACCACTGTGCCACCGGGGCGGCTATTTTTCCTTTTGCCCTCCTGAAAAATTTGAAATTTTGAGTGTTGTCACTTTTTTTGTCACGCGCGACATCACAATACCATATGCAAAAACTTCTATTTAAATGGAGAAAGAAGCAATTGGGATTGTGAATGCAAGCGAGAATATTATAAGAGAGGAAGTTGTTTTAGCAATATTTAGTCTCTTTTTCGGTTGTGACTTGATTTTATACTATAAAACAAATCAATATTTAAATCAATCAGCGAGGTGTAAAATGATCAAGTGAAGATTATTTTTAAGTTTGGTTTAAATTATTGTTCCAACAACAACTTTACTTTTTTGGTTGATTTTATTTTTTTGGGAAATTCACGATCGATCAGGTACAACGCATAAAAATTGTTCTAAATAAAATGGAATGCATTTTCCAAAAGAGACTGAAAATATATCCAAATTGTTTTACCAATAAACAATATAGTTAGGTATAGAATAGCATTCAAAATGCACTTTATTCTAAGTACCAACGTATCTTTTTGCAAATTTCGTAGAGTGCCGAATAGTATACCTCCCCAAATACTGTACCACTGGTATACTATTAGTTAGAAAGTTCCAAATAGCATACCATGGAATACTATTTGGATTTCAACAGAACATTTTTTTTGTAGTAGATAACTGGAACAGCGACGTCTATAAGTTATCGTACCAAAATATATTTTATATAGTTTGGTGCGACCATTTTTAAACACGACTATAACATTTGGAATTTGGCAACACAAAAGCCATAGACAATTCGGCTTTTAAAATCTGATAAATTGGAAGTTGTTTGTAGAGCAAGCCGTGGTGAATCGCCCAATTCTTTGGAAAACTTACTAGGTTTAAAATGGGTTTTTCATGATTTAATGAAATCACAAAGAAATCAAAAAAAAATTTACAGGTGCAGGACAAAAGTCAGCATTTCCCGAAATAGAAGTAATGGTAATTGAGTGGTTTAAAAAGTAAAGGGAAAAGAAATTGATGGTCAACTACGACATGTTTAGGTGGGAAGCAAAACAAATTTGCAGTAATATTGGAACTCTCTTTGCAACAAATAATTTCTCGTGCAGCAGTGAATGGATCAGAGGAGTTTGCTGTGAAATAAGATTACATCAAGTTGGGTTTCCCACATTGACTTTATGATTAAGAGGCTTCCTGTTATTACTGGAGAACAGGTTCTAAAATCAGTATATTTTGCTTATTTTCGCTCTATTTTGTCGGATCTTAGTCCTATATGGCGCTCTGCACCTAAGTATAAATTGCAAGAAATCCAAGTTGTGCAAAATAGAGCGATTAGGAATATGTTTAATTTACCCTTCCGAACGCATACTGTTGATTTATACAAGGTTAACTTTTTGCCGATCTCTGAGCTAGCCAATTTTGATTTGATGGTCTGCATACAAAAAATTGCATGAAAAATGTCTAAAACAAATTAGACGAGAATTTTTGCGAGTAACTTTTTGTGTCATGAGCATAATGCCCGAACGAATCTGTTATATAGGACAGCTTTTGCCAGACTCGACCACCCAAAATAGCAATTTTAGTAGAGGTCTCAATTTTTTAATAACTTGTTGGGCAATATAAAAACCACTGAGCGAATTTCTAGCTTTAAAAGTTACTTAAGAATTCATCTATTCAACTAACATACTTCCACCCTTGATTTTATTCATTTATTTGTAAGTATATCGTATGGGAGCATTGATGCACTTGATTAGATTATTTCGTGGTGTACAGTAAAAAGTCGTGGATAAGCAGATGGAAGAAGGTGTTGAAAATTGGGTTTCAGTATATACTTATGTACTATAAAGTTTCTTGTATTTCTCCCAATATTATATTTTTTATTGCCAGCAAATTGTTTTTTTTATAATATTCGTATTGTTAACTTTAGAAATTTTTAGTTTTAGTATTTTTTGTAGTGTTCAATTCGCGATAAAGTTCAAAATTTTATTACAGCATTGAACCAGAAAAAGATAAACGTTTCGACACGGTTGATTTTTAATATGGATGAAACTCCGTGCTATTTTGACAAGACTTTCGAACGGTGCTTCATTTTGAGGGAGGAAAAACCGTAGACGGATAAGATACGGGCAATTCTAAAAATCGTTTTACCTTAGTATAGTGTATTTCTGCAGCTGGCACGATGACCAAAATTATTTTAGAAAGACTGACTCCGAAAATTCCGAAGGTAAAATTACCTAAAAACATTCATCTAGTTGTGAATGATGACGGCTTGATGACGACCGATCTAATGACCAAATGGATACAGAAATCTTATAAGGCACAATGCGACAATTTTTGGTGAAAAGTGCTTTGCTTATTATGGATGCCATCTAGAAGCTGAAAATACTAAAGATTTAGAAAAATTGCGCAATTTACAATCGATGATAGTTCCATCAAAAAAGCCACATTATATCTTCCACTGTTAGATGCTTCAATCAATTATCCATTCAAAAATGCTTTGCGATCATAATGAAAGCTATACCACCTTACAAGAAACGTTGAGTAATTTTGTTTTTTTAGTATTTCAAATTCTAAACTAAATAGTGTACCAAGGTATACCGTTACAAATAGTGTACCTGCATTACTATTTGGATTTAAAATAAAATCAAAATATTAGGATTTTCCATATAGTGTACCATGGTAATATAATCGGCATTCTACATTCACAATAAAATCTCGAACTTAACCGAATAACTTCGAATAAACTTAGAATCCTACAATTGCTTTAAAAAATTAAGGAATTTATTTAAATCAATCCAAAGGCATCAAAATAATTTCGAGAATCTCATTATGTTAAAACGAAAATATTCGAAAATCTCGATGTATCATTAATTCTGTAATATTAATTAAATTCGAATAGTCTCGAAAATCTTGAATAAACTTAAAATTGTATTATAGTCATCAGATAGATCCTAACTATCTCGCTAAATCTATAAACTTAAAATAAATTTTATAACTATGAGCCGCCGTGGTTTCCATGACAAAATTAAACAAAAATTTTTCAAAGCAAATTTAGGTGAATACCTTCTTGAAACCACAAATTATTTTTTTAAATCTGGACTCCATTCCATTTGGTAGAAAATAAAAATGGAAATTGGAGGCCGTGTATCTAGAAACAATATAGTAAATACAGTGTTTCTCGGATGAATAATTTTTACCGTAGGTTTATTCCAAAAGCAGCTGAAAATAGCCGTTTTGTTTTTAATAAGAATATAACCGTCTGAGAATTTATCGAATAATAGTTTGAAGAGCTTCAATCTATCGAATTCAATAATCTAACGAATTTATCGAATTTCAATTTGTCGAATATTTTTTTCTCGGCAACAAGTCAAAGAAAACGCTAGTTTGGATTTTCAATTATTTACCGAGTTGGGCGTCCATGCCACATTTTCTATATGTATGTCCTAGCAACAGACAGTCAACATTATAGTATACAGGGCATCGTGAAACTGAAATTAACACCGAATCTCTAAAATAAAAAAATATGGCCATGGCCTCATTGGCATATGCGAAAAAAAGGGCCTGGCTGAGAAACACACATTTTTTAATAATTTTTAAAAAGTAGCAAGAAGAATGACAAAAGCATCAAATTGATTGGGCCGAAGATACAATGAAGGAATTCTAACCCTCAAATTTTTACTCTGTTAAACTCCCAAACACACAATACTCAACATCAGGTAGTAGTTATTAGCAGCTTCCTCTTGGAAGGTCAAACGACCAAAATAATATTTAAAATGTATGATTCAATTCACCAGGGAACAGCTTCCGACTAAGACGTTTCCGGTGAACAGTAATATTGCAAGGAATAACAAATAACTCTGCTTCAACGCCGTACAAACCAAAATAATTTAGGATGTTCTCGATATGGTACATTACAAATCGTTGGCTTGTAAATAAATTTGGTCATCGACCAATCAGGATTTAGAAAGTGAACTAAAAGTTGTATCAATTTCTAAACATCTAAAAATTAGCGACTGCCCAAAAGTCCGTTATTCGAATTAATGAAAGAAACTGATTTACCAAAAAAAGAAAATTTATAAATTTATTCTACCCATATTAAGTACCAACTTTGCAGAAGTTGGATTGATAGATAAGTAATCTGTTAATTGCCATCCACACACTATACGATATCAACAAATCCACCTGTTTCAAAATATGAAAAAAAAAACATCGTAAATCTTTATCGTATACATATTTCAAAAGTGTGTTCTAGACGTGCAAAAAGGCACAAGTATTATGTATTTAGCGGAAAGACGTCAACTTGTCTTCTTTATTTGATTTTTGAGTGAAACCTATGCAAACACTTTTTGAGTTTTTGAGGTGTGTAATTTGCAATGTTAACGCATTTCTCTATATTCAGTGAGTGTAACAGTGGGTGTTCGCGATGACATTAATTATTATAAATTGATTTGCTGTTGTACAAAATGTAGTTTCCCACACAGCGCGGATCAATTTAAATTTTCTTTTGAAATGTTTTCAAAAAGAAAAATATTCAAAGTGAATTTATTTTTAGATAAAAAAAGAAAATATTTTATTTTTAATTTTTCGAATCAATGAATTTAATTTCCTCTCGAATTAGAGATGCGACTACAAAGCTCGCTCACATACATTCAAAAGTCATGAGCATATGTACATATAGTAAAATAAATAAATAAACAAATCGGGAAATATTATAAAAAAATTAAAAAGCTGACAGCATAGACGAACAAAAAAGTATTATCATGACTTCCACCTAGGCGTGTAATATTAACCGGAAAATTAAACATTTTTCCAATTTTTTATTTTTAATATCAAACCAGACAACATTTCCTCTTATGACTATCAATGAAATTGGAAAAATGTACACAACTTTTTTTTATACCAAAATAGTAAAATAAACAATTTTCTCTCTAAATATTTACAAAAGCATATGTATGCTGTGTGCTACATGTAGATTACGTTACATAATAAAATGTATATAGAGGTATGTATATTATACTACTACCTATATTAAATAAAAGTCACGAGCACAACCAAACCATATAAATATTTTCACAAGGGTGTTGTGTATAACATTATTTGCCACACTGTGCTTTGCAGTTAATAAAAATAAAAAATAAAAGTGTCGATTGCAAAAAATATGTGCGAACAAATTTAAGTTGCGAGGTAACACACTGAAATTTAATTGATCACATGTTGAAAAAAAAATTGTGGACGGCATGCGAACGGAATGAATTATAGTGACCGTCCCACCACCAGTCCCCTCACTATATTTGTACATATTTAGTTAATTAAAGTAATTAATTCAATATTAGATTAGAAATTGTGTTTCTCTTTTATGGCTGCGTTTGATCTTTGTTGTGTGTTTGTGTTTCTTACAATAGTGTAAACATAATACGGCATACATAAATAATTATGAGATGGAAACGTTGATTATTTTCTAATTACAATTTATCATAATTATGCTTTCTGCTCGAATTTTGTTGTTGTTGTTGTTGTATAAATTAATTATCATTCCACTGAGGATTTTATATGTATAATGATAATTAAATTGGGGTGCGAACATGTAAATCAATATCTTCACATTTACTGACATTATACACTTGACAATTTTTTTGAAATTTGAACAACATTTTCGGTACGCGCTCACGTCATTACAGTATTCATGGATATCAAGTATATTATGGGGATAATTAATATTAAATGATGAGCCTGTAATACGTTGGTGCGGATTACGAAATAAAATGTAATTTATTTCACATTGTACGATTTAATGCTTTTCTGAATTTTTAATTAGCACCTGCGATTTAAACTTTTTTGTTTTATCGTAAGCATTTTTTTTTTGTTTTGACGATTAGTTTATTTTTTATGGTAATACGTTTAATTAATGTGATATCAAAATGAAAAAGATAAATTTCTTTTGCATTTTGATTTTATTATCGTAATATAATTTGATATATCTGCGATTCATCGGGACGAGGGATTTTAATTCTCCCGTTTCATTTATAATATCTAACTTATCTTAATTATTTGTAACTTTACTTTTAAAGGATACTCCTCCTGTTTAAATTATCTGTGTGTGAAATGTATACTAAACATTTTCTAAAACAACAAAATTTATCAATAAGATTCTTTCGGCTTTATATAGACAAAATATATTAACAATAATGGCATTCACAACATTTTTCGACTTGTTAATCCGAAAAAATGAAGAGGCCAATCATTTATAATACATCTACCAAAAAAGTAGAAATATCAAAATTCCCCCTTGTACTTTAACCCAAGAGTCATACAAAGTGTATCGACCCAATAAAAAGAAAACCTGCCTTGAGTTTTCTATGTGGTAGTTTGGTTTCGTACTGAAAAGTTCGCACGAACAAAAGGTTCGGTCTACTCTTCATGTAGCTACGACCAAACTACAAAAATACAATTCTAACTTCACCTTTTTCTTTTTGGGGTCGATACACTTTGTGTGACTCCTGAGTTAAAGTACGGGTGTGATTTTGATATTTCTACTTTTTTGGTGTGATTCGTCCCTTCATTTTTTCTAATTAACAAGTCGAAAAATGTTGTGAATGCCATTATTGTTAAAATATTTTGTCTATAAAAGCTGAAAGAATCTTATTGATTTTAATACAGACAAACTTCTCTTTCTAACAAAATTTATGTTGAAAAAGGAACGAATTTAATCTAGTCAACAATGCCATCTTATGGACAAATACATATATTGTTAATATATTCAGAGCAACCACCATTCCAATTCTACACGGCCTTTTTCCTGAGTTGGAATCTCTGTTATATACGAGTTGGAAGTTTTATCTAAATTTGTTCTAATTATTAGTTTATAGTAGATGTATTAGTGAAAATTAATAATTTAAAACATTCAGGCTGCGAAACATAATATTATTAACTCATATAAATACAATCAGGACTAAAATTCACAAATAGCCACCTAGGCTAATACGGCAAAAAATAACAAAAACTATACTTCAAGGAATAAGAATTACTGATTATAAATAGAGAAGTTCAGCAACATAACAATGCTATCGCTCTTGAACGTACCTGGAACTATATTTTTGAATTAGGTAATTTAATTTTATATATTCTGGCCCAACTGCAGCCTCATATTCTGGATATTTAATATTTACAAATATAGAAAGTACCTTCTGAAACCGATAATAAACAAATTGCCAATTTTTTGTTAATAATAATCCCTTCATTTTAGCACAATTATGAATGATTTCATGTGTATAAAACACAGAAAATCCTAAAACTAAATGACGTAACAGAAAGACATAGTTCCAGGTGCGTTCAAAAGCGATAACTATGTTTAGTATTCTTGAACTTCTGAATTCTGAGTGCTTTATTAGAATTCAGAAATTTCCTATATTCAGCTCTTGACAAAGAAAAGATCTGTTGCGCCTATTTTTGTGGATTTAACAAAAGTATTTGATATGGTTAACCAGATTGTATTGTTTCAAAAACTTTTACATGCTAAATATTACTATACTTAAGCCAAAATAATTGTAATTTAAAATAAAATCATTAATCTTGGCCTTGCAGAGAAAACAAGAATCATAAAAGATAAATGTTGTCACAAACGTTGAAACATCAAACGTTGAGGACATTAAAACATTACAGCATTACGAAGTTTTCGGTTGTCCCTCTTGAACGTATCTGGAACTATATTTTTCTGTAAGGCTATTTGATTTTATATTCTGACCCAACTAAAGCTACAGCATCTTATCCTGGATACCTAATATTTAAAAATATAAAAAATTGCTTATAAATCCGATACCGCATACGATTTATTTATTTGTTTTAATTCAACCTGTGAATCCAAAGATCCAGTGGCGATTAAAAAAATTGTTATATGTATATATTTACATACAATATTTACATCAATACTAACAAAAAAGTTTTCAAGTTATGTACTACGCTTGGAAATGCAACAAATCATCCACAGCTGAGGTTTCAAATAAAAATGATTTTAAACCTGACTTAAATGTATTTAATTTACGTGAGTTTTTTAATTCGTCCGGTAGGCTATTGAATATTTTAGGTGGCAATATTAGAAACGAAATTTGGAAATTTGTTGTTGTAAATTTTTCAAGCCGAATATACTGCTTATATCTCAAGTTGTAATTTATACTAATATTAGACTGACTTTAACAGGAAAAATGCTTTTAAAGCTTTATAGACAAACAAACGTTTAATAGGAAAAATCTCCGACAACTCAAACAAACGCCACGAAGCGGATAGCCTCTGTACGTTTAGCATGATACGAATAATATATTTTTGAGCTATAACAAGGGGATGAATTCTTGAATAATAAGTTCATCGCCAGTAGGCTAATCCATATGATAGCCTCGATTCAACAAGTGCAAAATAAATAATTCTTAAGACTGTGGAAGGACAGACTGAACGCAAAATATAAAATTTTCGAATCTACAATCAAACCAAGGTACAACATCATTATTAAGTTTATAAATCATATACCTTCAGTTTTTCTGCTTAGAAACATAGTATATGCAAGGCACCATTTCCTCAGAAGCTTTATATCAGTATTCATAGAGTGAATATTAGAGATAAGCAATTGGTCTTTATAATGAAATACTAGATCATCCGCAAAAGCTATCGATTTTGAAGAAAACTTCAAATAGAAAATGGAATTCAGATAGATCAAAAAAAGGATTGGGCCTAAAATAGAACCTTGTGGAACACCATCATTTATCATTTTACCCTCACTAATACCTTCACTAATTTTAACTATTTGCGACCTATCAGATAAATAAGATTGAAACCACTGTAATGTAACGCCTCTAAAACCATTTACCGTAAAATGTATTTTGAAACTTTATTAAATAATTCAAATTGTATTGTTAAATTACTGCATCACAATGTATGTATGTATATGTACTATAAGTTAGTAATTTTCATCTAGTAAAAAACTTCCTTCTTCTATTGACGATTGGAGCCGTGATTTTAGATAAAATATTGATGGCCGCTCGGCTTCAGAAAATTTCCACTACACCATATTTTAGTCGTTCTGCGAGCGCTGATGCTAATATTTTTATGGTTGCTACAGTTTTATTTTATTCCGATAGATAGTGATTTTTGCATATTTTCAATCGTCCATATAGAATTGCGAAATTTTTTCTAAAAGTCTTTTAATTTTAAGTGCCGTCATGTAGAACACTTTTAGATCAAACTTCTCACGCATTGCTATATGTTCCTTGTACAAAATTCTTGACAATATACAATTAGCACCGGCTTAACTTTCAAAAACAAAACAATAACAAAATTAATATTTTTGTTCATCCGCATTAAAAATTTGGTTTTGCGTCATTCCCGATTTGGACACAGGCAAAATTGTGCGGGTCACATTTCGACCGGTGGTGGAAAATATTTAATTTTAAAGTAAACATAAATAATTGATTTTAATTTTATTCATTAATTAATAAGACATATTAATCAAGAATTGTGTTAAAAATAATAAATATTGTATTATAATAATAAATAATCAAACAATACAAAAATTTTAAATTAAATAAACAAAATTTTATTAAAATAATTTAAAATGACGTTTGTCCAATCCAGAGAGTCAACACGAAATTGATTTCGTTTTGATTGGTTTCTATGCTTCGGGTACAGTTCGGGTTCGAAACGGTTTAAGAGTAAAAATTAGTTCATTAAGTAAAATCAAATTTTATACAAATTATATAAAAATGTAGTTTGTATGTTACTAATTGTGCTCATCAATAAGAGATTCAGTACAAAATATTTCGTTTTGCGCCAACCCGCATTGCAGATGCTGGTATAATTTTTAACATTTATAACCCAACATTTTTAACATTTACAACCCCTTGTTCTGTGAAAAGTACAATGAAAAGTATTTTCAGTAAGATATACAGATTTCCGATTCGAAATCAAAACCGTTCATTTCGGGAGGTAATCCAAAATAAGAACATTTCTGTATACTAAATAATAAGTCACTTTTAAATTATAACGGTTAAATTATACTCCCCAATCTCACAACTCCATTATCGCACAAATCCTAGCGTACGATAAAAATGAAACTAGAAAACATTTAAGGATTTTTTAAACTAGTTGTCGAGAAATAATCACATTTTTACCACGTAATACCTTTCTATGGATGGAACCCTGAAATTAAGCTAATGGCATTTCTTCTGGCTAGCCAGTGGCTCCAGCCAAATAATGGTTGGGACCTTAATGGGAATACGCGCAGAACTACTGTCACAGAAATAATACATAAGCTTTGACGATTATAAAAGTAAGGAAACCGCCTCTCGTGGTAAAAATTTAAATTGAATTGGATACATAAATTAAAAGAAAATTGTGCACATCACTCTAAAGCAAATTAAGGTTCAAGAAAAACCACTCCAAATTCAATAACACTGTTGAACGTACCTTCGGTCAATTAAAGATTATTTGATGTACATTATATTCCGCTAGATTTGCTTAAAAACAAAAGACAGCAGGCCTCTTGAGCTTACGTTAGTAAAAGATTATATTGAATGTTCTGAGGCTCAAGCTGTTGAAAATCAGGGTCGAAACGATCAAAAATCTAGTCTTCAATATATAAACCAAATGGTGAATCAATTAATTTAGATGGCTACCTAAAAATTGATGAATTTTAATTAATATGCACACATACGGAATGAAATGGTTAATTATTATTTTAATGAAATAAACTTGTACAGGGTGTTCTATTCTAAACGCAACTCATTATTAATTTAATTATTAAGTATTTTTTTTATTTATCATAGATAGTTTTGCTTTTCAAGTTAATAAAAATCAGTACTGTATTATATTTAGGCACATATGAACGTTGTACTTCTATGTTTGATATATATGTAAGTAGGTTTGAATATTTTTTCCAGATCTGACAAACATTACTATAGAGAAAGACGGTAGTAATTTGTATGTGTGCGTTTTATACCCTATATGTGTATGCCAGAAACTACTACGAGAAAATAATTACCACATAATTTGAGCAGGTCCTAACTCCTAAGTTACTAAAAAACACTTTTTTCCGAAAGTTTAGGGCGAAATCCACAGACCACGATTAATTCACGAATACGACTAAATTGTCTCTTTTGGTATTTTTATAAATTAAAAAATTCAAGATCAAATTATAGATTGAAGTTGTAGTTGTGGGTATCGGCGATTGCAAACAGTGAATTCGATTAAATTTTATGGTGAATTTTATCAATTTTGACCCAAATTGAAGACATTTTTTCTGGCTTGTATCTTGGAACATTCCTTATTATTGAACTTAAATTAAACTTTTATGGCGACCCCAAATGGGATCGCGATATATTTTATTGTATGTTTTATTACATCTCAAATATATAAAAATAAAAATGACGTTTCGAAAGCATCGATGGTAATTTTATTTAAATGTCATGTTTTAGTTTAATCTTTCATAATATCTAAAGTTCATAACACTGTCAGTTCACACGTTAAAAATGTTTTAAGCGAAAACATCATCAACATAATAAATAGTTATCGCATTAAAATGAAACCTCTATAAATTTATAAACGAAACCACTGACGTCACAAATATAAAGCTCAACTTTTAACATAATTATGTGCGCTCCCCTTTGATGCTCACTGCCATAAGGACGTTTGTTTTGCATGGGTCACTGGCAAGGCCAACAATAGGCGATGAGATTTTTAAAGTTGTAAGTACTTTATATGCTTTTTTACAAATCATCAGTTGTCATGGGAAAATAACCTTGAGGTTTGCATAGGTAGAGCGGCTGCAATGATGAAAATGTATACGGGCTTCAAATAAAAGTATGATTGGTGGCTGAAAAAATTACCCGAATCAGGATAAAGTTTTAAAAGAGATTGCAACTGAGATTAATTAATTTAAACGAATTAATTTATCACTTCACAGTGTGAAGAAGAGTGACATTAAATTTTCTATTTTATTTGCACCAAAAATGAAGTCGCCAAAATGCTTTTGGAAAAGTGAATCACAAGAAAAAGTTTAAGAACTCCTACCTTGGGTAAACTTGGTAAACGGGCTACGTATTTATTTTACCGTTGATGGTGGTTATTATCCACTTTTATCATTCGATGATAAAATTTTCTAACACCGATATTCTTTACTGAATCAATCAACTTTTATTTTCTAGTCTAATAAAATAAAGACATTAACCCATTTCACCGTACATACTCGAACCAACAAAATCTTAAAATAAATCGTAATAGAAAAAACTATTAACCTTTGGTTGAACCCTTTCAGTACGTATTTCAAAAGCATGAATTTTTCCTCCATTGTACATTTATCCGATGTCTTTTGATAGGTCTCGCTTGAAGAGTCTACTAAAGAAAAGTAGATTTTTTGGAAGAAGGTGAAATTGTTAAGAGTTGGCAAATTCAGTTTCGACCTGATGATGAGGATTAAGAAAAATGTATTTTCATCATGCTAAAGCTACTGAACTGCAAATTATATCATAATTACTTTCTATATGTAGAAAGCGAATTATGTATACGCAAATACATATGACACTCTGAAACTGTTTTTGCCAACTCTTAATAATTTCGCCTTGTCCGTAAAATTAATTATCTGACTCTGTTATCCGGAGTAGCCTATAATATTTTAAAAATATATTTGTTGATTTTGTCTAGGGTCATGTTCAGTTCGTGGCAATACTATATTCATAAAGCTGCTCGCACCCGGTTGTTGGACAAGGTGTTAATTGCATTTACGGCGTCTTTTATAATTAATAAGCTCGAATATTCGAAACCGTAAACAATAAATTTCGAAAAGCCAAACCAGACTATTTAATAGTTATATTGTTAAACTAACTAAAGATCAAACCCCTGAAATGGCATATGGCATTATCTTGTTTTTTTGATTTGGCTGAACAATTTAAGAACCCTAGCTACAGACTATGTTATTGGCCTCCTAAATTTCCGTAGTATATAATCTAGATGTAAAAAAGAAATTGTTATGTGTTGTACAGGAAATATGTTCACTAAGTTCTCTTTACTTTTGAACCGGAGAATGAAGTGGCCCATTTAAAACAATCACGGCACTATCATCGATAAGAACTTTGGGGGAAGAGAAATTCATAATTTTTTTATATATACCTTACCAAATCCAGAAATTCAATACAAAGCGATTTTCAAAGTGACGTCTGTCTGTTTGTTAATAAATTGTCGCTACTGTGCACACATTTTTTCAATACAAATTTTATTATGCACACAATAAGTTAAAACTGTTAAAATACAACAAAATGACTAATAAGTCATTCGCACATATGTTTAAAACAAAAATCACAAATTGGCCAATATTATATAAATAAGTAATTTACTTTTCAAACATTACATTATTTATTTTACTAATACACATGTGAAATACGCTTACATTAAATTTAATAACGAAATGTTTATTGTTGTAAGCGAAACAAGTTATGAAATCAATAATAACATGTCATGAAATTTCCAATCACGTGAATACGATTTTTTAATATATTTATTTAATTTATTTATATTTATGCTTGTTGCTGTTGTTGTTGTTAGTTTATTATTATTTTATTATGTTATTGGTATACTTTTACTGTATAGTGTGTATACCTACTTGGATTTAGCTACATATAGTATATATTTACGTCTTACTCTTATCTAATAAAATATCGCGAACGAACCAAAAATAAAAAATAAAAAACGTACACATTAGCTACCAGGGCATAATGAGATATAATAATAAAACTAATTGTAATATTTGTAATAAGAGAGCAATGAATGAATGAATGATCTACATGTTAGTATTAGTTGTATGTAAATAATACCGATTTTGTTTTGTTTACGATAAATTAAATGTGCAGTGGTAGGTGATATGTAAGCACTTAGCTCTAAATCTATTCTTAATTCGAATAGCGGTTTCAACGTTTTTTACGTTTGGGTTTAATCTAGCTTTTATGGAACAAAATAATCCAATTAATATTTTACGAGCATACTCGTACATATCTAAGTAACGATTATTAAGTCAAAGGTTTGAACTAAAAGCCCTCAATCTTTTTCCATGTTTTCAGCTCAAAAGCCTAGTGACATATATAACTGCTAATTGAAATAGAATTCCATTTATTCTAGCTAGCTGAGGTCAAATAAAAATACTATTTAGAATTAGCGAAATAGTGTTCAAATTTAGTGAAAGGCTGCGCACAGAGTAACCGCGATAAGTGGTATTTTAAAACATTAAAAAATATTTCGCTACTCTTATCGCGCGCTAACCTCGCTTCCCGCCTTTCATGCGAAATCGCTAGTCGTGTCTTGCTTGAAATATATGGTCAGACGCATACCCATACAGTGTAGATGCTGAATTTGCTTCAATTTTTATTCTTCATCATTTTTATTTTCAAGCCTAATGCCCCGTCAAATGTCTTAATTTAGGCTAAAGCTAAACACTGAATTAAACTATTAAATTTTCTAGGATTTGTTTAGGAATATCTTGCTGCAGTAAGAAGGACCTCCAAATATGTGCATGAGGTAATCGAGATCTGTTACGCCATTACATATATGTAAAACACTTCCAAACCATTACTAAGTCTTCTCCGCTGTGCCGAGTTGGCATTGTAATGTTACTTTCTATGTTGAGGTGCCGAATAAAAATATCTCTTACCGTAGCTTAAATATAAAAAGCACCATTGTTCGGTACATGATATCTTATGCCAGAACTCGAAAGATTGAGCGAGAAAATTTTCTATTCTTCTGGCTTATAAATGACTTCTTTTGTACAACATAAACTTTTAAATTTGCTTCACGAAGTGTGTGAGTTTTTACGCAAATTTTATTTTCCTTTCCACTGTTTATGTTACACTGAACAGATTTTAACTGCTTTTCATACCGGCTGCGTTGACTTTGGACTTTAAAAAATTTACGTTTTATTTTTAATAATTATCACTTAAAAATAATTCAACTAGTCAACAATGGTGGAACTACTTATGGCAAGATGTTACTGTATAATTGATTTCTCATCACATCAGCATTAGTATATTCTCGGGATATGGAAGGAAACTGGTCTTTTTACATTTATAATTTGCTTAATTTGAGTTAACAGAGTAACATCGGAAGTTCGAGATCAGACGGTCGAGGGAGCTTGTGTACCACAAGGTGAAACTTCTTAACGATTATGAAAGCGCTTCAACACTTGATAAAATGACTTATGCTACGATGATTAATGGAAGTCCGGGAAAACTGATCAAAATAACGAAATAAGTTAAACACTTAAATTAATTTTAAGCAGGCTCAATACATTTGATGAGCGATTACAGAAACTAGAGTATGCACTAGGTCCCTAAACAGAAAAATGGCCGATGATCTTAGAATCTTATGTTGGAATGCCTATGGACTTATGCAGCATCAACAAGGATTGCAGGTGGTCCTGCACACAGCAAAAATCGATGTATGCCTCATCACGGAAACACATTTCACTAGACAAACAATCATTAAGTTTAAAAATTATCATCATCCCAATCATCCGGAAAACACTTCTAAAGGAGGTAGTGCTGTTATAATCAGAAATAGTATGCATCACTATATGAAGAGTTAAAATATGAAACAGAAGAAATACAAGCAACTGCTGTTAATGTCAAAACCAAAAATGGTTCTATTTGTATTGCTGGCGTTTACTGCCCACCGAAGCACTTGTTTAAAGAAAAAGATTATCTTGAGTTCCTCAGTAAATTAGGAAACGGTTTGTACTTGGAGGAGACTTTAATGCAAAATGCCAGTGGCTCCAGATTAACAACAACTAAGGGTAAAGAACTCCTAAAACCTATTAGGAAATGCAGTTGTGAAGCCCTGTCAATTGGAAAACCACCTACTGGCCGACTGATTCAAACAAAGTACCAGATCTGATTGATTTCTGCATAATATAGAACATATCTGTAAATTCTGATCATTTAGTGATACTTTTAACATTAAGTGAAAAAATTATTCAGAAAGAAAGGAACCCATTTCTAGTAAATGATCACACTAATTGGGAATGCTTTAGACAATCGCTAGAAGAAAAAATTAACTTAATGGTTACCGAGGAGCAAAAAGAAGTCGTGTGTGGAATAAAAGCTAATATGAATATGAAAAAAGCTCCAGGCTGCGATCTTATTACTGAAGATATCTTAAAAGAACTGTCATGGAAAGCTCTGGTGAAGCTCACCAATCTTATAAATGCAGCATTTAGAATCAAATATGTACCAAGCTTGTGGAAAATTGCAGAAGTAATTATGATCCAAAAACCTGGGAAACTATCACACATAACCTCATCTTACAGGCCAATTTCGCTATTGCCAGTCATGTCCAAACTCTTTGAGAAGCTACTGGTAAAAAGGTTAAATCCGATAATCGAGAGTAAAAATAAAAAAATAAAAACTTGATCCCAATTCATCAGTTCGGTTTTCGTAACCAGCACTCAACAGCTGATCAAGTTCACAGAATAACCAGTATAATTGAGAAACCACTAGACGAGAAAAAGTCTGTTCAACCATATTTCTACACGTTGTGCAAGCGTTTGATAGAGTGTGGCATGAAGGACTTATCCATAAATTAAGAACTTTTCTACCAATCTAATTTGCTAGAATACTGGAATCTTGGACAAAATGGACAAAAAGATGGCGAATAAAACTAAATGAAACTAAATCAGTTCATATCAACTTTACAAACAGGCGGTTCGTACATTCTTCACTTAACACCAAATACGTTTTCTAGAGAAGAAAAAGACACAAAATAAGTCAACTCGTCAGCAAACTTATTTAAATAAATTTAACTAATCAAATAAATCTGCGTTTGGAAAACGGCCTAAGTCGAGTTTTGGATTCGCCCAAACCTAAGATTAAATAATCATATTTCGGCATCCATTCACTGGTGATGTTAATCCTATATGTTTCATCAGATAAAAAAGAAGTCAAAAAGCAAAAAAATTAATTATTATTATTAAAAGCGTTAATTGCTACAGTTATCACAGCTGTTGTAAGTAAGCTAGATTAAAACTAATGATTTCCCCCGAAAAAAATTGAAATGTACAAATTTTAAAGGTTACCACCTAATCTAATTCACGCCTTGTATATAAAATCAAAACACTTCGTTCCAGAAATGCAATAATATTAAATTTATTTCTAATCTATATTCGTTAATCGCACAAATCAAATAAAAACAATAAAACTAGCTAACGACACATTTTTATTTGTTTCAATTAAACGTAACATGTGCATAGAGAAGCTAAGTCCAAATTCTATATACATTATACAAGTCTTAATTAGAATTTTAGACAGCTGCACATAATCACAGACACAAAATTCTAAAAATATCAATATTTATTTATATTCCATAGTATTATAGTTATAAAAATTACAACAAAAGTTTATCAATATTATTATTATTAATAAAAATTAATAAAACAAAAAAATAGTGCTGCGTACGTCACACGAATATTTAAAAAAAAAAAATCTATGTACTATTTATTCTTGGATTTGTTATATCTTATCTCAGCGAAGCGTGATATCCAACCAAAAATAAAACAATAAGCCACTGTTTACTAATTACGTCCAAAAATAAACATTGGTTTACAACAATAAATGTATATATAGTATGTAAGTTGTAACATACGAGTATGCGATTCCCCTATCTACATATGTATATGGTTGACCATTGCTAGTCATTTTGTTTTGTAATCAACACCGCGCGTACAATATACATAAAAATATATTTTACTTACGGATATCGTTCGGGGCAAGTTAATTTACATTTTTATTTAATTAATTTAATTAATTAAAAGTACAAACAAATTTATAATCCGTGCACAGCCGCACGCACTTTTCGAAATGCTGTTGAACTAATTGACTATAATCAGTGTGGCATCATGAAAATAGGCGACAAACTATATTTTATAATTATTAATTATTATGTAAACTACTATTATTTATCAATATATGCATTTACAATTAAGCACAATTTTTCCAAAAAAAATGCTTTTCATACATTCACATAATTGTTTTTTTTTTTCTTGTGGTATAAATAAATTACAACTTTCACTTTGGTTTGAATATTACATAAAGAACTTAAAACCAACACCAATATTAATAACACACACTATTTTTATTATTATTGATATTTAATCGCACAAATAATTAAATTAATTAACAAAAAAAAAATCACAAACACACAAATTTTATGTTACGAAACACCGATCCTACTATGCGGTTCTCCAACATACAAACGTCTAACAATAAGCACGCTCAATCCACACTCAAAATCACGTACCACCATACATAATTAAACTAGAAAACGAACTAAAAAACACAATTTAAAAATCAGGTAGTTTGTATACAACTTAAAGTCTTCAAAAAAAAAATACAAAAAAAAAACTTTTAAAAACTGTAAGATTATGTGATCTTAGTGTATAACTGTAGAGCAGAGAATTGAAAAGTGAAATGAAATTGAAAATGAAACAGAAACAAAATCACAAGTGTAAAAGACAAAAAAAAATTGTAAGACGCAAACAATATAAGAAGTGAGGTCTCTCTCACGCGCGCGCTTTTTTTATTCGACGCGTTATTGTTGTTGTCAATTTATTTATTTTGTTGTTGTTGTTGCTGTTGATTTTATTGGGACTGTTGAATGCATTTCAAATTCAATCAACGTACATATGTTTGCAAATATTTGTTTTATAGTTGATATGTTAGTCGATTGGTATATTGACAAATATTAAGTCTACCATATATGACAGTATTGGTTTACACAGTGATTATAATCCTAGCTTGGTATCACTTGATCACACTTGATCATGTTGTTAAGCAAGTTTTACAAATATGTCGATATATTGTATAATATAAGGTCCAGTATTAGGCCACCGGACGAATAGGCGATTACTTGGGGTAGAAAACGACAAAGGGAATGGGTTATGCGTGCGTCACCAAAAATAACGAATCATATCAAGTGTACGGCTTAACTCGGAATTGTAAATTTTTCGTAAAAGCTCACCAATTAGACTAAGCAACAACCCGATGGGTGCCAGAGCTTTGTGTTCTCTAATAAACTACCTTACCAAGTTGGGCGCAACTGCCTTGCTGGAGATAAGCATTCATAGCTACATTTTGATCATGGACATAATGTTTTAGACTTTCGATGTCAAACTGTCCATTCCAATGCCAATTTAGTCGTAACAATATCGATAAAAA
Organism: Tipula helvola; assembly: GCA_963556165.1. Classification (NCBI taxonomy): domain Eukaryota; kingdom Metazoa; phylum Arthropoda; class Insecta; order Diptera; family Tipulidae; genus Tipula; species Tipula helvola. The sequence goes on from OY744483.1 coordinate 7,298,097, forward strand.
AAATCCTGGAAATATGTTTATCTCAATTTTAATTCTTTTTTATTTTTAATTTAATTTTTATTCTACCAATTAAATTAACAGAATAGTTAAATAATGATACGGCTTGTCCGATTTGAATTTTTTTTTTGTCGCCAATCTGTTTCTATGGTTAGGGCGGGGAATTGGAAAGCTTTTGGAATATGTACGCCAAAGGGGATCGGGTATACCTACCATACAAATTGACTCAAAGCACCGTGGATGTTAACACGTGGACTTATCGTGGTATGATCCATGTTGACCAAATTTTTATTTATGCTGATTTTGATGACTGAGTTGAGTTGGGGTGGTTCAGATGGTGGTTTATTTGAGGGTTTGTTGGTTATTTTCATAGCCAATGGATAATTGAATGATAATTAATTAAATATCTGTTTGTGGATTTGTATTCATACTATATAGATAAATTCACGGCATAAAACGTTGTGATAAATTGTTTTCAAAGCAAAAGTTGCCTACTTAGTGCCACAATAAATAATATCAATGTGCAATCTTTTATTTAAGGGATGGACCACCTTGAAGCCTGAAATTCTAGGTCAATTTCATGATTTTTTTTCTAGTAAACAATGAATTTAAACAAAAAATTCCATTCAAGATTAAAAAAAAAAATTTTTTTTTATTTTTTATCATAAGAGTTAATTAAAAAAGAAACAAAATCGGCGTTGCGCTGATTTCAGAACTGGTGCATCCTGGAACAAAAAAAAAGTAGTAGGTATATTATTCTATTACCCATAAACTGTGGAAGTTTTTTCGATATATACATTTTACAACGAATGGCGCATATTTTAAAAAAAAATCTCGTTTTTCGGTAAACATTTTGAGATTAAAACAATCTAAAAAATCGAATTTTGAAACTATCAAGAAAAGCACAGGTACTTCCAAAGAATCAAGTGTCCTGAACATTCTCTCCAAATTTCAAGTCATTTAACCTAGTAGATCTGGAGATCCTCGCAAAGCCAGGTTTCAAAATGTCATTTCGAGAAAAACGCGTTTAAAGTGTTAAGCTCTTTAAAATTTGTATATAAAAGATTAAAATCAAAAAATTATATTTTTTTAAATAAGTCGAATTTGGCTTCCAAACTAATTGCATATGATTCTTAATATATTAAATTATTACAAAATGAAAAAAAAAATTTGATTTTTAAAGTTCCAGGGTGCCCCCCCCCCCCCCCCCCCTAATTATCTGATTGGCGAAAAACTTACATATTTTCCATTTAAATGCATTAGAGACTTTGGGGATCCGCTCGAAATGCGATATTTCACAACGCGATATTACAAAACGCGATATTTCAAAATGCGATATGGTACAAAACGCGATATTTTAAAATTAAAATTTTAAAATAATAATAATGATTAATCTTCCTTCATTTAATAAAATTTTCATTCACCATTATGATGAAACTAGCACGGGTACAGCCCGTCCTAGGACGGCAACAATTTATATAAAATGTATTTGTTCAGGGGCCGCAGCTATAATCACCATTTGACAATTTGATATTTTTTTAGCCGCTAGTTTCTAGCCAAGTAGGAATAACTCGTGATTAAAGGCCTTTAATTACTATTGTACCTTAAATAGACCATAAAGGGTTTTTAAGGAAGATTTTACATATGTACATATGTTGTTTCTTCACAAAAAAATTCGGTATGGGCTGTGTGGTCTACTTGGCCGAAGCTGTTTTGCGTGATAACGTTCATAAGATGTTGATATTAATTATTTTAATTTAATATAAATCCACAGTTTCTTTACGCACAAATAAATGAGAGATTCTCTCTCTCTCTACAATGTTCTCAACTATTGTATATCGCTATTGTGCAGATTTTAAATTCAATTAAAATTTATGTGGAGGTTAATTTTCTTAATTTAAAATAAATTATCCGCAAAAGTTTCTTTACTCACAAATTGATATTAGAATTGCTCCTATCAGAAGTGGCATTCTCTGGCTACAATGGCTTGCCTCGCCGCCTGATGACTTCATTGCAATAATATGGTGCGTGCATGAAGCCTAAGAACCAACCTAAGAAATCATATATTTAAATTAAAGGTAATGCTTACACCAAAAGCAAAATTTCGTGTCAATTTTCTGAATATGTGGTGTAAGACGTTATCTTATCATGTGAAAAATATAAATTGGAAATATAAAACTAAAATGCCTTGAGCACAATCCCAGACCTTACCCGCTCTAGTCCAATACGTTACTACTAAGCCACATTCACCATAATAAAATTTATTTAATTTTCATTGTTATATTAGATCAAACATAGCATGCTATGAAGTTTATGACAGGAAAAAAGAATTGTATAGACAAATTTTCGTAGCTTACTACAACTTATAATATAAAATTTTTTAAATAACCGCGTACCACGTATTTTATTGTGTAATTACTGTAATAACTATTCCCCTTTTAACGCAAAGTGGCTGACATCTGATGAACGGTTTTACAACTTAGCCAATGGAGGTCAACCGGTAAATAAATGTATAATAAGACATGTTTCTTAGTGAATTTATTTCAAAATAATCGTTTTTTTGCAATTTAGTAATTAAATTCATTTATATTCGCCTTTAAAGCACCGCAAGAGGCACTACGATTTTTTGAGCCAAAGGTGATAACCGGTTATTTATGTACCGCATTTATATTTAAATTGAAATATTATTGATAAATTAATTACATTTCTAAATGAATTTAATTTTTTAATTGCCAAAAACGATTATTTTGAAACAAATTCACAAAGAAACATATCTAAATATACATTTATTAACCGGTTGATCACCTTTGGCTAAGTTGTAAAACCGTTCATCAGATGTCAAATCCTTTGCGTGAAAAGGCGAATATGTAATTAATTTATCAATAATATTTGAATATAAATATAAATGCGGTACATAAATAACCGGTTACCACCATTGGCTCGTACAAATCTTAGCGCCTCTTACGACACTTTAAAGGCGAATAAAGCGGAATGTTTAATTTAAAGTAAACTATTTGGTTATTACATGAATATAAAAATATAATAATAAAAATTAAAAAAAATAAAAAATCGGATGGGAATCGAGCCAATCGACCTTTGTCGTTCTAGTCCAGTGATTTACCACTATGCCACAAATTAAATTACTTTGTTTATTTTTATTAGGTATGTTCAAATTATCTTTTATGTTAATTTTTAGGCTAAGTGAAACGGTGACTTGTTCGTTCTTCGTCCGTGCGATGGTATTAAATAAACCATTTAGATGTTTGCGGGCTCTCGTTCATGAGTTTTCGTTTTTAAATCAGACTATAGGCTCTCAAGATTTTATACGGGAATTAAATTTTTGGAAATATCTGTCGAAAACATTATTTTTATTACATCATAATTTATGTCATAAAAATCATAATTATGAGGAAAGTACTTACTGATAGATATGAAACGATACAATTGGTTTTGGGTGGCTGAATTATTATTATGTATGCATATTTGGATTCAATTCGGTTGCATACTGCAACGATTGCAGTGTCTTGTTGTGAGGAAATTGTTGTTCGCTCGGTTTTTTAATTCAAGTTAAATCAATAAGTTATTCAGCTTCACATTTTTAACATTTTAATATCAAAGTCTTTGCATTATTTAGGTTGCATCTGATGTTTATAGTATTCATTATTGAGCTTTTTTGTTGGTTTTCATTTCATTTTATTCGAATCGATCTGACAGAGAATTCACGTTCACATCCATGCAAAAATATAATTAGCGTTTTTTCGTACTGGAATTTCTGTAAGGTTAATAGGAGTGCGTTGACCTGCCGATTTAGAATCGCAATATGCAATTTGTCTAACTTATTCATTTGCAATTTTTTTGTTATCCGGTGCCTCTAAAGAAAATTTGACATCAAAAACCATCGAAATTGTGTAATTCATAATTAAAAGTCATAAATTCAAATTAAAACATGTTGAGAGTTCAGTTTGGTGCCTTTACCGAGCGAGCATCATTTGATATAAATTTGCTTCCACAACTAACCTCCGTCAACACGAAAACTTACTAGAATTTGGCTCACGTGTTAAATTATTCCGAAAAGTAAATAATAAGAGGGTGTTTCATTAAGTTAGTATAACCTGTAAGAACTAGAATTTGGTGTCAAACCTCTGAGAGTAAATTGACTGAACTATTTTTCAAAATCTTTTACTTGCAAATTCTGAATAATTATTTTAAAACAGCAAAAAATCAGTAGCATCTAATAATTACCTGCAAGATATCAAGCAACGCGGATATTAAGATATCAAACGGCGCCCTGTTATATGTAAATAATCAATATAATAAGCTTAGACCAAAAACGTGTTTTGAATAAACAGTAGTAGAGTGACACACAAAAATTTAACATTGAAGAAACATGGCCATGACCTTTGCGATCGGTAAATAGTGACCGCGAGCTAAACTGTAACTGTATTTGAATATTAATCGCTTTGCACTAAATCAATCGAATATGCATATAGCATATATGTAGTAAGTAAGCACACCATAACGAGTGGAAAACATTTTTTTTTGTCGTATGTGATATTGAAAATAATTATTTAACCAAATTAATAATAAATAAAAATTATAATTTTTTGATTTATTAGAAAATGTTTACGTGTGCAATTTATACATTTAATTGATTTTAATAATAATTATAATTAATGGTATGGAAAGTTGGCAGACGGTCACTAAAAACTAATGACAAAATGTTTGCGTAGATCGTGGCAATATACAAAAAAAAAACTAAAAATTGTCATTAGTATGTGAATAAATATTGTAAATACAATAATATATGGATGATTAATTTATGCGCGTTATATAAAACGTCTTTTATTTTATCGCAGATGCGGTCAAACTTGAGGTTTTTGTGCGATATACAGTATAGTAGTTTAGTATACATACAATGGAATTAATTAGTACCTATGCCATTTTAGTTGCGGTTCATTATAATTTTAGACAGATAAGCCAAAAAATTATATTTTTATATCTAGATAAAATTGCAATTATGTACATATATTATGTAACATACAATTAAATGTACTGGAAAAATATCAAACCAGAGTATTGTACATTAACAATAATTATAAATTTATTCTGTACCGAATTTTACATAACAAAATTTATTGGGTATATATTTAGCATTACTCGCTGTTTTTTTTAATTAAAAGGGCTTACTAATAATTATATAATTTAATTAAAAGTATAAAATATATTTACGAGTATGTTATTAATTTATTGTATTACGAACTAATGTTGTGGTGTGGTTTTTGGTGGTGATTTCTAATTAAAAGGCCTCTACTCATGCTAAATTTACAATAATTATTCCAATTTTTTTTTTTTTTGAGGGCTTCGAAACTAAAAATTTTAACCGACATAATTATATTTGTCCGGTAAAACCTTTTACAGTAATACCAACAGGTGTGAAATGCCTGTGGGTCTCCTGCAGAGGAAATTGATGAAATGTTGTATTACGAGTAAATAACAATTAATTTGAATTTAGGGGATAATTGATGATGGATACTAAATTCTTATATTAGTTCGATCATGTTTTTAGTAATTGAGTTAGTTTGTAGTTCAATTGACGTCAACCAACCGAGGTAAACCTACCTGTTTTACATTCACCGATGAGATAGTTTAACATTTTTTGTTATACTTTGTCACACATCGGTTGCATCGGGTATATCTCAGTTTTTTTTTTAAACATTTTATTGCTACTCGTATAAAAATATTTTGTCTCTATAAATTCATAACCATTTAAGAAATTACAAAATATTTTACAAATTGTATTCTAATCGGGTTAGTAAATATAACTTGCAACTATTGTATTTTTTATTGCCGATAAACATTAAAGAAAAATTAAATTTACTGATATACCCGATTGATGATGATGGAATTATTTTTTTAGTACATAAAATCATCTTCAGAAATTTCACAGTAACACAACGGTTTTAAAAATTCCCGCGCTTTACGTACGGATTCAACCACTAGTTTTTTAAAGTTGGTATGTCTGTCCTTAACACCTGATAGAAGTTTCATATCATTTTGCTTGATAGATTAGAAATTATCGCATTTTTTGTAACATTAAAAAATGTCGTTGGAATTTTTGTATAAATTTATTGAGCAAAGAATTTATGTTAAATTTTGTCTAAAAAAGAAAACTTCTTTTGCTGATACATTTAAAATATTTAGAAAGTGACGGCGATGAAGCTACATTTCGTTCAGGAAGGCCCTCCACGTCAACCAATGAAGGCAACTCTATTAGAGACCACTATTACTAGAATATAATTTGCCTCAATTCAGTCAAATTTGAAGAACAATTTGGGTTATCTCTTGTGTCTTCTTGTCTTGTTAGAAAAATACTGAATTTTTGTGAAAATCATCATCGTGTTGAAGTTGCTGAAAAGATGCTTTCTTTCACGTATAAGAAGTAAGTACGAAATGTTCATCCCGAAAAGGCGTTTTCCCAAAAGTCTGTCTCGGCTAAAATTTAGGGAACTTTCCATTCCTTCCAGAAAATAATATTCAAAATTTCTAACAAAACGGAATCCATCTCAAAAATTAATTGTAAAGAAATTAATTAAGATTTGACCAAATAAATATCTTGCATCGAACTCAGATATGCTTCCCTAAGGAAGAGCCACGTTAAGAGATAAACCGTGAAATTAACTACAACGTCTTACATAACAAATGACATATGCTACTCGGCTTCTTAACCCTTAAGCAATCTAAAACACACGCCTCATTTAGAAATCACGGGACTTAATTGTAAAAATGCACTGCAACGTTGTATTAGCGGGATACCATCATATTCCCGATCGAAAAAATTCCAAAAAAAAAACGAAAAATACAAATTAAAGTACCCCATCGAAAAGGAAGACCTCAATAAAATTTTGTTAACTATACAATATGAAAACAAAAGGAATCTACTTAATTTCATGTCATCCACCGGAAGGACCAATGTTAAGCGGCTTTGGGGAGTTCTCTATTTTAGTATGTGAATAATTATTAAAAAACTTAAATTTTTCAAAAATGCTCCAATCTCTAAGAATGTTATTAGAATTTCAAAAAATCGTCAAAGCGGGGGTTTGGGGGCGGTAGCTCCCATCATTTAAGGTATACAACGAATTAAATTAATATTTCAAAAATTTGTTAAATTTAAAAAACTTGATTTTCCGAGGGTTTGAAAAAGTCCCGAGAGTAAAAAATCCCGAGGATACTAAATCCCGAAGATACAAAAACCTTAGGGTACAAAATCTCGAAAGCCTATAACAATTCCAAGATCTAGTTGTTGCACAATTGGTGCCATTTTTCCTTGATTTAAAGATGTATATACATGAAAAATCGTGGGGTCGTAACGATATCCCACATTTGAAAACCCAGCTTTATCCAAATCCCGCCCAAAAAAAATCCCGGTTCTGCAAAAATAAATAACCCGGTCTTTATTTTTATTTATTTTAAATGGGATCACTACATTAAAAGCCTTAGCCTTAAAAACAAATTCAGAAATTTTAAAATCCATAATAGTTTAAAAGTAAAAATCCAGAAAAGTAAAATCCCGAAAAAAAATCTAGAAAAATCATTTTGTTTAAAATAAATGAAAAAAAAAATCAATTTTATAGGCATTTTCAAACTTTTGACACACATCACTTGAAACATTTGTGGTACATCTATCAGTAGACGAAGCATTAAATCCGCAATTCGCTCCAATATATTCATCGATGCCATACTAACACAACGAATTAAGCCAACAACAAAATAACTTGATACTTTTTACACTTTCTGCCGTAGGCACTTGGCGAAACACACTTAATACACACATTTTTAAAATTTTTTTAAAAACACTTGTTAAATATTTCGCAAAATTACAAAAGGTTTAAAAAATCACTCGATAGATTTCGGCTTATTAGGCCATCATCAGGAGTATCTACAGTTTAGTAGATACTCCTGATGATGGCCTAATAAGCCGAAATCGATCGAGTGATTTTTTAAACCTTTTGTAATTTTGCGAAATATTTAACAAGTGTTTTTAAAAAATTTTTAAAAATGTGTATAAAATAACTTGAAACATTTGTGGTAGAACTATCAGTAGAAGCAATATGAGCGATTCGATTTCTTTGATCTGTGTCTGCAAGGTTGACGAAGCAATTTCCATTATCGTAAATATTAGGAACTTTACAAAAAAACTCAAATTCGATAAACATTTCATAAATTTTAATTTTAATTTGGTCCGCACTTTGTGCGTTTCTGGATTTTAGTTTTCTGGATTTTTGTTTTTCTGAATTTTTTTGTTTTTAGATTTTTTTTCTGGATTTTTTTTGCGGGATTTTCAGTGTCTGTATTATTTTTTTCTAGAAAATATAGCCAACCCCTCTCGTCTCCCTTCTACTGATAGATGTCCCACAAATTGAAACATTTGTGATGTTGAAAGTCTAAAAATGCCTATAAAATTGATTTTTTTTCATTTATTTTATTTTTTCTGGATTTTTTTCTGGATTGCTTTTCCGCTATTTCACCCATCTCAGACCCATCTCTGAGATCGGCGCAACAAATTTCGAAAATGTGCATAACACATTGTACGTATTATGTTTTGCTGTACAATTACGTTGTGGATAATTTACACACTTTAATCCCGTGATTGCTTAATGAGGCTTGAGTTTTAGATTGTTTAAGAGTTAAGAAGTCGGGTGCCACGGGGTGCTTCATTGTAAATATTATGTAAGTCGGGTGATTCATTGTAAATATTATGTAAGACATTGTGCTCGGGTTCTAAATTGTGCTTGAATTAAGAATTGGGGTATCGTACGTTATTTCAGGGTACTATACCTGAGATCGATGCAAGATATTTAGAAATGGAAATTTGACTACATCAAACTATTTACTATTAAATGCAACTTGCTGTAAAATACAACGTGTCATTCAATCAACGTGAGAGAAGTGCAGAAAAATCCGAAACTAACCTCTCGCGAAATTAAAGAAGCGCCTAATCTTTCAGCTTCTACACGTAAAATTTGTCGACGGTTAAGAGAAAAGGGAATAATTTAGCAAGGCTGGCTCAAAGTGTATGCGAGCTGTGCGGTCGCGCGTGCGTAAATAGCTCGCAAATTAACTTTAATCAATTTTTCCCCTGCATCCTCAATTTTCTGACCACGAATGTATTTTAAATTACCTAAAGGCATATATAGTATTGAGCAATTATCTTTAAAATAAAGAAAACATTGAAATTTGCTAAAAAAATATCGAAATAAATGCTCTGACTTTTAGAATAATTTGTTATGGTCAAATAAGAGTGAATTTCAACTCTTCGGATTTAAAAAATGAGATCAAGTTTGGAGAAATCCTGGAACCGCTTATGCAGCTCAAAATATAAAAGCCACAATAAAACAAGATGGTGGTTCTGTTATGGTATGGAGATGTTTCGCGGGAAGAGAGGAGTTGGTAATTTGTTTTTAATTGAAAATATTATGATGGCTACTGTAAATGTGGACATATTGAAAGAAAATTTGAAAGACTTAGTACGAAAATTTGGATTACCACGCCAATGAGCCCAAACATATTTCTAAATTTGCCAAGGATATTTTACAAAAAATAAAATAAAACTGTTGGAATGGCTTCTCCAGAGCCTGGATCTTAATCCAATAGAAAATCTGAGGATGATCTTAGACGAAAAATTTCAATTTACAGAGCGGTCAAATAAAAACGATTTTTTTAGGAACTTAAGTCAGACATGGGAACAAATTTCGACTGAAACCATTTCAAGACTAATAGAAAGTAAGCCACGGCGACTGGAAACAGTCATCGAATCTGGAGGAGGACATACTAAATATTGATCAAACAAGATGGTCAAAAAATTGTATACAGATAATCTGCGTGGTGTTAAATTCAATTAATTAAATTAAACCAGGGGGGCTATAATTCAAGTATGTTTGTGAGCTGGCGAGTTTATTAGATTGTTCGTTATTATTCGACAATCAAGAGCATACTTAATGTATTTGAGTTTGCCCATATTTTCGAAATTATCCAAGACCATTTGATTGTTGCTTGTCTTTGTTGCGCCTACCATTGGATTACTTGATGTTACCTGAGTTTTACACCAAATAATTTTATACAGCAATTTAATTAAATCAAATACACAACATATTTCGTGGCTTAATAACTGCCCAAATTTATGCCGGACTTAGTCGTTTTTGACCTGGAGTTCTATTCTTCAACTATTGTGAAAATTTTCGAATTTCGACCGAATGTACCACACAATACTATTTTAAATTTGAAAAATTCAAAAAAAATGTTAATTGGATTTTTTTAAATTTAAATGTTGATACATGAAAAGTCTGTTTAAAAATGTCTAGCTTTAACCTTGGTTAATCATTTAGTTATCTGTTCTGCTTTTCATATGTCTAAAATATTTAGTGTCTGAGCTTTTACACTGAGCTGCTGCGCGAGACATCTGAGAACCAAAATGTTTCACAGTAAATTCGCTACTATTAACTAAATAAAATTATTGGGGCCACAATATGAGAAGGTTTGAGAAGCACTCGTTGACTCGTTATTAAATTAATTTCAAAAATGAGCAGCCTTAATTAAAATTGCCAACACTGGAGACAATTTCTTAAAAGAATAATCGTATATAGCAGCAAATAATAAAATGTTTAGTTTAAACGTGCATACACTTTTCTTAATTGGAACAAAAATAAAACTATTATGTACTTACTTCCTGTATTTCGTCGGATAACAGTCTGAACAGTTGAATATCCACCTAAATGTCCAGGTCCTGTTACCGAAACGATTGAATCCTTTTTTGTAAAATCCTGCAACAAACAAACAAACAAAAAATGTTTAAATCAGCCACCCTTATATTTAAAACAAATAGTTGTTTTGTTATTTATTATTACCCGTTGAAATGCTTCGCCATACTGTTCGCTTGTATCCTCATTACACTTACTATTATCATTTTTGCCACTAGAACTACCATTATTTTTTCCACTATTCGTATACACATCACCCTTACTATAGGAATTCACTAAAATTTGATTACAAATTGATACATTTGATTGTAAATCATTATTACCATTTAACATAATTTCATTGTCGCTTGAATTGCGACAAGCAGAAGTCTCCTCACCTAAATTGGAACAAAATAATCCACTATCTTTCCGATTTTGATTGCTATCCGATGATGATAAGATGCTTGGTGTACAACCCATTACGGTTGCTAATATGCAAGTTGCTAATTAAACTATTTTACACACTTTTTTTTATAATTTTAAATAATTAACTTTTTTTTTTTTTTGGTTAAATTAACTATGAAATAATTTAATATTAATATTTTTTTGTAGTATATTTAATTCTGTTTGACTAGAAAATTAATTTTTGGTTTTTCTGTTGTTTTTTTTTTATCAAGTTATTAAATAATAATTATGTTATTATTTATAGGAATTTTTAATAAATTTTTTATTCGGACTGGCTTAAGTTTTGGTATTTTAATAACACAGCATTTAGCTCGCATTCTACCCATAAAAAAATTATTTTTAATTAAATTTATTTTTTATTATTTTATGTTATCCACACAAAATTTTATTATTATTATTATTATTATAATTTGAAAGTTCTTTTAATCATTAATTTTTTTTGAAAAATATTTTTAATTAAAAATATTATCATTTTTATTAATTAATAAATTTTTTATTTGATGGTATTAAATTCCTAAAAGTTGTTTTTTGTTGAAATTAGAATCTGTAAATAAAAGAAGAAAAAATTGTAATTTAATTAATTTATTTAGAAAAAATGTAAATTTTGTATGTTAATTAATTAATAAATTAAAAGTTATTTTATAACATGCACTCTTGTTGTGTTTTGATATTTCTTAATTAAATTCGAGAAGATAAAAAAATAATTAAAATGTAATTTGTTTTGTAACAACACGTATGTACATACATAGTCAATATCCTTGACTTAAATTTCATTTTTTAATAATAAAATTATTTGCAATTAATTTTGTGCGTGTTTGAGAAAAGATTAATTTATATAAGATTGATTTTCATTTAATTTACGAGTCCATTGATTCAAATGAAATTAGCAAAATATAAAAATTTTAATTGATTTATTTATTTTTTAAATGTTATGATCGCTAATTAATTTATTTTGAGAAATATTAGTAGATATAATATAGATAATAGATTATGGTTGTGCAATTAATACATCGATTGTTATTGTAGCAGACACGTGTGCTCTAAACTTTCGTCAACAAACGAAATTCTATAAAGGAAGGGAAATACTAATTTTGGTGTAGATTGAGTTGAAATGTGACACTTTTCAAGGCAAAATAGCAAAAACCAAAATTTCCAAAATAATCAACGTTGCGGTCCAGAATTACGAGCTCACCTATCAACTGAGATGGGCTATCATATGGCGTGGTTAAAGCGCGGTTTGGTCTTTTTACCGTTCTGCTCGAGCGCGGGATGAACGGTATAGGCGTGAGTGCATTTTTCATAAACACCAAAGGTAACTTGTAAAGAGAGTTAGGTCTGGCTTCCTCAGGTCACAGGGTCACAGAAGAAGAGAGAGCCAAATGTTGCCGTCCTGCAAATTGTAACATTATTTGAGATAATAAAGAGCTTACTAAAGTATCATAGCGTGAATCATTGGGAATCATTGTAGAGCTGATATATGCTGATCATTTAAGCAGGATCATATTTACAACACACCCATATCATTCGGACATCGTAGGAAAACATTTACCATTTGTGTCAAGTCCAAGTTAATTCTCCTTTGAAGCTTATGACTAGATTCTAACAGTTTACTCAAATTAAAACCCCTTAATCTCTTACTGAACCTCAACTCAATCTCCAATACAATCTACAACATAAATTCTAGTCAAATCAACTCAACCTAACCTCCAATTTGCACTCAATTTAACTCATCCATATCTCAACCCAAATCTTAAACCTCAACTCAACGCCCAAGTCATTTGCAAAATCAAAACTAACCGTTATTATTAAACCGTTATAAAGTCAACTGAAATCAACTCAACTAATAATAATACCCCAACTGAAACCCTCAATTAATGCCAACTCGAGGTAACTCAACCCAAACTCAATTCGAGCTCAACCCCAGTTATCGAAATCTTGAAATCAATTGGATTCGAAAATCTATTTGAGCATATATGAGCCTTAATCTAACGTCCAACTTCTACTCGACTTTCAAATTAAACCCCAACCGTACCTCTCATTCAATCCCAGCTCAACTTCAACTGAATACCATACAGAATTCAACTGGATCCAACTTAAACCAACTCTAAACTCTACTCCAACTCAACCAACTCCAACTCGATTTACAACTCAACCCCCAACTCAATCCCAAACTCATCATTCGACTCAAACAGTAAATCAATATGGTTCGAAAACTAAACCAACATTAGTACGCACTTGAACTCAATTCTGATCAACTCAAGCTAACGCTAACTAGATCCTCAATTCAACCACCAAATAAACACCGAAAATAACTGCTCGCTCGATCCTAATCCAACTCCAAGTCAACTCCAATCTCAACCCAAATTCAATCCACAAATTGACCCAAATTCAATACCCTCAACTCAACCACAACAATTTTTTTTCCGACTCAGGGAGCTTCAAAATGTCGAGAAAACGACGTAGTTTTGGACATAAAAAATTTGGTTATTATTGGCAATATCGTTGTAACATTTTAAGTCCAAAATCAAATTTTTCAACGTTTTGAAAAAATGTTCAGTCTAATCTCGAAAATGGCTTGTCCGTTTTGGAAATTTTTAACCAATCTATTTCTACGGCCAAAACAGAGAATTGAATAGCTGTTTGACCCAGTACGTCAATAGGATCGAGTACTTGCTATACAGATTGACTGAAAACCATGTGGTTGTGATATAAGGATTGTGTTGGGCGTTGATTTGAGGATAAAGTTGGAGTCGATTTGTGGGTTAAGTTAGGGTTGACTTGGAGTTGAGTTAAGGTTACGTCAGAGTTGTCTGAATTAGGGTTGAATTAAGTGTTGAGTTAGAGTAATGTTGAATTGATTTAAGTGGAGTTAAAGTACGTGTATGTTGATTTGAGAATTTTTTTTTTTTTTTTTTAGGTATAATTTATTTATTTCCAAAAAAAAATTAATTTTACAATATATGGAAATTAATATGGAAATTACAGTAATAAAGAGAACATATAAATGATACAAAAGTAACAAAAAAAAATAAATTAATTAAAAAATATTTAAAGCAAAGAAGCATAATAATATTTAATAATAATAATAATAATAATAATAATGATATTTATAATAATAAAAATAAAGATAAAGTGTTTAGAATGTATACATGTATGTATGCAGCAAAATTAATAATTCAACAAAATTGCATTGTATTGTTAAATCAGTGAGTTAAACGAAGTTCACAGTACATGGCTTAAACTGTACTCGGTTAAGTATTCACTAAAAAGTTTTTTCTTTAAGTACATTTTAAATGAAGCTATTGAACCTTCTTTAATTAAATTAGGTAGGTCATTAAATAATTGTTGTCCTCTATAGAATAAACTGTTTTGTGAATTTTTTAATTTATAATTAGGTAATCTAAAGTTAAGAGCATTTCTAGTATTTCGATTAGTGACATTGACATTTTGTAATGTAGCATAATTCGTTTTTATCAAATCTGCATTAATTTTAAAAATGGTCAATAAGTATGAATATTCAATTAGTTGTTTTATCGGTAACATATGTTCATTGTAAAGTAAATATGACGGTGTGAATCTATTTAAATGCTTAATACTTTTAATTGCATTGTTTTGTAAAAACTGCAGTGGCATGATATATGACTCAGGAGCAGAACCCCAAATGGTATTTAAATAAAGAATATGCGACAAAATGTGACTAAAATATATAGAATGGGCAGCTTGCTCATTTAAATATTTGCCAATTTTTTTTAAGACTGCAATGTAAGGAGCTACTTTGTGTTGAATGGCATTAATATGATTAACAAAATTTAATTTTGGGTCCAAATGAAGACCTAAATAAGAAACATATTCTACTCGTTTTATAATTTGACCACTATATTTTATTTCTCTAAATATATTACCAATTTGTTTATTTTGAAAAATAATGAAACTGGTTTTCTGCGCATTCAGTAGAAGCTTATTTTGATCTAAATAAAATTTTAAAAGTTCCAAATCATCTTCCATTTGAGCTTGTAATTCATCGTAGGACCGGCAACTATAAACTAGTGCAGCATCATCGGCAAACATTTGCAAAGCTCCATTGAAATTTACTTCGAATAAATCGTTAACATATATTAAGAAAAACAAAGGCCCTAAAATGGAACCTTGCGGAACACCCGATGTTACATCACGAAAAGGTGAGGAGCTCGATTTATGTCTAACATATTGTTTGCGATTCTCTAAGTAACTGTTGATCAATTTTAAGCAGTTCCCGCCGATACCGACACTGATTAGTTTTTCTATTAAAATGATGAAATTTACACACACCCAGAAAAATAATCCTTTAAATTTAAGAATTTACCAATTAAAACTAAGATATTTTCCTATATTTTTTGCGCAAAGGAATTTAGGTTTTATTTTTAAGGATTTAAAATCTTTGGTTTTAAGTTGTGAAAATTATTCAATTTCAAAGAAAATAAATTTAAACTTAAGAAACTAAAACTTTAAATTTAAAGTAAACAAATATTCGCATTAGTTTCCTCTTTACTACCTACCACCTCCCCCTCCCCCTCCCTCTCCAGTTCTAACTACAAGATCTGAAAAGCCTTAATTTAATTAATTATTTGTGTCTCCACTATTTCTCCAATACCGCAGGGGCGAGACTTCGTTACATCATCAATATCATGGTTCCCAAGCAGTCACCTAAATTTTTACTAACCGTAGCAAACGTTGCTTGACATCGTTGTTGAAGTTGTTGCGTCTCTTCTCTCTTGACTACTCGCTCTCCATCAAATACAATAAAATATCAAATAAAGAGAAATGGACAATTTTAGTTTTTTAGATTTTTAAACCTTTATTTTAAAGTTTCATTGTATTTTAAATTTAAGAATAAATCAATGAATTTAATGGATTTTACATTCATTTTTAAGAAAAACACAGTTCTTTATTTTAAAAGTACCCAATCTTTAACTTTGAAGTATTATAATTTTCTCAGTGCACACGCTTTTTGTAAATCAATGAATAACACTGCTGTGCATTTTTTGCTTTCAAGACTATTGTATATTTTCTCTGTTAAATTCAGTGATGCCGACAACGTGCTACTTTTTGGCAGGAATCCATATTGGTCTTTATTTAACAAATTATTTTCAATTAAATGCTCCAACAGACGATTGTGAATAACTCTTTCAAAAATTTTGGAGATTACCGGCAAGACTGAGATAGGCCTGTAGTTCGATGGACTTGTTCTTTCTCCTGATTTAAAAATCGGAGTAACACGAGCTATTTTTAGCGAGTCAGGGAATAACCCATTAAAAAAAGACAAGTTTATCCAGGTCGACAGAGAGATAGATATCTTATTTTGCAATAATTTCAGCATAGTAACCGACATTTTATCATACCCCTTAGCACATGTACTATCTAAGCTGTCAATAAGCTTCGAAATTTCACTTTCAACAGTAGGATCAAAATTCATCAAACAATGTGAAGGCAATACTTTTACAGAAATGTAATTTGGGCGGTTTGTGACTATATTTTTAACTAATAAATCATTGATCGTAGTGAAATATGTATTTAGTTCTTGCACTACAATTATGGGGTCAGTAATTATGGTATTATCTTTAAAAATTTCAATTTCTGGAACTGCATGATTATCTGTGCGGAGTGTATTTGTTAGGATTTCTTTTATAAGGGACCACATTATTTTTTGATTTGTTTGGCTAACTAAAAATTGATTTGAATAGTATTCCTTTTTTAATTCATAAATCTTTTTCTGAACTAGTCTTTTATAGAAATAAAATATCTCCTTAAAATAAATATTGTCTAAGTAACTTTTATGAAGTTTGTAGAATTTATTCCGCTCTTTTATAATTATTCTAGTATAGTTATTAAACCAAGGTTTTTCAAAGCTGGAATTTTTCGGTGACACAACTTTTATTTTTGTATTAGTCAAAATCAATTCCTGAAATACGCTAAAAAAAGTATCAAAATCAATATTATCAGTATTCAGTTCCCTTATACTATCTACAACAGCCCCTGCGATTATACTTTCCAACGCCAATTTTCTCTTTTTCAAATAAGTTAACATTAAGATCTCCAATAATTATTGCTTTGTGATATTTTTCTAGGATTGTATTAAAATAATTTAAGAAATTGTCTAGGTCAGTATGACCCGGCCTGTAAACACCTATTATTGAAACTTTAAGAAGCTTAGATTTTAAAACAATAACATCATTTTCTAAATAAGATTCAGAGTATAATAACTCAAATGACAATTCGCTTTTACAATAAATTGAAACACCCCCACCGGGCCTGTTATCTCTAGTTAAGTGAAATCCCCTGTATTCCGAAAGATTTAAAAATTTGGTTTCTGATTTGCTTAGAAATGTTTCAGTTAGAATAATTATATCTACCTTTATTTTACTTGAGTAAATAAATTCTTCTATATATTCAATTTTGTTCTTGAGCCGATTAATATTTATATACAATACGTCAATGCCTTCTATCGAACCCACAGCTCTATTAAAGTGGTTTATATCTAGGAAATATTCATGATTCGGGTGAAATTCAATATCCATGCTCAACACAATAAATAATAATAGTAAAAATAATAACAACTATCAAAGAAAAAAAAAACGTTAATAATAATAAAATAAAAAAGAATTAATAATAATTATAATAACAAGGATGATTGCTTGCTATTTGAGAGATGAGAAGTTGCTGTGTATTTGATGAAATTGATTGCACAGGAATAATTTAATTTGCATCGGTTTGCTGCGCTTCAAAGAGCGTAGTTATCCCTTGAATATCGCCGTTGTTTTTGGTAATATAAATTCTACCGTTTTTGTACCCACTTTTGCTAATTTTTTTCAAGCTTTGTTGTTGCTTCAAATAGTTCAATATTTTAATATTTTCGCTTGTCAGCCTATCACAAACTAAAATTTTCATTCTAACAGCATTTCTCATTAGCTGGTCACGTTAAATTAAGTGTGGAGTTGAGGATCGAGTTGGAGTTGAGTTAGCTTTGATTTGTAATTGTGTTGGGGTTGGTTTGGATTGAGTTAAAGTTAAGAAGGACTGCAACCTTTTATAATGAACCATCCCGAAGACGTCCAGTTGCGACATGTGCGCACATGCGAAAATCAGCATGGAATGCTGGAAGTCGTGTACGCATTCTTCGAAACTTTAATAAAACAGCGTGCCGATGAGAACATTAATCATTGAAGAATAAGTTTAGCGGTTGGTTGAACTGTTCCAAAAACTATTGTCTGTTGATAAATTTAAAAAAAATAGAGTTTTTTATGAGTTCACTATATTCTTTCATTCGATCAAACATTATTCAGGAATACCGAAGATTAAAGAACCATCAAAGTGTTCTACAAAAATAAAAATTATGAATTCCATGCATTTTGTAAAAAAAAATGTCGCGAAATTTGCCAGAAAGCAAAAATTAGTTTAATAAAGTCGATCATAGCGGCAAGTCTATATTGAATGAATGGCGTGCAAGTTTAACGCATAGAAACACAAAGTAAGTGTAAAGCTAAATACAATTATGTTAACTCTTCAAAATCTTCTTTTTGGATAGTGTAGCAAAATAACTTTACGAGGTGGTATTTAATTTGGCACTTGCTACTTTGGATATTGGTTTTACACAAATTCGCCATTTCAAATTGAATATATCCTCACGAAAGTTGTAATATAAAAAATATCATAATTGAAATTGATATTGATATAGAAAATCACATGGGAGATTCAATATTTTTTCTAAAATATAGGAGTACTTTATTAAAATGTATACGTGCGAAGGATAAGTTGAAAAGGTCACAAATTTTCCTCATACTCGTACGTATCTTAAATCCCAATTTATATTAGGTGAATACAAAAAAAAATTTGGATGAGAGTTACATAAATTTACCATAATTCTGAAAAACTAAAACAATTTATATTATTTTGAATTCATGATTCCGCTGCGGAAGTAAACATCGTTATATTATAGTGGTTCGGGGAAATTTTCCAAATAAAATAAAAAAATTTATTTCTATTAAAATATAAAAATCTTCTTTCCGTTTTTTATCTTTTTATTTGCGCATTTTATGTTTTTTTTTTTTTTGAATGACATATAAAATTATAATAATAAAAAATAGAAATAAATTTATCTTGAAGAGATAACACCCGTGGAATACTCGCGGCACAAAGTGGAAAAATCAAAAGGTTTCCGTTTCAGTCTTTTCAATTTTTGGAATTTTTTTATTTTTTTTTTTTTTTTGTAATTCAACTGAAAGGTATTTTGGTACATGAAAGGATAGATCGGAAAAATTTTATTTACTTATTTATTTATTTTCGTAAACATTTTATTATTTTTGTGTTGAAATGCTTTCTTTCAATTTTATTTTATTTTTATTGTTATCTTTATTCAATTTTTGGAAAATTAATTTTATTTATCCAATTTACTTTATTTTGGGTCATGAAAATGTTGTTTTATTCAAAATTTAAATTTATGTATTTAGATAAATTATTTTTTTGCTTTTTTTTCGGAGCACATCAAGAGAGCTGAAAACGCTACCTAGGTAACTGGAAAAGGAGATCATTGGAAATGATTAATTTATAATAAAATGTAAAATTGGTCCTATTAAAAAACTCAAAGGTTATTCAAAAGTTTGGCTGTATCTCTAGGCTATAGGTTATTTTGTATAACCATTTGTCATTACAAATAAAAAAGAATTTGAACTCATATTGGATAAAATAAAAAGGGAAATAAAGCAAGGAATTGATTTTCTATTAATAATCAAAATAAATTTTGAATAAAAATATGAAGTCTAAAATCGGTCCAGGCGCTACAATCTAACGTGCTGCAGGTTGTACTACAAGTCTTTAGAGATATTTGATCCAAGTTATCGTACATCGTCATTCTTCTTGAAAAATGCGTTTGGCAAAAAAGGTACAGTTGTGGTACGAGAAACAAGGTACTGTTTTAAAACGAATTATAAAAATACGTGAACAATTATTGCATAAATGCACTCAGACGTTTAAATAAATCGTTAAGTCGTACGTCAAATTTGTTTGCAAACTTGTCTGCCATCAATTGCGATTGAATAATACTGTTTGTTGTACGAAAACCACACACGCGTTCAGATATTGTTATAGATTTATCGTACAATAAACCATAGAGTCTGTGGTCTGCTTAAGTGTCGATTATTGTATGCTGATTAGCTGTATTCCTCACGCTTATAACAACTTCAAATATTATTGTGAAATTTCCAAATAAATTAATGAAATCTATGTCTTCCTCAAAATTTTTGGGTTTCGGAAATTCAATGCTTAAAGTTATCGGGCTTAAATTGTCTCCACGAATTTACGGGGGGCTTAAGAATTACAAAAAACTCGGTATATATCATTAATCGTGATAGTGATAAATTAAATTCGATTAAGGAAATATCTTGAATTGAAAACATCGAACGTCATTCGGTTAATCGTATTGCAAAGAGAATAAGTGAAGCCGGCGGAGTAAACAATTTAAACAATGTCGTTGCTTCGGTGGATTTTTCTGCCCAGCAAGGAATTAATGAAGTTGTTGGTACTAATGCTAATCACCCGAGTTTTTCGGGTTTTCTAGAAATACTGGGGAGTGGAAACTTGAGTGATCGAAAGTTGAGAATTCGAAGTATGTAACACTTTTCACTCCTGCGGAGTATTTAAATGAATTTGTACCTAATAGTTTTAGAAGTCTATGTTTTTACGATATTCTGGATTGGATAGAAATGGAATCTGATTAAGTTTTTCTGTAATGTCAGTCTCGTTTTTCATTTAAGACTTTTAATGGTGTGGAACTTATGTAAGCATGCGATAAATTCAATTTGTTCCAATAGTCAGTTAGTTCCTAAAAGATATTTCTGTTTGTGTATACAATAATTACACTTTAGTTACGAATAACCCCCCCCCCCTTCCCCAAACTTAAAAGCTGGATCCGCCCATGGAATGATGTATGATTATTCTTCTTCCTTTTAATCGGCATATAACTGACAGGCATACAGAGCCGCCCCAGATTCCGTTCAGCAGAAGGTTGGAAAGGTATATGTAATAGATTTAGTTTAGTTTGTTTTTTAGTAAATGAGGCTTCATTTGTTGCATATATTGGGGTGTAGAAGTGGAATAATGTAAGGATGGTTAACTATTTATACATACATATATTGGTTTTTGGAGGGTCCCCAATTGCGACCATAATCGAACTTACTCAAGCAATTTTCAGGTTTTGGTCCTGGTAGGTTTTTGAAAGATACGGCAAATTTATCGTTTGCGTCGAAAATCAGTGACTGACGTAGCCTTCTACAAAATCCCGTATGTCAACATATACGTCTGACATGGCTCATGTACAACTTCTTAGTGTCAGACACATATGACTGACATGGCGATTAAGGTGTTAAAAAGACAGTTTCCATCTGGGGGAATAGCACATACTTCCATTATATTTTATTTTTATTTAACTTTGGCAATGTACGAGTTCAATATCCGACGATTTTTCTGCGCCGCACATCATGTGACATATTCAACCAATTAGAAACAACTGCTTCGCCGAATTTTCGGCACGGCGAAGACATGAACAAAATTTATCTTTTCGGCGCAACACGACACAGATACATATGTTACATACATACATTTTTTTTAGCATCCTGTTTTTTTTTCGTTTTTCGATTTGTACTATTCCTACAAGTAGCTTGTGTTTTTATAACGTTTTTATTAACTCGATTTCTTGTATGTCTGTCCGGTACAAATTTTGAAATCGATTTTAAACCACCTTACCGATAACCTAGAAACTTGAAATTTTGAACATAGCTCAGAACTCGATTGCAATGCAATATTCAATAGTTTGCGATATATTTCGGCTCCAGGTGATGCTGTAAATTACGTTTGTCGAGATCGTTACAATAAACCGACGTCATATAGTATGCTGTTTTTTTATGCATACAAAATTATAGTATGGAAAAATTTAAAGGGTATGGGGCATGCAAAACGAGTTTGATTTTGTTTCCGCACATCAGATGTCATTACCGTCGTGATAAAGGTTACAATAATGTTTAATGTTTAATTTTATGGCTACGAAGTTCGAACGCGTCGCTAAACGACTTATAAACATTTTAAAATATACAAATTCTTTTCTGTTATTAAATTCACCATACACTTTCGATACAAAACACAAATAACATTTGCCATGCTAACCTTTACCGAGGGTGCTGCATTCTAAAACAGCGGCGAATATTGTTACTATAAGCATGCCCTATTGCAATTGACACAAGGTAAAGTGATTTCAGTGCCATCTCTGAATATATTTTCGAACGTATATTATACGACAAAACTATGTAAAGTGATTTCAGTGCCATCTTTGATTATATTTTGTAAAGTGATTTATAAGACAAAATGTGACAGCTAATTCTTCAGAACTATTGTCATCAAGTTTGAAGAAAATATTCTTTAATAAAAATATTTAAATATTTTTTTATTCTTTAATTTTAAATAAGATTTGACAGCGATAAAAAATTGTGTCTTACAATAAACGTTCACGATAATTCTGACAGGTAGCAGGTTACCTAGTATCAATGAAGACCTGATAAAAATTCAGAAGAAAACAATTCGATCAATAAACCAATGTTTTTGATTTTTTGGACGAATATTTCGAATGTTTCGTGTAGCATCCGAATACATGAACACAAAATAACCGAGTACTAGAAAATACATCAGCACCATTGTTGGCAACACTAAAAAAGCAGAAAATAAATTAAATAAAAAAACTTTTTAATATATAACGTTTTTAAAATGGACTAAAAAGAAGAAAATAATTTTTCCTTGCCTCACAGTACAGAAAATTCTGAGAATTTCCGATTGTAAGTTTTCAGCAACTATGAGAATATTTGGAAAATTTAAAACGAAAAACGTGGAGCGCATATAATGGTATAATACAGTTCTGATAATACTAAAGAAAGCTAACTATGGTATTAAAAGAATTATAGTTAACATCACTGGTCAGGGAGCATAATTAAATTGTTAATGAACCATGTATCAAAACTTCGTTAAATGCGCTCCACGTTTTTCGTGTTAAATTTTCCAAATATTCTCATAGTTGCTGAAAACTTACAATCGGAAATTCTCAGAATTTTCTGTACTGTGAGGCAAGGAAAAATTATTTTCTTCTTTTTAGTCCATTTTAAAAACGTTATATATTAAATAGTTTTTTTTATTTAATTTATTATTTATAAATTATGTGTCATAATATTGTTTATGTATGTTTGCGTGCAAAAACTGCGCCAAAAATTCGCCGAATATGTAAATCATCGATAATACAGCGTTCGCCGAATTTCCTGCGGCAATTTCCGCCTTAACTGGCGTTATTGTGAAGAATTATAATTAGAAATTTTATTTTCGTTTTATTTTTGATTTTTGATCTTTAGATTGTGAGTATTGCTGGTAACAGAAACAAAGTTTAGATGATAATGTCAAATACTTAGTGGTGAATAAAATTTGAGGACATGGTGTAACTATGAATGAAGCTAGTAACATCTATTGAGTGGATAGGGAGTAAATGGTAAATTAAACACAGAAACGATTTTTGAAATTGTTTGATGTGGTGGTTGGGGATATTATGTTTGTTTTTGGTCTAGGTGGATGATTGATCTGGTTGTTCTTCAAGATAGGGAAACGAGGTGAGGATTAATCATTTTACGGAAGGAAAGTTGGTGGTGGTTGTGTCTAGTGAAGAGGAATTGTGATGATGGTGTTTTCTTGTTTGGAGTGAGGAGTGGTGAACATTTTTGTGGGGCGGTCATGTGATTAGGGGTTGTGGGGAAGTATTTTAAAGAATTGTATATTATTATTATATTTTGTTTTTATTTCCTTTCTATGTTCAAATGTGTTTTGTAGCTTGATTTATGGAATATGTATATTTGTGTATTGTTTGTTACATTTAATTTTAATTAATAATTATGATTAGTGCAAGACCTGTATTTCAAATTGAATTATTCTTGTATTAAAAAAAAAGGAAAGAGGAAGGGAAGAGGAAGGAAAAAGGGAATTAATTAATAAATTATATTATTTTATTTTCTCCTTTTCTGAGTTCTAATATATTAATCTTGGGGTGAAATTGTTGATAGGTTTAAAAAGTTACATTATTTAGAAATATTATGGGTGGTACTTTGCGGGCGAAAGGTATTTTATTGATTTTTATTTAATTTTATTTAGCATGGTATTTTACTTACTAAGTTATATGTATGGTTATATGTATGGTAAATAACTATTACGAAATCTTTAAAGATCAAGTTGCACGCGGCATTATTTTGATTTGAAGGTTTTACTCGAGAAAGCGAGTATGGAATGAGATTAAACTTGAGATCAGCAACAACAAATTAAATTATATTTTTCTAAATTGATTTTTGTTATTAATTCTTTTTATATGAGGCATCTATTCTGTTGTTTACTAATAAATAATCTAATTTCCAGAATATAACCCTTGTGTGTACACCCAAAAGAAATACGCTAGTACATCCCCGACCCACCCGGGTGGCCAAGTGTATTTTTCCGGGTTTTCCATTCTTTAAAACAGATTTTTTGACTTCAAAATTGCAGTCACCACAAATATTTAAAATTGAAATGGCCACCCGGGTGGCCGGGTATACACACAAGGGATAACATAATTCCAGAATTAGCCATTATTATAAAAATTAAATTAATCCTGAGTTTCAGAATTAAAATTTTAACTGGAATCGTCTGTTCAGGATCAACAAGTAGTGAACAAGCTGTAGTTTAGAAATAGTGTTGTCTTGTGCTAACTATTTTATTATGTATTTAATAAAAATTTTACCAGCTATATCGATCGCTTGGATGTCTGTAACCGGGGTGAGTCTCTCCCAGCTAACAATTCTATCCTATATACTTCGGTTTTGTTATGTGTAAACGGGTGTGCGGAAGGGGACCCGGGAGTTCGGGAATCTTGCTATAATGCTTGGCCGTACATCCTAATTAATCAATCAATCATTGACGATCCAAATGACGTATTAAATCAAATTAGTTTCTGATCGCTGGGAAACCTTGAAGTCCTATTACTCGCAAACCTAAACATTTTTCGGTCTGATCTTTGCAACTGTACATTTTTCTAGGCATGCATAAGTTATACAGCATATAAATTCAAAAAATGTACACAATATTTTACATAATGAAAATAAAAAATTTTATAACTTTAAATCAATACGGCGTGGTTAATAATTTGTTGTTTTAATTTTTTTTCAATCCACAAATTTTTATTCAACTTGGTTTGATTTTTTACAGTTATTTATATTTATCAAGGGGCATTTCTTTAATCAAATAAATTTCGTAAATACGTCAATTCCGTGACGCGCGTCATCACATTGAAATGTTGGCCCTCCCTCATATATAATGTAAACAAAGGCGTAATTAAAAATCTAAACACAAAATGTTTACTGATAACATAATTTAATTTTTAGTTACTTTCACAAATTATTCATTTTACTTTTACATAAAAATGGAGGCTATATTGCATCAATTGCATACTATGAGCATTCGCAAATATTGCTTGTTATTTGTATGACCGATTATAGGCACCGGTCATTTTATAATTTCTACCACTAGCGCAATCTACTACCAATCGATAGAAACCTAATGACGTTGAGATTTTTTATTTTTATTGAACAAATTTAGTTACTTCCATCATTTGTTCTAAGAGATAAAAATCGCTAATTTTATGGTATTTATGTTTTCTTTCCGTTTACTCTCACATTTACATTTTTGGCATTTGCCAAAAATTTCAGTTCCATTAAAATTGACATTGGCAGTGGGTCAATTGGCAGTCAATTAACTTTCTTGATCTTATGGAATATCAATTAAAAATAAGAGACTAAGTCAATAAGTAAAGTCTGATTTACATTCAAAGATTTTTGCAGATGCAGATGTCAAATCAAAAATTCGTTTTTTTTACACATTAAAAAATAAATTTAAACAAAAAATGTCATAAACCAATACAAATGATTGGTTTTCTTGTTTATGTAACCTTATTATAGTTATTTATTAACGCATTGACGATTTTACAGAAAAAAGATGAAACTCGACATCTGCAAAAAAAAGCAGATGACGACTTTTGGGTTTGTTTCTCGGGTTTCAATTGACTTTTTTAAGCAGATGATTATTTTTTCTCTTTTTGTCTTTGCTGTTTTTCATATGTTGTGTTTCAACATTTTTGCGGACGTCGAAAGTCGTTGAATGTAAATCAGCTATTAGTAAGCATAACTTTCGGAAAGGTACTGACTGACCGAAATGTCTACGGTTTGCTGTTTATAAAATCATCAACTTGCAATATTTAATTGAATAGTAAATTAAAATTGTTGTAATTATGTACATTGTTGACAGCCATATACGATAGAGTAATTGCTAAATTTAAATTTTTAGAATTTCATTTCAAAATTTTCTAGAGTAAAAAACTAAATTACCAAATAAAAGTGTAACACTAAAAAAGCAACAATAAAAAACGTTTTGTATCCGCAGTAAAAAAATGTTGTCTCAAATTGTTTCATTCAAAAAGTTGAAGCCATAAGAACACCAATATTATTATGGGTTCCTTTAACAAACAGTGTTACGTTATATGCACGCAAAAACTCAACAACAACAAATAATATGGCGTTTCATTGTGAACAACATCATTGAACAAATTAAAGGACCTACTTTCAGTAATATAGATGTAGAATTAGTGTGCCTCTATAAATCGTTAAGTTTGGATATTGAAAAGATAAGGTACGGTCAGTATTATTTCTACGTCCAATAAAAAAAATCAAATAAGTTTTAACAGATTAACTGGATTCCACGTACATATGTATCAAATTTATTTTTATACTCCGTATTTTTTAAACAATACAGTTCTTACCGTATATTTGCCCAACTAAAATATAGATAAATCTTAATTGAATTCTGACAATTTACCTTATTTTTTGCCGCGTACCAATAATATATCTTACTAACACATAATAAATGGTCCACATCAACATCACCCACTAAGGTGTTAATGCCTTGTAAGTACAGAATTATAGCTAGGTACGATATATATGTACATATATCCAAAAAAATGGGCATTGTAAATATTTTATTATCTGAAACAAAAGGAAACGAATAAAGGCATACGACTATCATGATGATGATTGAAAAAATAGTTTCCAACATGAAAATTCATAAATATTAAACAATAAAATACATTCAGTTCGTAGTGGTCTCCTGAGCAACTATTCAATTACCATTCATTCCACTTCCACCGTTAGGGAATATGTATAAACAAAAATTTTGATTTTCAGTTTGGCGGATTCGTATATGGTTTGTGATGTATGAGTGATCCAGTCAACCAGATAATTGTATCTCTTGCTATAAAACAAAATTTTAAATGTCCAATTTTCTTGTTGTTATTGTTGCCATTGTTGGGTGAAAAACATAAAAATGAATGTTGTATATATTATGAATTTGTTTATTTGAAATTTTCTTTTGTGAAAATGACAAGCATTATTTTCTTCTTTCATGTGTTTTTGAAATAAACAAAAGTGTGTATCTTGTTCGGTATTTATGTATATACATTGTGTATACGTAGTAGGTAGGTAGGTATTTACGTTTTAAAGTTGAACAGTCTGTGCTACCTACTCTTACGTATACAACATATATTAGAATTTTTATGAGTTCAACAAGTTGAATGTTTATATACAGTCGCCGTAAATGTTCTAATTTATATTTTGTATATTAAAATTGAAAACTGACATGAAAATCTATTTATGATACATATATATGTCTGTCAATAAAGCGATTAAAAACTTAAGGGTACTCTGGTGTATAATGAGGTATGCTTTTAATGGAAAATTTAAAAACATTATTTTGTAAGTATAAAAGATAAACTTTTTGGTTTTTGCAGTACTGGAAAATTAATATTACGTTTATGTGCTTATACATAGATAAAACGCGAGGGGTGTAACATTTTATCGCAAAAGTTTTTCTAAGAAGAGTGATTATACATTTAACATACGCTGTTTATAATTGTAAGTATTTTTGTTACAGCTCCAAGTTACAGTTGTGGTTTATATTTTTTATGGTTAGGTATGTCTAAGAAATTTATTGTTTGACCTGGTTCACTCTCCAAAGTAAACTATAAGTTCTTGTGTATATTGCGAGAGGCGTGCGTGGACACGTCTACTATTATTATTGACATTGACATGTCCATAAGCGTCAATATTACGTCGACAATGACGTAATGTCAAAAAATTACGAATTTTTGTTTGTTTTTCCTTATTGCTTGTCCATTCGACTTAATCTTCCCTGGTTTAGAGAAAAATGGTTGGTGTGGAAAATGTTTACTATGAATTTTACGAGTTTGGCTAATATGCAGGCTCCAAACAATTCCAATCTAAGTATTGAAATTTGTTTAATGAGTGCAACGCACGTTCTGGTAATGATAAATGTTGTCTTACCGTTTCCTTCCAAATTTACGGACCGAATATAAGCTGCATCAGCTTAAGCCATCTCTGATGCATCACAAAAGGCATGAATTTGCATTAACTTTATTTTGGGCGACAAAATAAGCTGGCGAGGAATTTTCTTTTTTAAATTCAGTTTTATGGTATTCAATTCATTGCTGATATCGATTGGCAAAGCATCATCCCATACAATGTTTCGATCCACCGCCCTTGGAACAAAATTTGCAACCTATCGGATCAAAAATTTTGAAAATTTCTAAAAAATAGTCTTGTTTATGTTGGTGACAAATTAAAACACGTCTCGGACAGTATGCCATTGGCTACTTTCTAATGAACTGGACTTCTGTTTCCTTAAGCAGAACCCAGTTCCCTGATTAAGCATCTCAACACACTTGATTGCGATACTATGGGACTGTCGCAACCAGAAAGCACTTGGTCTACCTAAAAGTCCTACTTGATGATTTTCGCGATTATTGGATGTAAGGTTTCATTATCTTCTGCGATTTTTTGAAAAGTCCGGATAGCCAAAAATTGGGCAAATTATTCTTTTATTAGGGGATTTGTATCAGGTGAAGACACAAATATATGTCGATACATTTTGCAATATCTGCAGAACAGTCAAACTGTGAACAGATTCATTTGGACACAGTTTGACTGTGAGTGGATCTTCAAGTTTCCAGAATCGTTGAACAGTATGATTTACATCATCACCAGTGATAGATGCCGATATTAATGTAGAGCCTTTGGTTTGAGTATATTACAGAACACGACAGCACCGAACAAAATATCAATTTCCCTAACGCTGCCTTGATTGGGAGCAATTAGCTGCAGTGATAATAAAATTGTTCGTGAATTAAATTATGGGTAGTGTAGTGACTGGGTAGAGAGTCAGTAATCGCGGTAGGATGAACGCGTTGATAAGTAGCCTATTGTATGATGACCATCTCGATGAAAATTCGACACATACTTGACCCTTTGTATTAGCTGCGAATAAGTTAGCCAAGGTATTTAACCACAAGCGCAAATGATGAGTGACTACGTGCAAGTTGAACACGTTAAACTAACTTTTCTGTTATGCAGGTGTATTGCGCACCTGAGTCAAGCACTGCATTTGCAACAAGTGCGATCGGAAGTAATGCACAACGTGGGCTACATTACCCTTATTGATGGTTTTCCCCGTGAGTAATTTCCTCAGCTCCATCATTAAGTCTGTCATACCTAATGTTTAACTTAAAAATTTTGAAAGTGATGGAAAAAAATTGGTTTACGGTTTCTATCGACCACAACTGATTCGTTTCAATGTTCAATTTACGTAACAGAATTTGGGTTAACCGCATGCATCTCTATAGTCAGCTTCTTTCGCCATCGTCCAAATTCCAATCATGATTTCAGCAGCCTTGTCAAAAAGACTGCGAATGTCAGATGCCTTTCCACACGGTTGGGGGAGTAAATTACACGTTGTAATTTACACAGTTAATTACACGTAAAAAACGTGTAATTTACATAAAGCTATTTTATACATTATGTATGAAAAAACGTAAAAAACTATACCGTAGGTAAATTAATTAAACTGACTATATTTAATTATTTTTATTGAATAATTGTGAAAACTTCGTACGAAATACATCCAAAATAATTCTTTTTTATTTTTTGTATGGCTACATGTCTTAAAATACTTAGCGTCATGCTTAATTATATCCTAATGAGTATAAACCCCACCTAACTGTAAAAAGCTCGTAATGTGTGTCAAAATTATTGTTATTATTTTAATAAAGAAATGTCAACAAAACTTTATTTCTTTGTTGTAATATGCACCTATATTTTCAAATTTCTAATTCGGAAATTTTTTTTTTTTGAACAATTCTAAGAAAATGATATATCGAATTCTGATATGAGATATCGAATTCTGACATCGTAAGTTCAAATTCGAATATGATTTATCTAATGACTTATCGAACATATTCTGTCTTAAAAATACAAATTCTGTAATACATATCGAATTCAGACACGATATATCGAATTTTGACATCATATAACTCAAATTCTGATGTCGCAAAATTAATTTCTGCCATGACTAATGATTATCGAATACATAATACATATACATACTCAAGCTTTTACATGAATTATTGAATTCTGACATCATAAAGTCAAACGCTAAAGAAATTTATCGAATTTTGAGATGATATATGGAATTCTTTGATATATCATCTCAAGACTTCAGAATTCGATATATCATCCCAAAATTCAAGATATTATATCAGAATATTATATGATAAATTCAATTCTAAGATGACACCTCGAATTTTGAGATGATGTATCGAATTCTGAAGTAATGAGATGAAATATCAAATTCTGGTATGACCTTTCAAATTCTGAAAAAACATGTCGAATTTTGACCGAATATGTCCAATACGGAAAAAGTTAAAATATCAATCTAAGATGATTTACGGAATTTTGAAGGCTTCATGACAGATTTATCAAATTGTGACAACTTTCCAAATTCTGGAATGACATAACGAATTCTGACATAATTTATCTAATTTTGAAATAATACCTTAGACAGGCACAAAATTGATCGCGATTTCCATTTATCCCGATTGTCAAAAATCGCATTCTGAAAACGAAATAATCATGTTTTTATGAAAACCGTGTAATGATAGACAAGCAAAAATCCATTAATAATCTAGGATTTGCGATTATTCGTTTTGTCTACGGTATAAGATATATAATTCTGACATTATAAATTCATGTTCTGACATGTCATATCGAATTTTAAAGTAGTATGTAGAATTCTGATATACATATATAGAATTCTGACACGAAAAATTCAAATTCTGATTTCAGAAATTCGAATTTAAACCGCATTAACTTTAATTTTGACAGGACAAATCGAATTCTGACATAATATACATAAATGCGAATTCTGATATGACATATCGAATTCTAAAATTATTTATTGAGTTTTCCCTTGGTATGTCAAATTCTGACATGATATACCGAACTATATACTACATCAGAACATTACATATCGAATTCTGATATGATTTACCAAGTTTTGGCATGATATATCGAACTCTGACATCATAAATTGAAATTCCGACTTAACATATTGAACTATGCCATGATTATGTCATTTTACAAATAAGTTCCGACAACAAAAATGTATGTGTTCTGATATGATGTATCAAATTTTGATACATCATATCGAATTCCGGCTTGATATCGATATATCGAATTTTTACATCTGATATTTAATATGAACTATCGAATTCTGACATGAAGTAACAAATGGTACAATTTATCGGATTCTGGCATAATATCTCGAATATGTGACATTTCTGGCACGATATATCAAATTCTGGCATAGAATTCTGGCATTATAAATACAAATTCTGATATTGCATATCTAATTCTGACATAAAGTATAGAATTCTTCATGATAACTCGAATTCGGACATAAAAAATTCAAATTCTGATATGAACTATCAACTTTTGACATCAAAGATTTAAATTTTGATAAGACATATCAAATTCACTTATGATGTTTCGAATCCTGATATGAAGTATCTATTTTTGGCATCATCAATCATATTTCGATTTCCAACATAATTTATTTTATTCTAGTATAATGTATCGACATAATGTATCGAATTCTGATATCACAATTTCAAACTCTGAAATTTCATATTGAATTCTGACATAATGTTCCGAATTCTAACATCAAAAACTCAAATTCGGACTTGAAATATGATATTCAGACATAACATATTGTGTTTTGACATCATAAATACAAATTCTGATATTGCAAATCTAACTCTTACATTATTTATCGGATTTTGACACGATAGTTCGAATTCTGGCATCAAAAATTCAAATTTTGACATGACTGGGATCCTGGCATAATGTCTCAAATTTTGACACCAAAGATTCTAATTCTGGCATGACATAATACTTCGAATTTTGATATGATATGTCGATTTCTGACATAATTTATTGAATGGTAGTAGCTTGGATACATATCATTAGGTTGATATAACTGGCAGTTAATTTCTGTTCGGTTTTGTGGCAGAAGGCGTGAATGGATATAACAACTTAATTTTTACATTAAACGTTGTGCCAAGCAATCCAAGGGAAAAAACTCTATTGATTTGAACGTTACTCCTTTTAGGGTGTTCGGTTATGCGAAAAATGTTACGACTGAAATGTCAAGTTCCAAAATGATATAAGATAAAAAGCTGGGTATTTCTATGAAAATGATGTAAAATGAATTAAGGTGAAGTCATGGTATATAGCCGATGGACATGCAATTCTCATATGAATTTAGATGAAGTTCTGGAATATGGCCAATTAGTATGAAACTTGGATATTTTTTAACTGATCGTGATAAACTTTGACGATAATTATAAGAAGTTTTGAACTATGTAAATTCTGATTATTGTGGATGAAATTTGGCTATTTCTTTACTAATTTTCATGAAAAATAACGCATGTACGATGGAAATTGGATTAACTAATTATAAAATAAATAAACAAACAAATTAAACTGTTTTAATTAGTATCAAAATTATTTTATTAGCACATGTAGTTGTACACCAGAGAACAAAATTGTTTATACAGTTCAGGACTGAGCTTTTTCGATCTTTTTTCAAATGCTGTTGACATCATCAGAGAATTTCAATTTTCGGTTCAAAATATACCTAAGTTTTTAAAATCGGAATTCTATTTGAAAACAATTAGCATTATTGTCGGAAATAGAGCAGCTCAAGATATGTGATAATGATTATTCGATCAGTTAAGAGCGAAAGGAGCGAGTTTTAGAATGCTGCATTTTTCA
Source organism: Tipula helvola (assembly GCA_963556165.1). Lineage (NCBI taxonomy): Eukaryota > Metazoa > Arthropoda > Insecta > Diptera > Tipulidae > Tipula > Tipula helvola. The sequence goes on from OY744483.1 coordinate 7,331,602, forward strand.
CATTTCAATTTGATCTAATTTAAGTACTTTTTAAAAAATGATTTGTTATCAGTAATAAAAATAAAAGTTATTTTGCGTATCTTAGGTATATCATGGCTCTATTTCAATATCATAAAAAGTCTAAATTTGTTTGAAGATTTATCGAAAAGGTCGCTAGATGGCGATGGTTTGTTTTAACGAATAGTAGAATTTTTAATACATATTAGGTATCAAACAGAATAAAGTATTGCTAAAGAAAATTAAAACCTATCTGTAATATTTATAACTTTAATAAAGTTAAAATTATAATTTTTATTAACTTTGTACAATATCTTAAATTTTCAGTTAAATATTTATTATTATTTGTTATTTGTAAAATGTAAAAAAAATTTTTTACACGAATACACCCAACTGTGCCTTCCACTCATGATTGGCGGTTGCTCAAGAAAAGCAGTAAGGTATGAAGTGAACATTTTCTATTTTTTTCGAGTCTCGATTTTAATTTGTTCCAAGCTTCCATATAATTTGTATGAGTTTCAGTTAAATTTTTGATCAAAGACGCAGGGTCCTTACCCTTAATCAACAGTCCTTTAAGTTATTTAAATTTCTTGACATCAGACAAAGATTGCTGGCCAGTTTTTATATTCACCATTAAATTACTGATTGGCGATCTTCAACAATTTTACTTGGTATTGAGACAATAAAGCTCTATATCTGGTAGTTGTGTAGTAGTCGCATTCAGACCTTCAAATAACACCCTTTACTGATTAAATAGCTCGCCCTATGATGATTGAAGAACAGGAAGTACACCTTTTGGGACTTGCAAAACTTCCTTTACGTGCTTTTTCTGGATCAATTTTCCTTCAAGTTGTAGTATTTATCTTCAAATTCTTCTAGCTTTGAGACTTAAACGAATAAGTCTTTCACCGGTTTTGACCGTTGTTTCAGTAAAAACTAAATGTTTTTTCAACAAAACTATTGTGCAGACGAAAAATAGTTTATTTAGCTATACCAATGGATTCAAATGTTGCTTTGGAACTTTACGACATGACCTTAACAAACAACAGGAAATTTATAACAAAATAAAAACGAAAAAAAATTATGATTTACACATATTTGTATATATACCTGAAGTACAATCAGATTTATAGTTAATGTATCTGTACAAAAGAAAATTTCTAAAGTTTCTTTTCTTGTCGAGCTTTAATATATAAAGAAAAGCGAAATATTTTAAAATAACATTTTAGAATGTCTTCATTCGTATACCGTATATAATAGTCTCCTATATAATATATACATTAGCAAGAATGTCCCTCAATTTAAATCCCAAATTACGTTCTATTTTCTTTCTATACTGTAAAATTATCTTGGGACAAAATAAAAATGTAACTTGTTGCATGTTTGGGATTTTCAACAAGAAAACAGAAAACACGAATGAAACGAATTACAACAACAAAATTGTATATATGATGACAATATACATACATAGTTTTGGCTTTAAGTCTTATCGCTTTTAAATACTTATGTTCTATAGCAACGAACAGTCATACAACGTAAAATTTCTTCTCAACTTTCTTTTAGTTTTTGTTTGTCTTCTGTACATTAAGTTAAATTCAATGAATTATGTAAAGAAACGTTCAAAGAATGTTTGTAGGGTAGCACAAATTATGTATAAAAAAATACTAAAGCGAGGGGTGGCACAGATTGTTTAAGAAAAACAATTGTTAGTTTAGTTATAACACTAATTGATGCGAACTTAAATTGTATTGTGTGTATATGCACAATATTTGGAGCGATGGTTTTCTCAATAAATCGAAATCATTTTCATTACGTTCAAATTATATATTGCTGCTCACCAATGAATATGGACATTAATATTAATTAATTTATTTGTTGAAAAGAAATGATTTCGAAATCTATTTAGCAACATAAAAGTACGACTCGTATAGCTATTGTTCACAATTCCATCAAATTACTACGAATTTCGACTGATTGACTTGTTACATTTAATTCAACAAAGAATTTTTGCTTCTCGTCAAAAGATTTCATTTCTTTGTTTTGACAGTGGTTTCCTTTTTGTTTGATGATATTACAGCTTAGAAACGTGTTTTTTATGTTGCACGAATAATGGGTTTGGAACTTTTAAGGTTTCTTGTAATTATTGTGGCACGTGATATTATTTTATTATTACTTTTATGGAAGGTTTCTACTTGCGATGCAATATCACCAGAGTTATGTGAACAGTTTGGTTTATTGAGACGCTACTAAGTTCCAACATGCTCTTGCAAAATCTTCCAAAATCTTGGCTATTTAAGCTAAGCCATTCATGTTGTTTCAGCTAATTAACCTGAAATGGTTCTGACAAAACGGTCAACAATTAGTTATGTTCATTAAAGAGAATTAGGTGATTTCGGTTTAGGGGGAAAGCAAACAAGTAATTAATTTATTACTATCGACTATCTGTTAAATGATAAAGGTTTAAGATACGAAGCTGAAAGTCATCTCTTTCGGCAAAGTCATATTTAACCAATTATTTTGAGTCAAATACAAATATCGATTTCGGAATTATCAAGTTTTATCACACAACGCGAAATTTGCGAATAAAGCCAACATTGACGAATTTGGGCAAACCGCAGGCAAAAATTAGAGGTAACAAATTGTACATAATAAACTGAATCAGGACATCGAAGAAGCAAGCCATGTATAAGGCAATTAAAAGGTTCTGACTGCAGACTGTTACATCAAGCGAAGAATTAATCGACTAGTCCCCCCGAAATCATTCTTAATTTCTTCCCATTTCTTGGACATTTAAACAGTAGAAATCGATAGCCTCTCACCATTTCGACCCATATGAATAGACAACAACCATTGAAACAAAGTGTCAAGCTAAATTTGCATTTTGAAAGGCATTTTGTTAATAGAGAAAGAAATACAGAAATTTGATTATTTGTGTGACAAATTTCATTAAACTGTTTAATGTTAGGCAAATCGAGAACAAAATGCTACAGGCATCATTAACACCATCGTTGAAAATAGAACGGTAGTTGGGTATTACTATAATATATTCTGAATTCCTACCAAAAACGACCAAACATTTTTTTGCCCAAAACCACTTTTCACAACTTTTTGAAGACCCCTGAGTTCCAGAAACAAAACAAACAAAAAATGTCAATGCGTCTGTTAGGATGGCTGTAACAATGAAATCGCGAGGATGATGTGTCTGATTTGGAATGTTTTTTTGTTACCAGTTTGGCGCTTTTTTCGCTAAGTTAAGTTGTGATTGGATTGAGATTGAGTTGCGGCTATTCAGCCGGTTAAGTTGACTGATTTGGAAGTTGAGTTGAGATTTATATCGGAAGTTCGTTTGAGTTTTTAACTAGTTTGGATAGAAATGCAATTCTGTGGGTAATTACATTTGCGTAGCTTCTAACTTACATAAGAACGACGTATAAATTTATTCATTTTCCATCTTAATAAAGCTAATTTTATGCACAGCGCAAAGCTTTTAATAAAACCCTATTAAAATTTAATGTTCGCGCATAAACAGCAGATAAATTACGGTAGTTACTTTTATTAGTTTTAACATCCATATGATACATAAGTGTGGAGTATTCTCATTGCATATTTACAGACATACATAAGTGAAGAGAATTAAATTAACATTCACTCCAAAGGCAGTAGCAAGATAAAAATGGCTTATACAATTTAATGTCTCTTAAAAGAACGCTAAACAGAAAAGATAAGAAAAATATTGTTGTTGTTGTTATTATTGTGTCGTTGATGTTAGCATTTCATTATTTAATGACAAATGGTATATGTACTCTGTAGACTATATAGACAAGTACTGTATAGAGACGAAAATGATCGGTATAGATTGCGATAAATAAATAAACATTTTATAAGATGTTGATGACTATTATCATCCAAGATGTGAAGATGAAGAAGCGTTGAGAGGAAGAATGTAATTTAGAGCAATAGCAAACAACAATTTAACTTCAATTTTATTTTTACAATTTTGGTTACTCCATAATATATCTTAATATGTATATCTTCATCTTGTTATTATATTATGCCCCCGGGTATATAAGCGAACGTGGTCGTTCCTTTTATTTAAAAATAGAATGAAAATTGTAAGAGATTGAAGTACAAAAGAATTTTGTCACGATCTCCTACTAGATATCAAAATCAATACGCAATTAATTTCAAAGTGCCAGACGAGTATACAAAAAACTATAATATAAGAGTTAAATATCAAATTACAAGATTCCAATTTCTTTTGTATAGGTTGAATATTTTCAATAGATTACGACAAAAAAACTCTAAACAGTTTATTAGAATACGCAGATAGAAGAATATCATTAAAGTAGCATTACAACGAACAATATAATAAAATATACGCACGCACTTTCCAATTCTTCCTGAGTTTCAAAATTGTTGTATTTTAGATTTTCAATGTGAAATGTAAATACAGCAACGTATTAAAGGTTGTAGGCACGTTTCCATCCCTGTATCTGTATACCATCTCCGTACATAAACATAATATAGATTTGTTTTCCTTCCGTGAATATATTGGAAAATGTTCATAAAAGATAAATAAACTGAATATAAATAATATGATTATTATGTGAGTTTATGTGTGTGTGTGTATATATCCTATTCAAGTAACAAAAAATCGACCCATAAAAAATTGTTGATCCATAAAATTGGATACTTTCGTTGAAGATGTCTATATTAGCACATAACAATATATGTATGTATGTTATATTGATTTTTAATATTTGCTTCCACATAATAAGTCACAAAACATAATATTTGTAATAAATTTTGACAGCTCAATTAAATATAAAATGAACGAGATAGGATATTTTTGAAGCATATGTACATACGTTTTCTTAATTTATTTAATTAAAATTCGTATTGTACATACAAGAATTATTTCTAAATCCTCAAGAGACCGAATAAATTTGTAAAATAAAATTAACTTAAACAAAAATTATCTTTTCCCTCATAAAGACACACGAAACAAAATCAAGGAAGCTCAAAGAAAACATAAAATAAAAAGCTTAATGCAAAGAAAAGGAAGATTCTTTTGTTAATTTTTCTTAGGGTATATCCAATAGGCAATAATAAGGAGACTTTAAAAGTACATCTTGTTTAGGTGGTGGGAATGCCTATGTGTATAAGCTTTTTTTTAATATTTACTTTTTGTTGCGCTGAGCAAACAGCCGTATGAGATAAAAATGTTAACAGGTGAATGAAAAATGTTGACTCTTTGCTGTGTTGGGTAATAAAATATGTAGACATACGAAAAGGAAATAAAAATCCTACAGAATCCAAACTTTGTAAATATGTTCATTAAGGTATTGGCAACTTGTATAAAAGGAATAGGGTCGAAAGGCCGTATGTGTCGAAAGGCCGAATAGGTCGAAAGGCCGATTGCCAACGTTGCAGGCTAATCTATAAGATATTTTGTCCCGTTTCAGAGAATTTAAGGTAGTATTTACGTCTGATATGGAAAAGAGGTTCCGTCAGGTACTGGTACCATGAATATGGCGGGATAGTCCGAACCTACCCTTCAATCATTTCAAGTTACAGACGGTTACTTACGTCACATTTAGTTCTCCATTTCTTGCAGTGAGAGCTCTTATTGAAGCAGCGTTGCGGTACCAAGATCAATATCCACAGGCAGTCGAACATATCATGAAGGATATCTATGTAGATGACCGGGGCAGATACGATAAGAGAAGCAACATTATTAAAAAATAAAATAAGTTTAATCCTAGAAAGTGCCGGTTTCCATTTAAGAAAGTGGGTATCAAATGTTGACCAGGTTTTGAAGGGCTCAGCAGAAGATGTTCAAGACCAAAATCTGATCGAAATAGAGGAAACATCGCCAGTGAAAGTAATAGGGCTTCATTGGTATCCACGAGGAAATTGATTCCACTTCCGAGTAAGACTACTTACACAGCCAAATCTTAGTAAGCGAGGAATATTGTCAGAAGCTACAGTCAGAAGAACAATCGGCTGTTCGATCCATTAGGTTTATTGGCACCAATCATAATTCCAATAAAAATATTTTTTCAAAGTTTATGGATTGAAAATTTAAACTGGGATGACCAATTGCCGCCCAAACTGTCAGAAGAGTGGATTACACTAAAGAAGAATATAAAAATTCAACGCTATATACAAACAAATAGCACCGACACGCTTGAACTTCACGGATACTCCGACGCAAGTAAAGAAGCATATTCGGCAGTTGCTTATGGTCGAATAATAAAACCTTCTGGAGAAAATACTACCGTTATCACCTAAGGCAATGGTGTCACCCGTTAAACAACTTTCAATCCCACGTCTTGAGCTTTGTGGCGCTTTATTATTAAAAAAAATCTCCTGATGACAGTTATGGGTACTATCTGAGAACTAAAAGAAAGAAAATAAATGCCTGGACTGACTCCACCATCGTGTTAGATTGGTTATCTGCACATCCAAAATATTGCAATACGTTTATCGGCAACCACACTTCCGAAATCCTTACCGACATGAGCCAAGACCAATGGAATCATGTTAAGTCTGAAGGGAATCCTGCAGATGGTGCCCTAGAAGTATGGATCCAGAAAGGATACACCATTTCAAGTTATGGTGGAACAGTCCGGAGTGGCTAAAAAATTCCAAACACTGGCCTCAACAGTATAAAAATAATAATGCTACGCGACTGAATAGAGGAAGACGCAACCTGCGGAAAGGAAGGTTCTATTGTTACAAGCTGAAATCCACAAACTTCAGGTTTTGGAAAAAATTATCCAAAAATTACTTACAGACTGATGAATTATTAAGCGCAGAAAGAAGGATACTGAAGAGCATCCAAGAAAAACATTTTGCAGTAGAACTGCAACAACTCTCGTTAAACAAAAAATTTCATAAATCCAGTAATCTCTAGCTCTAGACCAGAAAACACCCTTAAGAAACCCTTTTCCAACGCTCGTGTCAAATTTCATAATAATCTGTTAAGTGATAGCGATAGGCAAGTTCTGTCATATTTCGCCATATTTCAGAAGCTTATCCATAAAAAAACATTTTAGAATCCTATTTCCAACGCACATATCGAATTTCATCTCAACCCCAATCTCAAACTCAACCCTAAACTCAATGCCCAACTCTAAATTCATATATAAAAATTGGTAAATACACAGAACTAATTAATGTTTAAGTGAGAAAATAAATTCAAGTAAAAAGCTTATTGATTCTGTATACAAAAAATACCACAATCGTGGTCGTGAATTCATGTATGCTTTTATTAATATAGCTCTTAATCTCTTTTCGGTTTATTGAATGAGGCAGTTTTCCTAGTTGTTTCCCCTTACTTTGCTATTTAATCGGATAGTAGATATGATTTAATTAATTGGTACGCGCACACATAATGACCATAATATAATTTTAATCTTGCTATTTTATTACCTATACATATTCTCGATTTTCGTTTTTGATGTCCACTTTGCGTTGTCATTTACGTCATTTAAGCTTCATCTCGGTTTAATTTTAGTTTATGAATTGTTTAGTATCAGGAATGTTGTCGTCGACCACCTTTAAATATTAACTATCATTTAATCTCTGGTTCTGGTTTTTTTTTTATTACAAAGGTTGTTTTGGTTGGTTGTTGTTTATGCGATGATTGATTTCCCGTTTAAGAATTCATGCTTATTAGCTCGATTTAAGCTTAAATTACCAATACTAAAATTTTGTGGTAATATTAATTTTTTTTTAAATTTAATTTAGTTTTTAAAAAACTAAAATTTGTATTCTTTATACAGTCAATCAGATCCATGGCATTGATAACATTGACACTTATAAATAATAAAAATCGAAAATTTCGAGACTTTACATAAGAAATTGCTAGTAAGTACACGGTTAATGTTTGTCCCGGTTATAATTTTAAAAACAATTTTGGTTTTTATTTTAATTTTAATTTTTATTTTTAGTTTGAACGAATGGTTTTGATAATTTTAATTTAATTTTACTATTTTATTTTCATAATGAATTACAAAAAAACCAAAAAAATAATTTGTTGTAAATAAATCTGAAGATGTCATCATAAATATGGCAAAACGTCACAATGTAAAAACCTAATTTGTTTTAGTAACTTAAATCGGGCTATACACCAATAACTTTTCAATAATTATAAAACTAAGCCCAATAAAAAAATTCTAACTACATAACTATTTTAGCAGTCCTGAATGACTGACAGTAAAAGCTGATTTTGATCAATATAAATAATTTTTTGAAAGCCCCGAATTTTTTATCATCTTTTCTCACCAAAGATTTCTTTAAATTGGCTAAAGTAATAAGAAACAGATTTAAGATTGATCTGACTCTTTCGATTTTTGACATTAATTTAAATATAAATTCAATATTAATTCACTAAATATTTCCAGTATCTTTGATTCTTCAGCTCCGCTATTCATCAAGTCCCCTTATTGTAAAGCAAAAAATCAAAATTGTCTCAAATATCTCCAATATTAAATCACTTCGCACACAAACCCCTTCCAATATAACATTTTCGAATTAAATTTTCTCAATTTCCATACCTTCTTTATCTCATTGTATGTATTCGATTCGTTTCAAATTCGGTATCGCTGTTATTTTAAATATTTAAATTTTGCCTTTATTCTAGCGAATAAACAGGAGAATATAAGCACGACAATTTTAATATTTTTTATAGAAATTATTTCTACTCTGTACTCCTTCTTAAGTATGATGAATATTTTCTTATTTTTGTTTTGTATTTCATTTTAAATTTAAACCTGAGTGATTTATTTTAAACGGTATATGTAGTCTTTAAATTTCTTTTCTATCTTTATCGTAATTTTTGACGTTAATCTTTTTGATTTCCAGGGATGTATTTTATAGATTTTCCGAAAGGATATTGTTTAGCTTATAGATTTTTGAATGAAAACCAAAAATTATTATTACCATGATTCGTGGAAATAAGGAAAAATATTTGTGAAACATACACAAATGAAATTGAATCTGCTTATGTTTTTAGATATACAGCTCTACATAATATCCTGTAGTTAAAAATAATAAAATCCACTTTTACATGATTTAAAAAAAAACATAACGGTTAATAACCATCTAAATTTACATCTTACGAATATTATTCACCAGAGTATAAGGGACTTCATTAAAATGTTCATATCGATTATGTAACAGAACCCAATTAATTTTCGGGTAAATATCTAATTGAATTTGTTACAAATTAATTGAATTCCCCTTGCTGAAATTTATATCAATTTTCGTGGCAGTGTAGTGAAGGTAAAAAAATTAAAAATAATTTAATCATTTCGGTCCGACATTCCAAAAATATTCATTTAATCGTCAAATTCACGGGAGTCTTGACGTCAATTTTTTTTTTTCTGTAAAAAATGCTATATAAATAAAAAAAATTATTTGTATTTTATAAAGTAATTATTATTTTGAGCACACACAATTTTTTTTTTTTTAAACCATTATAACCCCGCTGTATCAAAACATTAAGTAATATCAGCGAACGTTTTTATGTGCTCGCGCGTATTTATGTAGGATTTGTATGTGGTGCGTGGTCACCTATAAATATATGATTTTTCATCTTAATTATAAAAAAAAAACTTATCTATTTTATTATAATAATTCAGATGTTTCAATGTACACCCAAGCATAATATTAAAAAAAATCTACCGGACACATAAATTTAAAATAGCCAAAGAGATAATTTAATTTAGTTTTTCTTTTTTGTTTTCGCGTTTGTTATTTTAATTTTACCACAATCAATTTTTTCGTTTCCCAATTTGTTTATTTATTTTTAATTTTTTTTTAAATAAATAAAATAAAATAGAAAATTAGCTTTCATACTTCTGATATTTCCCATTTTCCTTCGTTGTTATTTTTTTTTGTTACATGCGGAAAAGTAACAAAAAAATTGGGAAAGACACGCACAATGTACAAAGGGAAATATTTGTTTTTTGGTTTGATTGTTATTTTTCGTATTATTTTATCGTTTTGTAATCATTTTTCTATAGGCTGGTGAATAGATGAAAGGAGGGGGAGATATAATTTTTCAAACAATTCAATTTGAGATAGATCAATAGAAAAAGGGAAAAATTACCGAAGTGAAAATTATTTTTATTTTATTTTATCTTAGATAGAACTTTATACACTTTTTGAGTATTAGAATACTTACTTACATTTCAGCTTTATATAAACTCAGAAACTATAATTTTAACATAAACTGAAATGTTTAAGCTGTAGAAATACTACAAAAGCTTTCACTAAAAAATCATATCACATACAATGTCCAAATGATTAATTTGCCCTTTATAACGCATTACAGTCATTCCACGCGAAATCGGACAAAAAAAAAAACACATTTACGGGGGCAAGGTGTACAATTATTTTAAAATTGGGGTAGATGGTTAATCTGGATAAATAAAAAATATAATTTGAGTAAAAACTCTCTGGGATCAATATTCACGGAGTACCGTTATAATTCGTTTTTATCGAAACTCGAACGTTGACATCATCCAAATACGTGTATCTTAAGCATTTCTTGTCAGATTTTCACGTGTAAAGATCGTTAGAAAGATAATTTTACATACTTTCAAATAAGTGTATTAAACTTTGGTGTTAATGTACAATATATCCTTTGAATTTCAGTTTTAAATAATCTTTTGCTGAAAAATCGAACTACTCCTTGTTTTATTTTTATTTTTATCGTAAAGCACTTAGAAATGACTTTCCAACAAGCCATCTAACATGATGGAGACTCGACATGTTGGAGTTTTATAGAACAAACGTCATAACAAATTAGGGCGATATTCAATATTTCAGTGCAATTACCAATGACAACTATAATTTTCCTTTAGTGATTGCGTTTTTATGGCTTTGGCCATTGCGGTGTTAACCATGTAACAACATAAAACTGCCAGATGGTTGACAGAAATCAATGCAGAAAGATTTACTCAAACTTTTCACTAACCAAATATAGAGTAATAAACAGATGATTCACATTTTCAAAGTAAAATAATAATTACCATAGGGGGAATAGAATAAAGTACCAAGTAACTGTTCCTATTACCTAACACGCCCACTTCCGTTTAAAACAAATGTATCTATAAATTCTGTAACAACATTTTAAAATATTTAGTATAATCAGCGTGTTGATAATAAATAGAGCTACCGAAATATAAAATTAAAAGGAATAAAACAGTACAAAGTGTACAAGTGATATTAGTTAATCCCAGTGAAATTTAGTTTTAAAGTGAAAGTGCAAACTGGAACGCAAATGTTTCAATCCGTTTGATAAACCGAAACACAACAGACATAGTAAAGTCAATTTTAAAAAAACTCGGCCGGTAACACGATATATTGTTGATATGGCAGCGGGTCTAAATATTACCTTGGTGCCGAGAACAATGAAAATATGTAACACCTGCCGTTTTGAAATTGCGAAAAGATCTGCCGAAAGAGTACACATACCAGAAAATGTTGTAATGGTTGATGTCGGCACTGCGCAAACTTCACAGTTGTCGCCTCAATTATCATCCTCATCTTCATCAATATCATTAGCATCATCAACATCAATTGATTTTTGGAACAAAATGAATTGTATAAAATTCTTCAACTAATTGGAGTTATACCGATTATCATCGACAAAATTAAAAAGTCACAGTCGTACTGCCGCAGTGTAATTGACCAAATATCAAAGAAACTGGCAAGCAATATTTTTGGAATATCATTGGACACTACTGCATCTGAAATTGAAACAGCTAGTAGTGAAAATGAGATGGTGAACCAGTTAAAAGTTAAATTTGCTGAAGCCACCGATAAAGGATTTAAAATAAAAATACTGTCAGTTCTTCCACGATCATAGTCAGCGCGAAGAATTGTCAAATAGTTCAACAACACAATGCATTTAGCGCTGCTTGTCAAGAGACTTGTGGAATCCTGTCCTGAGATAATAGAGCTTGTGCAAGAATTTTATGTGAGTGACGATATCAGTGGTGCATGTGCTGGGAAAAGAGAATGTGTGACTGTCGATGAGAATAATGCGAACATTTCAAATCTTATTCTCATGAATCTCACAGAAGCATTATGTTTTATTCAAGCAACAAAATATTGGTCGCAAAATTCGATTTTCGAAATTTGCATCGCTGCGGCCGGCAAAATGTCTTTTGGCACTCGACCACTACGGAACACATTCTGTTTGTGTTTGCTGTTATCATCAGAATGTTAAACTGATATTTGAACCAATGAAGAGGATGTTCGGCGTCGATACATATCGTAATCTCTTCTAGATGATGTTGTGTGAATTCCCCACCATCACGGATTGTTTTTTAAATATTTGAAGAATTTGAGATTTGTGTTTAAAGCCGACATCGAGGAGATGTTTATACAGATGAGAATGCGCCCCAAAGATCAAATCTACCAATTAAAACTATGGAGCGACCAACAAAGTACAATCAATACTTATAAGATGCAAACGGTGACTTACAGATCAGTAGTAGCTGCATATTTGGCCACTAGAGTTCTTTATCAGTAAGTGTTTGAGCTCCACAAAAACTACACCTGAAGCCGAAAATGGATAAATAACAAGTCAACAAACAATAATTTTATTTCTTAAATTTGTAACCATTTTATTATTGTAACAAATTGTAGCCACATATGTTGGTGGAATTCACTTAGATTATTGATGGTTTATCTAAAAAGTAAAGTAAAACGTTAATTATATTGTAAATTTGATAAAAATGTTAACTTAGCTTAGATTATTATTACGTATTTGTTGACGTCTTGCGCAGCTGATTTTGACACTTGTAGTTAGATTCTAATATTTAAATGATAGATTTATCTTGGAATTTGAGATCGACGTGACATCTGCTTTTTGGCATTTGATTCACAAATGGAAAAGCTTTGTGTTCGAGCAAATGTCAAAAGTAAAAACTTGTCTCTTCCCTTTTTCTTCGAACCACAGCGGCGTCAACATCAAATAAAAATTTGTATAAAGAAAAATTAAATTAGAAAATAAAATTTATTGTATTGGCAAAGTGGAGAACTCATCTTTTAATTATCGTGAGCAGCCATATCAGGAACGAGAAATTAAGAGAAATTTAGCGTATATAATTTCCTGCGAGATTCTTGCTCATCAAGTGGTACTGTCTTGTACAGTAAGCACAAGATGACGGTGAAAAATACTCAGCAGCAAAAAAGGCGCTCACTTAAGATTTTTATATTGATGACGTATTATCGGGTGCGAACACGATAGCAAAGCAATATTAGTGCAATAACAAGCGATGCGGTTTTAATCCAAGGAAATGAAATAGCAACAACCAAGAAATATTCAATCCCGTACAAAAGAAACATATGGACATATGCAGCCATTCGATAGAAATCGGCAAAAAAATTAAAAACTTAGGCGTTATTTGGAATTCTATAGAGAACATTTTTCAATTTAAAATCAAATCATTGGATACTAAACCACATGTTACGAAGAGGAAATTTTTATCTGAAACATCCAAATTGTTTGATCGAATAGGATGGTTAGCCCCTGTTATCGTAAAAGCAAAGATTACAATGCAGCAACTATAGATGTTAGGTTTACACTAATTTCATATGTCAACCAATCAGAAATGCTTATTGGATCAGTTTCTATACCGCATCGGAAGATGCGTATCCAGTTGTAATTTATTACAAATTCAACTGTAAGGCCGACAAAAATGGCCACATTAAAGGCAAAATTAAGAATTCCCAGCTTGGAGTTGAAGCCAAATAAGTTTAAAACGTTTGTTTCACACAGGATCGTCAAAACTCCATCTATATTATTCCCATTACAACGGTTTTATCAAAAAAAAATTGGGTCTATCCGACTCTCGGACGATACTTTTCCCAGAAAGCATCCATTCTTTTCTTAAATTTCACGACAATATAAATCTACTCTCATACCGCTAAATCATAGACTCACAAATATGTTAGATTATTCAGAACTGACATGTGTTGAGGAGCAATCAAAGTCGCATTCGCCGTATTTCATCTTCAACCTTTAACAATTAGATCCAGTTATACATCTCTAGTATACCGTTGAAAGTCATTAAGAATTTAATTTATTCCATTCAGATAGCATTCAAAATGTTCAAACATTTGTTTTCTGAAAATTTGTGTCGTTTGTTCAGATCACAATATTATGTGAGCAACGTGACATCTGGAGTGCGGCAAGGAGACCCAATAGCTCAAACTCTTTTCAACCTGTCATTAGAGTATGTCATTCGTCAGCTCAATATGGCGCAGCGTAGCTGCCTGTATTATAAATCAACCCAGCTATTAGCATACGCTGACGATATTTGCATTCTGGGTCGCAACATCATATCCCTAAAAGAAGTCCTCCTCCCATTGGAATTAACAGCCCAACAAATAGGCCTTCAGATCAACGAAGCGAAGACCAAATACATGGTGACCGCGAGAAGGCAGACTCGTGGGGACTTCATTTCAGGAGACACTCAATATGAAAAGGTGAATGAGTTCAAATATCTAGGATCGCTGATCACTGAGCATAACTCCGTTTCTGTGGACATTTCATCGAGGATCGCAGCAGGCTACCGAGCATTTTACGCCAATATAAAAATTTTCAAGTCTCCTCATATATCGCGCAAAATAAAATTGGACATCTACAAGGCGCTGATAAGACCAGTTATCACCTTTGGTTGTGAGTCTTGGACGCTGACAGCACAAAACATCCAGAAAATCGCTGTAACTGAGCGTAAGATCATAAGAAGAATTCTCGGTCCTATTAAAGAAGGAGCCACGTACAGAATGCGAATGAATCACGAGATCAGGAATGATCTCGATAAAGTTGACATCATTGGATTCATAAAATCATCAAGGCTAAGATGGCTTGGGCACGTACTACGTTCACAAAATCGGACCACCAAACAGGCCTTGGAGTCGGCACCAACGAAAGTAGGACCTCGTGGGAGACCACCTACCCGATGGATGGACGACGTTGAAAGGGACCTAAACACACTCGGTCACCGTGTCTGGCGTTCTCTTGTGGCGGATCGAATTATTTGGAGGAGCATCGTTGAGGCGGCCAAATCCCTTCATGGGATGTAGCGCCAGCGGAAGAAGAAAAACGTGAGGATTTGTCGAAATAATTCTTTACTCAGTACTTGAGTTTGGACGGGGCATCGCTGTGGACCATTCGAAAATACAAAATAATAAAACACAAATAATACAAAATCAGAATTAACGTTAATTATCATTTGTTACCGAACCCCACCTCCTTGTCATACTATATAGTGTTTCGGGGTCCTGGTAACCTAATTCGTCGAGAAATGTGAAAATCTGGAACAAAAATTTTTCGCGATTACAATACTTACCCAATATAACTTCGTTATAGTGGGAAAAGTAAAAATTGCGCAACAAGGGGCCTAAGTGTTTCAAAGTAACTAAATTACAAATTGTGGTGGAATGGCCCAATCTGGTTTAAGAATCCACAGGACGCCTCGCTATAAACACAGATTGAAGAAGTCACACAAGTCCAACTATGGTGCTCACCAAGTCGAGGTCGTAAATTCAAATGCTTTGCGGTAAAAGCTATTTACATAGAAGTAGTAAGCCACTTGTCATAAGGAGGTTTCATAGCAGCATTAAAACCCTTCACAACACATCGAGGCGAAGTGATTGTAGTTCCAATTTCATACGATCTTCAAAACTTAAGCGGAACGTACTCACGCTTGCAGTAAAACAACTATTGAGAAAATGGTCAGATGCGCTTGCAAAACATGGTACACAATGACATTATATACCACCAAGAGCACCACATTAGGGCAGACTTTGGGAATCAGCAGTTAAATCCATCAAAAATCATTTCTATAGGATAAATTAAGAACAACATTTAACTACGGCAGTTTGCCAAATAGATGATAAATTTGTATAAGTAGTGAAACCTATAGGATTAATAAGCTTTTTATTAAAATTATTTCGCCATCTAAACATTAATTAGCAGTTCCGTTTACACATCAGATCGCATATTATTTTTGGCAGAAAATTGATTAGAATAACTTAAATAAGGAAGAATAGCTAACTAATAACTATTTTTGCAAGCGAAGAATAAGTTTTCAGAATTCCTAATCGCACAATTAAAAATTTGAAATAAAATCTAGATTAGATAATCCAGAATTGATTTTATATGAAGATTTACTTAGTTGTGGGATTTCTTTGCTATCTGCAAATAAAATATTGTTTGTGTCCAAGAGAGGTGTTCGATCTTCCGAACCGAACAAAACAAAAAATCTAAAATCCTTTTAACCTATTAAACCATAGCTACTAACTCAGGAACATTAAAAATTTAAAAAGGTTTAAACAATTCGGAAATATTTTACGAGAAGGTATATGTAATTAAAGTAAGTGCACATTTAAAAACACGGATTATGATTTTAGGGTTGCTACATAAAGTAAGAACATATTCTAGATTTAAAAAGCCCGCCTATTAAAACAAAAAGGTAAAAATATACTTTGTACGGTAAATGGATTTCGATTACAATACACATTCGACTTAATATGATTAGTATTTTGTACCCGCATTTCATACACCCAAATACTTCAACTTTTAGTGTAAAATTATACAAAGCCTATTAAAGTTCAAAAATAAATGTTAGGTGAAAATGTTATTTTTAGTCTAATTTAGTAACAATGTTTACAGAAAAAAAAAATAAACTTTTAGTGTTAACCCAGAATTGTAGACTAAAAAAAAAAAAAAAAAAAAATTTTACTTTAACCCTAGAAATTACTTTTTGAAGTACTGTAAAATTCCAAAAAACAAAAAATTTAAAACTTTTATCTTATTAACAAAAAATGCTTTTGTCGAAAAGTTACTATCTGTAATAACTGATAATTGGTATAATATTTAACATTTTTTTGTTCTTAAGGGATATACAAATTGGACTTGATTTTCATCCCTCACCCTCCCATATAATATGTATAATAATATTCTGTCATCTTCTGGTTGGCACATCAAAAGATTTACACCAGCAAACATATTTCAAACTTTTTAATTATAATTTATTTAGTTTCCTTTTTATTTAATTTGATTAAATTAAATTTTAGGATTCGAATTTCGTTCACGTTCTATTTATCCGTATACTCTCGTATATACGAATATATACATAAATTTAAATAAGATTTAATGTTTTTTTTTTTTGTGTCGTTACATTTTCAGGTAATTTGATGGGCACCCTTCGAAATAAATTTAAAGTCGCTAGATAGCTTTTAAAGCTTTATTTATAGTGTGCACGGGTGGGATTAAAATATATATTTTTATAGAAGATCGATACAATTTTGAGATATTATTCTTGTTATGTGTACAGGTATAGTGTTAATGCATAATAATAAAAAATTATGATTATACGTCCATATAAATCATGTACAGTGGTAGACATTCGTTTAAACGCACTATGTTTTTTGAATATAGTTCTAAGAGTTTTAGTTTTGATTTTTTTCAAGTGGTCTAAATTGTGTCTATCATCTTAAATCTGTTGCTAAGATAAACCATTAGTAAAAATTTTAATGGTTTACTTTAATAAATTGAAAAATCTAAATTTCAGGTGGACATTCGTATAAACGCACTTCTGATAATGTACTAAAATAAAAACCAAAATTAGCAATTTTTCATATATTATTTTATTTAATATTTGGTTTGGCCCCGACCTTTCTGAATAACTTCGAAAATTCGAGAGGGCATTGAATTTGTTAAATTTTTGAGGGCTTTCAGATCAATTGTGGCCCAACGTTCACGGATGGCACTTTTCAAATCTTTAATTGAATTATATTGCTGTTCATTTCCATAAACTTTTCAGGGAAGGCCCTCTAAAGGTTTTCGATAGGATTGCAATCAGGACTGCAAGCTGGCCATTCAAGAAGGGGAATGTTTTTCTCGAGAAACCACGGTGTGGTCTCCTTCGAAGCATGGATCGAGGCATTGTCTTGTTGAAAATTATAATTTTTGTTGATGTTATTATCCAGATAATTTATCAAAACGTCTTCCAAAAGTTTCACGTACATACGGAAGTTCATTCGTGTCGTTATAAAGCAGATGGGAAGCTCATCGTTATAAGAAAATGCTCCGCATACCATAACACACCGCCACAAAATTACGCTTCGACCTAACGACGCCATGTTCCTCCAAATTATGCCAGTAGCATCTGTAGCAGTCGGGAAAATCCAGATTAATTTTTTTTCCGTAAGAAAAAATCACACTCTGCCAACCCGTTATCGACGACATGTATTTACGAGCAAATTTGAGCGAATTATGCGTATGGATGGCCGTTAAAAGTGGTTTGATCCAAAATTTTGTCCATTTTATGTTCGGTGAACTATTAAAAATACGGACAATGTGTCGGGTCGTCATAGGAAGATCCAATGGCCTGCATGATAGACGGTTTCGTGTATAGCTTCTTTGCGGATTAGACCTTTCTGGCGAGCTGAGATCTTGGATAGGCAATAGTCCTGATTGCAATCCTATCGAAAATCTTTAGAGGGCCTTCCCCGAAAAGTTTATAGAAATGAACAGCAATATAATTCAGTTAAAGATTTGAAAAGTGCCATCCGTGAATGTTGGGCCACAATTGATCAGAAAACCCTCAAAAATTTAACAAATTCAATGCCCTCTCGAATTTTCGAAGTTATTCAGAACGGTCGGGGCCAGACCAAATATTAAATAAAATAATATATGAAAAATTGCTAATTTTGGTTTTTATTTTAGTACATTATCAGAAGTGCGTTTATACGAATGTCCACCTGAAATTTAGATTTTTCAATTTATTAAAGTAAAACATTAAAATTTTTACTAATGGTTTATCTTATCAACAGATCTAAGATGATAGACATAATTTAGACTACTTGAAAAAAATCAAAACACTTTACTCTTAGAACTATATTAAAAAAACATAGTGCGTTTATACGAATGTCTACCACTGTATTTATTCTGTTTTCGAATCATAAAAATTCCATTTATATCTCCAATAAAAATCCAAATTCAAACTGTCACTCAACTCTTGAATACTTATAAAAATTGAACTGTATACGACATGAAATAATATTTTTTTTGAAACCCTATATCGCTCGAATTATGTTCTATCTAGTGTGTTACCTCAAACACTCATTCTTCATATACAGTTTATAAAATGCATGATTAAATAACATAATATTTATTAATAAAATTTTAGCATATTAATTTATCTGCTTTCATATAAATATTTAATTAACACTTATAAAATAAAAAAAACTGTATACCTTCATATACTACGTGCAGACAGATATTACATTTTCTTTTATGTATATCATCTTTTCGCGACTGTTCTCTTACGGTTTAGTATAACGTGAAAGTATACATTGATTCAAATGTCGGAAGAATTCTTTTACATTTTATCATGATTTTAATATTTTTTGCACAATGTATTTTTAGTTTATACATTTTATTTAGTTAAATAATAAAATCAATTTGCTTGTAGTATTTTTCCATAAAATGTGTACGGTTAATACGGTTAACTTGACACAGTGTATTGTAATAACTTATTTTTTAACCCTAGATAGTTTGTAAATGATGTGTACTGTTTCCCAGCATATAACTAAATATTCTGTAAAATATAGTAAACTATCAACAAGATTAGGACAAGGTATGGTCTAAGAAAATGACATTCAACCAAACTATCTGAAAATCAGATCGAGACCTTGCGGACATCTCCATTATTGGGCAATATACATTTTTTTAAATTTTACAGTATTACTAAATTCCTAGATTTTATTAAATTTCGACAACGAAACATCTTCGATTGAAAGATCGATGCCATAAAAGTTTCAATAGTTTCAAAATTGCTAAAAAATTCAATTTTTCTTATAATCTAAATTCCAATTAAAATAATTACAAATTTAACAGAAACCCCGCAATTGGGCATACTTACGCCCATAGTTTCTTTCAAATACAAATTTTTATATTTCTAATAAAATTCTTTTTTGTTGGGGTGTAACCCACTGGTTAGTCCCATAATTAATTAAACCTATTTACTAATTTTAATTTGGTAAGTTCACTAAGTCAATTGGCCTAGTGCTTTGGAGTCTTCTTTCAACGACAGCGTCATCCATCATATGGCCAATATTTCCATGTTCCTGTAGTCTTATTCCGTGCTTTGCGGCATACATTTTTATATCATTTTTGATGTATTCCATCTGGAGGTCCCTGTGAAGCTCTACATTATCGTGTACCACGGAGCATTGACGATGCTGCGAAGAACCTTGTTTTGAAACGTATGTATCATTTGGGCGTTTGTTTGCTTGGTATATCCCCAGAGTTGTATACCGTAGGTACATATCGGTTTCAGAATTTGTCGATACACCAGCAGTTAATTGTGAATTTGAATTGTAAGCTCAGAGCCTCTACCTATGGGCCAATACATTTTTCTGAACTTTATGTGAAGTTCTTCTTTTTTCTTTTTGACATGCTCTCTCCACTTGAGCTTGGCATCGAGGGTCATGCCAAGGTATTTAGCTGTATTTGCATAAGGCACGTGTAGCGAATTAATTTATATAAGTAGATGGTAAGCCTTTTGATATGTAAAGTTAATATGCGTCGATTTTGTCTCATTAAGCTTGACTCACCAACGCTGTGTTCAGTTACAAACCGCATTGGTCATCCTCTCTTCAGCGACATTACTTCCAATTACCATAATTGCTGTATCATCTGCAAAGGTGGTTATGGTTCCTTCATTTGTGGTTGGTATGTCACTTGTATATAGTAAATACAGGATTGGTCCTAAAACACTCCCTTGCGGAACACCGGCAGAGATTTTCTTTAGCTCAGAGTATTCACTCTCGTATTTCACCCGAAAATGTCTATTGGATAGATCTTAGTTTGGCATAGAATTACCTCGGCAGATCTCTATGCAGCTTGTATTTCAGATCAGTATGTGCCAAACTTTATCGAATGCTTGCACGACGTCCAGGAATATGCTTGAGGATACTTTCTTACGTTCTAACGTTCTTTCAATTATGTTTATTATTTTATGCACCTGTTCAATTGTAGAATGCTTTTCTCTGAATCTAAATTGTTGTGAAGGAATTAGTTGTCATTCCTCAATTATTGGTTTAAGTCTCTTTAGTAATAATTTTTCAAATTGGATTGGCCTGTATGATTTTTTATCGTTAGGTGGTTTATCAGGTTTTGGTATCATGATTACCTACTTTTGCTACTTTCCGTTGATGCGGAACATTTTAATCAAAGGGCCGCATTGATTATGTGTAGTAGCTTACGAAATCCTTTGTCAGGTAGAGCTTTGATAATTTTGCAAGTACATAATTAAGTCATACCCTGGAACTTTTTTAACATTCATGTTAATTTTAACTCCTTCTTTTAATTCTTTGAGAGTTACTGACCGTACGTAAAACTCATCCAGCTTGTGAATTGACATTATATTTTCATTGTCAGTTTGTCTTGGTAGCGGTTGAAAGGTTTCCTGAAGATACTCCGCAAAGAGATCAGCCTTCTCTTTGTGACTTCTTGCTCAGGTCCCATCATTCTTTTTAAGTGGAGGCACTTTCATTTTAGGTCTTTTGAGTCCCTTCGTCCGCCTTCCACAGTGAGTAATGAGAATCCTTTTCATCAGTTAAGATCAGCTTCATTACTTCTTTAAGAAGGGATTTGAGACTGATACATAAATTGTTAAGAATTGTTTTGTTCTCGAGCCCGACGTTTTTCTCTTACCAATTCTCTAACTTCCATTGGGTAGGATATATTAAGCGTCTTCTTATTTTGTAAAATGGTAGTGCTTACCAATGCAGCATAGTGAATTATTTCTTTGAGTTGTTCCAATTCGTCTTCTAACTGTTGAGGATTTCTTATCGGTATATGGAGATTGATTTTTTCCTCCATTAATTCACGAAAGAGATCCCAGTTTGTTTTTGAATTTGTTAATCTGGGTGCACTTTCCTTTTGAATTAACTGAGATATACCTCTTGCTACATAAAAGTCGATTAGGTCCGTTATCTTAGCTTCGTCACTGGGCCAGTATGTTGGGGGAACCACCAGAGTAAAATTCACATTTTAAAATCTGCCCTCTTTGAAACAATACTTTACCTTTTGACGTCGTAAGTCTAGATTCCCAATAGGCGTTTTTTGCATTAAAGTTACCTCCAATAATAAAATCACATCCTAGTGATTTAAATAGTTTAATGTAGTCCTCCTTTTCCAAGTTATGCCGGGGAGGATAGTATATTGCGGAGACAGTAAGCTGTCTGTGTTTAATGTGAATCCTTACAGTAGTAATTTGCATTGTTTCTTCTTCGATTTTTGTTTCTACATGGTGTTTTATATTTTCTTTTATTAGTAATGCCGAACCGCTTCTTGCTCTTTCCGCTGGATGAATGGAATGATATAAGTTATAACCCCGAATTTTAACAAACGAAGATTTATCAAAATGGCTTTCGAATATTAGGAAAATGTCGATTTTCTCTGTATTTAAAAATATTTCTATTTCTGCAATATGTTGCATAAGCCCTTTCGGATTTCAGATTGATATTCTGAAAGTTGTGTACTTGCTTATCATTTTTTATCGGATTGTGTTGTGGGAGTTTAGTTTTCTTCAGTTGATCAAATATCATGTTGTTCACATTACTTTGGTCATCTAGCCACTTTGTAATAGCTTCGATGCTGTTCATAATGTTTTCCATAATTCGGTTATTTTCAGAGCCCATATATTTGGTTGAACCCAAGCCTTTCATTACCTGAGCAAATGTTCTTCTTTGCTCTGCGTTGCTTGATTATGGTTTTGGATTTTGATCCATCTGATTTGATGTTTAAATCCTTCGAATTTTGTGATTTTGCGATTGATTGCGTGTTTTACCTCTTAATTTTTGTAGTTGTTTAGCAACCTCACAACCTCGATAATTGGCCGGATATTGATTCTTACAATTTATACACCTGGCTGACACATTGTACATGCCTGGATAATATGTTTACCTGAGCATTTTACACATCTCGGATCCCGGCTGCAATAATTTAGGGTACGATTAAATCCCTGACATTTTTTGCATTGGGGTTTGCGTGTAGTAGTTCTCCTCATTGCTTCAATTTTTACCTTCATCTAAAGGATTGCTTGTATACCATAAATATTTTGAACATTCTCTTTGTTATCAAATACCAGCATTAAAAGAGGGAGCCCCTTTTACTGAAAGTTTGGTTTCCTTCCTGGTTGTCTGTTCTCTCTTTTTTAACAATATTCACACCATCTAGTATTTGAAGGCCTTTATTTTGTAAGTCTTCCATTATTTCTGTGCTTGAGCAAATTTAGTGCAAACCTCTTGCCACAACTTTTATAGGTCGATCCTGTTTAGGTAAACCACTGATACTTTTTTAGTATTCAGCTTCAGGTTCGATAGTGATCTGAGTTCAGAGTATTAATTTTCCAAACGTCATTGTTTAGCGCTGTTACCTTATACTCTCTGTCAGTAACCAATTTCTTCAGTGACTGAAATTTTGGGTAACTGGTTACACCCACAACATTTATTGGTGGTGGTGGTTTTTCTTTCGGTTGCACCAGTTTTGGTGCAATGGTCTTGATAGATTTGCTACCTTTTGGTTGATTGACCTCGGCTTGGAAAACTTTCGGTTCGTTACTTGTAGTTTCACTAACATTTAGTTGTTCCACCTCAGGTGACGATTCAGGTTTTCTTTTCTTACCCTCCTGGACGGTTTTTTCTTCTTTAGGATCCAGTCCGTCTCCCTTTCTAATTCATCCTCATCAGTGAAATAGTTAATTTTCTCTGGTTCAATACTCTCTATTTCGCTATGTTCATTAGCATCCCGATTCATTTTTAGAAGTTCATTTTCTCGCTTTATAGATACTCAATTTCTTCGCTTTGGTTGGCAAATGATTGCTCCATTTTCTGTAGCCTCCCCAAGAGATCCATATTTTCCTTTTCTAGGTTAATAGTTCTTTCACTGGATGGAGTTGCTCGCAATGTAAAATTTCCGCTGGCTTCACTTCTGTCATGCAGTATTTGGCCCTCCCCAGGATACATCGGGCCAGCCTTCGAGAAGAATGGATTGTCCAGTTGGCTACCTGGATTACCACCTGGGGTAATAAATTTCTCTGATTTATGCGTTGCATAAATTCTTGTTGCTGATCTTGGCATTATGGAACGTCTTTCATAAATGGGTTTTCGGATTTGATGACCTCTGAAGTATTGCGGTCATTGGACATCGACGAATGGGAGGCCGCTTGCTCACCCCGTTTCCCTGCGCCGTAATCAGGGAACCACCCTTCGCTAGTTTTGGTGCACAAGTGGTATTTTATTTCCCATCTACCCGCCGACAAGTCGGTTAGAGATCCCCTCTCTGCCACACGGGGATCCGCCCGATGGGAGTCTAGTAACTCCGCACGAGGTGTCCCAGAAGTGTAGGGTCAAATAATGTAGGGTGACAAGGAGGTCACTTCTAAACAAAATAGTCAAAAAAAGTTTCACCCAAATTGTTGGTGCTTCAAAAATTATTCCACTATTGTTTTTTTTCATCCAATCGCATTACCCACAAAAAAAAATTTTAATAAACCAAGAGTTCTCTTGTTAATCTTTCTTTTTTAATATACGACCCTGAGGAGTATACCTTTCCAGTAAAATTATTTTTACAAACTCTTCTATCTTCTGTCCAATAACAACAACGGTTTTGTGCAGTCTTTTTGTTTCCCAAAAATTTAGTACCATGCATACCACACATAGGAATATTCAAATTAAAATGTTTTTTATAATTTTTTTTTACAAAGTAAGTCGTGTTTATTAAAAAATGCACTTAACAAAATTTCGAGTGCTAGAATTGCTGCTTTGTCAAAAATAAAACAAAATCACGCTTGGATGTCACCGGTGAAGACAAAATATTTTGTTATTTGAAAATTGGGTCATTTTAACGGGGTTGGCCATGACTTTCGAGTCAAACGGTCGTGTTTTTTTGTTTTGTTTTTTATTTTCCTCAAAAATTAAATTTAAAAGAAGGCATAGTTACATTGAAATTGTCCTAGACCCGATTGAGTTCTTCATTTGGGGCGTGGCGGATATAGCCTGGAAGTGCACCTTATAGCAAGCATTTTCAATATTTTCGGATCAAGTCCGAGAGCGGGTGAGTATACGTTGTGTCGTTCTTTGTTCATTGAAGAAGATTCACACAATGCAAATATGTAAAATATATTCAAATTGAATTGAAGCAATGTTGTACAAAAGTTTTGGATGGATTTAGTGAAGTCGTGAACAAATGGAGTTATCGGTCATACTTCACATTGTACGAGTAAACAACAATAACAGAATCTCAATTGTGAGAACTCGCAATGTCTTGCACATAATCGCGTTGTCGCAAATTCTGATAACTCGAAACTCGTAGTGCTGACATAATCGCACCTGTGTAAGTGATATGTAATTGATTGAATGGTGTATGAGGTGGATTAGAGGTGTTTGGCTTGTCCCCGTGGAGGGTTACTATGCAGTGTCGATTTCTGCTGGTCAATCTGAAGCTGAATATTACTGCTCATAGAGTGTTTTATTCATTTAACTTTGTTTAAATACAATTTGCTTACTTTGACAGGAGTAGCCATAGTAGTGCGAAATGTCAACTTAGGTATAAATAAAGTTGTGTACGCAAATTGATTTTTTTAATAGAACTACTTGTACCAATTAATCTAATTTTTTCGGCGCTCTAACTCTGCCTCTAATGAGACTTTTCGTACCGATCATTTTGTGTTTTATTATTTATTCCATATAACAACTAACTTAATATAATGGCTAGTCCCAGAGATTAAAACTATTTATAAAAATAAATTTTTGCTACAATGGTTTAGTTTTTATATTTTTGAACTGTTGGTCAGTTCAATAAACGGTTTTACGCACAATAATTTTTATTTCTGTCGAAACATTTTAAAATTAATTAAATATTATTGTTCGGCGTTGTGAACGGAACTCGGAACAGCGGCCTGGTATGAATCTCTCTTAGATGGTGGGCTAAAAAGAAGTTCACGAATATTTTAATTAAAATGTCTTTTGAATACAGTACTTCTAGTACTTCTACTAAACCGTGGTACTAAGCCGTTGAATTATTGCACTTTTTAAAAATTTTACTTACCGACCAAACGGCTCAGTGGTTAAAGCTGTGGCGTTTGGATCGGTAGGTACCGGGTTCGAATACCGATAGGAGTGGGATGCAAAAGGGATTTTTCATCATCTGATTACGATCGGCGATGGCGATGAACACCACTATGACCCTCTGTTGAGAGAGCAGAATCCATGTGCCGACCCACCTTTCATATCAGCACTATAGGCTGGCATGAAGCAATGCAATGTGCAGGTGGTTTATTCAAAACGGGTCTATAGCCGTACGTCCTCGATGTGGCAACTACTGCGTAAAGTAGGACGGTAAAAGTTAACTGCGAAAGAGTTGGAAGTGCCTTGAGCCCCAGTAAAGATTGCATAGAATAAAACGAAAACAAAAAAAAAAATTTTACTTACAAAAATAGTTCAAATGTGAACATTTTTAAACTGATCTGACTAAACAAAACATGTCGAAGGTAATGCCTTAATTCCCTTTATCATATTATTTTGGTTTTCTGATAACGAAAAAAATCAGTCGCCTAGGTATACTAACCTACTACGTTTATTTTTAGATAAATACGGCTTGATGGCGCAACTGAAAAAAGTGGTCGAGCCGAAATAAAAAATAGTCTACAATTTTTGGAAAGTATGAAAAGAGCTTCCACCTAATTTTTATTTGAAATTTTCTATATGAATTCTACAACATTTTTTAAAGTCACATTTCTGGAAAATCAAAACATATATTTCTGAAAGGGAATTGAACGATTTTGAAATGTGTCTTGTACCATTGATCTAGTCCTTGCGGTTCAAAAGCCATGTAAATTCAAAAATTGATGGACTTTATCTAGCCCATCCTGTACATTTCACGATCGTATCAATTACTGTCCCAATAACATTTCATAAATTTCAATGCTGCGCTTTAATTAGATTTCAGTAGTTATATTGTATGTTCCCATCGAATATCCAGAAACTTCTAAGAGTTCGCTCGAGTCCCATCAACAAAAAATGTAATTTGCATTAGAGGAGAGGGGGAGGGGGGGGGGGGTTAAGGTTGATTAAGAACAAGGCCTATAGATTTATGACATATATATTTCGCATTTTGTTCAAGGATCCTGAAATTGTTAACAAAAACAAAATGTTTATTTTGGCACTGCGAGGTTCAAATTGTTAAATAATAAGAACGAACGGTTTCAAGTTGTACTTTTAGTCAGAAACCACGATAATATTTAACCTTTTAATTGAAATCATTATCGCCTCCTTGAAGTTATACCAGACTAGAGACTTTTCAGAATTTGCCCAACTTTTTTTCCATTTTTTATTTTGCAACATGTTGCACGGTACATTTACAGAAAAATTGTTAAGTTTTTCAGTGCAACATTTGAATTCACTCGTAACAACAAGTACAATGCCATTAATTTTTCAAACGCTATACTGCCGTGCTAAGAAAAAAGTCACATCTGCCTTTTGGTAGTTTTGAGTAATTTCAATTTTTCTATTTTTGTTTGCCATGTCGTTATATGAAACTTAACTAATAAATAACGTGATTTCATGGCATTTGATGAACGATATTTGAATTTTTAAAAAAGAAGGAATATAGGTATTTGTTTGAAGAATTCAAATATGCCCTTATAGCATTTTTCGACTTTTGGCGCTTATGACTTTTTTTCTTAGCACGGCAGTATAGCTTCCGAATCGAATTTCATCATAATGTTAATAAATAACCAAATTAATTCCTAATCGGCCTGAATTTGAAGCCGTACAACCTTTAACTCGCGAATTTCTAAATTCATAAAAAAAAACTCAAAAAAACTGTTAACCTCAGGCCTTAAATCAGGAAGGTACACTATTTTATACACTTGAGAATGCCGTAACAGAATGATGGCTAGAGGGGTAATTTCCCGCCTCCCCAAATTATTTTTTTTCTATATAAGCTTAAATTCTAAAATTGTTAACATTTTATAAATTATAATACAGTTTTTAACTGACATCGGGACAAATACTCAATAGCCTAGCAAACAAGTAATTTTGATATGAAAGAAACAAAATATATAGACAACAAAAAAAGTAAGCAACATTTGATCGAATTAGTTTAAAAACCTCGCGTGATTCACCACCTAGGTTTATAATCAGAGTAAATAAGAGCGAGTTTTTTTTAAACAAATGCTTTATCGATTGATATTTAAAGGACGCCTAATTTAAGAAAGAAGAGATATCAACTAGCCACCGGAGGCAAGTTGCCATTATATGTATGTTCCTGATGAATTCGAGCCCGAATCGGGCTTTTATATTAATGTCATGAAAAATTGATTTTGTTAAAATTAAAACAGGAGTAATATAATTGTTAACAAATTTTACGCTAGGATAAATGAAATCTTAGTAACATATTAACGTAGAACGACATAGAATAAATAAAGAGCACCATAATAACCAGTGTGACTAAATAAACTAGAACATTGAAATGTGGATTCTATATATGATTTTTTTTTAAGGTTTTGCAAGTAATTCCTGAAACTTAACAGTCAGCAAGTTACAAATAAGCAAAAAAATAAATACAAGTAATCTGAAATATCAAGTCACTTACACAACAATTAATTTTACGAACATAACTCTGTGCTCCCCATAAAATTAAAACCCCGCCTTGAACTCGACAATTTTTTAGTGAACATTAGAATACAAACATAAATTTTAAGAACTTAATTTAATTACGTAATGTATACATACACAAACCAAATCACCAGATAGAAAAATTACATGAAATTGGTACTGCAACATCAAGACAAAAACAAAAATATTTCCACAAATTTGAAATGAATAAAACTGTGCTGCCACAGTATACGTCTGTACAACAACAAAGCAAATGTAATTCTTCGTAATCCTTTTCTGTATTTGTTAATTATTCAACTTCTGAAGAAATTTATTCGTATATGTAGAGATATACTGGTATATCTCCTTGTATCCACCCAACCTCAAGCCTACCACTACAAAAAAAGAAAATTTACCAACTCGAAAACAGTGGTTGTAGGATAAGTTGAAAAATTATGGGGAATTTTTAAAAAAGCACACGGTTAATACATCTATTATACAAAAACAGTTCTAACTCACTGAATTTCCGCTCGCACTCATAAAAAACAAAGCCCCTTGTTCGAGTATGAGCATGAAACACAAAAGGAGGGATTTTTTTTTTAATAATTTTGTAAATTTTATTATTTTCAATTTTCCACTTGTTAATTTCATTTTTGTCGTACTATATCCAAAATGTGACAACACCAACAATAACAACAACAACGACATAATTTTATGGATACGACGAAAAGCTGAAAATTAATGAATTTTAATCATTAAAATAAAGAATTTTTTTTTTGTTCAGATTTTTATTGTTATGTCGCTTTAAAATTGTTTAATATTAAATTACAAGAATATTATATAATAAATAATGCTTTTTATCTATAAAACCAGAATCTTAAATACTTTATTTTAAGAAAATAAAAGTGGCGGATGGTTGCCGAAATTTTACAACGTGTATTGCTTTTAATGGCGAAGTTTAAAAATTGTATTATGCGCATATGTTTGATTTCAATTAAATGTTGGCATTATTAAGTCACTCCCAAAAGGTTTAGTTTACACCCGACATGATAAAATTGTAGTGTCAACGTACCGGATCAATATCCGAGTTAATTAAAGGGAATTTTTTGTTTGAGAATATTTCAAAATAGAAAATTTGGCCCAAGTGGGTGTGACCGCGTCATGTCAAATATCTTTTGATAAGTAAAAATCATTCTTCAGTTCGAGACGCTTTTATCTCCATGCAACCTAGCACTTAAAATCCCTGTTATATACTGGCCCAATTTTTTGAAAGTTCAGCCACTGCAATTCAACACGTATCCCGAGCACTGTTTTCTGTTTGTTCGATGTCGGTTTATGCCACATTGATCACAAGCCATTACTGATGCTGTTCGGAACAGCGATAGGCATACTAGTAAACAATAGTTTATGGAAAATCACCTTCAAAGACGGATAAAAACGGTCCTTATATATAGTTTAAATATTGAGTACGATGATATGCATTATTACATCAATAATCAGCGCCTATCTATCAAGTTCAATGTGGTAAGCAATGACACAATAACAGTCAAAGCTCTTCAAGTATAGTGATGCACATTATAGCCAAAAGTCATATCACCGATTCAGATCGATTAATCACAATTTTATGTGCTACGCTCCAAAGTCCGCGTACAACTATGCGATTCCTTATGGATTAACTCAAAATTGGTTTCCGCCAGAGTGTTCGTATAGTATTTTATTCACATAACTGAAATCAAGAGATTTGGAAAAATCTTTGCGATTTTGTTTAGAGTTAGTAGCCACAGTTTTTACAACTGCAATAAGATAACCGATGTTTAGATCGCTATGAATATCAGAAAAAAGTTTGAATACCTTAATTCTGAAGAAGTCATATTATTTTTTCACATGGTACAAAGAAATCTTTACAACGAATACGGGTAAAATTTACAATGGTAATTGGTTCATTTTTAGAAGAAATTTTGAAAACTTTTTACTTTGCATAACTAATCCATAGAAGAAAAAAATTAACATAATTCTCCTAAATGTTGACTTCCAAAAGCTTTCTATAATAATGCAATTCAAAATTTCATTGAAACTTATCAATAAATTTGAAATACAAATGCCTGATAATGATTCTGATTGTATTACTTGAAAACAATTTTTAATCTGCGCAATCTTTTTCGTTCCAATTTTGTTCCTATCATCCTCACGTCTAAACAAACTTTACGATAACTTTTTTATGATTTTTCAGTTGAATACTATAAAATATTTCATTTTTTTGCATATCTTTATAATCTACATACATAGATATCATGTTTCATCTCTTGTGTATATAATAGCATTTTCTACATATTTTCACACACAACAACACTCCAGGAAACTGTTAACAACTTTGGGTCAGCTTTTTTAAGAATTTTTATTTTGTGATCCGCACAAAATAATAAAAAATAAAATTTTTGCCTAAATAAGATTTCTTACAATATAAAATCTTTTTTTATTACATCTTACATTCATGTCCATACGAACTATATATATATAAGAATGTTACTCGCACTCTCTTCCAAATATATACGGGTGTCTATTTTCAGAAACGATAAATACGAAAATCTTGTGATGTTCGACCCAATTACATTCCACTTGACTAAAAATAACAATTTGAACACAATTTAGCAACATAACAAAATCAAAATCAGCTCCATAGCCTTAAAAATTTGAACAAGAAGGGATAGCCTTTTAGGACTTTACTCGTATATACAAACATATATCTGGGAGAACGAACAAATCAATTTGTTTTCCTTTCTTTTTTTCCAATCGTATTGATTTGATTTTGATTTACTAAAAATACATCTTGATTTAATTTAATCATATAACCAGAAGAACGTTATTCAAGTACGAAAGGTGGCAGAGGCAAGAAATAGTCCAGAAGAAATTCAATTAATTCAATAATCTTTCAATCAAATGGTTTATATAAGAAAACTCGACGACTTGTTGTATTGAGAATATATTTTGTTTGGTGTGTGCGGATGAGAGGCGCGCGGGTACGGATAAACAGAAATTGCGAATGATGAAATGTTACTCGTTTGTTTACTCATAAAAACGGTATTATGTATGTTTGTGGGATAAAATAATGATTTATAAATGTAAAGATACAAGGATTTTATGTCTACCCATAAAATGGCGTAAAATTGTTTTATGCGTTTTACATGATTTTACCTTACTTAAACATCTGGTACGGACTTTGACGATAATCCATTATTTTATGATCTGGGGCAAAATCATATTTCAGTTACCTGCAAGTAGAAAATGAAAATGATTAATTAATATTTTTTTAAACGCTTGGGACTGCTCTGAATAGTTGAGCAACGGCAAAATAATATTGGATGGACCCTACCAAAAGGTGATGCTATTTTCGTATTTCGATTCAATAAACAAATCGTTCATTTAATTATGGCCCATAGAGTATGAGTAAGTAGGTCGTGACACAAAATCATGCTTTTTTGGTAAACAACATTTGTGGTTATTTATTTCATAAAATTCATCTAGAAATCTTTGTACAGAACCCCATTTCCAATACACATTCTGGAATTCGTTAATTGGCTAAATTTCAGGATTTAATTTAAAAATATTTTTAGAATCTCATTCATTACCATATTACACTATCCTAATTGGATCTATTTTCCAGAACTTTGTCTACGATTTAAATATCCTCTATCCATCCTAAAAGCATTGCCACAAGCAATGTTGTGATGTCAATTGTTTCACCTGTAGTATCAAAATTATTAGGTAATCAATTTTTCGAGTCTACAAAAACTATCGTATTCTTCAAAAGTTTTGTTAAAATTGGCCCAATTTCAAAAAGTTTCATTTTATAATTTAATTGAAGGACTTCAGGTTGACGGACACAAACACAAAATTGGACTTTATGAATGAAATTACCTATATCAATTTTGGCAAAACTTTTGAAGAATATGATAGCTTTTGTGGATTCGAACTATTTTTTAATAATTTTGATTACACCTTACCTTTCGATTTCACGATTTGGAATGTCGGACCACAATCCTTGTATGTAACAATGCTTTAAATGGCTGTATTTGTGTATAATATCATTAAACTCGGTTAAGAAATAGCCCCATCCAAAAAATCATTTTAGAATTCCTTTTCCACCGCTGCTTGCCATGACGTAAGCATCGACCGATCACATTCTCTTCCCATTTCTCTATTCCGGCACTTGCGTCGGCTTGAATAGTGTCTTACAAGATAAGATCATTTCAATCAAGCGATCGCCATCACGATTCGATTGACCAAACATCTGGCCCCGAACATACCAACAGACCGAAACCAACCATGTGTTGCAGGGAGAGGCAAATCACTTGCGGCGGAGTCCTGTAGCGGCACCACTACAATTCATCTGGTGCCAACACGAGTTCACCGCAAATTCATCTGGTGCCAACACGAGTTCACCACAATTCACCAACTGTACCAGCACGTTGTGCATTATGTCACATGACATAGAACGACCAACCGCTGACCGGCTTGTCCAAAATCAACGAAACAAAATCGACACACAATACAAAGCAAATAAATTTAAATTGGTAATGCAGTCTGCTCTCGATCTGGATTTCATTAAACTCAATGCTAAACTCAAAACATTTCGAACAAAACTTGACATCTGGAGTAGTTCGACAAATTTTCGGAATATGCGCTAAATTACTCTCATCTCGATAATCTCAAATATCTAAAGCCTCGAATAATCTTAGAATTGCCTTTAAACCTGTAATATCAAGCAAATCTATGCTCAATGCAAATAATCTTCAATAAACCCGAAAATAATCGGGAAATATCGAATAATCTCATGAAAACACAAGCCATGCAACTCAAAAACAGTTCTCGGACATTTCGAATAATGTGTAATAGCATGAAAGCAACATATTATCATGTGTGTTCCCTCTTGACCTTTACGCCATTTGTAAAATTGTTCAGAAATCTAATTTTAAACTTTTAGCAAAAATACGATTACCTTCTCAAGATAATTTTAAATTGATCTTTATTTTTTATAAAAAGCCTTGTTATTATTTTTCATGTCCAGCGATAAAAATTTCACTAGCCCTACAATTGAAGCAAGGAAAATTTTTTCAAACAAGTTATGTTAAACTTTTATGTACAATTAAAATGTTTGTTTTATGTGCCTACATTTAAACATGAAATCAAACGATTTTGATAAAAATTTATAGATGCAAGGTAATGTTTGTTAGCATCGCAATCTTAAATAAAGTTTATTTAAATAAAGTTATGTGGGTACATAAAAATGTGGGCACAAAAAAATTATTTTTAATTTGTCCATTTCTTTGCATATAGGACACAAATGAACTCATAAGGAAAATTACGTAAATGGCATATAATTGTGTCCTACTTGGAAGAATTTAACACATAGAATAAAATAGAATTAAAACGCCCAAAAAACAACAATGTTTTGTGGTGTATAGGAAATGGAAACAAATATTTTGGAAACTGTAAGAGATACGCCAATTTTGGTCAAAAATTCTGAGAGAGCAGAACCAAAAACATCAGAATCAATGGTTAACTCATTTATGAGGAAAAATGATCTATAAGACTAGGGAGAACTCAAATGATGATATGATAATCCGAGAAATCTCGAAAATCTGAAAGCCAAGCAATCCAACTTTAAGTAAATCTTGAAAATTAAAGTCGCGAGTTATCTCAATTTCTCAGAAAATATAGAAAAATTCCGAAAATATTGAATTACCTTGAAATCGAGAATGGGGATAATTCTTCAGATCAAACACTCGTTAATTGCACAGCAATAATGGCATAATAAGTAGAATCCACTTTGTAGTTCAAAGAAGGGGGTTTTAATAAATTCTAAAAAAAATCAAACGCCCCGAGAAATAAATGTTTGATGAAAATGTGAAATATGTTTGCATGTATTGTTTTACAGCTCAGATGATGATGAGTTTTTAAGTCCGGCACATTTCCTCTTAGGAAGGGCATATATCACTGTAGAGATTTGTAAGTGTCCTCAACCAGTTGACGATTTATTGTTGTGGGCCGGAATCGTTTCCCGACTGTTTGCCAATTTTAACCACATAAATGAATATTTTCTCAAATGTCATTTAGTTTCGATTATTTGCATTTGAATACGGTAGATGGGTAAGGATTTCCATAATTAGACGGTTGAAAATTTGGTTGATTATAACAAATAGAAGTATTTCGTGGTATGTAATTTTCAAATTGATTGAAACAAATTATTGTTATTTCTAAAACTACTCAAAAATTTCGAAAATTACACCGACCATTTCCTAAATTCGAATTTTCACAATTTCTGGAGCAGAGTAATGATCAATTAATTTACTTATTTTACTTTGGTTTTAATCTCTTGGATGAATACTTGTACTGGAAATTCTCAAGCCTCTGATTTTATGTCTGCCTTTCATAAATATTTTCTAATTTTATAGCAAAATCAACTAAATCATTCTTTGGTGATTTTACAAAATCAATCCACTATAAGTTTTTTAAATGCCTCAAACGTGACGGGAGAAGTTTCTGTACTCACTTTTGAGTTTCACACTTTCTTAATATTTTCTGTTTTCAGAAACTTTTAACTGACTTTGGTAATGTTCACACTTATCGATAAAATCTTCTACATTTTTGGTATTACCATCAAAATCGGGAATATAATGTCATTAGCCAATTTTCAATCAAAGCAATCAGTTATTTCGAATTGGGCTGAATATTATAATGCTGTTGAAAGTTTCTTCTAAAATATGTCAAAAATTATTGTGTCGCTAGTTTCGTCCAAGG
This sequence comes from Tipula helvola, assembly GCA_963556165.1. Lineage (NCBI taxonomy): Eukaryota > Metazoa > Arthropoda > Insecta > Diptera > Tipulidae > Tipula > Tipula helvola. The sequence goes on from OY744483.1 coordinate 7,367,101, forward strand.
AAAATGCCAATATGTTATAAAATCAGAACCGTAATCAAAATTGGATGGTTCAACGCATTTTTTGCATTTACATTCTAACAAAGCTTTCTGATGATTACAACTTTAATCTATTTGCGTTCAGCAAGTTTTTGAATGTATTTATCTACACTTGACATATATAAATCAACCATTAAGATGTTTATATTTCGATTATTCAGAAGAATGAGTATTTTCAATCTTATACTTATGTGTGTGTGCCTCAGGCCAATGTTTTTTTTTGGCTAAATTATTGACTTTTCATTTAAGAGCAACATTAACCTTAACCGTTCACCAAATTAACGGAAAGTGTCCTAACGTGGTTATTTTTCAATTTAGTTGTCGTACATAGAAAGAGTGATTGGATTACGCATAATGTAAAATTTTAATTTGCGGCTTGAGCGTTCTGTGAAATACTGTATTATAAAAATATTTTGCTTGCTAGTCATTCAAGGCAGGGGTTCTTTTTTAAATTTTTTAGAATATTCTACTGTATTCTGTCTTCATCTGGTCAAATGCATTAAAACTGAAAAAAATCCATTAATCGTGCGTGAGCTTGACGAAATGTTATTTTAATCGGTAGAAATCAATCATTAAATAAGATGAGGACCGAAATACAATCTTTGAAAATGTTTCATGACACCCATGACATGTCCAGCCCAAGACATTTTTCTTATCGAAGGAATATTTGACAATTAGTAAAATTAAATTAAAACCAGTTTCAACAATTATATTCCCAAGCAGGCTAGCGCCGACGGATCAACTTCTGGTTATCTCGAATAATGATGACTATTCCAACAATAAGCTCAGTTACTGGCAACAATTGTGATAAGGATAATTTAGAAAGTTGCTCTCTCTTTCTCCTATATTTACAATATATAAAAAATATTTTAGTTTAATTAAAATTTCAAATGGATAAAAATGTCAAGTGGATTTATTTTTTGTTGAAATTTTAAAATTTTACTGTTACAAGTGATATTTTTCCATCAAAGAATCCATCCATAAGAGGCCAACATCAAAGTGTCACAATTTTTGGTAATAAGCTTTTGAATTAGCGACTCGCTAAGATTCTGCCCGATTAATTGGAGCAGAAAAAAAAGGCGAAACGCATGAAACCATGGAGATCAACTCTTCATGAAATAGTGGGACCCGATAATCAATATGATGAGCTCGGAAATTATGTTAAAAGGAACATTTTGAAAATATTTATGAGAGTTCCCTGTCTGATAAATAATTTCAAACTAGCTAGGCAGAGGTAGGAACTAATCTTAGCATGCATCCATTGCAATGAAAATTTGGTGTAAATTAGGAATTCATTTTAAATGTGACTAGGTAGTATTACGAATGATCTAATTCTTAAATTTTGCGACCTGCAAATAGAAATTTTGACAGTCCAATTTTTGGTCGTGCCAAATAATTTATAAATAATTGCCTCAAATAATCATAACATGCAAGAGCTTTCTCTAAGAAGAGGAACCTCCGTCGGCGGCAGTGACCCTACAGTGGCCAAAGGGCGGCTTCGGTCCTTTAATTTCATGAACTTGTTTCACAAACTATATAGCCCCAATCCGAGAGATTTTTAGTTTTCGAGCACCACAATAAAAAATTAAAAACTGATTAAAACTGAGTATATCCTATTGAGTAGCAAGTCAAAACCATATTTCGGCAACTTGCAACATACCGATCAACGTGAAACTACCACAATAATTAGCCCCTTGTATGCCCATTTCAAAACTATATAGCCCCAATCCGAGAGATTTTTAGTTTTCGAGCACCACAATCAAAAATGATAATATTGTGATTTATTTTCAATACTGTTAATTATGAATTTTATGTTTTAAACCAATTTGTATTTTATAAGTACATAACTGAAATAATTTATATTGGATTTTCTTTGTTTTCATTGGTCTGATTTTAATGAAAATATATTTATTTTATTTAAATATAATAAAATCCTGGGCTGGGATAACTTCACATATGAATATATGTTGCATAATTTTATTAGTATTGCCTGATTAAATTTTTTTTATTTTCTGAGATAAAATCCTGGGCTAACTTCACATGCCTGATGTATTAGTATAATTCGCTAATACATCCTGTTCCCAGCATATTCTGTTAACACATAGACTGCAAAATTGTGATACAATCAGTTCAGTCGTCATGGTCTGATGAGAGGATTGATTTTTTCATAATGCTTGGCTCATCAGTTCGAGTAAGACATCTAAAACCTCAATGTCCCCGTTAGCCGCATAGAGCCTAACCTGAAAATTGAGTATTTACTGCAGAGATTGATGGTAAATTTATCCACTTTTTAATGTCGTAAATTAAAACTTAAGCAATAAAATATTTTTTGGAAATAAGCAAGGCAACTTAGAAGATATATTTATTCACTTTATTCACTCGCTTTTTTAAACTTCAAAGATAAAAAATTGTGCGAATAATCGTGAATCTACACTTAGCATGACAAACCCTCTTTTTTGTATAAATAAAATATTAGCATTTTCGTTTAAACATTAACATTTCAAAAACAGAAAAACTGCGTCAATGAAATAAAAACAATTCAACACCAAGAGTTTAAAATTTTTGTTGCTTCTGTATAACTGTATTCCCCCAAAGCACTTAAATAATATGAATATTAAATTTAACATCATTTGCTAAGGTTTCATCTGCTTCAAAGCTTCTCGCAAGTCTGTTAATTTCCCCTGAAACCAGCATGAAAAATACAAACGCAGAGAGCAAAAAATAATTTCGAATTAGACAATGAAAACCGAAAGCGAAATAAAAAATTTCCTTGAAGCTTCAAATTGATTGACAATTACATTTCCTTAATCAAGTGGAAAATCAATTATCAAGGCAGTACAAAATAGAAAATAAAAAAAAATAAAATATTTTTTTGTAATTATAACGAACATAATATAAAATAAGAAGATTTTTTTTGTTCGTCTAAGAAGAAGACAAACAATTTAATTAATTCTCATGAACAATTAAAAGCTCTTGCAGCATCCTTCTTGTTTTGGTTTATATTTTAGATAATCTATTGTTCAGCAGATTTATCCCTTTTATATATTGTATTATTAATAACAAATTATTGTTGATTTTATTAATTAAAACCAATATTATTAATTTTAAGCTTTTATTTTTCATTATTAATTCCAAAGAATAAACACAAAGTTTTTTAAACTTTATTATTTAATACACAATTTATTAGAAAAGTTTTTTTTATGGTAAAATTAATTTGGAAATTACTTTTTTATTAGGTAAAGGTACTTTTGGAGGTGGATTTTTGTTATTTTTATGTGCGGCTTTTTTCGCATAGTGCGTACATGTATTATTAAAATATTAGTATACTTGGCTAAAATTTATTACGTTTATACGTCGCAAAACATTATTTTATTTCAGAGCTTTTTCTACCTTAAAAAAGTTAATTTAAAATTCTGTCATAAACATATCACATGAAAATCCATTAATGAAAATTTCAAATTAAATGACTTCAAATTAATTAGTTTTTTACACATGAATATTAATCACATTTTGTTCATGGAACATACATACTCACAAACGAACAACTTTTGTATTGCCTGTTCATCTTAAAGTATGCACATTGATCAATAATCACAAATTCAAATTATATACGTCTATGTGAAAATTGATGTAAAATTCATCCAGAATGGCTTAAAATTGTTATGTTGTGTATAGAGACATGAAAAGGGTTTAAAGTTGAATCCATAAATTTAAAGTATTGAAGTGTGAACACATTTTTTCCCCAATTTGTCACACTTGTCGAATGTTTTTTTTTGCCATTTTAAAAATATTATTCCGTTATCGAAAAAATTGTCTATGGTTTTTTACAAACAATTACTTACTGCTCGTACACAATGTCATAATAATATTCTATAGCATCATAATAAAAAATTTAATTGAGTGAGTCGAAAATTGGATACGACATAATAAAAAATAAAAAAATTAAATCATTATAGGAAATAATTTTCCAAGAAGCTTGTTTTACGTCCTATTTATTATTTGTTTCGCATTAAATGGACTTGGAAAATGAGATAACATAATATGTACATAAATATTTTCATACTCATCGAGCACAAAAAAAATTGATAAACGCTTTTCGCTGCAACCGCACATTGACATCACACGAAATGATGAAAAATCGCACCCTCACAACAAACAAGATGCCTGCGCAGCATTACATTTTATATTCTTAATTACTTTTACTTTTTAAATACAAATTAATTTACGAAAATTATGTATGGTTTTTAGATATATTTCGTAAATTTTGGGAATCATCTTAATATTCGACAATAAAAGAGCTACCTTCTCGTCTGTTATATCAATTAAAATAGGATTACCTTTTTTATTTATATAACATTACAGTTTTGTGTACTTGTTGCCGTTTTGCAAAGAAGGATGTAGAAAAACGGAAAAGTAGCAACGTCAGGTATTTTTGTTTTTAATTAGAGGATGTTGAGGATTATCCCAGTGAAAATTATCTAAGCAATGTGATTGGTGTGTTGAAAGAATCTTTAGTCGTTAAGCCGTTTTGTATCTAAGATTTCCGGATTTGTTATTTTGAAGAAAATAAAAATAATCATTACTTGGTATACAAGGAAAAAATTCCAAATACTTGGAATTTGGAAAGCACCACAAAACAGAATAAATTTTACTGGTACCGAATGCTAAGAGTTTTATTAAGAAAATCCAATTTAGTCTTGACTGTGTTAAGAAGATAGAAAACATTTTACTAGCAAACATTATCACCAATAACATCATTACCTTCAAAAGTTTTGTGTTATTACTGCTTCATTATTTATTTAAAATATACAATAATGGTAAGTGGTAATAAAATGATTGTGCACATCTATAAATAATGAAGGATTAATGACGCAAGCGTTTTGGAGGTAATAATGAATGAATAATATATAAGATTGCGATAAACGACAGACGAATTTTGAAGTTTTGTGTACGCCCTTTTGTTTGGTGACGTCAAATTCCTACAGTGAAAACAAATAAATCCTATTGAACTAAACAACTATGTCTTATGAGGGAACTAGTACTGAGTCAGTAACAAAATAAGTAAGAACGCAATATATAGAAAGTGTATGTTACTGACTAGCGAATCTTTAAGGACTTTTCGTTCAGTTCATCTGTCACATAACAGAACGAGCATTAACGCGCAATCGATGAATATGTCAGAATAAATCAAAATTTGCACAGTACAGTTTTCCTAAAAATAACAAATATTGCTATTCATATTCACATTACAATTTTAATACTGAATTGTCAGTCGTTACGGATTCGGTGGCCGATATGTCAAATATTCTGTAAGGAAATAATTTCGTCAAATTCTTCTGACTGCTGGTTACCCCTTTAGGCTTATTTAAATAATTGTTATGACTTACTAAGTTTTATTTGAGTAAATAAATAAAATTTGAATTGACACTAGGTAACCTGCCATCTATCAGAATTATGGTGCAAGTCTACATAAGACACAATTTTTCTCGCTGTCAAATCTTATTTAAAATTAAAGAATAAAATAATATTTTCTTCAAACTTGTTGACAATTGCACTGAAAAGTTAGCTGTCATATTTTTTCTTATAAAACACTTTCGAAAATATAATCAGAGATGGCACTGAAATCACTTTACCTAGTGTCAATTGACGATTGTAAAAGTAGAGAAAGCGTTTCTCACGTAAGAAAATTTAGCAATCCATTAATTAAAAATTGTTTTTATAATCCAAAATTGGAATTGCTTACAATTAGTAGCAATCTGGTAAGAAAAAATTATGTTTACAGTTCAAAAATGGAATTGTTTACAATCATTTTGAACGTCAAATTATCAGCTAGCTCAGTATAAAAGTTGTCCACTAGATGGAATCCGCGATGCTCCAATCGTCAATAGAGAAAACAATTTAATTTAATTTTATGTGATAGAGTTAATCTAGTAGATTTTACTTCAAACAATCTTATTAGAAAAAAAAAAGAAAAAAGAAAAATAACGAATTGACACTTGGTAAAGTGATTTCAGTGCCATCTCTGATTATATTTTGGAAAAGGTTTTATAAGACAAAATTTGACAGCTAATTCTTCAGTGCAATTGTCATTAATTTTGAAAAAATATTCTTTTATTCTTTATTTTTAAATAAGATTTGATAGCGATAAAAAATTGTATCTTACATTAGACTTTCACCGTAATTCTGAAAGGTAGCAGGTTATCTAGTGTCAATTGGAAAACCACTAAATATTCCTAATATACCTTTGTCACACTTTTTTCTAGTACATAGTTATTTCACAATGTGTGTATCGTCGTCCTCACTGCGAATTAACGCAGATGCAAAAATTCAGAAAGAGTTTCTCACAAGGAACCATTTGGTATCAGGGATATGATTTTGAAAAAATGCCAGATACGTTAATTCACAGTTAGGACAACGGTATACTATTTTCATTTAACTTTTCTTTTAGGTTATACATCAAAATATTCGTAATTTACGAGAAAATTTTGATAAACTTATAATGAATTTGAATTCATTTGATCAAGTCTCTTCTATAATTTTTTTGTCGGAAACATGGATTTATGATTCAGAATTAAAATTTTACAATATTCCTAATTTTATTAGTGTTGTAATAATAATTATAGAGCTGGTGGTATTTGTGCATTTTACGATTCTAGTTTGGACTGCGTTTATGAATCAGTGTCGTTGAATACAGCTGATATAATTAAATTATCGGTAAAAATCAATAATGTGAAATATGTTTTTGTTTGTGTTTATAGGTTGCAATTTATTCCAGTTTCTTCTTTTGTGTCGGATTTTACTGATTTTATTGCTGGCATCAAAAATCAGCACGCTATTATTTTAGGTGATATGAATATTGATATTTTCAATTTCCCACCGCTTAGTGATGACTACATATTTATGTTGTCGTCCTTTGAGTTTCAGTCGTTAATTAATTCACCAACTAGGATTACCAGTAATGCTGCCACATGTATTGATCATTGTTTTACTCGAATTAGTAATGTTAATAATTTGAAAGCCTCTCTGCTTAATCTTTGCATTTCTGACGATTATTTACTTCAAATTGATATCACCGTTCGTTCTTAACTTTCTAAGAGTAAAATTGTGATTTATAGTAAATTTAATAAAAATAAATTCATTTCAGATATTGCTTCCTATGATTTCTCTCACATACATGCGCTTAATAATCCGGCTTTAATTTTAGCAGAAACTAGTGCAATTTTCAAACGTATAGCTGAATCCTGTGTTAGCAAGATTACTAAACGCAGTTCGAAAATTAAACTTAAGCCCTGGATTTCAGAAAATTTACTGAGTTTAATGAAAAAAAAGAAAACTATTGAAACAGAGCATAAAAATCTTCCGGATAATCAGAAACTCCATAAATATTTTGTTAAACTCTGTAAAAAGGTTGAAGATAGTATTATTTCTGAGAAACATAATTATTATAGTAATAAATTTAGTAGTTGCGAATGTGACAGTAAAAGGACCTGGTCTTTCGTAAATGATATTTTAGGAAATAGTTCTATAGTCATAGTATTGATAAAATTTTATCTAACGATTCTGTCCTATTGTCTGATTCGGTAGCTATTGCTAATGAATTTGGTAAATATTTTTCTTGAATTATATATAATTTGAGAAGGTCTTTTAACTTTTCGTCCAACCATAATTATTTCTGTTCTAATGAGGTCATGGAAAGTTTTTTTTATAAATCCTGTGGTGGATACCGAAGTTATTAACATAATAAGTAATCTAAAATGCAGTAATAGCTTTGATGTTTTAGGATTTAACTCCAATATGATAAAACATATACTGTTCACATGATAACTCCAATTTTAGTCAATTTCATTAATCAGTGTTTTATGATTGGAAAAGTATCCCTGATTCTTTAAAAATAGCAATTACATTTCCTTTATTTAAAAAAGGGAAAAAGGTTATCATGTATAATTATAGGCCAATTGCTATTCAACCTACGATTTTGAAAATTATGGAAAAAGCAATGAAATCACGGATGGGGACATTCCTAAATAAACATAATATTCTTAGCAGCCAACAACATGGATTTACCATCGGGAAAAGTACTGAAACATCATTTTCTGAATTTTTAAATGGTCTTCCTCTTCACAGTAATTTGAATGAAAAAAGGTATGTGGCTGCCGTATTTATTGATATTAAGAGAGCATTCGATATGTTAGATTGCAAACTATTATTGATTAAACTCGAATCACTTGTGTTCAGGGGTGTATCGCTGAAATGGCTTGAATCCTATCTTAGTAATAGATATTTTATGGTTAAAATAGGAAATTCTTACAGTGACCCGATTAGTATTAAGTTCGGGGTTCCACAGGGTTCAGTGCTTGATCCTAAACTATTTTTAATCTATATTAATTCCTTGTTTTCTATCAATTTAAATGGTAGATTAACACCATTTGCCGATTTGAGTTCATCTACAGTAACAAATTTGATTAATTCGGATATGAAAGTTCTTTGCTCTTGGTTTGACGTTCACTCATTGTTATTCAGTGAGAAAACTAAGGTAATGTTTTTTAAAATTCTGGGGAACCTTATCGAAGTTATATCCCTGAAATATTTTATCATAAACAAGATTGTGATTTAATTAATTATACCAGGTATTACCTTAAGATTGAATATGTGATGTCATTTAAGTATCTAGGCTTGAATCTTGATACCAATTTAAATTGAAAAATTCACAGGCATAAGTTAAAGGAACAGCTCAATTCTACTAAGCGAGCTATTTATTTATTAAGAAAATTTTGTTCGTTTCAAGTTTTGCTTAATTTTTATTATTCGTGTGCTGAATCTCGCCTGAGTTATGGTTTACCTTGCTGGGGAGGGATTTATATGAATACCATGGAGCCACTTTACATTTTATTAAAACATATTTTGTTATTATTTGTTAACTTATCGGCTTTTGCTTGCAATAATTATAATATTCTGGGATATAGCTGGCTTTTTCATAAACCATTTTTTCAAAGCTAATTTGAAACTAATTTCTCATTTTAGCAGAAAATATCAATTCAATCAAGTCAAATTTGCGTACTAAATTAATTCAACTTCACAAAGCTCTTTTTCAGAATCTGAAGGTTTGTTCGTAAAACTTATAAAAAGATAATTTCGAACTTTTTACAACTTATAAAAACACCAAGGTACTCTGATTGGGGCACCAGATAAACTCAAACATGACAAAGATTATCTGATTTCAACCAAAAAACTTTTATCAGCTATGGCTAAATATTTATTCAGACCCCCCCCCCCCCCCCCCCCCCCCTCGGCATCTTTCGTGGCTGGCAACGTTAAATACTGACTGACAGCAGAAATTGTCTTTCAGTTTTATTTTGACATTCTCCTTCTCGCCTAGGTAATATCTAGGTAGAAATAGGGTGACCAGATGTCATGGTTTCTTTGGACATTTTGTAGGTTTTCAAACTCCGGAAATAATCTTACATTTTCCTGGACTTTAGGTAATATTCTGGACGTGATTTAATATTTGTAAGGTTAGAAACTATTTATATAGCATTGGCGGAAATAAAATTTCACTAAAATACATCGAAAAATTTGTTTGTTTCATTCGGTACTAGAGACTAACAAAATTGTCTGGGTTGGCTGTGTATGCAAAACTAAAATTGGTAAATGTAATTTTTGATTTATAGTATCGATCTTAATACCATTAGTGCGAGTAGTGTTTCAAAATATTTCTTGCCGTTGGGCCATGTTTTATTTTAAAAATTCTGATGTCAGCCCTACCTTATCGCAGAAAATTTTTTCAGGCCAAGAAATAATAGGTTTCATAAAAACAACTATTTACAGAATTTACAAAATATTGCAGATAACAAATTTCACTAAAATCCATCAACAAATGTAATGAGTTTATTCCATCCATTAGATGCTGCAGGCTGAGAAGATAGTCTGAATTAGCTACGTATATACAAATAAATTTGGTGAATATCATTTTTGATTTAAAGTTGTAACTCAAAAATATCCTGAATCTGAGCCATGGTTTAATTAAAAAATCTGATCCCAGATGATATGGCCGAAGGAATTTTCGAGAGCCGGAATTAATAAATTTTATATTAGAAACTACTTAAAGAATCGACTTAACATTTCAAATTTCAGATAAAAATTCTATTAAAATCCATCCACAAACGTGCCATTTGAAGCTGAAGACGTAGTATACTGCCTGGATTGATTGTCTATGTAAAAAAGGAAATTGCATCAACCAAAATATCATAAATGGTGTTCCGCAATATTTGTATAAATTGGCTCTTATTTTATTTAACATATCCTACCCCAAACAAGGTCACACAAAAAGTTTTCAGAGCGTCCATAATTCGGCTTTATATTAGGAACTACTGATAGAACCGGCTTAATAACTCAGATATAAAATTTCACTAAAAACCAGTGACAAACGTGCTCCATTTGAGGAGGATACTGGAGTGGTTATGAAAGTAAAAAACAAATTTATTGTTTGGCAAATACAATATAATTTCCCCAATTTTTTCTAAAAATCACAGGGTCATTGTAATGTCTTGTTATATTTGTTGAATTCTGGCCATGTTTTGTATTTATTGATGTTTGTTGATTATTTATGCTGGTTCAAAAGGAACTGAAACATGAGGCATGGTCTGAAATATAGGCCATGATGGAGTTTGCCATGATTTAAAAGTCATTATAGCCGCAAAACATGCTTATGTCGCACGTACAGAGGATGTAAGAGAATTTTACAAGCACCGCCCCAACATGCTAAACCATACAGGAGGATAGAATCAACTAGGCAAAGTAAACCAATTTCAGTAGATATAACGGATAGTATAATCGTAAAACGTACATTTTCCTGGAAACCAAAAGAATTCTCGACTTCAGGCCTTCAATTTGCACCCTCCAGTTTAGTTTATTATCGACCATAACTCCCAAATACCTAATTTTATTAACCGAACTTATGGTGAAGCAACCATTAGAGGACAAATTGGACTCTTATTACAGCCAAATGTATGATAGATAATCGGTATTTGGGATCTCTGGCTTTCCCTAAAATGCATAACTTTAGTCTTGTCGCTCAAAATCAAATTATGGGCTCCCAACCAAATCGTTAACATACCCAAGTCATGGACAATATCAGTTAGGCTCGCATGATGGTTGATGCCAGCGTAAACAAATGATAGATCATCCGCATACGCAGTGAGTGTACCACAAAAATGCTGGTTGAAGATTCCATTTATGTAAACAAGAAAGAGTAACGGCCTCAACACCGAACCTTGAGGAACTCCAACCCTAATATAACACCATTGACAGACTATGGTTTAATAAATCGGATTTAGTGAATTTTTCGAGTTTAGCCGTAGTGTGTCAACCCTAGTTTTTGCTAATCGCGTTTTATTGCATAGAGTACCTGAACCAGTTAAGCTAAATCGGATTTATTAAATCGCAGTCTGGCAACCCTATAACGCTCCTTACCCAAAAGATTATTGATGCGTACGGTCACTTAGATAATCACAAAGCCACTTGTGTATCATTCCACGAAAATGCAACGATAAAGTTTTAATCGGAGAATTGAATGATCAACTCTATCAAAGGCTTTGGTTAGGTCGACAAACATTGCTGGAGCCTTAAGTCCTCGATCAATGATGTCACTTATCTGTTCCAGAAATTTTAAAATCGCTTGTTCAGTATTTTTATTGGTACGAAATCCAAATTCATTTTTATCCAAGAAATCAACAATCCTGTTCTTCATAGCCTTTTCAAATATTTTAGAGAAGATGGAAAGAAGTGATATTGGCCGGTAGTAATTTACACAAGTTTTATCATTTTTCTTAAATATGGGGACAACAACAGCTCTATCCAGGAAAAACTCCTGTTTCTACACTTAAGTTAATGACAAAAGACAAGACATCCACAAGGAACCAAGCCATTTTTTTAACAACACTATTTGGAATTCCATCTATCCCAGGAGACGATCTATTTTTTAGCGAGTTAATAATATTATACAGGTTAACCGGGCGATTCCACTAGCACAATTCCACTAGACACAATTCCACTGGACGCAATTCCACTGGGACAATTCCACTGGACACAATTCGACTGGAGAACCATTTAACTTGCACAATTTAACTTGCATTATAACTTGTATTTTAACTTGTATAACAACTATTCGTAATATCCTAATTTTCGGTAACTATTCGATTTCTTTCCAACTCATCCATCACTGTCGGACTATTGGAGTTCCCTATACATACAAAGAAATCATTAAATTCATTAGCAATAACCACAGGATCCGAAATAGTAACATTGCTATGATTTGCTATATTAATGATTTCTTTGTATGTATAGGGAACTCCAAGTGACTATAGTATCATTACCATTTTTTTCAAACTGTTTTGTGTAGAAGTGTTTTTTAGTCTGCCCTATTTTAAGATTTACCATATCACACAGTTTGCGGCTGTAGTTAGCTAGACTATTACTGTTGGGAAACTTTTGCGCTAGGTGGCATATTCTATTCCTTTTACGAATGGCTCTTAATAAACTATCAGACATCCATGGCTTAAGCTTGACTATTTTATTGACCGAGACTAATCTAGTACAGTTAGCAAGATGAGCTCTAAAAATATTTATGGAATTATCATAAGCTAATGAGGCATTAGACTCATATATTTTTTTATTTTTTTTTTTTATTTATTTATTTAATTAGTAAACTCCTGATTTTATAAAAAAATGTTTCGGAGTTACGATTCCATCCTCAATACAAAAAAAAAAAAAAAAAAAAAAAAAAGTACATTTTATATAAAACTAATTAAAAACAATAACAAAAAAATTTAAAAAAGAAATGTAAAGTACATCGGTATTAGAGGAATTTAAAAAAAAAAATATTAATCCATAATATTAATATTGATCCATTTTTCATTTAAAAGCTATTCCTTTAAACACTCATAATCTATTCGTGATATCTGCCTCTTTTTTGTCTTAATATGTCCTTTATTTGAGCTCTGTATAGTAGGTCCGATGAATTTAGCGTCAATTAGAAAGTGGTCTGAGATACCCAAATTATGGACAATTATAAAATATGGACTAAATATGGACAATTAGGACGGAACTTGATTATTTCTTAATGGATTTTAGTGAAATTTGACATCTGCGATGGACATAGGATTCTAAAATGATTTTTGATAAAGTTTTGAAATATGATGATAGGATTATATGACGGTATGATGGTAGTATGATGTATGATATAGTATGACGGTATGATGGAAGTATGAATGTATGATAGTTTAGTTAGCTTCTATGGATAAGTGTGTAGTTCGGTTTGGGGATTATTTAAGGTTTGATTTGGAGTTAGGTTGAGGGTTGATTTGAAAGCTGATTTTGGGGTTGATTTGGTGATTGAGTTGAGGGTTGGTTGATTGCGTTTAGGATTATGTTGCGATTGAGTTGTAAATTGAGTTGGAGGTTGAGCTGAAGATTGACTTAAGAGGTTTATTCCGGGATTGATTTGGGGGTTGAATAAATATAGACCGAAGTTCTGATCATCTCATGAGGGTTCTGTCCTTTATATTTTTTACCTTATTTTTCTTTGTAAATATTTTACCACGTAATTTAAGAGAAATCGGTGAATCGATTTTACTCGTAAGAGCAAAATCACGATTCACGCGAAAATGCCATTATGTATCCTTCATCAACTGGTGTATGTCGCATAATTTTCAATTTTAATAATTTTTGGGGTATTTTCCGTCGTTTCTTCATCATCATTTTATTCGTTGGTTTAATGTATTTCAGCGAATGGAATATTTTTGTTGAGAGCCATAGCTCAAGTTTGATGAGAACCATAAGTGTTCTTCTTTTTATTTGGTCCCAATTCTTCTTCATCGGCTTACAAAACAATATGTTATAAAATCTCTAAACCAATACGTGAGATTACGTCTTTCGAGATTTTGTCCAACCCAGATTTTATTATTTCCAGAAAGCACGTAGTGATCCTTTTTTATTTTTTTTGGGAAAATGTTTAATTGATATTTATGGCTAATGAAAAATTGACCGAGTCGCGAGTCTGCTCAAATCCGAGTACCCTTCAAGTTGTTTTGGATATAGAAAAATCGTATTTTAATAATTACTGTTTCACCCACCGTGATGTTTATTTTCCATTTGTATATGGCAAACTTCGAAAAAAATGGTTCTAGATAGATAGATTATGACAAAAAATCGTATAAATAATGACCCTCCACAAAAATGTTTATTAGATCGGTATAAATTTAATTTAATTTAAACATGTCGCCAATTGATTGAAAAACAGCTCATCAATTTAATTCAAAAAAAAAAAAAAAAATGTGAACACCCCACATAGAAATTGAATACCTTTATTATACGGACGTACACGTACGATACGCACTAAACCTTTATCAATCTAGATTAGTGAGTAGATGAATTTTATATTATTTGCAATATTGTTGTTGTACACAATCGACATTTAATTTAAATTCAAAAACACAGAAAAAAAAATTCTAAAAATGGAAATAGAAAATTGCTTGATTGGTAAATGATTGAGGTGTGACAAAGTAATTATTTCGAATTTCATTTATATGTGTTTATGCGTATATGTATATACATCTGAGACATAAGGCTTAACCTTTTTGGAAATTATCGTTTAGTATTTTATTTAATTTTACTATATTTGGTATAACCAAGATTTTATTTAATATTTGCAATTATTTTTAATTTAGGTTAGCATTAATTTTGATTTACTATTAATCAATCGATGCGTCTGTATAGATTTGTGTAGCTCACAGTTCTAAAAAGTTGTCGAATGCCAAGTGATTTTTTTTTATATTGAACATTCATTGTGCTGACGATAATACATTTGGCTGTTTAAGTAACATATACATACACTAGACAGTGTATATTAACTGTAATTGTGCTAAATTAATTATTGAAATTATTATTAATTATAACATTGGAAATTGTTTACAAATTTGTTGAATTATATGTTTAAATAAATTTCGTAGACAAAATATCTCACTCATTTCACATACATACGAGATATGATTATTGGCGATGACATATTGTTGTTGTCTGAATTAATTTTTGTATTTTTGTATACGACGTTTTCACAGATATTGATCAAAACGTCACTGTACATATCAGGTCAGTTATTTAGTTTTATTTGCTTATTTACTTTGTAATTTGAATTTATGTACATACTTTTGTCAAGTAATTCTATTGAGTACAAAATTGACAGTGACCGCATTGAAGCGAAAAAATAAATTTGTTAAGTAAATATCGTTAGCACTGTTGCTAATGGTATATAATATGATTCTTAGAAATTTCGATGGACCACGGCATAGTGATAAATATGTACACAGAAGTCATAAAATGTTGAGTGCTAATCGACTTTCATTACATTTTAACACATTTTTCTTAATCTATAGTCCAGGAAATTTAATTAATCGCCGCATTATTAAGCATTTGCGAGTAAATACTTTCATTTTGATAAAAAATAACGCGCTTGAATGCATTATTAACGTGTAATTGAGTTTTTGTAACAATTTTTTGTTTGTTTGTTTGTTTATTACGGTTATCGCATTTTGTAAGTATGTAACAAATGGACCGTTTATAAATGTTGCTGCGGTTTTCGAAAGATTTTTTGTATGCATTCCGTTTGGAATTGGTATATAAATTCGGTGAGTTTTTGGTAATGTATCACAGTTCAGTTTTACCTATTTATCGAATTATATCTCAACATGAAAATATTCGTTGTATTTGGATTAGTGGCTTGTGCTGCTTTAGTCGCGGCACATGGACATGGAGGTAGCAGCTATGCTAATACAAATAGTTTAGCTATTGCAAGTGGACATGGCGGTGGTGGTGGAGATGGTCATGATGGTGGTCATCATGACTCTTATCATCATCCAGAATATAAATTTGAATATGGTGTAGAAGATCATAAAACTGGTGACAAAAAAAGCCAATGGGAACATCGTGATGGCGATGTTGTCAAAGGGGGATACACAATTGCCGAACCAGATGGTACAAAACGTGTTGTAGAATATACTAGTGACAAGAAAAATGGATTCAATGCTGTAGTAAAAAGAGTCGGACATGCCAGTCATCCAGCTGTATATGGTCATGGAGGTGGTGGTGGCCATGGGCATGGACATTAAATAATTCATAGTTAAAATTTGTGTAGATAAATGTATCGTTTATTATATCGGTATAGGATAAATCATTAACTTTTTGATGTCAATAAATTATTGTGTTGGCAAGTTTCAATTAGAAAGTTTTGTTTTTCTCCTACTTTTGAAATTTAAATAAGCGCATATCAAGTAGCTTCCTTTTAACGGTTTTCCAACTTCTTTAAGCCTTCCAAAAATTCAATTTCTCAAACTCTACAAAATCTGAGTTGATTAAGCGAGTGTTCTCTGATTCGTTACGGATCTTTTCACGAAAAGTGCTTTTCTTCATGTCTGGGAAGAGAAACACCAACAAGGGAGCACCCGAAAATCATGTGCTCGTTTCGTAAAACCATTTTTCTTTTTCTACCTCTTTCGCTTGACCTACGCCCAAACATTGCCACGAAGTGTTCAGATATTCTGCTACCGACTTGTGTTGAGTCACCAAAATGCTCGTATTGACCGCATTACGGTAGACTCAATTTGTTTATAATTTTTATTATAAATCCTGATTGGGATCGTCATGATGTTTTTCCGCGAGTATGTTCCGTTTACAGAGTTAAAAGGTGCAGAAATTAATATCCCCGGTAACAAAAAGTAAAACTTATTGGCTTACCTACTGGGCATATTATGGTTTAGCTTAAACAGCAAATAAAACCGGAAGAGATAGGTCATACCATACTTGATTTAAATGCGTCTCTAAAAATATGATTCATGGATCATGTGGTGCAAATAATATTAAACGTTGTCGTATAGAAGTTTGTTCGGAAACAGATATAAAACAAACTGGCTACCCTAAGTATAGGTATGTATCTCCTGGAAATGGAGATAATAAAAGAGTTCTCAGTTCAAAAGTTATAGAAATTGATAATAACTCTATTTCCAAATTTGTCAGATGTTTTAAGTTCACGTAAACCTAGAAAATTGCTATTCGGTAGAAGCCATTAACCAACTGTTGAAGAAAGTGATACCAGGTTCGAGTCTCTTTGAGAGTTATTTGCTCCAACCATGCAAGAACGCGATCAAATATAGTTGTACTTAAGATACTAAGCTATTGGAACCTCACGCACAACCACAAATACGATATAACCACGCTTAAAATAAATATCGATAGCTCTACCAAATTGTCAGACAAGCGCGACCAAGGGTTATGTGCCCTGATATGGAGAAAAATTGGTTCATTACAAAACAAACCAAAAACGGTCACTGTTGAGGGTGCAGAAGTAAAAGAAGAGAGTTTCCGTTCAGTAAAACTCGAGGAATACGATTTGGCCATAGATATGTTGCTGCCAGAATAATCGATCAATGTATCTTTGAAGCGGATAAAAGCATAGCTCGCGGAGGTTTAAGGACAAGACAACTACAACGCCTAGGAAGTGGAAGCCAGCCAATACAGGAAATAGCTGGCGAAAGTACGATTGTAAAAGCTATTAAACATTTCCAAAGACAAAAAATTGTAATCGATTCATACTCGTGTGTATCAAATATTTCAGCATGAAGTATAATTTATTGTTTCCAGTCATGCGTAAAACACCTTGTTGAAACCACAAGACTAATTAAAACTCAATTTTAAAATTGTTTAAACAAAATTAGTTTTATTTAAATGATATAAACATTTTTGTCTGCAAAATAAATCTGATGATGAGCAATGATCACTATATGATCGAAAATGTTTATTTGTTTTAAATAAAACTAACTTTGTATAAACAATTTTGAAATTGAGTTTTAATTAGTTTTGTGGTTTCAGCAAGGTGTTAGAAACATTAAATTAGAAAAATTTAGGCAATATAAAAGTTTGAGAAATAATTATTAATGTTTTAGCTTAGGGGCCTGTAGATTGGTATGAAAGTTGTTGTGCACGCTCATCTTGTGCAGTATGAGAATGTTGAGGCTCTTTGACTGAATTTACGTGAAATATATTCTTTTGCCATTTCAAGTAGCCACTTATCGAGCCTTTTCGGATTTATCTTGTACTCACCTAGCTGAGTAATCACTTTGGTAGATTTCAGTCACTATTAAATCAAAAATTATCGAAATTAAAATTTTTCCAAGGTGACCAAATTTGTGAATGATGGACAGTATTTTTTGTGGCCCACGGGTATAATTTAATATTGGTGAAAATACTTTAATTTTGGGTGGCTCAACTTTAAAAAACTAGCAAGTACATATTAGAAAATTTAGTGCTCAAAGTTATATTCTAGCTATTCAATAAACCATTAACGTTTTAATTAGGGGTATGATCTACTATTTAATAGAAATTCCATATGAACCTGATCAAGTGAACCAAGATTATGACGTTCCTTCACGTAAGAGTTGCCGCCCAGGATGTAGATTCTGATCAAGTGACAATAATGACAAATTAACTGTTTTCTGACTTTGTACCAACATTTTAATTCCTATAAAATGACAAGTGAGTAGTAAAAATCGATTCTGATCAAGAGAATTTCTCAAAATGTGACCCAACGAAATAATGTGGCAAATTAAGAAAAATTGCAATTGATTTTAAAATGGAACTTTTGTTCCGTATGTTGCCTAAATAAAATATATGCCCCCCCCCCCCCCCTCCTCTCCCTCCACAAAATCATTACATGGTAATGTATCAATCCACACAGTATTCATAATCATATAGGTAATTCGAATTAGGAAAAAAATCATTACCTGTTATAGGTATAATACATGTAACCTATATTTGATTCTTCACTTAAAAGAAATGTAAACAAAACGGTATAATATGAGCCGTGTTTTATAGATCAGTATAGATTTTTATCCAGATTAAGTCGAAATTAGCCTAAGCGAAGTTAATTAAGTTAAAGAATTACCCACAAAACACAATCGGCGAGGAGCAACTAAATGGATTGGCATTAATAAATATGCACGAGCCGTACCTAGATATATCTATAGACGGTGTCCTCGATGAGTTAGTGGTTCACAAAGCTTTCTGAATTTAAAACGAATTTTTCACAAAATTAGTCCAAATTTTCCAAATTACCCATCAGTGTCGATTCAGATGTAAATGTTATGAATTTTATAAGTCTCATAAATCTTAAGAATCTTATGAATATTGTAAGTATTATGAATCTTATGAGTTCTATTTATCTTCAATTATCTTTAAATCTTATAAATCTTATGAACCTTATAAAACTTTTTTAATCTTACAAATCTTTTGAGTCGTATAAATCTTACGAATTCTATGAATCTTTTGAATATTATGTATCTTATTGACGATTATAAAAGTAGAGAAAGCGCCTCTCGAGGAAAAAAAGTAAAATGATGCCCCTGATAAAATGACATTTGAAACAAATGCGACGAAAGAAAATTTAGCAATGCGGTAATTAAAAATTGTTTTTATAGTCGAAAATTGGAATTAATTACAATTATTAGCAATCCGGTAAGTAAAAATTGTGTTTACAGTTCAAAGTTGGAATTGTTTACAATAATTTCGAATGTCAAATTATCAGATAGCTCAGTTTAAAAATGTTCCCCTAGGTGGAATCCGTGATGTTCCAATCGTCAATAGATCTCATAAATCTTATGAATTTTGTGCGTCTTACAAATCTTATGAATTTATGAATATCATATATCTTATTAATCTTACGAATCCTATGAACCTTGTGGATCAGATTTAGTTGATTCTTTGGAATCTCAAGAATATTTTGAATGTTACGAACTTAAACGAATCTACATACATCTTACGAATCTTATTAATCATGTGGATTTTTTTAATCTTGTGAATCTTACGAATCTCACGCAGTATCTTCAATTAGGGAATGCAATCCCGGTATTATGGCAATACCGCGGTATTGACAAAAAAAAAAGGATTTGGGGCTTTAAAAAGACCGGGATCCCGGGATTGGACAAAAAGGCCGAGATCCCAAGATTTCAACGGGATCCCGGAATTTCGGGATTGACAAAAATACCGGGATCAAGGGATCATAAAATTTTGAAAATTTTGAATAAAAATTTAGAATTTGTACATATACCTTTGCAGGTATAAGTATTTTTTAAACATTTACATAAACTGGTTTGTTTGTAATGGCTTCCATTTGCAGTGGAGATCAAAAGAACCGAGCTATTTCTCTCAGTAGTAGGGTGGCGTTTGGTTAGTACAAGTTGAATATTGCAAACCAATATTGGATATTATAGATAACGTAGTTAGTATCTTGCTATAGCATATTAGTTAGTAAATATAAGCAAAGACAATGTAATATTCGTTTAAGCATGTGAGGTTCCTATTTAATTTGTTTACCTATGTGCAATTACAGAATGACTGCTTTACAGTGTTTAGTTCTGTTGGTTGTTTCTATTTTTGTTGTTAATTTCTTGTTGTGTTTACGACTTTGAAATTATCCGCTGTTTTATTGCAGTGTATAGCAGCTTTTTGTAGGTCTGGCAACACCTTTTTTGACATTTTGAGTTTTTTTTTGTATACATTATACGAGAATACTGCATATGCATAATACATATGTACACTCCTTAATTATTGTCAAAATAGTAAAAAAAAATCGATTTTAAATTAAATTTATTAAGAAAAACAAGTTTTGTAGATTAGAACACATTTTTTTTTACATATAGGGTGAGGAAAAAGTATGAAAAAAATATTACAAAGGTTAAATCTTGGGTAATTTCCAACAATAAATTTAATGGTGAACTTGGAAGTGACTTCAACCTCATCTTCAAGGTCATTTTGGGGTCAAGGTAATTTTTTTAAATTGGAACCCCCTTTTTTGTGGGCAGAACCGAAAATAGGGGAAATTGTACTTCCGAATATGTATTTTCTATGACCTCACAATCCCAAGGTCACCTGAAGGAATATACATTGTAAGGAAAAAGTGTGAAAACCCCTAGAAATCTCACGGAGTTCGGTAAAAAAAACATTTAACAAGGTCAAATCTTAACTAATTTTCAACAAGGAATTCAATGCTAACCTTAGATATGACCTACAACTTCATCTTCAAGGTCATTTTGAGGTCAAGGCCCTTTATTGGGCCCGTTGTTCTTACATCGGATTCGAAAAGAGAGGGAAATTGTATATTCGAATATGTATTTTCTGATATTGCTTATGATTTTCTATGAAAATTTAAAAAATAAATAAATTCTTCATTTTCAAACGTTATATTTTTTTATTCTTTTTAATTTTCTTAGCAAACCATAAGGTTTATAATTAAATTATATTCCTTCTGGCGACCTTGAAAAGTAATGGAAAATAAATATGCGGACTTGCAATTTCCCACTTCTTTCGATTCTGGCAAAAAATGGTGGTTCCCATTTTAAAAAATGTCATTGACCTCCAAATGACCTTGAAGATGAGATTCAAGGTCACATCCAAGCTCAATATTAAATTCCTCGTTGAAAATTACCTAAGACTTAACCTTGGTGATTTTTTTTTTACCGAACTACTTCGCGAGATTTCTTGGGGTTTCCATACTTTTTCTCACCCTGTATAACAATTCGCTTATATTCACTGATTATAGAAAATTAACCTTCGTGTCAACACGAGAATAAAACCATTTTTACCAACACGTTCAACCCCTAGTGTGTATGAATTTAATCAAAAGTTTTTCATCAAAGACGGATAAACGTTAAATATAGAAACGATATCATAATGAAAATTTCATTTAAATTTATTAGAAAAAAACTTCATTCAATTACAAAAAATCAAATACACACCCAGGTGTGTCGTGTTGACAGAAAGGTTAAGTTCTTACACGCTCAATTTTACGCTTTTTTATTTATGATGTCTTCTTGATTTTTCGATTTCTATTTATGATCGAGCGAGAGTGGTTTTGACTTTCTCGTTCTTTTATTTTTTTCCCTTTCCCTCCTTCTTCCAAAAACCCCAAAATTTTTCTCTGATGCATGGAGAAAACCAAACCAAATATGAGACTACATGAGTGAAAAACATGAATAAATAAATAGATATTTTTTTACCAAAATTGATGGCCACATGGGCAAGAGTGTCAATCTAACTCAAGTCAATATACCTTTCTTTTTCTTGATATATATTTTGTTATTATGTAACTTGACCTTAAGTACAATATTTTTCATTCAAGTACTAGTAGAGAGGAAATAAAATCAGAAGAAGAAATAAAGCATAGGTATTAGGACCGGTACCGGAGTTGGGCAATCTTATAAGCCTGTAATTCTCGGCTGTAGCGGAATTTGTCGCTTGTTCGTCGCTTTATTTTGGAGTTTATTGTTGAATATACGGTACGAGAGGATTGAGGCGGTATTGTTTGAATTTCGTTTTCTTCATTGCAGGATTATATCGTTTAGTTTTCAGTGGTAAGGGTTTTACTTTGGTCTAAAAAGACCAAAGTATTAAAATCCTGTCAAAAATGACGAACAATTTGGTTGGTTCAAAACCACTTTTCTCGACGTTTTGAAAGTCCCTTAGTATGAAAAAGAAAAAAAAAAAATGTCCGTCCGTCTGTCTGGCTTTGGATGTCTAGACGTCTTTTCCCATGGTATCTCGAGAACGACTTGTCCGACCAACATATGCTGGTTTGATTATTGAATTGGGCATTGAATTTGGAGTTGATTTGAAGGTTAAGTTAGGGGCCAATTTGTGGGTTGTGTTAAAGTTGAGTTGGAGTTGAGTTGGGGATGGATTAGGATGTAGTGAGCAGTTAACCAATTTTTTAAATATGTTTGAGGATTGAGTTTGACGTAGAGTTTGCTGTTGAGTTGAATCCCGTTTACGGCTTGAATTAGGGCCAAGTTGGGATTGGATTAGGGCTTAGTGCGCAGTTAAGCTGAGTATTTGTGATTTTTTTTATAAAATTTTATTGGGATTCTATATCTTATACGATCTTATCCGAGGTTGTGACGAATATGTCAATATGGCTTTTAAATTGATGTCTGATGAAGTTTCTGTAAATCATGCAACTATTGAAGTTTCTTTTAGGCAGCGTAAACGTCCATTTCAATTGCTTAACGATCGAGATTATCTTCGAAATAATATTTCAATTCGCCTTGAAACCATTTTTAGAATTTCATTTCCATTCCAACGCACATGCCAAATTTCATAATAATCGATTGGGAAATAGGCAAGTTCCATCCCACTTGGCCATATTCCAGAACTTCATCCAAAAATCATTTTAGGATTCCATTTCTATAGCGGATGTCAAATTTCACTCAAATCCGTTATGAAATAGAAAAGTTTTATCCTAATTGGCCATTGTAAAACCTGTATATGTGCAAGATATTTAAACAAATCCACAACTGTCCGTGACCAATTTGAACCAAACTTTACACAAATATTATTTTTGGAGGTTGAGCTGAAGACTGACTTAATAGATTCAGTTTGAGATTGATTTGGGAGTAGACTTAATTTTGAAGACCGAAGTTCTGATCACCTAATGAGGTTTCAGCCCTTTATGTTTTAATTGATACTTTTGAGTATCATTGCAAATTGATACATTTTAGTTTCGAGTTAAATTGTATTAATCCAGTTTAATGTCGAATTTCCACTGAACCATTATAACACTTTACCATTACACAAAGCATAGTATAAACACTATGTGTTTATATTATGCACAAAGGCACACCCGATTTAATATAACGCCGATTTGGTGAATTTTTTGGATTTGGTTGCAGTGTGTCAATCTTTTTTTTTCGAATCGCATTTTACTTCATGGGTTACCTCATCAAGTTTAGTTCGTTAAATTAAATTGATGGGTGCGCGAAGTGAATCGTATTGGTGAGTGGGTTTATAAAGGTGGTATCGGTGGGCGAATCGAAAGGGTGAATTTGAGTGATGAAAAGTGTGGGTGAACTTGTTTATTGTGTATTGTTTGTATGCATCGAATAATGTTTGCTTGCGTGCAACATTGGATTTTCAGAAAAGACAGCAGAGTAATTTGGAGTGGCTGATATAGGGATATTTTTGTTTAATGAGATGTTAATTTAGATTTAGATCTTAAATTAGATCTTCCATATAAAAACTACATGTTTTATTTACATAATTTTAAAATTATTAAAAATGTTTTACTACAAAAAGAAGTTAATTTTAAATTAAATTTTAATTTAATTTATTAATCTATAATTTGTTTCAGAGATCTAAAATGTTAAATATATTTCGAGTTCGATTAAGTAATATTTATAGTAATAATTTATGTGGATCGAGGTATGGAAGGTCCAAGTTTATGTAAAAACACGTGTACACAGTGGGCTCAGACCCAGCAACATGCGAACCGCACTGCTAGTAAATTAATAAATTTTAAAAGACACACCTACCTATACAAAACGGTGCTAAATTGGTCACAAATTGCTCGTCAATATTTAAAATAAATAACTAATTGCATCACAACTCCTCGTTATCACTGCAAGTTTATCATGTAACGGCTCATCTAAAAAGTTTTCGTTTTAGATGTTTACCGGGTTGGCGGTAGTTTCATTAATTATGAATACAAATTTTGTATATATCATTGAAATAAATAACTTTAGGCATACATATAAAATATAAATATTACGATTGGTGGCCATATCTTAAAGATAAATTGGTTGGACTATTGGTTGGTGTCACTGCATAAATACGTATAGAAATTTATTTGGAAGTAAATAAGATTTCGCGTCACACATTTTGTAAACACAAATACCAAACAAAAAATTCTTTACCCAATTTTTTCCTAACCATGATTACGTGCGTTATCAAGAAGTGTATAATAAAAAGAATTATCTGTACGTATACAAGTAATTTCCATAAAGCAGAAATGTTTTTGATACTTCTTCGTAATCGATGCCGTCTTCTTATTTCGTATATATATTCTTTTGACAGACAGGTGTAAAGTTTTATTCTATTTAATATAATTATCGATATACATACACAGAAATGTTATAATTTTTAATCTCTCGCACTCTCGAAATATTTTTTTTTCTTATTATTTACAGACGTTATAGTTATACCCGCACGTAATTTACATCATCTTATGTTGTATAGAAAGCATTAAACTAATAATTAACATAATTTAATCGTACACACATAAGAAAAAATATCGCACGCACTGTTTACAACCTTGGCATAGAAATCAATATTGCACAATATGAAAATTGTATAAGCAGTGGCGACACGACAACGTCAGTTTGACGTAGATTTGGCATTAGCAAAACATCATCAATCTTACAAAATGTTTTGATTCATATTAATACTATACAACAGTGTCAAAAACTATATCCCACATTTGTTTACATTATAATATACAATGTGGTAATGACGCACTTCAATTTTCGCAGCTATAGATACCACCACCTATGCATCGAACAACCAAAACAATTAACATGCTTTGAAAATAATCTTATAATTTAGTTTATATACAATGCGGCTACTTATTCTTCATCTTATTATTTTCGTTATAAAGTTTTCTTCGTGTTATTTTTATAATAAAAAACAATTTGGTATTATTTACGTATATAGAGCATTTTTATGTAACAGAAGATAATTTACGTCACATAAGTAGTATTCTCATGTATTTATTAGAATTATGTACACAATTTGTGTCACTATAAGATAGAGGCACTACATCTATACACTTTGAAGTTTATTTATAACAATTAACTTTACTTTTGTGTATTTAACTAGTTTTTAGGGCTTAAAGCCAATAAAAATAGATTTTTGGTGCGAGAATATTTACAAAGAGGAATGGGAAGATGCTTCATTCTATATAAAAGCTATATACAGTAAAGTCGTTATAATCTCGCGTTTAATAAAACGATATACATTCGATATTATTATACGATTCTAAAAGCTATCGCTTATTTCTTTACAAAAAAAAAAAATTCATCTCGTTTTAAAAATCTCCTGAGAATTAAGTATGTACTACGAATTGCGTAACCTTAAGATAAAATTATTTTTCTTTGAAATTACAAAAAAAAAAAAATATTAAATGTGAAGTACGAACGAACGGCGGTGTATTTTTCTGTATCGATTCGAGTTCATGAAGGCTTTCAATTTTTACATAAATTTTCATATTTTGTTATTATTTTGACGAAGTATTCTGACAGAGAAATTTTTCATTGCTGTTCAATTTTTTTTTAATATAAGATATTTTTATTTAGGCGTGAGACAAGAGCATTACAATTGTAGATTATTAACTCTACTATATAAGAAATAAGTTTAACAAAAAACTTCAAAATATTTGAAGTAAAGGCTTGTTAAAATCAGAAGAAAAACTAGAGCAGTCAACCGTCTCAAAAACCAGTATCAACATGGTAATGTGGATATTCAACAAACGCTTTGACTATACCCTTTTAGGTATTTACATTGTTTCATTCATTCGGAACTAAAGAAGATGTGATAAGGTAAATATAATCGTCAGTAGTCCAATTTACGGCAATTTTACGAAAAATTCCCTTCATAATAGACTGAGACAAGAATTCGATCGAAATTGTTAATTCACCGTTATTTAGCTTCATCGCAACGCGTTCTTTAATTTTATTAGTATAGTGGGATTGGCTGTGCATCTTTCACTATTTAGTAAAAGTACTTCCCTCATTAGTGATTTAAACCATTTTTGTACTCATTGTAATTTAGTGTATAGTTTTGTTGCATTTCCAACTCATTGTTGTGCCTAAAATAAAATAAAATATTTGTGAATCTCGGTAAGTTTAAACTTTTGACTAATTTCCGGCCCAATTTCCATTAAAAGAAACCCGACATAGATTTATGTAAGTTTTAAGTAAAAAAACGGTTTGCCGAAAATTAGTGTAAAATATGTCGATATTAAATATATTTCAACATTAAAATATTACAACTAGCAATTTTATTACTCTTAATTAAAAAATTAAGATAATTTTCTAACTAAATACAATAAATAAATTCAAGTTTTAATATAAATGAATTAAAATTATAAGTACATGCCAATAATACACTATTCACTTTTATGCCGATAATTGGAGATTTTTGTTTTAGTTTGAATTTAGATATGAAGATAATCCAGAAGAATTATTGCCGGCAGTCGCTTCTTGAAGCAACTGAAGCTGTGAAACTTGGAATCCCAGCCGACGACGCTGCCAAGTTTTGATTTTGATGTTTAAGCACCTTGGTATTCAAGAAGCAATAAGTCGAATAATGTTTCCAGTTTTTCTATTAATCCAATAAATATAAATTTCTTAACCAAGCACAGTTAAACAAGTCAATTTTCCAGTGCCTGATAATAAATTCTATTTACATTATAAATCAACGCAACAATTTACACTTCACTGTGTAACCCCAAATGATATTGCTTTAGCCATAAATTACATCAGATCGAACTCACTTGGACATGATAGAATCAATAATAAATTTATTAAAATGTTTTTGGAATAATTTCTAAAATATCTTTACACTCATAGTTAATTTTTCAATTGTATCCTCGACATTTTTCCCACGTTGTGAAAAATAGCTAAGAAAACAAACGTTTCATTTATGGAAAGTCTAAGATGTACATTGATTCAAATGAATTTCTATAAACAGTTATCAATCCGGTTTTCGAAAAAAAAATTCAGTATACAACCAGCTCTGATAAACGTGACAGTTGACATTAGTCGACTCCTAGATAAAACCAATAATTCGTTTGCCCTACTAATTTTAATAGATTTTTCCAAGGCGTTTGTTATGACTTTTATGACCAATCATTAACTGCTTTTGCAGAAGCTAATGTTATTCTATAATTTCGATCATACTTCAATTAGGTTACTATATTCTTATTTAAATGATCCTAGGCAATATGTTAGTAGTTCGAATGGAATTGTATCGAAGCTGGGTAAAGTTAATGACGGTGTTCTATATTGGGATCACTGGTGTTCTCGCTGTTTTTTAACAACATTTCTTCATGTATTAATAATTGTTATTTTCATATTTATGCGGATGTTGTACAGATTTATCTGGGTGACAATTTTGATTAAATTAAAAAAATTGTTGATTTAGTTAATTTAGATTTAAGTTTTGGGCTAATTCTAATGGTTTATTATTAATGACGGCCAATGCACTACGCTTATTACTATGTAGCGTTGAGCAATTTTGACCAAAAGAAAAAAAATCATTTGGTTTTTTTTTTTGATTGAATTTCTCGCCGTTACAACGGTCATACTTTTTTATTGAAGATGGGAAGAGAAAAAAATATGGTCCGCCTGAATTAAATCGTCTAGTAGTGAAGAACCAAAACAAAAAAAAAATTAAAAAAAAACACAAACAAGTGGTATCATACCTAAATAATGTTGAAAACCGATGATTCCTAATAAATAGGGCTGTGAATTTTAGGTGCTAAAAAATGCATTTTAGGTACCTAAAATATGCTCTATAAAATTAAAAAAAGGTAGTAAAAAGGTTCCAAAAATTAAAATTATTTGAGTAAAAAAGCTGCTTTTAATTAATTTATTAACTTAAATTTGTTGCTTATTTCATCACAGTAAAATTCATAAATAAAAAGTATTGACTATTTGCTTTGGTGGAAGCTCCAAACCCGTTTCAAATTCTCTAAAAATTTGGGCTCTCGAGGCGCTTTTAAAAATATTTTTTTGACGTAAGCCATCATCTCTCTACATCGGGATGTATTGATCTTATAGTTTCGGCCACTCGATGTAATCCCGTGTGCCAAACAAGTAACGTGTACAACTTTCGGGTAAACAATTTTAATTGCAGCAGCCGCCTACACCTTAAAGGCAAAGCAACTGATAAAAACATTAAAATTTTGTCTAGGTTAATATCTTCGCCTAAAATTTTAACGGAATCGTCGAAAAGTCTAGCTAGTGTGAAACTATTGGCTTTGTCTAATGTAGCAGTATTCAATAAAATTTTTTTGCGGCTTTCATCTTCATCCCTACAGTGGTTGGCGTTCGTTTATACGCACTTTAAATTTCCCTTTAAAGTCAATTTTCTCTGTGTCTAGTTTCTTCTATAAATATTTTAGTTGTTTATTAACAGGGATAGAAATGACGGGACATGTTTTGAGTATAAATATAATGCGTTATTTTTAAAATATGGTTTTTAGTGAGAAAATACCAACTATAAGTGTTGCATACGTTTATACGCAGTGCAGTAAAAAAAAATATTTTTAACGAAAAACAAATTATTTTGGCAATACGTAATTTTTGTAATTTATCGGTAAGTTTTAACTTCCAAACTGATACAATTTGAAAATATTATGAGATGTTTTAGCAGGGATGGGGAAGGAGAAACGTTGGAACACAGAAGAAATTGCGCAAATAGAAGTTTACAAGAAATGAAGATACTTTTATCGTCACGTTCCTAGGGAAATTGAAAGATCTGAAGGTTTAATCAGAAATTACTTGAAACATCTTAAAACTTATGGAATCAAGCATCCTTCAAGAGGAAATTCAAAGCTTACTGCACGCCAAAAATTTCAAATTAAATACGAAGCGATCAAAAATATAATGTACTGTAGCCAAATCATATCGAAATTTAGCCTCCCAGTAGTTAAATCAACTGTAGCACGTTTTCTGAAGGTAACAAAAACCATTAAATGGGTTAAACCTAAGTCAAAACCCCGTTTAACATCTGCACATATGAAATGTCGTTTGTCATTTGCCCAAAAGTACATTCATTGGACAAAAGAATGAGTTCAAATGATTTTTTCTGTCGAAAAAAATTCAATTAGGACGGACCAGACTGCTGTTGTTGTTAATGGCACGATATCTGGAATCATACTGTAGTTCGGTCCAAGAGAAATGTTGCTGGTGGGACGATAATGGTTTGAGGAGGTTCTCTGAGGATTTTAAGACACCTGATCACTATAAAAATGAATTCAGACAAACACTGTGAGCACCTTGAAGTTGATTTAATCCATTTATTGGCGACAACATGCATAGCGAGTTCATATTTCAGCAGAACAATGCTCCGATCTACGTTTCACAGAAGCTAAGGATTGGTTTGAAAAGAAATATATTCCATTAATGGACTAGCCTGCATGTAGTCCTGACTGCAATCCAATTGCGAATCTTTGGGGTATATTGGCTGCAAAGGTGTATGCAAATGGACGACAATTTTCTCCAGTAAATGATTGAAGCAGTGCATTAAGCAATGTTGGGATGATTTCGGCCCAAGCGTGCTCCAAAATCTATGGCAGTCGATGCCAACACAAATTTTTTAAGTTATCAAGAATAATGGAATGGAACGAAGTACTAATTAATCATTCTCGGGTAAATTTTTCATTTATTCGTTAAAAAAACGCAGATGCGCATAAACGAAAGCAACAGGTTTTTTTGCACCGTAGTAACAAATTTAGGTTTAATGAATAAAGTTTTGTGAAATACACCAAAATTCATAAATATTTTGCTAAAATAAAATACTAATAGTTATCAGAAATACCTAAAATGGTAAATTTTCTTTTATTTTTTCTGAAACATTGAAAAAATATGGTGCGTATAAACGAACGCCAACCACTGTATTTATAACACCTTCCACAACATTAGTCACATATCTTCCGGTTGTGTCGGTTGTTTCGTCTATTGTCACCCGTATATATTCGTATTTTATCGCACTTTTTACTTGTAAAATAGTTTAATCGTTTATAGGCTTTTTGTTTAAACAAAAAGGCCGGGTGCGTAACGTTTCCATTCTTCACCTCAGATATAAACGTCTGATTTGTAGTTCTGTGGTTTTTTGTAGCATTTTTTTGTGTTTTTGGGATTTATATATTGATCTTTTTGTGTTTTTTTGACTGCAACGATTGTCACATTACAAATTTGACAAAATAACACTTGTCCATCGATGAAACCGACTGAAAAAACCTATTTATGCCAAATTTTTCCTCATGGATGCCAACAAAAGAAAAAAAATACGTTTAAAGTAGTTTTGGAACTATGTATTGTAAAAGTTCACTTTTTAGAAATAAAAATACTGAACAAATGTGTTTTCGTATTCATATTTTTTAACTGAGGAAATTTTTTAAGTCGCGTTCACATTTGTCCCTTGTTTTAAAATTTATTTCTGAAGACCAAAAATATACGATACCAATTTGCTGTAAAATCCGGACATTTCATGATTATTTTAGAAATGATTTTGAATACTATACAATTTAGGCGACAAAAAGGTTCAAAAATGTTTATTTAGGTCAAAAAGGTTCCAAACCACGGAAAAGGTGAGAAAAGGTGCTAACAAACCGATGCCATATGAAAGGAAATTTTATGAATGAAGTTTCTATGTAACCAAAACACCTAAACCTGGCTCCAGCACGAAAAGGTTTTTATGGAAAGAATCCATATTGTTGAAATGTGATATTATAAAAGTAGTTAGTGGAATAAGTTTTTTGAAAGTGTGATCCAATAAGGAAAACATCATAAAATGTGCTCAAAAAATAACTAACGGTACTCTCAAGTACCGTTGGAGAGGTATTTTTGGCATCACACGTATTGGAATACATATGTGTGATGTCAAATTGTGTAAAAAAATTCTTTATATATTTATTAAAAGAGATTGGTTGGGTAAGAGAATTTTGTTGGCTATCTTTTTGTATAAAAAATAAAGAAAACATCTATATATGGGGTATACAAATGTACAATGAGGGGTATGTTTGGTATTAGTGTACTACGATAAATACTAGTTATTGTGAGAATCTCATAATAATGTTGAAGGTATTTTGCGATTGGTGCATGTGTGTGTATGGATATTTATTTTTGCATTCATCATGGATCTCGGTTATCTTTTAGAATGTATTGATTATTCTAGAATTACCGTTATTCATGGTATCGAAAGAATTTCCGTTGGTTTTTGTGTGAATAAATATACACATTTTTATAAGCATAAACAGACAAATTGAAATGTGGTCGTATTTGTATGCATAGTTTTCGTTTACTGTACATAGCATCGAGCACGATTGATTTGTTATTGTTTTCAATTTATTCTTTATGAGATGCAAGTATGTAAATATGTTGGGGGTTGGGGCATGGATTGAAAACAATTTATTAGATGATATGCGTTGATAAAATTTTAATTATATTTTATTTTAGGAGTTTTCAAAATTTAAATTGTTCATAATAAGTTTTTCCTTGGGCCGAGGTTGGTACAAATTAAGTTTCATCGGGCAGATTATGGAGTTAAATTTTGATTGAGTTAATGGAGTTATGAGCCAAATCACATATTTTATGCTAATTGCTTTTTCAGTTGGTACAAGTAGGAAAATTCTAGTTTTTGATTTGTATTTGACCTGGTTAATGTAATTTGGTGTTGGCAACTTTGGGCTGTTGGTGTTCCTGATTAGTTTAAACTGTTGTGTAGTAAGAGTTAAGCGGAATAGAGTAATAAGCAATTAAATATTTTAGAGGCATTTCTGGAATTAACTAATTCAGTTATAATTTTGGAAATTAAAATTATCAGGGGTACAAATTGAAAATGCGGGATTGATAACAGATGGCGTTACTAACGCTATACGCATCAGGCAGTACTGTGACTATGTTCATGTCAAAGTTACGTCTTATAGCTTTAATTTTCAGTATGTGTCAATTTGTCGCAGTGTCAAATTCATAGTTTTTTTGAGCTCTCAATATGTCGAGTTTCGTGCCAACAAAACAGCATTTGCGGGAAGTTTTAATTTACTTCTTTAATTTGAAGAAAAGTGCTGCTGAAGCACATCGATTGGTCTCCGAGACTTATCCGAGTCATGTTCCATCGGTTTCAACGTGCGAGAGATGGTTTGTGCGGTTTAGAAGTGGTGATTTTGACGTTGAGGACAAAGAGCGGCCGGGCCAAGTGAAAAAGTTTGAGAATGCTGAATTGGAGGCAATACAATGAAGACTCGTGTCAAACTCAACAAGAGCTCGCAGATTCATTGGGAGTGACACAACAAGCCATTTCCCATCGTATAAAAGCCCTCGGAATGATCCAAAAGCAAGGACATTGGGTGCCGTATGAGCTGAAGCCGAGAGACGTCGAGCGCCGTTTTTTTGCATGCGAACTGCTGCTCGAACGGCAAAAACGGAAGGGTTTTTTGCATCGCATTGTCACTGGTGATGAAAAGTGGATCCGTTACGATAACCCGAAGCGCAAAAAATCATATGGTTACCCCGGCCATGCATCATCATCGACGGCCAAACCAAATATTCACGGCGCCAAGCTCATGCTCTGTATTTGGTGGGACCAGCTGGGTGTGGTGTATTATGAGCTATTGAAATCGAACGAAACCATCACAGGAGCACTATACCGAACTCAATTGATGCGTTTGAGCCGCGCACTCAAAGAAAAACGGCCACAATACGAGCAAAGACACGACAAAGTAATTTTGCAACATGACAACGCTCGGCCACATGTTGCAGCGCCGGTCAAAACATACCTACAAACGCTAAAATGGGAAGTCTTACCCCACCCGCCGTATAGCCCAGACATTGCTCCTTCCGATTACCACCTTTTCCGATCGATGACACATGGCCTAGCTGACCAGCGCTTTCATTCTTACGAAGAAGCCCAAAAATGGGTCGATGACTGGATAGCAGCCAAGCCGGCCGAATTTTTTCGCGACGGTATCCGTAAATTGCCAGAAAGATGGGAAAAAGTTGTGGCTAGCGATGGACAATACTTTGAATAATTCATTTGTTACCATTTTTTCAGAATAAACGTTCAAAAATAGAAAAAAATCCCGCATTTTCAATTTGTACTCCTGATATATGGTTTTTAGTTTAGAAGATTTTAAATTCGAATTTTAGAATTTGTTTAAAATAAAGGAATTTTATTAAATTTTTGTGTTGGGATTTAATTGATAATCAGAAGCGGATTAGATATATTGGATTTTATTAAATTTTATTATTGGATTTTAAGTCTCAGAGTGGTGAAACCGGTCTCGCCCATTTATTAATATTTATTTACTATTCATTATTTATTTTTACACTCGAATTATTTAATTTAATTTAGTATGACAATTTTTACGATTTCACGATTCAAAAGAATAATCAGTCAGAAGAAGTTAAGAAATGTACTACATACTGTTGATGTACGGATGTAGCAATTTCGAGAAAAAAAATTTCCAGCACTAAATAAACCACTTAAACTTAACAAATATGAAATGAAAATTCTGTAGATTAGAGCGTTCTTCACAGAAACAGTGTACTCTTATACTATACAATAGTCCTTGCAACGACACATTCGAGAAGCTTTAGTAGTTTCGAGTTGAGTTGGCACAGATAGTGCTGAATATAGGAGTTGACTTGTTTTATTAGATTTTGATAAAGAAAATCTATAATAGAGCGTAGAGGAGTTACTTTCCAAACAAATTGAAATATGTACTAAAAAGTAGGGTAAATAGTGAGAAAAAGGCAAGTGATTGTTATTGCTGTTTTTTGACATTAGTCAAAGTAATTTCAAATGTTTATAACTATTATATTAATATAATTTTTGAAATTCAAGTTTTGACAATAATAAAACAAAATTATTATTTGACGTTTATTTTATCACCAATAAACCAGTGAATTCAACCCTTCAAACCGGAATATTTTTTCCGTAAAGCCAATTTTTACTAAAAAAATTACTTCAAATTTTGCACGATATCAGAGGTAAATTTGTACTAAAATTACAATTTACCGAATTTTGTAATTTACCTTGAGTATGGCACGAAGCCTTAGTATACGTTTCGACAGCAAAGTTTGTTGTTATTTTAACAACGGGAAATATTTTTTTTTGTATGGTTGTGTGGGTATTTCGTTTGGATATGTATTTGTACTTTTTGACGTTTGATACAATTTTGAACCTGGTTGTAAATGAATGACACAAGTTTAAGGTTGAGTAGAATTGCTGCTTAAAAATTCTTGAGATTCGCACGAAGAAAGAGAGTTCTGTCAAGGACATGATTTCCGACTATATATTCAGAATTTATTAATTCAAAATTGATTAGAATACTTTAAAAATATTTGTTTGTTTGTTTGTTTGTTATTTTCGTTTGCTCAGGTCGACTAGCAATAATAGCTGTATATGACCCATCACTTTACTTTCAAGCGGGTTAATCCAAAACTTCTAGAAGAAATGGACGCCCTAAATCTTTTATATCATACACTGAATCGCACTTTGTGATACCACCGACTAGCACGGATATATGGGCCTTAGACATTAAAAATGCAGTACCCAGCACCACTATCTATTTTATTGAGCTGATATTTGTGATACCCTCGCTTTTGTACACGATATAACGGGCCTTTTACGTATATTACGCAGTACCCGGGACCACCAGCTCAATAAAGATGTTCACTCTTCAAGATCTATATTGCGACTACTTTAAAAATATACATCTATAATTAATATTTTATTTATAACTTTGTAGCGTACCGAATTCCGAATTCGGTTGCTCAAAGGGTAAAATGTCAAAATACAGAAAACTACTTCATAGTTTAATTTTATTTTAGTACTATTTTCCTATTCACTTTTATAAAAACAATATATAAAGGATTAGCATTGTAAACTCTCGACAGAGAAGAGATAATAAAAAATAAACGCCATTTTGGGCAAGCGCATTTTTAGCATTAATCGCATTACAAAAAATAACTTTTGTAATTTTAAATTAATTAATTTTATTAAAATACTATATGTGAAATTAATGTAAATATTAATAAAGTTTTGTCAATAATAAAATACCGTGCCTGCGTGATTATTCATGTTGGGAAAATTGGTGAAATACTCGTTCACATTTATAAACGTTTATCGGCATCTACGTAAGCCACAAGTTTCGATATATATAACGCATAGCCGTTTGTACGATTGCTTGATAATCAAAGCAACGGAGCTTGCTAATCGTCACCACGCGTCCGATTAAATCTCTGGAGTCAGATTAAACCTAAGGAACGGAGCAGCATAACGCTACGCAGTGGATTTGTTGGTATCATCATAAGTGCGCTCGACCTCATAGAAGTGACACACATATGCGCGACTACCATACAGCTTATCCCAACCATAAAGTGGACTCGACCATTCCGTCTGTACAGCCACCGTAGCGTCCATAACTTTGAGCCGCCATTTTGTTATATATGCATTTGGCATCATCCGCCGCCATGTTGGATTTTTGTAATATTTTCGATAAAGGCATTTGGGTAATCACCAAAAATGTTGGCGCTCAGTTCGCCAAAATTCGATTTAATTAGCACGAATCACATTTTATCTGATTCCTTAAACCTGTTCAAAATGGACAAATAATATTCTACATGTCGTATATTAAAACATTCAATAAACGTCAAAATAAAAATGTGTTTACAATATAGGGTGGTTCAATAATTTCATAGGGGAATTTTGTATTTTAGTACTAATATAAAAATAACAACCAATAAACACCTACATAGGCATTAGTATTTTTTGGTTGTTATTTTGAATGTTTTTTTTTATTTGTGTGGGCTGCAAATTTTGTGTCGATACACATTTTTTTTGTATATGTATAGTATCCGTGTGAGAAGCGTTGCAAAAATAACAACGAACTTTGCTGTCGAAACGTACACTTTGAATAGAAATTGGTTATACCAAATAGAAATAAACAAAGGGATTAATGCAACAACTTACAAAAGGCACTTACTGGGCCCTTGTATATTTCGCGCAAGTGTCTAGTGCTCAAAAAAATATCTTAAAAAATGTATACTAGTTTCTTAAACTAACGGTAGGTATAATTGGCACTTTTACCTTACCCGATAAATATTAAAATGATTCGTGTACAACTGTTGCCTTGTTGATATGGCAACAACAATAAAAAATGTCAGGAAACTGTTCAGTGCAAATCATGCGGTGATGTTCAAGTATTTTAAAAAAATGTCAGTTCATCATAATGTAGCTCACTGACTGATAAGGTTGGCTACTTAACGTCGTTATTTTAAAAGTATCGTAAAGCCACAGCATTTACTTGCTGGTCATCTGCTTTCTCTCGAAGATCTGTTTAGCGTTTACAATGGGATTCAATTAGCCTGCTTCTGAGCTGTATAGCATCTTGAAAGATCCTATATAATCGATATTCGCCATACCAATGACGCGTGACCGACTGTTTATTATTTGAGTCAAATTCACAGTAATTTGAAAACACTTGTTGCGGAAATCAAAATGTGTTGAAAAAGTTCACACAATTCTTTTGCTATCAGACTACTTTTAGATGATCCTTAAGACCCGAATCTCATTATCATTTTTCTATGTCAAAGGTGCTTGTTCAAATATCTTTTTCAAAGATAATGATAGTGTGAGTTGAGAAAACTTTCCTTTTAAAACATATATTTTTATCAAGTTAGCTTCATAAAGCTAAATATGATCAAATATTTGATAAAACATCTTTGACATAGAAAGATGATAGTGTGATTCAGGCCTCAATCAAACAAAATCACTAATTATCAGACACTTTTGTGTCGAGAGCTGCGTATCCCCAATAATAAACTACAACAAAAATTGGCAACATGTACTGAAAATTTGAGGTTTTTAATCCAAATTTTGGCAAATTTCAAAAGTTCTAAGAAATTTCAAAAATTATAAGTACATATTTCAGAATTCTCATTACTGCGGAAAAGCATACGATGCGTTTTATTTGTTTTAAGTTAATTCGTGTCTCTTCTTGGCCATTAATTTTGAGTCTGAGAGTTCTACTTTTGCAATATAAAGTTTTACGGTTATTTTATTTAAGGAGTGGATACCGGACGATGAGACTCAATGTACGCTATAATTTTAGAAATAATGATAATTTCATTTAAGTTAGATACTTGCCAATGCAAAGTTCAAGAAATTAAATGGATTATCTTCAGAAAGAAAATGTTGCAGAGGCACGATCATAGGGGCCCGTTCAAGCTATGGTTGATGAAATGCTTCCTCAACAACATTACAGAAACGAAAATAATTGACCAATCGTAATGATGATTCAAATATATCACAAATTAAATCAACTTTCGGCTCTTTTACAAATTCTTAATTCGCAATATTATTGAATGGACATTTTTCTTGTAGCATCTGGTTTAAGTAATAGATGAGAAGACCTTTCTTTCCCAAACACATCTGCTATGCGAATTGTACTAATTTCTGGTCTAAGAAGTTTTGACAACACTGCATCCAATAAATGGCTTGGCGAATTACTTCGGTCTAGAAAGACCAAAGTATTGACATCCTGTCAAAAATGACCAAAACTTTGATTGGTCCAATACTACTTTTCCCGACGTTTTGTGAGTAACTGAGTCTAACAAAGTAAAAAAATCGGTCTGGACGTCTGGATATCTGGATGTATGTACCCATGCTATCTCGAGAATGGCTTGTATACGATTTAGATTTTTTTTTTCGCCCATCTGTTTCTATGGTCAAGGCGGAGATTTAAAATGCTTTGGCAACGCTTTACGTCAAGAGGGTTGAGTACCTGCCATACGAATTGACCAAAAACACATATTTACCATTTTTTTTAATATGCAGGTTTGAATATTGAGTTGGGCATTTAGTTTGGGGTCGAGTTGAAGGTTAAGTTAGGGGTCAATTTGTGGGTTGAGTTGGAGTTGAGTTGGGGTTGGATTAAGAAATGGTGGGCAGTTGACCAATTTTTTATATATGCAGGTTTGAAGATTGAGTAAAAAAAAAAAAGAGTTTGAGGTTGGATTGAGGGTTGAGTTGAGGGCCGTTTGTCGGTTGAATTGAAGTTGAGTTGGAATTGAATTAGTGTTTAGTGAGCAGTTGAGCAATAAAGCGAGTGTCTGTATATATGTATGTACAGCATATTGCATGACTTTTAAACAAATCCACACGCCTTGACCTAGTTGAACCAAACTTTACAGAAATATTTTGATTCAAAACTCAAATTGAACCTTTCACATTTCAATTTAAATCTTTAGCAAATTATATGAATGGCCAATTAGGACGGAAGTTATCTATTTCTTAACGGATTTTTGATGAAATTTGACATTTGCGTTGGTAATGAGTCTATTTTTAGGTCAAAATAAAAAAACGTAGTCGAAATCTTATTTTTATAATTGTTTAATTATCCTTATCATAATTAGCTAGAGCTGTTCCATTCACTACAGCCCATTCCCATTTCATATTTACATTACTCTCGTTACATGGATTAACGAATATCTTGAAAGTGTAACCATCTGCTTCCAGACATCGATTCCTTTGCGCTCCATGCACAATCCATTGTTTTTCGCTATCGTAATGCCATAGTTGGGTTCCCTGCATACTATGACAGTCGTACAACAATACTCTAGAATTTTTAATGCTTTCAGAAACGTCCCAGCAAATATTGGAAGATTTAATTCGAATATCTTTCGCCGACGATAACCAGAAATGTTGAGTTTCTTGAGGATGCAGTTTATTTGTGGCACATGAAAATAAGCCTATTTCCTCTAGCAAGTCATGGCCAAGTGTATCAGAACATAATTCAGGAAAGGCAACACTCTGAATTGCACCCGAAGCATATTCCGATGGTTCTATAGGTGGGAATATTTTCACTAGATCAAAAGCTACATTTTCTATAAACCATTTGAATGGTTTGCATTGTAGTTTTGCCCGTAACTCTTTTTGTTTAGATAAGTCACCCGGATCAAGGTTGTTATATCGGTCGGGTACGCGATCATACAAATATTGTTTATAATCATCCATCCAGACTTCAGCAACTCGTTTAAAATTCTAAAACCAAATCCAAATTTTGTATCTCTTAGCAGTTTAATTTCTAGATATATAGAAATATTTAGGGATATGCAAAATACCTTTGATACGTAATCTCCTTCTCGGGCTCTTTCAGATTCTTGCGGGCCTCTGTAAATATGTGCCACTCTTGAACATGGTGCATCATACATTTTACCACCGCACTGCCATATTTTAAAACTCAATTCATACTGTTCTCCACCCCAAATATCTAGTCCTTCGTCATATCCACCAAGTTCCCAGAAAAATTTAGCGCTTATAGCAAATAAGCCTCCAGACATTACTGGACTTTCAAAAATTTCGGTTGGATTTTTTTTACTCTCCGGGAGTAGAGGAAATCGCTTGTATAGGAAAAACCAGTCAAAACCGCCACGAGCACCGTCATCTTGCGTTTCATACTCGAATGACGTATGTTGAATAACATCGATCAAAGGGCAGATGCAATATCGATAATTGGTTGCTATTGGTTCAAGTAATGGTGGTAGCCAATTTGTATTTGCTTCGACGTGCGAGTCTAAAAATACTAAGACATCACCGGTCGCAATCCGTGCACCCGCCACACGTGCTGCAATTAATCCTTTTCGTTTTGGAAGTCGAACAACTTTCACTTTTGGCAGATATGATGCGATAAACTTATCCAATTTTTCTTTAAGGTATTCTGATAAATAAAGGAGGATTTATTAAAATACTTAGGAGAATAAAATACCTGCTTACCTCTCGTACTGTGATCATCCACTAAAATAATATCGGCAATTAATTTCTCCGGTGACCGATTTAGCACACTATAAATCGTCCGCATCAATGTACTCCAATATTCATTATAAAATTGTACGACTATACTAACTCTTGGTAATTCCGCAAAATACCTTTTATTTTTACATTCCTTGTGTCGAATGTCTGGAACTGAACGATTTACAGATATTCTATCACTTAACAATGCATTAAATCCATTCTTTCTAAATAGTTTATCCATTTCATCTTTTTCACGTTCATCTATTTTCTCTGGCACACCATGCTCTCCAATCCCTTGTCGATTTTGTTCCATTTCTATAAATCGATAATCATGCCAATCGATTTTTATAAAATTTGTATCTGTTGTGTTACGATCAAAAAATGATGTGACTCGCGGCTGCTTAACAAAAGGCTTAACAAAAATAGCATCATCATGGAAATTACTAGGCACAATTCCTTCGCTAAACACTTTAAATGTTCGATGCGTAACAATTATAGCAAAAATCAAAACAACATATAGTGCACCAAATTTTAAGAAGGCTTTAGTGTTGCGACGCATTTCTCTATTAAATTAAACACATAATTAGAATTGAAAGTCACAAATTATTGGGGCTAGAATACTTTTTATGACCCTAGACAAAGTCAATTCGAAGTGCAAAAAAAACAGAATGGAGTTTCAGTCAAAAATCAAAAGGCAACTCAGACAAAATAGTTTTAGACAGAAATGTTTTTTCAGAAGGTAGTTCAATCAAAAAACTAAAAAGGCATTCAAGTCAAAACTTTTTTGAGTGGAATTCTTTTTGGATTTATAACTGAAATACATTTTGAAAAGGAGAATCCGTCAAACAACTAAAAAGGAATTCCGCAGGCAAAATTGTTCTCCGGGAATATAGTCAAAAACAATAAAGTCAAAAAACGAAGAAGGAACCGAAACACTTTTTTTTTGGACTGAAGTGCTTTCCATGTTTTGGTTTTTCCGTCTACCGTCGTTATTCTCTCCATTTTCAACCAATAATCCGAATTCCAGGCACCAAATTGTTTTTCTATAACATTTAATTTCTTATTTGACTTCTAAATAATGACAGATCATTTGTCATAAGGCGAGCAAAAAAATGATCGATGGAAGGGAAGGATGATATTGTCGCTTGACTATAGGAACATTAATCAATATTAATGTCATCAACAATGAAGAGATTCCTCGACAAATTGCTAATAAAATCCGAAATTTCGTGCAAATACTCATTTACTGGAGTGAATTGCATTAGACAAGCTCCAATCAACCCTTACAATATAAGCCGAATACAATATTGAATAGCATAGTACAAACTGGGTTAAAAATCTAGATCTGATTGAATTTAGGTTGAATGCTATTCGAGTCTAAGTTTTAAGATTTAGTTCGCAAAATTAACAATTTGAAAATTTTAGTCGAGTTCATTTGCGAAATTTCCAAATCCTAGGGCATTTTGTTTTTAGCTGTTGGGTAAATACTACTTGTAGATGCACTTTGAGATGTGGTTTTAGACTGCATAGTCGAATTTGTGAAAAATAAATTCATAGAATGCAATTTTGTTCGTGTTATAAAATGTATATTACACTTCTTCTTCCGCTGGCGTCCGCTGGCGCTACTTCACATGAAGTGATTTCGCCGCCTCAATGATATTCCTCCAAATAGTTTGAACCACCGCACGAGAACGGCAGATATGGTGAGCAGACATGAGGGCCTACTTTTCCGACTCTAAGGCCTGTTAGTGGGCCAATTACTATAATAATTGTACGCTCAGTTACAACAATTTTCTGAATGTTTCGTGCTGTAAGGGTATAAGACTCGCAACCAAAGGTGATAACTGGTCTTATCAGCACTTTGTACATGCTCGTGACGAAACGGAGTTGTGCTCAGTGATCAGCGATCCTAGGTGTTTGAACTCATTCACCTTTTCATTTTGTGTATCTCCTGAAATGAAGCTTCCATGCGTCTGCTTTCTCGCGGTGACCATTTATTATTCGCTTTGTTGATCTGAAGGCCAATTTGTTAGGTTGTTAATTCCAACGGAAGGAGGAGCTCTTTCAGGGAAATGATGTTGCGACCCAGAATGC
This sequence comes from Tipula helvola, assembly GCA_963556165.1. Lineage (NCBI taxonomy): Eukaryota > Metazoa > Arthropoda > Insecta > Diptera > Tipulidae > Tipula > Tipula helvola. The sequence goes on from OY744483.1 coordinate 7,409,680, forward strand.
AAATATCGATAGCGTATGCTAATAGCTTTGTTAATTTATAATAAATTCAGTTTATCAACATTCAGTTTATTAATGATACTGCAAAAGGTTTAAAGAAACTCGAGATTCTCATTTAAGCCGCTGATATCAAAATATTTAAATTAATTTCGAATTCTGAAGGTGCGATCGTTCTCAATCTGATTTATCCAACTTCTCTGCATGGTGTTTCGCTCATAAATTAATTTTGAATATAATGAAATGTAAAGCACGACCCACAAAGGTTTGGGTATTTCTTTACCTACTAACTTGTTCTTTCATAAACATATTGTAAGTTGTTTTCCGTATGTACTATAAATATCATTTGTACGTTCACAACTAGGAAATGGTGCGGTCATATGAAACCCAATCAACACATTTTACTCTAACTATATATTGAAAGCGTTTAAAAATATTTTCTTAGGGTTTCTCTTCGAAAACTGCCTATAGAGACAGTAACTACCAATACGACAGTAAGGGAACGGGATTGCATGGAGATTAGCATCACCAGCGCATGAAATCAGTCCTTTAGTGCGGCTTGCCCGTTGGCTAAATCTAAGGCAGAGCAAAAACGAGTAAGATGGTCCGGGAAACTGAGGCCTCAGGATTGGTACTGCTATAAGGAGGAACTACGAAGTTATAAGAGAGAGTTAAGGAATACACAAAGGAAGTCATGGAGATTCTTCAGTGATAAGACAAGTACAACACTGCCAGTTTTTTATTAAACATTAGGAGGCATGACAGACTTCTAGCGGGGATTCTTTGGAGCTTCTCTTCGATATCCACTTCTTAGGGAGCTCTAAGAACCTGATGGGCAAAGTGAATAGAATAAGATAGAGAGAGCAAAGAATGTCCTATACGCTTATAAGCGGGGCATTGAGGTTCACCCCTACCTCTTTCGGTCAACATTTTTGGCAAACAGATGGCAGCAAATACGACTATAGGTAGTTCGCTAAATTTTGAGCTGACAAGGGAGGCTCCAAGCTAGCCCTTTCGAGTCCAGCTTGTATGATTTTTCTGCATTGTTGTGGACCAACTTACAGCGCCAATAATTTTTTGTAGTTGTATTTCCTAAAGACTAATTAATTATTATCACGTTTGTGACAATAAAAAATGTATGGCGTAAAATTGTTTTCCGTCAAGGTATTATATACATCTTAAAGCCCAGATATCACAATCATGAAGACTAAAAATTGCCAATTTTTGTCAATCTTCTTACACATATAAAAATAACATCTACTATCTGGATTGAGTTCTATCTATTGATCGGTTCTGAAACAAAATGAACTTTATATCGCATTACAGTGTACATAAAATTGTATTGTGTCAAACATCAACACGGAAGAAGATGTCGATGATGATGATGATATCCATGACCCTGATTTTATAATGCCGGATACAATTCGTCAGACAATCGTGGAAGGAGTTGATGTCGATATTGATGATGTTGAAGAGTGTGATAATATGGAAACGGTAACGATTTTTGTATTCAAATCATTAAGGTTTTTTGTATTCAAGCGGGATATACCCTCGAAAAAGTATCATCGACTATGACCAAAAATAGGTTCAAAGTCCTCCGATCTTCACTGGATTACGCAGATGTATCCAAAATACCAGAAGTAGCCAAAACCGACTTGTTTTGGTAAGTTACACCTATCATTGATGCAGTAATAAAAAGATTTCATCAAATAAAAAGAGTTGTAGGAAATTATTCCATCGACGAACAGATGATCCCATTCACTGGCCGCTGCCCAGTAAGATAGTTTGTTTAAAGTAAGCCTCGCCCGGTGGGTCTTAAAAATTTCGTCGTTCATTACAACATCAGAAGATTTAGTAATGAACTTTGAAATATATCAGGGAGGAAAATCTAAATTTGAAGATCTCTCTCTTGGCTTAGGTCCAGCAGTGGTTCTGAGACTTATTAAAACTTTTTTCTTTAATACAATAAATTTTGAATTTGTATTTTATTTAAAATGATAATTTATAAATTGGTACTTTGGTAGCTTTCCTTTTGCTTTAGGTGTAAATCTGGAGTAACAGCAACGGTGTCCTTCGAAGGTAATCAATATGGACCAGTTCATAGCAAACAAGAAAAAAAAATGTATATAAGAAAGCCCACATCACACAAATGAGAGGGTGAGTTTTCTCAGAAGATATATGTTTTTGTCAGAAAAAAATTGTGGAATCTGGTACTTCTCAATGTTAGCCCACAAAAATTTCAGGCAAAAATTTGAAGTTTAAATTTTCGGTGACTTCAAGGCACACAAGAATTTACTATCACATTAGTTGGTCTTCACGACACACATATACATAAAATAAAAAAAATGTTAATCGCAATGCAGGTAAAAATTGTATGTAACAATTGTGTGGATTGGCCTTGACGTCCCTCAAAAAAAAAAATAAATATTGAATGACCTTTGTTATGTACCTCACATTTGTGATAGAGGGGCTCGAGAAAGTGTTAGCTGGAGTATTCTGTGACAAACTGACAAATAGGGGGAAAGTCTGGGGAGGCCTCTAACATCGTTTAAATTAGCACCTAAGGAAAGGTGGTAATCTTAGCAGAAAGATGAAGTAACACCCTCACCCGTAGTGTAGCAAGACAGATCTGGCCAAAACTAGACTTGGGGTGCACCAGAACATTAATCTTCATACGTAGACGTGAATTAAGAACGGTCATGCGAATACTCACGAGACACTGCCTTTTTGGAGAGCATGCATGAAGGCTGGTTTTAGAGGCAAATGACTTCTGTAGACATTCTGTGGAAACTGTTTTGACGAGGATGAAAATGAGACATTGTTTCACTTCCTTTTGCTCATGTCCGGCATTAGTACGCAGAATGCATAATTGCACCCGATCAAACAGATCGGTAGGATTAATAGTTTTTGAAAAATGATGTATAGTTCACTTTTTATTGGTCCACCCTGTATATTCATGTAAAACAAGTCTAAAACATACAAATTTCTATAGCATCTTAGTAATAATCCACACTTCTGTATGTCCCACTCTTTACTTAAAACGCTTTGTTTTTACAGTCTAACGACGTTATTCTCTCCATTTTCAACCAGAAATACGAATTCTAGGTATCACATTGTTTTTCTATAACATCTAATTTCTTGTTTGACTTAAGCACACACAGTATATGTTACACAGATTCCAAAGAAATATTTAGTGTCTGATTTGAGTGTTACACACGAAAGTGATAAAATCTCTTTTACTTAATATGAAAACTTTATAAGCTTATAAAGCTTAACTAAGCACCATTGATATATGATACATCGCTATAATATATGGGTTCAACAAAGTAACAAACATAAAATGCAAACCACGGTCTGTTACATAAAAAAAACGCTTTATCATAATCAGCAAATAAATTCTGCCAACTGAAATATTCATAAACATTCCAAGAAATCCTAAAATTAGACAATATTATGTTAATTTTTAATGAAATTTCGTAGAAATTAAGGTCAGCCAGAAAACATGAAATATATGGTGAAGGTTGAATTAATTTCGACGAAAGTACATCGTTCATTTTATTTACCATATTTAAAGCGCGTTCCCTTTATTATTACCTGAAACGATAAAAAAAAACAAAGATAAATTATTATAGATCAGTGTCATTGGGCATAAATCGTAAATATTGTTGACACATTATATAGGGACATAAATTTGAAAACTTGTGCACATTTCCAAAATTGGCAGCGATTAACATGTCGCTTCGTAAAAAAAAAGTTTAGCCGGCAAAATACAAAAACGCACACATAAAGTTTCGTGACGAGTTAAGATTACCGAAAATATGATTTTATTACATACACATATAGCATACAAACATAATACAGCAGACAAAGCACAACGGCAAAAACTTTTTTATTTTTTTTAATCTTAAGGGAAAACTTTTCACATTAACTGTTAATTTTTGGCTTCAACAATGACGACAATTAAGGTAATTTATTTTTATTAGCGTTTAACGTTTATTTCTTTTATGTATGCGCGCTACAAATTCACAAAACATAACATAAATTATTAGCGTGCTTTGTTTATACAGGTACAGGTAGGTAGCTATGTAAACATTAATGGTACTTGTTTTACACGATTTTATTTTTTGTTGTTTTAGTTTTTATCAATTTACAATTAGTTTTCATCAAGAAAATTTTGCATTTGTTTATACTAACATTATTTATATCATTCGACTAGGAGGGCAAGGCAATTATTAAAATACCCAAACAACTAAACGATTTGTGGCGTTTAGCGCAGAAAAATTTTCAAGTCTGAGGTTCGTTACTTTTAACTATTGTTATCAATATTTTGTTTTAAGTTGTGAAAGCGTTCAAAAAATTTAATCTTATATCGATTTATACGCTCTGTATCTTACCAATTTTGTTTGAGAAGCTGGCAATCTAAAACACAACAATTAAAATTATGAAATAGTTCACCACAGTCATTTCGTTAGATAGGTTTTACTTGGAGGACAAGTGTATCAAGAATTTCCATAAATTGTTGAGTTCTTAAAACTCTTGAATGATCGTTGTTATGCCAAAGAAAGCTGTTTGTGCTATGTAAAAAAGGAAAGTAAAACAACTGGTGGTAAAGTCGTAAAAATTATGAGATTGGGAAAAATAATTGTGACTAGATTTGAAGAAAATTTTTCGGCAAGCCATAACGATATAAGGTCTTCAATATGACGAAATTAAAATTTTAAAATCTGATCAAATTCATGTAACCTTTAAATATCTTGGATTTTTTATAATAAATAGTTAAATAGATTTTTAGAATCTTAAACTGGTTACATAAAACTTAATTCCGTAAGTTTCTTCTACTGGATCAGATTTATGAAATATTCAATTTCGTGCTTTCCTGGAGTCCTTGAACTTTTATAAATAAACTAGTATCGTACCCGGCTTCGCCCAGGTTTAGTTTTAGTATCGTTGCCGGGATCACTACATTTGCCTGAAAAAAAAAATCCGGAAATTTTAAAATCCCGAATAGTTGAAAAGTAAAAATCCAGAAAAATAAAATCCCGAAAAAAAAATCTAGAAATTACCGGAAAAGCAATCCAGAAAAAAATCCAGAAAAAATATTTTGTTTAAAATCAATTAAAAAAATCAATTTTATTGGCATTTTTAGACTTATGTCCTCACTTGAACCATTTGTGGTGCATCTATCAGTAGAAGCGATACGAGCGATACAATTCCTTTGATCTGTGTCTGCAAGGTTGACGAAGCATTTACGAAGCATTAAATCCAAAAGTCGCTCGAATACATCCGTCGATACCATACTAACCCAACGAATTAAGCTAACCACAAAATAACTTGAATCATTTGTGGTAGAACTATCAGTAGAAGCGATATGAACGATACGATTCCTTTGATCTGTGTCTGAAAGGTTGACGAAGCAATTTCCATTATCATAAATATTAAGAACTTTACGTAAAACCTCAAATTTGATAGACATTTTATAAATTTTAATTATAATTTGGGCCGCACTTTGATAATTATGTTTCTGGATTTTAGTTTTCTGGATTTTTATTTTTCTGAATTTTTTTTGTTTCTGAATTTTTTTTTTCTGGATTTTTTTTTCGGGATTTTCAGTTTCGGTATTATTTTTTTCTAGATAAGGTAGCCAACCCATCGTTGCCTTAAATAAAACCAAATGCTATGATTTTCAAATAGAATTTGTATTTATTGAACGTTTAAACATTAACATTGAAGTATAGTTTACCAAAGTCAATCCTTCAACACCTGTGTATAAACAATATTTTTTTTACTTATTTTCATAAGTTTTTAGGTGTCTCCGCCCGTGACATTGCTACGTAGAATTGTCCATGACTGAAGCATTCATCACTTAAATCAATTCCTACCACATTGAGTGACTGCCCTTGAGATTTATTGGTTGTTTTAGCCAACGCAGGACGAATCGGGAACTGAAGGCGTATGAATTGAAAAGGTAGATCATTGGGAATAACTGGAATTCTGGGAATCAATACATTTTCCCTTTTAAATTGTCCAACCAAAATTGTTGCCTCAATTATTATTGCAGATGTGAGGCTTACAAGAAACCTGATCATAATTCCTAAATATTTCACTGTGCTTTTCCGAGGGCTTAGGCGGTACTTGTCGATTGTTGGTTTGCTTGAAAATACTAAAGTTCTAGATTTTTGAAGTGTCGAGGCAACACGAAAAGTCAGAACCTGTGGTTTAATTTTTTATTTTTTTTAACATTCGTAAGGCAACCATTAGTCCGGTGATTAGTCATAACTTTTTCAAGATTTACTGTTACAAGTAAACCCTGCGGACCTTGGTTCAACATACCATTTAGAATATGTACATTTAAAATGCTAATAAATATGAAAAATATCTCTTTTTGAAATTTATTGGTTTGAAACCTTGGTTAAATATGACACATTTTAATCGTAGTTAACTCATTAATTTGATTTGTCAATAGTTTTAGACATTATAAAGTAAATGTTGAGTAAAGCTTTTAATATGCGCTAAGGGCTCCAAAAACATAATGCTGTTTATGATCGTATAGCTACGCCTTTGCCAACGAATAAGAAACACTCAGTTTTATGTCTGTTCAAAATTGACCCTCCCATTTGATTTCCATAGAAAAAGAAAAATTCCAAACGAATTACTAAGTTAAAATACATTTTCTTTTGAAATAAAACCCAAACTTTTATTTTTCGGAAAACTAATAAACACAAGAAAACTTTTTCTGTTGTTGTTAGAATTTTGAAGTGAGTTAATTGATAAAATTCAATAAATAATAAATTTTTTTCTTGCTACTTAATTTTGTAGAAAAAGCAAAAAGAAATAAAAGTTTTATTGTTGCAAAACTCTTGTGTGTTCATCAAAAACTGAACGTTATTTTGAGTTTTCCCCATTTTTTCATATTTCACAAAATCACATCTAGTTCAATTTTAAAGATGTATGCAGATGTATTCAAAGTAAAAGAGCGACGATGATAAACTTTTCATGTTTATCGGTGTGCGGTGGAACAAACGAGTCACGAAATGATTTTCTTCTATCATACTTAAAATTATATAAAAAATATGAAAACACCTTAATTGACAAAGTTTGCTTATTTTTTTCAGAGTTAATTAACACTTGTACGAATGTTGTTATGTAGGCGAGAGTATCTAGCAAAATTATTAAATATCTTAAAATTCCAGTATGACTTACAATTTTATGGATTTTTTGCTTAAGTAACCATTTTTTTTTTGCTTTGCAACCATCCGACTGTAGAAATTAACAAAATAAAAAAAAGCTCTTTAATCCATAAAATTTATGAACGACTTTTTTACTTTATTTTTGAATATTTTTGTTTGTTTGTTTGTGCTGTGGATATAGACGAAGGGTGGATATATTTACCTTGCGTTTTTCGTATAACATACATACCTCCTATGTCTCCACACCCAAAATATCGCGATGTACACAAAATTCCATACTTTATGGAATTTTCTTTTACAATTTGTTTATGCTTTTTTCATGTTTTGTGTTGGTGCCGCACACACGCACACACATCCAGGGAAGAATACCGTATATCGAACGTATCGGATGTGAAGGAATTTTTTCTGTTTTTCTATTTTTAAATTCATCAAAAATATTGAAAGGACATAAAATTGGATATTATAAATAAACAAATAGGTGTTTGGTTTGAATGGATTTTTCTTTATAGAAGAAGGGTGCGGGATCATCAAAAGTCAAATTGCAATAAATTGAGAACTATTTATAGAGAATGTTTTAGCCCAGTTAAAAATTTGATTGTTCACTACGAGCGAATCATCTAGAATATACACAGAATATCACCTAAACACAGGGATAGGACTTATCTTCATTGTGTATTGATTTTGAGTGACATTAGTAACGGAATCGATTTAATAAACGAAAAATTTCCTGCGAAATATTCTTCGAGAATATGGTTAATTAAACTAAAGCTTAAGTATGTTTGTGACTGATAAGAGTTGTGTATCGTTCACTTTAATTTGCCTCCTTGATGTGTACGAAGTGGATCTACTCACACTGTGTCATCAGCACCTTAACACCATCTTGTTGTTTCGTTGTTTATGATGAATGGTGCCGTGATTAACTTCAATGTTCATTGCTTTAGTTTTCCACTTGTAGCGATGTTTCAATGTAACCAAATACTCGCAACAACATTTTTATTATCGTGTGAACTATTTATGTTGCTAAGACTTCTCTAATATCCTGTTAACTTGACCCCGTCCAGGTGAAGTTAAATCCCTGCAATTTGAGGCTAGAGAGCTTCATTTATCCCATTAACCACTTCCAACTGGCGTGATCCATAATTATATTGTAGTAAATGGAACCCCTCATATTTTATTGCCTTAATTTTCCATCAACTCAATACAACCTCATAACATTCGAGCTCAGTTATGCTATAATTACGCCAACTCCAGTAGAGGGTGCATCGCATTGGAAAAAGGGTTGTGTGAATTCTGAAAGACTTAGAACAGGTGTAGTACAAAAGTCAGTCTTTAGGCAATTTAAAGATATTTCGCAAGCTGCACTCCATTCAATTTTTTTCCGCAAAATAAAGCGACGGTACCAAACAGGCATGCCTAGAAATTTGTCTGGATAAACGGTGGTTACATTTTACTTATCCACGTCCACCTTTAACACCCCATCACCCACTATGTATCCTAAATATTTAATCTCATTTTAGAGTTGAATTAGCCTGGTTTAGAAAATTTGCCAGCTTGTTTAGAAAATATATGTGCTCCTCGAATGTTTCACAAGTGTTCAAAAGGTTGTCTAGGTAAACACAGATTTGACTGTATAGTTAATGGAGTATCACTTGATGCCCCAAACGACACATTGTTTGCGGGGCGTTACAAAGTCCGAAAGGCATTACTACAAATTGATACAAAGATGCCTTATATATTAACCTCTCATTCAATAGTATTTGCAAAAGGCGTGTTTTAAATCCAGGCTTGAAATAAGCTTAGGGTTACTGTTACGTCGATCGGTCTTTGCCGTTCGCCTTTTTCACCAAAGCAATCTGTGAACTTCATGTACTACAACTCTCCTCGATGACACCGGCGATAGCATTCTTTCCAGTTCCTTATCCGCATTTCTACCTGCACGGCTGGCAAAACGGCATTATATTGTTGTTTTGTGGGCTTAGTCTCACCGACATCAATTGAGTGTTTTATTATAGGTGGCTTACCTAAACCAAGCTGGAAACCATCTGATGGTGTCTTGTAACATTAGCTGTTGTCCTGTCGTTAGGTTGTGTTTTTCAAAGGCATTTTTCTGCGGTTTAATATAGCATACAGCTTTATTACATAGTTTTCCATTCGATTGATTTTATATGGCAGATGGGAAGGAAATTTTTATATCGAATAAGGTTTGCAAAAAATCAATGCCCAAATATAGCTGCTGATTTAGGTTTGGTGCTTGATATAGAGTAAGCGATCTTCTTTTCCTGGTACTTCAATAAACCCAATAATAGTTTATTTGTGACAACTAGCAGTGCGAACTGACGAAAGAAAATTGCAATGGCGATCGTATGGCGAAATTCTAGGTCCGTATTGCAGGCACTATATTCTGCCTAGGGTTTTGGATTGGGGGCAAAATTCGTAAAGAGGGTGACTCTCCCTAATTGTATTTGTATTTTACGATTTTCGGAGTAAAATTCGTAAAAACTTTCAAAAGTTGTTTGTTGTTTTGAATCCCTTGGACGCCTTATATCATAATAAGAGCGGCGATCTTGGAACCTTTTATGATTTCATCTTTCAGGTACGACAAGGACACACTTCTGTTACGCTCGTCGAAAGCCAGTACCATTCCGCCGCAACAACATCAGTATCAGTACGTAACTCACCATCACATTAACTATAATTGTTCAGGACGTATGCCTTCATCTTTTGCTTTATGCTCAAATTTCAACAAAAAACGTTTTATGTTAGTGCCAAATGGCTTACCATCAAACACAAACTTCTATTTAGGTGGTCGTTGGCAATATATGGGCAAATCGATAATTCTGGTTAAACCCTCATTATACATGCAACGACTAATTACATGTAAGAGTTGTGACAGTGCAAAATTGATAACTCTGATGTGGTGGTCATATTATTAAGGACACATCAATTCTGTTGGGGAAATGTTTGCTTTTGGCGACTTATGTATTTTACTAAACATTTTTATAGCCTAGCTATACGAAACTATTATTTGCTAAGGTGCATTCAAAATGCAAAGTTTTACTTTGTACTAAATAATATTTGTACTAAAAGTAGAAATACATTTTTTTAACTAAATTAGAAATATTTCAAAAAAACACATTTCTAGCTGAGCTACCTCAAAATATTGAGTGCATGCACGTTCAGCATTATTGACTCTACATTTCTTTCATTTGGAGTTTTGTGCTATCTAGGCTAGAAACAGCTCTCAGGGCATTAAATAAATTTAGATTAATATGAATAAAATTAGTACTTGTTGGTATATGTATTAATTAGTACTTATCGTATTTAGTAGAAGAGCAAAAGTTATATTTTTAAGTGGAAAATTCATTAACTGTACTTAAAATGTAATTTTTATTTGTGTATTAAAAATCATAAAGGCTAAAATTACTTGTTGTAATTAGTACTAATTTTATTCATATTAATCTAAATTTATTTAATGCCCTGAGAGCTGTTTCTAGCCTAGATAGCACAAAACTCCAAATGAAAGAAATGTAGAGTCAATAATGCTGAATGTGCATCCACTCAATATTTTGAGGTAGCTCAGCTAGAAATGTGTTTTTTTTGAAATATTTCTAATCTAGTTAAAAAAATGTATTTCTACTTTTAGTACAAATATTATTTAGTACAAAGTAAAACTTTGCATTTTGAATGCACCTTAGCAAATAATAGTTTCGTATAGCTAGGCTATAAAAATGTTTAGTAAAATACATAAGTCGCCAAAAGCAAACATTTCCCCAACAGAATTGATGTGTCCTTAATAATATGGCCACCACTGTAGATCAAAATTTATTTCAATAAATTTTTCGAATCGTATTTTCCATGGATTGTCAAAATCCATCCGATCTTTCAAATAGCTAATTAGAAAAAATCATTTGGCTTTAAATCCGCTGTATATGACGGCCCAATTAACTTCTATTAAAACGTTCCGGAATTCAAAATTAGTCTATACAACAATATTCCCCGCTTAACGGTATTGATTGGTTCCCAAGAAAATGTCGATCCATACGTCTAAATTTTTTAATATAGTTAAACAGTCCATAATCCAAAAAATATTCTGCAAATGTGGGCGATTAGCGTTGGCTCTTTCAGTGATCTCTAAACTTTTTAGATTTTATAAGGTTTAAAAAAATACTTCAGAATGATTCTAAATGCAGTGCAAGAAATTTGGGAGACACTTAAAAGTTTTCGTATAGATAGCCGCAGATTATTTTCAAAAATGGAGAAATGTTCACAAAAGCTGGACGTTCTTTGCAGGTTTACTGAGCGACCTACAGGAATTTTTCTTGCAACGTTCCATGCTTTTTCACTATTACAGTGTGATCTATTCGTGCTTTTCAGTACTCCTCCAGACAGTCTTAACGCTGTAGTGCAGTAAAGCAATCACGCAAAAGTTAAATTACATGAAAATTATGCGAATTAACAAAGTCGACGGAGAGAGCGTATTAGAACAAGTACTAAAATAAAATTATTTGCAATATTGCCCGTAAGTACGGATTGAAGTGTCATTTTGTGATGTGAGCAGCTACAAAATGAGTGAGGCTAAAGATTTACAAATTGAAGTGATACAAATCACATTAAACGGCATATATTTATACCTAAATTTTTAGTTTTTAACTAGATTAATAGATTTTATCGGTTTTTTAGGGCTAACAAATAGCTTTAGGTCACGTTAGACAGTTTTAGATTTTTTTTAATATCAAAAACGTGCATTGTCAGCAAAAATATTATTTTTACAGTATTAAATTAATTTTTGCGTTCCTTGCGTAACTCCGTCTGCATTCCGTCGAGATTGTCTCCACCTTTACAATAAAAAATACACCACTACCTTTTACTGGCATAAAACGTAGAGGTTCAAATCCCACTTTAATCGGAACACCTTGTATGTTGTTTACCAAATTAATTATATGGAATTTCTATTCAAGTGACAGTCGAAAACCACATTCGTAAAGTGATTATCTTTTCTAATACAAATATCTAAACTTTAAATTTGTTGTAACTATTTTAGTAATTTTGTTAGGTAGTAGAACCCAATATCTTAATGTAATCTCAAAATAAATCAAGCATTAAAAAAATGTTAATTAATTGTTTAGATTTTGACGTGGACTAAAATTAATTCGTATTGAATTCCGCGCGTACATCAGTATTTGATAGCAACAATTTTGAGAAAATTCCTAATGCGAAGATGAACACCAAGCGTTTTTAATTTAAAAAATTATTTGATTGATATATTGTTGTACATACTGAAATGAAAATTAATTAAATTAATTTGATTTGTTTATATACAGATTAAAGAGCACACGAGTATTTAAATTAAACTACAGATCATACTATATACGAGTAAATGAGTTACAAATTGGTAAGGCCGCATTATTTCGAATATTGTGTATATAGTAAATATGTATGTTATAAAAATACCAATTCTCTTATCAGGCTAATCCAAAAATGAAAATAAAAATTTGTTTTAGTTTAATTGCGAAATTGCGATAAGTAGTTGAGTTGATTGAGTGACGTATTTATACAATGCGAAAGATTAGTCAATTGTATCGCGCGCCGCGTATTCGTGCACGAATCATGATTCGTTCTAATGTTAAAACCAATTAAGCTTATCCGAGCACAATTTTGCTCTATATAAAAATGTTTTATATAACATTTATTGATTGATTAACCTAGAATTTATATCGTTGATAATGTGTGTAATAAAATACTGATTAAAAGTGACATAAATAAATAAAACATTAATTTATAAATTTAACATGTTCGCTTGGGAAGCGGTTTATCAGACTAAATATATTAAATTTATTCAATATGTTTTATAATTGACCTTCTCGTTTGGTCCGCCCGAACATTCCAAGATTAATTAAACAAATTCAGTCGAACATTCCAAAGCTATATATTTTCGCATTTGTCAAAAATTAAAAATCTTATTCAACTAGAGGTCTCTAACCAAAATTAACATAGAATGGAAAAAATATTTTTTTATTAGCAAACGTAAGAAGAAGACGTCAAGTATTCGAAACAGAGATTAATGAAACGTTAAACTGACTTTTTCTAAAGTTTATAGCTTTGACTATAGTTGTTAAATTGTTCAAGAATTTAAAACATTTTTTTCCATTGATTTATTGATCTGTAACAGCAGTTATCAAGTTAATTTGTCCAGCAAAGTCTGTCTGTTAAACATAAAAGAATAATTTTGCCCATTTTAAATCCTCTTAAATAAACGTTCCGTAAGGTTGGCCTATTACTTTTACGGACGTAATCCTTACCGAGATGCCAAAAAATTCAAACTATTATTGGTTGTTTTATTTCCTTGCCGCCATCTTAAATAAAACAAGCCGGCAAAGTTGTCCGAATTGATTCACTTACTTATTTTGAAAGCAACAAGGAAAATTTGATTAACAAAATGGGTGAAAATTGAAAAGAAATGTTTTCTTACTTGGTGTTTATAAAAAGCAAATATTGAATTTTCTGCATCATGCCTTAGATTAGAGAATTTTCATTAATCTAAGTTACTCACAATTATCGTCGTCTAAGGATTATAAGTGGTGCAACCAAAGATATGCAATAACATATTGTTTTCCAGTGCATGAATTTTGAAAAGAGGAAGACACAAATCCGTTTCAAGAAAAACCAAGCATTTTAAGCCCTACTTGTTAGTGCATATTTTTGCATATTTCACCCAAAAGAACATATTTTTTGTCATATAAGCATATTTTGTCAAAATCATTTACATAATTTTCAAATATTATCAAAAATGTATCGCAAATAATTTTTTTTAGTAGAGTATAGTAAATATCAAAATGAGCTTGTCTTTAGGTTGTATGTTATACGAATTTTTGATTCAGGATCAGGTATTCCTGCCATTGCTCGGCTTTTTGACGATTCGATTAGAATATTTTAGGGGATAGTTTTGAGAAAGATAAAATGTTGCTGTTTATATCAGATGCAACACCGTACATGATGAAAGTGGCCTGGCAATACAAACTTTCTAACCCAAAATTACACATATAAATTGCCTTGCTCACGGTCTTCATCGGGTATGTAAACTTATAAGAGGGTTTTATCCTAAGATTGACCCGCCTTATCTCGAATATCAAAAAAGTTTTCTTAAAAGCTCCGTCGAGAGTCGAGATTTTTAAGAACCACAGGCCGGGCTCGCACTTCCTCCACAGACAACAACCACAAAATGGGAAACTTGGCTCGTAGCTGTTAAGTTTTCTGCCAATAATTTTGTAGATATTATTGGTGTGTTTAACGCATTGGACGATGAAGAGGCAGCCTCAATCATCAAATATCAAAACAGCTGTTATGTGACAATTCAGTAAAAGGCAGATGCAGCAAATTATGATTTTCTCGACGCGCCCATTACTAAATTGGAAAGTTCTGGGCTGCAGCTTGTTGACCAACTTAAAATCATGACAGAAGCTTAAACACAATTAAACAGTATATAGGCGAAGTAACTAGTGCTATTAAAGTTAAACTTACCAGCGTAATTCACAAAAATCACGGATTTGTTGTATTAACCGATATTTCTCGTAATATAACGGGGGACATCCAAGAAGATAACAGAAAATTATACAGTTGCAGAAATATTGGCATTTAAATATGCACCGACCACTTCCTTTGACGTGGAGCGAAGTTTCTCAATGTATAAAAGCATTTTCCGTTCAAACAGACAAAGCTTTCTGTTTGAAAACTTAAGCCTATTGTTTGTTATAAATTGTAACGATAATTTAAATTAAAAAAGATACAAGCACCTTATTTTATTTATTTTTAATTTTTAGGTTCGTTGTACATTTCAGCTAAGCGATTTGAGCTAAATTCTTACCTCTCGGTTATAAATAAAAAATTTAAATGGGAAGATATAAAATAAACAATGTATGTCTGTATACGAGTAGTTATCAGCTGGAAAGTGCAAAGGGATGGTCGGGGGAGCATAGCTGAAATGTTTACTATCGTAAGGTGTTTTTGGAGTCGTTTTTATCAAATTTGAAGGAACAATTATTCGGAACACATATTTTCAGTTTTTTGGAGCATATTTTGAATGCATATTTCAACATTTTTAAAGCATATTTTAAGAGCTTAAAACTGATTTTTTAGTGCATTTTTTTGGTTGTAAGGTTCTAAACAACATTTTTTGAAAAAAATTAGATATACTGTATGTATTGATATTTGGACCTTTTTGATCCATAACGGAGATATCAGTAAAATTTAAAGGTTCTATCCGCTTTTTCACTATAAATTTTTGCCATAAAGTTCTATTTGACTATAGTAGAATTTTTCGTATCAAAGCAAAATTGATTTAAAAAGGTACATATTATAAATCAAACTTTATATTTGTACATTGCAGTATAGGACTTTATATTTCTCGATTCTTGCATAAAATAGTATAGGTTCTATACCTGCTAATGCTGTATATCCGACTTAATATTACAAAGTTCTAAACGCTCATAGAACCTAAAAAAATCTGAAAAAACTAGTTTACGAAACAAAGTTCTATCATAAACTAACAAACCCAATTGTTAAATGAAAAATTTATTTTATTCACTAAAATCTTGAATTTGTATAGTTAATACCACTATTCTGCTTTGAACTCGTTTGTGCTTAAAATTAACTACCCCAAAATCTTAAATCATCGATAACTCAAATCAACTCACATGTCACATAGAACCTTATAATTCTTAAACGATGATATATTCAAAAGAACAACATATCGGTATATAAATTTATCTAAGCAACCATAGACAAATTTACAATATGAGCATTCACAATGAAGAAAAATTTTACTTTTGACTTAAGGCTAAAACACACCAAGCGGTGACGACGGAATCATAGTTTAAGCAAAAACATATGTACATTTCATTAAAACATTCAAGTATATCATAATTCTAATAGAAAAATGTACATTAAAAGAAAATCTATCACAAGTGGAATATGTGGGACATGTCGCGTTGCGCTTGGTGTGTTTCACCCTAATACAGCTTGTATGAAATTCCAACATAACGAGCAAAAATTTCTGTTCGTTATGTTGGAAATTCATACAAACTTGTAAGTAAAAAGTTTTTTCATTGTGAATGCTCTGTAATTCGCAATCAAAGTAGCCTACATCTTTTCCCCGGATTTTGCATTGAAAAAAAAAAAATTAAAAATTTAATTTATTTTGTTTAAAAAAAATTTCCATCTTGCGATAAACAAAGCAATCTAAAATATTTTTGGAAATGTCTAATGTCCGATTAAAGCCGCTATTCCATAAGAAAAATTGACTAATAGTCAAACAAACGAAAAGAGAAAAATAATCCGTTGCCCCATATAAAAGACAAACACAACGTTTTTCTTTTATTTTATAGCAAAATTGTGTGCTATAAATTAAAAAAAAACTTTACTTTGTCTCTTATATGGGGCATTAGATTATTTTTTTCTTTTCGTTTTTTTTTTTATTCTGAGTCAAGTTTTCTCATGGGACACAGGCTCTAGACGTACCAACATTTTTTCCCCAACAAAAAATGAAATTATTAGTAAATTACGATTTTCATTTGTAAGGCAAGAACAAATACAAAATTTTGTTGGGTTGTGTTTTTATTTTTTATTCCAACAATTGTTGCTATAAAAATAAATTTTACTATAAATTATACTCGACCAGTCAACCCGAGTATACTTTTTGATATTTTATAGCAACATACAACAACAAACATTATAAAAATGGTGATCTGCGTAATTTTTAACGCTTTATTTTATTTTTTAAAAAAATTAAATAATAATAGCATATTATTCAACGAGCATATAATGATAGCTGTTATTCACGTAGATGAAGTTTGCCGACGCGAGCCGATAGGCGAATGTCGTAAATCATCTGAGTGAATAACAGCTATTATATGCGAGTAGAATACGATACTTTGTCCACGACCGACAAATATCATTATGTTTTATAATCAAATCCTTTAAATACTCTTAAAATAATTTTCGTCGACATTTTGACGTCACAGTTTAATAATAATGAAAATGGCAAGAGACTACTAGATAAAATTTCAAAACTCAAATAATTTACTTGGAAGTATTGAATAATGAAAGAAGAGACTACTAGATAAACTAGCAGTGAATAATGGATATCATTATAAGTGATGAAACAAACGTATCATGAACATATACGTTAGTCGTGGACAAAATAAAATTTACGTTCGAAATTTTTTCATTTTACCCGAAAAAGCCATAATTTTGACAAATAAACTAGTGTCACTGCCGTATTTATCAAAAATTATATCGTCGATTTTATACCGCAATAAATTATGGCATGACCGACATTTTTGTTTTATAATTTTCTTTTTTTATCATAAATTGTTGGAAAAAAATGTTGGTACGTCTAAAGGTGATATTTCAGTAAAAAAATTAACTGACGAATAAAGAAAAGAGAAAAAAGTTCGAAACTCTATGTAATAGATAAAAACAACGTTTTTTTTTTTTAGCAAAATGTTGAGCAGAAATTATTTTGACAGAACACAAAAACATAACCAATAAATATTTTAAAAAAATCAATATTACAATTAATTCGGTTAGTTTTATGTACATCTCAAAATTATCTAGAAAATTAAATATTATTAATACTTATATCAGGAGCCTAACCAAGCGCAAATTTTAGTTATAAAAAAAATTACGTTGGAAAAGTATTTTTTTATTAAAAAACTGAATGCAGCCAAAACTGCTATAAGTTCTATTTTTCATCCATACAAAACAAAACATATTTTAGTGATACGTATAGAGATACTCATAAGGAAAAAGGTGTGCGAGAAATATTTCTCATCATATACTAAATTTTACATGTGCGGGGGCGAGTAGACAAGAGAGAATACATGGAACAACTTCAACAACGACGTCAAGCAATATTTGCTAAGGTTAGTACAAATTTGGGTGAGTGTTTGGGAACATGATGATGGCACGAAATATCGCCGCTCCCACCGCCCAACCGCCGATGGAAAAAAGAATAGTGAGTGGAGAGAAAAAAAATTAATAATTAATTAAATCAAGGCTTTCCAGATCTTGTGGTTAGAACAGAGGGGCGCTGTATTAGAAAAAATTGTGTTGTCTTGTTTCTTGTAACAAGTGTCAAAAAAAAAATACTAACAAATTTACTAACTATCGACTAATTAGGTGTCTGGAACCGGGTCGAGTCTTTAATACTAACATACCTTTCCTTTCCTTTGGTTTTGTTGTGTGTAAAGGGTGTGTATTAGCACAGAAAAAAGAATACAAACAGAATTGAAAACAAGAAGAAACATTCACGTAAACGCATTTTTGAGCCAACATCCATTTGGACTACTAGGCCCATCTGTGTGGAAGATATATAACTATTTGAGGAAAGCTTTTCAAAACTTTTTTGTTATATGATCGACGTAAACAAAAACAAAACCTTGAAATGCACAAAATGAAATGCATTTCCATAACAAAATTCAATACATATGCAAAAACGAATTTAGCTAGGTAGCTATATACATACACATATATATGTCTATATGGACTTGTATAATATTCTTTTTTCTGTGATTCGTTTTTTGTTTATTGCATAGCTAGTTAACTGTATTTTTCAAATATTTTTTTTTTAAATTGTATTCGTTTTGTTTTGTGTTGTAGAAAACAACAACTAAAGTGTTTTTAAGGAAAATCGGTAATTTGTTGTAACAACGAAATAATTGAAATATTGCCGTTTTTTTATAAATCATTGGTTCAGACGCTAAGTCAATATTGCTATTTAAGCGATACATAAATATAAATATTGTGGAAAATATAAGTTCGTTTACTATTAATTGAATTTTGGATTAATATTTTGTGAAAAATCGAAAGGAAGTTACAAAATGAATAAAACAAGTTGTAATTTTGGTGGAAAGTGCTTGGTTTGTGACAGAAGTAAAAGGAGTGATGAAAACTGTCGATTATTTAGTTTTCCGGTGAATAATCCTGTTCGTTTAGGAATTTGGGCTCAGAAATGTAATGTAGATATTTCTAATTTTAGTAAAAAAAAAAAATTTTTATGTGAATTACATTTTGAAACAAAATATTTAAGAAAAAGGTACTTATCCACAAACGCTATTCCAACAATTTTTTTAAACAATTTATGTGTTGAGTCCAAAGTTTCAATCCCGAATGTAAAGGTTTATTCTGGGCCTGGTAAAAAACACCCTGTTACAGATAATTTTCAAACATTAAGCGGTACTCGTAGCACTGTTACTGCTACAGAAACTAATGTATGCGCAACAATTGTGCATGATGGTGTTCAAAAAGCTATCCGAACTTATCCCTGTGCTAAAGGAAAAAGGCAACCGTTATCAACTTTTAACACAGAAATGAAAACAATTACTCCATATAATTTTTACGAAGATCAAAATCAAATTAATTGTGACAGTTGTCTTAAAAATGAAAAAAATACATTATATTACAGACGGAAAAATACGGAATTAAACAAAAAGTGTAAATCGTTGGAAACGCAAAATAAAATTCTAAAAAATAAATTTAGGGTTTTTACTTCAACACAAAAAATCAAAAATCAAATTACAAAGAAATATAAATTTTTAAGACAAAAAACTATTTCATCTCACATTGACGATTTAACACATATTAATGAAAATACAAAAGAATTTTGTAAAATGTTACTAGAAAAACGAAGTAAAAATACGAAATATACAAATGCACAACGAAACTTGGTTCAAAGTATTGAGTTTAGGTCTCATGCAGCTTACGAATTTCTACGCAATTCATTGGAACTTCCGTTACCAACTACAAGATCGATTAACAACTGGCGTATTTTAAATCAAATGCAACCAGGTTTCAATATTGAATTACTAAAACAAATTGCTTTAAAAATTAAGGATATGCCAGAATATTTACAACAACATGTTCTTTTATTTGACGAAATTAAGATTAGGCAAGATTTAAAATACAGTTCAGTTACCGATGAAATAGTAGGACTAGTTGATTTTGGTGAAGGCGACAGATTACCAGTTCCAGCAAAGTACATTTGTTTATTTATGGCCAGAGGTCTATTTAGTGCTGACAAATTCATAATTAGTTACGTAACAATAGATAGTCCGATTTCAGGTCATAAATTAAAAGATCTAATTTTGAAAAATATAGAAATAATACAAAAATTAGGTATCAATCTTTGGGCAGTCGTTAGTGATCAGGGTGCAAACAACCGCAACGCTTATAAAAAACTAGGAGTGGAGCTGGAAAAACCATATTTTATATTTGATAACAAAAAAATATATGCGTCATACGACATACCTCACCTATTCAAATCAATTCGCAACACTATGATTAATTACGACATTACAACACCCAATGGCTTAGTATCGTGGGACGTCATTATTGAATTATATCAAATGGATAGTCAATCAGTAACACGGGTCTGTCCAAAGCTTACATCAAGACATATCTATCCCTCAACATTTGAGAAAATGCGCGTTAGTTTGGCTACGCAAATTTTAAGCCATAGCTGTTCAAGTGGCATTAAGACTTTTGCACATTTAAACAAATTTAAAAATAAAAAAGTTATAGAAAGTGCTTCAGCTACCGCAATATTTTTAGAAAAAATGAATCAACTATTTGATTCACTAAATAGTAGATGTAGGTTTTCTCCAAATAAGGCTAATTCCGGACTGACTTTGGAACCAGATAATGTGCCATTTACAATATTAAAAGATGTATCTGAATACTTAAAACTTCTACATGTAGAGAGCACAAATAAAATTTATTGTATAGATGGACTTCGTCAAAGTATATTGGGTATTATACAAATGCTAAACCAATTATATGAATAAACTTTGGATGTGTCGTACATTTTAACTTCGAAACTGCAAACAGACGCCGTCGAAAATTTATTTTCCCAGATTCGATCTAAAGGGGGCAATAATTTCAATCCTGACTAAATACAAATGCGTAAAGAATTTGTGTAAATACAAATGCGTTCAGCTCTTATTAATCAAAATACAATTTGTTTTATTTCCTTGCATTCGGTTTTATCTCGAAAAAGTATTGTAAATTCGTAAGTACGTATGTACTATATACAAAGAACAGAGAAAACTAAAAATATTAAAAAAAAAAAAAAATCGAAGACACAAACCATCCAAAAATGGTAGCATACCTATTTTCTAAAGTTTCTTTAAACTTTTTGTTTTTTGAAGTTACAAGCCATTTCATAGAGGGCAAAGGAATTTTGCTGAAAAAATTTTTTTTTTGATTTTTTGTTCTTGTTTTCAATTCTGTTTATATTCTTTTTTCTGTGGTATTAGGCTTTGACTTTCACGTCGCTTGAACGTGTTTTTTAGCAAAATTAATTTGTATAAATATTTTTTATTTTCTAAATTTTAATTTACCGGCAAATGTCCATCAGTTCAGGAGATATTATCTTGTCTGAATAATATTTTTATATTATCCTCTGATGATTTTGGCGGTCTACAAATCAGTGAAGGATCGAATAAACCGATGAAAAAAAACAGCAAAGATTGATTTAAAGTTGCAGGACTGGCGATGATACTGGCTGGATGAGTTGCTGTTTATCGACGTTTTTTGGTGCCCCCCATTATGAATGAGCTGATGCTCAAAATGGGGTGATCCGAAAGATTATGTATATTAATAAGTCAAGAATAAAGTATGAACGGAGTTAGGCTTGGTCGTACATTCTGATCAATCAATCAAAGAATATATGTACTAAATTTTGCATGTATAATAAGTGTGACTGCTATAAAATGTTCTCAATTTGATACTTTTTATTGCATTTCTTGACTGAGAAGAGTTTTTGTTTCATTTGCCTATTACTATCAGTCAATTCAGTCATGTGGAATAGCACATTAAAATATTCTTCACGGAGCTAGATTATTTTTAATTCAACTTTTCAGCTAATCAAATCGCTATAATGAACCGTTCAGTGCACAAATTGATTAACTCCATAAAACAAAAAGTTGAGAAATGCGATGAAATGTGTACATGTTTTTAAAATTCCCTTTATAATTCTTATTTATAATTGGCCATATCCAAAAAATGTATCCAAAAATCATTTTAGATGATACGGAGCTATTTTCTAGTTGAAAATATTTCTGCCATTACAAAAATTGTCGCTGCAGTCAGATGGTTACCGCCAATAAATTATAGCCAATTTCCCTTTGTATGAGAACTAACAGTTAGGCAAAATGACAAACAATTTAGAGGTATTTGTAAGAAAGATGGCAAACAAGTCACCTAACAAGAACAGCAATCCTCATAAGTATCGGTTCGGAAACAGTTATAGTTTTCATTTTATTTCTAACATTGGTATCAATCGCAAAAAATCCTTGGGATTTTCTGTCAATCAAAATTTTTGTTTCATTATTTTTATTATAGAAGTTTGTGAGCCGAAGGAATACCACGCCTACACCAAATAGAATAAAAGTATCTAGCAAAAAAGTAGCAAGTTGTAAACGCAAAGTATAGAATACTTTAAAATTGTATCGAATACTATAGATAAAGTACACGAGTATTAAACTTTGCGTCTACAATATACTGCTAATGTCGAGTCCAGTTAGTGACGACGTTTAAGTTTTGGCAAATGACATTTAAAATGCATATGTACATTCATTTTTCCACGAGGACAACCATTAGAAATTAAAGTGATCAAGTAAAAGTGGATAGAGGTGTGGTGGTAAAAGTAGATTAGAATTTATTTATTTATTAATCAAACAATCTGCGGATGCTTAAAATCCAGTTACTACAATTTTAAAAAAGTGACATTAAACATAAGATTAAAAGTTTTCATTTTAACACAATAAAAAGTTGAAAAAACAAAATTATACAAAACAATAAATAAAAATCTAAAATTGCAATTACCTACACTTGAAATTGCATCAAATCACTCAACTATCACCTTCGAATAAAAATGTTTTTAAACCGGATTGAAATTATTTCAAATTCCGACAAATTTTCAATTCATCCGTAAGGCTATTAAACATTTTGGGAGCCAAAATTAAAAATGAATTTTGAAAGTTTGTTGTGTTGAATATTTGAAGGCGAATATATTTGAGGGTTCCTCAAGTTTTATCTAGTGCTGACCTTCGACTGGTTCATAATGATAACCAAAAAAGCATTCAATACTTTAAGCACAAACAGATGTCTAAGTGGAAACATCTCCAGGGATTAAAATAGAGGCCATGAAGTAGAAGTCGCGTCAAGAAAACTTTACGCTTATGGACATACATACGAGCAAATCGAACGATTTAGCTAAGCAGCTAAATCCGTAAAACTGCCCCGATGATTTCAAGACATCGAAAGATAGTGTTTTAGTAGTGATGGTGTTCTGCCGCAACTCATCAGATGGATGAATAAAGCGCGTTGATTCCTATATTGAAAAAACAAAAAAACATCTTTTACGACGACAGTTCTATCGATTTGTTCAACAATTATATTGTTCCACGTACATAGCGTCGAACTTAAATTCCTTCTGTAAGATGGCTAAATAGCCAGAATGTTGCGCAACTGATGATCCGATATCGATACCACAAACTGATTTAAAATTACAAATATTAGTTTATCTCAATAATATTTTGTATTCATGAGAACATAAAATTTACGGTTGGATTACTCAACCTACTAGAATCTATATATCAAACAAATCTCCACCTTGTCAATATAAATCTGGTATCCAAACCTATGTCAATTTATAAAAATGTAAATAATTGTAGTTTGCAAAATTGTTAAATGGAAGATGACTTTTTTGAAAGAAAGTTTATTTTTTCGAACGTAACTGAATGTATATGATGGTGAAGTTAATATTCGAAACAAACAGTTGAGACAATTAAAACATGATCATGGTTAGCTAATTTATATTTTCAATCATCTTAACGTTTAAACGAAGTTCTAATAGAAAAATATCAAACAATCATGTTGTGTACGTGTTGCAATTAACTCAATTTATTCTATACCACACCACATACTGCTGCCATAATAATAATGGAGCTACAAATTGAAACAAATAATAAACAAACAACCCCGACAAAAACCATAACAATATATACATTCATTTAATGAAAAACTAACTCAATTATACGATTATTCAACTATTTACCAAATTGAGATTAAATTTTAGTGTGCTAACAAACACCAATGTCGCATAAAAATTAATAGCCCTCATTATATGGGTTTGGGTATGTGTAGAACCCTGAAATATTATCTTTTATAGTATGTACCTACGTAAATTCCTCTAATTTAGATAAAAACCATTTAACATGAATCCAACATCGATTCCAGTCTTTCAAAAACATTTGTCTTATATAATATAATATGAGTAAGTAAACATGCATACCTCCCAAAAAGTATATAAAGATGTGTGAGTATGTGTATATGTATGTGAGACAACCAAAAAGCGAAAAACACACCAAATAAGTTTGGGAAGCTATAAAATGAAATAAACGAAAAAACAAAGCTTTTTATTGTGCGGGGGGAAGCACAACAAAAAGAGAAAAAACTTATTTTGTTTTGGATAATGTACGCTCATGAGGAAAAATCGAATAACAATGTATAAGGAAAAGAAGAAAAAGCAAACAACTGTTGCTGGTGCGCCCTGGTTGCTGCTGTTCTATATACATATTATATATTGTACATATACAAGTGGAATCATGATGATTATAACCGAAATTAGTACTGTAATTTTACTGTGTGTGTGTGTGTGTCGACAAGTGAATTCATTTTTTTGGTAACTCACTCAACAGAAGGGACACAGAACAGTGTTATATAGGATTATAGTGGTTGGAAGAATTCTGAATACGGTATCATTCATCAAAATGATGTATATGTAAAAAAATGCTTTTCGCTCTATATGAAACTGATGATGTGAAAAATGTGTTTTCGTTGTTGCTGTTGTTATTGTTGTATTGTATTGAATGAAAATGAAAAGTTCAAATGGAAAAACCGAAATGAGAAAAATGTATTGATTTATTTTAATGGTTCTGTTGTCGCTGCTGTTTCTGCAACAATAAATTACTGATTTATACGTTTTTGTACGGTGGTTATGGGTGCGGGGTGGTTTGCTCGATATGAAGGTGGGTATATGTATCCGTTTAAACAATTATTTATTTATTTTAGTTGTTAGTTTTTGTCTGTGGTTTCGTCGTACAAGCAACAGGTAGTTTTAATTTTCAACAGGTAGTTCTTACATTTTTCTCATCCCAAATTGTATTCGCGCTGCACGTGAGAACAAAATACATAACTAACCCATGCGCGAGACTGAGTAGTACACAGATATCAGATAGAACACCAAACCCCGTTATTGACTTCATTAACATACCGGTGAGCTTTATAAGAAACAGAGCGGCTATGATCAGATTTCACATTATTCCCACACTACGTGCTCTACTATATTTAAGAATCAACTTCTGGAAAGCTCTCGGAATTGCTCCAGCTTTACTTCACGATCTGACGGACTTTCAATTAATACAACTAGAGCAGATTATGAAAAGATTTCCAACATTTGATGAAAAAGGGCTGGGAAGTATCCATTTATTTATCCATAAAATTGACGTGGGGACAAACGAGCCTATATCAAACAAAGACATTACCTAGCAGTACAGCCGGAAATAGACAACATAATACAAGATTTGTTGAAAAAGGATGTTATAGAAGAAAGTGTAGGTACCTCGAGCTCACCAGTGGTGCTTGTAAAGAAACCAAATAGAAAATCAGACCTCTGTTGATTCCATTGATTCCATGAAACTTACTCAGGTTACAAAAAATCATGCCTACATGCAGCGCCTAACATTGAATGACTTCTTGGAAGGCTCAGTGATACGATATTTATATCGAGAATCGATTTAAAAGATGCGTACTGGCAGGTATGGTTAAGAAAGCTGCACCAATTTAAGGTGATGCCTTTTGGCCTATATATTGCGGCTACATCAATGTGCCGACTTATAGACATCGTCATTCCTCGTGAATCGTGAGGGATAATTCTCATTTATCTTGACGATTTGCTGGCGCCATTCTTGATCCTTAAAACTTGAATTTTTTAATGCTGACTACTGACTTCAAATTCAAAATCAGCGTCATCAAAAAACCCTGACAACCCCCCAACAACTTGAGATATTTGTTTTTCAAGGTGTTTAAAGCTTCTTCAAAATATGTTTGGAAAAAGCTTAAGATTACAGTTTTAAATGCGACGCGTGTCGAGTTTTTACACGATGTGACATACGCAACAATTAAAAATCTTGTAATCTAATTCGCTTTAATTTTAAAAATTATTTTACAACATCCTTCCTCGGTTTCATGTCCCGGCGCGGCGTTAGGAAAGTGTTTCAAAAATATTGAATTGCACCTTGTGATTACCCAGATAGGTATAGTTACTATAGGTATAGTTATAGATATTTATGTAACTACTTACGATTCATACAACAAAATTATCTTTCCAGTTATTAATTAAATGTCTTCACTTTTTAAAGGTTGTTTAACTTAAAAAACTGGAGTCTAAGGTGTCTAGACCAAATAAGACAAAAATAATCTTAATTGGAAATTTAATACGAACGCAAAATTTTTAATTAATTTTATAAAACAAGAATAATAAATTTGAAGATGAACTATAATAAATCCAGTTTGTGTTACAGAGTACAGCATAATTACTAAAACGATGATTTTTCTTTGATATAAGATTGATAAAATAAATATTGATTTCCACCTAATGACGATATCGCTCTTCAGAAACAAAAACAAAAACCATACCACGACAAAAAATTTTTATAATTTTGTTCAGCACCACCATCATTGGACCAGAAAAACCAGAGACCAAGCATAATAATAAAATAATAAGAACAGAAGAGAAGGAGAAAACACGAAATTTCTTTGAGATGGTAATGTTTAAGATGAAAAGTTTACTTTTTCAAATCGAAATACATAAAATTCGACAAATCTAAAAACAAAAGTTTTCCTTTTATCCGGGGGTATAAGAAAATTGTGGAAATTAAATTAACTTATTGTTATGTATTTCACTTTGTATGTATGTGTGTATATATGTGTGTGTCAAAATTTATTTAAGCAGGGGTTGAGTATAAAACAATTGTGTTTTTTTTTGCTACTTTGTGTGTGTGCTCTGCTAAATCCAACTTAAATCTTAAAAATACCTTAAGGTAAAATTTATTCGATTTTTCATGTGTGTGCGATACAGTGTCTAAACCATACGTGTAGTAATTTATTATTCCCCGCACAAAAATATATCATCTAGTTTAAGTATACAACAATCGTATGGTACGACGTACGAGCGTATATACGCGATGAGGGATATGATTGGAAGTTTACGATTTAGAATGGCGTAATTTATTTTTTTTTTTAATAAATTTGTTTCGGTTTTTACATTTTTGAATCCTTTAATGCTAATGGAAATTATGGTGAAGGTGTGGAAAAAAAATTTCAAACGAGTTCCGTTTGATTCGAAATTATTACGGTTTTATTGTACAAACATCTTGTTCTCAAATGAAATTAATTTTAATTGACTGTGACTAAAATTTGAGTATCTATGTATTTGTACAATTTCGTCCTATTTAATTTCGGTTCTGGTCCAAAGATTTGATTAATCAATTATCTGGAAATACAAACCATTTGAAGCTACTAAGGAATGCAAAATTAACAGAGATATTCAAAATTTTGCGAATAGCGTTGGGTTACTTAATATTGGATTGCAGAATGTACGTAATGGAGACTGGCATTCACCCCAATTTCCCCTCAATTTCATAGACATTAATTGTAACTGTGTTGATAGATTTAGTATAGTGGTTACATAGTTTCTTCCCCTTTTTAGCCAAATATTCCTTAAGAAGACATTTGTCAAATTTGGCTTGCATATAGCAATCCAAATCATGAGAGATGAAGTTGGTAAATAATTCCCATTTATCCAAGAGGTGATTTGAGGTTCAGCATATACTCAAATGGATGAGAAGAAATCCGCTTGAAGAGTCATATCCATTTGTAAAATCCTCATTGTAGACAGTTTTGTAACCTTTTTTTGGCATAAACTTGGATTTTAAAGATTTCATAAACGATATATTCTCCGGTTGCGATGAATCAAACTCCACCTCAGTTTAAGTTTCTGCATGATTTTATTCATTATTGATGTTCACTGATGGCACCTTATGGTATTCTTTGCTACATAAGAAGTGCATTAAACCCCCATTCATATCATATAACACATCTTTGAATTTTGTAGATATTTCCGATTCACTTTTAGATGTTAAAGAATCAGTTTCAACAGATTGGCCCTGTTACCCTAAAATAAGTTTTTTTCTGCGGCAATTCAAACTCCTTGAAGAATATAACCAGAGCCTTCTAGAGTATAGAGCCATAATCATTATGACGTATTTTTTAGAAGATTTTTTAGTGGTATAACTTTTCACTGATTTCCATAGGAATCCATAGAAAAATGGTGTTTTTTAGCTTCAAGTTTTTCAATGAAAACAGCAAAAATGTTACAAAATGTTTATACAAAAGTGTTCTACATATCTTTAGCAGCAATATACTAGAAGGGTATATTGGTATTAAGTAAATATTAATTGCAAAAATATTAAAATTAAATTATTTCTAAAATATATTTTTCGAACTTTCATTTTGAATAATACATCAAAGTTGGCTCTGACGAATTAAAATAATACTTGCTACATTTATCTTTAGTTTTACTAGTGGACGTTAGATGTCTCAGATTTATACAGAAAAATGTGAAAAAGAATTGACGACTGGTAAAGTTTAAAAAGCGCCTTAAGCGGACAATAGTAAAGTATGTGATAGGCTGTTACAAAAATTTGCTACATGAAGTTATATGGAAATATTGTCGACTTAAATTACATTTTTATTTATGAAAATTGTAATGATTAGAAAATTAAATTAATCCCATATGTAGTTTAAAGTGTGATTTTTGTATATCTGATTTATTTGTGACATTCTTATCATTTTAAATATGAGAAACTTGTACTTAAATATTGCAGAAATTTCAAAATGAGCTAGTGTTACCAAAAACATAAATGTTTTAAAAATATTAAATTTTATATTGTATTAATAAGTCAAAGCGTAGCAACTGTGGTCTAATAAAGCTCCAAAAATGTTTAGTGGCCGAAATATATATTTATAGTGAGTTTAACATAAAATTTCTGCAATATTTAAGTACAAGTTTATCATATTTAGAATGATAAGAATGTCACAAATAAATCAGATATACAAAAATCACACTTTAAACTACATATGAGATTAATTTAATTTTCTAATCATTACAATTTTCATAAATAAAAATTTAATTTAAGTCGACAATATTTCCATATAACTTCATATAGCAAATTTTTGTTACAGCCTATCACATACTTCACTATTGTCCGCTGGGGCACACCGTTCCATTCGTCAATTGTAATCACAAAATTATGACACGTTCTTAATATTTTGAGAATTTATTTTGCTTTTCCTACAATTTTTGAACTCAAATTTCTCCAGGGGGCAATTTTTGGTACGATTTTACAAAAATTTTTTTTGCAATCACTGCAATCTATGTAATGTTTATTGACTTAATCAAAGCAACCTTAATTATACAAGCCATAATCTAAAAATCGAAGCTTTTTTAAGGGAATTAGAAACGACGAAAAAATCAAAATTTCCATAGTAAAACGCATAAAACATATGGGAAATCACTTTTTTTCCAAAGACAAATTTGTAAATGAAAACGTTACAATTTCTCTATTATGATTTCTGAAATATTTTCATAAATGTTTGAATTTCAACATATATGAATATCGTTTAAGTAAATTGTTTTCATTTTCTTGTAATAATTGATTTACTTAAACCAAAATAAAATAAAAAGTTCATAACAGCAGCATTCTGGTCAAATTAAAAAGAAAAGCTTACTACAAATCGTGTGCATTAAGTCAATATACATTATATAGATGGCAGTAAATATTTTGAAAAATCATACGAAAAATTGCCACCTGGAGAAATTTCAAGTTCAAAACTTGTAGGAAAAGTAAAATAAATTCTCAAAATATTAAGAACGTGTCATAATTTTGTGATTAAACAATTTTTTTTCGTATTTTTCTGTATAAATCTGAGACATCTAACGTACACTAGTAAAACTAAAGATAAATGTAAGAAGTATTATTTTAATTCGTCAGAGCCAACTTTGATGTATTTTTCAAAATGAAAGTTCGTAAAATATATTTTAGAAATAATTTAATTTTAATATTTCTGCAATTAATATTTACTTAATACCAATATACCCTTCCCGTATATTGCTGCTAAAGATATGTAGCACACTTTTGTATTAAAATTTTGTAACATGTTTGCTTTTTTCATTGAAAAACTTGAAGCTAAAAAACACCATTTTTACTATGGATTCCTATGGAAATCAGTGAAAGGTTATACCACTAAAAAAGCTTCTAAAAAATACGTCATTATGCTTATGGCTCTATACTCTAGAAGGCTCTGACTTAATGCACACGATTTGTAGTAAGCTTTCTTTTTAATTTGACCAGAATGCTGTTGTTATGAACTTTTTTTATATTTAGGTTTAAATAAATCAATTATTACAAGAAAATGAAAACGATTTACTTAAACGAGATTTATATATGTTGAAATTCAAACATTTATGAAAATATTTCAGAAATCATAATTAAGAATTTGCAACGTTTTCATTTACAAATTTGTCTTAGGAAAAAAAGTAATTCCCCATATGTTTTATGTGTTTTACTATGGAAATTTTGATTTTTTCCTCGTTTCTAATTCCCTTATAAAAGCTTCGTTTTTTAGATTATGGCTTGTATAATCAAGGTTGCTTTGATAATAGTTGATGAAATAAAAGCAACTGCGTTAGTTCTGTACTGCATGAATGATTTTATGAATGAATCAATTGCCGCGCTGCGCTTATCAGCCCAGTCACTGCAAATACAGGTTTCTCATTAATCAACCAACAGCATAAAAATAATAATCCCACACCGAACGGATTATTATTCCTCATTTAAACTTACATACTTTGGACAGATATTTGTCATCACAAGTTGTGTTACCTATTTTTTTACCAAACCAGGTCTTACTTCTTTGGTTTGTGCCTAACACATGAGCTTCAAAAAACGGCAGTCGAGCTATTCTACCTCACCTGTTTTTAAGTTAGTTTTTTCGAGAAAGGTGATTTTTGCTTGTCTATTGCTTAGCATTGAGATTTTTCAAAAATTATTGTATTGTATGTTTTCTCGGGATATTCGGGAATATTCTAATATTTCTGAGAAAATGGAAGTTATTCTAAAATTTTACAATTATTCGATATTATCAACGTGCGTGATTTAACACTCAAGATTCTCTATTGATTTTTTGAATAGTATTCTAGAATTATAGGTTTATTCGAGTTTTTCAATAAAATTCAATTTTTTTTGTGAATATCTAATAATTCAGCAAAATTTTAATTAATTTGTTACTTCGGTCTAAAAAAAACAAAGTATTCGAATCCTGTCAAAAATGACGAAAAATTTGGTTAGTCCAAAACCACTTTTCTCGACGTTTTGAAAGTCCTTGAGTCTGAAAAAGAAAAAAAAAATGTACATTCGTCTGTCTAGATGTCTGGATTTCTGTATTTTTTTTCGCCAATATGTTTGTATGGCCAAGGCGGAGATTTGAACAGCTTTTGGAACCTGTACGCCACTAGAGTCGGGTACCTATCATACGAATTGGCCAAAATCACCTGGTTATATAAATATTTACCAATTTTGTATATATGCTGTTTTGAATTTTGAATTGGGCATTGAGTTTGGAGTGAGTTAAAGGTTAAAATAAGCGTCAATTTTTGACTTGAATTGAAGTTGAGTTGGAGTTGAGTTGGGGGTGGATTTGGATGTAGTAAGCAGTTGACCAATATTTTATATATGTATGCTGGTTGAGAATTGAGTTTGGCGTAAATTTGCGGTTGAGTTGAATTACGTTTGCGGGTTGAATTGGCGTTGAGTTGGGATTAAATTAAGGTTTAGTGAGCAGTTGAGCAATCTATATATTTTATAAAAGTGAGTATTTTTAGTCTCAAGAACATTCAGTTGTAAACGATCGAACTTTTTTTTAAATACTGTAGAATTCAGTCATTCGGCTTCCGATTAACAAAAAAAAAAATAATTTATGTATGATATGATCAACTCTGATTTGTAAATTTACTAAAAAAAAAAAATTCCTTACGGTTCACTAATAATAAAATTTTAAAAAGTAGGAAAAACACACGCACATTCAGTTGTATACGACTTACTAATTTGTTTAAGAGTTAGTCGGGATTTACGAACAAAGGATAATACAGCTTAATTAGGGCTTACATTTGACTCAGACAATTAAAATTTACAAAAAAAAAAAATTAGAACACAATGATTCTAACTCAAGCTAAAATGCTTCAATAAATATTCGTTCTTTGGTAATATTGCATCTTGAAAAGGCTATAGATTATCGGAAAAATACACCTAGTTAACCTGTCCAAAAGAATAATTCAAAAAATTGGTGAGATATTACCAAGAAGGAAGATTAGAAAATTGCATAGTATGAAAGAGCGGCGAAAGATTACTTTGTCGAATGAAAGAGTAAGTTGAATAACTGATGATCGATATTTACTTCAAAATATGTAATTGAATTTTTTGACGTGTTCGAGGTAAAAACCGATTGTGAAAGGGTTAAAATGCGCAAGGAAATCCAAACATATGACGCCTAATTTTTGGAAAATTATGGGTGGTTTTTTATGCAAATATGTTTGCCTTGTTTTAATGTGATAAAAAGCAGGAAAAAGTGTGGGGGAGCGCAAAACAGCATCTAGGACCAAAAAATGTAACTGCTACTGTAAAACATGGAGGTCAGAACGAAATGTGACGTCAAGTGATGGTGATGGTGATGGTGACAACGATGATGATGGTAAAAGTGCGAAATGGTGATGATGGTATGATGGTACGATGGTATGATATATGATGGTATAATGGTATGATGACATCATGGTATGGTATGATGGTATGGTGGTGTTACTAAAATATTTCAAACATATACAATTATGCACAATAATTGAAACAATGCAGATTCTGTTGCGTAACATAAAAAAAAAAAATTCAAATGATGTACACTGCTTGAAGATTCCCCCTCCCCTGAAGACTTGGGGGAGGGCCAAAAAACAACAAAAACATTGACCATACTTCTTTCAGTGATGTGTTTTCCAAAATCTCTGAAGTTCGATTGGCAACGAAAGTTTTGGGCGATCCACCATGCTAACATAATCCTTGAATCCGTGCACGCATATGATTCGGCAGCTGCAGTGCATATATTGCTTTCTTTAATAATTTACTCAGCAAAAGTGTCCCATACAGCTACAAGGCACAGACATCAACTTTACAGGCGCAACACGAGTTTTGGCTGTTATCAGGTTTACCACCACCTTTCCCCTTGGATCAATGTGTATTTGAATTACTTCGGTCTAAAAATACCAAAGTATTGAAATCCAGTCAAAAATGACCAAAAAGTTGGTTGGTCCAAAATCACTTTTCTCGAAGTCTTGAAAGTCCTTGGGTCCGAAAAAGCAAAAAAAAACACGTCCGTCTGCTTAGATATCTGAATCTCTGTACCAATGGTATCTCGGAACGGCTTGTTCGATTTGAATTTTTTTTCGCCAATCTATTTCTATGCTCAAGGCGGAAATTTGGAAAGGTTTGGGAACCTGTACGTCAAGAGGGTCGGGTACCTGCCATACGAATGGACCCAGAACACCTGGTTATATAAATATTTACCAATATTGTATCTACGCTGATTTAAATATTAAGTTAGGCATTCGGTTTGTAGTTGAGTTGAAGGTTAAGTTAAGAGTCAATTTGCGAATTGAGTTGAAGTTGAGTTGAAATTGGTTTAGGATGTAGTGAACAGTTGACTAATTTTTTATATATGCTGGTTTGCGGATTTTTACTATGATGGTATGATGGCATCATAGTAAGATGGTATGATTTTATGATGGTATGAAGGTATGATGGTATGATGGTATGTTGGTACGATGGTATAATGGTGTGTTGGTCTAATGGTACGAAATTATGATGGTATGATGGTACGACGATATGGCGGTATGGTATGATGGAATAGTATAATGGTATGATGGTATGATTGTAAATACATACGATATTACGTAAGATGTTCTAGATGATGGTATGATAGAATGATGGTATGCCAGTATAATGGTAAGACGGTTGGATGGTATGATGTCATGGCCTGATAGTATGATGTTATGATAATGTGGTTGTATGATGATATGATTTTTTCGGTTTTGTTCATAGACAAATATTTTATTTTTAATAGCATTCCAATATTTACGACTTGGTGAGCCAGTGAAATAAAGAAGCAATCTACTCACAATATATCTACTACACAAAAGTAGAAATATTACTTCACTGGCTTACAAAGTCGTAAATATTGGAGTGCTATTAAAAATAAAATATTTGTCTATGAACAAAACCGCAAAAATCATATTGTTAAAAACAGACAAATTTCAAAATATCTAAAAGATTGTACGATGGCACGATGTTTCTCTGATATGATGGTGGAATGGTATGAAAGAATGGTCGATTGATGCATGGTAAGATACATCATCTATGCCATGGTATGATGGTGTGATGGTAAAATGGAATAATGGTATAGTGGAGTGATTGTTTAAGGTTATGACAGTAAGACGTATGCTGGTATGATTGAAAGTTTCTGGATTAATTGTAAACGGACACCATAATATGTTGGTCTGTTTATTTTTGGGATTCATATAGTTTAGGAATAACTAAGATATAATTTGTTAGCTTCTTTTTAAATTTTAATCAATATTTCCGGATCCGTTAAAATTGTTCACCATTGAATTTATCTTAGTCATGTTGAAATAAGAAACCGAATTACCAATAGTTGGCGGACAAAATTTATTATCTAAATGTAGAACAATTTTGATATAAATTGGAAGATGAATATTTGTAATATTTACTAATCATTTATCACAAGTGTTAACAGAGGCGGCTGGCCTATGAAAGTAATGCAAATTCAATACCAAAATAAACACGCAATTAACCCTTTAATCCTTTTTGCAACAAGTTATCTTTTACCCAACTGAATTCGTAAACTTTTTAATTTTACAACCTATAGAGTTCGAAGTTTGAACCCACCTAAATTATGTAATCATGCAAAATGGCATAGAAGCTACAATATTAATAGGCTGGGCCAAAAGAGAAGATGTCTTTATTCCACGTGTTCCTGTCCAGCGAAACACCTTTCGAAAATAAACTATTCAATTTCCTGTACGTCTTGCCTCCGCGATGACGATGACTATATCAATAAGGCTAAAGGACAGTCACTCAAAGTAGCTGGCGTTAATTTAGAATTTCCTTGCTTTTCATATGTTATTGCTTGCTTTCACAATTTTTCAAGATCACTATAAATACGAGTATATGTCAATCCCATTCACCAACCAGTACAACTTAAGTATACGATACAATTAAACTATGATGAAGGTGTTCAGTAACTTTTGTTAAATTTGATTTGTAGACAAGTAAATTTAAAGTTGAACACTATTTCAATTTTTTTTTTTGTTTTAAGCAGAATTTCACAATTTTGTGTTTTTGGAAATTTTCCAGTTTCAAATTCACTATACATAAAGTATTCCATTAAAATACGAGTAAACTTTTGGAATCATATACAAGTCAACTACAATTATAAAATGTTTTTTGGCCACAAAATAAAAGACAGAATACGTGCCTTTTCCATTCTAATAATAAATAAATTCCCAACACATTTACCTTCTCCAAGTTTGTATCAAGCATATAAACTCTTAAACTAAAAGCTTTACGTACTATTTGATTTTTATATAGAAATGTCCACATTTTCGACATTAAATTATTCAATTAATGTCTTTTTCTCTCAACATTTTGCTACTACACCGAAAACGTTCCTAAATTCCAATTATTTATGGATAAGATCACTTTTTGACATTCACAACCATAAATAAAATCGAAACTTGGAAACAATTTTTTTTTTTGCGAATGGATAGAAATTGAAATATGTACCAACTAATCACATTTGAAAGCTTGGGTGAAAACTTAGCTTGTCACACGAATATTATTTGATTAAGATGTTTACGACCATACACCATTTAACCATCCCATATACAGTCGTTACGGTTAGTAATAAAAATTAAATTTTATAGGTGTATCATTCTTCTGAACCGCGCGACTGTTTATAGTGGATGATAATCTGGCAAAATTATAACCGCACACACACATACCTATATAAATCGACCTAATTTTTGTTGCTTTCCCATAAAACAATAACAAAATTGTATACATATGTATGTAACCTGTATGTGAATATTTTAGAGAGCTTTTATTATTATCTAACCCGATAAAAATTATTAAGCTTTTACAAAATAATAAAAAAAAATGGTGGATTAACAACACAGCACCAGCAGTACATATTTAACAAAACAAAAAATTTAATTTTTATTATCATAACAAATCGATTTTAGCATTTTTCATTACAGAAACAACAAAAAGAAAATAAATTTTACGTTACGGCTTCTAATTTTGACGGTTGTTGTTGCTGTTGTAGAATAAAAAAATAAAAAATTTTATGTAAATTTAAATCAAAATCTATCCCCCCTGTCGTGCCGCACCCATGATATTTTATGATTTTCATTTCCCTTTTTTTTAAATACGAGTTCATTTCGGTTCCAGGGAGTACATGTTGTTGTTGTTGTTTTTTCCGAAAAATTTTCCAAACATTTTGGAAAATGAGTACCAGAAAATTATGTTTATTATTAATTTTGTATATGTATGTATGTGTATATATACCATAAAATAAATAAATAAGAAAAACCCAAAAAATTATAAAATAAAAGTGAAATTTAGGGTTTTTGGGGTTTTCTCGTTTCTCCATTGCGATCCATAATATACGTTATAATAATGATGCAGAACGGTTTAAGGTGGGCATGTTTTGCACTACATATGTACATACGTATTTACCAAATGAAAAGTGAAATTAAATAAAATCATGATTGTTGAAAATGTGTCGAATATTGATTTTGGTTGTTGTGAAACAGAAATCGATTATTCATTCTCGATTACTATATTTGACACCTGTTGCTGATTTTCTTCTTCCGGCTGGCGTTGAGGCGAAAGGATTAAAATGATGTTTATTTTTTGTGTGTTATACTAAATTGGGATAATTATCTACATCATTATTATGGTAGTTTATCATATTTATTTTTATAATAGTAGGTTAACTTTCTATTCAAAATGAGGCAAGGGAGATATAAATTTGACCCGAACTGGTAACAAGAACAACATTTTTATGTATTTTAATACAAATCTTTATTATCGCCTTCGAAATACGCTCCTTTTGAGTCAATAAAAGCATGCGCCAACGGTTAATCCATTTTTCCATACACATCTTATAGGCCTCGGCCAGGATGGCCTTGATTTCCTTTAGCGAATTTTCTTTTAATGGCTTCAATCGAAGCAGATATTTGAGTTTTGGAAACAGGAAAAAGTTACAGGAAGCCAAATCTGGCGAGTACGGCTGAGTGATAACTTGTGTTTCGGGTTTGGCCAAAAATTCAGTCACAATCAAAACGGCCAAGTCTTTATTGACCGTTTAGCCCTCTGGAACGAATTTATGGTGAATCACACCACCAGTAATCGAAGAAAACGACGAGCATTACCTTGATTTTCTATCAACTTTGACGTCGTTTTTCCGGTTTTATTTCATTTTTGGCGCGCCATTTGCCAGATTGTTGGGCAGTTTCGACGTCATATTCATAAACCTATATACGTCTCGTCACCGGTAATAATTCGTTTGATGAATGTAGGGCCATCAGCTACGTTGGCAAGCATTTCTTTTGCGACTTCTACTCAACGTTCTTTTTGCAAAAAATTTAGGTCTTTCGGCACTAGTCGAGCGGCAACGTGTTTCATACCTAAAACATCAACCAAAATGTGTTGAGTAGATCCATAAGAGATGTTGAGAGCCTTTGATATCTCTCTAATGCCAACACCACGATTTTCGAGCACGATTTTCTTCACTTTTTTGATGTTATCGTCGTTAACAGAGGTGGATGACGACCCTCATTGAATGCTTTATGCCACTCAAATACTTGCTTTCTCGATAGAATAAACTCCCAAAAATTTCAACAAAACTCGTTGTTCAATTTTTTTTCCATAGTAAAAATTGCCAGACAAACTTTTCGCTTTTCTCAAACGTCACACGAATGTCAAAGAAGGTTGTACCAACCTAGAAAAAAAAAATTTTATCGATTCGGTTTATGCGCGCGGTTTAAATGGAACAGTCCGGGTCAAATTTGATCAAATGGTATTGCATTATACACCAATTACGATATTGTTTGTTTTGTAAACTGGTTAATATTAATAAATGGATGCATATAGCGTACTCCATCTTTATCCATAGAAATGGATTTAACGCATTGAGCGAACTGGCGTTGCACATGTCTTAAAATGGTTATTTTGGC
Source organism: Tipula helvola (assembly GCA_963556165.1). Lineage (NCBI taxonomy): Eukaryota > Metazoa > Arthropoda > Insecta > Diptera > Tipulidae > Tipula > Tipula helvola. The sequence goes on from OY744483.1 coordinate 7,448,398, forward strand.
ATACATAGGATTTCTTCTTGGGTAAAGAAGTTTCTTGATCGCTTCTCTATTTGAGCTGAATTATGTAATGCTTATGGACTATATCTCTTGAGTGAATGACCAACTATTAGAATATAACATCCAGGTTTATACATTTCTTCTCGCGACTTTGGTTTGCTAGCATGACCGCCACTCTGGCAACCGTTCTCTGTCTAACTCAAGCCAGTCTGGATCATTCCACCACATGCAATCTTCCTTAACAAAATCATCCACTTTTAATCCTCGTGACCCACAGGCTGCTACATTACATTTCGATTATTTAGTATACAGGACGCCAGCATTCACGTGGAAAGTGATCTACAATTATGGAAACTCTATTGGCCACGAAAACATTCCATTTCCTCCATTTTTATGTGCGCCGAAAAAACTTGAATAGTATTGGCCAGCTCAGTCAATAAAACTGCTTCCTACAACTATACCCTAAGTAAGTTTAACTGCCGAATTGGTAAAACTTAGATTTTTCCTGCAATTAAATAAACAGAATTACTTGTCTAGCATAACCCGCTCCACTGTATCTGTATGCCAATTCACTGACATTGAAAAAGCCATGAGTTCAATTTCGACACTAAGGGCCATATTTATAGTCCGCACTACAACCACTGTTGTTACTAAAGCAACTCTTTTGGTATTTATAAACCTCACTATAACAACTGTTTCAAACAGTTGCTACAACTATAGTCGTGGATATCGGCGACTAAAACAGTTGTTCCAAATTTTCGAAAATAATTTTTTTTTTTTGTAAATTGTGTTCGAATTTCGAAATTAATGTCAAAAACAAATCTTTATAAATATAATTGTCATAAAATCAGTGTAAACATATTTATTTTATTGTTTATATAAAACAAATAAATAAAATATTTTACTCTTAAATGGATTCTTCAGTTTCTTCAATATTATCATCCGCGTCAGATGGTTCTGAATATTTATTAAAAAATAACTGCGTCCGAAAAGAAAAATGCTATAAAGAACGAATCACAAGATTTTTATACAGATGAGGAATTAAATAAAAGAGTCCGATTTACGAAAATAGTCTTAAGGTATTTGGAAACGTTAGTGGAAAATGATTTGAAGCAGGGCTGGAAACCAATTTGTATTTTAGGTTGGTTTGGTTTTTGGTTTTATTGACTGAAAAATTTTGGTTTTGGTTTTGGTTTCGGTTTTATAAATTTTCGAATTTTGGTTTTGGTATTGGTTTTGGTTTTATAAATTTTCGAATTTTGGTTTTGGTTTTAAAATTTTTAATTTTGGTATTGGTTTCGGTTTTGTAAATAAACGGCCAATAAACACCTATTCACGTAACACTTAACATAAATACTTAGTAAATAACAACAGTCGTGTGACTAGTTATGTTTTTTTTTTTTAATTTTGATTTTGGTTTTTTAAATTTATATACATATGTGGTTTTGGTTTTTTTTTATTTTGAAAAATTAATTGGTTTTGGTTTTGGTTTTGGTTTATTTGATTTTAAAATTTGGTTTTGGTTTCGGTTTTGGTTTTAAAAATATTTTGTGGTTTTATGGTTTTTGTGGTTTTGGTTTTGGTTTTGCAAAACCGGTTTCCAGCCCTGATTTGAAGCATATTGATAATAGAGATTTACCTTTGACGGTAAAGCAAAAAATCATGATTGCTCTGCGTTATTACGCGACTGGTTGTTTTCAAATCCTCTTGCTTTCATAATAAATTCGCTGTGCCTCGTATCCCTTTTTAAGTAACATTTCTCCTTTGCTTCATTGCAGATGCATTTACTTTTAGATAACAAAGCTTTCTTTTGAAACGTATAGTAATTTCTTTAGATAAATCTGAATTACTAGTACTTCGTTTTCTGCTTCGAGGGAAATTAGCAATCACTATTGATGCCGCGATGGCTTGTACTGAAGGCATATTTGATGTTTCGGATGTTGTTGATAAACACGGTAACGCTTGTTGTACAGTCGTATCTTGATCATTACAGTCACTGGCTTCTTCACAGTCCAGATTTTCGTAAGGATCCTCTTCAAAACCTTGACAATTTTGACTGTTTTGCTCCTACCAATTTAAAATAATAATTAATTATCATATACGACTCGTATTAAGTATGGAATTTATAATTATCGTTTCATTCTTATATCCTGAATCATTATCATAACAGTTTAATTGCTGACCAAACTACAACTATAGCAGTGACTACTGCTATAGTTGTAGTTTGGTCTATAAATATGGGCCTTAATTCCAACCATCTACTAATAATCAATTTTGTGATTCCCTTTAGTCCGTTACGAAGCGCGATATCGCCTGCTACAAATTTAGTTTTTACTGCAAGGCAAACAGAGAAGCAGAGAGCATCTATGTTTGGATTCGATCATTGCATCTTACATTTTTAATAGGTTCTGCGGTTTGATCTAAATATTGAATTAATTATAAATTTTATCCGATTAAAGTAAACTTTTAACATACTCGTTTTTTGAATGGCTAGTTTGTAATATACAAGGAAATAATGTCGAAAAACACGCAGCTCTTAAAGAAGCTTTTAAAGCAGAAGCGGAAAACCCTGTCTTAAAGCCGTTTAAAACGCATGAAGCAGCTCGAAAAAACCCGTTGCACGACATTCAGAAATGCATAAACAAAATTCTGGAACATCGCAATTGGTTAACCGAGATTGATACCTACTAGAAATATCGATACTAATGTCGCTGTTGACAACCAATCGTATAGCACCACCATCCAATACGGATGTAGAGATAAGACGAAACCAATAAACCCACACAAATACATCAACCTATACCCTATAGTACACCCATCTGACTTGACAAACACACAATCATATGTTTAAATATTGATAAATCAACAACTAAAATAAAACTTACATCAACAAGTTCTTCTAAAACTAGTTAGATCAAAATTACATTGGTTGCGCAGGAAAAGTATTAAGCATACTATAACTGAAACGTTTATTACTGAAGGTTTAGATAATCGTTCGTATGCAGAGGTCACAATTAATCAAATACCCTATCGAGGTCTCTTGGACAGTGGAGCGTCAATTACCTGTTTGGGAAGAGAATGCGAATCTTTTCTTTCAAATCCGAGCATAAAAGTATTTAATCTACCGGGTTTAATCAAAACTGCAAATGGATCGAATGTACGAGTTTTCGGATATATTTGGACGAACATTCAATTTAACGGAATATATAGAAATATGCGGGTGCATCTAATACCTCACCTCGAACAAGAATTATAGCTCGGAATTGATTTTTGGCGTCTTTTTGAAATAACTCCGAACATTATTGCAGCTTAAGATGCAAACTTTGAGTCAACGATCGATGACCGAGGCGAATTAGATAAACTCGACCTCTCGGCAGAGCAAACTCTCAAATTAAACGAAGTAATAAAACTATTTTCATCATTTGCAAAACAAGGTTTAGGAAGGACCACGTTAGTTTCTCACACTATAAATGTAGAATCGGTTCAACCGCAGTGAAACAGCGCTACTACGCAGTAATAGAGGAATCGAATAGTGCGTGGAGCTCCCCGGTGACATTGGTTTCGAAGCCCAATGGTAAAGTGCGTTTGTGTCTCGATGCCCGTAAGCTGAATGAAGTGACAGTCAAAGACGCGTATCCCCTAGCAATAATCGAGGGACTTCTGGATCGACTGGATCAAACAAGGTACATCTCCAGTTTGGACCTTAAAGATGCATTTTGGCAGATTCCGTTGACACCAGAGTCCTTAGATAAAACGGCGTTTACCGTCTATGGCCGACTTTTATATCAGTTTACGGTCAAGCCATTTGGGCTGTACAACGCGCCACATACGATGTGCCGGTTAATGTACAGGTAGTTCCCCACGAATTACACGACCGCATCTTCGTCTATTTAGATGATTTGTTGGTGGCTTCCGGCAGTTTTGAAGAACACGTAGCACTATTAGCAAAACTTGCAGATTTACTAAGGAAAGCTGGTTTAACAATTAACCTAGATAAAAGCAAATTTTTGTGCAAAAATATAAAATATCTTGGGTTCATTGTAGGAGGGGGTATATTAAAAGTTGATCAAGTAAAGGTAAAAGCAATCACAGAATTACCAGTACCAAATACAGTCCGAAAATTTCGTAAATTCCTTGAAATGGCGGGCTGGTATCGACGTTTCATCCGTAATTATGCTACTATTACTGCTCCATTGACCATTAACCGATTTACTTAAAAAGAACCAGAAATTCTGTTGGGCAACCAAGGCACATAACGCGTTTATCAGTTGAAAAAAGCGCTTATGAATGCCCCAGTGTTAATTCATCCCAACTTTAGGAAGCCATTTATAATTCAATGTGACGCAAGTACAACGGGAGTTGGAGGAATATTATGTCAAAAAGGAAATGATGAGGAAGAGCACCCAATAGTTTACATGTCACAAAAATTGGACTCCGCGCAACGTAACTACTAAATAACGGAGCTCGAATACTCTGCCGTAATACTTAATTAATACTGAGTGCGAAAAAATTTAGAGCGTATATCGAGGGATACCCCTTTACGATAGCGGCTGATCATGCAAGCTTAAAAAGGTTGATGCAGCAGAAAGACCTAACCGGCCGTCTCGCTAAATGGAGCCTAAAACTCGAACCATTCAACTTTACTATTGAACACCGAACCGGTGGTGCTCAAAATGTCGTACCAGATACTTTGTCACGAGCATTCGCTGATGAGTAGAACGCAAACGTTTTTCAAAATGCAGTTCCTCACATAAACTTTGAATCTCTGGAGTTTCAGTCATCCGAGTATACCAGTTTAATCCTAAAAATCCAAAAAGACCCCGAAATATATTCAAACCTAAAGGTTATTAATGATAAAGACGAGGGCACAACCGATATTCCGACGTGGAAATCATTTATACCGAGAGGCTTAGTCGAAAGTCTCATACAAGCAGCACATGATTCACCAACATCTGCTCATGCAGGAATTCATAAGACATTAAATTTTTTGCATCGATTTTACTATTGGCCCAATATGGCATATGACGTACGTACATATATCAATAGTTGCATTACATGCAAATCAACGAAAGCTTTATACTATTCCACACAACCCATGATGGGAAATCAACCAGTATCTGTGCGTGCGATGCAGCTTGTTTGTAGACTTTTTAGGCCCATACCCGCGATCGATAAATGAACACGTTTACCTATTTGTGGTACTGGACCACTACACCAAATATGTATTCGTGAAACCCATGAGAAATTCGTTAGCTTCTGAAGTTTGTAAATTTTTGGAACAGGAAATATTTATGGTGTATTCAGTTCTCGAAATTATTATATCGGACCACAGTCCTCAATTTCTAAATCACGGCGACCAATACAAACTTCTAAAAGAGATTAATTTAATCGAATCTCGCGATGTTAGTTTACAGTCAAAGTACACCGATTAAGTATCTGTCAAAAACTAGTATTGAGCATTTGAAGAATGCCTATGAACATAATGCCACGCGATATAATCTGAGGAGTAAATCACGTAAATTGGAACCTGGTCAAGCTGTTCTAGTGAGGAATTTTATTCAAAGTGATGCTGTGAAAAAATGTTCCTCAAAACTAGCACCTAAATTTGTTGAGACAAAAATCGGAAGTAGATTTGAATGATGGAACGAAAAAGGGAGTATATGACATTAAAGACATTAGAACTTAACTTTACAAAATTACCTACTGCTAATGAGAATATCGGGGTGCATGGGAACGTCCCCACGATTGAAACAATTTTTCTAATTGTTAACCGTTTTTTTTTGTATTTTTTATTAAAAACCCGCGAAGAGGTTGAGATTACTGATGCCAAACTGTAATCAACTCGATTTTTCATAATTTTATACGGTCTTATTATTATTTAGAATGATTCTTGAATTTTATGACGTTAAACTTCCATTTGCGGCCGTGATTTTTTTTGATGCGTGTGTGATATTTATGGTGAATGGACAAATTAAATAAACTTTAATCCATATAGTTAATAATGTATTGTGAACTTAGATAAAAATAAACTAAAACAAAAAAAAATATAGAAATAAAATTTGTGGTTAATTTATAAGCAAATTGATGATAAAACATTTTTTCTTTTAATTAAATTAAACGGTTTGGACCAATATATCGTTTATTCAAAGTGGTTTGGTTTCTCAAAAATTACTTTCGAGTTTTCGCCACATTTGGTTTGGCGTTGGTATGATTATTTCTATATCAGTACATGTTGCAAAGAGAAGCTGATTTTGGAAAGATTGTCTATCAGAAGACGTGGAAGGCGAGTGGTTTACTATTGGATAACGATTTGGACATCTGTTGAATGAAGCTGTGAGATTAGAAGTGGACCGTTGGAAATCATTGAAGGGTAAATTTCATACGTTCATTTGTAACGGAAATTCACGATCAATAGAAAACAAACCGTAAGTTTTTGCCCATATTCTTTTTTTGGTGTTTTGTTGAGTTGTTTTATTCTGTGGTGATACGACATAAACTACATATGAATCACTAAATTACATCATTGGGCTGGACGAGACAAAGTTGGTGAAAGAAACAATATATTGCTGTATATACTGCAACCAGAAGTCTAAACTGACCTATACACCTACGACCATAATTTATAACCTCTTCTCGACTGAGCGGGCAAAAGGTCAACGCTTCTGAATTTATAATGTGACTTTGATATTCTTCAAGAGGACCGAATGTTACAATAATTTACGAAGAAAGGATTCAATTTATACCTTGTATGAGCTTTAGATTTCCGATTTTTTAAGCCCTGACAGGCGATGATTAAAAAACCACGGCTCACATGCTGACAAAACTACAGGCGACCGAGGAATAAACTGTTCAATTGCCGCTCTGGTTCTCAATGATGTTAATCTGTCTCAGTCCCAGAGAACAGATAGAATCCATCACGAGGCTCGAGATTAAATCACCATTTAATGGCAATAGATCATCATCAACTTTAAGCCATTTTATTTTCGCCAGGTTAAAATCACACAAAATCATCATAGAATCGAATTCAGCAGCTACTCTCCGTACATATAAGCTGAGCTCCCAAATGGAATATAAACACTTACTATCAACACCAGCTTACCCTTGAAAGCAAGTTTAACAGGTAAAATCTCCAGCCCGTTACTCTCCAGGACAATAATATCGACACGTATATCCTTCGAGACCGCTAACAGAGGTCTGCCATCTCTCGCCAGCGATTCACTCTCCGAATAACGATCGCGTCTGAAGACTTGGTAGTCCGGGGAAAAATACTCTGCAGAATTGTGCGAACCATGTGTCCCCAACACCGATAAATACATTTCATGCGATTTTGAACGAATACCGCTAGAGTTGTGATAATAAATGGATAACGTGTCATTATGGTTAACTCCAGCAGGAAACGGCATTGCCGGTTAAGCGATAGGTGCAGACAGCGGCACTCTCACAACCTCTACAATTTCATTAAAACTACTTATAGTCCAGGAAACAAAAACAGGGATCCATACTTGTAAATAATTCCAATAAACTTTTAATGAATATAATGTTGTTCCTTATAATTCGGCACAACTTTTCAGAAAAATCCCCACCTCTATGTGTGTGCTGTGTGCTAGCAGATGTTTAAATCTGCGCTATGCATCATTTTAAGGGGTGATTCATGCGAATTATGTGTGATACCGCGCAAATTATAAACCGTACAATATTGTTCAATACTATATATAGGTATGGATTCAGGGCAATATTATTCAGTGTAATTTTGAATATCAAAGAGTAAAGTCGAAAACTAAGCGAATTCAGTGGCAATGATGTAGATTTGTACGGTGACTACTACTTGAGGCACCTGCTTATAAATCATTTTAAACCAAATTTGGTAGCAACCAACTTATTTGGCAAAACCATAATTTTAACTTTAAAGGACATGTTACTCCGAAGAATTGTTAGTGCAGAATTGGGACTCATACCAATGCATTCTATTGAAGAAGAGCGCGTTAGAACTGTTAAAGCAGCAGCAACAATTATCAAAGAAGTGATCCAGTCACAAATTGATGATACAACAGTATATCCAATATTCGATGATATCAAAAATGGTGGTGAAGAGTTTGTACCGCAGCGACTTTAAAGATATTTACGGAAACTCTTTAAAAAAAAAACGATAAGATGCAGTTTCTCAATCAATGTATGATATACGGATGCAGACCAAAATCGTTTATATCACCAGTACTGCTTGGATTATCAGTTTACCTTCATCGTAAAGTTGGTTCGAGGCATATAATCGACCTATTGAATTTAATAGGGATAACTCATACATCATACAGTGAGGCTGCCAATTATACAGTGAGGCTGCCAATTATATCAACTATGCAACAGAGCTTGCAGACGTACACGTAGAAACAAATGAATTTATGCAATTTGTATTTGACAATGCTGATGTTAATGTATGTACTTTATACGGCTTAGACACACTTCATGCTCTAGGTGGGATTAAATACATTGCACCTGCTACACAGTTGTTAAATTATGTGAAAAGATACAATGAACAACAGGATTAAAAAAAAATTATAATTGGGAATATAACTGCAAGTACACATGACGTGCACGGTTTACTTACAAATATGTCTTTAGATTTAATTTGGTTGGCTGGATTCAATAACTTGGAAAATGTACCAAGTTGGAATGGATATATGCAAGCAGTTAATAATTCTGGTAAGATTTATAATTTATCTCATAAATGTTTTAATTTTAAGAGACTTTTTTAATTTTCCAAGGTTCTTTTGAAGTTTCACAAATAGTACCAGTACGCGACCTGGAGAGCGGCTTTAAAAGTAACATCAACAGACTAAGAACAACAAACAGAACATGGCAAACTTTGGCTCCAATATTTTGAGCAAGTTATGATTGTGCTGCAGTATATCCGAGCTGAGAGGACTGGCAACTGGCAGATGCATATGGAATCTATTAGAAAAATGTTGCCATATTTCCATTCTGCTGTTCATAACTTATATGCAAAATCTGCCATTTATATTTAGAGAAAATGAAGGAGTTGCGAGCCAAGCTGACCGATGAAGAGTACAAAAATTTCCAGAGAAATACTTTTCGATAAGAAGAAAAAATGTGCAATGGAGCGATATTTGGATGGACATGTGCATAGAATAATCACTTATGCGATCAATGAAGACGATAGGAGGATTATCTCGAGGACGAGGCATTACTGATGACACCATTTTAAAATGGATTGTTTCTACGCCCGTTAGCATGCTTGTGGATATGTTGAACTCCGAGGCAGAAGGAAAGCAAGAGACAATCTGGACAAAAACAAATTTATTTCATGGCTTCAACAACATAACCCATTTCGGAATCGAGCTGGTGATCTTGTCAGTTTGTCAGCTGGACTTGTTGCTGATTCCAACATCACCTGTAATAGTGCTTCGGATAAAGGTGAAATGTTGCTGCATAATACATTGGGTAAGAGTTTTGAGGAGGTCGTTTACACAAGAAAACACAAAGTTATTCCAATTGCAAAAACTCTTTTTATAAACTCGCTGCAGTTATTTAATCGAATTGATTGTATCGTCAAAAGTCCGAAAGGGTTGCAGCCCTATTTTAAATATGAATTGGCTTCAGCTCTACCTTCCCCTTTCAACGACGGTCTCCTACGAAAGGGAACAAAATCGACCATAAAAACCATATTTAAAAGAGCTGACATTGGTAGGGACAATTTTCCAACAAATTGCAAATATGTTATAGGTGGAGGCCATCTACTTCACTCGGTAGTATGGCCAAAGCCAGCGACATATTATGGCACGATTCTAAAAACGTACGGTGATTATGTTTTAAAACATTATAGCAGAAACACAACGGTAGTGTTTGATGGTTATCCGGACTACGCCACCACGAAAGGAGAAGAACAAAAGAGAAGAGCCATTGCCAAAATTTCAGCAAACATCGAAGTAGAGAGCAATATGACGTGCACAATTTCTCAAAGCGAATTTCTCGCAAACTGAAGCAACACCTACAATGTTTGAACATACCAACAGAGGACCTTGCTGCAGAGGACTCGGACATCCTCATGCTGCTTGTGTTTTTATGTTCACCAACTTCGTCAAACAATTTGGCTTCTTGGCTCCAATATGAAGACTGTGTATGATATAGTAGCAGAGAGGACACGGCTGTCTTCATTAAGCGACCTGCTTCCAGTTCTTCATGCTTTTACTGGATGCGATACAACCTCAGCATTGTACAAGAAAGGAAAACTAAAACCATTCAAGCGTTTGCAGGCCAATGCAGAACTGAGGACCGACGTGCAAGTGTTCTTGCAAACGAGTGCCACGAAGGAGAATATTGCAACCAGCGGAGCGCGTTTAATATGTGGACTATATAACATCACCAAAGAGACTGAACTAGAAAAAGCAAGATGTCTTGCTTACAACAGAGTAATTGGTAATCTGTAAGATTTCGTTTCTATTGGAATTATTTACTACTTTTGCACAAAATTCCTGCACTATTAATATTCTCGCCGTATTAACAAGCATAAGATGCCCACGGATCGCCTTACGGACCATCCAGAGAGCTGGGCCGAACAAATTGCCTGAACATTTTACGGTGATCCGTTCTATGTGAAGCCATTCGTTTCAAAAATGAAGTAATCGACTTTCAGATTAGTATATACCACCGGTAAACCATTTTAATTGGTAAAAATATTCAGCAACATTAGCCAAATTCTCGGCCCATGGGCGCCCACATTGCAACATGAAGTTATCTGCTCTAACAATTATTTTTTTGTTCTAAGAAAATCAATATTTTAATGTGCAATTAGCAGTTTTATTTTTATTTTCATAAACTCTTTTGTACGATAAAACATGTGTAACTTAAATCCTTATGTTAACAAATAAATAAATAAACATAAATCATTAACAACAAACTTTGTTTAAATATAATTAGCATACACGAACTAGAGAGAATATCTAGTATTTGATATAATTACTGAAATTACCAAGAAATCTATTAAGATTAAACATCAAACAATAATTTACAGAAGTGTCAAGAACAAAAGAGTCACTTCAATGCACAGATAAATCAATCACACCCTATATTTAAAAAAACACAAAACAATGTCGTCATTTTATACAGACTGCACGCCACTAGTATCCCGGCCGTTGAACATTATTCACACTCAATTAAACTTAAATAAGCAAACAGTCGATTTGAGTATCTGAAAGATGAAACAAGGCGATCAAGACGCGCATCGATAAATAACTGAATTCAGGTCAACCAACAATGACAATAAACAAAAGTAATAATTAATAAACAATTCTTATCTCACCTTTTTCACGTTCTTAGAAAAGAAATTCAGAAGAAAATTTGTCTGCTTCAATGATCTTCTCAGTACAATTAAATTTTTTTTGTTTTGCTTTTTTTTTTTTGTTATGGACGTAGAGCGCAATGAACTAATCGCACAATGTCATTGATTGTTTATTATATACCATAGACACACTTGGCTAATTACACTGATTACTAATTAGTATCAAAACAAAAATCACACACCACCACACACTTAAACTTTGATCTAAATATTTTAATTTGAAGCAAAACACAAAACTATTTCCACATTTTTTGATATTTTTTGGCTCAAATATTAATAATAACAAGCATTTTCTGAACAATAACAATAACGATTATTTTGATTCACTTTAAATTATTATCAATTAAATTCTAATCACTTTTTTTTTTGTTTTTTTTCTTACTTTAGAAAAGCGCAACATGTGAAAAGTGATTATGATCAATCGCGCACGATTTTTCTTTTTCTTAGCGTACACAAATATATATATATACACACACACACACACACAAACAATCACACACCACACGCTTTTTGTTTTTTGCTAGAGAAGACAACAACACACACTACATATGTATGTATGTACCGTTAAGAAAATGTTACGAAATTTTCTTTTTTAAATTTGTTATATTTTTCCGATTAGATAATTAATTTTCATTTAAAATTTTTAATAACGCTTTTCCTCTTCTAACCATATAAAATAAGAAAAATCACTTGTTACACTACACACACACACTCACACAAACATACGTCTTTCAACGCACAGTATATAAAACTTAAAAGAAAATCCGAAAAAAACACTTTCAGATGTTAACCGAAATGAAACAAAAAAAAAAAAAAAAGTTTTTCTTTTCTTAAAATTTCGGTTTTCTATTCACCAAAATTAAATTTTTTTTTTTATTTTTGTTTTTTATGTTGTTTTAAGGAAAATCTGAAAACACAACCGAGCGTTTTCCCAATCAAAAATATACTGAAGAGCAAAAAAATTCACAATCGAGTATATCGTATTTTGCTGTTATTGTTGTTGTTATTGTTTTTCGGATAAAAACAGCAAATACATTAGAATTCTGAGACGAGAGCCAGTCAATAGTCACATTTCGCATATATACATGCACACACACACACACACACACACACACGCGCGCAAAGTTTTTTGAGATGTTAAATAAAAAACGCAAAGATAAAAAAAAGCACACGATATGAATATACTGTGTATGGTGTCGTATAAGATTGTAGGGGCAATAAAAAAATATTCAACAAGTGTGTGCGCCCAATTCGAAAAGTAAACGATTTTTATCAAAATTTTGAAAGTTTTTATAGTCCCTAAATACTATTTTTATCAAATAATTCTATTTAATAGAAACTCATTTTATTGATAACCGTCAAATATCATCGAAAAAAAAAATATTTTCGTTTCGTGATATCTTATCAGCATGAAGTATGAATTTAAAATTTGTAAATACATTTTTAAATCACAGCTTTACATATTGGCCGTTATAATCATGTGATGGAAAATCTATAGATAGATAGTGAACGGCACTGAAAAGCAAAAAAAAAATTATTGCAATGTAAAATCGAATTGCAACAACAAAATCGCCGCAGGTAATAATTATATATTTAATTTTTTGATTCGCTTGCGCGTATTTTCTTTAATTTTTCAATTAACAAGGCTTGTGAAAGAGAACAACAGATAAAAATGTGAAGCTTTAGTTACTTTCGTATTTTAGTGACATCTGAGTAAAAATCTATATATTAAAATTTAATCGCCTAAATGTAGTTTATTTTTGTGTATTATTAAATAGTTTAATAAAATACCAATAGGTTGTTCATTTTTATTCAACACATCTAGCGGAGTTGCAATGGTAAAAATTAATCGAACTAATTATTTTTATTTTTAAAGTAAGATGGCACTCACTACGTTTTTTTTTTTTAAATAAAATTGATTTATTTGTAATTTCTAATTAGCTTGAGCATAAGATTAACATTCAAGACGAAATTAAACAGTCAAACCATGTATGTGAAGTTAGCCCGAAAAAACCTTTCATCCCGAAAAATGCCTTTTCAGAATCTGTCCTCGCTATAAATTAATTGTCAGCCCGTAAAACTCACAAAATTTATTTTTCATCCAGAAAATTTTATGTATTTAATTGTTGATATACCAATTTGTAATTATTCATGAAAAATTATTTAATTATCAACAAATATTTATTATAAATCAATTATGGTTTTAAGTATGATATAGCTTGAGATATCAAAAATAATCAAATGTCCACCACTGGATCTCAGCTGACAGGGACTGTTAGATATGGTAGTGTATGCCAGATGTTAGATAGGAGCCATACCTTATTATTTATTTGTTTATTTACCAACTTTAAAAAAAAAAAATTTTGGTTACAATTTAAAATATTACTGAAATACACTACAAGTTAAAAATACAAAAAAATTAATCAGTTTACCAAAAATCACAAAGAAAATCACACATCAAAGCCTTAAACGATTCTCTTGACAAATTAAAATCAAAAATCGATCGTACTTTATTAAAAGCAACCGAGACAATATAAACAGGTTCATTCCTAGATAAATTATTCCTCCGTTTTGGTAATTTAAGAACAAAATCCTCGCTCGATCGTAACGTACGTGTACTTTCAATAAGATCCGAAGATTTTTGATAAAATGGGTCCCAAATAACTACGCCATACTCTAATTGCGAACCAACTAACGAAATATACAAGATTCTAATGGCATAAGGATTCCAGCAGTCTTTAGAGAATCGTTTAACAAACCCTAACATGGAAAGCACCTTAGAAACAATGCCCTGAATGATAATTTAGAAGCGAAAGTGATACCCAAATCCTTGAAAGTGTCCACTTTCTCAATTCTATGGTCATTAAGAAGCAATTCGTAGTTAAAGTTCAAATCATTCCTTCTACGAGCAAATTGCATTGTTTTACACTTCTTAGTATTCAATAATAAATTATGACATGTACACCAATTTGTAAAATCCGATAAATCAGATTGCAAATCCACTGCGCATCCCGAATATTCGAAATAGTTTTAAAAATTTTAATATCGTCAGCATATATGAGAATTTCAAAATACTTAATACAGTCAATCACGTCATTAATAAATAAAATGAATAAAAGGGGAACCAGATGGTTTCCCTGGTGAACCGCTGACGTTACATGAATAAATCTAGACGTGTAATTCCCAATTTTAACAATTTGAGTTCTACAATCTAAGTACAACTTAATCGACCTAATAGGTAGACTATTACAATCCAAAGACTCTAATTTATCAAACAGTAGTTTGTGATCAAGTTTGTCAAAGGCCTTGCTAAAATCTGAGTAAACAACCTGTACATCCTTCCCCAATTCGAAAGCAGTTGAAATAAAATTGGTCAGTAAAAACAAATTAGAAACAGTTGATCTGCCAGGAAGCATGTTGCTTAGCCCATTCAAACCCGAACTATGTTCCAGTTGCACAATATTTCTCAAATTCACATGCCAGTTATATTTATGGTTAAAAAACATAATTTTGAAGAAAACAAATTAAAATGCCTTGCCAAAGAACCCCAGGGGTCGGTTTGATATGTTATACATTGGGAAGAAACAACAACAAAACATGTATAGTGGGAAAAGTAAAATTGTATTGAACAAAATCTCACTTATTTATATAATTCATAATTCAATAAAAAAATGTTATTTTTAATCACAAATTTGGTTTAAGTTGTCAAAACCAATTCTATGTAATGTTGCACATTTTGAAACGAACTATGGCGTTTATCCCAATAGCTTTTCTATTGGTTGGAAAAATATTATCTGAAGCCTTAATTATTCAGACAGTGTTCCAATACTTTACAGCTTGAGCTCTGCTTGTCCCATTTTATTCTAAAGATAATATATCATACGCAAACTAGTCATGTTTAATTTACGTGCCTTATGTCCGTTATTCAATATTTTTTGTCGGCATTGGCCTTAAGCCATTAATAACACTCCTAACTAACTCGAAAATATAAAAACATAACGGAAAATGTTGATCTAGTTACCTGTTGGCCGTGCCAATAGACACACTTAAAGAATCGATGATGGAAAGCAAAAGTTTTTCTTATAAATAACGGTTTTAAAATATGTTTATATTTTGGATAATGGATGTTTTGCAACCTAAACATGCTTCCTAATTTAAATAATAAGAAAAAAAATTATTATCAAAAGCGTATTGGAATTGCAGCGTTGAGTATGCGGTGGTATGATATATCATACATCGGGAATTAATGGGTTAGATGAAATAAGCCTACGAGTATAAAAAAAAAAAATCCTTCACTAATTTTTCAAAAAGTTTCGGTAAGACGTATAAAATACTAATGGCTCGGTAATTGTTAATATCACTTCTGGAACCCGACTTAAATACTGATTTAATTAAGGATCATTTCCAGAGGTGCGGAAAGTATCCTTGCTGAAGACTTTTGTTAAATAGAACGGTGATGGGAAAGGCGACAACATGGGCTGTCATCCTAAGAACCAAGGGAGGAAAGGAATCGAACCCTTCACTTTGATTAGTAACGAGCGATAGTAGTTCATTCAAAACAGTATCAACATCTAATTGCCAGGAAAATATATTTCCAGCCACAAGACAATATCTCGATGTCGATTCTGTCGTTACCAAGTTACAATTATCTTTCAAATTATGACCCACACGAACATCCAAAAACATAGTAGACGGATATCCCTTTGTTTTTCTTTTAGAATCAACGAATTTCCAAAAGCTGTCGGGTCTACTTTTTATGTTCGATTCAATGTCCAAAATGTAATTGTTGTAAAGAAATTTATTCAATATTCGGTATTCATTTCTCAAAGATTCAAAAATAGCGTACCTATCAGAAGTAGGGAAAAGTTTCTCTTATGAGCCTTGTCTTTACGGTTTTTCAGATTAATAAGCTGTTTATTATGACACGGTTCCTTTTTCTTATGCGGGGATTTAAATTTAGAAATAAATGTCTCCATTCCTACATTTAAAACATTATAAAATTCATCCTACACTTCATCTAAATCATTGTTACCTTCAAATGCACTCCAATTATATTTGTCAAGTAAAGCATTAAAGTTCCTAATTTTAAAATTAAAATTTTCAACAATTAACTCATCCTTGACAATTTCACATACCATAAAAGACAGTGATACTTTTAAAGGAAAATGGTAAATGCTGGACGATCCTGCTAAATCGTCACGCGTACCGACAATAACTTCCTGATCCAACAACCAAAATACCAGGTCTTTTGGATTCCCACAATTGTTCTTAACTTCTACACATTGTTTGAGACCCATCGAAAATAATCCGGATTCAAGTTCAAGTTGATTTTGCGATTGGACTGAACACTAAGTGTCGACTTGAGCAGACGCTTGAGATTTGGTTTGCGCTAATAAGTTGAGCTAAACATGAGTTAGGGTTTAGTTAGCTTGCATTAGGATTAGGTGAGTTGCTCGGTTGGCGAATTATTTAAGGGTTGATTTGGGGTTGGGTTAAGGGTTGATTTTAGGGTTGGGTTGGCGGTTAATTTGGTGATTGGGATTGAGTTGGAGATTTAGTTGTAAATTGAGTTGAATGTTGAGCTGAAGATTGACTTAATAGGTTCAATTAGGGATTGATTTGGAAGTTGAATTGACCGAAGTTCTGATCACCTCGTGAGGTTTCAGCCCTTTATATTTTATTGTTTTTAAATCTGTAAACTACACAATTTATCTTTTGTTACGAATCAGGATTATTATTTTTTATCTTATGTGGACCTTGTATCGACCACCATATGAGGGTTGACACTAATGTTGGGTAAATTTCGCACGGTAGCCACATGTTTTTTTAAGTTATCATATCGACTTCATTTTCAATAACTTATAAAATGTCCTGCTGAAAATTCTACGAAATTCGTACAAAGCTCGTAACTATAAATCCCTGTACGTTTTAAAGAATCTGGTCAAATTAGAAAATCCAACTTTCGTTAATGAGAAAATATTCACCAGGAGAAAAGTCCGTTCTTATTCAACAGTGGTTTCACAATATTAACATTTAAGATTAACTATTAAGCTCGAAAAGCATTTAAATATATGTCCTGCGACATCTTGTATATTGCAATCATAATTTTGCTGTATGCCAAAAATTTCTATGAGCATTTCTTTTCTAACATGATATTAAGCATTTTTTAGTTCATTCTTTAGTACATTTTAGTAATCGTAACTTTTAGTACCATTTTGCAAAACCGGCAAAGCATAGTTATAAGTTGGATATCTTTGTTTAACTGGCAATACTCTCCTCTCTGTCATAATTCGAGTTTTCACCTAATAGTCTTAAAGCAGTAATTTATCGTTCCTGCGGGGTTTGAGTTGAAATTTATTTGATTGTCGCCAAATTAAAATGCGAATGTTTAGTTTTAGGAATTGTGGCGCCTTTATATTTCCGTTTCCATACTGATTGGCTAAATTGCGCTTCATAAATTGTTAAAATGAGTTCGTTAATGAAGAAACAACATTTTTAAATCAGAGTCAGAGGTCGGTATCCGAAGTAAATTCTCGGAAATTTAGTAGTTAAATTTAAACTAAAACTTTTATTTATTTATTTATTTATTTACCAACTTTATAATTATATACAATCTGGTTACAAATTTTTCAATAATACAATAATATATACTAAAAGCAAAGTAAAACAAACATGAAAAATTACCAATAAGTTAAAAGAACATTAGACATCAAATTCTTAAATGCCTCCCTTGACAGATTAAAATCGAAAGCCGATCGAACTTTATTAAAAGAAACAGTAGATTGATAAATAGGCTCACATTTACCGTAGTTATGCCTAATGTAAGGCAGCTTAATTTGGAAGTTTCTAACGCGAAAGGTCCGTAACGGAGTATATATATCGTACAATACCAAAATCTCAGGACAGTCAATTTTAGACATCAACAAGTCTCTAACCAATAACGCGCCAATTTCGATTCTGCGGATAAAGAGCGGCTCAATATTTATTAATTTACATCTACCACGATACGGTGGAAGTATAAAAGCGGGTAGGTTCTCATCTCTGCGCAACCTTCTCAGAGCAAACCTTAAAAAGCGCTTTTGAACACTTTCAATTCGGTCTGAACAGTTACCATAAAACGGATTCCAAATTGCTGCACCATATTCCAACAACGAACGCACAAACGAAATATATAAAATTTTAATAGAATAAGGATCTTGAAAATCCCTCGAAAACCTTTTAATAAACCCAAGCATGGAATTCGCTTTAGAAATGCAAATGTCAATGTGCTTATTGAACGATAAGTTCGACGTAAATGTTATACCTAGATCCACAAACGTATCAACATTATCAATAATACAGCCATCCAGGAAAAAATCAAAACTAGCGGGCGCGATTGCACGGGTAAAACGGATTGTTTTACATTTGGAAATGTTTAGGGTCAAATTCTGAGCTGTGCACCACATACTAAAATTATTTAAGTCGGATTGGAAATCTCTTGCGTCATTGATGCATGAGATGGTTTTAAAAATTTTAATGTCGTCCGCATAGATGAGGATGTCGGAATAACTCAAACAATCAACTACATCATTGATGAATAGTATGAAAAGCATAGGACCCAAATGACTACCTTGAGGCACTCCCGAGGTGACATTAATAACTCTGGATGTGAAACCACCAATCTTTACTATCTGAGTTCTGGAATTAAGATAAGATCTGATCCAGTCCAGTGGGAGAAAACTACAATGCAAGGAATCAAGTTTCCTCAACAGCAAGTCATGATCAATCTTATCAAAGGCCTTACAGAAATCAGTGTACACAACCTGCACAATTTTCCCCCTATATAAGGCATTTGAGACGCAATTGGTAAGCAAGAGTAAGTTAGTAACAGTTGATCTGCGTGGAAAGAAACCATGCTGTTTCGGAGAGATAAAAGTTTTCACATGAAAAAATAATTGTTCTTTAACAAGTTTCTCAAACAACTTGGGTAAGACTGAAATTATACAAATACCCCTATAGTTCTCAATGTACCACGAATCCCGGATTTGAAAATAGGTTTAATAAGCGATCGCTTCCAAAGAGTAGGGAAATATCCCTCTCTTAGACTTCTATTAAATAGAAAGCACACCGGGGCTGCAATTGCGTTACCGGTCAGTTTTAAAAATAAAGGCGGTAACAAATCAAAGCCGGCACTATGGTTAATGTCAAGATTTGACAATTCCGATAAGATTGTATCAATTTCCAAACGAAACATTGAAAATTTCATATTGTTCGTGACATTATTCAAGCCGCAGAAATTAGAACCTGAATCTGGATTATAAACGCTCTCAAAGAAATCCGCAAACAAATTAACCTTATCTAGAATGTTATCACAGACTCGGTCTTTCAAATACATTGTGGAAGGGTAACCATCAGATTTTCTTTTATAGTTAACAAAATGCCAAAAATGATGGGTTTCGATTTAATTTGTGATTCCACCTCCAAAACATAATTACTGTAAAGAAATCGGTTAAGAAATATATACTTTTTACGTAAAACCTTGAATGAGTTGTAATTTATTGTATTCGGATAAAGTTTATAAAGTTTATGAGCCTTATCCTTTCTATTTTTCAAATTTATCAATTCACTGTTATACCACGGTTCCTTCTTGGAGCCTGAAACAACCAGTCTAGGAATGAATGCTTCAATGCCCATATGAACAATTTTATAAAATTCGTCCAACATATCGTCTATATTATTACAATTATAAAATAAAGACCAATTATACCCATCAAGAAATGCACTTAAAGAAACATAATCGCCCATTTTAAAGTTATAGATGACAGAGTCAGTATTATTTTCGATTAATTCACTGTATTCAAACAAAACTGAAATATTCAGCGGCAAATGATAAATACTTGAAGATCCAGCTAAATCATCACAGGTTGTGACGGTCATTTCATGATCAATTGGCACAAAGGCTAGGTCTAGCACGTTGTTACTGGAATTCTTCACATTGATACATTGTTTCAGTCCCAACGAAAAAATTTCAGATATGAACCTCTCCACATCATCGTTCATGTTTATGGGAGTTAAATTGTCATCCATATACTCCCATACAATACCTGGCAAGTTAAAATCACCAAAGATAAATAAGCGGTCCTCAGGTTGGAGGAGTGTAGTAATATTAAGTTTCACGGTGTCCAAAAACATATCATAAACCGCAACGCTTGAATGGCATGGTATATATGCGACACAAATGATCAGCGAGTATGAATGAAACCGTAAGCGCACAGCAACAACTTCAGTACCACAGTCGGTTAACGTTATCGGCATAGATGAATATTTGTTAGAGACAGCTATTATAATACCACCACCTCTGGCATAAGTGTCCTGCTGTAAATGTCTGTCTCTCCGATAAACAGCATAAGTTGGTGGAAAATACTCCTCGGTTCTGTAGTGAGCAGTCAACCACGTTTCCGTGATGCAAATAACGTCGTAATTTTCCTCCAAGATTGACAGATATAGAGACTTAGATTTAGTTCGAATGCCGCCCGAATTGTGGTAATATATATTTAAGAATGAATAAGGCTGGGGATTTGTTCGCTTAAAAGATGGTGTAATGGCAGGCGCAGATGTTATTGTTTGGAAGGAAATGTTACCCCGGTCCGGTTTTTTGCCACACGTGGATAGCTGGTAAATGGCCGAATTATGACCCCAAGTGGCCAAGCCTCAGAATTATTGAGCATATTGTAATGGGTTTCCTTCAATCCGATTTTAAATGAGATGAATGTTAGTGAGTTATCGATAACACGATCCTTGGCTAGTAATAATTTACATTCAACGTCCTCTGGTGAACAGTCCTGCAGTTTATCACAAATGTATTCCACAATTCGCTCAGGAGTGACAGATGGATCAAAACGACTAATATATAAAAATTTTTTGTTCGGCAAAGGTACAGTTCTAATCGAGTCGATCTGAGTGCCAGTACCCACAACTACTTGTGTTAGTCCTGGCGAAGTATAGCTAATGGGATTGGACACTGTCTCAGCTACTACTGCAGGTAATGGTTTATTAGCAATATCACTAGTGTTTTTATCCAGCAAGGCATTGATCAATTTGCGGTTTTCAGCAACCTCCGTTTCAATTTTTTTCAAGTCCAATTTTTCGGCAGCTCTGTCAACAATCACGTCAATTTTTTTTAAGAGCTTTGTCATATCCTTATTTATGAACCAAATTTTACAGCTATTGCAGAAGTAACATAAATTCGCAAACTTTTTCATAGAGTTAATAGCGGCGCGATCAATACCACAACAATCATAGCAAAATCGTACGTCACAAAGTTTGCATGAAACGACGTCAGTAGTAGAAAAAACTTTATTACATGTTACACAAGACATTATCAGTATTAAAAATTCACTGTATTAAAATATTTAAATGTTTATAACAAACGGGAATATAAATGTTATAATTATGATTATAAGTTGTATCACAGAGTTTTTATGGATGAATCACTAGTTGTTAATTATTATTCGTACACAGATTAAATCGTAATAGATATCCCGTTAAAAATAAAATAATGAGTCTATATTTCTTATATTTTGCTATGTTCCCGTTACGTATTGCACAATGGACACGTTGTTATTAAACATTATTTCACTTAAATTTGAGATTTGTAATCAATGTATTTAGTTCGGAAAATGATTACATATTATATTAATTATGATAAGATAAATTAATAACACAGCACAATATTATAAACACTATTATACTCGTATATGCATACAAAACAGCCAATACATCAATTGATTAGATTAATTTAAAGAATTTTTATTAAAAAACACAACCGCACAGTACGACAGTCTAAACAAGATTTTTCAGGTTTTTTCAAAACTATAGGAACTTAGGTTTTTGAAAATTTGCGAAATTGTATATTGAAATTTAGTGTATAGTTTTCTAAGTTCTTGTTAAATTACTACGACAATGTTATGCTAAATTAATTTACACTTTTGACCAACGGGTTTTTTCAAATCAAGTAGTATGTACATTTGTAAGGACTTGTTATTTTGTTTGAAATTTGTTTGTTTTTTTATTTGTAAAAAAATTGTCCTGAGGATGACGGAATAAAGCCGTTGAAACGTCGACAATAAATTAATTAAAAAAAATAAGCTAAATACCAAATAAATTTGTTTTAATAATTTTAAAAAGTTACTCGTACTTTAATTTAATTTGAAATTTCCAATGGCAGCTTGTCAAATTTGGCTTCAATAATTTCAATTTGGTTAAATTGTATATCAGGTTAGTGTTGAGAACTTCAAATAGAAAATTCTCGGATTCTAATGCTGAGTTTTTTGTAGGAAATCCTATACCGATTTTCGATAAAACGGTTGATTACCGTAATGTTGGTACATTTATGGAATACTTACCGGAAACTTCTGTAACTATCTTCAGATAACATGCCTATAAAATACTCATCTACTCTCATCTATTGCGCTATCATTTTCTATACTATGGCACCTTATTTTATTTTTTTTTTTGTTGGAAGAACTCGTCATAAATAAAATTTCAAATTTTGGATATAAAATTGCTAAGAGGGCCATAGCTTCCAAATTGGTTGATTACATTTAAAATTGGTGGTTGAAAAAATCTAAAAAAATTTTTGGATAACTGAATTTTGTACAGAACAATTCAATTTATTTATTTAATGTTTCAAGTACTTCCAGAATTTTCAAAGTTCGATAATTCAGAAGAATATATTAAATTCAAATTTGGTTATAAATACCTAAAGTAAAAATAATTTGACAACAAAATTAAAAACGCACCAAATTCGGGTTGGGTTGTGGTCAAATTAAAGAAACGTGCAAAAATTGAATTTTGACAAATTTGGAATAGTCGTAAACTCAAAAATGTTTAGCTTTAACTTTAGATTAGTCATTTCAGTATTTGTTCTCCTCCACTCATATATATATGTCCAGCTAAAATATTTAGTTTAGGAGTATTCACAGGTATGCATATCTAATTTTTAATAGTTCCTTATGTATAATCGTCCCATGTTTTTTTAAAACCAAGCTTAACAATTTACTGGAATTCTACAATTTTTGCATATAGGAAACTCGGATGAAGCTGCAAAAGATTATTTTGGGTTGGTACAACATTTTTTTTAATTGGCGGGACACGGATATGAGACATCTTGAACCCTCGAAAAAGAATGCCCAAAATGCTTATAGCTGTAAATTCAATATTATTGGCCGCAGTATGAAAAAGTTTGAGAAGCACTGCCTTAGAGCACACAAGTCCTATGTCTATTTTTACAATTTGTGGTAAATACAAATTTATGCTTTCACAAAGGCATTCTTTATAATTTATGGTTCTGTTATTTGGTACTATAATCATTTATAACGCTATTTCCATGGCATTGAATGAAAATTCCAAATATTTTCCAATTTAGGAACTTTCTTGTGGACATTCAAAACATCGATAAGATCCTCGGTTAAAATTACCATTTCGTGAGTAACATCGTCTGCAAGTCTCCCATTACGGGGGTCATCTTCCATTAACTCTCTCACTCTATATCATGTTTGAATAGACGGGACCCACTTCGTTATTGTTTTATAAGACGGACTAGATTCTCCGTAAACATGTTTCATTCTTATTTCGATATCCTTGTATTATTCTTCTTTACAATGAATTTAATCACAGCACGATGTTGTTGCATGATTGTTTTTATTTTTTCATGTTTTCTGTGAATTGTATATTTTTGAAATATTTGCAAAATAAATTTTCTGGAATCTGGGAGCTGGGACTCTGGGACCCCAAAATGTATGTAAAAAGTTTAAACATGAAGTTGCCGTTTGATTGGTTAAACCATCTGGACTACAATATATACCAACAGACACCACTTCGAAACCCAACTTTTCGGACTCATTATTACACACGTAAAAGAAATAAAAGGTGATAAGAACCATGGTGTTTTACTGATGCGTTACATGGTGTTTTACTGTTACCGGGATGCTCTAACTTTTTTCTTTTAAATTGGTGGAAAAGCTTCTTCACTCTAGATTAACCATCATTATTAGATTGTCCTACTGAACTAGCTGCAGACATCAATGTGGAGTTACTTTGTAGTTCATTCAAAATATCGCGATAAGGAGCTAAGCAGTTTTCCGGTTCTCATTTAAATTTTCCACTACGCACCACTGAATCGTCGTTTTCAATGAAATGATTTTCCATTTCTTTAGCCATTTCGTTCATGGTTTCGAAATTATCATTGTGGGCTGATTTAAAGTGGACATTTGTATAACTTCTATTAGTTCCTCTTCATTTAAATTCTGTTCTTGAAATAATTCTTGACCTCTTAAACGTGAAGCAACGTTCAGTATTCCCTACGAGTGGGACGAAATTTTCTATATGAACCATTTGAGGTAATAGAGACCTCCAACACGCGTTAAGTGTTGATGGTTTTATTTCTTTACAAGCCGAAGGCATAGTTTTAACACCATCTAATATAGAAAATTGTTTCCATATTTGAGTTAATGTTTTATTTTTATCGTTTTTAATTCTATCGAAAATTAACTGAAATAATTGCCGAATGTAGTGCACCTTGGAAGTTGAAATTATTCGTTGGTCCACTGGTTGGATTAATGATGTGCAGTTAGGGAGGAAAAAAACTATTTTCACGTTTGGATGATTCAATTCGATAATGTGACTTGTTGCATTATCTACCAGCAATAATGCTTTGTAACTTAGACTTTGCTCCTTCATATAGATTACTACGGCTGGGATAAAACAATTAAGAAACCAGTCTTGAAATAATATTTTTGTCATCCAAACTTTTCTGTTTGCTCGCCAGAATACAGGTAAGTACGACTTATCAATATTTTTTTTTTTTATAAATAAATGGAATAACACGTTTATTTCCTCAAAATAAGAAAATTTAGAAATTCGTGTTATATGAGGAATGTAACAATTTTCGTTCCGTATTATATCGAAACCGTGTTACATATTAGAGTACCGTGATATAGGAGGGTTACCTTTACCTCTATAATGTTTTAGATAAAAGAACCATGGTGTTTTACTGTTGCGTACTTCCGGAAGTTTCCGGGAAGGGCCTTTCTCTCATTTACGATACCACAGTTAGTTGCCGATGTACTGAATAGTTTAGGGTTGATAATCCTAATTGCCACTGGTCTGTAAAATTTACCACTCCGAACGGTACTGGTAACATTCGCTGCAATGGAAGCCGTAATCCTTGATTTTCGTAGATCATGGCATTTTTTTAGATCTATTTTCATGTACGGCTTGATATTTTAAATGTTCACATTCCAACTCAGAGACCCTGTTTATGGCATCAACAATTTTCTTTCCATGTTAATGCAATACCTAAGATCGTCGAAATATGCGAAAGCATACAATTGGGTATACATCGATTGATCGTTCTATTTAATATAGTCCATAATTTTTGTTTTCGATGTAGTTTTTGTTAAGAGGTGCCATAATTGCAGTGCACTGGTTAGTGAAACCTGTTCTAATGACTTTCCTAAAAATAAATTTTTCAGAACTAGCAAAACGAAGCCGATATAATTAAGAACTAACCGGTACTTTCATAATACTGTAAGCCAAACAAAATCGCTCCTATGTGCTTACAAACTGCAGCCATTCCAACACCCGCGACACATTAGCAGTTTGCGCTATTTACCAGTTGCTCGATGAATATCAGCTTAATAGTGTAAAATGTATGCTTTGTTTTTTTTCAAATTTGCAATCAAACGAAAAACTCAAGCTTTGATACGTTTGTCATCTTACCGTTTAATTAAAGTATGTTTTGGCTCGCAATTTTTTTTAATTCAGCTTTAAGGCTGGAAACAAAATTTTTATTTTGGTGTGGCGTGTGAATCTAATAAAATAGACGTAATTTGACGTAACATATGTTTATTAATATTCTATGAGACTTAAACTTATCGAAGGACTTACTTTTACCTAGATTATCCATTTGATATTTTTAAAAACTTATTTTAAATCACTGGAATTTCATAAACAATGACCTTTCTTTGGATACATTATTGTACCTACAAAAACGGCGCCTTAAGTTCTAGTTGGAGTTGACAACCGCTTCACAGAAATATAAACACTTGCAGCAGTTTGGATGGCAAAACTTTAAAGTCTACTTTGATGTATTTCGCCAGATGTTAATACACAATTTTGTGATCTTCCTTCATTTCATCGTTAGTAATATGTACTTGGCATGTAGCAGTCTAGCAGTCCGAAAACTGTAAAACATAGCTGTCACTCTTCTTCTATTTGATATAAGCTTATATCAAATAGAAGAAGAGTGACAGCTATGTTGTACACTAGTGTACAAGTCATAAAAATTATTTCGATGGTGGGCAAATTTAATTCGCTTGACAGGATACAGTAGAAGGGAATGCGGCTCACGTTTATGATGAGTTAATTCATCATATTCTACCTTCTCGTGAAGAAAAATCTGCTCCAGAATTTTTGGTAGAATGAAAATATAATTTGACTTGTCACTAGTTGATTGAAATAAAATGATTTAATTTCATATTCGATAATCGGTTCCATTGATTACATGTATAGAAAAAATTGACTAACTGTAAGATGGAGATTGGAATTCTAGCAAGAATTAACACGTTGGTAACATCGTTGGCGCGAACCATTCGTACGTGTCAGTACTATATGTTGGGAATCTAGGGCTTTAGCAATGTGTCTAAATATTTACTGAAACCTAAATCAAGTTCAAATCCCGTCGCAATTCAAGTTTAATAAACAAATTACCACTCACACACCCTAATAGGCAAACCGACGTAAAACAATTTTAATTTTTGTTATAATTAAACTTTTTTTTATTTAATTTTAATTTTCCATTTTATTTGATTTTTATTTTTTTTTTTTTTTTAATTAAATTTAATTCTTTTAATGTTCTTCTACTAATTATTTTTTATTTTCATTTTTTTATTTTTTTTTTTTTTGCTGTCTATCTTTTCAATTTAAATTATTATTATTATTATTATTATTGTTATTATTATTATTTTTATAATTAATTTAAAAATGACATTAAAACAATTAACTAGGATTTAATATGTGTATAATAATAATAATTTTCTGCAAATTTTGAAATAATTAATTTAAAGAAATTTAAACGTATATTTATGTTCCAAATCAAAAAAAAAAAAATCTTAATAATTAAATTTATTTATTTTAACCGTGTCTTAATTAATAATTAAATTTTTATAATTTATATTTTTATTTTTTTTTAGATAAAGAGAAACATAGAGAGAAAGAGAGACAGAGTGTATGTGTGTGTCTTTGAGATAATATTTTTTTTATTAATAACAAAGTAATTTTGTGTACTTTACTAATTAAATTAAATAGCTTATTGTAAATTTTTTTTTGTCACGATATTTATTTATAATATTTATATAGATAATAATGGATCTGACTTTTTAGAGCTTAAAAATTAAATTATTTTTGTTAGAACTAAATTTTTATATAGATAATTAAATTAATTAAAGAAAACAATTTAAAACAGTCTTTTTTGGCAAAGAAAATAATAATAATAATTAATATATATTATATACCTATATATGTATATATATATATCATTATAAACAGTAAACATAAAAATTCTTAATAATTAAGCTTATATTTTTAAATACTATCCGCCATTTTAAATATGCCTATACATATTGCAAACAAATGAAAAACTACTGGATAATGTAAAATAATTAAAATTAATAGGAAAATTTAAAGAATATTTTAATTAATTATGTAAATTAAGAGAATTTTTATTTTGAAAGTTTGTATATTTACAAAAGATGCGAGATTTATTATAATTTAATTTACGACGAGACAATAGGATGCGGTGACCGCTCTATAGGGCTATTTACAACATTTGAGGTGGACGATGGAGTGGTTGGCATTTGTGTTGTTGAAACGCTCGCCGATTTATTCGGTGATGAATTTTGTGAATGTGTCGACGTATTACACGAGGTCGATGTGGGTTTGGCGAAAAGGACACCTTCATACAAAGTTCCGTTAAATTCTATTGAGATTACTAGTTGTTGGTCGCTCGATGTGGCGTTACCTCTACTTGTGATATTAAAATGCATTCCACTATTTACAGTAACATTATTATTATTCGTATTATTATTATTATTATTGTTGTTGTTATTGTTGTTATTATTCAACGGATGCTTATTGTCTACTAAATTACTGTTGCCATTATGAATTTTTTTATCCATACGCTTTACTGGACTGGCCGCCTCTGTTTGATTTGTTGGTGTGCTAGATCGTTCGTCACGCTCATCACTTGATATGTTTAGTCCTCGCTTGGCTGGTGGTGGTTGTACAAAATCACGATCATCAAAATCTACTGGATGTTCGATACGCTCTCGCTTGATAGCAAGATGTGTTGCAGGTGGTGGTGGTGACTCAGCTAAATTTAATGCCTCGCGCTGGGGCTCAGTGCCCGGCGGACTTGTATTTATTGAGGTTGGTGGACTTGTGTTATTATTGTACATGGACCATAATGCGACGCGTGACATTTCAAGCGCATTTAAAGCTTCACGCGGTGATATATCAGGACTTTGTGAACCATTGCGACGTGGCTCTTTAGGAGTTTGAAACAATTTTATATATTCCATCATACGCTGTTCGATTTCGTGTGGCACCAAACTAGACATTTGGCCAACGCTGGGTCCTCCCATTAGGCGATGATGTGCAGCCGGTGAATTACCGTGTGTGACCAACGCTAATGGTGACATCTGTTGCATACTCGACGGTACCGGTGATCGTTGTACTTGAGGCTGTTGAGACATAAACTAAATTAAAACGAAATAAATTCGTCATGTTATCCGATTCCACTTACCATTTGTAATTGTCCCTGAAGCTGTGAATCAAACTGGCCATAACTTGAACGACGTCCTTCACGACGATTACCATCAATCGCCGCCTGTAGTTCGGATGGTGAACTTAAATTTTTCTTTTCACATTCATATGGATATAAATATTTCATGTACCTGGAACGAACGAAACAGATAGGATCGATATAAATTTTAATATCTCAACAATATCATCTTGACTCTATAATTAATAATTACAATAATAATAATAATAAATAAATAAATCGTATTTATATACAGTTTTATCCCCCGAATCCAAACAAAACAAATAAGCAGCCTATATTTACATATCCGTCTATGTTTGTACAATCAATTACAATATTAGAGAGACGAAAGATGAATGCAGTTGAAAACATATTCAGAAAAAAAAAACAAAAAAACAAATAATTTACATAAACATATTAAAATTTATTTATTAAAATAATAATAAATAAAATCATAATAATAATAAAGGTTTAGAACTTATAAGACGAAAACGAAATTGAAGAGATCGACTAATCAAATAACAAAGTACAACAAAAATATTTTTTAAGATCATTGATGATCGACGCTACGATATTACTACGTATACGATACATATAATATTCCGAAGTGGTTATAAGGTTATATGAATATAAATTAAGTACAGGGTAATCGTTATACATACGTATAGGCATTTTGCTAATTAAAATCTCAAAAGGGAAATATTTATATGCATCATTTTCAATTTGTTGTTAAAAAATAAAATGCTTAAATTGACATTTTTTTTTAATTCTTAGTATTTACTTTATTATTTTATGCAAATTATGCCACTGAACGCAGGTATTATATTATACTTTATTTTACGATCGTTTTTGTGTGTGTGTGCGCTTGTTTTTTTTTTTTTTTTTTTTTTTTAATTAAATGCCAGACGTGTAACTCCGGTGATCAAAAATGTCAGAAACCAATTTAAAACGGCGATTACCAGCAAAATGAGAAATGTTAAACGAAAAATATGATCGCCAATAATTGAGATCTCTATACCCTGTGTGTACGTACATACAATACATATTATGTGTAGTGAAATTATTTCCAGCAGGTACGTGTTTGCGAAGCGTACAAAAATATTACGGCCATTTTTATTTTAATCCATACACGTAATCTTTATACGATCATTTTGTGTTTAATTGAAGATCATTCAACTTAAGATCGGTAATTTATTGTAAATTACAAGTTAAAATTTGATGAGCTGATGTAACGCAAAAAACAGATTTTTTGATCGATCGATAGGCGAAAATTATCAACATTTTCAAAAATCCGTTAACACTATGAAATTTAAATTTTCAAAATTTATTTGGAAATTGGGATTAAAAATTAAATTTTAAAACATCACTTTACTAACAAATACTCATAATGCAAGTTTAGGAGAAGAAACATCGGCAAAACTGGGACAAAATATATTCCCCTGTTTGGCTAAAAACTGGGTGTACTCACGAGAGTTAATTAATCGCATACAAGAAGTTACACTGATATAGCACCGATTACTAATTCATGTTCGGATGAGTCAAGAAATTTACGAAAAAAGGTGCTCATTGTTAGGGCAAAAATTAATAGGTTTGATTAACATCTACCAGCCGGTAAACATTTTTTTAACCGATCAGAATATTAAGATTATAAGATTTAGAACCTTTAGAATTTTACTCCAACCGAGTAACATATTGAAACTGTGTATTGATATCTGTTTTTAATAACTTATTGTAATTGACTGTTCAAGTCGATGAAATATGGCCTTGCAAAGACATTTCTACGAAATGTTTTGGCTATAATTAACCTTAAATATTTTTTGATTTGATTTGTGGTCGTCAACTTTGGATCCACCAAAAACGTAAAACCATAAACACGTATTTTAAAGAATACCCGACAAAATTAGAATCTAGAAAAGTCATCTTCCATTAGGACAAAGCACCGTACATGTGAACGTAGCGTGAATTGAAATGAAAAATTATTGGTTAGTAGCGGGATTCATCAAGCGATTCAAAGTCAAAACTTTCTAAATCACCCAGACTTAAGAATCTGGCAAAGCAATATGGCTCATTGGACTACCTTTAATTAACTGCAAAAGCCGTTGGAGCAACGACACATAGTCTATAATTACTACCTAAGGAAAAGACAAAACTCGACAATTGGATGGACTAATTTTATTGGGAAATAGATGACATACGAAGTTAATGAGTACCCGAATAATTTAGAGAAACTAGAATAAGGCAAACAGATACATAAAAAGACAACATATCAGCTTTCTTTCGGATCATGCTCGATCTCAACTATAATTTGTACTTGAGAGGTACAGAGGACATACTCGGAAGATTGTGTCCAAGAAGCACAAACCTGGTCTTGTAGAGCAGTTGTCTAATGCACAAAAATTTCCGGTATCTCGGTAAGCCAGTCCAACCTAGGTAAGTATTCATAGTTGATGTCTATGCAGCTACGAGCTTATTGTCACTATAAAGTTTTATTAGGGCCCATCAGTAAGGTTAAAATTTCCTTATTGCGAAGAATATGATTGTGGTTTACCCAGTTTAGATTTAGTATGCAAAAGAAACACAAATAATTAAACCCAATTGAAATTTACATTTGCAGAGAAACCAGCACTTGCATAATTTATAATCCACAATCAGAAATTCCAAAGTTATAAAATAATTTTAGGCCTAACATTATTTTTTAATGAATTTCGAACTAAAAAGAATCTCAAATCTAGAAAATGCAACCTAAAAATAGTTTAATAATACAAATTTTGAGGGGGATATCGTCCGGTTCACATCCGACTCCAAATCCCGGTCGATAGATATATTGAAAAAATGCAGCAAATATATCCGCTATCTCTAGAGTATTTCCAGAACTGTTTTGGATTTGTTATAATTTTTTCTTGGATGCAAGCCAAATAAGACTTGTATTTAAGTTTGAAATAGATATGAAATTCCTCGCTATGTGTTACAAAAAGGACAGATTATCTGCTTCCCAACTAGATTTCATTATTTTAGTATAGGCCTACATTTTCGATTTTTTACATTTATAAGCCGGTCGGTCATCGATTGGTTCGATAAATGATAACGATCTTATCAGTTGATAATATTTCAGAAATTGTTGAAACTTGTTGCATTGACAGCGATATGTGCACACGCTTCTCTGGAAGAAACTATGGTTTATCATTCACGAGTGAGAATGACAAGGAAAACATCCAAAGTGATATTTCGGTCTTCGAAGAACCACCGTAATACTCGTTAAAATTGATCCTTCTAACTGCCAAAATTGTTTACCGAACATAGAAAACGAAAATTATTACAGATTAAAATTTTACGAATCGTTACGAATTATAAATTTAAAAGACAATCAAATAGCCGATTTAAAACGAAATCGTTATAATAACAAACAACGAATAAATCGATTTAAACATAAGGATATCACTCGCATAAGTAATATGTCAAAGAGCAAATGCATAAAATTATTGACCAGTTGACCATTCACGCAAATTCTAAAACCTTCTGTAAAATATTAACAAATTACAGATCGAAAAACGATAAATGGCCTACCAACCAAAAGTTCCTGGCTCAAAATATTTGTATAGTCTCTACTTATAAATATTTACGAGAAAATATAAACTTAAATCTGCCGTCGAAAACATCATTAGTGAGGTGAAAACCTATTAAACATTTAAGTCCTGGATTCAATCTAAATATTTTCTCAAGTATTAAGCAAAAAAAAAAACAGTAGTATGAGCGACAATTTTAAACAAGTTGATTTAAAGTGTAAAAGTGACCTGATATATAACATTTATTCTGATCAAATTGATGTTTTCGTGGATTTTGGTACGGAGAGACAAGACAAGATCGGAAAAAAAAATTGTTGTTTTATGATTAGAAGTATTATTTCGAACTGGAAATTTGTCCTCAGTTATTTTATATCTAATAAATCCATAACATCAGACAAACTTTATTTATTAATAATGTAAAATTTGGATAAAAGCGTCTCTATGTCAGACGTTAAAGAAAAAATATCCTAAATTCTCCGTGTCAGTCCAAACAAAATTCTCATTTACACCATTTACGTATCTCTTCTACTTTCTGAGAAAACTCGTAAATTAATTAAATTATGTAGATAAGAAATCTCCCAAAATTTTATTTTATGCATTTCCATTTCATTTCGAATAATTTTTTAAATTAGCTATTTCAAATTTTATAAATTTTTTTAGTCTGGATCAAATAAGCATTCTTTCAAAACCAACCCTAATGTATTACAAACCTGATTCCGTGATGGGCACACAGATACCCTCTAACATTTAATCGCTTATACTTGAAAGTGTTAGTGCAGAAATTTCTTTGATTTGTTCTAACTACAATTTATATGTGTATTCTCACTCATTTATATAGTGTATCCGATCACCAATGCTTTCATGTATAACCGAAAAATAAATTCATAATGTTGGTGACAGTCAGGCTTGTAGTATATTATTGTTGGTTTTGAATTTTCTCTTAAATTTCCATAAAAATGCAAACAAAAAGAAAAGAAAAAGACATCCTATCCATACATAGTATACTAACATACACATGTATACGATCAATATTCTTTCAAATATTTACAATATACATACAATAGATGGCTTTATATGAAATGTGTACGTGGTACAAAACATTTTGCGCCGTTGCTATCACAGCAAAGACACTTTCATGGGATGCCGGTTTGCGTTTATTTATTATGCCACTTGCTTAATGGCGCTTTTATCAGTCGATTTTGAAAAATCAATAAATTCGTTTTATTAGTTCATCTGGTTATTATTTATCTGTGGTTTAACGGAAATAATTTAAGATGACAATTACAAAGTGAGTTATTCCCTAATAGCAAGCCAAAGGTAGCAGTTTCGAAATTGAAAGAGCCACTTGAATCTGCCGCAGGAATTTAGATAACTCGTTATGAGTAAAACTGAATAGCAAGAGATTTTCGATACAAAGTGGATTGTAAATTTATCAGATGTGGAAATTCCTCTGCGACATTTTGAAAATTTGTAAGCTAAACAAATTTGTTTGTTTTTACTAATAACAAACAAATTTGTTACCAATGGCCCTAAGAGCCCATTTTGATGTGTTTACCACTAATTTTTTTGAGGGATCTACTTTTTGATTTCCAAAGTATTATGGTACATATTACTATAAAGCTCAATGCTGATCATTTTATTCTCGATTTTGAATGGTATTCTCAGTCAATTAAATTACTCGAGATTTAAAAATATCAACCAGTCGATCGCGGTCGACCTTATGATGGACACTTCTGTTCTATTATTTAACACCCCCTAGATAGGCCTCATTCTAAAATTGTGGTCCATCAGTCCAGTAGCCATGGCCTGATGATAGGATTGATTGTTTCATAGGCTCATCAGTTCGAAACTGGATTAAATTCTCTTACAATTTTCAGAAAAATATTAAATACATAATTTTTAAAAAAATGTTTTCTTCTCATGTGATTCGAAATAAATTGATGAATGTGTTAACAAGTTTTAAGTAAAACAATTATTTAGGAAAACAATTTATTGAGAAATTGAAGAAATTCAACAAATTCGAAATGCTCAAAAAGCAAACCGTTTTTTGAATGTATTGAAAACTGACAAGACGGTACTTATGCCAATCGAATGTACCGAAAAAATGGAGTTACTCTTGTCAGACAACAATATACTTACAAAGAAATTCGGAAAGTTGGTATTGCTTTAATTCAGTCAAAATTAAATGTAATCATTGTCTCGACTCGAAAGTGTTCGGGAAAAGTTAATAAAAATTTGGCTAAATCTATTAAAAAATACCATGGTGCAACCCGGCGTAAGTATGGTATGCCAGAATTGCACAAATTTGATATTCTCCATCGTATAATTTATCTGAAGTTTTGTCTAATATTTTATATTGGTATGTCGGAAATAATTTTCGGCTGTAAAAACGTGAAAGATTTTAAAAATAAAATTAGAATGTATCTCTAGCTCTATCAACAAATTGCGTATTATTATTATACTATCGTTAGATGTGGTCTCGTTGATCACGAACGTTGACTCTTGGTTGGGAATATTTTTTGGTTAAACTACAGTGGTGGTATTATAATTAATCCACAATAAATAAGCATAGCAATTCGGGAAATATTTTGGAAAAAATCAAAATTTAGTCGTTGAAAATAATCGAATATTGTTCATTTTGGTTAACTATGATAACATTTTTTTTGAAAGAATTAAAATAATTTTACAAAATTGGGATATATACATTGTTGGTAGGGCTTTACAAAGTATGGTTATGGTTTCATTCACTAAATTAAAATATACAATTTTTATAGAATTACAATCAAAGTATAAATTAAAATATTTGTGACAGAGTATGTTTACGATTCCATATACATATGAGTTTAACAGCCACAAAACGCATTATCAAATCATTTGCGTAGAAGCAGTCACCCATTATTTTTAGATGGCGCTGGTATACTTGACAAGGAGCAAAATCTCAGTAAAATATTAATTTTGGAAGCTTTTGTATCAAGATATGTACATTAAAAATGCATCTCACAATTTATTAAATGCCAGGATCGGAGCAATTCGGTTATTAATTTGTGCTTAATAATACTGTGGCAGATAATTTATTTTAAATTAAAATAATTAATCTCCACATTAATTTTAAATAAAATTACAAAGTACAAAACAGCCATTTACAACCAACCATGAGAATCACTTATCTGGCCGGAGTAATTCTGGTGTCAATTTGTGCGTGAAGAAACTGTGGCAGATAACTTATTGTTAATTAAAATAATTAATTTCCACATAAATTTTAATTAAAATTACAAACTACAAAATAGCGATTTACAATGCTTGAGATCACTGTAGCGAGACAACCCCTCATGCCTTATCTGATCGAGGCAATTCTAGTGCTAATTTGTGCGTAAAGAAACTGTGGCAGATAATTTATTGTAAATTAAAATAATTAATTTTCACGTAAATTTTAATTAAAATTTAGATCTACAAAGTGGCGATTTACAATACTAGAGAGCACTATAAAGGGGGAATGCCTAATCTGATATGTCATATGTCAGTGTGGACTATTATTTGACCTAGACTGCGTATTCACCACACTAGCCTTGGCGACTTGTCTGCGGAACTCACATTCAT
Source organism: Tipula helvola (assembly GCA_963556165.1). Taxonomy (NCBI): domain Eukaryota; kingdom Metazoa; phylum Arthropoda; class Insecta; order Diptera; family Tipulidae; genus Tipula; species Tipula helvola. The sequence goes on from OY744483.1 coordinate 7,484,768, forward strand.
CAGGCACATCTCCGCTGAGACCCTGCGCTTCATATCGTACTTCTCATACCATCGCCCAGTACTTAATCGTTTGCAAACAATCATTTTACTCTCATTTCATGATGCTAATAATAAAGAAATTTAACATCGTGCCATTTCTCGTACCTCTTATAAACGTTATCACGGAAAACACCTACGGCCGTGTAGAAGACACAGCCTACCCCGAATTTTTTTTTCCCTTTTTTTAGTGTAAGTGGTCTCAATTTTAAACATTAAAATATCACAACATTCAGTGCCTGAAGTGTTTCAAGATGTCCGAGAATAAAAAGGAAGAAGTAATTAATTGTACATTGCTCAAACAACATGACCGTACAACTTAGAAAAAATAAAAACAAATATTTATGCTGTCAGCTGGGCTGTAATAAGGTTTTCTAAGTCTTTATTGTTTCGGGCTATTTGCAAGAAAGGTTAAAGAATTCTGTTTATCAAAAGATGATCAAAGGTACAGCAGGATAAATCAAACGTGTCCCAGCAAAAGAAAAAAAAATAATTCTAAAGCAGCTGGTTCACAGGAAACAATTAAACTGTTAGAACAGTTAATCAAGAAAGTCGATTGCGTCTTTGAACAGCAAAAAGATACCATCGAGCAAATAAGAGAAATGAACGAGGCTTTAACTACAACCAAAGAGGAGTACCGTATTTTACATGAAGGTATGGAGAAATTAGTTCAAGAAAACAAGCATCGATTTGAAATAGTCACAGCGGATATAGGAAGCTTAAAACAAAACAAAGAAGATTTACTCAACTTGGTCACCAACGATAACGTTGTACTGGAAACCGAAATAGATGAATTAAAAAATTTGATCAGTTTCCAGCACCACGTTCAACTCACTGATGGCCTATCACCACACTTCCCGCATGTACATTCCAACACCTATTTCAACATCTATTGTATCGGACTCTTCGCCATTACTATCTAATTAGGAAGCCGTTCTGGTTGAGAAATGAGTTGTCCAATGATGAAATTGCGTACAGTACCTGTGGTTCGAAGGACGTATTTGTGTATTTCCCGCCTTCGTCCAACTACTATCTCCAAATCGATATTCCATTACTTTAAATCTAAAAACAGCGCTTTTACCCCATCAAATGTGTCCTGCTTCTCACTGTCCCCTAGAGACCGAGATACATACAGCAGAACTAACGGTTGTGTCTTTCAAGATTGGAGTCATCGAAAATTTGCATGGTACCTTTAAAAATCCTGATTTATGACCACCTGGGGTTCTAGTTCGCGATTTTCAAGAAAGACACGCCGGTCAAAAAATGAGGAAGCAGCTGGCAGCAAAGTATCAATTTAATTTTATTCAATACATTAAATTCTAATATTTTAAATACTAATCTACCAAATTCTCACAATAATCTTATCACAGTTCATCCTAACATTCTAAATTCATATTTATCTAATTCTAGCAATATCATCAATGGATCTAACAATTTCGTCAATAGCTTATCAATTTTTTATTTTAAGTGTAGTGGCGCATGCTTTGCCAATCTGTTTCTATGGTCGAGGCGGAGATTTGAAAAGCTTTTGGAGACTGTACATCAAGAGGGTGGGATTTTTTATATATGTATGCTGGTTTGATTATTGAATTGGGCATTGAATTGGGAATTGATTTGAAGGTCAAGTTAGGAGTCAATTTTCGGGTTGAGTTGAAGTTGAGTTAGAGTTGAGTTGGGGTTGGATTAGGATGTAGTGAGTAGTTAACAAATTTTTTATATGATGAAACTTGCTTATTTATCAACTGATTATTATGAAATTTGACATGTGTGACGGAAATGAAAATCTAAAAGAATTTTTGGATAAAGTTCTGGAATATGGCCAAGTATGATGGAACTTGCCCATTTCGCAACCGATTACTATGAAATTCGACATGTGTATTGGAAATGGGATTTTAAAATGTTTTTTGGATGAAGTTCTGGGATTCCAAAATGAGTTTTGGATAAAGTTCCGGAATATGGCCAAGTAGGATGGAACTTGGCTGTTACTTAACCGATTATAATGAAATTTGATATGTGTGTCGGAAATGGGATTCTAAAATGATTTTTGGATAAAACTCTGGAATATGGCCAAGTAGGATAAAACTTGGTTATTCCTTACCCGATTATTATGAAATTTGGCATATGCGTTGTAAATGGGATTCTAAAATGATTGTTGGATAAAGTTCTGGAATATGGTCAGTTGCACGGTTAGAAATATCAGCATAATTTTGTATACTACTTTCGGTATAAAGTTCTAGAATACGATTTTTCGTGTTAAATTGGATGTCTGTACCCATGTTACTGAAGCTTTTGACCTGTTTGGCTGTCGTTGTTTAAGTAAATATATGTTGGGTTAAATAGAAATCAATACTGTAAAAATTGTCACATCAACTTTCCAACTTTATGACACAGGTGAATGCTATCCCCATTGAAGATACCAAAGGCCGAAGTTCTAATCACCTCGTGAGGTTTCAGCCCTTTATATTTTAATATTGAACTTATTGTACCTCTCTCGAAAATTTATCTAATTTGACTTAAGCGGTTACTCCTTGTGACCACAGAAATATTAAAACGGGAGATCTTACACTACCTAGTAATGTCAGCGGGGTAATCAATGGGGAATGCAAAAGGAGTTTTGTTTTGTTTCCGCTCATCAGATGTCATTACCGTCGTGATAAAGTTTACAATATAGTTTGACGTTTAACGATTTACAATTTAAATGGATTTTGAATACAATTAATCATAACTTATTTTATAATAGTAGCATCTGTTTTTATCGACACGGCTTATAAACATTTTAAAATATAAAAATTTTTGTTATTGAAATACTCCATACAGTTTCCATACAAAACACTAATGACATTTGATATTCTGTTAAATTCTGGTGCTGCATTTAAAAATACCGGTGAATATTGTTCAAATAAAAGCATGCCCCATCTGAGAAATCGGAATATTTTTGCAAATCGAAACAATCGATTTAACAAATCTGAAAAAAAATAAGAAACAGCAACAAAATTGATCAGACCGATCTGAGCGGAAATAAGAATCACAGCTTTAAATTGCATATTTCGGTTAAACTGAGTATTTTTCATTTTTAAAATTCTACCCTATAGTTACGTTAGGAAAACATTCGATATCAAAAATTTTCATTTAAATTATTGTATAAATTATACCCTTGAAACCCCGAAACCACCTTCTAGGGTCAGAAATATGTGTAAAAATTTTTGCCCTCAGAAATATGTGTAAAAATGGCAATCAACAATAAGATATCTGCACGAATTGCTTACAAAAACCACAATGACGATCAAAAATAAAGTTGTATCGTTAAAGTTTATTATTGTTAACACTAAAAGCTTTGCTTTTATTCCATTTTTTAGTACCGGATGAATATCTAAAATGTTCCATAGATACGGAAAAACTTCTGCGTTGACGTCGAAAGATGTAATAGCTTGCTAAGTATGGCAGTTATTCAGTGCAATTGCGGAGACCATCCTCATTTGTTAACGTGTATTTCTTTGGGCTCCTTTGAGACAAACGAATCCAGCAGATAAGATTCTTCAGAGCAATTGAATAAAGAATAACATTGCCATTTAACGGGTGTGCAAACTGTAAAGCGGCTATATTCTTAGCGGGAGTTACAATTTTTGGGTACAAATATCAAATAAAAAGAAAACATTACAATAAATTAAGTACAATTCAGCTCAATTAAGGACAATATCGTTTCAATTTTCATAGAATTAGCACAGTTTTCGGGAAACTTGAAATAATTATTTTGCAGAGTTTGAAAAAACTCATTTTTCAACTAAGTAATAGAAAAGAGATTGGAAAAAAACTCCATAACCAACGAGGTACAAAATCTAAACAAACAAAGCTTCTTTTTTTTTTTGTTACATGAAAGTCATTTCTCAAAACCATTAAAACTAAGCTGTTTTTAAATGAACATACATATTTCATCTTTGCAGATGATTGCGCGCGCGCACACACATTTCACACATCAAATCACCAATTTAATTCCCTCATTAACATTTGAAAAACAAATTTATTTAGCTACAACTGAATTAGGATAGGGTATACAAAAAAGCACAAACAATGGCATACAACAAAATGACACCCAAAGCGGTGAATATATCATACAGGTAAGATCACAGCTTAGCATTAATAGATAGGCTGCCAAGTTAACAAAATTAAGTTCATGTGTTAATTAACCTTTCGACATGTTACATTACATTTAGAAGTGTATACTGTCACATACAAACAAAGCTCACATATTTTATAACGATTGAAAATCATCTACTCTATTTAGTACCAATGTTTGTTTGTATACCGGGTGGTTGTACCACAGAGTCGGAAATACTTCGCCAATTTTTGACCTGTCTCTCGTACATACATACTTATATATCTACTGTATGCTTATGTATTTTGGACTTTGTTGATTTGTTTAAGTTGGTGTAGCCTCTTTTATATTCTATTACGAGTGTACATACTAATACAATTACGTTCGTATATTCGCGTACTTATAAAAATACGCGATTTACGTAAAAAACATTAAAATAATTGCAAGCCTTGTGTTTGAGCAGAAAATGCAATTAAATAATTTATTCAATATTATTATTTATTTTATAGCGTATTTATATATTAAGTACATACATACATACATACATAACAATTTTAATTTAATATTTATGGTCAAAAATGGAAAAATGGAAATTCTTTTTGGTGTAATAAAATTGACACGTTTGTTGAATGTCACGTACGGTATCATTAAAAATTTCTTATTAAATGTATTTAAGGTTTGATTAACTTTTGATTTTTCTTTATACAATTATGGTACATATTAAGATGGAACGATTTTCTTTCTTCTTGGATATTTTGATTTATTTTATAATCAACATCTTTTTGTCTAGACTCTTGTGTTTATTTGTTGTGTACGTGTATGTACTCTTTTTATTACTATTTATTCCATGGCCGCGGTTTTTTTTTTGTTTCTTATATGCACGCTATAATGTATGCACGAATAAGAAAATGTCCTCTCGATGGAATTAACTTAAATAAAATAAAAAACCTTTTCAATATTTGTTTGCTTAAACTATTGTCGTTGATTTCTTATGTTTTATTGATGTTTTTTTGCATCCAATATTGTCGAGTGATTGGATATTACATAGTTAAATACAAGTTGAGAGGATTTGAGCGCTTCTATTTTTAGATGTGGCGGTACCGTTTATGCACAAAGTGCAACAATTTATTTAAAGAGCCACCAGTTTAAAACGTTTAATTAGAGATTGAGGATTACTGCTAACTTGTTCCAACAGATGATCATGAAAATCTATGTGGAATGTAAGTGTATAGTTGGAATTTATTTTACCTATAAAAGTGACATTTTCTAAGGTCAATATTTAATATTTATTTAACTGCCTCGCTTGTACATACCTCGTAACTTATCAAGTGACATTTATTTATTTTATATGTTATGAAAGTGTTTGTATGTACGTATATATGTATTTTAAATACAAACGTGCGAATGTAGATCAACATACTGTCAACGATATAGTCAGGTACTGATTTGTTCGCATTCATTTGGAAGCCGAGCAAAATGGCTCTAAACTTTGTAACTTTTTGGTCTGATTTCAACAACGGGATGTTATCTAACATAATTATATTTGAATTGTAATTAAAGATTTTCTAGAAAAAAAAAATGTAATGCAAGATACAGTGTCCGATGTCCGCTACTAACGCTACTATAATATTGAAGGGAGTTGTTAGAGGATCCCCGAAATAAAATCGCTACAATTAACAAACATGGCTCTTCGGATCGCGGGGCGAGCCATAATCCTCATAAAGACACCATTAATAGCCTTAACATCCACTATACCAATGTCAGAGGTCTCATGACTAACAAAAATTGCGCACACCAACAACTCGAATCACGTAAACCCGACGTATTAGTTCTAACGGAAACAAAAGTATCGTCGAACATCTACGAAAACGAATTCTACTTCAAGCGCTACCAGTTCGAACAAGCTTTCGAGTTGCAACGTGGAGTGTACATCTTCGTTAAAAACCACATATCGTATTCAAGACACAATAAGTACGAAATATTTCAAAAACCGCTCAAATAAACTCCTTTTTTTAATTAGTTTGTACAGATCTCCTAATCAGACGAATTCAGAGAAGATTAGCTTCTTCGGAAACCTGTCAGACAAATGTGACGATATTTGCAATCAACCTCCGAATGCGGATTAATTGTGGTCGGTGTCTTTAATGCCCATCATAAACAATGGTTGAATCACAAAGATACAAATGTCGCTGGACGCCAGCGGAATTGCTTGCCGTTTCGCAGAACCTCACGCAGGTTGTAAGTGAGTCCACATTTGCATTTTAAAATTCTAGAGGAGTTCCAATTCTGGATCTATGTCTGACATTAATCTCCCATTCCATGGAGGCCCATGTCGAAACTGAAATTGGAAATTCTGACCATAACTTAATAACGACAAAAATATCTGTCGAAACACAACTAGAATTTAGGCAGGAGCCAATTCGTCTTTGGCATTTTAACAAAGCTGAATTTGATGGATTACGGTCACTTTTCAACATTTCCCTTGGGAACGCCATTGCTTACATAACAAACAACATAGATCACGCCGTTTCTAGTTTTACTGACACCATCTTACATAGAATGAATAAATTTATCCCCTCATCATTTTCCAAACCCAATCAAAATTTTAAAATATTTTCAAAAGAAGCCAACAAAACTGCCAAACAAAATAAAGCGGCTCACAAAAAATATAAACGCAACGAAATTTCTTATGAGGAATACAAAACGATACGGAACACCTGCAAACAACCCTGTGGTAGAGAAGCAAAAAAAAACCGACAGCAAAAAAGCTAATGTGGCTTCCGAGTTGAATATTTCCGATCGCAACTTTTACCACATGGTCGCATCGGTTGCAATGAAAACAAGGCCACCGGAACTGATGGAATTCCAATCCAAAATTATCTAAAAATTTTCTATTTTCGTATAAGCAGGGCGACTACCCGAACGCCTGGAGGAGTGCAATGGTCCATGCTGAAGCCGGGTTGTGACAAAACTAACCCTTTCGACTACCGGCCAATATCAATTGTGTCAGCTGTCGCTAAAGTCTTTGAGAAATGCGTCAATCAACATATAGTTATAATTAATAAACTAATTTCGGATAGACAATACGGCTTTCGTGAAAGAGATCCACGACCGATCTCCTGACATATGCCACGAACAAATGGGATCTCGGATCTCGCCCTAGAACACCATAGAGAGGCCCTTGCAATCGCCTTGAATATATCCAAGTCTTTTGATAATGTATGGCATGAGAATCTCATTTGTAAACTAGTGATATACGGGCTGAACTCGATGATTATTAGGTGAATAAAAAGCAATCTCAATGACCGAAAAATCAGCGTCGTGCATAATAGAACATCATCGACGTACTCCCCAAATGCCGAAGTCCTCCAAAATCACCTGTGTCACCGACCCTGTTTTTGTTATACATCAACGATTTGCTGGATAGCACTGTAAACCCTATCCATAGCCTCGCGGACGCCACATTGCGTTCTTCTATTTCATTCGATGCGGAGCCTAGCATTACAGATCTAAATAATAAACGGGCAGAAGTCGTAATTTCTCTTAATTCCGATTTGAGTACAATATTTGAGTGGGGTAACAGCAATTTAGTACAATTTAACGAAAAAAAGACACAAATATGCACATTTTCGCGTAAAAAAAATCGCAACGACTATCCATTTGTGGTAAAAAACCATATCCTTGTAGCTTGCGACTCAATTCGACTGCTTGGTGTTCAAATAAATAACAAACTGAAATGGAATGAACACATCGTTGCATTCCAGATATATAAAACCTTCATCCGACCATGTATAAAGTATTGCTGTCAAATTTGGAGAGGTGTGTCTGGTGTCACCCGCCAATTATTGGACATGGTTCAAACACCGGGCTATCAGAATAATAAGGAATCCCAGACTTACTCAAGAACTAGATAGCTTACAGCATCGCAGAGATGTTGCAGAACTCTGCGTCTTCTACAGATGCTTGCATGGTAAATGTTCTGCAGAACTATCGAAGAAAATACACAACAAGAAGAGTAACAAAAGGAACAACCAATGCACATAGGTTTACGGTGAAGCTCCCGAAATCTCGAACTGAAGAAGTCAAGCGCGAATTTTTATATCGATCATCAAAAAAGTGGAATTCGCTAATACACTTCAAATTTCCGAAGGAATACAACATGAATAAATTTAAGGTAGCTATTAATCTTTACATACAGGATCGCGCATTGGGTCCGGAAGCTCTGACAGTTACAAGAAGCTAAGACCTTTAATATGTCCGCTCTGCACCCAATAAAATATGTATAAAAAAAATCCGTAATTTCCCGAGTTTAGCTCCATTGCTTAATAAACTTGGAAACATACAATTCCGATACTGAGTTTACATCCATTTAAATAATCAACTAATTTTTGGCTATTTGCTTGTCACGTGTAGAATTTAAACGAGTTCAAACAACATCAAAAAAGTAATGTCCCAAATTTCTCATAATCGATCGTCTTGAAAAATGTCTTGACTACATATTTCTGTTGGATGCTTTTCAGAGATACTGGTCGTCCATTAATAAGGATCGAAACGATTGTTACAAAAAATGTCGGCTTAAATTGACGTATTTTTAGCGCAAAATATGGTCCAGATTTACTTTTACTCGAAATTTTATCTCAACCATGATTGGTTACTTTATTTGTACCATTTTGGTAGATCCTTAAGTATTAATCGCCATCCATTGTCGTCGTTTAAAACACTTTGATATTCTCAATTGTTAGTTTGTCTGCAGTCTGATTTGGGGCCTTTGTTTAGCTTGTTTATTGTATTTGTTCGATTGACATGCAAATGGCCGGTAACTTGTATTCTTTGGAAGTTTGGCAATTTATTTTCCTTTAGTGTTGTTCATTTAATGGCATTTAAAACGTAGGTGGGGGTTATGAATTTGGCTGATCTCAATTCTGATGCAACCTTTCAAGTACTCATAAAATAAGAATTTTGTTGAATAAAATTTTGGTTAGCTTTTGCCTAACTCGATTAATCGGTTAATTTAAAGAAGAACCATTGCATGCTATGCGTTAAAGTAACACCCATTCTAAAAAATAAATGTTTGAATAAACCATAATCTGATCATCATTGGATTAAGGAATCTTTTTTTTTTAAGTTCATGGTTTAGTCGATATTTGAAGAAAAAAATGAAAAAATGAAATTCGCCATTATTTATCTTGTAAACAAGGTCGTTTAGTTGCTGATTTTTTCAATAATCCTATAAAGTATAGGACCGGCCTTCGCCATCGAGAGGCCCGGATGCAAAAAAAACGGTGAAATGCCACTCTAACTAAGTATGTGGGTCTGCTAGCCATAACAAACAAACGTTTTCCGTACTACCTCAGCAAAATTCATTTCATCAGTGGTTATTACAACTGCCGATGCTTATATGTATTGTTGAATGAATCTTGCTGTCGATTTTTTTTTATGCATATTTTTTTAAATTTTCACAGCCATAAAATAAATCATTGTGCAAACGACGGTTTTTTTTGCCTTGTCAAATTACTCGAGGCCACATCGGTTAGGCGACACGGATGCCTCACATCTGCCGAACCTCCCTTGTGACCGACCCTGAGAAAGAATAAGAGGGTTTTGGAACATAATTTTGTAAGTATTGAGAATTTATCAATAGCGTCAACGCAATAAAAATGCCCTGTTTACTCTTCGGCCGGTACTTTCAACTCAAGCTTTTCTTCATTGGTTTTAGCGGTACGTCAAACAAGTGATTTGCTTCCTATACCTAGAGTAATGGAACAGTGAGTCAGAATTAATGATACTTTTAGTGATTTTAGAGTTGTCGAAGTTGGAGTACCACAAGAATCAGAGCAAGGTCCTCTGCTATTTCTAATTGTACTACTCCATCTTTAAACTTAAATTAAATGGTAACAGTACTGGGTTTGCTGATGATGTAGCCTAGGCTTTGTCAGGATTTTAGAATAAAATATTTTGTACTGTTCTGTATTTGAAATTAAAAAAAGAAAAAAAAACAAACAACGGAGTTTTTTAACGAAAAGAGGAATAATGTATACTTTTTACACTTCCTGTCGTAGGCACTTGGCGAAACACACTTAATACACACATTTTTAAATTTTTTAGAAACACTTGTTAAATATTTCGCAAAATTACAAAAGGTATCTAAAATTATTCAGTTTACGGTGGATCAATTACAAGCTAGCCTTAAATCTTTTAATATTGAAATTGAAGGTAATAAGTGGCAGTTGCAACAACGTATCATTGATTTGATAAATGAACAAAGAGAAAATGAGAACCAAAAACTGAAAGATATTATTTTGGACATACAACAAAAAATTAATGGGGACAAAAATAATTCAACGGAGAAACTGAACGAATGAGCCAAAATCATCGGTAAAAATGGAGAAGTGCAAGTTTGATAGATTGAGCCAGAAGATAATTACCAAATATTTGTTGGAAAAATTGAATTAATTATGCAGACATACGATTTGGATGAAGATGTGTTTAAGATCGACGTTATTAATAAATTGGAAGGAAAGTCAGCAGAATGGTTTTATTCCAGACCGGAACATATTACGTTAAATTTAAAGCAGCTTCTAGAAGAAATTGTATGATACCAGACCTAAAAAATTAGAACAACGTAGAAAGTTTGAGCAGCGTAGTTGGAAGCCTTCAGAACATTTTTACACATACTACCAAGAAAAGGTTATATTGGGAAATTATATTGATATTGACGATGAGGAGATGATAGATTACCTGATCAAAGGTATGAATAATATACGATTGCAAAGGAAACATTGTTATCAGCGTTTATAAATATTTCGGACAAAGGACGAGGATTGAATTTGGATGGGCATGGCAAGCCTAAATTTAATAAAAATTATAATAATATTAAACAACCAGGAGCCTAACCAAGCGCAAATTTTAGTGATAAATAGAAAAATTATTATTCGGTTTTAGTATGCTAGAAAAACGTACTTCCACATCAAAAAAAAAAAATTTTTTTGTAGCAAACGTATGTCTATTACTTATAATGTTTTTTGTTTATAAAATATATGATACTTTGACAGTCTTCTGTAATTTGTTTATAAGATTTGTTGGTGTGTTTACATTAATTCATTAATTACGAAACATTAGCGATATATTTTTCCTTATGAGTGTGTCTATACGTATCACTAAAATATGTTTTGCCTTAGTGATATTTTTTGTTTGGTATGGATGAAAAATCGAACTTATAGCAGTTTTGGATGCATACAGTTTTTTAGTAAAAAAATATTTTTCAAACGTAATTTTTTTTTATCACTAAAATTTGCGCTTGGTTAGGCTCCTGTTTTAACAAAACATGTTATTACAAATCAAAAGCCGAGATGCTATAATTGTGGTGAATTCGGACATACAGTGGTGGCCATATTATTAAGGACACATCAATTCTGTTGGGGAAATGTTTGCTTTTGGCGACTTATGTATTTTACTAAACATTTTTATAGCCTAGCCATACGAAACTATTATTTGCTAAGGTACATTCAAAATGCAAAGTTTTACTTTGTACTAAATAATATTTGTACTAAAAGTAGAAATACATTTTTTTAACTAAATTAGAAATATCTTAAAAAACACATTTCTAGCTGAGCTACCTCAAAATATTGAGTGGATGCACGTTCAGCATTATTGACTCTACATTTCTTTCATTTGGAGTTTTGTGCTATCTAGGCTAGAAACAGCTCTCAGGGCATTAAATAAATTTAGATTAATATGAATAAAATTAGTACTAATTACAACAAGTAATTTTAGCCTTTATGATTTTTAATACACAAATAAAAATTACATTTTAAGTACAGTTAATGAATTTTCTCTTAAAAATATAACGTTTGCTCGTCTACTAAATACGATAAGTACTAATTAATACATCTACCAACAAGTACTAATTTTATTCATATTAATCTAAATTTATTTAGTGCCCTGAGAGCTGTTTCTAGCCTAGATAGCACAAAACTCCAAATGAAAGAAATGTAGAGTCAATAATGCTGAACGTGCATCCACTCAATATTTTGAGGTAGCTCAGCTAGAAATGTGTTTTTTAAGATATTTCTAATTTAGTTAAAAAAATGTATTTCTACTTTTAGTACAAATATTATTTAGTACAAAGTAAAACTTTGCATTTTGAATGTACCTTAGCAAATAATAGTTTCGTATGGCTAGGCTATAAAAATGTTTAGTAAAATACATAAGTCGCCAAAAGCAAACATTTCCCCAACAGAATTGATGTGTCCTTAATAATATGGCCACCACTGTATATCAACAAATTGTTTGAACCCAAAACAAATTTTTGGTTCGTGCATAAAATGTGAAAAAGAAGGTCATAAAGTCAGTGATTGTCCGGACAAAAACAAAGAAAAAACTGTAAATGTATGTACAGAATCCCAACAGTTTAACAGTAAAGGTATATAATTAGATATAAAATTGTTTGTTAAAGATGGTAGTAGTACGTGTTAAAATTTAACTGCATTGGTTGATACCGGAAGTCCAATTAGTATCATAAAGGGAAATTGTCTTCCAAATAATTCCTTTAAAATTGTAAGCGATAGGTACTAATTGTGAATATTCGGGTATAAATCAAAGTAAGCCCAACATAATTGGCATTGTTGATCAGGTTGGACAAGTGCAAATTTTTGGTTAAGGCTGTATGGTACTCATTTTACCAAAATAAGGGTATCGTAAAAATCAATTTGTGGCTACAAATATTTATCAATTCACAAATTTTTTTTTTATTGATAAAGCTAAAGGTATTTTTGAGGGATTAATACAGGATTATTTCAAAATTATTTATAGTTTATCCGTAATAAAAATTCAAAGTTGACGTAATTTTGGATAATGGTGCTTACGGAAAATTCAAATTTCTTAAGTTTTTCTCGCTAAACCATGTATATCTTTTATATTGACCTATGCAGAAAGATATTTTTGAGGGATTAATTCACGATTATAAAGATTAATAATAAAATAAGAAAGATATAATCAAAATACTAAGAATATCGATATATTTATCGATACGAAAAAATTCAGTATCGATAAATATATTTTTTTTTGTCAAAAATGGGTATGACCTCGGCTAATTTTTGATTTCCTTTTACTCTACGAGATGGCTAACCCCAAAAAATGGTGAATGTCCAGGATCTTATCGTTTTATAATAAATTATACATTTTAACATACTGAGTTGCCATAGAAACAACGAAAATGAATAACCGAAATAGTATATGATTTTATTCTGGAAAAAAGGGAAATAAGACAAGTCGACATACAGTTATATTTATTTTACATCAAAGAAAACAAAAATACAAAACGATATTTTTCTTTATTATAGACACAGTTTAGACGCATTTTTGGACATTTAAATATCGATACCAAAACAGAAATTTTTTTTGAGTACCATACAGCCTTAAACGAATTGAATACTTGGGATACACGATAACAGATCAGGGTATTAGTCCAAATCCAAAAAATGTTGAAGCAATATCTAGCTACCATTATCCAAAGAATTTAAGAGAAATTCAAAGGTTTTTAGGTATGTGTTCTTATTTTAGAAAGTTCATACACAATTTTTGTCATATTGCAATACCTCTGCAAGATCTGATTTAAAAAAATCCTAAATTTGAATTTGGGCAGGATCAAAGAGAAGCGTTAAATTATTTAAAATCTAAATTAGTCGAAGAACCGATTTTAATAATTTTTTACCGAAAGACGAAACGGAATTACATTGCGATTTGCGATGCTAGCGCACATGGATTTGGAGCAATATTATTGCAAAATAAAAAATGATTTGAAGTTCCATCCAATTAGTTATTTTTCCAAAAGAACCACCACTTGTGAATCGAAATATCATTCTTATGAGTTGAAATGTCTATCCATAATTTACGCGTTAAGAAGATTTTGAATTTATTTATATGGGCGAACATTTAAAATAATTACAGATTGTAACGCAATTACTTTGACACTTAATAAAAAATTAGTTAATCCCCGAATTGCTAGATGGGCCTTAGAACTTCAAGAATTTGACTATCTGATTGAACATAGGATAGGAAAACGCATGCAGCATGTGGATGCATTAAGCCGTACCGAATCTATATTGGTAATTGAGGAAAACCCTTCTGAACAGACGTTAGCAATTCTACAATATCAGGACCCTGGGTTAGAAAATTTACGAAAAGAATTAGAACATAGCGGAAGTGCTTTATTTGAATTACGTGATGGTTTACTTTACCGTAAGATTTATAAAAATCAAATTCGTTTTTATCCTAAATTAATGGAACAACAAATTATACGTAACTCGCATGATTGTTTGGGTTATATAGGTATTGAAAAAACTGTAGACTTTATTTGGGCAAAAATATTGGTTTCCTAATACCAAAGAAAAAGTTAAACTTTATATTAAGAATTGTTTAAACCCAGATGTTGCCGAATTAAATTTTTTTCTTCAAATTTAGTTGTAAGCTTACAAAGGTTTGAAAATTATAAGAGAAATCGAAACCTACTTGCAAATATACTGTAGATTACGTAGTTAAGGGGGGAGAAGGTGTTCTTTTAAAAGGACAATGGCATTTTATACAACGTAAAATATTTATTTCAGAAATCAATAATTTTTAATTCAATTTCTTAATTTATTAACAAAAATTAAAAAAAATCAATAAAAAGTTTAATTATTTAGTGTGATAATCATAAAAACAGTTTTTTGGGTGTAATGCTATCGAACATTTTACACACTTAAAGTTACATTTTTTATGGCACATTCCACAACGTGTTTGGGTTTCCTTGTGCAACACCAAATGGTCTTTACCATGTAATCTTGAAAAAGAGTGAAGGCTTTCAGCTGGTCTACGTCCTTTAGTTGTAGTTTTTTGGAATGACTCCAAGATACCAAGGGTAAGTTGCCGCCTGAAATTAAGATGATCTAGTTTGCCGCCACTTAATCTATGAAGATGCCAAGAGTTTTGTTCTGCCATATCAATACAGTGGGCTATTAGCGGAAAATACCATTTTTCCCGCGTATTCCTATTCTATAGAGGCTTATATTTTTGTCGGCCCGGTCTACTCCACCCATATTTTCATTATACATTTTAAATATTTTTGGTTGTTCAACATTTATGATTTTTTTTTGTTCCTGTGAATATCTTGTCACATTGTGTGTTGGTAGAATTTGGCAACCATTCGATGCAATTGTGACGACATTGTTGTCATTCCATTTGCAAACGACTACTTCATTCCCATGGGTTGTTGCATAGTCGTAAAATCCTCTTTCCTTCTTTTTTATAACTTTGGAATCTAAAATGATGCAATTTTTTCCGACTCGGTTTTCTTTTATCGTTCCCGTTCCCTTTATACCTTTTTGACGTAGTTTTTCTAATAATTTCAACGAAGTGAAAAACTTATCAAAGTATAAATGGTATGTTAACTCCGGATAGTTTTTTAATAACACGTCAGCACATTGTAAAACAACACTTGCACCTAAGCCCATATCTTTATATTGTTGGGGTAATATAGTTGTAGATCCTTGATATGGCTCAAACCATTCTATGTATCCTAATCTTGTTGTTGCTGTCCATAATTTGTATCCCCAACGAATGGGCTTGCCACGAATGAACTGTTTCGTTCCATGATGACCGTAGTATGGGACCATTGATTCATCCACGCTATGGTTTTCTTCCATTGGTGCCATCTCGATAAAAAGTTTGTTCATGACATCCAAAAGTGGCCGTATTTTTGAAAATTTGTCGTTGCAATGAATATTTTGCATGATAAACCGAAATCTATTACGCGACATCGCATTGGACACTAATTCTTTCCCCGTATCCTTTGAGTTTTCCCAAAACATTTCACGTCTAGGTAAAGGAGCATATCCACTTAGCAATAAAATCCCAATAAAACAGCGAATTTCATCGGGTTCGATATCTGCGTTTCGATTATGTGATGCAGCGTATAAATTTGAGTAGTGTACAATCATGCCAATCACTTCGTCGTTACAAAAAATATGAAACGTGTCAACAGGTGATAAAATACTCTGCGTGCAGCCGCTTAAGTCCGCCCATATTGGTAATGTAGAAGTGAGATCCTTCTTCTCCCAATTTACAAAGTTATTACTTAGCAGTGGAGTAGATTTACGACGTCGCTTTGTTAAAACAGATAGCGGAATTTCGTCATCACTATCGTAAATCGCTGTATCGGAGTTCCGTTTCAGCTCTTAGCTGACCTCCAGGAAGATTGTTTATTATCACGTTTTCCTCGTCGCCTGAATCTTCGTCGGTAATATCATCATTTGCGTTGTCAGGCGACAAAATGACGATTTCATCTGGTATATTTGTATCATCATTTTCCAACTCGTCTATTATCTCGTTGAGCGTCAACGGTTTGTTCATATACCTAAAATAAAATACGAGTAAATATAGTAGTATATATAGCCAAAGACCTTTATAAAGGACACTGCATTTTCCACGACTGTTTTATATTGAATATTTGAAAGAATTATATTGAATATTTTTCAATAAAATACAATCGAGAAGATTTAAGGAAATCATTTATTTATTAAAATATACGTACCACCAATTATCCATTTTTTATTGAAATGACGTCACTAAATTTTATTTCACTCTAGTTGTTTCACAAAACACAAACACTTCAATATTAAAAAACGTTGCAACGAATCAATCCTTTATATAGTAAATAGGCCTAACGGGACTTCAGAAAAAAAATATTTCGACAAGGTGTGCACGTGTTTTCTACAGTAGGTTTTACGTGGCGTTATAAAGGACAACGGCAATATCTGGGTTAACTGTATAAATTACAATATTCCTAGCAGTAAGACCGAAGGATTTTTACACTCAATTCCAAAGGGTGATAAACCATTTCAGACAGTTCATACGGATTTTTATGGGCCTCTAGAAATGACTAAATCAAAAAAAAAAAAGTTTATCTTTTCTGTTATTGATGGTTTTACTAAATTTATACGTTTATTTGCAATAAAGGGTCTGTTTGATAATTCGCACGGTGCGGTGCGGTGTACATTTTTTTCTTTATTTCACCACTAGAAAATAAATCAAAGTAGACAAAGAAAACAGTACGCACTGCATCGCTCCGTGCGAATTATCAAACAGGCCCAAAGACAACCAGTGCAAAAGAAACAATTGATTGTTTAAAGATGTAGTTTAGACTTTATAGTCGGCCTAACCGTATAGTTACTGACAGAGGAACTAATTTCACTTCGATAGATTTTAAAAACTTTCTTAAAGAAAGTTGTATTCAACATATATTAGTTGCTATCGGTGCACCTAGGGCAAATGGGTAAATAGAAAGAGTTCATTGTACGTTAACTCCAATGTTATCCAAGTTAGTCGATTTCTAGCGTAATATTCATTGGGATGATGTGTTAGAAAAAATTGAATACTATTCTTATAACAACATTAGTAGCAAATTCATAAAAATTACTCCGAGCAAATTGTTATATGGAGTAAATCAAAAAGGTGCAACACACGATAAAATTATCGAATTTCTTAACCAAAGTGTTGAATTAGGTCCACCGGAAATGTCTTTAGAGGAAATGCGTGAACAGGTAGTTGGCAATTAAATAATGTTAAATAATAATGTTTATTCTTCTGTAATGTTAAATAAATTTATATTAAATAAAATAAAATTATAAGATTTTTTTTTTAATATGTATTTTGAAGTTTTCTTAATGTTTTTTTTTTTATATTAAAGAAAAGCACTTTTTTTAAAACGGCTAAGCGGCTTATTTTAATTTTGATCTTAAATGATTCTTGAAAGGTCTCCAAACAATACCCAATTTAAAATTTTCGAGTATGTTAAAGTTGAATTTAAAATTCATTCAGGAACACAGTGAACGACCATATACCATATAGTTCAATTAAATTTGAAAAATAAGATTTTGAAAAAGTAAGATATGAAGAATTATGATTTCAAGAAACTAATGTCGTTTTCGATTGAATCAAAAAAAGCACTCTGAAGGGGAAAATTTCGCTTTTTTGTTTCTACTGTGTTAAAACAATGTTCTGAGGGTCAACTATTTTTGCTCGACAGCACTTTTCAAAAAGCTCGATTTACGTAAATATGTTTGTAGGTTTATTCTGGTTCTGTCATTTGGCTGATTGGCTGCCGTTTTCAGTTTCAAAACTTATTATGGCTATTAATTGTTTAGAAGTGTCATTTATGTCGTTTTTGATTGATTTTTTCCGCTTTATGAAAAGCAATCACAACGTCGGCGTTATAAAAAATTCATTCGTTGCAATGTTGAGATTAATTTAATGACACTTCTATATTTATGTAAAAAAGGGGTCTACGAAAAAAATCGAGATTTCTGATAAGTGTTCTCGAGCAAAAATATTTGACCCTCAGAACATCGTTTTAACACACTAGAAGCAAAAAAAGCGAAATTTTCCCCTTCAGAGTGTTTTTTTTAATTCAATTGAAAACGACCTGAGATTGTTTTTCATAGAGGGGAAAAAAATCAATCGAAAACGACATAAGATTTGTCAAAATGTAACATTTTGATAAAAGTAATATGTTAAGAATTAAAATTTCGATACGCTCCCACGGCATCCATTTGTTATATGTTAGAATTATTATTTAAAGTTGCAGCTAAACGTAATTATTACATACATTTTGTGAATTGGGACATACTACAACATTTTTATTTTTTTAGGAACGAGCTTTTAACAAAAATATTAAAATCAACCGACCAAGACCATATTGCACTCGTCAAAAAATGCATGCAGTCAAGCAAATCAAAACTTAAACACCAATCTAATATAATAAATTATAATAATCCAACAACAAAAAAAAAATATTTAACCTTCTTTGCCAAAAATAAAAAAAACTCATTTCTTCATTTGCTTTTTAATTTTCATTTTATAGATTAATTAATTATTTAAAATGTATTTATTTAATTATTTTTGGAAAATTTCCAATAATAAAATGAAATAAAATAAAAAATTTTAATAATTATAATTACAAATTATATTTCGTTTGTAAAAAAAAACATATAAAAATTATTGTTTTACTTTTTTAAATTAAAAACTATAAAAATTAAAAAACAAACGAAATAACAAAAGCTTTTAATATTTATATACACAATTTTTTTTTTATTTAGTTGTTTTTACGTTATTTTAAATTAGTGTACCGCCTTTTATAAATTAAAATAAATTTATTAATTTTTTTTTTTTAAATTATACGTTTTTTGTACATACATATGTACGTATATACGTGAATGGAATTATTATTTTTATTATAATTCTCCTCCATATTGAATATATATAAGTGTATATATATATATGTATATATAGTTGGACATATTGTAATCGGCGGACATTTTGAATTTTTAATTAAAAAAATAATAATAAAAAGAAAGAAAATATGAAAATGAAGATGATGGATTTAAGTAATGAAAATGTGCAATGTAATAAAATTATTTAAAATAAAAGAAAATGATGGCGGGAAAATGTATGTAAGTAAGCGGGTGCCATTTTTTTAAATGAATTATTATGACATTTAGCTGATTTAATTTTAAATATTTTGCGCATTGAACACAGTCCAAATATAAAAATTTAATAAAAATATACAATATTGGGAAGCAGTTTTCAATTTGCTCTGCTTTTTTTTTTTGTTTTCTATCCGCGCGGATTATATCGAAGAACTAAAAGACGTATCTTGTTGACCACTATAAAAAAAACGAATTTAATATTCTGATGCCTCTAGCTTAAAGCGATAATTCAATGGACGCGATAATCATCATGACAACTGATGAAGTACTCATTATATTCATAACTCTGCAATACATACATGTACATGTATAACCATCGTGCTCTCTGTCCAACTGTTTAATAATAACACAAACTCTTTGTCTGAATTTCATCTTATACTTGTTTGTGTATACCAAAACGTATATCATACGAAACAGAATAAAACCTTTTTCTTATACATTAGATCCATCAATAAAATTCATTCGCGCATTTTTTTATTTTTTATTATTATTATTATATTCATTCCATTTTATATTTTACGACGCATGTCAGTCAAAATAATAATATTTTTTTTTTCTTATAAATATTAAAAAATATAAAATATTCCGCGCTTTCCGTCTTTATAATAAATAAATATATACGATGCATCTTATAATAAACCAAACATATACGATTTCTTTTTTTTTTTTTATTTGATTTATAATCCAAAATAATAATAACCGCCCTTAATTCGGTAAAAGAAAAAAAAAAATTCCAAAACTAATTAAAAACTACAAAAATAAACTTAATATGAAATGAATATAAAAAAAAAAACTTACTGTGTTCTTAGGGTAAATGCAGCACTTGTAATGCTTGACGGCAAATGTAGTCCTTTGATTATTTCTTGCCACAATTTTTTATTGATCACATCCACTAGACCGCCACGTGCTATAACCAAATTGTATAGTTCGTAAAGATCCAGCACCGATTTGGCCATTATTGGTAGCCTATTTATTGGTGTTCCTGTAAATAAAAAATAAAAAAAAATTTTAATATAAAACATATCCTCTCTTCCAAACTCAACTTTTTTGTGGCATATTCTAAAAATACGTGATACAAAAAAAAAAACTTTACGATCATCGCATAATAACATCATAATGATCATCGCATCATGTCATGTAAAATAAAACAACATATCCTTAATGCAAATTCACATAAAACATATGTCGCGTTCTCATATACATAATACACAAACGAAAATAAAAAAATTACATAAAATATATAAATTAAATTTTATTGTTAATTATTTTATTATAATAAAAATAATAAATAGTTTTCTTTTTTAATTTTCATTTTCATTTTGCGATTTTTGTTGTTGTACTACTTGCTGTGTACTTTTTGACAGACAGACACATAAATGCAATTCAAAATAGAAAAAAAAAATGTTTGTACTTTGACTGTACATATGTTATGTGTAGTATGCATATTATGTTGCACACTATGTTATAAGTATTATGACGATCTTGTATATACGTTAATGATGACGATGATTAAGATTAAGTTGATGTTTTGATGATGTTTAAGTGTGTTTGATGGATAGCAAATTTAAATTGTTTTTCGTTATTTTTTTTCTTGTAATGTAGATCATCGTCATATGATGGTCGATTGAAATTAGAGAAGTTGATTTAGGGGTTTGACTATAGAAGATTGAACAGGGGAGATTATAGAACCCTAAAGTCATGCTTATGAAATTATTGTAAAGTACTTAATCTTGATTTTTCATTTACTTATTGTTATTCACTAAGACGTAGGTCTTTTTCAAATTAGTTCAGTTATATCAATATTATATTTTGCACATGAAGGTAAACACCGAGCAGATCTCTGATCAATGATGATCGATATCATAATCATAAAAACGTTTTGTTGGCATAAAATGACATGAGTAAAGAACAGAAATCGATATTCAATAAAAAATATTTTAAACTTGTGTAACCACAAATTCCGTAATGTTTCTTAATAATTCGGTAGTTAGCGCTTTATTAGTTTTTTTCGTACTGAAACCTTAAAGCCCTAGACAGACTATGGTTTAATAAATCCGATTTAGTGAATTTTCAAAATTTGCCGTAGTTAGATTTACGGTATTTATACTTTATTTTGAGTTTATTGACAAAAACGATGTATCGATGTATTAGGACTGTATTAGTTTGACCAACACCATGAAAAAATAACAGTTTAAGTGTATTAACCGTAATTTAAAACGAGTTTAGCTAAATCGGATTTAATAAATCGCAGTCTGTCAAGGGTATTACACGTTATCATGGGGGTCACCAGTGACCGGCACTAAGTTTGTTCATAATGCCGCGGGGTCACCAGTGATCGGCGAAGAAACACATAAATCGCGTGAATTTTAGTTATTTTAGATGTTTCAAAATGATGTGAAGAAATTAATGCATTAAAAAATATAAAAAAAAAGTTTTATATAGCATGCATGTAAGTATGTTAAAATATGGTGAACCAGTACAGCCTAAATCACAACTTCTTTTGAGACAGTTTTTTGTCTGTATTCCATATTTTACAAAATTGTCGCTCGGTTCTGGCTTTCTCTGGCACTTTTAAAGCTTAGTTTTCTCAGTAAGCTTACACGTTAAAAAATGCAATCCACAATATCGCTATCTAGGAATTTCGTAAACACGTTGAATGCCTTGGGGTCACCAGTGATTGACGACTGGTGACCCCAAGTAAGATAAATGCATTTCACACGATTACACAGTTTAACTTATCATAACAAATTCATGTTGGCATCATGGGTAAACCTCTTAAAAATAGCGTTGCATTCAATTACCATATTGTAACGTTTCAACAAAATATTAGCGATTTTTTTTTTTTTTGGTTAAACATCCGAAACTGAAACGTAACAAAATTTATTTGCAACTGTACCGAAATAAAACTAAAAAATATTCAGGTTACCAAAATTATTTTTTCTCAAACAAAATTCCTTATCCCCGGGGTAGACTAATCTATTCTTAAAAAAGGTAGCAATAAACTGTATATGTGCCAAATTTGGTCCATTTTCTAATTCCTTTCTTTATATCAATAGTGAAAATTGAGTTAGGGTTTATTATTTTCTTTAAAAAATACGAACAAACATAGAAACCATTTTTGGTTTCTAGTCGTCGCTTTGAAAATGACAAACAGAAATACTTTACCTATCCGAATCATCAAAGATCAGTATGCAAGAGCGATTAAAACTGTTTTACAGCAATTGAAGCAAACATTCAATATTTATGAGTTATAAAAACTGGTCTAGCTTCGAGGCTTGTCTCTAATTTTTTATAGTAATAAAGCAGTTAAATTAAATATACATAAAAGTATCAAGTCAATAATAATTAATAAAACTTAATGCAGAGAAGAAGGAATACACATGTATGTACATACATACTTATACTATGACATTTTAACATTAGACACAAAAAGCTTCGCAACTTTTTACAATTTACAAAATTTATAAAGGTAAATCATGTTTAAATATTAATTCCCAATTCAACGAAATAGCGTTTTGAAAAAATCTATTCAACAAATTCCTAAACCCTAATAATAATCATATAGTCATTAGAGACATTCAAAAAGCAAATAAATATTTTGGTATTGAAATTATGGTGGCAGTCAAACAGGCAATACTTAGTGTCTTTTAATTAATACAACCAATAATCTTCAGTGATGTCAAAAAAACTATTTATTGCTAATGAAAGTAGGATCTGTGGCATTTGGATACACGTAAAGGGTTTATGGTATATGACCCCCTCTTAAATATTGGTAGTATGTGATCCTTTACCTAGAAATGTTCCTCGCAATAAATCCATTGTTTGAGGAGCTGTGTGGTAAGTTGCACCGTCCTGTTGATGCCACATTCCGTCTAGCTACCTACATCTTCCAGTTTCTGCCTCTAATACAATTATCATGTTACGGTATTGAACCAACACATTGTTATACTACCAGCGCCAAACCAAGATGAACATTGAAAGTTACTCTGCAAGTACAAAGGACGATCAACAAACGCTCTTCCATTTTCACTGTCCATTTTTCTGAACGCATTGTTCCAGGTTACATGGCTCGACGCGTAAAAAAGACATACTGTGTAAATATAACCATACAAAAAAATTGCCCAATTCGAAAGACAATTACTCAATTACTTGTAGTAATCTAAACGAATACTGAAAATAAACTCAAATTTTAAAACATTTTGAATAAACAAATACTCAACAGCAAGCAACGCCACCTCTTAAACATTCATATTTGTCAATATAGCCAAGATAACAACCATAATTCTTAATCAGTCACAGGTAAAAAGCGGCAGAACATTTCGACTAAAAAACCATAACAGTTATTAAATTTCGTAATATGGTAGGTATTTGATTAGAAAAATATTGCTATGTAAAATTGACTTGGTGGTGACCACCATCCAATGGTTCTGGTTACAAAACAGGTATGTGGTTCTAGAAAAGTTTCAAACCTGCTTGCTACCATGCATTGATCATCAAATATATGATGGTTAGGTCAGATACGAAATTATAATTCGTGCGTAATCGCAGAAATCCCGTTTGAGGCTCGGGTGGAGCTTAAAACCAAGGCCACTTAGTGATACTTTGATCAAAAAATTAGATTTGCTAAAGACAAATTTGTTGTTTACACACATACCCATTCCAGGATTTTTGTTAAATTTTATATCTGACCCATTAAGTTAGTTCTTTAAGAAGTTCCTGATATAATAAATTGAATTATTCACGCCTTGGGTCAGATCATCTGAGTCGGATTTCTTAATTAAACAAAGGCTTGTATATCACAATAAATATTGCGAAAGACCGTCAATGTTATTTTGGTCGATACCTTAAACAAAATATATTCGCTAAATTTATTTTTATTTTTAGCAGATTCAGACCATCTTCTCAGCGCCCAGCGCCAAATGGAAAATGCACATTTGTTGATGGATTTTAGTGAAATTTTATATCTGAAATATTTTGTAGATCCTATAAATAATTCCTAATATAAAACCTATTATTTCATGGCCTTTAGAATTTGTCAACCATAAGGTTGGGCTCGCTTTAGAAGAAAATTTTGAAGAATTTTTTTGGCCTAGATATCATTTGGGCTAGACTTCGATTCTCAGTACCTACATCTAACTGAAATTATCTCCTTTCTTGGCTCCACTGGATCATTATCAAAGAAAATACTCGCTCTGCATCCGTCTTCTGTCCAAACAGGCAAAATACGTATTGGCACATTTTTAAAAGTTCAGAACAAAGCTGAATATCTTGCGGCTATCACTCTAGCGACACTAAAAAACAAGCAGACATAATATGAACTAAATAAACAAATAAAATAAATCGGGTGTTTATAATTTCTAAACATAAACGAGCCAATAACTAGGGGCGATGCCCAACCACCATTAGACGGTAGCCTAATTGAAAATGAATGTTTCACGGGCCAAATTGAAATAGTTTTTGTTTTGGGGGACTTTCGGCATATCCGATCAATCGTGATAAAATGTTTGTAAAAGGTAAAAAATCATTTTCTACAAACGCGGTCTTCAATTATTTGTTGGTTTAGATACCGATTACCGGTCAACCCGATGGAGTTTTTGGTACCTTATATATCCACAAAAAAAAAAAAATCGTGATCCAGAGGGTAGACCCCACTATTCGTACGTTTCCGAGGTCGCTGAAACCGAATATGACCATAAAAAAAATGAATCCATCTGTCCATTTTCCCGTTTCCACCCCATGGGGATCGAAATTTCAATTTTCATGCAAAGTTGGAATGGATGTGCCTTCCGACGTTTCATGGCTTGCTAAAACCGAAAATAAATTCGACCCTTCCATCATCCCTAGCGCTCCCTTACTACCCCCCGAAAGGGGTTGAAATTTCAATTTTTATGCAAAATTGCGATGTTGTACATTTCTGTTTTTTGGGGCGCTGGAACCCAAAATGACAACGAAAAGTACATTTGACCCTTCCGTCACCCCCAAAAAGGGGTTGAAATTTACCCACCAGGAGGAAGTAAGGAGTGCTAGGGCTGATGAAGGGATCAAATTTACTTTTTATTGTAATTTTCAAGTCCAGCGCCCCAAAAATCATAGAAATGTACATTCATCTCAATTTTGAATGAAAATTGACATTTCGACACCCAGGGAGGTGGTAACGGGAAAATGGGCAGTTGGAATAATTTTTTATTGTCATATTCGGTTTAGGCGATCTCGAAAACGTAGGAATAGTGGGGTGTCCCCTTTGGGTCACGACTTTTTTTTTGTGTGCCTGTGATTGAAATTCAAAAATCTAAACTAAAATCATCGGGACAGAAAAGCCTTTGCGGGCGGGTCCCATTCTGACCCGCAGGATTCGATTTGGGCAGCACTGGCATAAAACATTGAAATTTGAATATTTAAGCATTCAATTCTAACTTTCTGATAACTAAAGGATCTTTCGTGGTAATCTAATCTGCAGTTTGCTAGTGAACAAGTTCATTGCGGACGTTCCTAATTTGTAAATTCACCATTGAGGAATAGAATGAAGCTAACTAAGGCCCTTCTTTTTTGGTTTAAGGAAAACAGCTTTATAAAATATAACATTCAATGGATACAAACCAGCTATTCCGACCGTCCGTGTTGGTTTACCCCAATGAAAACTTGATATTAGAGTTAGAAAATAATAATTATTAGAAATTTGAAACAAACCGTTTAAATAAATCTGAACTTTAAATTACATTTTGGTTTGATGCAACTCATTTAGAACGAAAATCTCAATATTCACCATTTTATATCTATCCAGTAACTTCACAAAATTTGACTTAAGTGCGCTAGTCTTGTGACCAAAGGATGTAGTTAAAATACGTCATGACTTAAGTCAAATTTGGTGGAGTTATAGGAGAGATAGAAAATGTTGAATATTGAAAATGTAATTTTATCTTAAGGCTGTATGGTACTCAAAAAAAATTTCTGTTTTGGTATCGATATTTAAATGTCCAAAAATGCGTCTAAACTGTGTCTATACTAAAGAAAAATATCGTTTTGTATTTTTGTTTTATTTTGATGTAAAATAAATATAACTGTATGTCGACTTGCCTTATTTCCCTTTTTTCCAGAATAAAATTATAAACTATTTCGGTTATTCATTTTCGTTGTTTCTATGGCAACTCAGTATGTTAAAATATATAATTTATTATAAAACGATAAGATCCTGGACATTCACCATTTTTTGGGATTAGCCATCTCGTAGAGTAAAAGGAAATCAAAAATTAGCCGAGGTCATACCCATTTTTGACAAAAAAAAATGTATTTATCGATACTGAATTTTTTTGTATCGATAAATATGTCGATATTCTTAGTATTTTGATTATATCTTTCTTATTTTTTTATTAATCTTTATAATCGTGAATTAATCCCTCAAAAATATCTTTCTGCATATGTCAATATAAAAGATATACATGGTTTAGCGAGAAAAACTTAAGAAAATTGAATTTTCCGTAAGCACCATTATCCAAAATTTCGTCAACTTTGAATTTTTATTACGGATAAACTATAAATAATTTTGAAATAATCCTGTATTAATCCCTCAAAAATACCTTAAGCTTTATCAATAAAAAAAAAATTTGTGAATTGATAAATATTTGTAGCCACAAATTGATTTTTGCGATACCCTTATTTTGGTAAAATGAGTACCATACAGCCTTAAGTCGACATAAGGTGTCCCTGAGTTACAAAAACTCTTAATTCCAATTTTTTAAAAATATTAGTTAAAAATGCCAAATGAAAGATGGCCACTTTTTCTATATGTTCAATCTGAGTTTAATTTGCAAAAATGGTGGATTCCCATAGAAAATCAGACTTTAAAACCGTGGTTATATGCAAAAACCCTAAATTCCTATAATACAATTTGTTTCAAAAACTTATAATTCCTATATCTTAAAATGTCTTGAAATGGAATTATCGGTTTTTGTAACTCAGGGACACCTATTATGTCTTATTGCCACAGATTTATTTGAACGAATGCCTAAACCAAATTTTTTTTTTTTTTTGACACTATGACAAGTAGGATTATCTGATTTTGCTCTTTGCTCGAACATACATACATAGATTTCTTTATGTTGCTGGTAAGCATCATACTTACGATGGTGTACTGGTTATAATGGTATGGTGGTATCGTAGTATCAAGGTACGATGGGATCACGGAATCGTAGTATCATGATATATTATGATAGAATGGTGGTATGCGTACATTTCCTAATCAACTTTCATTGAAGATTCTCAATTCTGCTCCGAACTGAGTTGAATATTCAAGGGTGGTTGGAGGTGAAGTAAAAAATACTCAAAATAAATCATTCCACGAGTCTAAAAAGATGGCCTAGTGCTATATTATATTATATAGTACATCTAGTGTATCCATGAAAATTGCGGGCCTCATCTTATTCTACGACCACATTCAAGGCTCAATATAACTTAAATATGAATAATTTACTGAGGGCAGTTTTCCCGCTTTATCTACTAAATTACTATACCCGTTACTTCCAAACGCGATTTCGGCCCAGCGCTCGAAAAAATTGAATTATTTTGTAAAATATTTGTATTCTTCATCATGCCTTCCATAACGAGATTTCCTATAACGCGGCATTTATTAATCGCGTTATAAGACGGTTGTATGTAGGTAATTAGGTAGTAGGTGCGCCCTAAATATTCAAACAGTCAAAGATCTTATGCTTGTAATAATGCCGATGGAAATCCACCTTTAAGTGTCATCACGAATAACATTAACAAACAGAAATTAGATATTCAATAAAAAAGGAATTAAGTAAATCTACCTGTTTTAATTTAAAAATTGTTTATTCTAAATCGCCCGATCCCGAGCAAACAAAACGAAACATCATTTGAAGACAAGACAAAAACGTAAAACTTCCGCCCAGACCGTCAAATGATAAACTCGGAACAAAACATAATAATATTTTTATAAAACAATTAACCGGTCCAGTTAATATTTTTGTGATGAATATAAATTGTCAAAAAATTAACTTTTTACACGATTTTTTTAACACGTAAAGCCTAGTACGCTGTTCAAGTGAAATGAAATTTTCACTGGTCTTCAAAAATAGCAAGATAAATCTGACGTGAAAATTTAGTTTGACGAGTTTCGTAAATATTTTAGTGCGTATAACTTCTTGCTGTCTCTGACAACATATTTTATACAATAAAATTCACTTCGATAGTTGATTATCCTCAAAACGCAAAAACAAATGAAAATGTCAAAATTTATCTTCACATTTATCGTCCAGGATGATAAAAATTAAAGGCCGGTAACGCTGCTGAAGTAAAATGAAATTGCTCATATAAAATTGAAACAAGCAAAAACGAAAATGGAAATTTCACCGCTGAATTTCACATTGCGATACGCACTAGCAAAATGGAAGTTTTCGTATTAGAATACAGATGTCTCTATTTTATCTCTACACATTTTTCACTTCATTTTTATTTTCTCGGCCGGATAAATGTGAAGATAAATTTTGACTTCATTTGTTTTTGCGTTTTGAGGATAATCAACTATCGAAGTGAATGTTATTGTATAAAATATGTTGTCAGAGACAACATGAAGTTATACACACTAAAATATTTACGAAACTCGTCAAATTAAATTTTCACGTCAGATTTATCTTCCTATTTTTGGAGACCAGTGAAAATTTCATTTCACTTGAACAGCATGCTAAGCTAAGTGTATAATGTGTAGAGATAAAATAAAGACATCTGTATTCTAATACGAAAACTCCCATTTCGTTAGATAAACTGTGTTCCACAAAGTGAAATTCAGCGGTGAAATTTTCATTTTCGTTTTCGTTCGTGTCATTTTTATATGAGAAATTTCATTTCACTTCAGCAGCGTACCGGGCTTAAGGCTCTGAGTGAATATGTTAAAAATATTTTATGGTGAATAAAAATTATATAGTGGAGAAATTTAGTAAAACAAAAATTGGAATTGCTAAATAATATTTAAAAATATTTAGTTAAAAATTTCACGAAAAACAATTAGCATAGTGAAATATTTGTACCTACTAAATTAAATTTTACTGTGTGAATTAGTTACAAATTAAAATTTTCACAACTAAACACAAAATATGAAGCACATTTATAAAGAAAAAAAACATTTTCCCAATTTTTTATCGATTTTAACCCTACAGCAGGCAATACTCTATACATTAATACAGAGATAAACATTCTCGTACGATCCGTTTTACAGTTACAATTAGTTGAAATTGAATTTTCGGAAAGAACACAGGTACATATAAATTATGGGTCCGGGTCAAAATGCCGCGTTTTAAAATGTCGCGTTTTAAAATATCGCGTCTTAAAATGTCGCGTTTCAAAATGTCGCGAGGTACAAAATGTCGCGCGGTACAAAATGTCGCGTCTTAAAATGTCGCGTTTCAAAATGCCGCGAGGTACAAAATGTCGCGTGGTACAAAATGTCGCGTCTTAAAATGTCGCGTTTCAAAATGCCGCGAGGTACAAAATGTCGCGTGGTACAAAATGTCGCGTTTTAAAATGTCGCGTTTCAAAATGCCGCGACGTACAAAATGTTCAACTTGGATTAAATTGTGTATCTGATATCAACTTCCGATATATAAGGACTTAACTTTAACATTTTAGTGAAGGAATATTCTAATAAATTTCAACATTTGCGTTCTTTTTCTTAGACCCATTTTATAATTACATAAAATTACATTTATAAATAATTTCCATTCAGTGAAGGAAAATTTTACTATATGTTTAAACACAATTTGCTTGTTTCAAATAATTTTTATTAAATTATTTATTATTTCACATCATATTGTGTTGATTTATAAGGGATTTTTCAAAACGCGTCATTTTAAAACGCATCATTTTAAAACGCGTCATTTTGTACCACGCGGTTTTTTGAACCACGCGGTTT
The DNA here is from genome assembly GCA_963556165.1 of Tipula helvola. Classification (NCBI taxonomy): domain Eukaryota; kingdom Metazoa; phylum Arthropoda; class Insecta; order Diptera; family Tipulidae; genus Tipula; species Tipula helvola. The sequence goes on from OY744483.1 coordinate 7,515,342, forward strand.
TATGAAACGCGACATTTTGTACCACGCGACATTATGTACCACGCGGCATTTTGAAACGCGACATTTTAAAACGCGACATTTTGTACCACGCGACATTTTGTACCTCGCGGCATTTTGAAACGCGACATTTTAAAACGCGACATTTTGTACCACGCGGCATTTTGAAACGCGGTATTTTAAAACGCGACATTTTAAAACGCGGCATTATGAACGGTTCCCATAAATTATATATCAAAATTGCGCATTTTTAAATATTTTTCGTGTGCATATTGCAGTGAAAAAATTACCGGTAAGTAGATAAAAATGTATATTATGGGACAGAGAATGTAAATTGTCCGTAATTATTACACAACAACTACAACCAACCACCTCCAATGCACCGTTCAAAGGCAGTGTTTCCTAGATCAATCAACTTTTCATGTTTTGTGCTCAAAATCAATTTGAAATATTCTACAACATTTTGAATATTTTTTTTTCCATGTAGAAAGGACATTCAATTTATCTAAAATGTCTGGTGCAGAAATAGAACAAAAAATGAATTCTATTTCCAGTGATGATCGGACAAAGATAATGATTGTAGTGCTGATTTCGATGATGATGACGGTGTGATCGACCCAAATTTTGATATTTCTGCAGAACAAGATTTCGATTATGGTGACCCCACAACAACACAACCAATGGACTCTCCTTCATCCGTTACTCGCATGAAGTGCAAACCAGTGAAACGAGTTCCATCTCCTTTGCCAAAACGTGATGAAGGTGGTCCCACCGGGGAACCTACCGATGGCGGATTTAATGGCGACGTACTTCAAATCACATCAAAATCTAAACAATTTACAAACATCGCATGAAAGAAAAAACATTTGGAACTTCATCGGAATGAAATTGCATTTCGCGGCAACAAAAGCCTTCCAGAATGTTATAAAGAGCTAAAAACTCTACATTGAAAGCATTATAGTACAACTTTATTTTCAAATAAATTGTCTAGGCTGTGCGTTTCTATGATAAATGGGTTTATTAAGGTAGCTTTGCAAAATTTAAAATTTGAATAAAAGAAACAATTTTGATATAAGTTTTTCATAACGCTTTTGAGAATGATTCCGAATAGGAATCGAAAGCTAAAGCTGTAATTAAGTTTTTTAAAATAAAAAGAGCCCTAAACCAATATTTCAAAAATTTGTTTTAAAAACTCCATTTCAATGTTTTACATATTTCTTCAACGATGAGCTCCTCGAAATAATTTCCCGTGAAACTAATCTACACGCAAGACAGAAGGATATGCAAACCAAATTCAATATAACCTCAGTGGAAATAAGAGAGTCATTGGAATATTGGTTTATATGTCGTTGAATAATTCGTCGCAATAATTCCGAGCTCATGAAGAGAAAAAATGAAGAAGGATTTGACCCATTATTTAAAATTCGACCGGTTGTCGATTTTTTAAATATCCGTTTTGATTCAGTTCCCAAACAACCACGGCTATGCGTAGACGAACAAATGTGTGCTAGTAAAATGAGGTTTAAATTTCGATAGTATATGCCAAAAAAAACGCAAAATGGGGTATACAACTTCTTGTATTGTGACTCAAATGGATTTTCATATAAATTTGAGGTGTACCAAGATGCTAGAGATAACAGCATCCTACCGAACATACCTGATATGGGTGCTACATCTAACGTTGTTGTGAGATTGTCTCAAACAATTCCAGATTTTAAAAATTACATTTTGTATTTTGACAATTTTTACACATATTTGCAACTGTTGGTTTACTTACGAACACGTGGTATTTATTCTTTGGGAGCGATTCGCTTTAACCTGATCAATAATTGTAAACTACCATCTGATAAACTGGAAAAAAAAACAAAGAGGATTCTCGGTTGAGTATGTTAGCACATCTTTGGTATCGATATTTCAACGGTTTTGTGGAAAGACACAAAAATGTGCGATTAGCTTCCACATATGCTGGTATGTTGCCATTTCGTACATCGGATCCAGAATCACAGACTACAAAAGCTACCAGGTATGATCGAAGAAATAAAAATTACCGAGAGTTGACTGCCCAAACATTATCAAGGAGTATAATTGCCATATGGGTGGTGTGGATCTTATGGATAGTCCACTATTACATTCGTTTGAACACGAAAAATGTGACGCTATGCCTTTTTCATCATTTTATCGATATGGCGATGGTTAACTCATATTTACTGCATCGACGCGCATATATGGTAAGACTGTCTCCTTACCTGATTTTCGTGAAGAAGTTGCTGAATGTTTATGCTGTTTTCAGCTGCCCATCGGACGAAAACCCGGTGGTCGGCCTTCCTTAATAAGCGCACAGGAAAAAGCAAAAAAAGTGGGTTCTTCAGCAGACAAAAAGACGTATATTCCCTCTTCCGATGTACGCTACGATGGCGTTGGACATATGGCGAAATTTTTGGACCGAAGTGGCAAGCGTACGTGCAAATTACCTAAATGTAAATCTGAAACACAAGTAATTTGTAGGAAATGCAACATTAACTTATGTTTGTCGGCCACAAAAAAATGTTTTCATATATTATTTTATTTCTAATTTTAGTATTGTAACTGAATTTTATATTTTTTTGGAAGAAAATACAATTCATTTATCTCTCTTATCTCTCTTATTTTACGACGAAACTATTTGTCAGAATTAATTTTTCTTGCCATTTTTAGATTTCTTATATCATATTTACTAAGCCTTAATTTTGGTAGCTCAAAAAAAATTGGCCTGGTAGAGGGTTAATACTTAACAAGTATAATTTTTAAAGCTAAACTATAATAAGAAAATGCAGAAGGAAAACATTCTAACCTTGTTAACGGAGCCCCAATAATTAACACTTTTCAAAATTTATTCTCCCCACACTTCTCAATTCACATACGGCGTAATTCTCAAAAAACGATCTTTCTTAACCACGTAAATTATTTTTGTGTGCTGAATAAATAAAAAAAATTTGATTTTGAATTTGTTATCAGAATTTTAATTTTTAACAGCTTTAACACATGCACATTATGTACTAAGAGCCACGTGTCACAATAAAATACATATTAAATGTTTAACCGAGGTGCATAAGGGGAACTAAATTTTAAATTTCTAAATTTTATTTTTTGCATATTGCTGTTCCAAGTGCTTTTGACTGGTATCCAAAAATAGGAAGATAAATCTGACGTGAAAATTTAATTTGACGAGTTTCGTAAATATTTTATTGCATATTGTGGTTGTCTCTGACAACATATTTTATAAAATAAAATTCACTTCGACAGTTGATTATCTTCAAAACGTAAAAACAAATGAAATTGTCAAAGTTTATTTTCACATTTATAGTCCGGGAAGATAAAAATAAAGTGAAAAATGTGTAGAGATAAAATAGAGACATCTGTATTCTAATACGAAAAGTCGAAAACTCTCATTTCGCTAGCTAAACCGCGTACCGCAAAGTGAAATTCAGCGGTGAAATTTTCATTTTTGTTTTCGCTTGTGTCAATTTTATATGAAAAATTTCATTTCACTTCAGCAGCGTACGGCCTTAACTACGTACATTTGTTGTTGTCGTTTCATATATTTTGGCATACGGAAATAAAATTGAATTCAACTAAATAGTCCAAAAATTAAAAACATCAAGTATGTATTTGTATTCTGTTATTTTGTGATTGTTCTGAAAAGAATGCGGCTATTGACTTACACAGTTTTATTTGTAAGCTCAAAAACGTCATAGCACACTTTTTAAAATTAAATTTATGAGATAGGGAGGTACCATGAGTGGCCATATTTTGGTTTAGAAAATGGTTTGCTTCCTAGCAGATTGAGAACGAGTTGGAAAATGTGACGCAAATCTTACTTGAACTTTTAGAACCCCATTTATTAATACAAATTCTAGAGATAAGACAGACTGCATAATTTTTGAATATGCAAACACTAAATAGAAAATTAATTATTTAAAATAATTTCTTTTCAATATTCGAAATTAAATTAAAATCATTCAAAACACATAAAACAATTTTACATTTCTCTTCTAATTGTGTTTATATAAAATTTCATCAGATTTCTTCTCGCGTCTGTGTATCCGACGAATGGAGCACTGCTTATCTTAAAAACTTATAAACAATTTAATTACTTTAAATCGATAAAAACCCGATACAAATAAATTAAAAATATTTTATATACAAAATTTAATTAATTCATTCATACGAAAATCTAATTGTTGAAATATAATAAAACACGCGTGCTGTGAGAGCTTCTTGTGTATCTACGTATCAGTTCGGTTATATATATTAAGATGCTGAAACATTCAAAATACAAAAATTATTTTTTATAAATTAAGTGAGAACATGCGTTTTAATTTTGAAGATTAATTTGATTTCATATTTTTTCATATGGAATTTTATAAAAAAAAAAAAAAAAATTATCTGGTTGGGGTACGATATGCTGTTAATCAAATACAGTAGGAAAAATTACTCTGTGTTCTTAGAATATCAAAAAAAACCCACCCACCTTGATTTATATAAACACGACACAATTCAAATTGTTTTCTTGTAGTTTTTATTTCTTTGTAATATAATTATTTTTATAATTCAAACATCTGTTTATTTTTTATCAATTAATTTTTTGTTTCTTTTGATTAAAAGACGTTGATTAAATGAGAGCGCGATACTAAAATATAAATCGGACACAAACATTTAATTGGAATGTGCGACACTTGGGGTTTTAGTATTATATAACACGCACGACGACGTTGAATTATTGTGCAAAGGTGGTTAAAAAAAATAAAAAATTAAAAAATTTAAATTAATTTTTAAATATGGTTATAAGTAATCAATAAATTTCCAAAAATCTATTCATCAAACAAACAACACAAAATATACGACAATAATTACGAATATGATTAATGTTTTGTGAACAATACAAATATCTCTTCGCGCTCTACACACGTGATTAGTCACACTACATAACAATGTTTTCTTAAGTTTTTTTTTGTTGTTGTTGTTATAAGAAGAATATATGTATAAAGATAAATTTATTTTTAAATAAAAAAAAAATAAAAATTTGTCATGAAATATAAAATAATTAAATAAACAATATATCGCTGAGTGTGTGTATGTGTGTTTGCGCGCAAGAGTACGCATTTGCATGTCGTCCAAGGTAGATGAATTTGATGGGACAGATAGATAGATACTTCTTGTCTAATTTTTTTTAATGACAGTTCAAGGGAAATTATTTAAATTTTAAATTATTTATTCTTATTGTTCGCGCGCTCATAATAGTTTATGAATAGATATAGAAATTTGGAAATGATGATGTGAAAATTGATATATTAGTGTTGAGCGCGCAGATTGAGGTCATGCAAAAGTTGAACAGTAGTTTTCGAGAAGAGTTGAGTTTTTTTATGTTTCGAGAAGTAATGATATAATTAATTAGTGTGAATGTGAAGGTGGTTCAAATGATGATTAAGTATGTGTGATTTGTTTAAAAGGCGAAATTTGAGGGGGTGGACGATGGCTCTATTATATAAATTTGAAATTGAATTGTATGCAGAACTGTAGCAGAAATTGGCTCTATTTTTGATTTTATATTTTCTAACGATAAATCCGATTATATTCTGAAACTAACCACAGTGAAATGAAGAAAGGGGTCAAACAAGTAAATAAAACACATTAACCCATACGCTATCTAATTAGAAACGATCTAAACGTCTAATTAGAATCTTTTTTTCTCATTTCTTTCTCTACATATAATTTCCAACCGTTTTTAAGCAACATAAATTTTTCATTCGCATTTTTGTAATCACACTACCGCATGAAAAAATTTATATTCGTAGTTTAAATAGAGAAACAAACATTTTAAATGGCGCATGCAAGCGAGAATATTTAAGAGAGGAAATGATGTTTGTATTTCTTCGAGCAAAATCTTGTTTAGAGTAAAGAAGCTCTCTTTTATAATTGTTACTATTGGTTTAAAATAAAAATTTATTTTCGATGGACGAATCAAATTTTTAAATTTGAATCATCAAAATGATTGAATCATCAAAATGATTGTAATCATCAAAATGATGTATTAGTAATTGGTTTGTAGCTGAAACCAGAGCTTCAACTGGCTAAGTTTTGAAATAAATTCTTCCAAGCTTTTGAAAGGTATATTCTCTTCACACCATCAGGTGAGCCAGAAAATAAGGAAACTGATTAATCGAGTTTTTAATTAATCGATCAAGTTTTATTTTCTTCTGTTGGAGTTTTCCCCATATTCGTATGTGTCGCTAATTTATTTACAGAAAGCTGAAAGTATCGAATAACCTCAACACTAGGTGCTTGCATCCGAATAAATTCAAACTTGTCTCGACAAAGTCCATCTACGGCGTTACATCTAACGTTACTTAATTCGTCCCCGTCAAATCTCTAAAACTTTGAAATATCCCTTGCTAATTTCAAGTAATATCGAGATGTTAATCCAATAAGTTGATAATTTCGAATGACTTCGTTGGCACTCAGCTTAACGCTAATAGAACCTGGAAATTTACATAAATTCAAAAATTCAAAATGTTGTAACCAACCTCGAAAATATTGAATAATCTTGAGTGCATAATATCTATAGATAACACTCAAACTCAAACACATCTCAACGATATAACATGACGCAAGTCAAAGTCAAAATTAACTCGAATAATCCCTCTGTTAAGATCATTCCAATGTTAATGGAATATTTATTTTAAAAAAATTTTATAAACCCACCAAATTCGAAAATTGGCTCCCCTGGGGATCTATTGTGAAAGCAATAAGCATTGAACGAGGTTCAGGAATTTGGAGATAGAGACAAAATGAAAACCTTTACTTTTCGTTTTCTGTATTGTTTTTAACAAACGAAAAAACGAAAAACGAAAACGCAATACTGAGTCGTGTCGATTGTCGACCGACTCTTGAATCATAATAGGGGTGAATACTATTGTTGAACCGTTTCAGTATTTCAAGATTTTGGTTTTCCGAAATACCTAAATCGGTTTTCGAGAAACTCACCACCATTTGTTTTAGAGTTGGTTCAGGGAAGAGGTTCAATTTTGCAAGTTTCAAGATCCTTCGCGAAAGACTTTTGGAGAGTTACCTTTAAAACTGTGAGTCCCGCATGCAGTGAAGTGGCACAAAACGAAATACTGAAGGACGAGAAAATGAAGTAATATTACGTTTTAATGTTCCAAGCTAAGTACTAAGCTTCCGCATACATAAAATATAAAACCAACAATAATTCTAAGGTACATAAGTTATTGTACTTGAAATGGATACCAACCCACACTATGACGAAGCTTAGGGTTAAATAAAAGCAAGATAAAATAAAAGTAAATATTCGGCACAAAATTGCTTGAAAGGCTTTATTGGGCAATCTACATTTTAATTAATAAACTAGATTACCGTTCAAAAATTTTCTGGACTCATGAAACTTCGGAAAATGATTTAAAACCTTTAGTCAACCCTTAATCAACGCTAAATTTCCAAATCATTCTTAGCTCAACAAAAAAATCTCAACATCCCAAATTAACATTGTCTGAAAACTACTTGCTTACTCAACCCGGACTCAATTCAACTCCAACTCAACCCCAACTTAACCGGCAAACCGAGCCCTAACTCAATTCTCTAATCAGCATATAAATAAACAAAAATTCAACGTGGATCGAAAACCACATAGTAATACTCTTAGCACATAACCACGTGGCAGGCATCCACTCCTCTTTAGTTACAGGTTCCATAGCTCCTCAATTCTCCACATCAACCATAGAAATAAATTGGCGAAAAAACAAAAGAAATTCAGAAAAGAAGTTCTCGAGATAACAGTGTAGCGGCCCACTCATGCGTGTTCCGCCACAATGTATCACTCACATATATTGGCATCTGAGTTCACCCAACCACCAATGCAACGTCTCATGCCGCTCAACGTTGATATTAACATTTGGGGACGAACACATACAATCACCAAACTGCTGTCTCTTCCATATGAAGAGACAACAGACGAGACAACATAAAATAAAATTAATTTCTTTATTATTTCAGTCCGCCCACCTCGCCCATAAAAATAATCAACAAATGATGGTGAAAAATATTAAAGTTAAAAATGTTAACTTATATTAATTAAATAAATACATTTTTATTGAATTAATTTAAAATAAAGTAAATTAATTAAATGTCTCAATTTTAACAAATAAATTAAATTAAATAAAAAATCAAATTTATTAAAAACAAAATAAAATGAATTGTGCATAAAATTATTCTTAAAGTGCAACTGCATTTTACGCACTTTAACTTTGGTGCAGACGTCTAAACAGACGAACCGACATTTTTTTTTGTTGCTTTTTCGGACTTCGGAACCTTCACAACGTCAAGAAAAATGGTTTTGGGCAAAAAAACATGTTTGATCATTTTTGATAGAATTTCAGTAAATTTATTGACCTTGCGGGCTTGCGGCGAACCGAAGTTAATTTTTCTAAGGAACGAGCTCTTTAATATTTTGTGTCCTTTATTTCACAAGAACACTGCTTGGAGAGATGCGAATAATATCCGAATTCCAAGTTTAACAATAAGACTCTAGTTTGTTTGAATAGACAGAAGATAGCCAAACTATAAAATGTGTATAACGGGCATACACTTATCATAATCTAATATGCAGGAAATACTCGATAATAAGCGACCACAGTAAGGTCTACATAAAAAATGTGTTTGGCGAGCACAAAATACTCACATAAGACAAGCGCCCAATTGATGGGAAAACTACCAGCAGAAAGTCACAACAACACCATAATATAGAAGTATAGGATGATTTTGCTGAAGCCAAAACACGTTATTTCGTCACAAAGATGGGAAGAGGTATACAGATATCTAAATATATACGTATGCTGCTCGATGAAAGCAAGTCACATAGAACCAGTAAGTGATCTGACCAGCGAGATTTTTGCCCTTAAACGGTTTATGACATCAAATAGTGATCTATACAGATTCAATTTGGTTCCGAAAGAGACATTTAAGCGGAACTTTTTGTAGTATATATTGAAAATTGTTTAATTGAGTGATTCTGGTTTTTTTTTTCACTCAAACATGTTAACCATAGTTTTTTTAGTCGCTGCAATATTATTTTAACCTTGTATTACCCGGCACTTCTTGACGTTTGATCTGATCCGGACAAATCTTTTTTTATGAAACGACAAAGAAATGCAAAAGGATACTGACGGAGATCAAAATGTTGATGCAAAAACAAAAATGTATTCAATTTTTGTTGTTGGTTTCAATTAGTGCGTGATTTTAATTCGCTATTCGGAGCAAGGTAGCGAGAGCCTCATTTAATGGCTTTAAGTTTTCACTGAGCAATTCAATTAAAAATTATGGTGTGATGTTTACCAATAAATAGCGCGTCAAATTTAAATTTACACCCCCGTTCAAAAGTTTAAGACCACATTGCACAATTCACATTGCATTTTCTGACAACAAATGTAAAATCAATACTATTTTTTGTAATAGCTCGATAAATTAAAAATGCATGTTTTTGTCAACAATATAAAATCCAATTTTAGAACAAGATTCTTGAAAATTCATTAAACGGCATATTTTGCAGTGGTCTTAAACTTTTGAACGGGGGTGTAGGTACATGATCTGATCGGACCACTGTGCGTCAAAGAAATGCTGCTATTGTCGAAACGATTCACTACAAAAATTTCCTAACTGTGTAAAGTGTATTTATTTTTGCTCGTCAATTTCACTCCAATTTAAATTTCACTCAAAATAAATTAAGCCATTTTTAACAAAGTAAATTTCTGTTACCAGCTGTTAGCTGGTTTGAACTTGCTTCTTCAAAATAAAAATATTCACTCAAAATTTAATTTTTTTTAAATGACTTGGAAAAAAATAAAAATAAAAAAATGGTGGTTTGGTCACGATCATCGACTGGGAACACAATTATCCACTCAAATATATTTTCGTCATTTTTTTTAATTGAATTATATAGGTTATAATAACCATGATTGGTTATTTTTCAAACAATAGTGTTTAATGTAGCTCAAATGAATATACAAAGTTGTGGGGCCAAATAAACACCATTAAGAGTTTTTTTTTTCTCTACTATGATATAATTTTGTAGTTAGCACCTATACAGTATTTTTGAATTTACTAGGAACTAAATGAGCTGTATTATGCTATAATACCTATATGAATTGAATACTAATGAATTTCACACATTTATTCAATTAAACATTCTAATAGTTAAAAAAGTAAATATTTATGAGTGAAAAAAAATGATTTATTCTCGTCTTATAACCGGGTTGGCTTGGTTACTAATTGATTTCACTATAATATTTGTTTAACGGGTTTTTCGAAGGACGCCGAAAAATGAAAATAACAAATTTTAGCAATTAACCCCTAAAATCGCCAAATTCAATCTAAAAGTCACCGAATAAAGGACCGCCGACGAAAATGATTAAGCTTTAAAGATGGTTTGTACTTTATTAGTAAATCTAGATACTAATTAGGGTGTACCACTAAAACTGGAGTTATTCTGTCTATTTTAGTTTATTGGCCAGAACGTAATGATACAGATTGAGAATTTGTTTCGTCTGTCATGTTTGATAAAATTGAATACGTTGGATATGTTGATCTTTCTCGTAAATATAACGGAAAGTTTTGTTTTACTCAATCGAAAAAGAGATGTTTTTAGTCTGATATTTCTTAAAATTGGCCTAGTAATTCGTTCAATGCAATTCAAAATTTATTTTTGAAGTGAAAACTGTTGGACGATTTTTGGATTGGTAAAATCTTATGAATTCGCGTCACCGACATGCTAATTTTTGTTATTAATAAGTGACAATGCACCACTGTTGTATTTGTGGTACGGACGTTGATATGGCAATAGCCTGCTGTTTATTATTTGACGATTTTTATTAATTCCAAAAAAAATTATTTTGGTAAACAAAGAGATACACAAATCAAATAAAATTCTTTCAATCTTTTCGTATCAAAAAATCATACAAATTAGCCGGTTCATACCTTTATACAGCGCATCGCAATACTTCCTCGTTTCATACCTCTTTGTCTACATGCTTTGACAAATAAATCAAAGTTTGTAGGCAAAGAGGTATGAAACGATTAAGTGTTGCGATGCACTGTATACATGGTGTGAACAGGCAGATTTTCATAGTTAGGATTCATATTTGTGACAAATGATTCATGCGCTTTGAAAACCAAGCATTCGAAAACCAGCAAAAGGGGGGTTAATTGGGTTCTAAGTTGTATAAATATTATATCACAAGACGATCGTACACAAATTAATAAAAAATTTTGGGGGTTGAATAACGATAAAAAGAATCACTTCTCAAGTTCATAATAAATACGAAAAATCAAGAAGCAGAACTGAAGCTCGTAAAAGCTCTGAGTTAATAGTTTTTTATATTTTTTCGAAGCTGAGTCAAACAAACGAATTCAAGTTTGCTAGGAATTTTTTTTTCCAACACTATAAACATAAATAAGGGTTAGATATATGTATGTATTACTTTTTTAAACATAACAAACATCCTGTTGTGCCTAAAACGCCACTAAACGTAAAGTTTAAGTAAAGGAAAAAATGTGTTGCAAAATGAGGATATACATTTAATTTGCCAACACATAAATTAATATCCAGTTATTGAGTCCCTTTATTACCGAAGCATAACTACGAGAAAATATTTAGATGATCGCCTCAACATCAGCAAGTTGTTAAACTTAAAATTAAATACCCTCCATCGCTAGAGCAGGCCAACGAGTACGAGGCACATATCCTAAATAAAAATCAAGCGAAGACTCCGACAAAAATTGTTCCAAAACTGGACTTAGACAAAACTATTAAATTTGAAACTTAAATAGTTAAAATACTTTTTGACTTGGAATAATTGTAATTCATAAATAAGCTTTTTTCTAACAAATCAATTTGAAACCCAAAATTTAGCAATGAAATCCTCAGGAATACCTTTACTTTCCAGCTAACTTCAAACGCCGTTTTTTTTTCAATATAGGTAAAATGGATAAAGGCATGAATGATTCTGAGGCGACGGTGTCACCTTTCTTATCAATAACATTTTTGTATCCACGAACCTGTTAACCAAGAGGTTTTGGACCAGTAAACAAACTTAATTGTAATTTGGCTTGGTTTTGAATAGTAAATCAAGATTCTCAGTTTGAATACTAAAGTTAGCACAGTTCAAGGGAATTTGCTGAACACATGAAATAACTCCCAAATGAAATAACTCTGAAATAAGTTCCAACTTTTATATTTTAAGGCGGAATTATTTCATAAGCATCCTGAGCAGCCCCAAGCGCTGGAGTACTACTTTAAAATGACCATGACCAGTAACAGTAACGATCTGGGCTCTCAACCGGTTCCTGCCAAAAGATAAAGCAAAAATATCGTCCTCATGTTAGGTTCACTAAAAAAAAAGTTTCACAATACCAAAAGAACCCACGTGATCTTCACTGTATTACTTGAACATAAAAATGAATAAAGTATTTACAGCCTTAACAAATTTTGGCAGTCAATGGATTATCTAACAAATTCAGCACAGATAAACTGTCTGTACAGAAAACAAAATTTGTATTTATAAACGCGAGATTCAATGCATTACATACTTACTATACATAAGCTGAACTATTATCGGAGTGAGAGCCTTTAGAAAATAAAAGACAATCGACTGAAAGGAGGTGCGGTTCAAGTACACTTGATAAATTATTTTCTGGTCTCAAGAAAATCCATTGATCTCTAATGATCTCTCGAAGGGCGCACCATCGAATATAATTTAGTGAAATTGATTTCATATAGCAGTCCAACAATTTCTGATACTATATAGTCATTAAAAATTGTGCTATGACCCATGCCACAACTGATCCAAAAATATTCCACATTCCTAGCCGAAATTCAGCAAGAAAGAAGGCAGCTGTGATAAGAATAAAATTGATTGCATAGCAAGAAGCGGGGTTGAGGCCATAGCTCCAATAATGGTCCTACAAGCAAAAATTTGTGGACCATTGAATTTAATAATTGAAGTCTTTAATTTAACTAATGGCCACTATACCAAGGAAGCATAGGATAATAACATCAGTGAGACCAACGGTTTAGATGAATAAGATTCTTTCGGCTTTTTATAGACACAATATATTATAGATGAAAGGCAACATTTTCTGAGTTAAACCCCTGGTTTTGCCAAAGGCTCATCTACACTGCCAAAATATGGCAGTGGATTTTCGAAGTTATATTCAAGGTGAAATTTCAGAGAATTTGGTGTCCAAGAATATAGTGGGATCAATACCAAAATTGGTATAGGCGTTAGTAATCGACGAAAAGGTTCCCCCAATGTCCAGGAAAGAATCCACAAGAAGCTCTAAAGGATTTATAGAGTTGATAAGCTCTGCGAAGCTTATAAACTCTATAAGCATGTTGCATGCTACTGAGTGGATAAATAATTACCTTTAATAAATCTATCGACCATCCTCTCTGACAGTTTAAGAAAATCTTGAAGACAGACTGATAGATCGATATGCTTTGAGATCAGTATAATCTAATTTGACTGTTTTCGGTGCCAAAACAACATTGTGCTTGCACCAAATCCGAGGAACAAAGCAAAAAGCAACGCACGCTTTGGAAAGGTGGAGGTTTAAAGGAGAAACTACTCTGACGCAGAGCTTCAAGCGTAATTAGCCAATTATTCAGTTCCTAATCGGGAGCTTCAATACAATTCTGCGGAGTTAGGAAGCGAGCAAGATCAAACATGATGGTACAGAAAGGAAAATGAACAGAAAGAAGCAACTTTATTCGAAGAGGTAAACTTGCCATTCGATAGACGAAGGACATCATCAAAACTACAGATACTATTTTTACCCAACGCTCTATTAAGTCTACACAGAGAAACTATTCATTTCCTCACAGAAGTTTGTCCCTACGATTCTGTGAACGGATTTTAAGCTTTTTTTATACACCTTTTAAACTATAAGGACACAACCCCAATCGCATTTAAGATTAGTATTATTGGCATTATATTTCAGTTTCCTAATATGTTTCCTTTGGTAAAAAGGTGTATTCCCAATCAATTATTTTGTAATAAGTGGATATGAATTTTTGAAAGCCGTCAGAATGTTTTTGTTAGCGTGGCTTGTAATTCATTGTCCTTAACCGGGCGAATATGTGTAGAAGGTTGAAGTAGAGAAACAAGTTTAAGAGAGAATAGTTCTCAATAGGTAAATTTTCGATTACAATAAGGCTTAATTGGTGGTATTTTAATGATGATGTTATAAGAGATGCACCTGTGATCAGAGGTGAGAATATCATTTGTCACCCTCCTATTTAAAATTAAGTCAACAATAGGTAAAAAAACACGGACCTAAATCATTAACTTCCCACCGCATAAAAATGACAAAAGTTGGTACACGGAGGATGGTTTATGGAGTATATTGGGTATTTCAAACTCAGATGAGCTAATATAATTTAACACAGCGGAACCCTTGTTATTAATATTAGTGTTGCTACCCCAAAGAGTACGATGTGCATTGGCATCACAACCAAATAAAAGGGGAATGTTTTTATCCTTACTCCACTTTAAGAGTTCAGTAAGTTCCTTCGCAGGAGAAGGATGAGAAGAATTTTAAGGAAGTCCAATTGAGGATATGGTTAATCCAGTGCAAGGCTTGCCAGATTCGATAATAATCAGAACAGCTGAATATACCAGATAATATAAATTCAAGCTCTAGTTTTAGGTATAATTCTTAGTAACAATTCTGGCATTAGGAATGTTTAGTCCACAAGCAGAACCACCGAGAAATAAAGCTCCTGAATAAAACATAAATCAGTTAATCGGTTTAATTTCACGCCTGGAAGTCATATTAGCATATGAGGAAAATAAACAAAAAACGAAGAGCTTACTGTCCAGAGGTATTAAACAAGATCCTCCCAAGTATTGTAAAGAAAGGCTGAAACGCTTCCCAACCCTTGATCGAAATATTTGGATTCATCATACCAATATTTCAAACAAAAACCTAGGTATCCTTTGGTAGACAAAGGACCCAGGTGTGTAATAAAGTGGGATTCAGAGGATGATTGATCGAAAGTCGGCAACCACTCCAAATATCCATAATGCTGGAAATCTCATCGCAGAACCCCTTATAGGTTTCCTCATTATTATTTTTGCAGTTGAAAATACCATCTGAGCGGTAAGATTCGCCAAAGATTTCCGCGCCCAACCTTTCCTCCCTCGTCCAGAATGATATTCGGATTTTCGTGACGGATACAAAAATTCGTCTCTACGGATCCAGCGACGGTCTACGTATAGGAACGAACCTTCTTTAAGGCCAATTCCGGTGTTGTTCCAGTAGCATGACGGGCTCTCTTTGGAGTGTTAGAGGGGCAGGAGTCTAGGAGTCTCGGCAAAAAAGGCGAGCGCAAGATCAGACAACTTCCTCCTCATACGTTAATGATTACGCTTACCAAGGCGTTTTGGTTTCCATAAATGGATGAGTTTAAAGTAGAATCCGCTACGTCAGATCTGAGGTAACTTCTCTCCGAACACGAGAGTGCATCTGAAAGGTGACTCAAGACTCCGTGAAGGTCAAGGTCACTGCCGACACCGGACTTGGAGACAGACTTCATCGATTTCTTAAATATTTCATTCTAAAATGAGACCTGGAACGGGCCAAAACGGGTAAAACTACTAGCGGAGTTGAAAGAAACAGAAAAAACAAAAGATTTTAAAAAGCAGAACGTGAAATACAAAGCTATTCTTTTCAATATTACTTTGAATTATTTTGTTGCAAATATTTTGTTCGCAACTGTAAATCGCAAAAAACAAAATGAAATAACCCCAACTTCTTAATCTGTAACAGGAAGATTTAATATTAAAAATAGAATTGAAACTTGAAACATTTATGATACAACTTTCAATAGATGCGATAAAATTCCTTTAATCTTCGTTTCAATCAATTAACTTGAGACATCCAATACTAAGTGGCTTTAGAAAGTTCTACATTTTGAATTTGTAAATAATTATTAAAAAAAACAAATTTTTGATAAATGTTCAGATTTCTATGAGCACTGGAATTTATATTAATTTTCAAAGGGGTAGACTTCTTTCTCCAAGGTATAAAACGAATTCGAAACAATTTTAAAAGCAAAAGTACTTTTCAAAGCAATTTTCCTCGTTATGACTTACTCACATTTCATTTGGGATTTAAGTCATAATAACATATTTCCCCAAAGTTCAAAAAATGAAACTCCGTCTGGAAAGTATGCAAAAATTGTTGGAAATTAGTTCACTATTTTTTCTTGAGAGTTATTTCAGTTATTGTAATACTACTGTTTCCCCCGAAAATAACGCCGAGGCATTGTATTCGGATAATTTATTTGAAACAATGCGTGGGCCTTGCTGAAGCAAGTCCAAGAGAATTTTTGAAATTTACTATTTTATTATTTTTAATCTCTGGCTTAACCGAAAATTATGAGCTAACAGAAAATAGCCATAAGGACGCCGCGGAACTTTTTTAATTGTTTATAAAAGTTTAAAATTAATTTAGTGTTGCTAAAATATTAATCGTGCTTGAGTATACGAACTAAATGAAGAATTCACTAAAATCGAACTACAACAATTTTAGTAAAATATTGAATAAACTTCATAGGCATATGAATGTAAGTGTATTGCAAAATGTAACCAACACGATGTAACTTCAATGTCAAAGCAACTAAATCTATCGTTATTGAGAAATTTTTTGAAATTCTAAAAACAAAAAATTTTAACGTTATTCGCCATATATAGATAATTTTTCTTGTTATTAAAACATGGCAACTTTTGACTCCTTTTGAGACAAAAGTAAGGCTGGCCGATTCATTCAGTTAATAATTTGTCTAGACAGTGACACCCCTAGACTTGTATAGATTATGTTTTCACAATTGATAAGCTTAATCGCAAATATCCAAAATATATTATTAAACGTTTTCTGTCTCCCACCCACCGCACTTTACTCGATTAAAGATTAAACGATTTCTATATGCAATTTACCATGTCTATGCATTAAATACACAAAAAAAAAAAAAAACGAAACAAATTTCCAAGAAAATTTATAATAACGTTTTTTTACGATTTTATAATAAAATTTAATAGCAAACAATTTATGCAAAATCTAAATAAACACGCAGACATATTTTATGCAACAACAAAACCACTTTGTAAATTGTCGCTTTGAATTAATCTCAAATAATCTTGTGACTTTTATTTTCTTTTCTATAATTAAAAATTTTTTTTTTTTTTGTTATATTTTATTCATTTGACAATAATTATTTTAATAAGAATTTTTTTGCTTTTATATTATGCTGCATTTTTTTTTTAATG
This sequence comes from Tipula helvola, assembly GCA_963556165.1. Classification (NCBI taxonomy): domain Eukaryota; kingdom Metazoa; phylum Arthropoda; class Insecta; order Diptera; family Tipulidae; genus Tipula; species Tipula helvola. The sequence goes on from OY744483.1 coordinate 7,532,714, forward strand.
TATCATAAAATAATTTATAAAAATATACACAACAATTTTATGTTTTGTACAAGTTGCATACGAAACGAATTTTTATTCAATACGGAAATTAGAAGTCGCGTCAATTTTTTTTTTTTTTTTTTTTTGTTATGCAGAATTATAAAAATAAAAAATCTGGGTTCGGTATCGTATCCCATGTACAAAGAGTTTATAATGTATAAGAAACCAATTGTTTTATGATCCTTTTATGTATTATTATGTACCGAAAGGACCAAAAATTAGATTTTCATTCATAATTTTTTATTTTTTATTTTAAATTTTGCTCTGGAGTCTGTGGATGGATGTACACAAAAATGTGTTTCAGAGAAAAATTAAAATTTCTAAGTAAATCCCAGTCAGTATATATTGTAATTGACCATATTTTAGTAGTTAGTTGGGTGCCTTTTTTAGATATATACACAAAAATTGAATGATCCTTGAAGGATAATAGAGGATTTGTTAGATTTTAGTTTCGAAGAAATTGGGTAATTGGAATTTGTATTTTTATTTTATTACTTGACCTTTTTATTGGTAAATTCTTAGTTGTGTAGTGCAAATTTGTGTCGCCTTGGTTTTTCCGGTGTTTTTTTTTTAAGGATATCATTGTGGCACATGACTCATAATATATATTCGGTATAATTCATTGGCGCCCCGATGTACCATACAGAAATTATTTTATACATTTAAATATGGTAAAATCGATTTATCTTCATATGATTTGTTGTTAATTTTTTATATCATTAATTATATTTTTGTTGTTGTTGTTGGTTGTTCGCTAGTTAAAAAATATTTATATTATTGATGTGTGGTCTTCTCTTATAGATTGGTTAATTTTTAATCGTGAACATAAAAAAAAAATTATTTTGTTTTGATGTAATTCATCTAAAATAAAAAAATAAAATCAAATTATTATGTCAAAATGTTAATCCAAAAACTACGAAGAAAAGTAAAAAAAAAAAAAAAATTCTCAAGAATTGTGCCCCCAAGTGAAGTGAGAACAAAATAAAAAAAAAAACTAACCAAGTGTATACAGAAATAAATAAATAAAAATTAATTATAATTTTATACATTTTGTTATTAACAATCGAAATTTTATGGATAATTACAATTATATATGGAAAACGGTGGTTGTGTTAACTTGTTTCAAACGTTGTACTTACTTTATACGTACACATAAATGAATACAAGAGAACCGAGAGCGCGGACAACAAAGTTTAAGATTCAACGAACTTTTATGTTTCTTGAGTTTGATGAGGTTAGAATTTCCGTATGTCAAATGGTTTTGATTTATATCAGATTAATGTTTATGATAAGTTAATTTTCTCGATACAATTTTGAGGGAGTTTCCACCTCTATGTATATGGGGCGATAGAAATGTGAGATGTTTTGAACCTTTAATTTGTCTACTCATAAAATGTATTTAATAGTTTAGCGTTTAAAATACTCTAATTTAACACTATCGAGCTCTAGAAATAGTTTTGAAATCTTAGTTTCCCAAATGAAAATAGGTGACACACTTTAGTTTTAAAACGGTGGTTTCATTTGTCAATTCATTCATTTTATTAATTAAATGTTTGACTGATTAATGCTCCAAAACCTCAAATAAAAAATCAGCAAATTAAAAAACCTTTCTAGTATTTTCTGGGTTGCCAACTTTTAAGTATTCAAAATTGCAATTCCTAAATAAGCTTAACATAATATTTCATATGATACTAAATGCAGGACTAATTATATATATTATCGTAACAACTGATCAAAAATTGCGACAAATTCTGTCCCATTTTAAAAATTAAAAACAAAGAATTTTTGTGAATTCAAATATTTCAAACTGTCAAAGTTTGGACGAAAAAATTAAATTTAACATTTAAAAATTTGTAATTTTCAAATTTGAAATTCGTGAAATGTTCAAAATTGCCAGAATTATGATTACCATAAATTAGCTAAATTTACTTAATGCGCAGTGTTTTTCGAGTAATTCCCCAATTTTTGGTTTCTTTTGCACACGGGCAATGATTATTGCACTGTGAAAACCCTATAAGACGGAAACAAATATAACAGAAAAATCACTTGAACTTCTTCTTGACAAACTGGATAGATTTGGAGTGAGTAAATTGTTTCTGGATTGGATTGGATCGTATCTGCTAGGTAGCTCAAATTAACGGGTTTACATCTAAGACGATTGGAGTTCATTCTGGAGTACCTCAGGGCTCACACCTTGGACCAGTATTGTTTAACGTTTTCATCAATGAAGTTGCTTCTTTGTTCCAGTACTGTGACTGTGAATTATATGCTGATGACTTGAAAATATCAAAAACTGTATGTAGCCCGCAGCAAGGTAATGAAATGCGGAGTGATTTTGATTTGCTGTATAATTGGTCAATTCAATTGTGAATAAATTGAACTTAAATTTGAAAAAGTGCAAGATTATGAGCTTCTCCAGGAAAAAAGCAGTTACTCGTCATCAATATCTTATCGGTAACCACCAGCTGGAACGAGTTATGACATTTAAAGATTTGGGTGTTATCTTAGACCATTAATTGAATTTCCGAGACCATATCAATTTAGTAGTGGCTAAGTCTAATTCTCTACTTGGCTTTATTCGTCGTATCACAAAAGATTTTCGTAATACACAATCAATTAAAACTTTGTATTGTTTCATTGTTCGGTCTAATTTGGAATATGTGTCGAGTATTTGGGATCCTGTTACCATATTTATGTCGATAGAATTGAACGGATACAGAAGAAATTTAGTTTTGAGTATCGTCATAAATTGAATTGGCCGTTTGATCCGAACCTTCCAATGTGGCTGAATAAAAAGAATTTGCCATCCTACAACGACCACTGTAAAATTGCTAATTTGGATTCATTGCTTGTAAGACGTAGATGTGCTGCTTCAACAGTCATCGCTGATTTGCTGAACAATTCCATTGACTGTCTGGAACTACTTGCAAAGTTTGATATTCATGTGCCCTGTAATCCTACTCGAGCCAGGGATTTTATATATTTGCCAATATTTAAATTTAACTATGCATATAATGCTCCGATCCCGTCTATTTGTCGACAATTTATTCATAATTTTGATGTGTTTATTTTAATACATATTTCAAAATCTGCTTTTAAAAAACAACTCAAAGCTAAATTGTAAAACTGTAATTAAAATTGTAATCAAAAAAGGATTTTCATCCCGTTGATGTTAGAATAAATAAATGAAGTCGGAAATTTAAATTTTATACGCGATAGATAATAGCGAATTAAATTTTTCGTTTAATAAACGTTCGGTTAAAAAAATACAAACTAACCTCTGCATAACATTGAGACCGATAGCAAAACCACCGACCACAAAGCAATGTAGAGATCTAATGATAGAAGAACGAAAAATCTAAAAGCAAATAAAAATAGCGGGAAAATGCGACGTGCCCACAATACATAAAGATAAATAACCCTGTTTCGTGGGATTTTCCTCAGAAACAACTAAATATGAAGGGACAACCGTGGAGTGCTGAAAAACGGTTCATTTAACCGTGAGAATTAATTAATTAAATTTATATTTAATAATTAAATTACAGTTGTACAATGTTACTTGGGTTAAAAATTTATTCAGAAATTTAGATTAGATATTGGTTAGGACATTTTACTTGTTTTTGAGCAAAAAATTTCATTTTAAATTTGGTGTTCTATATATAATTATAATTGCAATTAGGGAGATTTAATCTCAAACAACCAACAAAATATCCTTTAAATTTAATTTAAAAATTTGTATCTTAAATTAAGGGTGAAACTTGAATTAGCAATTTAAATTTAAAAATATGGTTTTGGCATTCCAAACCAAATAAAATCTTTGGTGAAATTTTTGATTTCACAAAATTTTGAGAGAAATATAAATTTACATTGCACAATAGATGTACTAAATGGGTTTTCAATTAGAAAACAAAAATGAAATAATCACTCATTAACCGTTAAAAAAATGATTATGAAATTTCATCATAAAGCGGCCAAATTCCTCTATGGGATTGTAGCCCCAGAGAAAAAATAATAATTTATAGATATGTCTAGATCACCAAAATACATATTTTGAATCAAATTTGAATTGGATCAAATAATTAGACTGGAAAAGCAACTAGTTTTAATGGATTCGAATAAAACTTTGGATGCATCCAGAATAAAATTAGATTACAATTCCATCTGGATTTGAATAAACTTTGAGTTTGAAATTGAGTTAAACTTTCAAACTTTACTTGAATGTTTATTGTACTCTCATTGAATAGAATTGAAATAAAAACTTGAGTGAATTTTAAAGTTTTAACAAATTTAGTAATCTATTAATTGATTAATGCAATTTTCATTTTAACATATGAGTGGTATTCAGACTAGTAACTTAGTTTAAAATTAAAATGGATTCGAAAAAAAATTAAGATTTTTAGTCAGAAACTTAGGGCCCGATTCCCTTAGTCGTATCGCTTGTCACGCCAAATAACAGTCAACTTTTTATATTCCTTCTATAAACTCAGTATGGCTGCTATGAAAAACATCATATTGCCTTGACTTTTTACGACAATAGTAATTTCAAGTGACGACTAGCAGAGCTATTCATCACTTGAAAATATATCATGACAAGGAAAGTCATTTGTAATGACTTCAATCGTAAAAAGTCAGTGCAATATGATGTTTTTCATAGCAGCCATACAGAGTTTATAAAAAGAATATGATACCTTGACTGTTATTTGGCGTAACAAGTGATACGACTAAGGGAATCGAGCTGTTAGTTCCAAACTGATTTCGAAGTTGAACAAAATGATAAATAGAATTTTGAACATAAATCTAGTCTAAATTGGTCAACTGTATTTGACAGAGAGAAAATTATCTTGAATTCTAAATAGATATAATTTGAGTGAAGTTTTAAGTAGAAATTGTATTCTTTATATTCCATTTGGGAAACACATTTTTAAAACAATTTTAGCAAAATATTTAATGCATTTTATGTGACTAAGTTTAAATTCTAAACACGATTCTAACAAATTTTTTATTCAACTAGAAAATCAGGAATCAAGCAAAAATCTGAATGCTTTTTGTTTTATAATAGAGCGTAATTGAATAAAATCTTAAGTAGGAACTAGAAATTAGAAATAGAGTTTAAATTGTAATTTGATTTAAACAAATAAATGAGCGTATAGCTTAAAACTTAAGTTTGAGATCTGGACTGCCTTTAATAGAAATTTAAGTAAATTTTAAAAATTTAGTTAAAATTATTCGAGCAAATTTTTTAATTAGTGCGGGGTAATACCAGATTTGCAGAAAGTTTGAATTGGACTAAAAATTTAATTTCAATAACATCGAGGGTTTGAATAAAAATTTGGATGCAATTTAAAAAATATTTAAAAATTGAGTTTGTATTCCACATTTAATTAACACAAAACTATGGTTGAAGTTAAGCTAGAAATATTGTGATATTTTGTTTACAAATTAAGTAAAAATTCCAACCAACATTTGTCTAAATGTGCATGATTGGAAAATTGGAGAAAAACTTCAGCTTTAGTTGCATGTTCATTTGAATGGCGAGTTAGAGTAGAAATTAAAACTCTAGTTTAGGGCAAACGGTTTGTTAAATTTGAATCAGAATTTTGAGCAGTAATTGAATAAAATGTTGAGTAGAAACTGAATTTGAATAGTAATTTGGACCTCAACAAAAATAACTGTAAATTAATTTTTGGTTTAAAAGTTGAGTTTGTATTTCGAATTGGACTGGAGCAAGATAAAAATTAAAGATTAAGTTACAATAATAAAAGAGATTTGAGCAAAAGTTTATGTTTATTGAGGACAAAATTTGGAGAAAAGGTGAGTTTGAATTCAAAAATTTTAGATCGAAATGCGACATTTTTTGTATCACAATACATAGTATGTTAGCGAGCCTTTAAACGAAACTCTTCATAATAATAGCAGCAACGCAAGAAAAATAATTTCGAACGAGATTTTTAACGAAAAGTTGGAACTTTTTAACTATTCGGTAAGTAAAAATTTTGCTTGTGAATTCGTAAAGTGTAAAAACTATCTTTAACTGGAATTTTAGAAAAGTAATGGGTATCCAAGCACTGCATGGAAGAAAGAAAAGTGAAACCTTATTAAAAAAACTTCGATGTGAAGGAAAATCTTACCGTGATATACAACAAAATATCGGATGTTCTGCAAAAACTGTAATGCACTAAAATGAATCGATAAAGCTGAAACACGTGGGCCAAGCGTATTGACCGACAAATCATACAAATGGTAAAGAAAGACTCGCATACCAGCTCAAAAAAGATAAAGGAGGAACTTCAAGTACCTGTAAGTGTAGTGACTAAACGAAGGCGCTTATTAGAAGCTAAATTGGCCGCCAGGAGTCCGAGAAAGGTACCATTGCTTCGCAAGAGACATGTCGCAAATAGACTACAGTTCGCTAAGACGCTCTTCAATTAGCCCCTATAAAACTGACGAAATGTTTTATGGAGAGACGAAAGTAAAATTGTCTTTTATGGTTCAACAGGTCGTCGGAAATATGTGAGGAGACCCCCAAACACTGCTCACGACCCAAAGTACACAGTAAAGAGAGTTAAGCATGGTGGTGCAAAATTGATGGTTTGGGCTTGCTTCTCATACCATGGTGTTAAGCCGATATATCCCATAACGGGCATCATAGAGCAATTTGTGTGCATTAAAATACTTGAAGACATCATATTACCGTATGCTGAGTAAGAAATGCCCCTGAAATGGGTATTTCGCAACAACGACCCTAAACACACAACCAAACAAACGAAGTCATGGTTTCGGAAGTACAAAATTGATCTTATGGAGTGGCTAGCGCAATCACCAGATCTCAACCCCCATAGAAAACGTGTGGGCTGATGTCAAAAATAAAGTGAACAAAGTGAATCCAAAAAATTCCCAGCAATTGTTGGAGGCAGTGCACGAAGCATGGAGTGCGATACCCATTGAGATGTCAAAACTTATGAAAAGAAATATTTACTGGTTTATTAAAAAACAACACTCTGAAGTGGTATTTGTTTATTTTTTTGATGAATTTTTAAATGTTTCCTAAATATTGTTTGGGACTGCTATTTTTGTGAACCCCATGAAATGGATTATTTTATTTATATTAATTTGTAATCAAAAGAATAAATATTTATTTGTTGGGGGCGAGTAGACAAGAGAGAAGAGACGCATCAACTTCAATAACGAAGTCAAGCAACATCTGTTACGTTACGGTTAGTACAAATTTGGGTGACCGCTTGGGAACAAAAGATGATGGAATGAAATCTCGCCCCTCCCTCCGGCCAACCGCCGATGGAAAAATAGTGGACATATATAACACAATTAATAATTTAGTAAAAAATTAAAGCTTTTCAGATCTTGCGGTTACAACAGGAAGGCGCTGTATTGGGGAAAAATGTGTGGTCTTGTGCAAACTATTTGACTATATATTTACTAACTTAAGCTGAAGACTAACCAATGCAACCAAATCTGTGAAACTTTGCAACCGTTTTTTTATAAACATGTGCCTTAAAAGCTTCCGGATACAAAACTATGTTCATTGTGTGTGCAAGTCGCATCTAAACAGAGAGACATTACCATTTATAGCATAGGAGCGATGCTATAATTAGGGATTGCATCGATATTATTTTTCAAAATACCTTTGTTTCGAGGCTAACTGAATTAGATCGAAAATCTAAATAGAAATGGAAGATTGTGATGACCCATTGTAGATGATCCAATTGACTTTAATTCGGTTAAATGTATTTCTAAATATAAAAAAATGTTTACTCTGTCGGAAATGTCGGATAAAAAATGCATGTTATCTACATGTTATTGCACAGAACCTGAAAAAATCATTAATTGGGACTATTATTGGGACAATAATGCTTCTTCGCTGTTTTCCTCCAGAAATATCAAATAGTTTTGCGACGATTATTGAGATGCCATCGAAAGAATATCGCAAAATATGGTGATTGTAATGAATACGCACCTGTTCATTGCTACTGTAGCAGCGAAGGGTTACTCACCAGACAAAGAAGAAAGGTTTACCGGCTTAATCTGACGGAACTGCCGCACCGACAATTCTTGTGCTGACCTTGACGACACAAGTGATTTGAAAGCAGTTTCCGAGAAGAAATATGTGACTTGTAATGTATCTTCCCACAAACACAAAAGCAACACAAATAACGAGGTAATAAAACATTAATTAAAGAAAGTAAATCCAAAAGCAAGCCTAGACTTTATTGCATTCGGTTCGAATATCGTTATAGGTTATACAGGGTGAGGAAAAAGTATGGAAACCCCTAAAAATCTCGCGGATTTCGGTCAACAAAAAAATGAGCAAGGGTTATTCTTAGGTAATTTTCAACAAGGAATTTAATGGTGAGCTTGATTGTAACCTTGACCTTCATCTTCAAGATCATTTGGAGGTCAAGGCAATTTTTTTAAATTTGAACCTCTATTTTTGATGACAGAATCGAAAAGAGCGATCAATTGTAGGTCCGAATATGTATTTTCCATGACCTCCCAAGATCATCTGAAGGAATTTACATTGCGAGGTGAAAGTATGGGAACCCCTAGAAATCTCACGAAGTACATGTATGTCAAAAAAAAAAAATAAGCAATGTTTAGTCTTAGCTAATTTTTAACAATGAATTTAATGTAAGCTTGATTGTGACCTCGACCTTCATCTTCAATTTCATATTGAGTTCAAAGTCATTTTTTATAAGGAAACTCCAGTTTTTGAAAAAAAAAGAAAAGAAGAAATCGATATTTAAATTAACTTTTTAGTTTATTGTTCGAATTGATGATATCACAATTATTGTTGAATTTTTCCTTTTGAATGGCTATTGAAGCCTTTAGCCTTTGCTAAATTTCTTTTTTAATATTTTATTTATCTTGCCTTATTTTTGATTTTTATTGTTACCCTTTAAGGAAATCCTCATAAATAACGTCTTGAGCCACGTCCGAGGGATGGATATGACATTTAAAACGGTCAAAGCCAGTAAGAATTACAACCAGGATTCTTAACTGGCCATTTTCTAAAGATAAGTCATACTAAGTTATCTTCCAATTAGATTCACTAATAAAGTGATTCGCCTTAAGATATCCAGAAGAAGCAAACCACTTTTGTGTTAAATTTTTTGAACCAGAGCAAAGCCGATAACCAGTGGAGCCGGTGGTTCAGGACCAATTAATGTTAATCCTGTACCAGCCTAGAGAATCGCGATCTCATTACCTTCAATTTCACTGGAAATGTTTACAGTCTTTCACCAGGGTGTGGCTTTCCTACATTAGGTTAACGTTGGGATTACAGCCCAAACTGTAAAACCTTATTGTTACGAAACCGCAACATGAGTCTCGGATATGAAATAAAAACACAATTTTCAATTTTAAACATGGAATATATTCAGCTTAAACCGCCCGAAAAGCTTCCATCAACTCTTTGAACAAGCGTCTACGTATAAACTTGACCTCAAAGTACTGCAGGAAACAAGACTAATCGATTACAGTCGCTACGGACTAACTCTCTATCAAAGGTATAACATGGATAAACATGAATTTACTTGATTAGCAACCGATGTCTTCAATTTGTGACTGTAGATCCTTGTGAACGTAGATCTTTTATACGACTAGCTCGAAATCGTCTTGAGCAAAATTCCACAACATGACATTAAAATTATTTTTGGGCGACTTCAGTGCTCAAATTGGCAGTGCTGGCGGTACACATCGTAGCACCATCGGTTCAAACACATTACATTTATAAATATAAAAAACAACGGGGCATGTACCACCGAGGAGGCTTTACTCTACAACTTTGTGGTTGCCAGCATGCGTACTTTCCATATAAGCGTATTAACAAAGTCACATGGAAAACAAAAGAAGAGACAATGGGTCAACCAAATCGACCACGTCCTCTTGTCCAAAAGTCATTTGTCTAGTCCGAAAAACATCAGGAATAAATGCGGGTTTAAGATCGATTCAAACCACTTCCATGAATTAAAATTTCGTATATCCACCATAAAAAATGTAATGGCACTCTGCTACCATTTTTCGTAACACTCAAGTCTAAAATTTAATTTATTATGGTGGCGTGGCATGTTCAATAAACTAAGTATTTTCTAACCGTTTAAATTTATAATTATTAAGATGCTGAAATACAAAATACAAAATTACGCTTGCACATAAGTTGCTCCTTGGCAGTTGAGGCAGTTGATTTCATGCTAGGGAAAATTTGAAAAATTTTGAACTTTACGAGCATATCGGACGAATTGTTTCATTTTGTTTTGGAGTACCTGTAAATTTATTTGCGGAATATTTTTTTGGTATAGTACTTTGATCATGACAATTTATCATGTATCTAGACCGTACTTTTCCAAACATGAGAACTTCTAAAAAGCAAATATCCGTTACTATTGGAAAATAATATTTTATTACGATTAACCGATTATCGTTATTGCAATCCCTACCTATAACCCAGAAAATTAAATTCATACTAAATAATCTTTACAAGGTGTGTTGCTCAATTTGGTTAAAAGTAAACAAAAATAAATTTATTAAAATGTTTATTGAATTGACCAAAAATAGTGGTCTCATTACTAATTAGATCAAAATATTAAGCAACTTATAAAAATATTGGGCTACATGTTGAGCTACAATTTTTTAATGTCCTCAATCAGATAATAATGTCGATTGAATAAACTAAGCAACACGCATAATCTTTTTTTTATTTTTAGAATCTTCTGTAATTTACGACTTGTTAATCGATTGATTTAAAATTATATTAAGGGAAAACCTAACCTAAAACCAAAAAAACAAGAAAAAAAATTAATTTAATTTTAATTTATTTATCGCGGTCGGTTTATACATTAAAACGTACAGATTCTTCTTCTTTCCTATAACATATCTACTCGATATTAAAATATATGTACAAGATTCGTATTTAGTCTTAGATCAAAGTAAAGTAAAAAAAAATAAAAATAAAAATATATTTTGATTTGTATATAAATCTAAACATAACATTTTTATTAGAAAATAGAAAATATTGATACAACAACACAAAAAAAAAAAAAAATTAATCTAAATGTTGATTCTTTATAGTGATTTATAGCAAAGATATTAATCACAAATTATATGACCTAAGATGTTGATTGAAGTATAAAATAACACACACAACACTGAAAATGAATATATAACATGCGTGGTAAAATAATAAAAAAATAATTATTATAATTATAAATATATTTTGGGTGTTATGTTTGGGTTTTAAGACGAATTTAAGAAACAAAGTATTAATTTCGTTTTTTTTTTATGTATTTACATTTGGGTGAACAACGAATTTAATTTTTTTTTAATTAGGTGAACATTATGGTTTTATATGAAACACAAAAATTCATATGTTTAGTGTATGTACCGTGTCACTTTTATTACAATTCAATTATCATCACAAGATTTTTTTTTTTTTTTTTTAATTATGTGATAATATTTTGGCAAAAACACTTTGAATTTTTTTTTTTTTTGTTTTTCTATCAGGTGCTAAGAAAATAACATAAAATATTTTTTTATAAAGCAAAAAGAAAATATGTTGTTTTTCATTTAATGAATATATGATTGACTTCTTTTTAAAATTAATGTATTTTCGTTAAAAATAAAAAAATATTTAATTTTTTTTTTATATATCAATCAAATCAAATGTAGCTGTGTATATAAGACACAAATTTTTTTTAATTTTTAATTTTTTCTAACTTACTTTGAGGTTCCCTCTCTTTAACGCCAAATTATAATTGTTTATAATATTAATGACAAAAATAAATATATGTATAATCAATTTGACGCGCGAAGAACACATAAAAAAAAATAAAAAAATGTAAATTGATTAATGAAGTATTTTCGGTGTTTACAGTCTGTATGTTGTTAGGGGATCGAAAATGAATCAGCCAAAAATAAATTATTTCCCTCTCAGTGTATGTATATCGAAACACGATGGTGATCATCATCATTAAACTATTTTGTAATATATTGATTTACGTATTTCCGCCTCCTTAATTTCATTTATAATTAAATATTGTTAAAAATAAAAATTGAATTTAGATTGACGGTGACATCTCGTCAATCATAAGATTGTTACCAAAAAAAAAAAAAAAAAAAAAATTCTAATTTCATCGAGCGACAACACCAACAACAACAACCACGAATTTTCTCACTTTTCCTGTACACGCACACACACACACACACTCGAATATGCTGTTTGGTATTTTTATATAATCTATCCATTTCCAAGATAAACATGTGTTAGACATCGAATGTCACTCAGACACGAAGATTTTTTTTATTTTATTTTTTCTTCATTGTGTCTAGGCGCAATTTTTTTTTTTTAATTAATTATAAAAATACAAATCGACCTAAATTAAAACCAAATTTTCTGGATTTTATCCAATCTATGTATATAGATATGAATGTGTACAAATAAAATGTAATAAAATAAAATTTATTAATTTAAATAAAAATAAAATAATAACAAGATTATAATATATTTCCTTTCATCTTGTCTTGTTTATAATTGAAATTCAATTTTCTTTCACACATAAGACATAACACTAGTGTTATATATGTACCTCCCCCCCTCTTTGAATAAGATTATATTATGTTTACCTTTGTATATTTCAACATCGATATATCGATTCGTGATAAATGTGATAAAATACCTGGAGATATAAATTGAAAAGTTGGGGGTCGGATTTTTTGCAAAATGTATGAAAGACACACAAAGAGCACACAATATACTTTAGTAGATAATTTCAATTAGTAATAAATCTGTTATATACTTGTTGTGTTCTTATTTTTTTTTTTTATTTCTTATAAGTTATATGCGAAAATTCACTATAATAAAATAAGTGGAATTTGAAAAACGAAATACGCGCGCTATGAATGAATGCAGATTTTTTGCATCTCAGTTTTTATATCTCACTTCCTTTACAAAAAAAAAAAAATCACAAACACAAATGTTTTATTATAGTTTTGATGATGAGGTTTATGTGTGGTATACAGTTGGTGAAACAAACACTTAACCATGGTTTTGATTTAACTTTGTGAATTGATGACTGGCTGGTTGTGTATGTTGACAAATCACATCACTTAACGGAAATTATTGGACATCTTTGTGATCACGGTAATAATTCTACTTCTAAAACACTTTTAAGTTAGGTGGTAGATTTATTGTTCACTTCCTAAATACTAAAATTTAAGTCAAAAGTATTTTTAAAATTTTTGTTGGCACGTCACTGTTCGCACACCCCAATATACATATATATACCATATACATATACATACATAATATTATTATAAAACTAAACTATTAAATTAAAAATCAATAAATAATGAAAAACGATATTAAAATATGATAAATATATTTTTATTTAATAGGCTTATTGTTTTATTTATTAGTGTAGAGTTATAAGGATTCCCAACCGAATCAATATGATATCATGAAACAAAACAAAAACAAAAAATTATAAAATTGAGACAGGATATTATTAATCAATATTATTCATAATTATAATATACACTCGTAGGTGGATTATATTTCTAATTAAAATCCAATTAATAATAATAATGTTTACGAATGGTAATATTTTCATCACATAATTATCATCATCATCATCATCATCAATTTATTGTTAATTGTCAAGATTTAATTTTATTTTTTCTTTGCTCATTTCTAACAAGCGCGATCACACATCATCATCTTCATCATAAACAATCATTATCATTAACAATAACATTGTCTTCATCAAGTTAACAAAAATTAAAAAAACGTTTTTTATAAATACAACACACATAATATATGAGAAAAGAGTAATCAACACACAGCACGGAATTTATTATACTTTATTTAATAATATTATAAGAAAATAAATAAGAAAAATTGTTTTTTTCTTTTATTTATTAATAATTTTTCAATAAATCAATTTTAATCAAATTCAATATTTCAGAAAAAAAAAAATTTAATCGAAAACATAAAAAACAAAAATATTTGAAATCGATTTTGTTAAATTTAATTTATTTTATTTTATTATTTAATTGATTTGTGTGGTGTGATAATCGTTTATAAATACAGTTGGTGTAAAAAAGGCCTAAGGATTTTAGAATTCCGATTTTTTATATTTTGCTTTTCAATTTGTGTTTATAAAAATATTCACGTAATGTTAGAAATATTGGGACTAACAAGAGAAAGCGACATGAACTGAGGTTAGATATCTGGTTTGAGCCTGCTTCGGTAGCAGGTATAAAAACGCACGTCATTATAGCTCAAGGGATTCAGTTGGTAACTATTAACTATTTCAAACATTATTGGTAAAAAAAAATTGGTCATAGAGAACTATGATTTTAGGTCCAAAAATTCCATAAATATTCATTAATTGTAATGTCTGTCTGTCGATTTGTTACTGAAAGAAGGGCACTCAATACCGTTGGTAAAAAAAACAATTTATTATTTTAGTACACCCATCACTCGATTTACACGATGTGTTTTACGAAATTGCGCTATACCATTATGTCAAAGCATTGCTAAATCTAACTGACAACTGAATGGTATAAACGTAGTGGTTATCCAGCATGGTGGTTGTCCACTGTGGCATAACGAGATTTTTTTTCTAGAGCTGAACAGTATAATTAATTACCCGGAAAATGGAATGATGGCGCGTGTTTACATCCACATTATTAACTTATCTAATACTCGATTATACCGAAGACGATAAACCACAACGCTGGTGTTTTCAGTAAGATAGCGAAATATTAGCTTAACGATTACAAAGTGGGAGTCACACAATGGCCAGAATGGAAATTGTTGGAATCAAGTAAAAGTAGCTGTTAATGAGCCCGTGAAATTTCTGACAAAAAACGAAAACGTATACGTATATGATTCCAATAAGAATAAAAAACTCTATAGGATTCCAATTGAAATGTGATTTTATTAGTAATTTCAAATAAACTTTTGAGTATTTTATATGTTCGCCCAAATAACAAGCAATCATAGAGATTTAGGCAAGGTTCGGCTATATAGATTATATAAGCCAAGGTATGGAACACATTACCCAGAAGAAGATGCCTCTAAACGGGCGATTTAGGTTCTTATTAATTGCAGTTTTCTACTTAAAATATTGAGTATTTTCTATTGAGGACCCAATAGCAAGTACTCTCAGAGATTTGGGCAAGGTTCGATGATCTATATTCATATAAGCTATGGTATGGAGCACATTATCCAGAAGAAGTTGTTTCCAAACGGAGAATTTGGATTCTTATTAATGACAGTTTTTCACTTAACATATTGAGTATTTTATAAACAAATTAAGTGATTCATGAAGCCAAATCTTGTCCAAATCTTCTTGATTGTTTTTGAGCAAATGTCAATATTTTCACGGTATATCAAATCCTTCGTCGGTTTAGATGCTGAGCCAGCTCTTCTTATTATTATAGACAACTAGAAGTCTAAACGATATACAAATCAGAAACAAATAAAATATGTTCATTGCCGGGGGTCTATCGTAATTGACTAAAACCCCTACACTTGCCAAAGGGTTATTCATCTCTCAGGAATTCCCATAAAATGTATGAACTCACGAATTCACGATAATAGAATACCTCGGTAAATGCAATTATCGTCGGGTTTATGAATAAACACTACATGCTTGGTTCTTCCTCAAATGTCTGATTAGGGTCCAACTTTTACACAAGTTCATCTTATCAGGCCAAACTTCTCAGTTTTTAAAAACTTCTTTTAACCTATGTATGTGTCTCATACCTAGACGTATTCGACCTATATAGCCGAACCTTGCCCAAATATCTGGGAGTCCTTATTAATGGGCCCTCAATATAAAATACTCAATATTTTAAGTGGAAACTGTCACTAGCAAGAATCCAAATCCTAGGTCATATAAGCCAAGGTATATAGAGTACATTATCGAGAAAAAGTTCTTTCCAAATGGAGGATTGGAATCTTGTCAATGGCGGTTTTCCACCTAAAATATTGAATAGGTTATAATTTTTTGTTAAAATTTTAACGGAAAGAAATCACTCAGTTCATTCCAGTAAGAATTTTGTTTTGAGCATTTCTAATACATACATGGTTTTTGTTATTTGTTATTTTTTGTCAGAAACTTCACGTCGGTCTATTAATAATGAGAAACACAAAAATAAACAGAAATTTTGAAATTCAAATTTGTGGAATTTGGAATAAGTGACCGTTCACAAATGCCAGGGGCTAGTGGGCTCTAGGGATGTATCGATGTACGGAAGTGGTTCGAAAAGAAGGGCACACGACCAATACTATTCAATAAAAACGCATATTAATAGGCGGTTAATCATACACAAATAAGGCTGAAAATGAATTTTGGAATTAACTGTGCTACTATTTTGAACAGCCCATTTATAAAATTATTATTTTTTCAATATTCCTTTTATTAATTAAATATGATTTTTTATATTTAATTGTAAGTTTATATTTATACTATGTAAATAAAAAAAATAATTGAAAATTGATAAATAGTTTTTTAGTTAAGAAGGATTTGCAAAAAAAATTTAGAGTGTGCTATTTCATTGAACACCACTGTAGATGTACTTTCGCAATTAGTTAAGGTATTTTTTCGAAATTTGTACGACAATTTAAAGAGTACAGAACTTTTGTTTTTATGGCCTCTTATGGACGCTACAGCGTAGCGGCATCCTCTAAAAAAGGTCACTAGTCGGTTGACAGCATAATTCCAGTTCCGATTGTCTGAAATAAAAATTTCCAAAATATTATTAAAATATAGGTGAATAGCTATAGGTGAATAGCTATGGCCGCATCGTACAGAATTCGAAGATTTCGATTAAAAAAAAAAAATGTTTTTTTTAAGTAAAATAACGCAGTAAATTGTTAATAAAAAAACACGATGCGGCGATATAACGACACATTTCTTGAACAGAATCCATTTTGAATTAGGTCGATCGGTCAAAAAAGGTCTGGAGTGGGATTTTGGCGGCTTATTTTTAAAGAATAAGTTTTAACTCCATTTCATTCGGTCGATGTCGGTTTTTCTATTGCGATCTCCGTCTATCATATTATGTAAAAGAGCTATCTCTTTTTCTCCGCTTCGACCACGTACCTTCGTTGATGAGAGACACAGACGAATGAAAGTGGAAATAGAATATCAGTTTATTCTAGTTAGGTGAGATCACATGCTTCAAATATATTTCTTCTAAGCGAAATAGTGTTCATATTCAGTTTAAGTAAAAGAGACACAAACTCGCTTCTCGCTTTTTGTGCAAAATCCCACTCCTGTGCTATGAGGTCAACCAGATCAAAAAATGATGATTCTGAGAAAAACACGTTTAAAGTTGTGAGCAAACGTTTAAGGCAGCCGCAGCAGTCTAAAGCCCTAGACAGACTATGGTTTAATAAATCCGATTTAGTGGATTTTCGAAATTTGCCATAGTTAGATTTACGGTATTTATGCTTTATTTTGAGTTTAGTGGCTAAATTCGATGTAATGGAAGTATTTTAGATTGACTATGAAAACAATAACAGTTTAAGTGTATTAACAATAATTTAAAACCACTTTAGCTAAATCGGATTTAACAAATCGCAGTATGTCAAGGATATTAGCACAGATAAGAATAGACAGATGTACATCTTGTATGGGCCAAATTTACATTACAAATTTCAATACCAAATTCCAATCTAATCCTTTTAGCGCAGGACATATATATTATAAAATAAAATTTTGTTTGAAGTTGGTTTATGTTTGCTTTGATATAATCAAAATAGCCATACGTAAAAAAAAAATAAAAAGGGACAGAAATGTACGTCCTGCTCTAAAAGGATTGGATTGGAATTTGGTATTGAAATTTCTAATGTAAATTTGGCCCATACAAGATGTACATCTGTCTATTCTTATCTGTGATATTAGTCTAAAATACCTAACTCGGTAAATTATTGGTATTATAAAATTTTCTCTCGAGGATATATTCTTAAAGATCTAAATTTTAAAAAAATGCGCAAAATAAAAATTGCACTTTTTCAAAATTCTAGATTAAAATACTCCCTTAAAGATGATTTTTAAGGTCGACTATTTAAGAATTCCAGTCAATCCTAACGAACTGATATTGATAATTCATTGGAAGAACTTTGAATATACTTTTACGCAAATTTAAATCTATTAACTTCATTGATCCTACCGTCAATAATAAAATCCAGATGTTGCACTTCTTACACTCGAGTTTTTAGAATGAAACTGCTTTTTACAACAAAAATAGTTTGGACATAGGGTTTCCTCAAGAAGTGACTTTTCATATTACTGCGAAACGGGTTTGTGATTTTCTGAAAGCTGAATGCGCCCAACGAAAATTTAATTTGTACCCACCCGCTAATTAGAAATCCACCCGCTAATGTAAAGTGCCTAAAATTTTTGGTGGATTTCAGCTTATGGTGGATAATTTTTATACATTTCTAAATTAGTTTTTGTTCCATTTATGGTTTAAGTTTAGCTCCTGGATTAAGTAACTAAAAGGTTTTAACATATGCCACGATTTTAGGTACATAGCTTAGCTTAATTCTGTAGATAGACTATGTACACCCGGCTCTTCTTTTGACTGGATTCTATTTTTTTTGTATGATTCTAACACATGTAACCAATGCAACAATGTTTTCCAAAATTGGCCAGTTCGGATTCTGTTGAATTTTTTGGAGGAATTTTTTAATGAGGCAACATCTTTGTTTCTTCCAATGGCTAATTTTATTTTTTGTAGCATTATATTCTCTATTGGAGACTTTTTGACTAATTCCATGGAGTTAATAATGGTCATCGAACAGTTTTGAAATTAAATTTTTTATTCCCGGGAAATATTCATATCATTCACGGGCAACGGGAATACTTCCTAAACTCCCGGGGCTTCCGTCCCGGGAAATCCCGACACGCAAGCTCTAGTTTATATGTAGATAAATATATTGATGGTTTAAATTGTTTTATATACATAGCGGTATTCACCAACAAGTGATTACAATTCTCAGTAAGTAATTAAAACTGAATAAAATAAATTATTGAATTTTAAGCATTCGAATTCCGGGGAGTAAAAATCACTGGTCTTCACCTATGTACAGTACGTGGCCAAATTAATATAAACTTTTTAAAGTTGAAGTATTCAACGGAAATTTGTTTAAAAAACACGGCTTTTTTAACTTAATTGGTTAAAATCGATTTATTAACCTTTGTAATATTATAAACAAACAAAACAAAAACAAATGCAACTTCCATTATTTTTAAGCAAAACTGAAACACGACGCGGCATAGTGTTGATCGAGTTTATGTTGGTGTCCTTGATTAAGGAGTCGTTATACTAAATATTTTTAATTACCTCAATCAACACCTTGGTTGTGATGATTTTTGTAACAATTGCTGTTTTAATACAGCCCAATCTGGTGAATTACTCGCACATTTCAGAATGGCTAGTTTTTTTTTGCTAGAAAGTCCAGAACCCATTTTGCGGTGTGGTATGGGGCTGCATATTGTTGAAAGATGTAGTTTGATTACGGCGGAGCATTTCTGGAAGTTCTGGTACAAGCACTGTATGCTGGAGCTGAATATAATCCCAATCCATTACTGAAGTTAGATGTTTTACCCGTTGAGTAATGCAGGCCTCATGAAACCATTCATTCGAGTGACGTTTAAGAAATATATTTCGCTTTGTTGCAATTTGAATCTGAGATTTGTCCGAGAAATAAACCCATTAAAAACAGTAACATTAAAAAATGATTTAAATAATCGATAAACCTTAAATTTTTGATCACATTTTCCCAATCTATTGTCGAAAACTGTTTATAAAGCTTATTCAATTCCACACGTTTGGCCATCATGGCACTATTTAATTTTTGTTGAGTCTTTGGGCGATAACTTTTATGGCGAATTCTTCAATGAACGCCATAGTAGAGGTGGAGAACTATCGATAGTTTGCACTATCGATAATTTTCGATGGTTTAACCCTAATCACCATTGGTTTTGATGAAATTCAGCATGCACAATGGAAATGGGATACTAAAATTGTAATAATTTTAGAATCCCATTGTCATCGTGTCTGCTGAATTTCATCGAAATCAGATAAGAATTGGCCAAGTTCCTTCCTAATTGGCCATATTCCAGAACTTCATCCAAAAATCATTTTAGAATCCGATTTCCATCGTGCATGCTAAATTTCATCAAAATCGGATAAGAAATGGCCAAGTTCCTTCCTAAATGGCCATATTTCAGAACTTCATCTAAAAATCATTTTAGAATCCCATTTCCAACGCACATATCAAATGTCATCATAATCGATTGAGAACCAGACAAGCTTCTTCCTAATTGGCCATATTCCAGAACTAACTAATGCTCCTATCATCGCAGAAATGTCTGTCTGTGTCCGCTATAATCAAGTGTCTGCTTAACTAAGGGAGGTTTTCATGGAAAGCTTCAGTTTTGCAAGGAACTTAAATGTGTGTCCGTTGTAGTGAGGTGTCCCTTGAAGTGACTCTCCGTTGAAATGAGGTTTCACTACTTTGTAGTTCGTAAAGTAAGATTAGCAATGGGATAATAACCACTTTTTGATTTACCAGTCAAACAAAGCATTATGTTTACGTTACATAAGCGAAGAGATACAAATTCGCTTAAATTATGTATTTGTAGAATCAACATAAATAATATAAAATGGTCGAACATAAAATTATAAATACCGAAAATTTTTCCAAACTATCGATAGTTATCGATAACTATCGATGGTGGTTCGATAGTCAAAACTATCGATAATATTCGATAGTGCTATCGATAGTTCTCCACCTCTACGCCATAACATTCTGGCAGAGATTTTGGCACTTTCTTCATTAAGAATATTATTTATTGATGATTAAGAACGGTTTTCAGAATGATTCTGCCTCCTGTTTTGGTCGTAATTCGCTTTCAACCATAATGAGGTGTGCGCTGGTTAACCAAAGATGCACCATTTTGCTGATGCCTCTTAATATTTGACACTGAGAACTTCGTAATTCCAGCCAATTCGGCAATTTTACATTGTGTTAAGGCAGCTTCTTTCAACTATCGTGTTACATACCGTTTTGTATTCTCAGAAATATCTTGTTTTCATTCCATGACAACGATAATTCAATAAACGCAAAATTAAATATGTAAACGGAATTGAAATAAATAAATATTATTTAGGCTAGGAAGCATATTAAGTACACTTCTTAAAATTAATAATTTTTATTTAAATATTGTGGTTTATACCAGGGCTGTGGAGTTCGAGAAAAAATGTTCGACTCCGGCTCCGGCTCCGATTCCGGAAATGTATAGATTTATTAACGACTCCGGCTCCTGCTCCGGCTCCGGCTCCAGCTCCGACTCCGGCTCCGGCTCCAACTCCGACTCCGACTCCGACTCCAGCTCCTACTCCGACACAAAATATCTTGCTATGCTTAAAGCAAATAAGCGTTTCATTTACGTGAAACGTAAAACCATGTTATTTATGTGCTCAAAAACTATTCCTGTTTAGCAAGCAGGCAGTAACTGGACGATAGTGTGTCGGCGTTAATTTGCAAAGGCCGTCGTTTCGATCGCA
This sequence comes from Tipula helvola, assembly GCA_963556165.1. NCBI lineage: Eukaryota > Metazoa > Arthropoda > Insecta > Diptera > Tipulidae > Tipula > Tipula helvola. The sequence goes on from OY744483.1 coordinate 7,554,353, forward strand.
GGATGTTGTATTTTTTTATGTTGTTTATTCTTTTTTTTTATTGGTAAATATGTATTTATATTGATAATTTTCTCTTGACATATACCTCCTACAACTTCTACAATTTTTTTTCCATGTAATTTGTAGAATTGCTTGCTTACATTTTGGCGCAACAAACACCTAAATAAATGCTAGGTGAGCAATAGTCGATGATAAGATGACTTAGGTAAGACTGCAGGGTTGGAGCTGGGATGGCCCAGGCGCACAATTGATAATTTACATTTAGTTTGAACGCAAGAATGACGCCTAACTTCGGCTAATCCGATTCGGAATTCCAACATGACCTGCGCTAATGCATATAGAAGTATAAATAATTGTGCTACGTATAGGAGAAAAGGAATATTAATAAAAACAAACAAAAATCCGGAGCCGGAGTCGGTCAATTCCACAAAGCTCCGGCTCCGGCTCCGGCTCCTTTAAAAATACGGAAATAAACATAAACTCCTCGGCTCCGACTCCGGCTCCGGCTCCGACTCCACAGCCCTGGTTTATACTAATTATAAATTACAATGTATCACAAACTATTGCACAATTGAAATGCCAAAAAATTTAAAAATATTGAATATCGGCAAAAACGATAATACTCGGAAAACATTTTTCCATGCAAAACAAAGGAATATAAATACATTAGACTCGAGTCTAGCACGAGTTAACAACGCGATTTCATACAACGCGTTAAAAAAAGTGCGACCACTTTATTCGTACAACACGATTCCCGTATAACGCGCTATAGAAAAAAAATCCTGAATATTCTATTCATTTCATTTTTATCCATTCCTTTTTGTTAATTCATTTCGTTCAATGCGATTTCCTATAACGCGATTTCATACAACGCGTAACATATTATTCGCGTTATACGGGAGTCCACTGTACTTAACAAAGCTCTCTTTTGGATTCTATAATTTTTTTTTTCTACGATAGTGCAGTAACCTATGCTTCTGATGATGATTTTTGAACATGATAAACCAATTGAATAAGGTATAATTGACAGCTGTTTCAAATTCGTCTTTTCTTGCGCATATCGTCATTCGGTGCGATAAAATCACAAGGCTTCGTTGTTTTCACGAAAACTATCACCGCAAAACAATTCAATTTGTTTTTGTTTGCTATGAACTAGGTAGTGTTTATAAAAAAAAGTACAATATCAAGAAAAAAGCACCGAATGACTTTTTTAGTGAAAGAGATAGCAATACATGCGCTTGATCATACCTCTTAAATTGGTTTATCATGATTTTTGAATTTAAATTATATAAGAAAAGGAGCCTTTGCGTCATCTAATAAAAACGTGTGGAAATATTCATTACACAACGATTTCCAAACGTTTCAATTTCATTTTTTGTTGCGAATAATTTTTTTTTTCTACCGTAGAAAAAATAGCGTGTGTAAAGTGGTAACCATAGATAAATTATAAAAACTTATAAACTTAAATTAAGAAAAATTAAGAATACGGTAAATGGCATTTATATGTATTCACCCATGGAAAACTTAAATTAACTTAAAAATTCCAACGAAGCTTCGTCAAATTTTATCTGTCACTTAAAAAAACTTATGAATGCGAAATTTTCCGTCCAAACTTAAAAAAAATTAAAACAAGACGTCAAAAACATTGTTTTCCCTTGTGCAAAATTGGAAATTCTAAATTTATCTTTTAAATTTCATATTCTCAATGAAGTCTTTTATTTAATTTTTAATTTGGCAACAATTGTGACCTACAAAAATGATTGAAGCACAAATTGATCCTATTAAAAACTAAAATGCTATTTCTATAGACATACTATTTCCTAAAAGTTACAAGAAAGTTTCATGGAATACCTCCAAAAATACAAATACCCTAAAATAAAAATTATAAATACAAAAATCGCTGTCATTTACTTAAAGAATTTTTAATTTCTCTATGGCTGAAATGTCAAAAAAACTTAAAAAAAATTGAATTCGTTGAAATTCTTAATTTTTTTAAAGTTTATAATTTCCCACTGGTTGGCCCTTAACTCGTGTGTAAAATAAGTCATTGCAATACTCGAGTGAGTGCAGCCCTCGCTATCGCTCAGGCTGCAAATTTCACTTTCGTATTGCAATGACTCGTTTTCTTCACTTGTTATATTTACAATAAGTACGAAATAATAAGCACTCCCCAAATGCCGGAGTCCCTCAGGGATCACCTTTGTCACCGACCCTGTTTTTGCTATACATCAACGATTTGCTGGATAGCACTGTAAACCCTATCCATAGCTTTGCGGATGATGCCACATTGCATTCTTCTATTTCATTCGAGGCGGAGCCTAGCATTACAGATCTAAATAATAAACGGTCAGAAGTCGTAACTTCTCTTAATTCCGATTTAAGCACAATATTTGAGTGGGGTAACAACAACTTAGTACAATTTAACGAAAAAAAGACACAAATATGCACATTCTCACGTAAAAAAAGTCGCAACGACTACCCATTTGTGGTAAAAAACCATATCCTTGTGGGTTGCGACTCAATTCGACTGCTTGGTGTTCAAATAAGTAACAAACTCAAATGGAATGAACACATTGTTGCATTAGCTAAATCAGCTTCAAAAAAACTCGGGTTCCTGAATCGATGCAGAAGGTTTTTCAAATCGCATCAAGTTCTCCAGATATATAAAACCTTCATCCGACCATGTATAGAGTATTGCTGTCAAGTTTGGGGAGGTGCGTCTGGTACCACCCTCCACTTATTGGACAGGGTTCAACGCCGCGCTATCAGAATAATTCGGAATCCCAGACTTACTCAAGAACTAGACAGCTTGCAGCATCGCAGAGATGTTGCAGAACTCTGCGTCTTCTACAGATGCTTACATGGTAAATGTTCTGCAGAACTATCGGAGAAAATACCACCATTCGTTACAACAACAAGAGTAACAAGAGGAACAACTAATGCACATAGGTTTACGGTGAAGCTCCCGAAACCTCGAACTGAAGAAATCAAGCGCGAATTTATATACCGAACATCAAAAAAGTGGAATTCGCTAATACACTTCAAATTTCCGAAGGAATACAAAATGAATAAATTTAAGGTAGCTATTAATCTTTACTTGCAGGATCGCGCATTGGGTGCAGAAGCTCTGACAGTTACAAGGAGCTAGGACCGTTAATAAGTCCGCTCTGCACCCAATTAAATAAATTATAAAAAAAAAAAAAAAAAAAAAAAAAAAAAAAGTAATTAAAAGATATTTTTAAAGTTCATATTAATTTGGCCATGTACTGTATATTAAGAACTGATGTTTTATTCGATTATAACTAATATGAATAATAAAAAATTATTTAACAGCATTTGAGTGTCATTTATGTTTGTATATTTCTAAGCTAATAAATAAAATAACGGAAATAAACTGCAATTACTACTCGTATCAAACTATAGAGAACAAATCATGTGCATATTGCTATAAAAACAAATATGTATGGAATTTCCAACAAATTAGCTGACATCTGTTGAAGAAAATACAAGATCAAAACAATTCACAAAACAACGCCATCAACAATTTATGGAAAAATGTGCTGTGAAATGGGCGTCAGTCATTATTTATTTTAAGTGTCACCTAAAATTAAACGAAAAATTCTTTAATCGAAAACTATTACAATTTTGTTTATTGATTTACTGATTAGTCGGTTAGTCTCAAAGTCTAGTCAAATTTTGAATTTTTTTGTCCAGTTAGTTAGCATAATGTCAATGCAAATATTATGTCAAAAAGTCTATATAAAACAACATCGAATTTAGTTTGCGTTTAGCCTTTAGCTATAAAATACACTTGTAAGCCCTCATCAAAACGATATTAGGCACAAAATCGATATAATCTTTGTATTTACCCAAAAATTTTAGCACAAATATTTAATCAAAACCAAATATTTTTTATTTATTTCACCAGACATTTGGCAAAAAAAAAAAATAAAAATTATTCATAAACGATAGGATTTACACTTAATTCGATCTTCACCGACATTTAAAAAAAAAAAAACAAATTCCCAAATGATCATTAAAACAATATTAACACACAACACAAATAATTCTAAGAACTTAAAATCTTTTGATTAAATTTATTTTTTAAATTTTTATGTATATTTATTATTATTTCGATAAATATTATTTTATTTTATATGCTTTTTGATGATCAAATGATGAAAAGAGAAGTCAGAAATTCAAAAGATTCTGTGGCGCGGCGCGGCTATAAAACGTTTATACTCTTCTCATCTCGTATACGTACATATACAAGAAAATCTTATTTCTTCATATATATTAAAATATAGTATAACAAAAAATGATTTATTGATTTTTTTAAAACACTAATATTTTTTAGAATAAATAAAAATGTTTTATTTTAATTTAAATCGTTTTGTTATACTTTTAATTATGTAATAAAAAAAATCGAACCCTTTCCACAAACAAAATGTTCAATTATAAATGATAAATTGTATAAAATTGACATTTTTTGTGTTCCATTTCCACCCTTATCAAAATAAAAATGCTACATGTTACATACATTGCAATTTCTGTTTATTGCTTTGTAAAAATGACCAAGCATAAATCCCTTTTCTTACTTTTTATTTTTTATGTATATTAAATGGAATAAACTCACGTATTAAGTGTTAAAAATAAAAATAACATCGGAAATATGTGTAATGAAAATAGTTTCATTGTTGCAAACCGAAATGTGTGTGTTGTGTAATTACCGCATACATTAAAACTGATCTGAATCTCTCTTACATACATATATAGTTTTTGATCATTTTCACTTTTACAAAAAAAATAAAAACAAAATATCAATCATCACGTTAACGATCATAATTATCTTAATTTTTTTTTTTTTTTTTATTTATCGTGATCACTCATCGATTTGAAAAGTATTATTTATTTATTTGAAATTAGAAAATTTATATGCGTTTACGATAAATATACGGATTGGACGGATCCGATCGTATTGTGTGTAATGTAAAGGAGGTCAAACTCCTTTGTATTTAAAATTATACAAAAAAAAAAAAATTACACACCATATTACAATTAGTTTAGGATCATTTGATTTAAAAATCTTTTAAAAACACGTACACTATAATAAAATATAAATAAAATAATAATAATTTTTATATAATTTATTTTTGCGCACAATATGTTGCTAATAAATGCAACTCTGTTGCTGCATACGAAAAATCCATTCCGTTCACATCTATGTTATGTATATGTATATAATAATATGTGGATGATTACTGTCAAAAATATTAAATTTATTTGATAATTTTGTAAAAAAAAATCCAAAATAAAAAAAAATTCTTAAAAATAATTTATTTCTTAATAATTTTTCGTTTGATGTTTCTCGTATATGGCGCGCGCGCGCGGGAGGGGGATCTCATCTCGTATATATAAATAAAAATAATTATATTATTGTTGATTGATTTGGTTTCTTAGTTTTGATCTCTGATTTCAGCGTTTGTAACAATTAAATATTTTTTTATATTTAATCCAAACAAAACAAAAAAAAAAAACTTTTACAATTTAATTTTTTTTATTTATAAAATTTGGAATCAAATTCCAAAAAGTCATAATATTTTTCTTTTTTTGTAGCTCTTGTCAGACATATCGACGACTTACTACACAACCTCATACATATAATGTGTGTAGAGAGTTTGGTTGCAGCTGTACACTCATATCATACATAAAATATATGTATTGCATGTGGGTGAGTAATATGCAATTTTGTATCGATATGTGGATTCCATGGGAAATAAAAAAACATTTTTGTTTTACTACTTTTCGTAATTACATTTAATAAGAATCTAATCAAAAAATAAAAAATTAGAAATTATATATAAAATTGATTTCCCATCACAACTACATCATAAAATAGTAATAAAAAATGAATATAAATATTAGACGTCGTGCTGTTACTTTACATAAAGCTTATTTAAGAAATCGATTAATCATTGATTAAAATTGATCAATAGAATGATATATACTCATTATTGTGAATGGGCACCGTCCGTGTATTTTTTTCGGGTTAACAAATTTTTTTTCCAGAGGTAAATTGCTACTCATATTTAATATTAACAACAAGCAATACAAAAAATTGTTTAATAATAGTATATAATAGTGGCGTACAATGTAATAATATAACAATAATAGTTATGGAAAATTAGAATATGTCAGTCACGTGATTATTTATATTATTAATAAATAAATTTTATTTTTTTGGTAAATGGTTATTTATTAATAACAATGTTTTTGTTGTTGTTACAAGAAAAGGTTATTTGCATGGCGAGAGGAAGTTAAATCGTTTGAAATTTTAGTTTTTTTATTGATTTGAGATGAGGTGAATTTTGTTGGGAGTTTAACACTGCTACATGCTTGGAGAGGAAAGAGTGAAAGGAATATTCGAACTTAGACCATCATTTATAATATTTTATTAGACAGTAGTTTTGGACGTAAGATATATTTTATGTTACAAACTTTGATTTTATTAAGCAAATTTAAATTCGATTTAATTATGTTGAATATTTAGTCGTTGTAACGCAAGTAAAATTGAAAAATTCAAAAGATTTGATTGCGTTGCGTGACGACGAAACCTCTAATAATAGAAAAAATTAAATTTTGTAAGTTTCGACATTCATAAGGATCGGTTAGAAAATTCAGTTCAATTTAAATTTTTACATTTGTTCATAACAAATTGTGCATAGCATGAGGAGGAGTGGCATAATAAGAAGTTTAAAAATCATTAAAGCCTAATTATTAGGTAGAGGAATCACCGTTTTATAGAATTTTTTTAATTTCGTTTCTCCAGAAATTTTATTTCATTAATTTCTCTGAATCTTTGCTCCTTGAGAAATTATGCTTTTTAGAAAAAAAAAATTGAATGCAAACTTTAGGGGTGTAGGGGTTCTGAATAACAAATAATGAAGCAGTTTTTTGAAATTCGTTACGTATAATCCCGAAAATTATGATCTGACATCATTGGATTAAGGAATAATTTTTCTTTTAAATTCATGAAAATTAGAATTGATAATAGAAAATTATGATTACTGAAATCAAAGTCTATAAAACTGTGCACGTTAAAATCGGGGAACAAAAAACTATCCCTATTTTATTTTTTTATTAGAAAATCAATTAGGAACCAGAAGTTCCAATAAAATTTTTAATTTCCTTAATAAAATGTTTTTTTTCCTTAATAAAATATCCTTAATAAAATAAAAAAATTGTTTTTGTGATGTCATCACAATTGGTATCAAAATGAATGAGTCCATTTATTTTATCATTGAATTTTAGCCCAAAAATTGGATGCACCCCAGACCTGTTGAGATGGTTGGTGAACCTCATTTTTTTATTATAAAGACTGTGCACGTTAAAAACTGGAAATACGAAATTGCGTAAAGCCCTAGACAGACTATGGTTTAATAAATCTGATTTAGTGAATTTTCGAAATTTACCGTAGTTAGATTTGCGGTATTTATGCTTTATTTGGAGTTTAGTGACAAAAACGATGTAAATCAGAGTGAATTACTTTGACAAATATTATGAAAACAATAACAGTTTAAGTGTATTAACCGTAATTTAAAACGAGTTTAAGACGAGCAGTCTGCCAACAGTATTAAACAAACTCCGCTGCGTTTTTTTTTATATGTATTGTATTATTATTATAGTAGTGTACATCTTCTATAATGAAATGATCTCACACACAATACATTTCAGAAGATGTACGTAAACGAATTATTTCCAAAGAGTTGAAAATACCGAAATCAACACTGTATAGTGTTTTAAAGCGATACAGAGATACATTATCAACTGAAAGAAAAAAAAGGTAGTGGTCGATATGTTCGTGAAGAAAGAGTGATTACAGAAACGACTCTTGCCCTTCCCTTAAAACCATGAAATATCCTGTGTATCCACTATGTTTTGGCCATCATGTCATTACGCGAAAGATGTGATGAAATGGTACACTTTGAATAATGTGCATGTTGTACCGAAAAATATGAACCCACCAAACAGTCCGGAGCTTCGACCTGTGGAAACAAATTGGGATGTAGTTTAAAAACAACTGAAACGGACCCGAGGGGAAGCAAAACGCTTAATGAATTCAAGAAAAAAATGGAAAAAGGCAACCAAATATGTAAGTAATACCACTGTAAAAAGTATGATGAGCATTATTAAGAGAAAAGTCCAAAGTCCAAACATCTCATTAAGGAATATAATTTCAACCAGAAGGCAAATTTTCGCGGAGTTCGCCAGCAGTCTCGAACTCATTAAACTTGTCTGCTAATAATGCCGATGTTGATATTAATTCTAATTTCAAAACGTTCGTGGCATTGTTTCAAAAACTACTGAAGTTTATTGTTTTGTGTCTGCACTACATCTATGTATCCGGTTTATGTGCTGGTTGAAACTAATTTGAATGCGGATAATTATGTATGTACACTCTGTTAAATAGTTTTAAATCTAAGGTTGGCGGGATACTCATTGCTGTCCACTCTTCTATCGGTAGTGATATAGTTGATAGTGACCCAACTATAGAACTATTATGTGTGAAACTGAACATAAGAAATTAATATATATCATTATTATTCCACCGAATTAGGGACTTGAGGTGTATACTAGTTACACACAATTTTTGTTTAATATTTCATCCTCAACCAACAAGGATGACAACGTGCTGATTTTGGGGAACTTCAATTTACCTAAGGTCAAATGGGTATATGTTGTGGAGTTAGTAAACATCAACTGTCGAAACCTCATGTATTGATTCCGTCTTATCTTAAATTTTTGGATCTATTTTTTACAAATTCGATAAATTTATATACGGTAACTGAAGCATCGGTTCCATATATTGTTAAGATGTTAACCATAAATCGATGGAGATCAATTTAAACCAATCGGAACTCTTACTGCCTAATTCAATTAAAAATAATTTTGTGGCTAGATTTTAAACGGGCAGATTTTGATGGCCTGATTTCATATTTCACATCAATTGACTGAAATACGCGGCTGTCATCTAATGACTTAGATTATGATGTCGAACTATTTTATAACATTTTGTTTAATGTTATTGACAGATTCGTTCCAATCTCTGTTATGAAGAATAATCGTAATAATCTTCCGTGGTTTAATAAACGTTTGATTAATTTGGGTAATCGAAAGAAGAAATTATATCAGAAATGGCAAAAATCCAACAATGCATCTTTTAAATTGGCCTTTTCGTCTTTATCAAAATTTGATACTTGGTTCAGACTAGGGGGAAAACATGCGGTCTTCCGTCGACAATGTCTTCCAATAACGCTACTGGCAATAATTCTGCGGATATAGCCAACTTATTTGGTTCTTTCTTCTAAAATACTTATAGACTCGACAATGTTGATAAAGGATACCACCAAGGATTACCACCTCAGGTATACCTTATATGATCACTCCAGAGGATATTATTGAATCACTCCGTCAGTTTAAAGATGACTGTGGTCCAGACGGTCTTCCTTCAAGCTTTCTAAAAAAACTTAGTTATGAGTTGGCTTTTCCTTTGTCAATATTATTCAATGGATTTTCCAACTGTCTGGAAATCCTCTCATATCGTTCCTATCTTCAAGTTCGGTAATAGGAACGATGTTTCTAATTATAGGGGCATTTCTATACTGCTAGCTCTCCCTAAATTATTCGAATCAATTGTCTGTGAGCACATGTATTTCGAACTGAAGTCATTTATAATTGACGAGCAACATAGATTTGTCCGTGGTAGATCTACTGTGACGAACTTAATAGAATTCTCGAAACGTGCTTTGGATGTGATTGAGGTTAAGGCACAACTTGACGTCATTTATACGGACTTTAGCAAAGCATTTGACTCGATCAACCATGTTATTGTATTGGAAAAATTAAAAACTGTTGGCATGCTCATGGATGACTGCCGATAAAATGATGATGATTGATGATAATAAATGAATATAGCATTAATAATGTTATCTTGTCACGAATAACTGAAGTAAGAGCTCTTGGAGTACCTTTTCATTGAATCGGCATATTGATTTGATAATAGCTAAAGCATGTTCTATGTTGGGATTTCTTAAAAGAATCATGAAAGAGTTCAATAACCCAAAGGTTTTTATTATGCTATATCAATCTCTTGTCCGTTCGCAACTTGAATATGCGACACGTGTATGGTCTCCTCACTATGCTAGTCATATCAGTAGAATCGAAACGGTACAAAAAAAATTTCTCATTTTTTATGCGTGGAAAACACACCAATTTGATCATCGTAAGGCACGGTGGGAGAACGTTAGAGATCTGCCTCCTTATGTCGTTAGATGCAAATCTTTAAAGATTGAGCCACTTGAAATTCGCCGTCAGCATGCTAGTGCCGTTTTCATTTCTGAGCTTCTAAATGGCAATATCCAGAGCTCATTCTTATTAATGAATCTTTTATTATATGCTCCGGAAAGGAGTTTAAGATCGCGATCCCTTTTGAAAACTGAATTTCAAAGGACTAATTATGGACACAACGAGCATTTGAATCTGATATCTAAGCCATATAATGAATTGAGTGAGCTGTGTGATTTCAATATGAGTAAATGTTAGATCAGACGATCATTGAAATCTGATTATTTGAATAAATAAAATTCGCTCGTCTGATTCTAGCTTGCGAAAGTTTGACGACGGAACGATCGACGGAACTTTAAAAGTTGAAAATTGGAAATTATGAAAAAAAAAAACGGAATTTTAAAGGTTTAGTTGTTTTAACGTAGCACACCCACCGCATAGAAATTTATAGCCAAACAAGCCAATTGTAATGGAATCATTTTGGCTACTAAGTAAACTAAGTGCAGAACACGGAAAAACGAAGCCAATTTAACTCCTATTTGAAATATTTGAAATACACGTTCGCCTGTGATATTTTTAATGTCGATATTGATTGCATTTAAGTTTTTGATCAGTCCAATCTCTTTCGATTTATTCCAATGTTGTGCCGATTGGCGTAAAAACCCCTTTTTTACATATTTTGAGTAAAAAAATGCAAAAAACGTAAATTATTGTAAAAACCTGTAAAAAAGTAAAAATTGAAATACTCAATAATTATATCCAAACATAACTAAATATGGATTTATGACGTTAAGCTACATTATAAATCATCGTTAACGCTTGTTGTGAAATGTGAACCGAAATTCGAAGGCTAACTATGAGTAAATATGTAGGTTGGTGCATTTTTGGGTGGCTATTACAATAAAAAAAAGTTTACAAAACAACGATCCATATTTTATACGAGAAGTAGTACCTACAACCGAATAAAACGCCAATACCTGCAAATTACAATAAATTGGGTTCTAATTTATAAAAGCTGACAAGAAAAGAAGTTTATGGCAGATATTGTCATATATGCATATTTGCAAATAGTTTTAATCATAAAATTTCTAGTGCATCTTCTAGGCCGTGATTTTTAAGAAATCAAATGTACCGCTAATGATTTACATTTAGAAGGCACCCGATGAATTATTAGCACACACTTTGCCAAACTTTGATATTGAAGGGAACGTTACACTTATTATAAAGAATACATATTTACTTACTTGGTTTTTAGTGTGGGTTTACACAAGCAACTACGTCGTCTGGAATTAACAAAACAGCCGAATAGAATTAACAGGGATTTAGCATTTTATCGCCGCTAGGCCAATTGACAATTTGTCGCACTCTCCTTATTTAGTTTTTATTACAAATATGCGCACATCTTTATTCACCCTGCTAAGAAAAGTTAAAATTAAATTAAAAACTATGCGTACGAGGATAGAGTGAAAAGTCAGTCACCTTGTTTCCTATCTATTTTTTCATGTTTGGATACAGGAAGTAGTAGAGCCGAAATATCAGGAGTACAAATTGAAAATGCGGGATTTTTTCTATTTTTGAACGTTTATTCTGAAAAAATGGTAACAAATGAATTATTCAAAGTATTGTCCATCGCTAGCCACAACTTTTTCCCATCTTTCTGGCAATTTACGGATACCGTCGCGAAAAAATTCGGCCGGCTTGGCTGCTATCCAGTCATCGACCCATTTTTGGGCTTCTTCGTAAGAATGGAAGCGCTGGTCAGCTAGGCCATGTGTCATCGATCGGAAAAGGTGGTAATCGGAAGGAGCAATGTCTGGGCTATACGGCGGGTGGGGTAAGACTTCCCATTTCAGCGTTTGTAGGTATGTTTTGACCGGCGCTGCAACATGTGGCCGAGCGTTGTCATGTTGCAAAATTACTTTGTCGTGTCTTTGCTCGTATTGTGGCCGTTTTTCTTTGAGTGCGCGGCTCAAACGCATCAATTGAGTTCGGTATAGTGCTCCTGTGATGGTTTCGTTCGATTTCAATAGCTCATAATACACCACACCCAGCTGGTCCCACCAAATACAGAGCATGAGCTTGGCGCCGTGAATATTTGGTTTGGCCGTCGATGATGATGCATGGCCGGGGTAACCATATGATTTTTTGCGCTTCGGGTTATCGTAACGGATCCACTTTTCATCACCAGTGACAATGCGATGCAAAAAACCCTTCCGTTTTTGCCGTTCGAGCAGCAGTTCGCATGCAAAAAAACGGCGCTCGACGTCTCTCGGCTTCAGCTCATACGGCACCCAATGTCCTTGCTTTTGGATCATTCCGAGGGCTTTTATACGATGGGAAATGGCTTGTTGTGTCACTCCCAATGAATCTGCGAGCTCTTGTTGAGTTTGACACGAGTCTTCATTGAGTATTGCCTCCAATTCAGCATTCTCAAACTTTTTCACTTGGCCCGGCCGCTCTTTGTCCTCAACGTCAAAATCACCACTTCTAAACCGCACAAACCATCTCTCGCACGTTGAAACCGATGGAACATGACTCGGATAAGTCTCGGAGACCAATCGATGTGCTTCAGCAGCACTTTTCTTCAAATTAAAGAAGTAAATTAAAACTTCCCGCAAATGCTGTTTTGTTGGCACGAAACTCGACATATTGAGAGCTCAAAAAAACTATGAATTTGACACTGCGACAAATTGACACATACTGAAAATTAAAGCTATAAGACGTAGCTTTGACATGAACATAGTCACAGTACTGCCTGATGCGTATAGCGTTAGTAACGCCATCTGTTATCAATCCCGCATTTTCAATTTGTACCCCTGATAGTACTCTTAACTTTTCTTCGATTTGTGTAATGGTTCTTCGGCGCAAAAATTAAAACTTTTTTGTTTTCGATAACTTTTAATTCGAAACCAAATGTCAAATCGGCTTGAAATTTGGGGTGGGTCTCTGGATGAAAACATTGTGGAACCGTCATCTTATTGATATCAAAATTCAATCTCTTAGAAATTAGCTAACTTTTCACTGTACTCTCTTACAATAGGTTCACAGAATTAAGTTATAGAATACGAATCGTTGATACTCTCAACATAAAACGTAAAGAAAGTAGACCTATCGGAATATAAAATAAATCCCTCTATCTGTCAGCAAAATCATGACACACTCCAAACGTCAATTATTTTTTATATTTGTTAGGCAAGTTGTGAATTAAACCCAGAAATTCGGATTCTCATGTTCCACGGCTTATTCTGCGGTTTTTTATTTTTTGTTCAGCCGAATATTTATATGTTTACATCTTTATGTTCGTTCTGCGAATTAAAGTCGAAAACTCCATACACATTTTGTGAGTTTAATTCAAGTTCATCTCATAATTTAATGCTAAACATCTCTAAATGCAAACCAATGGGTTTTACCCGATTACGCTTACCCGCTAGTTATGTTTACTTTTTTGATGGTTGTAATTATTGAAAGTGTCAATATGTTTAAGGATTTAGGAATAACTTTTACTCCGAATCTATCGTTTCATAAGCATACTGAGGGTTCCATTTCTAAAGCGAATTCTTTGCTTGGGTTTGTTAAAAGTTTTTCCAAAGATTTATATCCCCGCACCTATTTGGTTTGAAATAGGCACATTTCTTGTGTTAATACGGCCACCAGTGTCGGTTTGTACAACGATAATTTCGAAAAGGTTACAACTCTTGGAGATGTGCCCTTTTCGAATTTAATGCATTTTATTAATCGGCGACGGCGATATATCTCTATCTGTCGCTGAAGTGATTTTGATACTTATGGTAATAGTTTTATAAAGTTTATACGTTGTGTTTTTAATTAAATTTACTTTATATTTTATGAATTTCGAAAAGGGCACATCTCGTATGCATATAATGCATAAAAAGATATATAAAATAAAGATTAATATTAAATATTTAATTACTTTTTGACCCTACATGTAACCTCTAAATAAATTGTATACATTTATTTACTACTTTAGAAAATACATAGTTAGTTTTTTTTAATTCCTGAAAAATTTAATTTTTCAGACATGTGCCCTTTTCGAAATTGCATATTCAATTGGATTAAATTCCGTCCAATCTGAGATGACGAAATTGAAGTGTGAAGTTGAATATCTAAAACAAAAAAAATTAATCATGACGTGCTGATTTCTAGTATTCCATATCTAGCTAACACTACTGCTGAGGTGTTATTTGACTCCATTAAGAAGTTTTATATGTTTGAACAACAATATGTTATTTCATATTTTTTTCGGCAAATTGGTATTCAGCAACATTTCCAATTAATCATTAAATTTAAAGATTTGGGCTTTAAGTACAAATTCATTAAATTGTTTGAGCATGGTAATCGTAAATTGTTTGTTAATGATCGTCTAACGAAGTTCAACCTGGATTTATTACATCAGCTGCGGCAATTGCAAAAACAACAAGTGGTTAGCAATTTCTGGTATCGTAACGGCACTTATCATGTTAAAATTAAAAATATGTCACTACGTTAACAATTATCAGCAGCATGGAGGATATTTCAATAACTAATTTTGTCTTCTTTATTATATTTAATTTGTGTTTTTTTTGTGATTGTAGTTTTTTCTTTAGTATTTTTGTTAGTAATGAATACTGTTAATGATGAATATAATCTGGCCAATGAAATCAACATTTCGTTTGATAAATATAGTAGTTTTGATCACGTTCTTGATAGTTATGAAAGAATTTTCTGCTTAAATGCAAGAAATTAGCGTAATAAATTGGATGAAATAGAAATGACTGTTTCTTCATTTCAAAAGAAATCCAAAATTTTGGTCATTTCTGAAACGTGGATGTACAGCAATGAAACTCAGTATTTCAATTTACCAAATTTTACATCCTATAACTGCGTTAGGGATGATGATCGTGCCGGTAATGTTTCTATCTTTGTACATGACAGCATTTGTTCAACTGTAATTTTCTCTCACACCATAGATTATGTTAGCTACTTAATCGTTGAATTATTGCCGTCTAAAATCAAAATTTGTGGAATATATAGGCCTCAAAAATCGAATCTGGATTCTTTCTTTAATAAATTAGATGATATATTTAATACTTTGAATGTTAATTATTTATTGGCTAATGATGTATCAACACAAAAGCTTGAAAGTAGTGTTCTTTCGAATGGTTTTGTTATTTTGAATCCCCGACTTTCTGAATCTACAATGTTTGTCACGTTACTCTTAGTCAATTCATTTTAAAATTAAAACGAAAAATTTAAATGAAGTGAAGGTAGGATATGCTCCTCACAATAAAGTTTTTACTGCTGAAAATGAGGTACGTTATGCTGCGATATTTTTTTCGAAAATGAGGCAGGCTCCCATAGAATCTTATGTCATTTATTTTAATTTAGGTAAACGAATACGAATTTACGATATACAAAATTTGACTAAAATTGCGTTACAGCAAGCTGTAACATCTAAAAACATAATATCGGGATTTAGGGCTTCTGGAATTTGGCCAATTGATCCTAATACTTTTGGTGATGGAGAGATGATGTGCAGCCTGGATATCCCAGGCAATTTAACGGATTCTGCCTTTTCTCCCGAAAATGTTATGTTCCCGAAAAAGACCCCTCAAACAAAATCAAAGAAAACAAAACAATTAAAAATAAAATTAAATCATAAAAAGAGAAACTCTTCTTCGAGTTCTGACGAAGAAGAGTGCATTTGCACATACTGCTGTGGAAAATATTCAGAAAATGCACGTCGTATCGACTTTGGCTCAATGCAAAATGTGTGGGACAAAACTCCAGTAACATTTTTTTTTTAATTCCGCAACTGCGATTCAAATTTTTAATTTTTTAATTATTAATTGTATATGTGGTTAAATTCTTATGTTGCAATACCTTATATGTACCCAAGTTCCTTTTAGGCATTTCAACTCAAGCAAAGCGCTAGAGCGAGACAGATGCCTTATATCTCCGCTGTTGATGTCCGTTAACAAATAGTAATTCGAAAAGTACTTATTACGTTGAACCTTTTACAGCGAAATTTTTTTATAACGAAGTCAAATGGACCGAAAAAATTAGTTCGCTATATTGGATTTTTGTTGAAATAAATTTCGATGCGAAGTTAATCCAAATTTCACTCAATAAATTTAAACGATAAAATGGTAAGACTAGAAACTGAAAATTTATCACTTTCGTTTTAAAAGGAATTCAATAAAGCTTACTAAAAGCTACTTAATTCAAAAAAGAAAATAGAAAATTATTTTATAAAAATTCGAGTGAAATTTACTATTAATAGCTATGGCACAGTATTTAATAGTAAATTTCACTCAAACTTTTATCCAAATAATTTTCTATTTTCTTTTTTAATTAAACTTTTTCGTAATAATAACTTTATTACGTTTTCATTAAAAGTTTTCATTTTCGAAGAGGAATGAGTACGATAAATTTTCAAAATTATGGTGCGGTCAAAAATTCGAGATTAAATGAGCAGACAATTTTTAATTTCTGCATTTTAATCTAACAGAACGGGTAGATTTTGCTTAATTATTGAGCAATTTGCTGTGAAAAAAATCAGCTCAACATTACATTTGATTAGGATACAACTGTCTAGTTACAAATTTAAATCAGTATAACAGGAAACTTTAATATTTGAGGGTTTTTTGAATAATATACACACTAAATTAATTAAGAAAGAAAGATGTTTGCGAATTTCCGGTTGAACAATTTATATACTCGTAATAGAGGGATCAGTCGATCTCGATCGGAAAAATGTAAAAACATCTTTAAAATCGATCTACACTATACAAATCATATTGCATCTTTTAAATCATATGCACAGCAATACACACCATAATGTTTTGAATTTTTTAATTTTAATTAACAAAACACACAACGCTAAGTAATAAAATTATTTATTTATAATTTTAATTCAACTACATTTTATATATTGTGTGTGTGTGTACCAACATGGGTAATTGTACATTTATTATTTTATTTTAATAAAAATAATAAATCCAGATGTTTTGATCGATCGCTGGTTGTGTACGTACTACAAGTCAGTCAATGTACACATATTAAATACACATAACTTATTCTTTTGTAATAGGAAGAATAAGAAATTTAATGTAGTTATACATATACATACATAGGAGTTGTATTACGTGGATCAGATTAAAAATTTGTAATTTGTACAAATTATTTTATTATTATTATTATAATTTTTAAAGTAGTTAGGGTTTTTAGTTTCTCAATATTTTTTTTAATTAATTTTATTTTATTATACACACACATACATTTATCCTAAGTTTTAATTATTAGTATAATATAATAATAATAACAAAATGTATAGCCTAAAGAAATAATAATTAACGATCGTCACATAAAATGTTATTTTAAAATATGTTTATGTGCTCAGACATGGATCATTCGTTTCTATATTATGCTTTATTCGCGATCGATTTATACATAGAATAAAAATATTTTAGTTTTCTTCTTACAAACATAACTTGAACTTACCTCTTTTTTGCATAAACGAAAACAAATCATCCAAAAATTCCTTCCGTTTTGGATCATCGTTTATCTCGTAAAGCTGCAACGATAAAATAAAAATTATTTTAAATTTTGGTTCTGTAATTTTTTGCAACTAATTTGAATAATGATTGGCGTACTAATATTATAGCGTGCACTAGAATAAATTTCAAATCAAATTCTCTCTATATAGTTTATACGTTTTGCCGCGAATTTTATATTGTTTGCGTGAATCACGCGTTTTATATTTATATTTTTATTTGTCTGGAACTTGGCATAATAAAAAAATAAAATAAAATAAAAATGTTGGGGTAAGATTTAATAAGTCAGACTTAAAAAAAAAACTTCTGTTCAGTAGCTTGATTGATATAATCTCGAGCAGGTGCTTACAGTCACATTTATAAACAACTTCGGTCACTGTACACAACATGATTCAGTATATTTTATGTAAACCAACCCAAATTCGTTTACCAAGTCGTTATCCAATCATAATTTATAGTCATGCTTATCATGTCGAAAATATCTCAATCGGCTGTAAATTTATATTAAAGCAGCAGCGCTAACTCCCCTCAAATCAAACACTTTAATAATAAAATAAAAGGGCGTGAAAAATCGCGTCATTCCAATTACAGCATAAAAAATTCATATTTAATTTCTGGTTTCAATAATAATCATAATAATAGGGAAATAACAATACCCAATGCCCTATAATCATAATATACACACAACAAATAAATTAAC
This sequence comes from Tipula helvola, assembly GCA_963556165.1. Classification (NCBI taxonomy): domain Eukaryota; kingdom Metazoa; phylum Arthropoda; class Insecta; order Diptera; family Tipulidae; genus Tipula; species Tipula helvola. The sequence goes on from OY744483.1 coordinate 7,572,950, forward strand.
AGGATAATCAACAAGAATACAAGATAAAAAAAATCCGCAGAAGTCTAATATAGTTGCCCCCTAATTCGGTATTTATTGTTGGGAATTTGGGATATTGTGTATGTATATAGTCTATTGTTGTGGCATTATTAAGAGATATGTATAACATATATAAGAAAGGAAATATTGAGTGAGGATCACACTCTATTTATCCCCGACCCTCTTATAATACAACAAAAAAAAATCAAATGACTTGAAACACGTGTTAACAACCGATTTTATATAAATAAAGTAAAAAACATTGTGTTGTGTCTGTTTGTCTGCTTTAACATTTTATTTTATTTTACACTCGTGCTCAATCATTTTGATCGTACACCGTGATCATCATTTTAATTGAAAACAAGACAAATTACCATATTATTTTGATTAGTATCAAAAAATATATTTTAGCAATACACAAAACAAAAATCCATTTCTCTCAATCATCAAAATAATTCATCTCAACTCTTTTTTATTTTCTTATGTAATAATATTTAACGATCATCTCTAAAATTACAAAACAAGATCATCACAAATAAATAAATAACGATCATAATCATATTGTAATAGTAATAATAATATTTTTTTTTAAGAGATTGATTATTATTTTTTATGAAATAAAATTAAAATTATAAATTAAATTTTTTATATACATGAAGATTTTCATTTCGTACTCTCGATCTTTTAATTTTATTTTATGGTTTAAACTTTAAATATTTGAAAACACGTACGTATAAATAAATAAATGATGGAAGAAGATTGAAGGGTGATATTAAAAAATTCATTTATCATTTTTATAATAATTTTGATATTTTTTTTTTATAAAATATTAAAAAGTAAAATATAATTTAGATCGCACAGAGATCGCTTTTAATTAAAAAAAAAAATAAAAAATTCGATTTGTTTTAATTTTTTGTAATTAGCTGGCTGTATAATGGTATTTGGTGAAAATGTAAATGACGCTAATCATGTGTTAAAAGAGTGTGGAATTTTATTATGAAGATCGCAGGATAAAGTAAATGTCGATCGTAAATTAAATTCAAATTGAAATCTTTCACCGAAAATAAGTTATTCTATTTGGTATTCCCTGATTGGCTGATTACGGTCGCCTGATCTCGGTAAACACTGTGACGAGCATACCAAGATCGTGCCACGTGCTTAGATGATCTTTTTGCGTCTATTATTTGTTTGCGTTATTGCGTGGTGTTATTACCTGGACTGCAACATGCAGAATGAATAGAAATAAAAATAATTCAACAAATACAAATATATTCAAAAACGAAGGCGTGTGCGAAGAGCAAATAAAAAGGACATTTTGAAGAGTGGGGAAACGAAGAGAAAATAATACAGTCAAACAAGTAGAGTTGCGCCAATTACGATCCTTCTCGAATAAATACACATGCACATCATCAATTTTAATGTAACGACAACAACGCATTAAAGAAACAAGTGATACCATACAACAAATTGATTCAAAAAATGTGATCGATTTTTCAGCATGGGAGCAATTTAGTTTAACCAGTGCAAGCGTGATAATAGCGAAGAAGATAAATAAAAATGTATACTTGAAGTAATAGTGAAAAGTCGAGGGTTAGTCCATTAATCGTAACAATACTGTCTTACAGAGCAGGTGTGTATGAATTTCCAACATAACGAGCATTTTTGTTCCATCTAGAAGAAGGAATAGAAAAATTATCTTCTTCACGTAGTTGTAGTGTTTACCACGAGAGTAAATACATATATTAGGCGTTTTCGGAAATAGATCCTGAATAACTTCAGCCTAACTTTTGATCATTAAAATTATCCACCTATTTACGAACAAAAAGATAACTTCAAGCTAATTTAGATGTTGTGTTTTTATTTTTTTTTATAATTAGCTGTAAATACAAATAAACATAAAAACGAATGCAATAAATTAGGATCAATATGAATATGTTTTAGAAAAATTATTTTGTATTTCTTGTACCTCTCAAAATTTATTTTCGACTTTTTGCTTTCATGTTTCATATCAAAATTTATTCTTATCTTTTTGTTTGTGTTGGATAACTTGGATAATTTTTTATCAACAGAAGAAAAATTTAAAGTTAGCCTGAAGTATTCAGAATCTATTTCCGAAAACGCCTATTAAATATATATTCAGTTTTATGAGTTAGTATTAAATAATAATTCTCAATTTTTCCATAAATCAAAATTTTAAATTTTGTTAACTAACATTTGGAATTATTATACTTTATTCAATAATTTGTTATATTTATAAGAAAAGGAGAAATTGTTAAGAGTTTGCAATTCAGTTTCGATCTGCGAGCATGTGAAAAATAAATCATCTTTCAGTACATCTCATCAGGCTATAGCGACTGAACTGCTAATTTATTACACTGATTTTTTCCTATATATAGGAATCAACCGTGCACTTGTAGTATTAGCGAATTTTTACATTCCCCTTTCTAAACTTTTAACAATTTCAATGTTATTGTATTTAACGCATACATGCGGTTACTATGTTCAAACTTTAAATTATTTTGGTATATTCCAAATTCTCCTTTTCTTATAAATATTTATCAATTTGGAATATACCAAAATAATTTAAAGTTTGAACATAGTAACCGCATGTATGCGTTAAATACAATAACATTGAAATTGTTAAAAGTTTAGAAAGGGGAATGTAAAAATTCGCTAATACTACAAGTGCACGGTTGATTCCTATATATAGGAAAAAATCAGTGTAATAAATTAGCAGTTCAGTCGCTATAGCCTGATGAGATGTACTGAAAGATGATTTATTTTTCACATGCTCGCAGATCGAAACTGAATTGCAAACTCTTAACAATTTCTCCTTTTCTTATAAATATTTATCAATTTGGAATATACCAAAATAATTTAAAGTTTGAACATAGTAACCGCATGTATGCGTTAAATACAATAACATTGAAATTGTTAAAAGTTTAGAAAGGGGAATGTAAAAATTCGCTAATACTACAAGTGCACGGTTGATTCCTATATATAGGAAAAAATCAGTGTAATAAATTAGCAGTTCAGTCGCTATAGCCTGATGAGATGTACTGAAAGATGATTTATTTTTCACATGCTCGCAGATCGAAACTGAATTGCAAACTCTTAACAATTTCTCCTTTTCTTATAAATATTTATCAATTTGGAATATACCAAAATAATTTAAAGTTTGAACAATTTGTTATATGTAATTATATTTTTAGAGCTACGTGCCAACTACTGTTGAAAGTAAAAAAAAAATTATTCTTGGCTCTTACTTTGGGTAAAATTTAATTCCTATTGAGTAAAAAAAATCAAAACCTAAATCGATTAAAGTTACTGAATTTCTCCTATTTAAATTTTTTGTTTGACAAAATCTGAGAATTTTTCATTACTAACCAAAAGATGTTATCTGTACGAACGTTTAGACGGAATTTGGTTTGTGAAGACTGGTTTACACATTAGTATCGGTTTTGATTAATGTATGGAGATTGTGTTTGTGAGCCTAGCAAACAGAAGTTCTGAATGGCTAGCACAGTACACTATGCGAAATAGCTATATGGGACAAAGTAATTTGTACTGTTTTCTTCAAAAGCATTTCGCTGATTTCATTTTACGATGTATGTAACAATTTGTCAATGCTTACTCAACAAACTGAAGTTAAAATTTTCGTTCGTCCCTTTCTCGTAATACCGTTATGTTGGATTTAATGTTTTTAACAACCGCCAGTTGAAGGAAATAGCTATATGGGACAAGTGCGGTTTTTGATAATAAAACCGTTTTGTTGTTAATTTTAATATTGCTCTTATTGTTATTATTTTATCTCTAATTAAAAAAAGAAAAAAGAATTACTGTCTCCATTAAAAAAATAATTTTTTATGACTCAATAGCAATTTTTAAAGAATTATGCCACGAGGAATGCAACTTTCGACCGATGAATGGGCAAGGATCTTATGCTATAGCAAATCTGGCGTTACCATTCGTCAGATAGCCACAAAACTACATAGAAATTAAAATACCATCAACAAATTTTAAAAAAATCCCCAAACATACGTCACAGTAAAAAGACCAGGACCAGAGTCTAAAGTTGTCGTAAGAGGTAAAAGGGAAATAAAGCGTCTTGCAGTCAGGAAAAATATCAATCCATCCCAAATAAAGAGTGACTTGTGTCTAGACGTCTTTAAACGAAGGGTACAACAGATTTTTAAAAAAATATTAATCTGAAATATCAGAAGCGAGTGCGTAAACCTAAACTTCTGTTACGCCATAAATTGGTGAGAGTGGAATTTGCTAAGAAATTTAAATGTTGGGATGAAGAGTGGCAAATCAATAAATTTTCGGATGAAAAAACATTTAATTTTGATGAACCAAATGAATGCCAGAATTATCTGCGAGATTTTCGTGAGTCACCTCAAACGCGACATTCCCGAAAATTTCAAAGAGGGTTACTTATGACATGGGGTGGTTTCTGCTATCAGAGCAAGACCCCAATTTGTTTTGTTTCCCATAAAATCAATGCGGGGAAGTATGTGCAGTTAATAGACGACGCTTTAATAAATTTGGAGGGGGGGGGGGGGAATGTACGGTAAAAGTTGGACATTTCAGCAGGATAATGCGCATATTCATGCTGTGAAGTGCACCAAGAATTTTTTTCAATCACTAAATATACCAGTATTGCAGTGGGCTGCTACTAGTCCGGGCTTAAATCCAATGAAAAATCTCTGGAGCATTCTTAGCCAGGGAGTCTACAAAAATGGATGTCAATTAATTACTTTAGCGAAGCTTAAGGCGGTTATTCAAGAGGAATGGGCATAAATTGACGTTTCTGTTTTCCAAACGTTAATAAACTCATGCCACGTTGATTGATAGATGTTATTAATAACAATGGAAGTCGTAGGTAGAAACTACTAAAATGCACTTATTGTTAGTATTTTTTTATTAATGAATAAAATAAATGGATTTTAAGTTTTGTCCCATATAATTATTTCTTTCGACCATTGAGAATAAACTGCTATAAATAGCGATGTAGGCACAATGAAAACTAACCGAACTAAAATATGTACGCCCTCTGCATTGACAAATATTCTGATGCAAATGAAAATAAAATAAGAGGTTGTTTATTAAAAAAAAACAAAAAAAAACTTGTCCCATATAGCTATTTCGCGCAGTGTATAAGAACACATTCCTCTAGTGCGGGCAAACAAGAAAATGTGCAATAATTTGAAAAAGCGTTGGATGTTGGTATGGATCATAGTTTGCAGTTACCAAATGTGTCGATTAGAAAAATAATAATACGTACACTTTCATCAGGAACCGAATTTAGTGCTCTAATTCAGGAATATAGGATAGCCCTGAAAAGGAACCAATTTTGCTATTATCGTTGTACAGATGGAGTGAATCTGATAAGTATTTTATGGAGGAAGTAAAGATGAAAGGCTCAATTCGAATTTTGGCCATAATAAATTCAAGCATATTGTCATGGAAGGACATGAGTTATTCGTAGCATTCTCCCGAAAGTGGACAGGCCCAATAAATATTATAGAAAATAACCGAAATTATGAATTTGTGGAACCAAATTTTCGAAGAGTGAAGGCCAATTGTCAAAAGCTCTCTACGGCAGGGGCAGACGTTATAATCGCAGAAATAGTGGTCTCATGGTAACAAATTGTCCAGATCCGCAGACACCAAAAATATAAAACAGTCGGTCACGTACAACCCCCCAAATGTTAAAACGTTAATTTTATTGCATGATGATGTCACTGAATTTTGAATTCATGGAGTCTTGAGCACCTCATTTTCGCCTATAAAAAATTATTCACCTGGATATGGTGATCATTCAAAATGCAACTAATACCACTGACAGACTAGAGATTAGCAAAGCTCGATTATCTAATCTACCACTATTCTAATTGCATTGATAGATGAAGGTTTAGCTACGAGTAGTAACGCTTGTAAATTAAAAGCAACATAAAAATTAAAAATAATAAATTATAATTTAAATACTTTAATTATTAATTAAAATTTTCAGTTTGTTTTTTATTTAGCTATTTTTTATCCACAAGATAGTTGAACTTTTAAAATGTTAATGATAGTTCAATCCGTATTGTACTTTCACTAAACTCAATAAAAAGAGATAAACTTCAATATATGTACATACATATTAAGGGATTAGTTCACTAATCTTCGTCACTATTCTTGAAACAAAAAGAGATTAGCTAATCTTGAATTTGACACACCATAGGTAATCTCGAAAAAATGACTAATCGCGCTTAGCTAATCCGTTTTTTCTGTTTCTTTTCAAGTTGTTCCTAGTTCGGCGATCGACTACGTTTGTTCACTATTGAGAGATTTAAGCGTTTTCGGAGCCCGGCTTTATAATATCAAGTGAACCAAGTAGATGTGTACTCAAACTTGCAATTTAATTGGATCGTTCAAATAAAGACAATTAATCGATTGATGGGATCAATTAGGCGATCAAATCCTAAAGACAGTCAATATGAGTATATAATGAAAATTTGCCCATTGGTCCAGAAGGAAGCGGAGAGGAACATTTTTTATTTGACTACCAATAATCAAAATAGTCATAAAAATGTGTTTTAAGTAGGACATTAAATTTGATGTAAGTATGAAAATTTTTTAAGATTTAGAGCATAGGTGTTTCTTCATCAAGTCACAGATTGAGTGTTTAGTTTATAAGGAATCTAAAATTACACCGTCGAATTATCACGTTCATAAGCTTTCAAGGTTTGTATAGGCCTTCTAGTGTTTTAGGCCGTACTTAAAAAGAACGCCAATAATGTGGGAGCGATTTGACTATTTTAAAGATTTAAGTAGTTTTTGTATAACTTACGTTATTAGTCCGTCTTCGCTTATATACAAATAATATGCTTTTTACCCTATCTCTAAGGATGAAAAATGATGAAATCCTCCAACTGGGTCGTTCCTAATATTCGTATTTTACTACTCACAAAACGGCTTTTGGTACCGATTTTCTGGAAAACTCACAGAGTATATCTCAAAACATAATCAATAATGTTACATGTCGATCAACAAGGTTTTTAGAATTATTGCAGAAAATTTGTACCAGGTTTTTCTAACATTGAGCCTCCACATTAGCTAACCCCAAAAAACTTAAATTCACACAGTACAGGTCATTAACAAAACAAACAGAAAAGATTTATTCGACAATATGAAAAGGGAATGCTGGCTATTATTTGCCGGATTTTTTTTTATTACTAGAAAAGTCAAGTAAAACATAAACGGAACCGTAAACCTGGTTATTTTGGGAAGTAAACCCCAACTTCCTTAAGAAGCGATGGCATTCCAGTTGTTGTTTTAACGATCATTCTTGAAATCAGATCAGATTCCCCCTATTTCGAAAGAGTAACATTTTGCAATTTCTGTACGAGTAGAAAACAGATTTGTACATATAGAGTTTAAATTATTACAGAGGTTGTTACACATTTGTGTACACGAGATTGTTCGTTATTTGCGAGCAATTAACCTAGAATATTTCAGATTTTCGTTACTATTCCCACATTTTTCGACACTTTCGGCGACATTCCCTATGAAATTAATCTCATTTTACAAGACCATGTGAGCTTACGTGTACTTTGATTTGACTGATTTGGCATGGTTACAAAATAATTCGAATTTTAACGATTAAACGAGAATACCTAACCAGGCTGGGATTTTGTAACATCAATTTCGAGTCTGTTCTTCTCTACAGAACTAGCTGAGATCGCAATAGAAAAAACGCAATTAAAAAGTGAATTTGAGTACAATTTTGTTATTGAAACAAGAGGCATAAACTCAATCGAATTCAAATCGAAAGTGATATTACAACATCCCACTCCAGGTTATTAGAGTTGTACGAGGCAGTAATAAGCCGTAGGGTTGATTTCTTTTGGTTTTTATATTACAAAATTATTCAGATTTGATAATTTAGTATTTGAGAGTTTCATAGAATCTCCGAGACACTTTGAGAATTGGACATTTTCGAAATTATTGAATTTTTTCAAATTATTCAAAATTTTTGATATTTTCTCGAGGTTTTCGCTCACATTTAAGCACAAAAATATTTTGAGTGAAATTAGATTTGATGTTTATGTTTTGATTTCTGAATTCTTTTATTATTTCTTGTGTGTGTTCGGTAAATAGCGGTGCGAAAGATCATTGCGAATTTTGGACAATCATTATACGTTAGCTTCTAAATGCCGCAAACAAGCTCGGTGTTGTGTATTAAACGTATAATTTTTGTTGTATTTTGTGACTGTAGTGTGTGAGCGAGGGTGTAATTGAATTTATTTTAAAAAAAATCTCATCCTACCTATATAGCTGGTTCGTGTATTGTACTTGACTGAAATGTATTTTTTGGTGCCTAAAATGATGTTAAGTGTTGTAATTGCATTCTGTTAATCATTTTATTGTTAATCCGGTTAATTAAAGCGATAGTGAATATATGGGATATTGGATTGAACTCTTCTTTGTAATTTTCGTTACTCATCGAGATACTATTTAGCCTATTCAGCCTAGTGGTTATACGCCGCTATTTTTTGTTGTGGTAGATGATTCGAACAATTTCGGATGGTGGTGTGGTTGGCTTTTTTAAATTGATGGATTTGTTTTATCTATTTCAAGTATAAGTTTTATAGTATAGGAGGTTACTTCTAAAGAAACTACTTTCATTCCTCTTCAGGTACAATGTGTACCTGAGAGTGGATCAATTGTCTCTGCAATGTACATTTTTCGTGTCATGTCAACGCCACTGTGGCCTTTATCTTTCCAATATTGGAGTAAAATGCATTTTAAAAAATTACACTGAACCTTAAATTTCTCATCCTAATTCTGACTATTGAAACTACTTCAATATGGATGTTGGTCAAAATCGAATGGTCATTTCTTTTTGAATTTGAATGCAGAAGAAATTTAAGAATTATCCTTGTCCGCGATTTACTCTTATTTTACACTTTGCTATGGAGTTATAGGGGAGAGCAGTAGAATTACTAAAAGTTGGCCTTAAAAATTCTCTAATGAAATGTATTCCATAAATTGACTTTATTCTTAATTTAAGAATTCGTACGTCAGAGAGAATTTTTAAAAATTCCCATAAAATTATAACTTTCTTCGTTGCTTTTGAAACTGGCTTATTACGGACCTAGGACGAATTTGAAATGAATCGATCGAAAAACAAGGCTAGTTCTTGAACCTCTAGAACTTGGTTATTACAATTTTCATAAGAAATAGAAACTTTGCGTAAAATGATTTTACTAAACTATACAGGCTGGACAATTCTGTTTTGAGTTTTGGTCAAAAAATTTAATTTTTAATTACAACAAATAGAAGAGATAGATATCTTCTCAACGTTCAAAAATTGCAAAAGAGGTACGTAGTTTGTCAGTCATCAAACGAAACGTGTTAGAAGATAGAATGTAAATTTCGGGGTTTTCCCTGTAATAATAGGCAAGCACCACGCTAAGATAAGTGATCGTTTACTTATTGAGAGTGTTTCAGTGGATTTTATTAGATAAATAAATTATCTTTCGGAGTGTGATCAATCAAAATTAAGGAAATCAACCTTTTTTTTTTGGGTTCATTGGAATATTTTTGAATTGGGGACCAATCGCCAATATGATATGGGACAACTTCCATCTTTAAAAGAAAATTTAGTTTTCGTTTTCTATATTAGGATCTGTGGTGCGAAGAAAATATAAAAAAATAAAGTAAAAACGATTTAAAAATGCTGCATATTTCAGATGTGCTTCAAAAGAATGAAACGCCTAGTAGTGCCGCTTATAAGTAAATGTAATATAATAAGGTCTACTTTAACCCTAATCATCATGGGTCATTTTACTTACGTAAAGGCATGCGATGAGTCTCTTGGACTCATATGTAATTTTTAAATAAAAATAAAAATATTCACTACATTAGAAAAAAAATGTATTTACAGATTACAATAACAAAACTAAAAATTCAATTTGACAGTTACATAGTTGATATGGCTACGGACCTTTTTGTGTCTATGCCTGGTCCTGGTGGACCGCCACCCAAACCTAACCTACATAGTTGATGTACCTGCTCATGTGCTGAAGGAGAAATGCCACTTAAGCTTTTAATATCTTCAAGACCAAATAATTGTCACATAATATTTCAACAAATAGTACTGGATGCTTGGCCAAAATATACAAGGGACCAGTAAATGCCTTCTGTAATTTATTGGACTAATTCCTTTGTCTATTTCCATTTGGTATAACCAATTTCTATTCTAAATTTACAAGAATCATTTTGTTAATCGACATTAAATCGTTTTGCTAATTGGCTTGCTGTATCATTACAATTGTATTGCGGCTACACTACCATCTATACTTTAGAAAGTAAGGTTAACGCCAGGGGTCATTGGTTAGATTTCTTTAAAGAAATTACCGTGATACGTATGTATCTCAACCAACCTTTCAACTTGTGGTTTTCAAAATCTCGTTGACGATATAAATGACATTGAGCAAAGTTCAACTTTTGAAAATCAAAAACATTTCATTCCTTAGGGTTTTACGCCTCTAGAGAAAGTGAAATCATACACTACTAAAATTTCTCGAATGTGATGTTGCAAGGACTATTGTAGATGTATGGAGTGAACCGCTCCTCTTCTCTGTTTCTGTGAGAACGCTTATTTCAAAAATTAGGAATTCCTCGGATTGGTTGTTGAGCTATCGCAAACCTACTAAATTTTCATTTCATATTTATCAAGTTTATGTGGAATTTAGTGCTGAATAGAAATCTTTCTCGAAATTGCTACATTCGCACATCAATGGTATGTACATTTCTTAACTATTCTGTCTGATCATTCTTCTGAATCATGAAATCGTTAAAATTGGCATCCTTTGATTTTGTTATTGTTGTTATAAATCAAATAATAACGTATTTTATAAATTCATTTATCACAATTTTCATTTGCAATATTGGAGTATATAGTATACCAATAATCAGTAAAAGGACTAAAATTCTCCATAGCTCTGTTCTTTAAAATTCTGAACTATTCTCTTATGAAGTTTAAATTGATCAATTAAGATGTTATTTCCCCCATTTATATTGAAATTACCTATTGAGTCTAAGAGACTCAACGCATACGTTTATGTTTGTTTTTTGAAAATGGGCCGGTTAGGCCCACATTTGGTACGATTAAAAAAATAGTAGTAGGTGGTCCTACATCTGAAATAATAAGTATTGGACTTCACAAAGCTCAATTTTATAGTTAATAAATTTAAAATGAGTCTGCGAGAATCACCCTATGCTGATTAGGGTTAAACTGGAGAAATAACAAAAAATTAAAGCTACGATAGCAAACTAAAATTCTCAAAACTCCAATTCGATTTAATAAGCTATCAATCTACGCTCTGAGATTTAAGCTATCAATCTGCGCGTGAGTTGCAACTAAAAATGTAGGAAAAAATTAGATGTTTGGGTTTTTATCTTTCTTTGAAAAATCAGAAAGAACCAATGGGCCCGTCGTCTTAGGGGATTTAGCAGAAATTTCATTAACGAATTTTTTGAAAATTTTAAAAAAATGCTTGAAGTATTCTTTCACTGCGCAAGATATTTACAACTTGGACGATGTAGGCATAAATAGATTTTAGTATTGTAAATATTTCTTTTTTTGCCATTTGTGTTTTATTGTTCATAGATCATTGCAGAAAAGGACCAATGCAGTATATTTCAAGCAGTATCGGGTGAACAATCGCCGTCGATAAATCTCGTAGGGATCGTAAATGCAGAAGGAACTTATATTGACGTTGGATTTGTGACAAGATCTGTAGCATTCAATTCGGAGTGGTATTCGTGGAAGTAGTACGCCTTCACGCTTATAAGGTCCAATCAGAATTGTTGCTTCAATTAGATTGTTCAATTTTTTAACTACTAATCGTGTGCCATTGCATAATTTTGGCAGATTGATATTTCGGAGTAATATAATTGGTACTCAATTTTCAAATGCAGAATGTGTGACGATAATCCGGGAACATCGATAGAACTAAGATATTCCGTTGGAAAGTTCACTACTTCAATTTGGTTCATCTCGTAGTCAAAAGATTTGTATGTCACCTGTTATAATGTCTTTGTATTTCTACCACTAGTTGTGACGGGGAACATGTAGCTAAAATAATTGCGAACAGCGAACTTATTTGAAATGGATTAGAAGTGGTGGAGGAATCTTCCAGCAAATGAAGTGCCTAAAAGGTCACCACAACACCGAATCGGTGTTACATAGTGTCCCACCAATCGGATATTTATAATTTGAATCCAATCGGATATTATAATAAAAATGGCATAAAATACATTTGGATAAAAACTTTTACACCGCATAAAAACCAAACAGGAACATTCATCTTTAGGAAAACACCTAGAGCTGCATTTTATTAAATCCAAAAGGAGTTTTTATAAAAATTTATCTTTTCGGATAGATAAAAATATTTATCCGTCGATGCGTATTTAATTTTATAAAACTATATTCAGTTGGAGAAAAATAAAATACTTTTTCGGATAAAAAACCAATTAACACAGAATTGAATCTTCTCATCAGGCCGCTGCGACTAGACTGATTGTATCACAATTTAAATTCTATTATACAGGAGGAATATGCAGGTTGCTTTAGCGAATTTAACTAATACAGCCAAATTCTCTTACAATTTTACTTTTCACGAAAACTCCAAACTGTGTAAATATTTACTCCGATAGAACGAAAATAATCTCTGGGAAGTACCTTTTAAAAAAATCCGCTGTTGACAACTTTTGCGTTTACTCCAAACGGTGCAAAAGTATACTGTTCGCTCCTTTTGGATATTTTAAAATTTGTACCCGATCTTGCGGAGTTAATATGGTCCTATTGGATAAAAAATAAAGTTTTTTTCGGATAAAATACCATTCACACCGCAATATTTTTTTGTGTGTACTATTCCATCCACTGTTGCACTGCAACACAGCACAGAAGGAACCGTACAGTGTTTATTCTTCTTAAAGCATTTGATGAAAATATTCCAGGTTGTACAACTACTGCTTTGCCTCTCTTCCTTCTTTCAAAACTCTCTCGTGTTTCGTTCCAAGTGTAATAAGTCAGAATGTCTGCATACATCAAAGCTCTTGCAAAATCATCTGTTTGGCGTAATAGAAAAAAACGCTATTAATGTTGTGTGCGGTGGATTTGTTGCACTGTCCTTTATGTTTTCTTCCGTGAAATACGCTCTTTACCCGTTTTCAAGATGGACAGCAAGATGAACGATAGTTGGATCCCTCTCTTGGATTGGAAATCTTAAAATACGCCACACAGTTTCATTGCTGCTGATTTATCTGCTGATTTGATATTGAGATATTTCATCTAAAAATCTTACTGAAACTCCAAACACGGTCATTTCGCTGCATTTGTTGACGTATTTACAAATGTATTTTATGGATTTCACAGAATTGCAACACTCAACGTTTTAAACTAATAACAATTTAACATAAATTATTCAGCTCAAATGTTCTCTAAAAGTCTAAACAAAGAAAATCTTGAAATTTAAATTCAAATTAGCGCTGTAAATAAACATCGAAACAATAATTGGTTGTGCTACATAGATAGATTTACGTTATACTCACATTTATCGTAACATACATATTTTTGAATTTTACAATCAGACATGCCACACAAATTTGAAAAAATCAAAACTGTAAAATAAAGCCTAATTTATTTTCCCCAAAATGCCATCGCCGAGGTTTGAACTCGCAACGTCAAGATTTCAAAACACCAACTCTACCACCATGGATACTGCATCATTAGATTTTTTCGAAATATCACGTAATTCTATAGAAAAAGTTGAATGTTGAACAACGTTTTACATCCAACAAATGGCGCTGTTTTTCAAAAAATCATGTTTAACATGTCACAGGTGTGACATCTACATATAAACACGCGCGTATTCGAATGCAACGTTGTGTCAAAATTTCAAGCCAATCGACCGATTACTTTTCAAGTTTTGCGAGCACAAACTTACGCAGGCTGAGTTTTTATATACATACTTATATAGATTATTACACTCGAGAGGAGCAGAATTGAAGAGGACCTGAAAGCTAAACCCGATAAGGAACACAGTTATTGAAAAAAGGTACGTTCGTGTTAGTCAAGTTTATGGCGAACACCTTCCAGAGGAAATAAAAAAAAATCTTTGTAATTTCACAAAATCTCAATATTTTTGGCAAATGTGTAAGTAAACCGAATCGAAAAAAAATCATTAATATTTTTTTTACAGAGATTTTAGGCTAAATACTAATTTTTACTTCGGCAATTTTTTGGGCATTCAACTTTATATGGTGCTAAACAATCCACCAATTTAATTGTACATCAAGCCTCTATACTACACTAAGGCAATAAACCACATTAGAACATTTTCAATTAAATTTCAATAATTTGGTAGAATTGCGAGTTATAACAAGAATTTAAATATCAAATAAAAATTTGGGAATTTCCAACACAGAAATTCAAACAACAAATGAACATTTTTTAAATAGTCCACGAAATTATTGAATTTTCTTTCACCTAATGAGGCCGTAAATTTTAAATCTGTTTTTTTTCGTAATAGTCACAAGTTCACAACCATAAAATTAAATTGAAAGTAAATCAATTATTTTGTTTTACGAGTAATACCGGTGTCGAGCTACATGATACAATGTCATTACACAAACTGCAACAAGTTTCTTTAGGTTGGGAAAAATGATAAAAAAAAATTACTTTCACCTATCCCCCGATTTGGCTTTAAATTTTAAAGGGATTTTCTCACCTCAAAGAATTTATAATCTTAGTAATAAATGAAGAAGAATAATCTCTTGAATCGACAGATGGAATGGTCCATCTTTTTATCTGTTTTATTTATATTTATCCTACATATATACTACATAATATAATATAAACGCATGTGCACAAACCCAACCACCAAAGTACCAAAACCAAACCATACAAAAATTGTAAAACACGTTTTTATTGGTGTTAATCCCTCATTAAAAATAAATAACAATAAAATAATGACAATAAAATAAAAAATAAATTATTTATTTTCCCTTCCAATATTTAATTTTTTATGTACGAGTATAATAAAATTATTAAATTATTTTTTTATCATTTATACAACAAAATAACATTTTGTTATTAATTTTACGGTGGAACAGTTTTATTTATATGCATAATATGATGTACTCGAATATAGCGATATAAACCGCAGAAAATAATTATTTTATTTATTACTTATGTATATGGGTAACAGTTGATAGTGACTATTACACCAAATAAATTACATAAAAATATAGGTTAGAGATGGGTTTTGGCGCGGGAACAGTTAACCGTTCATACAAACATACTACTACAGTATATAAAGATGAATGATCGTGTGATCTTTCCTTGTGATCGACTTGAATATATAAAATTAATTTATTTATATACAAAAGGATTTATGAATCTTCTTAAATTTATTATTATTATTATTAAAAATAAGAATAATAATAAAAAAAAAATGTTTATGATTGGGCGTGTCATATTTGTATCAATCAATGTAAAAAATAAATTTCATGCGATCAATTTTCTTCCTCTTGATCATCATCCATAATCATAATAAATATTTTTTAGCGAAGATGTACTCACACACACACACACTGGAAAATTTATGAAGAAGAGAGACGTGCAAAGGGTTTCTCAAGAAATCGTGATTTTTTTGTTTGATCGTAAACCGACAAAATGGCGTACGGATGGCTCGATCGCGGAAAAATCATATGATCGCGCACCTATCTATCTATCCATATATACATAAATATGTACAATATATAACACAACAAATTGATCAATCGATTAGTATTATAATATATAATTATTATATACGTGTGTAAATATAGAAACAAATAAATAAGCAAAAAAATATCGTGTAATTATAACATTCTTGTTGATTAAAAAAAAAAAAAAAATCATTAAAAAAAACAGAAATGAACTCAGTCCAATATAAACGTAGGTACAGAACCGCGTGCAAATTTATTATCTTTCATATTGTTGTTGTTGATTCAATCAATCTCCCGATTATGGCATATTATAAGGTATATATGGAAAATATTATTAAGATCAACAACAACAACAACACAAAATGGTTAATAATAATCAGATATGTATATAAAAAAAGCAGTTCATTTCTAATTAATCATTTGACATGAGAGCAATTAATTTCTTTTAATACATAAGTACGTACCATTGTTGTTGTAATATATCCAATTTTTTTTTAGTTTAGTTTGATATAAATAAACTTGTAAAAGAATCAAAACTTCATCAATCAAAAATAAAATATTTAAAAAATAATAATTTTGAACGATTTGAATTTAGATGATGGAAAATAAATTTTAGATTTGACCTATAATGTTTAGAAGGTTCAAAAGAAATTATCGCGATCGGCATTTTAGTTTTTTTTTGTTTTGTTTCGTTAAAAACAAAAAAAAAAAAAAAAAAAGGATTTATTAATCGATTTTCATTATCATCAACGCGATCATCAATCAGACTGTAGTGATCGCACACACATATACAAGATTTATGAGTTTTCTATTTTAACGATCTTTTATTTTTGTTGTATTTGATCTCTTTTTGTTGATCATAGACTCTCGATACATTTTTCGGGTTTCCTGCAAATTAATTTAATTTTATGGAATTTTTGTGTGTCATTTGATATAGTCTCCGCGGTATACCGATTAAACTCCACTGACAGACAAATAAATAGTGTATACAAAACGAAAAACATAAATGTATATATTGAGTGTGAAGTGGTTTTCTACTCTTCAATCTATAATATACCAGTAGTCAAAATATAAATTTTTATTAAAATAAGATTATAAAAATAACACTTAGATTATATTATTTCGATAAAAACAACAAAATAATAAAAAAAATTGTTATATCCCAGAGTTGTGAGCTTCGGTCGATTCAAACAGTACAGATTATCAAACATTGAATTGTGTACGCGGTTCACACCTCTATTGTTGATGATTTCAAACTTCAACAAAAAACACGAATGATGCTCCCACGAAACTTATTCAAACAATTGATTTTATTCAATTCAACATTAAATATTCAATTTTTTTTTTATTAAAGTGTCATCAAAAATTTTTTTTTTTTTAGGGGGGAATGAGATTTATTTGTGAAATCTTTAGATTTCATCAAACAAAGACGTTTACACATAAACTATACGGTGTGTATTGATTGAAATTTAATATAACGTTAAATCCATTCGAAAAAATTTATTTGCAATTAAATTTTATTCTTATCATCAACGTCGTCCAGATAATCCTTCACATCATACATAAAAGAAGGATATCTTTTTATGGGATTATTGATTACAAAATAATAACATACTTATTTGTATGTTATCACAATTAATCGCCTTATCTTTTCGACCATGCGGCTTCTATTGATTTTAATTATAAGAAATTCGTCAAGCGCACACACTAACAACACGAGTACATACCAAGAAAACAAGTACAAGACACAACAACAATAACAAAACTCAATCCACATCATCATCGATCATTCACATCTTCACCAATCAAATATGTCCTATTTTTCTCACTTAATATATCACACAAATTAATGTCGAACTCTCGCCATGTACATTATTTACAACAATTATTTTTATTTATAAAATAATAATAAATAATAAAGGTGTTAAAAAGATTGGCTAATACATACAACGTCACACACATACACACATACATAATATGAACGGCGTCAATTTTTTTTATAAATAATAACCTCTCTTTTTGCGCGCTCTCTGCGCCTCTGCGTATATTATGTTATGATTCAAATAAATACGATCAATTATTGATCACTAATATAATAAATATTAATCATGATTATGATGAATTTTTAATATTCATCTCGTATGTATTATATATACAAAAAATCAATATTTAATCAGTAAATTAATGTAAAATCAAATCAAACAAAAAAAAAAATAAAAATAATAATAATAAAAGAAGACGATCGAGAATGATCGCGTACATTTAATTGATCTTATACAAGTACACTAACCTCTTGTATTTGATTATCAACAGGCAACATTTTTTTTATTAGTTTAATAAATTATAAATCACAATATCCACTATAAATATAATAACACTGTTTTTTGTTTTGTTCACCGTGTACTTAAAAAAAAACGATCACATCACACATACGAAACAAAAAATAAATGATCTTCATCAACTAAATTAATATTAAATACTAAATATATAAAAATAAAATTTAATGTATTATTTAGAAAAAGATCGATAGATAGATTTTTTTATTTCCTTTCATTTATTTTTACATTTTTTTTTTGTTTTTTTTTTTGTCTTGATAATAATTTATGAGTGTCAAAATGTCTTGTATATGTATATTGGTGTTGCTATCCCATTTTGTCCTACATTTTAATATAAGCCATGTATATTCTCTATAATACATAAAAGGTCCTTAAGATTATCAACGCAGCACCACACACAAAACCGAATAAAGATAAAAATAATTCGAGAATGCAAATAAAAAAAAAACATGAAAAACGAAATTTTGATCGGTTAATTTCGGTTTATAAATATGGCATATATACGATATACACAACAATATACAACTACCAGGATAATCCCTCGATCGATTTAATTTTATTTTGCGTTTTATGTTTACGTGCATCTTAAAGGCAAGTGGGAGTACAAATTTATTTCTATTTTTACAGTTTACTTTAGTGTTACAGGAAAAAAAAAATAAAAAAAAACACGAAGATAAATTAGGCAAAAAGGATCAACAAAAAAATTTAAATAAATAACTGTAATTTAACAAAAAAAATTGACAACACTGGAATTTATTTTACAAAATATTAAAGTTTATTGTACAGTGGCGTGGGTGATTAATCAAAAGTTTTACGCTTTTCAACCGCCGGTATACGACCCGGCGATTGATGTAGTGATCTACAAACCAATTATGTTTTCAAGTTAGTAAAAGTTTACATCACAAATCAATCAATAATATAATTTCGGATCAACCAACTATAGCACTAAAAACTTTGACCGCCTTCTAAAAAATGTACATGCTGGCACAACTCATAATTTTTAGTTTTTACGATCTAAATTTTATTATAATTGTGATTGAATTTTTCATACTTTTCTCATTTTTAAAAAATAGCAAAAAGATTATTAATTGGTGCCTTAAGTAGTTATATTTGATCGAAATCATACTTTAAATTGGATTTTTTTTTTTTTTGTTTTAAGTACGCCCATGTCCCATCCCAAACTAATTATAAATTCATACCGATTTATGGTTATTATTTACAGTCCCTTACTAATACAACCCTCGTCTCTCATATTAATGTACAAATAACATTTTGTTGTCTATTTAGCTTTTAAATAAACAAATTTTTATACATACATTTTATTATTATATCGTTTTTATCACTACACTACACAACACAACTAAAATAAAAACTATAATTTATATTTTTTATACTTTTTATTTTATTATTACTTTAAAAATCCATAAAAATGCTGGCTCGAATATTTTTTATACATTTTTAATATTCTTTTATTGATTAAATATTTTTTTTAATTTAAATATTAGCTGTGTATAAATATTACATACATAGTTTTTAAGTGCATCATTACGTATACATAATAGTCGACAAAAAAAAAAAAAAAATGTCGATAACAAAACAGGAAATTATTAGTTTTTATCGAATAGTTTTTTTTTGTTTTATTTAATATTATATTGATGTGTATTTCCGATTTAATAAACATATTTTGACCAATATTTAGTTAATATTATCGTTAAGAGAAATTTTTTCCAAGAATTTTTATTATTCTTTTGACATTGAATGTATATTACTCGTAGTATAACAAATAAAAACTAATAAAAACAAAAAAACTTAAATTGTTTCTTATCAAACAAAAATTAAAATTTATGTTGATTTTTTTTTTTCTACCTGTGAGTCCTATATTGTTTGTTAATCCTACTTTTTGCAAAATTGTATATTAAATAAATTTTATTGCCCTATTCTAGGAACCCGGCTTGTCATTATACCCATACACACAGATAGTAACAGGTAAGGAGGTTTTGTATCTATTTAGCGTGCACATCTTTAGAATAGTATGTACTCGTATAAGACAAAAATAAAAAAGGGGTTGAATTGGAAATTGTAATTTTCCATCGAATAATAATAATATTGATTACAAATTTCTTTCGATTACGTCACACACATTTTAAAGACATTTTTGACCAAAAATAAATTTTATTTTATTTTTAGAATCAATTTTTTTTATGTAATTTTATATTTTTACTTTAGACACCCTAAAAATGTGCGCGCGCGGTACCATACAATATAGTAAATAAAGATTTATTTTTAGAATTAGTAATTAATTTTTTTTGTTGGTTTAATTTTTAAAAGTTGCATAAAAATTTATTTTTATAACACATATTTTATTTTTATTTTAAGGGTATCGAAATTTCTTTCGTAATTTTCTGAAGAAATTTGTAATTGAAAATTTTTATGTATTTTATATAAGAGTAAGGGTTGAATTTTTAAGGTCGAGCATCTGCTGCTTGCTTGCTGTATGACTTTTATAGTGTGTCAAATTTAACTCCTGATTTTAAAAACAAAAAAATTACAACAAAATGTGATTTGTGGTATAATGTAAACACGGGGAGCGAGTCAGTATGTAGCATGTTTACAGATTGGAAGATCTTATTACTTACTTATCCGATTGTGCAGATTTTGATTTTCTTTTTTAACTTATAAATCAACAAATTATTTTCTTATTTAATATATAAAAATTAATAAATTTGAAAAATTGTGGCTCTTAATCTAAATATTTGTTTCGCTGGCCTTATATCCCATATAGGGATTTGACAGCTTCATTGATCCTACATTAACATTTAACCTACATGAACCTGGGACCTCCGGAGCTTAAAGCAAGCAATTTAGTTCATATTTAGTTCAGTCCAGTGATTGGCGGTAAAAATATGTTATTACCTCGAAACTGTTACAGACAAAATCGATTGACGTGACAATTAGACAGTAAGTAGGATAACTTATATGTATAGTGCCGATGTGGGTTTTACGCTAGGGGTGGATGCCAACCCTTATCGAGGGCGAAAATTAGTACACTCAAAATAACGGCAGAAATCGATAGAGGGATGAATTCTAAGCAACAAATCAATATTTTTCAAATTATTCGCGATTGAAAATGTTGAGTTTTCATCTAAAAAATTGAAAGTTTGAGTCATATGATAATTTCACCGATAACTTTCTTAATTTATAAGATATTAATCGCTTCAAAAACCATTTTGCAGGGATTTCAAGGCCTGTAAAGATGAAGTTCCGTGAATTCTTCATTTTTGAGATTTTTGAGTTTAGTTTTTAGTTATTCGTGAAAAATCGCTCTTTCTGCGGTTATTTTGAGTGTACTAATCCTCCCCCCCCCCCCCCCCCCGACCGAAATGGTTTGGCATCCACTCCCAGGGTAAAAGCACACATCGGCACTATATAACTTTCGTTTTTTGAGCCAGTCCCTACTTACGGTTCAAATTTCACTTTAATCGGTTTTGTCCGTAAAAATTCTGAGCGGAAAACCGTCAAACACTGGACTATACATAGGGTGTAAATTGTGATACCGTACAACCAGTCTAGTTGGCCAGATGAGAGAATTGTTTTGTCATAATAATATGCTTATGCACGAGAAGCGTAATGGTGAAATGGCCCTTAGACTAATATCGCAGAATATAAACAAAACAATATCTTCTATTGTGCTTTAGTCGTAAGCTGGTGAACAAATATTTTTGTTATTGTTTTTTTCGACTGATTACAATTTAGAATAGATAGAAAAATCGTTTTATATGCAATCAATGAAACAAAAAAAAAGTATGAAAATGTTTGTACCCCCACCTCTTTGTTTTGATCAATAAAAATCAGTAGGGGAGAGTCTCCGGTTTTGGGCGCAGTTTTGTTTTTCACCCATCATTTTCCTTTGAGTCCATATTATGCAGAGATATGAATATCAATGGAAAGCTAGAGGCATTAGCTAAATGTTTGCTAAAGTAACTACATTGATTCCGTCAACTAGAAAAATTTTACGACCAATTTTGTGAAGTCACCCTTCGAAAATTCGCTGAAAATGGGAATAGTTTAAGGAAAACGCACCTAATTTGAAAGATTTTCGAGGTTTATTAATTTTAAAGGCCTTCAGTGGCAAACATAACAAAAAAAGGCATTTTAAAAAATGATTCAACTTCAGTCAACTTCGATGGCAGAGGCTTCAAACAAATGATATGCAAAGTCGATATCATCATCAGATGATGGAGAGTTCTTTTTTATGTTAATAGTTAAACTTAGTCAAACAGAAGCTTTTAATGAAAAAAAGAGGGTGCCTACAACCAGTTAAATTTAAGTGCCCACAACCGGAAATCACAACCATTCTCGAGTAACCAAAAAAACATGTGATGCGTCATGCTTTTGATATAAATCGATGTGGCATCCCAAATCACAACGAAAATATTGTAGAAATATCGATAACACTCACCTATTTGAGATTATTCACTTTGATTTATCGTACTTTTAAAACATTGGAAAATTACAATTGCGTTGATTTTTACGGACTTTTTTCTTAATGTGATCGCAGCAAATGAATAAGCTCGTCCATCCACTTCGATATTAGCTAGAAAACTACGTACTGTTAAAATACAAATACGACAACAGTCAGATCAGCTATATTTGCATTCTGTCAAAAGTTATGGAGACACAACCGGAGACTCTCCCCTACAATTTTAAAAGGAAAGAGAAATCTTTACACTTTATAATGTACTTAAAAGAGATAGACGTTCGTGAATAATTTTTGATTTTGGTCTTGTTTTGTTAGCTTTGCGAAACTTTAAAATCATATCAAACAAATAACAAAAAGAAAATTTGCAACTCGCATAAGGTTGTGTATGTGTTTGTGTAGCATTTCTAATTTATTTGTATAATTTCGTATCCCGTATTCCGTATTGGTCCTTTTCCTTTGTTTATTTTTTGACTTGATTTTAAAGTTTCCCAAAGCTAACAAGATCAAAAATTATTCACGAACGTCTATCTCCTTTAAGTACATTATAAAGTGTAAAGATTTCTCTTTCCTTTTAAAATTGTACTGATTTTTATTTATCAAAACAAAGAGGTGGGTGGGTACAAACATTTTTGTACTTTTTTTTGTTTCATTGATTGCATATAAAATGATTTTTCTATCTTTTCTAAATCGTAATCAGTCGAAAAAAACAATAACACAAAAAATTGTTCACCAGCTTATGGCTGTATAATACCAGAGCCTACTGTATAAATAAGAGCCTCCAGTATCGACTGTATTTTTTACTAAGCTTAAAATAAGGTACAAACAATTTTTTCTTTACTATGAAACTATATGGAAAAACGGTTATTTTCATTTAAAGATTTAGTTTATTAGAAATGTGAGCTTTTGTTTTGTTTTTATATGAAAATGTTCATGAAACATGTAATATTATTTGATTGAAAAATCAAGTCTTGAAAATGTTTATTTCTTAGTGAAAATCGCCATGAAAAATAAGGTACTTTTGAAATTTTAAATATTGTTGTTTTTGTAATATATACGTCATCAACATAACTCGAAATTTATAAACAAAACAATAATCATCTCTTTCATTGCCTCCATTCAAATTTGGATTCGAATATTTTCTATATGGTTATTTTGAATTTGCAAAGCATGCTAGATTGTTTTGATGTTTTGTTTTTTTCGCACTCATTGTATTGATTTAATTTATTCTGTTTGGCTCTTTTTGATTTTTTTTAAATTTTAATTGTTGAGCGGAGACGTGTTGTCTTTTTTCTTACCATTGGGTTTAGATGTGGAGATATGATGTCGTCATTAAACTGAATTTTCTCTTTTTAATACACAGTGTTGTTGTAGAATGTTTTTTTTAGTGTTTCTATATCCCTTATTTGAAGTTCATTTTTCACATGCCGGCTCTATTCACATCAAGATGGTTCTGGTAATACACTCATCAACATAACTCGAAATTTATAAACAGTACAATAATCATCTCTTTCATTGCCTCTATTCAAATTGGAATACGAATATATTTCTATAGTTATTTTGAATTTGCAAAGCATGCTAGATTGTTTTGATTCTTTTTTTCTTCGCACTCATTTTATTGATTTATTTTTTTCTGTTTGCTCTTTCTGATTTATTTTAGTTTAATTGTTGAGCGGAGGCGTGTTGTTTTTTTTTCTTACCATTGGTTTTAGATGTGGATATATGGTGACGTCATTAAACAGAATTGTCTCTTTTTAATACACATTGTTGTTGTTGTAGAATGTTTTTTAATTTAATATCCCTTATTTTCTTTTGATTATTGCTGGAAAATTGGCAAAATTTGAGAATTTGTGTTTCAAATGAGTAAGACGTTGAGTTGTTTGTTAGCGATTTCATAAAAAAATATTTAACTGGGTTTAACTTTTAGTTCATGTTTTATCTTCAATCGGAATCGCGTTTTTTCATACAAACACTATGAAAATAAATGAATTTTTATTGTTTCTATATCCCTTATTTTAAGTTCATTTTTCACATGCCGGCTCTACATATTCACATCAATATAATTCTGATAATACTCACTTTATTTTCCACTTTTTCAGTGACTAGAAAACACAAACAGAGTAAGAGAAAAAATATATATACAAAATATTTGTGAGAGTGAGTGTATGCACCATAGATTTGAAAAAAATGTAGAAACGTCAAAAAAAAGTGGTAGCTCAATTTTTCTAGCAGTTAATCGAGCAAATATAGCAAAAAAAGAATTGGATTTGATTCTTTTTTTCGACATAGATACTTTTTCTGACATTTCTGAAATATGTAATAGAGAAAATATTTATGTTTTGCGTAAATTATGTCGTTGCAATTAATTGAGGCAACCAATGCAAATTTGTTGTGCGCTGTCTCGTATTTCTTACGACCAAATGCGACATATTTCTTAAGAACAAAAAAAAAATTCTTCCCAATGGCTATTTTACCGCGAAAGACAAGGATTTATCCCCAATTTATTAAAGCAAATAGAAGCCGAAGACGTAAATTTATATCGGAGAACTTGCGGATGACACCTATACAATTTCAGAAAATATTAGAGATGCTACATCTATTTATACAAAAATTAGATCCCCAAAAAAATGTTTGATTGTATATACATATGTATTTTGTTTATCCGAAACTTCAAAATATGTATTATAGTGTTGACTACACTACCCCTCTCTGTTTCGCTTTACTAGTTTTGTAGTAATTTATTGCACTTGTAAAAAAGTGAGTATCATACATCCATTAGGACTGAAGCTCACACATGCAGCTGGATCCACAGCCTATAGATGGATGCAATCAAATCACCATCCGTTTCCCGGTGAGTCTACGCTACGTAGATGGGCGAATAAAATAGATATTTCGCCTGGAATTTTGGGTTTAGTATTCACGCTAATGGAATCATAATTCATTATCCGATCTTGATAAAGTTTGCATTATTTTGGCCGATGAGATGAAAGTTAAAAAATCTAATGAGTATGATAATAATTGTGACACTCTCGTAAAATCCGCCAATTACTTTCAAGTTATATATAATGGCTCGTGCAGTATTTTGTAATTGGAAACAACCGCTGTTTTATGATTTCTACCGAACTTTAAACGAGTCACTTTTGTTCCAAATAATAAGAAAGCTAGAAAATGTAGGATTTAAAGTAATTGCAATTACCAATGATTTAGGTGGTGGAAACAGAGGCCTCTGGAAATCATTTGGAATTACTGAAGAAGCTCCATTCTTTTTGCATCCCGATAACAACAACAAAAGGATAAATGTAGTATGCATTTGCTGACGTACCACATTTGGTAAAACTTTTACGCAATCATTTTTTAGATTTCGAATTTATAATACCAAAACAGTCACTAAAAGCCTTTATTGGAGCTGCTCGAACATACTCAAGGTAAAGATTTAAATATAGCCCACAAGCTAACAACCCACCATTTAACCGTCAAAAACGCTGGCAGACAAAAATAAAATTTGCGACACAACTATTCTCACATACTAATTCAAAAGCCATTTTGCGTGTGTCCTCATTAGGACTTTAGCGGAATTAAATTTATTAAATACCGTAAGTGAATTAGAAAAAAACAATTTTTCAATAATAACATTTTATTTCTTAGACTTAGGTTAACGATTGGTTGGCTATCTTCAATACTAGATTGCTAGAAAAAGATTTCCGAGAAAGGATTAAAGCATACGGATTTGCTAAAGGTATTCAGGATAAAATAATAGACGAGATGAAAAATGTAATTAAATTACAAATTACTAAAGCAGGAAATTTAAAATCACACCTACCTTTCCACAAAGGAATTTTGATCAGTTCAAATGCTCTACGGATGCTATTTAACGATCTCGTAAGGAAATACGATATAAAGTATTTGTTGACATACAGATTGAATCAGGACCCTTTAGAAGATACTCTCTTTTCAATACTAGATTGCGGAACTATTTGCTTGGGCGGAATGAGACAATCTTGTCGGAGTCAATGAATATCATGCCCAACTACAAGTAACTTGTTGAAACACATTACCGAAGCCAGAGATCCCGAAGTTAGCCAGGCTGAGTTTGGAAGTACGTTTTCAGAACTGGAATGCGATAGTATTGAAAATATTGCCGGATATATTGCATTCAATTCAAGCTACGTGCCAAGGAAAGCCTTGGAGTTCAAATCAGTCAATAAAACAAACAAATTTTTTTTTTTTTAAAGAATAAAAATTGAATTAAAAATATCTTCAGGTCGGAGCATAATGTTGCTTCAACCTACGTTTAAAGCATCTTTGCTTAAGTAAAAGTCGAAGAGATGTCAATTTTATTAAAACTCTTAGACCTCAATGATTACTGGTTCATTGTCACCATAGTTTGTTTTGTGTTTATGCAGATGAAAGAATTCCTGACTTCTTAAATTTCTACTCGGTGCCTTTATTTTAATGATTCCAGTATAGATAATGCATCGATTTGATATAGTAAAATATTCCCAATGAGCTATTAAAAGCATAAGATATGATCTCTCGGAAAACTCTAAGATCGGCTGGACAAAATAAATTAGCAACATTTTCGTCAAAATAAATACATATGAATTTTGATAATTTTAACTTCAATGGTCATATGATTTTGAGATTTAAAAACATTTAAGTTGCTTGTTTCTATTTTATAAATTATTTTAACAGAAATATTATCCGTCTAATATTGCGTTTCAATTTTTTTTATTGAATTATATAAAAAAAATGTACACCTTCATCATTATTGTTTTTGACAAATGTGGTCAGAAACTAAACTTCGATTTTAAATAATTAAAATTTGAAAACTCAATTCTGGTCCAACTTATAAAAATCCGTCACATTTTTGGATCTCCAAAATCATTCAAGATAAAGCTTTTCAAATAACAGAACCGTGAAATATTAATAAAATTACTAAACATCAAATAATCAACAAAAAACTACTAAACGAGAATTTTAAACATTCCGAAAGTCGAAAACTTAAATCAGGTTTATCCTACAAAATCGTCCATTGAAATTCTAAAAATTCTGAGTTTTCAAATTTTAAATTGAACATTCGAAAATCTCATTAACATAAGCTCAATGTTAAGCTAATTAATGTCAGATCAAAATTCTTAACTGCAATTAAATAATAATTTCAGAATAGAACTTCTAAATTAAAACCTTAGAAATTCATGTGGCCTATAAACATAGAATTTTCACGCAAAATTTAAATTTCAAAATCGTTAGACTAATAATTTTTTGTTTAATTGTTGAGAATTCAAAGTCAACATGTCAAAGTTGGTAGATTCAAAAATGGAAGCTTAGTTAAATTTTCAAATTCATTAATCTACAATTCAAAATATGTATTTCAATTTCTAAAATTTCCGCATTAATTTTTACTTTTATTAGACGAAATTTTAAAACAGTTAGTAAATTTTAATATATTTGAAGAAGATAGAATGGAAATTAATAGAATTACTGGAAAGCCTTAATGTAAGGATCAGATTAAAGAGCCGATTTAAAATTAAAGCATTGCGTCACTGACTTCACCAAAGATAGAAATTGTAAGAATGTACATCGGAAAGCAAAACCCAGTTTCCCCAGATTTTTCATTCGAACTTATTTTATTAATAAGCTTTATTTATATAATTAATGCCAACGACTACCAAATTTGTGCACTTTTGGCGGGGTCGTACCATTGTAATTTTTAAGGGATTTAGCCAAATATTTATTAATTGTTTCCGAATGTTCCCAAGACTTAATGATTACATTTAATTTTGACTGAACTGAAGAAATACCAACTTTCCGAATTTCTTCTTCTTTTGTATGCTTTTTGGGGATGCTCAATGATTTCTTCGTTTCCTAAATAATTATTTGACTTAAAATTTGTTAACAAATTGACCAACCTATTTGGAATTACATTATGAGCCGCATTATCAAATCGATTTGTGTGGAAATAGTCACTCATGGGCCCTTATTCCATTAGTCGTGTCACTTGAGGTTTGTATACCGACAACCAAGTTTTGGTATTCCCTTAGTCGATTGGAGTGACAACCGTCATTTGAAGTGATGAAACGTCTTTCGAACTGGTATTTCTTTAGTCATTTGGAAAAGTTTCATGTCACATGAAATGACAATTTCATTGCCTGAAATTTTCAAGTGAAGTCAAAATTCTGTCAAATAATAAGTGTTGCCTAAAGGATTCTGGTTTATGATATTTGTCGTGTCACGTCAATTAGATCGACTTGAAGAGTACCAAGTGAGACGACTAAGGGAATAAGGGTCATTATCTATAGCTGACCCTGAAATACTTGTTGAGGAGCAAAATTTCAGTAAAAGATTAATTTTGGAAAGTACTTATGTATATCAAGAAATATTAACACTCATCTCAAAATTTATTAAATTCCAGGAAGTTTCCAAATTTTTTAAATTTTTACTATTGTAAATGTCTTTTAAATTTTTACATTTTAAAATAATCTCACTTTGAAAGTTATACAATTAATTTCGGTTAAACTCAGTGTTTTTCATTTTTAAAATTCAACTGCTTGTTATCCCTTTAGAGCCGCAAGTTCTGAAAAACTGCGAGGAACTTAATTAATTATGCTTATTTTACTCTACATTACACTCTCTTTTATGCTCTTTTATTCTTTTTTTTCTGCACTATGTTTCCCACCGGCAGTTGGGGAAGGGGTGAATTTAATATTCCATCACCATCATGTTCCCATGCGGTCACCCAAATTGGTATTAACCAGTTGTTGCCTCTATTCTTGGTCGTTCACTCGCCCCGACCCCCCCCCCCCCCTCCTTAAAATAGGGCGGGAGTGAAATATTGAAGCGGAATTACTTTCTCTTCGAAATGATACCAAAAGTGCAAAATGTCCCAAAATGGATACTGTTTTCAGTATTAATAGTAATTGACACGTCATTACTTGATAAAATACACAAACGAAAATTAGTCAAGGCCTTAGCTACACAAAATATTTCAATCTAGAAATTTTAAATGCGTGTAATTATGCGTGTAGTTATGTTTGCACATGCAAATATAATTGCTCGTCAAAGTATCACTTTTAATCCTAATGACACAATGTATCATTAATTATGTGATTTCGTACTGTATTTGTCGTATATTGCCTTACATAATATGTCGTAAGTTTATACAGGGTTAGACTGCCCTCTCCCTACGTCTAATTATTGCCCCCTTCCCTATGTCTTCAGCTATCAACTCATGTCTAACAAAATGCGTATCGCATCAAATTATAATTTGTTTTTGCATACAAACGCCAGTCATTAATTTAATTAGTTTTGCTCATAATTCAAAATTAATTAAAATTAATAAAAGAATGCGAACCGTTCCATAAAATTATTTTGTCACTTACAATTATACATTGTGTTGTTTTAACCGCACGAAAAAAGAAAACGGGGAAAAAATTAAATTCAAATCTGTACAATTACAATTTTAATTAAAAATTCTTAATAAAAAAGTTATAAAAAATTAAATGAAATTCATTTCAATTAAAAATTAAGATCGTGTTTGAATGTGTATGTATATACACATTTATTATACTCGTGTATTGTAAAATTACGATAAAATTTAATTTAATTGTGAGAACTTATCCAAATGCATTTTATAACTTAATTTTTATCTCTTTTTTGTGGGTTCGAAACGGATATAAAATTGATTAGATTGCATTAATTTGCAAAACCATCTTTTGACCATCAATCTCCTTGTTCTGTGTATGAATGTGTACATTGTAACATATACACATATAAATAAAAATCGTGTGAAAATTACCACACGAGGTGAAAAATCATTTTAAATAGGAATCCCCCCCTTATCATTAAATTGGGTGGTGGTGGTGATGATGATAGTCACTACTTCTCAATCCTCAACTCTCTCGTAAACGATTTTGTTGTTAAACAAGGAGATTTTTTTTTTCCGCCTTAATTTTATTTTTAATTGCATTCCAATCAATATACTTGTGTATAGTAAAAACGACACGATCTTTCAACAGATGGTAATTTTATTAATTTCATTTGGAAAAAAAAAAATCAACATAATTTCCTGTTAAAAGCTGTGCATGTATATAGTAGAGACGACGACTAGGTTACTAATCTAAATTGTTGTTGTATGTATTTGATTTTGTGTTCATCTTTTCATTTTTTTTTGCCGCACACACGAGATAAATCTTAAATCAGTTAGAGAAAAAAAAAACGAACAACAACAAATTAAGATCCCACACGAGGCCATATTTATTAGAATTAAAAATATTATTTTATTTATATTTAATATACATTAGTATTATTTTTATTAATTTTGCAAATAAATTGTTTTATTATTTTTCGAACAATCACGTTTTATTATAAATATTAACACATTGTATGGCTATTTAAATTATTTTTATATTTAGTATAAATTATATACAATTAAACAAAAGATTTCAATTTATTTTTCGTTCAATTAATTTTCGCTAAATAGAGTAATTCGCTAATAAAATAATCGCTCGAATTTTGCCTTTATAACACATCATGATTTATTTATGTTATATATAAATAGTCAGCCTCCTTCTATACTGATCGGATATGTTCTATCAGAATTTAAATTAGATGTACGTTAAAAATTCAACCTTTGGTTATTAACAACAATAATAACAAAAAAAAAAAAATATTAAATTAAAAACAAAATAAATCGTTTTAATATATTTTCTTTTCAATTTTTTAATGCTAATTCAATTAGAATGTATGTTAAAAATTCTTTAAAAATTAAATATTTATTTATTTATTTAAAATAAAATTGTGTATAAAAAAATAAATAACAAATTAAATAAATAAAGAGCCGCGATATTATGAGAGAGGTATTGTGATATGGTTTGGTGGGAAAAATAATACAAGATTTTAACATTCTTAATTTACACAAATGCAATAAATACATTTTAAAAATTAATTTAATTTGTTAATAGAGTTTTGGAATATTAGAGTGTAATATTGCATGGATGGATTATTTCGACTGGTTGGGTGGCCTCCCAAAAAATTTAAATCGTGTCACGTCTACTTTTCTATGATAATTTTATAGTAAGTAACCTAAATTGTGGGTGGTAAATAAACAGGTAAATAAACTAAATACGTATTTGGAAAAATTTTCGTTTTACATACTGTCATAATTATATTTAAGTATTTTAAATATTTTTGTTGGAAATTTAAATGAGGCCAAATTATGAAATACCGTAAATTGCAAATGTTTTGAAGATAAACTAAATTTGTTGTACTAAATTACTCGATAACCTGTCAAATTTCCATCAATACCGTTTATGTTTGTGGATTTGAAAATTTGCAATTTAAAATTATAACATTATGGGGAAGATATGGATCAAACCGAGCCCCTTAAAGCTATCCTGATAAGATTATATTGCGGTGACGTGTGCTCCAATAATCTTAGTAACAGTATGTTTATTTGTTTGTTTATTAACTTATACGTCCTTGGCCAAATTGAGGAGCTGAAGGTCACTGTCTGCGATTACTACATGTATGCAAAGACAACAACAGTTTCTCGACCTTCGATTGGAAAGTTTCGGGAAAATCAAATCTGTCTAAAAAGACCAAAGTATTGAAATCCTGTTAAAAATGAGCAAAAATTTGGTTGGTCCAAAACCACTTTCTTTGACATTTTGAAAGTCCCTGCGTTCGAAAAAAACAATTTAAAAAAAAAAATGACCGTCGTCGGTCTGTCTGGATGTCTGTACCCATGATATCTCGGGAACGGCTTGTCTGATTTGTTTTTTTTTCGCCAATCTGTTTCTATGGTCAAGGCAGAGATTTGAAAAGCTTTTGGAGACTGTACGTCAAGAAAATGACGTACCTGCCATACAAATTAACCCAAAATACCTGGTTTTATAAATATTTACGACTTTTTTATATAATGTGCTGCTTTTTTACATAATAAGATGATATTGAGTTGGAGTCGAGTTGGGGTTGGATTAGGATATAATGTGCAGTTTACTAATTTTGTATATACAGGGTGCGGAAAAAGTATGGAAACCCCTAGAAATCTCGCGGAGTATGTCAAAAAAAATGAGCAAGGTTTATTCTTAGGTAATTTTCAATAAGGAATTTAATGGTAAGCTTGGTTGTGACCTTGACCTTCATCTTCAAGGCCATTTTTCTATAGAGAAACCCCAGTTTTTGACATCGGATTCGAATAAAACGATCAATTGTATGTCCGAATATGTATTTTCCATGACCTCCCCCAAGGTCACCTGAAGGAATATGTTTTAATTGCAAAGATGATTTGCTATGAAAATTAAAAATAAAAAAATATAAATTTTAAAAATAAAGAATAAATTTTTTTAATTTTGACGTGAAGGAATATATTTTAGTTAGCTAGCGTGGAGCAATAAAATAGGACAGCAGACACTAAAAATGTGTACTGTTTTCCCTCTTTCGCAATTTATAACTTTTTTCGATTTTTCGATTTTATCAAAGCCTGCTATATCTAATATCTAATATAATAAAATGCCAGCCGATATAAACATCCGAAAACGAGCCAGCTGGTAACAAACACATTATCTGTACAAAACAGTACTTAACACGATTCGCGAAGAATGTCACGTTGAGCTTACCCTTGCTGCTATCACTCCCAGTTTAAATTACCTGTGCCAATCGTAGAAACCTCAACGTCCTCTATGCGAATGGCATCTATTGACGCAGAATTAATTCTATGGGATAAAGCTACAATGGCACCTGGTGTTGCTGTGGATGCTGACGATAAGCTTTGTAAAGAAATAATGAAAAACCAGAAACCATTTGGCGGTAAAACAATGCTACTTGGTGGAGATTTTAGGCTAAATCTACCTGTAGTTGTACATGGTAGTCAGCCTGCAATTGCTGAAGCTAGCTTAAAATTTCATGGTCTTTGGGAATAGTTTAATGTTCTCAATCATGGTCTTACCGACGACTTATTGAA
Organism: Tipula helvola; assembly: GCA_963556165.1. NCBI lineage: Eukaryota > Metazoa > Arthropoda > Insecta > Diptera > Tipulidae > Tipula > Tipula helvola. The sequence goes on from OY744483.1 coordinate 7,606,512, forward strand.
ATTCCGAGCAACCTTATTTGCAAAGGCTCTAAAATAACCGAAATCTATGGTGAAACTCTGTCGCCAGTTGATGCCGAAAAATTTTCAAAAATGGCAATTTTATGTCCAAAAAACGCAGATGTGGACTTGATCAACGAAGAAGTGTTGACACGTTTTGTGAAAATCCCTGTCACGTATTATAGCATTGAGTCGATTGATCATGCAAATGATGAAGACATTCAGAACTACCTGACAGAATTCTTAAAAGATTTAACGCCATCATGGATTCCGTTTCATAAATTGAACTTAATTGTTGGAAGTACTATAATTCTATTAAGAAATCTTAATACAAAGCGTGGTCTTTGTAATGGAGCTCGATTCATTGTTCGACAGCTGAAACCAAATCTGATAATTGCCGACGTTTTAACGGGAAGTGCAAAAAAGGAAACTGTATTCATTCCCAGAATTGACCTAGCCTCGAACAACTCGGAATTACCAAAATATTGTGTATAAAGAAATTTTTTCAAATTAATTGTCATGTTGCAATATCATTATTATTTCTTTCTGTTATTGTTTACGCCTGTATTACGGGCTTTTTCCCCTAGTAATGCTTATAATTTGTTACGAAAATTAAAAAAAATAAGCTTTACAATTAAAATATATTCCTTCAGGTGACCTTGGGGAAGGACATGGAAAATACATATCCGGACATACAATTGATCGTTCTTTTCGATTCTGTCATCAAAACTAGGGGTTCTAATTTTAAAAAAATTACCTTGACCTCCAAATGACCTTGAAGATGAAGGTCACCATTAAATTCCTTGTTGAAAATTACCTAAGAATAAGCCTTGCTCATTTTTTTTTTTAACCGAACTCCGCGAGATTTTTAGAGGTTTCCATACTTTCCTCACCCTGTATGCTGATATTAGGATTGAGTTGGGCGTGAGTTTGCGATTGAGTTGAGCGTTCAGTTGGGTTCCATTTGCGGGTTGAATTGAGGCTGAGTTGGAGTTGAGTTTGGGTTGGATTAGGGTTTAATGAGAAGTTTCTTTTCGCTGGCGCTACATCCCATAGAGGGATTTGGCCGCTTCATGATGAAGTTTCGTAATCATTTTTTCAATGGATAATGAGTGATTAATTCAATGATCCTACATTAACCAGCCATGATTTTTTCATCACCCGCCGGGAATCGAACCCGGAACCTTCGGAGCTTAAATCAAGCATGCTAACAACTGTGCCAATGGGGATGGGAGGGGGCAACAGTTGAGTTAGCAGTTGAGCAACTTATATATCTAAAAGTGAGCGTTTGTAAGCATGTATTTATGTATGTATGATATCTAAACAAATCCACACGCCATGGTGTGACGGAAAAGGTGATGGTGTTGGTAATGGTAATGGCGATGGTGATAATGATGGTGATGGTATGATGGTGTGATGGCATGATGATAAGATGATATTGTGGTATGATGGTATGATGGCTTGAAGGTATAATGGTAGGATGGTACGATGGCACGTTTGATGGGATGATGGCTTGATCGTACAATGGTATGATTATACAATGGTATGATGGTGTGATGGTATGATGGTGTGATGGTATGATGGTAAGATGGTATTATCGCATTATGTTATGATGAAACGATGGTTCGACAAGATATCATGGTTTAATGGTATAGTGGCATGATGGTATGATGGAATGACAGTTTAATGGGGCGACGGTTTTTTCGAGCCGCGTTAATTTCAGGAGTGGGTTGGACCTTTAGTTTGGGGTTAAGTTGATGTTGAGTTCGGGGCCGAATTAGAGGTTCTCTTAGGATTGAGTCGAGTTCATAGACAGAAGCGATTTTCAGCCCGTGTTAATTTAAGAATTGAGTTTGCTGTTGAGTTGAGGGTTGAATTGGGAATTGAGTTGGGATTAAATTCAGCTTAGTGAGGGTCCAATTGCGGATTTGTTTTGGGACGGTTCTGAGTTGAGTTGAAAATTAACTTGAGTTGCGTTCATGTACGCATGTATTTTTTCAGACCATGTTGATTTAGGGATTGAGTAGGCCGCTGAGTTTTCGGTAGAGTGAGATTTATTGAGCTTTATTTGGGGGTTTAATTGAGATTTGAGTATTAAGTTCGCTTGACTTATTCTGACTTGAGCTCGTGTACGCTATTTTAAGTTAAGGATTGCGTTGAGGGTTAAGTTTTCCAGTAGTGTTGAGGAAGGGGTTGAGCGATGAGGTGCAGTTGTGGATTTCTTTGGAGGTTGAATCGGGGGTTGCGGTGGACGTTACATTGTTGAGTTTATGTACTTATGTAGTGTTCGAACCGTGTTGATTTAGAGTTTTAGTTGAACGTTTCAGTTAAGTTGAGAGTAAATTGGGGTTGAGTTAGAGGTTGAGTTGGGGTTGAGTTATAGTTATGTTTAGGGTTGGGTTGAGTTAGGGTTGAATACGGTTTGAGTTGAAGTTGTGTTGAATTTGAGTGAGTGGTTCGGTTTAAGGGTTTAATTTGGGGTCGAGTTTAAGGTTTAGTGTGAGGTTAGAGTGATTGATTTTAGATGAGTTCATATAAGCAAGTAGCTTTCGTATCGAGTTGATTTTGTTATTGGGTTGGCCGTTGAATATGGAGTTGAGTGTAAGGTTGAGATTTGGTTCGAACTAAGTTCAGTTGAAGTTGAGTTAAGCTTTAGTTAGCTTACAGTGGGGTTAAGTAAGAAATTCAATTGGAGAATAATTTGAAGGTAGATTTGAGGTTAAGTTAAGGGTGGATTAGAAATTCGATTTGAGATTGAGTTGATGGTTGGGTTGGCGGTTAATATGGTGATTACGCTTAGGATTGCCTTGCGATTAAGTTTGAAGTTGAGTTGTAAATTGAGTTGGAAGTCGAGCTGAAGATTGTATTAAGCGGTTCAGTTAGTGATCGATTTGGTTAATTTTCAGGACAGAAGTTCTGATCATCTCATGAAGTGTTACCCCTTTATATTTTTAATTTAAAATAAATTAACCGCCACTGACTCCAGAATTGCTCCGATCAGAAGAGCTGTTCTCTAACTACAGTGCTTCAAACAAAAAAAAAACAAAAAAAAAAGGTCGTGGCGCGGCTTTCCTCGCCGCCTGATCACGTCACTGATATAAAGGCATGAAGCCCAAGGAACAACCTATGCAATCATATATTTAAATGAAAGGTAATAACAAACAAAGATAAAATTTCATATCGCTCACTTTCCGAACAAGGGGATACACTAGTTGTAAGACGTTATAACGTCAAAACATGCAAATTGCGCTATCTTTAAACGAAGAGTTATTCTCAAAGCGAATTGGGAATCATATTAGTCCATTTATGGACCATTTAAAGATGCTGTACCTTAAATGGACCACAATGAAACTATTACTGTGTTTGGCTGAATTAGCTCTATAGTTACCCCCGTAACTTGTTCGAGATTCGCCGCATTTCTCAATGGGATTACCGACGAGCACATTCTTTAAAATAAAAATTTCTCAACGTCATAGTGAACAAGAAATTATGATCGTCAGATGTAGCAAGTAAAGCACAACAGTTTATGTCGAATTAAGAGAGCTTTGTTGTGTCTGATCTGAAGCAAGATAGATGCTGCTAATTATAACATCTAAATAAAGGATTAAAGAAACTAGGCATGTCACCAACAGAAGGAGCTGCGGGAATTTACGAGAAGTATATCCTGAATCGTTTGAATCATTTCGATAAAATTGTCAAAGCTAGCGTTTGAATCAACAGAGGTATTTCGAAACAGTCGTATTAACAAATTCCTGGACACTATTGGTGATTGGGCCATTTGTAATAAAATCAAGATAAATCCTGCAAAATCTAAAGCATTTCTAATTAGCAGACTGAGAGGATATTCTCCTGTTGATATTGGTTTGTCATTATTCGGATCTAATATTCCAATAATTAAGAAGTTAACTAGTTTGGGGCTGTTTATTAATAACGTCTTGAGTTGGGAGTCTTGAGGAGCATTCTTGGTAGACTTCGTGTTGCGACTAAATTAGCACCATTAAAAACCAGAATTAGATTAGTGAAAGCTTTAATAGTTCCACAGCTCGTATACTGTGCTCATATCTTTTCTGGAACCTCGAAAATAACGCTAAGTAAACTGAGAGTAGTTCTAAATTCTTGTGCGAGGTATATTTTCTCCAAAAAGTTGGGTGAACCGATTACTACGTTAGCTAAATCTATTATGGGGTGTCATTTTTATCATTATTTAGAGTATTTAGTCTCTGTCTTTATATATAAGTTAATAACATTTGGGCAGCCAACATGTTTGTATAGTAAGCTTAGTTTCTCTAAATCATTACGGACGCTAAACTTAAATCTACCTAAAAAATGTGAAACTGTAATTCGGCAGAGTTCGTTGCTCGTCCATGGGGTGAAGATCTAGAATCGCCTTTACCCTGGGGTGAGGTCCTCTCCCATAGTCATCCCTTTTTTTCCCTTGTCCCTTGCTAAGACTACACTATTCTACTTTTGTTACTATGATATGCATGATTTGCATTTATTAATAATGTTCCTGTCAGCAACTGGTCTCTTATACGTCACTTAGCGAATCTTCTTTATCTTCTTTATTATTATATTATTGTATAAATTTTGATGTTAATTGCATTGTGGTAAAATAATTTAAGGTATAGGTTAAAACCTAATAATTTTTATAATTTTTGATTTTTTAATTTTTAGTTTTGTCATTTATGCTTAAGTAACAAAAGAAAATATCTAGCTATTTTAGCAGATATTGTAAAAAGACTTTGTCTTATTTGTATACTTGTTGATAATAATAATAATTATCTGTATGTTTATGTTGAGACTGGCGCAATAGGCGCAGTCGTGTTTGCGTATGTTGGTTTGAGGTCGACTATCTTTGAATTATAATAAGAGATTTATACCAGATCCGGCTAAATGCTTTAAGCATCTACTATGATTACATAACTCTGTTACCCTATTCATCACATCAGACCACTTGAGGAGCAACCTCATCTTACTTGTCCATCGTTCAGAATGGCTGCGGTTGTAAGTAAATCTGATTTACCGAATCGAAAAAATCGTGTTTAGTAGTATTAAACCAAGATCAAATTATGATTGCCAAAATTAGTAAACGAGAAAAAAAATCATTTTCGTGAAACCATGATTAAATATGACACATTTGATTGAAACCATAGTTAAGTCAAAATTATTACGACGTAATCTTAGTTAAGAAATTTGAGTCGCATTCGTTATCGGAATTAAATCACTCCATACGAACTATGAACGGCCATGCATCACCAGAACCACATAGATTCGAGAAAGAGCTATTAATCTGTCTTACTCATTTATGTTCGAACCTGGTAAGTTTCCACAGTCGTTCTTAAGGAGTAAACTCCAGTCGGAGCTGACACACACCATTTTTTTTATACAATTTAATCACATTACAAATTCAATCGCCCAACTTAGAGCGCGCTTTGAAAGTATACTCAATATTTAAAATTTAACCACCACAACCTTTAATATAAAATTAATCATTATTTGTGGTCATTGTGAAAATAAAAATAAATAAAAATTACGACACCGCACACTTAAAAAATTTTCCACAACATCACATATGTCATGTGTTAACAATTTATAAAATATTTTTTAAAAAACTTTTTAATTTTGACATTTTATTTTATATTTTGTTGTTGAAACAGAAAACAAATTAGGGATTAAGATTAAAAGGTGTGATATGAAAATTATAAATAAAATATAAATTAATAATGAATTAAAAAAAAAAAAAAAATTTCTTTTTTCGAGAGAGAAAATGAAAATGTTTTATTTTATATTTTTAAAAATAAAATTTGAAGAAAAACAAAAACAAAAAAAATAGCGGCTGACGTTTTTTCATCACATCTCTCGCGCGCATTCAAAATACATACTACATATACATACATACATTATTATATACTATACTTGCAACTAAAAATAGAAAAAATTAACGAAAAAAAAAAATTCATCGGAAAATATGCGGTTAAGCATGAATAAATTATTTTTTCTACAAAAACTTAAGAAAAAAAAAAAATTAATTTTAAGATTTATGATGTGAACATTAAAGTATTATGATTGTGATTAAAGTAATTTTTTTTTATGGTTTGTTTTTAAAGAATGCGACTCATTCGACTATATATTGAGATAGGTTGTGGCGCACGCTGTACATTTTTTTTGTTGTTGTGTGCGGGAGTAGTATATTATTGTATGCTGTAAAAAATGTGGATGATGATTTTTAAATTGATTGCGTGTAGATTCGAGAAAAGAAGATTTTCCGTCCCTCCATATAATATGTGTATGTAACGATATTGACAACATTGTTAACCTTGAACATGAAATCTTGATATAAAATAAGTTGTATATGTGTGTTAAATAGAGATGTCTTAAGGATTTTTTTTTTTTTTTCAAATGCGATTTTCTAATTTTAGAAAACTAGATACGAGATTTGTATATTTCTACCCGAAAAAACCGATTGCATAGAATTTTATGTTTTAGATTTTTATGAGTTTTTGTTTAATGTTGTAAAGGGCGAGGGTGATATTTTTAATATGAAACATATGTGCATGAATATCAAATTAATTTCAAATATACATTCACAAAACCATTTTTATTTTCATTTCTATATAGTACAAACACGTAAACTCGTCGTCATCTTTTATATGTACATATTTTTGTGTTAAACATCTTAATTAATATTCTCATCATACACGGAGATTAATTGATGTGTATAGAAATTCCTCAGCATCTTATACACACACTCGTATATAGATATATTTCAATTACAATATTTTATTATTATTATTGTAATGTACAAATGATCTACACACAAGAGTTAAGAAACTTGACATGTCACCTCAATATAATATGTACGTTGTTACTTTTTATTTATTTAATTTTTTTGTATTCTCTTTTTAAAAATATGCTGTACTCGTCTTAAAAAAGAAGCTTTTGTTCAATTGACATACAATTAAATGAATTAACGTCAATTATTTTATCATTTATATTTAAAAAAAAAAAAAAAGTTTTCTAAAGTTTCTCACCTCGATATAAATTTTGTCATTGTCGTCAATGGTGTGTCGTATGAATTAATTTTAAATTTAACAAATAAATTTATTTATTTCTTGTTTTATGTGACAAAATCAATCACAAAAGGAAGTTATGTGTCTATGTTTGTGAGGAGGTGTCTGTTTGCTCTATGTACAAACACATGTAGGTACTTAATGTAAATATCTAAAAATTTGTTATATATTTTCTCTATATGATAATGATGATGATGTGGATGACTATAATGATGATCTTCATCAACGTACATATTTAAAAATAAAAACAAAATTTTGTATATATGTATATATAAAAAAAGACACGACAGAGATTAATTGAAAAATTCTTTATAAAATCGAGTATTGTTGTTGTTAAGCGTTTCTTTAAATGATTAACGTATTGTGTCACTCAAAATTTCAATTATTATTTTATTTTTGGAAATATTTCTGTAAAAACTATATGTTAATTAAATAAAATTTAATTAAGGTTTGTTGGAAGTAAAATCAGTATACTTTTTCACAGGCCTCCTGATTTATTCTAAAAATTCGATTTTAAATTATTCTGGATTTGTGCAGCTCGTTTAAAAGCTCAAATCCGAGGCACTCGGATACTAACTAAATTAAAGTCATTTCAACATTTCAAATCAATGTTTTCAGTTAATATTTTTTGGATTCTAATTCATTCCCAATATTTTCAAAGGCGCACAATAAATTACTGTAGTTTGTCCAGATATATCGGACAAACTGGATGATCATTTGCTCAAAGATCTAAAATACTTACAATAGATATCGGTAAGAAATACACAAAATCGAGGTTCGCTCTTTCGCAATTAGTTTATGTATACCCAAAGCTCTCCCCTTCCCAAAATTTATTCCATTCATTTCCCATTTCTGATATATATTTTTTTGACGTCGGCAACACTAAACGTTATGTTTGAATTATATAGAGGGTTAATCGACGTCGTAGTTATACAAATAATAAAGATTAGTTTAACAAAAATACTATATATGTGAAATTAGCTAAGACTTTCATCCCAGAAAAAAAAAACATCAGGCAACACTAAAATTACAACGTTATTCCAGCTGAACAATATTTCATATGATAAAATTCACCCAGAAAATAATTTTCATACATCAGTCATTCCACGGGATTTCCTTATTAAAAATAAGAAGACCGTTTCTTTTCTTTTCCTTTTTTTGACCTTTGGTTGGCCCGTTATTTGATTTTTTTAATTTTGAGTTTTCAAATTCTAATTTTTGACTTCTACATAAATGGTTGTTAGCTATCTTCGGTTCTAAGAGGAGTATTTTCAAAAGTGGTACCATTTTGGAATGGTATTAATTTATCCTAAATTCTATAAGAATTTATTTTTGAAAAGTACCGTTATCTAAGGAGCTGGGAGCAGATAAATCTGTGTTTATATTTTTGCCGCTAGAGGGCACAGCTACCAAAAGACCGAAAAACGTAATATAGCATTTGATAGATAATAGTTCAAACTTTCAAACAAGTGTTAAATCGTTTTTGGGGGAGGAGGTAGTTTAGCCACTAGGTAACTCCAAAGTTGACAATTGTAATTTTGATCATTTTTTTACATTACAATTTGTGTTAAATGAGTAGATAATTTTCAATTCTGAATTTGACAGACTACATACTTATCTCTAGTAGGAATACTGCAAACGTAGGTCTTATTCTTCCGTTAGATGGCTTAAAAATTATAATAAATTTATTTTTACGTGTGTGGAAGCTAAAACGAGAAATTACTGCATGTCTTTAATAGATAACGATTTGAAGTCTCTTCCTAGAATAGTAGATTAAATGTTTAATTCATATTTAGGTCACTACGTAGATTCAAATTTGGAATAACACATTACTTTTTGGTATACAAAAGAGAGAATATATCACAGTAATGCTATTTCTAGTAAGGATTTTAATAAACAACTATTATTTAAAAGCAAGAGTTTAACTTCTAAATTGCCAATCAAAGTTCAAATAAATTTAGTTTGCTAATTTGTTGATATTCAACAGTTTTAAGTAAATAATTCGATTAATGCAGTTTTCAGTATTATATTAGTATACAATAAACTTATGTTTCAAGTACAGATTTGGAAATGAGTCAGCTATAGTTGCACTATCAATATTTTAAATTTTGAAAATACTCCTCTTAGAACCGAAGATATAACCATTTATGTAGAAGTCAAAAATTAGAATTTAAAAGCTGTCAAAATTAAAAAAATCAAATAACGGGCCAACCAAAAGTAAAAAAAAAGGAAAGGAAAAGAAATGGTCTTCTTATTTTCAAGGAACACGATTACAACAAAAAAATATAAAGGGCTGAAACCTCACGAGGTGATCAGAACTTCGGTCTTTGGTATCTTCAATGGAGATAGCTTTCACCTGTGTCATAAATTTGGTGTAGCAATTTTGACAGTATTGATTTCTATTTTAACCAATATATATTTACTAATACAACAACAGCCAAACAGCTCAAAAGCTTCAGTAACATGAGTACAGGCATCCAGTTTAACATGAAAAATCGTATTCTAGAACTTTATACAGAAAGTACATAGTATACAAAATTATACTGATATTTCTAACTGTGTAACTGGCCATATTTCAGAATTTTATCCAAAAATCATTTTAGAACCCCGTTTACAACGCACATGTCAAATTTCATCATAATCGATTGAGAAATAGCCAAGTTCCATCATACTTGGCCATATTCCAGAACTTCATCAAGAAATCATTTTTGAATCCCAGAACTTCATCCAAAAAACAATTTAGAATCCCACTTCCAATACATATGTCGAATTTCATCGTAATCGGTTGATAAATGGGCAAATACCATCATACTTGACCATATTGCAGAACTTCATCCAAAACAATTTTAGAATCCCATTTTCAACGCACATGTGATGAGAAATAGTCAAGTTCATCATACTTGGCCATATTCCAGAACTTCATCCAAAAATCATTTTAGAATCCCATTTTCAACGCACATGTCTAATTTCATCTTAATCGGTTAATAAATAGGCAACTTCCATCATACTTGGCCATATTCTAAAACTTTATCCAAAAATCAATTTAGATTCCCATTTCTCCGATACACATGTCAAATTTCATAATAATCGGGTGATAAATATGCAGGTTCCATCACATAAACAATTTGTTAAATACTCACTACATCCAAATGCAACCCCAACTCAACTCCAACTCAACTTCAACTCAACCCGCAAATTGGCCCCTAACTTAACCTTCAAATCAACTTCAAATTCGATGCCCAATTCAATAATCACACCAGCATATATAAAAATCGTAAATACATATTTATAAAACCAAGGGTCAATTCGTATGACAGGTACCCCACCCTCTTGACGTACAGTCTCCAAAAGCTTTTCAAATCTCCGCCTTGATCATAAAAACAGATTGGCGAAAAAAAAATTCAAATGGGACAAGCCGTTCTCGAGATACCACATCCAGACATCCAGACAGACGGACGGACATTTTTTTTTTTGTTGCTTTTTCGGACTCAGGGACTTTCAAAACGTCGAGAAAAGTGGTTTTGGACCAACCAAATTTTTCGCCATTTTTGACAGAATTTCAATACTTTGGTCTTTTTAGACCGAAGTAATTGTAATGTTTCGGATGACATCTGTTTTACATTAAGTATTTGTTTATAGCTGTATTATTATTACAAAAGCGGTCAATCCACAGATTTAAAAGAAATTATATTAATAATACTCCTAAAATTGTTCTGGACAAAAATTTGAGTGGATTTTTTTGATTTTTTCGTTAAAAATATTCAGATTCAGATATATTCAAAAAATCATATTTTAAAAACGGAATATAACACATTTTTCTTATTTTGTTGTTTGATTTTAAGGTAATTAGGCTTTCAGAAAAAAATATAAAAATTGGCGAGACTTAAGGTCACTTTTTCTCCAATAAAAATTTAGTAAAAAATAAAAATTAACCCACTATATAAAAGAAGAGTTTATTCCCTTTCATATGAGTCATAATTAAAATCGGTGCAGTAGTTTTTGAGAATGAGCACTTTGAAAATTTGAGTTTTTAGGAAAATTGCAAAAAACCCAAAAACGGCGAACGGCCCTGCTCCGAAGAACAGTACCGTAGAAGGAAACAAATTATGTGTTGAGTTATTTACTGTAAACAACATTTTAAGCGGTTTTCGCCAAAATCAACAGGGGTCAGGACAAAATTTTCGTTTTTTTGATCGTTTTCGTTTGGAATCGCTGAATTAGTAAGATGATGATAGCTACCGCTGGACTAATTCGAAAATCTTTTTGTCTGCAATTTTGCAAATTCTGTATTTTGATTAAAATTTGAAATTAAAGTGCAGTATTCTAATCTGCGAATCTGAATTCTGAAAAACAGAAGCAAGGAAAAATATTTCAGAATTTCATTTAATTTTTTATTATCCAAATTTATAAATCAATTGGCATTGTACCGTCAATCATCTCCTAATGCTAATTACATTTGTATTGTGAACTCGTTTTAAATTACGGTTAATACACTTAAACTGTTATGGTTTTCATATTATTTGTCAAACTAATACACTCACATTATATCGTTTTAATCACTAAACTCAAAATAAAACATAAATACCGTAAATCTATGGTAAGTGCGGCTAATCTCGAAAATTCACCAAATCGGATTTATTAAACCATAGTCTGTCTAGGGCTGACGCTGCTCTCTGACTATATTTAAAAAAAATTAGCGTAAAACAGATAATTGGCTTACATCCTTTTGCCCTTTTTCATCTTAAGCATAAATTAATGTTGTAAAATCCAATTACATACCTGATTATGCTGTATGACAAAAATTCCTCACGAAGTAAACACTTTTAAAATATGTGTTTGATAACCTGCAATCGAAAGCCGGACTCAAACCCGAAGCGCAGATGCACACCGCACGTTAGATCCACACAAAAATTACAATTACGAAAACAAAATTACGAGATTTTTTTACTATTTTGCCAAAATAAATGTTCATAAGACATCTTGATATTTTACACAGACTTTGGTTGGACAAAAAATAGAGCCGTAATTTTATATCGTCGATTTTAAAATATTTCTTGTATATTTATAAAAGGACTTGATTGTATCTAATAGAAATAGATGCAGGCCTCTCAGTGCTGCTTGTATATCACACTAACAAAAGCATTAATGTGAGACTTAACTTACAGAAGGCGCCAACTGGGCCTTTGTATATTTTGGCCACTCAATACCGGTACTAAATATTGTAGAAATATTATGCGACGATTATTTGGTCTTTAACATAAAAAGATTAAATGGTGCATTTTCCTTCAGCATTTGGACAGGTTCGTTAGCTATGAGAGGTCAAATTAAATTTTATGTTTTGTAAAAAAAAATTTAAATATCGTAAATTTTAATTTTTTTTTAAAGGAGTCCGAGAGACTCATCGCATGTGCTAAGTAAAAAATGGGTCACCACGCAGCTAGGGTCAATTATTCATTTTCCAAGTAACTGTAATTTGTAAATTTAAGATTAAATATTCAAATTAAAGTATGTTAGTAAGGGAGACTCAACAACTATTATCCGAAGCATGGGCATATCTTACTTATTATGAATTTAAATGAACAAAAACGGGGTTGCATATGTCCGAAAAAACAAAAAAGAGCAAATAATACGAATAAAATCTTCCGAGGATATTTTAAAGTGCAGAGACATCAACCATCGAATAAGTTTCGACGAAGACTTCCAAGCAGAAGCTTAAGTAAAATTTTCCAATATATTGTTTAGTTAAAGTAAGTTTTGTTGGATCTATTTCATATAATTACCTTAAATGTAAATTCCTTGTTGTCTCATTTCCTAATAATATTTGCAAAGATAAGTCTCAATTTTAACTTTGAGGACTCCTATGACATAGAATATCAACTTAATCAAAATTCATCGCAATATTTTATAAGAAATCAAAATAATTTTCGAATATTATTTTTAAATACCCATAGTTTGAGAAACAAGATGGATGAGTTAGAAATTCTGATTAATAAACATAAACCTCAAATTATAGTAATATCTGAATCTTGGCTCGGAAAACATGAAACAATTTTTTTTAATATTCCGGGTTTTAATAGTTTTCCCTCTACAAGGTATTGAGGCCTGTAATGTTTTAGAACAATCGGATAGATTCAATAATTTTCTAGGAGTTAAAATGCCTAATCTAAAACTCAATATAATAGGAATTTATAGGTCGAATAATTATACAAATAATTTAGAAAACTTTTTGGAAAATATTAATAAAATAACTAGAGAATATAAAAACTCAATTATAATATGGGAGCTCAATATAAATCTATTGAATGATAATCCTGCTTTAGATACATATCTAAATATAATGAACTCAAACGGTTTCAGTATTTTAAATAATATATCAGCCTCTGTGCCAACAAGGTGATCTACAGATCTATTTCAATTTAATTAGAAAATATTAATTTTAAATGATTCAATAAGTGATCATAATTTGTTATCGGTAGATGTAAATCTCAAAAGAACTATTCCGAAAACGAACACAAGTCGAATGTTTTGACGATACATGGTTCAATGCAAGATGCAGTTTTAAGAAATATATCAACTACGCCAAACTGAAAAACTAAATTGGGAAACAAACTCTATATATCACACAAAGAATTGTAGATCTCATTAAGCTAAAAAACAAATTGTATAAACAAAATATCAAATTTTCTAACTCTACATTTATTAATAACCAAATTTTGCTAGTTAAAAACAGAATAACCAACCTAATCCAACAGAATAAAAAGAGATATGTACTTTCAAAGTAAGATAGACAATAACATACATGATGCACGAAGGATATGGTGAACGATAAACGAAGCTCTGTATAACTCATTTAACAGCGAAATTTCTTGTGCAATTCCTTGCCATCGCATACCTCAATATACAACTGGATGCCAGTAAAAAATTTGTTAACAGGGGAAAATCAATGCATGACCGAGAAGGTAAAGAAGTCGTACATAACGTACCAGTTCATGATCGGAATACCATATTGCTATTCGATGAACTAAAAATTCGTAGAGATTCGGTGATCTTGGACGAACATCAAATGTAGCAAACTATGTATTGTTATTTATGGTGCGAGGAATTTTTACGCAATACAAATATCTAGTTTCGTATTATTCAAGCGAAAAACCAGCGACTGGAAATAAACTTAAACCACTCATTCTACAAAATATAGAGATGAGTCAATAAATGGGATTAATAATTACAGCCACAATATGCGATTAGGGTTCGGGTAATAGAAAATTATATAGGGAACTTGGAGGAACAACAACAAATACTCATCATGTTGTTGATAGTAAAAAGTGTTTCATGATGTATGATCCACCTCATTTAATAAAATCTATTCGGAACAATTTGATCGATGCTGATATGATCAAACCAGATGGAAAAGCTAGTTGAGAAGTGGTAAAAAAATTATTTAATAATGAGCAAACAAACACCACAAAGCTTTGTCCAAAGCTAACATCATCTCACATCTTCCCGAATAATTTTGAGAAAATGTGTACACGGCCGGCTTTAGAGGTGTTTAGCAGAACAGTTGTAGCCGCATTACGAACTGCAAATAACATGGATGTTTTCCAAAAGCTATGAAACCAACAGGTTTGTCATCAGCAGTTGTGTTTGAAAAGTTAGATGAATTTGTCGATACCGTAATGTGCAGCTCAGTTTATTCAAAAAATGCTAATAAACATCCTATTAAGCGCAACAATAATACGACCTCAAAACTGAAGGAATTAGCGAACTGGTTCGAAGGTTGTACGTTTGCTAAAAAAAACCTACTTATTGTATTAATGGTATAATTATAACCATTAATTCCATTATAGAGCTTTCTTCAGGTTTGTTGGATGAATATCCCTGTATAGACTTTGTTTTTTATGGACGTTATAGACAAGATCCATTAAAAAATGCCTTTTTCACAGTACGCAACAAAGGTGGCCATTGTAAAAACCCTTCAGTATTCGAATTCAGCCGTATTATGGCACATGTGACGTCTTTAAAAATTTTGTAAAATACAAATGTGGGAAGCTATTCGACAATGATGAGTTACTTACTGCTATTTATAATTACAATGATTCGGCTAATGTAGAGGATGAACATTTCTTTAAGGGTAGCGCATTTGGTAATATCGAAGAAGACAATTTGGATACAGTTCTGCAATTTGTCATAAATGAAAAAATTGAAATCGTTTATAATCCTAAAATTGATAGTAAAGATCATAATAAATACTGCCAATGATAATGATGATTAAATTGACTCCACAACAAATGGCAACGTTATAATTGATTCTACTGAACAATTTTGTGTAAATTACGAAAGTTACGAAGATGACCATTCTGAAATAGATGATGCCGCATTGAAATATTATATCGCATATTTTATCTATAAATGTAATAATAAAATCAACTGCGACAATCATTAAAATAACAATTTTCATTAAATAACAATTTTGGTAACCTTCATCCACCGACTGATGCTTTATTTTGTGTATCAAAGCTTTGGGTAAAAGTATTTTCAACTTTTTTTTAAAATTCACCACAAATGTTAAATATTCGAAATAATAATATTACGAAATGTATCGAAATGTTAAAGGTCGGGCTAGCAACACCATTCGATTTTTGAATAAACAGCACCCTTGCTATGAACACCATAAAAAAATCTTAGAATTTATGATATTGGTGTTACTATGAAAGCATTGTATAAATGGACAATAAAAAAAAATATCGCACCATCAAAATTATCGATTTTAAAATCATGAATTAATCGAAATTAAAAATCTTAAATAAATAAATCAGAAATCATTAAATTTTTTTTAATGTTATTTTTTTAACTCCCAAAGTTTAACAACAAAATATTGACTTATTTCTGTAATTATGAAATGAATAAACAAAAATCGGAAATGTGCACACAATATGAATATTGTCTATCGAGCTAAAATTAAATATGTGAAGGCGGGTTTTGAGTTGCAGTCGTTCGTTCGGTCTGAAATTTTTTTAAATCCAATCAAACGAACACGAACGAAAAATAACGTCATTTTCAAGAAATACGATTGATTAAAAAAAAAATTCAGAACGAAAGAACGCACGAACGAATGCAACTCAAAACCCCTTAGTGTAAAAAAAAAAAAAAAAAGAAATCTAATTCAAAAATAGTATATTGTGTAACAAGTGAAGAAAACGAGTCATTGCAATACGAAAGTGAAATTTGCAGCCTGAGCGATAGCGAGGGCTGCAATCACTTGAGTATTGCAATGACTCATTTTCACACGAGTTATACACGCTATTTTTTCTACGATACAATAGCCCTGTAACATTTATAAATAAGTAGAAACATAAAAAATTACAAAATTGTACGGATCAACACAAATTTATTAAACCATTAAAACATTTGGGTTTTCACAAATCGTGTAGCAATATTAAGAAATCGTTGTGCAGTGAGAATATTTCCACACGATTTTAGTATACGACGCACAGGCTCCTTTTCTTATATAATTTAAATTCAAAAATCATCATCGAAAGTATAGGTTACTGCACTACCGTAGAAAAAAGAGTTTATAAAACGTAATAGACGAACGAAGAAGAGGACGAATATCAAAGAGAGCCTAGTTGGGCGCTATTAGAAAATTCATTTTTTATTGATGTTTTCACTTGGGTTTATATCTCATTATTCTTTAGATCTCTATACTTTGATTCTGTGAGATATGATTTTTTTGTTAGGTAAACTACAGGATATTGGATTTTTGACACACGCTATTAACTTGCTTAATAGCTATTTATCGGAAAGAGAACAATATATAAAAGTAGAGGATTACGGGAGTAAAAACGAAGTACATAGTAAAATCAGGTGTCCCGCAAGGATCTATTCTTGGCCTGGTACTATTCAACGTATTTGTGAATGATATCTTTGAATTGAGACTATCGGGTAAATTGATAATGTACGCTGATGATGGAATGCTCACTTATTCTCCAAAGAATATAAAAGGGTTGCAATGATTGATTTGGTTTTCGGTTCAAAGTTTTAAATTGAAAGAGTTTAAAATTTTACAAAATAAAACGATAAAATCATATATCAACTCCCATGGAGAACTTCTACGATCCTGCTTTATAGTGATAGAATTTTACCATTACAGGTGGTGATAAATGTTGAGATCATAGTATTATTTTATAAAGTATTCCACAATTTAATTAGGCATAACTTGACACTAAAAAAAAAAATCATGAAGTTCATACGCATTTTACTCGAAGTATACATAACTTACATCTTTTCAAAATTTGCACTGATCAATATGATAAAAAGGGTATTATTTATAGAGACGTTGAATCGTATAACAAATTACGTGAGGAAATTAAAAATATTCAAAGTTTAAAACGATTTAAATTTAAGCTAAAATTCATTTAATGATGATGATTATCGAAACGGATGGATGGATGTCATAGGGAGTCTTCAAACATAAAATGATTTTCCTTTTATTGGGAATATTGGAAACAGGAATAACGAGGGAACAATGAAAAAAATTAATAAATAAAATATGATGCAAATAGATAATAATAATAATAATAAAAAAAAAACTTATATATAAATATAATATGTACGTAGAACTGAAAATAAAATTATATTATAACAAAATTTCATGTACAAGTGCTTTCACATTTCTTATGATTTTAGGAGATAATAAATAAATAATGTTAATCAAGATTTTTAAGAGGATTTGTTTATTAAAGTCGAATTTTGTCCAGTCAAGGTCCAAGACACCAAGTGGTAAGCAACAAGCAGAAGACAGAGAACTTTAATACAATGTATTGAGATTTATAAAACAAACAAACAAAAGAAATGTGTGAAAATGGATTTTGATCAGTATAAGCGTTGATTGTTACATTACAAACAAATCTATCTTATAGTGAGGTTGATAAATACGAAAACTGTTACTATAACAGTAGTTATATAGTTGTAGCTACGAATATAAATTCGGACCTAAGTCCCGATTGTATGAATGAGGATAAATGATTAATCCTCTGATTGTGTACTGGAAAAATGTAGTTAGTTATACACAATTTGGGTTCATAACTTGGTTAATTTATCTCAATGAGTATTTGTATTTCTGAAATTTGATCGCTAACTATGTTTGGCAAATATAGACGCTATTTTTTTGTAAATGAAATGAAAAAATTACAAAATAAAATAGATAATTTAATGGAAATGCTTGTTTTACGAATAGCGGAGACTCAATCCAAAACGTAGAATATCTGTGATGTCTACATTTTTGTAGCTCGCTTAGTTAACAATTAACAAATTGTCTTTTAAAGATTATTCGAGGTGAGGTATATTTTCACTAAGTGTACGGGGAAAGCACTCATTTTTATTTTTAAGATAAAAAAAGGATGGGCATGATCCAATAAACGGTAGGTTTGAATATTTTTTAAAATGTTTTCGACAAAATTAAAAAAAAAGGGGTTGTCCAACCTAAATTAAAATTATTTTTTTATTGTTTTAATGTTGCAGATTTAAGAGTCGGACAGTTAATTGTCAACACGTGCCAGCTTTGAGAAAACCGGTTAGTAAAAAACGTCATCAAATTTCAAATAAATTTCAAATTTATAAAAATTTTATGATGAACTCAAAATTTTATTTTAGTTTTTCTACACTAGTTTTTCTAAACTAAAAAAAGACGCTGAAATTTCACACAGTGGGGTAAAAATTCACTTGGCGCATACAAACTATTTTCTTCATTAATATTATTTGTATTTAATTTATGATTTCACCAGTTTCCCTACAATTTTGATACATAACAATAAATTATTTTATAAACTGTCCCACACACACATGAAGTGTTTTTGAAAAAAAAAAAATGTTTTATTATAATGCTAATAAAAAACGTTAATTTATCTATTTCTTAGATGTATATGCATTTAAATTTAATGGCATTTCGTAGAGAAAACATGCCATTATAGTTTTGTACCGAGTATTTGAAACTATACACAAGACAACAGACACGCCACTTCCTCTTTATTATGTATAATCTTCTTACCTCATTCAATATGTTAAATTAAAACCAACAACAACAACAAATCACTAATTACTTTCAATTAAAATGTAGTCGTAATTCGATATAAAATTCTCACATCGGGGGATTTTTTTTTTTTTGTTTTATATATTTTTATAAGAAAATTCAAAATAAATAAGAACGAATTTAAAATGTGTCTTTAATTTTAAAATTTGTATTAAAAATAAAAAGTCAAATAGTTTTGTTTTTGTTCTGTACATTTTGTTTGTTTGTTGTTATTTCATTAACTTTCTTATTATTTTTATTTTGTTCTTCTTGTGTATTATTATTTTGACTTGACTTGTGAATAAAGGCAGATGTGAATTACTCGAGAAAATTTCATATACAGTTATTAAGTTAGAAGAAAAAAGTTTGTATGTTATGTATATATAAGTATGTATGTAGTAAATACCTGTCGAACTTGTTTGTATTGCTCCTCAAAGCTCCATCCATTGTTTTGTTGCGATGAATTCGACGTTTCACTAGATGTTGAGGAATTTGATCCTGGATTACCTTGAAATGGATAACAAAAAAAAAAATTAATGTATACCACAAACTATACCAAAGTAGAGTGCTTAAAACTTACCGTCTTTTGTAAGCGGAATATTTGGCGTTGTAAACGGAAATCCATTCTGTGATTGTGATAAATTTTGTGGTTGGCCCGCCAATTGTGGTACCGTAAATGATGTATTCGGCGGTGTCGTTAATGAGCCACCAAATGAATGTAATGGAAAATCTTGGTGGTCACCCATTAAACCTACTTTCATATCGCGCACTTGCATTTTTAATTTTTCCAACACATCATTGTGTTGTAAATTTTGTAAATTATTTTGTAACGACTGTAAACTGGACATATTAAGCCCCGTTAGGCCCAACACATTAAGCGGATGATTTGAACCAAAATGTTGGCTCACCATATGATTCTCATTTATATGATGTTCGGGGCTACGACTAAAATCGAGACCCTGATGTGGTATCGATGTATTTGGATTAACATTTACGCCTTCGTCACTTGAATCACAATCACGCATCTCATCCTCACGATCCGAATGCTCATCTATATGCGACTGTAAATAAGCATAAGCCCAACAAAAAAAAAAAACAATTATTATAAATTAATCGCGTGTCATCAAAAATTATTAAAAAAATATTTAAAATTGTTAAACTATATAAAATACAGATTGCGTGCTGTAAAATCCTCCGGGATCACCTTATCAAACAAAAAAAAAAATGATTCTGTTGTTGTTACTAAAATTATTATAATAAATACAATATAATCTAAATATTTTTAATTTGTTATATTTATCCGAGAGAGAGATAATGATTTGGCTACCGAATAATAACAATCTTTGGAAATAATCAAAATAAAGATGCTGCCAGGCACCAATTTTTTTTTTATTTTTTGGGTAATTTTTTATTCTTCAAAACCTATAATTTTCATCAAATTACAACAAAAGAAAATTCACGGAATAATAAAATTGGCATATGGTTATTTAAAGGCAAATATGTTTATATTTTATATAGATATAAACGCGGATTACAATTGAGTATGAAAAGGATGAATAAACTATCTGAATAATTAATTGAAGGTGAGATACAATTTACACTTTTCAAAATGTTTTGATTGTTCATCAATTTCAGTTTTCGTATATGTAGTTATAATTGTTATTGTTTTGATCAGATCGGCCACCACGGTCTGGTATTATAATAATAAAAATCTTGTACTTGAAAGTTTTTAAAAAATGTTTCATCAACTAGGTATAACGGGGTGGCACTTAAACACCTCTAGTCTCTAGACCTTGTACCCAGAGGCAATTACATGGCTTAGATTTAGGTTATCCCAACAACTAACGAATGTATTATTTAAGAAATAATCAGCAACAATTATATGACGAGGCATCAAATCAGTTTTGTAGATCAAGAATTAATTCAACTTTCCTCTTCAAGTTTTCTCGAAAGCTCGTTTCCTGTATAGTGCATGAATCCGTTTGGAACAAATGAAAACAAACTTATATTTCCATAGAAGTATAAACCTAAGAAAATATAAAACAATAACACTTACGGGCAAATACTCGATAACCTAGCAAATTCCTAGCCCGAATAATTTCACTAAGAAAATTTTAATTTCGAATATTATTTTCTAAATTTTGTTTGATATTGCCAAAGAAATACGATGTAGTTGCTAGCAAATAAACAAATTAGCAACTTCATTGTTGATAACCGGTTTTATATCTTGTTTTTTTTTTTTAATATTCGCCTTTAAAGCGCCGCAAGAGGCGCTACGATTTGTACGAGCCAATGGTGGTAACCGGTTATTTATGTACCGCATTTAAATGTAAATTCAAATATTATTGACAAATTAATTACGTATC
Organism: Tipula helvola; assembly: GCA_963556165.1. NCBI lineage: Eukaryota > Metazoa > Arthropoda > Insecta > Diptera > Tipulidae > Tipula > Tipula helvola. The sequence continues at coordinate 7,628,009 of OY744483.1, forward strand.
TAAATGAATTTAATTTTTTTAATTGCAAAAACGATTATTTTATATATATAATAAATTCACTAAGAAACATGTTTAATTATACAATTATTTACCGGTTGACCACTATTGGCTAAGTTGTGAAACCGTTCACCATTACCATTGAGTCAAGGCTGGTATGGGATTGCCTGACGGTTATTAAGTTGCTGGCAAACTCAAATAAGGTAACACTTGTTTGGGTACCAGGCCACACTGGAATTGTGGGAAACGAGGCAGCTGATGGCCTCGCCCGCGAGGGATCTGCCTCTCCATTAATCGGACCAGAGTGTTCTGCGGCGTCACTAAGGGGCACCTTAGTGCAGCGGTTAAACGCTGGGACGATGTGCAAAAGTCCTCTTACTGGTGCGGAATTCCAGGTTTGCGACAGGCGAAGGAAGTCATTTTACCTTCGTCGGCCAGAGCCAAGGAATGTCTTGTACTTAGGAAACCTGAGTTGAGGCTGCTTACCGGCTTCCTTACAGGTCACATCCCCTTAAGGTATCACCTTAAGAAAATGGGCCTAAGTTCGACGGATAGATGTCGCTTCTGCGACCTGGAAGCGGAATCAGCGGAACATGTTCTGTGCCATTGCCCAGCCATTTTCTGCAAAAGGTTACAACATCTAGGAGGGAGAGTAATGAGCCCGGATAGTATGCATCATATACCGACCGGCAGTATTGTCAGGTTCATTAAGAGCCTGAATATTGACTGGACGGCTCATTAAGTATGTTCCATGCACAAAAGATCTTTTAGGTCGCAGTGCGGGGTGGCTTGACATGGCCCTCAAGTAATAATAATAATAATCAAAACCGTTCACCAGATGTCAGCCACTTTGCGTTAAAAGGCGAATACATATGATGAAAAATACGTGAAATTACAAATTTTTGTTAGTCATATTTGAATTTTATGATTTTTATGTTTTGAATGTGAAGCCTTGATTAAAAAAAAAAAATATTGTGTGCAGTTCGCACGCAGTAGAAGTGAAACTTTCCGGAATCTAAGCAGCGACAGAATGACACGAATGCAGTATCAGGAGCGGGATAATTAGAGGGTTTATTCACCATAATACAAAACAACAAACAAAATTTCGAGTTTTTTTTAACATTTTATTATTCCGACTCGATGTTTTGTATTTCGACGAATGCTATGAATGGCTTATCGCAACTAAAATAGGACAGCTTAGAACTAAATTGAATAGGAATATAACACACACACTTTTACTGCGTGTGAACTGTACACAATATTATTTTTTTGTTTCATTGATTGCATATAGCATGATTTAGAAGATATAAACGGCATTAGTTTTCGGCATATCTACAATTATTACAATTGTAGAACGATAATACACTGCGCCAATTAAAAAACGGAACAGAAATTTTCTTCGAAAAAATACCCAGATTCGAACGCTTGTATCTTGGTGAAATAACACGTTTCAAAAAAAAAATTTTGTTTCTAGTTGAAGCAAATTTTGTTTTCTTTTCGATACTGGAAATCGTTTAATTTTATTGTGTTTTTTTATGACTTTTTTGAGTAAAACAAAAGGTGTCTAAAAAGAAAAAAAATTTGCTGCTGTTTGAAACTGTAGACGAACTTGCTCGATATTTCATTCAGAAATCCAAATCGGCCATTTTATAGAGAATTTAGAAATCTTGCAAAATGATACGAGGATAATTTCTGTGCGACCACTTCTTGTCGAATTATTGAAGTTTAACACAATAAAATAAAACGGTTTCCAGTATCGAAAAGAAAACAAAATTTCCTTCAACTAGAAATAATTTTTTTTTTTTAAAGGTGTTATTTCACCAACATGCAAGCGTTCAAATTTGGGTATTTTTTCGAAGAAAATTTCTGTTCCGTTTTTTAATTGGCGCAGTGTAGTTATTTACGTCATAAGGGCGGTAAAGAGTTGTTCAGTACGAGTTCAACGTTTGAGTTCAGAATTTTGAACGAGTACTGTAACGATCATGTAACGTACGTGTAACGTACATACAATGTTTTATTTCATACTACATGGGAGATGGGACATTAATTCGATTTTTTCATTTAAAATTAAATTTTAAAGTAAAAACATGAATTTTAAGTAAAAATATGAAATTTAAAGGAAATCAATCCAAAGGATTTTCAAATTATCAAGTTACCCTAGTTATTTTCTTTTTGGCTTGGTTTTATATTTTTCTGTACTGTAATAGCTAGTTTTCCGGACACTTTTTTCTGTACCGTAATGAGTCGTTTTTCGGACTGAAATCAATCACGTAAACATTGGTTTTCGGTATAGTATGAAATAAAGAAATATGTATAATACACCACGCTATGAAAATAAAAATATGTAACAAAAAAAATATATTATAACTTTCCCAAAGCTTTGTAACACGCAGGCGCACGCCGCACGCACGCGTACCACCACACGTACATACACGCGTAGAATGCTTTTGACAGAATACAAAGCGAAGAAAATAAAATAATAATAACAACAACAAAAAAAAATTTTTTTCAATCGAGTATGAAAACTGTCAATGATGAAAAATACGTCAAATCACAAATTGGGGGGGAGGGGAGGGGGGAGGGGATTGTTTGATGTTTCTTCTCGCTCTTCTTTTTTCTGCTAGGAGTTCTCTAATTTCCATAAGGTACAAACTTCAGTATAAATTTCATAATTGGTAAAAATCGAATCGGTTAATATCGGATCGATTTACCCGAAATGTTTGATTAATCGGCGGTTAACTTTACCAGTACTGCCTTTAGCAACTATGTGACAGGACTAAACAATCTAGGTGTACGGGTGAAGGATTACAGCGGAACCTTTGTTGTTTTTGAAAAGTTTGCAAGAGTGAAAATTTAAATCAGCAGCCGCCACTGAATAACCATTACTCTCGAGTTGAATACAATTCTTTTTCTACTTTTTGTACTCCTGCAAGTGTTTTTATATTTGTTTATTTATGTTTCTACAAGCCATACTATTGCGATACAAACACAAAATAAAACCTACTATGTCTGTAAGTATTAGTGTCGTAACCCAGTATAATATTTAAATACTTCGATTTTAAATAAGTTTGTATAAAAAATTGAAAATCTCACTAACACTTATAGAAATAGTAGATTTTGGGTTTCATGGGATGCGTGCGTCACAGAAACAATACGGCTTGTATCAAAACCAACACAAATGTCTTTATACAAGCCATATTATTTTCGTGACGCACGCATATTATTAAATCCAAAACCTACTATTTCTGTAAGTGTTAGTGAGATTTTATACTGTTTTTGATTCAAACTACAATTTAAAATCAAAGTATGTAAAGATTATACTGTATTATGATGTTAATACATACTTACAGAAATAGTAGGTTTTATTTTATGTTTGTAAAGGGGGTTTTATACGATACTACATGTTGGACGACATGTTCGACAAGACGGAAAGTTCTATCGTGTAAAAGCTAAAAACTACGGTCTAATGGACATGTCCGATGAAAATCAAATTTATTTGATTTTTTGATGGTTTTCTGGTATGTTGGACACAATTTTTTTTTGACATGTTCACATCGCAGGGCATAATTAAAAACAAACAAATTTTTACAAACATTTTTAGTAATGGCATTTTTAGTAATGGATTATAAAAGCTGCAACCAATGCGGCAGTCATCGTCCGGGCATTTAATTTTTTCCCTTGTTCACATGTTTACTGCTTGACGAATAATGAATAATGAAGTCTATCCAACATGTTATACAGTGTAAAAGCAATTCAAAATTTACCGTTAGTTTTCCATCGTACTTTATCTTACGACATTTAGTATCGTATAAAACCCCATTAAGGCAATAATATGGCTTGTATAAGACATTTGTGTTGGTTTTGTTTTGGCTATTTCAAAAGGAAAAAAAAATATAAATCCAAAGCCTGCTAAGATAATATTTCGTACTCATTATACTTTTGTTTCTTCAAGTATAATGATATTAATTATTCACTGCTAGCAGTGATTAATCATTAATCACTGTTATTCATTTTTTGAAATTGTATCTAGTAGTCTCTTGCCATTTTTTCATTATAATTGAATTGATACGTCAAAGTGTCGACGGAAATTACTCTAGAATTATTTAAAGGATTTGATTATAAAATACAATATTATTTATCGGTCGTGGACAAAGTATTGTATTCTACTCGCATTCGCATATAATGGCTGTTATTCACTCAGATGATTAACGGCACGCGCCTGTCGGCTGGTATCGGTAAACTTCATCTTCGGGAATAACACCTATCATTATATGCTCGTTGAATAATATACTATTATTGTGTTGGCATATTGTGTTCATAAATCAACCCGATAGTAATAAATTCATCTCGAGTTTTGTTTTGTTTTCTTCGCGAACAAAAGCGTACTTCATAAACTTATTACTAAACATGAGTTTATAAAAGAATCTATTAATGACATTTTTAATGTATAATGAAGGAAATTGTCACTTAAAAGGGTCCAAACCGTAATCCAAAATTGCAAATGAAATGTTACTTATATTTTACTGATTTTTACAAATAACGAAAAATAGAGGGCAAAAGGTACAAACATTTTGAAAAAGATGATAAAAAAGGGCACAATTTCTATAGGGAATGGAAGACCAAAATATAGGAGTGTCTTGAAAAGTGGTCAACTTGATGCATCATTTTATTGCCTAGGTCACTGCATGAGTATGGATATACATCCGTACAATCTGAATCTGAACGAAGTTTGAAACTTGTTTGACCTTTTGCTAAATAAATTCCCGTAAATACGTCTATTTTACTTATCAACTTCTCTTTACTTTTAGTTTCAATAATAACAAATATAAATGATAATTTTAATAATAACAAAATAACAAATTTTTTTAAAAATCGAAAAGTCAGAAATAAGCAAACAAAAAAAAGAGAATGACTCTTCTAAAACGAGTTAAAGCAAATTTCTAAAGTGATTCAGTTTTCATAGAAATATTTGTCAACTCGTGTTAAAAGAGTATAATAAAAACCGGGCTGCTGTTTGGCACCTGTACCAAAATTCTAAAACGCACCCCGACATTTATAAAAAGACAGTAAGATTGGAACCTTTCTAAATAAATTGCAGAGACAATTTATTTCATTTCCGTTTCGCCACAATTTCTAATCAATTAATTATCAATTAAGTCAAATGAATTATCATGAAAATTAAAGAAAACTAAAACTTTCAGACAATGATTACTAGCTGAATATTCCACAGTTTCATACACATACCGGATTTTGCCATGGATAAACATTTTGTTTTGATCGTAATCGATACAAATCAAATCGTAAATAACTCCAAATTCGGAAGTCAAAAATTCCCCAACAACAATTTGGTCAAATCGAAAGTATACACATACACAACCTAGACGAGCCAACAACATAAAAAATATAAATCGAAATTAATTAAATTAAATTTTTATTTTGATTTTGATTAATTGAAATCAATGTTTTATAAATTATTATTATTTATTATTATTACATATTTGTATTTATGTCCCACTGTGTGTTATTTTTATGTCTCCATCACATATTATTTGATTTGATTTAATCAATCAATCGTTTTTTGATTAACATACGTATAAATAAAATTTGACATTGATTAAAATATTAAAAATAAATAAAAAATCGATGTTACAACAAAATACGTTTTAGACAAATGTCTTATGTGTCTTTCTAATACAACGTACTCTAAATCATATGCAAAATTAGAATTGCTAATGAATCCCATATAAAAAATAAAAAAATTTGTTTGGTAACAGAGTTGAAATCGAAACAAACAAAAGGCAAAAAAAAAATTCTCAAGATGACGTGAAAAATTTATAATTATTTTCTCACTTGAATTTATAAAAATACTAAAAACAAAAAATAGAAAAATTAATTAATTCAATTTATTATATATACGCAAGATAGAAATGTCATCAATAAAGATATTTTTCTACTGTATGTGCGACCGTGTACATATAATTGTGTGACTTTAATACATGATCTACCAACTGTGTGTGATCTTAACTGTCAAAATAAATAAAATAAAATTTAACATGTAATTAATTAATTTAAAATTTCGAGTTTGAAAATATGTATAAAAAATTATATAAATTTATTTTGAAATAAAATAATTAACACTTTCACAGATTCGACACTGGAATTTCAAAAGGGTGGCATTTTTGTTTAATAACAAAATTTTCTTTTTGTTTTTATTTATTGATTATAAAAAAAAACACGGTTTTGTTGTTGTATTATTTATATGTAAAATATATAAAGTTGATGTTAAAAGGTTTCATTGAAGACTTATTTCTTTTTATATTAAATTAATTTTATTATAAATAAAAAAGAGTGTGATCAAATACCGTCTTAATTAATGGGGACGCGTTATGTAGATGCTTAGTGATTAATTTTATGTAGTGTTTTGATATATCGTAGAATGTTAATTACTTGTGATGTTCTCGTATTTATTGTAAGTTTGTAACCCTTTGAAAATTAATTGGTCGGTTTGATTGTATAAAAAATTAGTTTTTTTTAAACACTGCCAAACATTTTAATATTTCGCGCATCGATACAAAATTTAATTTGGAGTCATTTTCAGCAATGATTGATTTAGAAAGATTAAAACCTTCTAACAAACCAGAACAAATTTTGCAACAATATTTGATAAAGAATTACGTTTACCACAGCTTATATTTTGATTTTTATCGTACGTAACAAATGTTGTTTAACATCGGCCAAAAGGAAACTCCTGACCAAAGAAGAGAAGGGCTTCGCAACGATTCTACAGCAAAATTGAAAATCTTACGTATTCTGTAAATTTACTCTATCATTTTAACTTGTGAATTTGAATCGAATTTTATTTGAACCAAATTTGATATTATTTTGAACAAACTTATGGTGGTTTGACTGAATCTATTGAATTCAAGAAGCTGGTTAGGTTAAATTTAATAAAAGCAATTTTTAATTGTGGTTTGAATTGTACACATTTTAGTCAATGGGCATCGATAGATTCGTTCCGGTTTCTGTGAAAAAATTAATAATTTCCTCCGTGGTTTGATAACGTCCTAATAAATCGAGTTTCAAGTCTGCTGTTGATAAATTGGCTTACTCAGTTTTATCTAAGGAATTTGATATTCTTCATTTGAAAGCACAAACTATTTAATTAACCCTCAATCCATGAAGGTATTTTAGGCATCTTAATTCCATGAACCAGGGTTGCGCTATAAAAGCAACAGTTATCAATAAAAAATCTTAAATAATTCACGGGTTACCTTTAGGCATCCTTATTCAAGAAGTAATAGTTTTTTTGTCCGGAAAAAAACTAATATTTTTTTTTAATTGCATATGGAGCAACTTTTGGAAAAAATTACAAAAAATAGTTTTGGCCAGGACGAAAACGACCCTGGTTCATGGATTGAGGGTTAAAATTCAAAATGGTATGTTATTGAATCCTCGAATTTGCTTGTTTTGTTTAAAGTAGTTATAGGTTGAATCATTTTGTAGAGATAGTTATAATAAGCTATATTAAATAGTGCTTTGTATTTGCCATTCATCAATGAGTAAAACCCTCCATCAATTTTCTCCTATAGAATGGATGTGGCTCAGATGGTATACCTAGAGGGCTATTTCTGATATTTGCCACAGTATGAAAAAATTATATTTGTTGTGGTGATTTTAACTTTAATATGTTGTTTAGCAATAAACTAAGTGCTTGCTTGAGTTTACGTAATTTATTTTATTTTACCTTATAAACCGACTAGATTGGATAGCACCCTATTGGATTTGATAATTTTGTATGAGGCTGATAAGCATAATGTTATTTCCTTTGGGTAGCTTGGTGTTCCTGCTATTTCTGATCATGACTTGATTTTTGCCTGCTATAAGTCAGTCGTACCTAATTCAATTCAGTTGTTCCTAATTACAAAGCAAACAATCATGAGTATTTTATAAGTTGTTTCTAATCCGTTAGACTGGTTAAATTTTTATTTCTATCCTGATGTGAATGATATACATACTTGAAGAATTCAATTCAAATTTCTTAAAATTAGATACTATTTGTGTGCCTCGTAAAATAAGTATAAATAAATGTCCCTCAACGTAAGGAAAATGTCGTGTACCTCTTTTGCAGGTCATCTTTTGCTAGGTGAATATAGATGAGTTCCAAGCAGTATTGAACTGTGACTAACAAATTTGTATATTAACAAAATTCGAACATTTACTGCCGCCTGGTCCAACATCCCTAAGAAAATGCTCACTGGCCAGCGATTCCCCGGGTAACGATAAAAGCATATAACAGTTTATCGAACGCTTCTGTACCGCCCTTAGTTTTCTTATAATGAGTAATTATTGCTGGGTTTCCGTTCGAGCCTACCTTTGATGAATGTATAAATGATGAGGTTACCAGAACAATTTTATGATTGTCCAGTCGATCGACAATCGACACGACTCTGTATTGCGTTTTCGTTTTTTCATTGGATAAAAACAATTCGGAAAAAAGAAAAGGCAACAGAGTCGTGTCGATTGTTGATCGACTCGACAATCAATAAAAGAGTGAATGCTCCGTGAATACAGGTGGTGGATGAAGAATACAAATATGTATAAGCCCTCTCGCACTATTATTCACACTATTTATGCACTAAGCCTAAAAACAACGACAAAATAAAAAGTTAAAATTATACAAAAAATTATACGTACTATGCACATGGGGTATTTCACACCCCAGAATTTCGAAATGTCAATTTCTCACCACTGCCAAGAGCAGGCTAAAGCCGGGTGGGCAAAACTATGTGTAGGATCTTGAAGTGTTATTCCTAGACTACAAGTAGATAGCAGCACAGGTCCCGATTTGCATAGTACTGGGGTATCTCCTACCCCCGGTGCACAATAAAGGTTAATATGGCCGCCAAAAACTTACACCTAAACTGTTTCTTTTGATAGGCAGAGCAGTTTTGTAAACTTATAACCTTCTCAGCATGAGATTAAAATTATGCTTCGTACAAAAACCAGTTTTTGAAGCCAATTCACAAAACTCTAATAATCTAAAAATTTGAGGTACCAATAGAGCATCCAATTCCGTAACACCGGCCGATACTTTGGTTTCGAGTAATCCGGAATTGAAAACACTAATTCCGGAATTAAAGAATTTCTATTTTTCTTACTTAATTTGAGTAAATTCAACATTATTTTGTGAAATTATAGTTTTTGTGAAATTATAGTCTGTGTTGCAGATACTAAAAAAATGTATATATACAGGGAAACTTCTCTAAAATCACTATTCAAGGGACCCAGAAATGTTGGTCAATTGAGGTGGTTAGTTTAAGGAATAAAACAGCCTAAAAATTTGAAAATCCAAAGTCAGGCTAAAAAGAAAAATTTTCTTCAATTGTAACAAAAAATTATCCGTAACATTTCAGAGAGTGGCAAAAAGTGGTCAATTTAGGGAGCTGGTCAAAATATAGAGGAGCTACTTTTGGAAGTTTCAGAGTATGTATTTCTCTTTTCCGTTCACCATGATATAATACACCTAATAAACGGATTACGGAAGAATAAATGCGAGTTCCTGAAAATTACCTGACACATTTACATATTTAATTTAATTCGTCTCTAAAATACATCTGCCAAGTATGTGTTGTGTTGTTTCTTAGTTTATAAACTTAAAAAATGTATTTAGTACATAATAACTATACATCCCCGTATATAAAGCGACAAAGAAACAAATTCAGAAAACATTTAATTTTGTTAGTTCAGTAGCTGAAAAATATCAAAAACCGTGATATACGTTTTTGCGTTTCGAAAAGGACTTTAATTTTGGGACGATGCTATTGCACTACAAGGCTAAAAGAGCGTATTTAGCAGCGGGAAATATGATATCGCCATCTAAATTTTAGCCTAAATGACACAAGTATCAAGTTTAATGAGAAAAACCAGAAAAACAGGAAACACTTGATTTCAATCATTGCCAATTGTAAGAACGGTACCAACTCGCAGTAGCAATTAAATCTATGTTTAAAAATGTTTCCGATTTTCTTTTCCCCATTCATTTTTTAAGGAGTTTGTAGGAAAATAAATGTTAACAAGTATTGAATTGTAATTGCTGTTTAGTATCATTATTTAGTCTGGGGAGTCCTATCGCAGTGCAAAACTTGCGAGATAAATGGTTCCAGTAAGGGTGAAGAGAATAAATTCTATGCCACTCCAACTAACCTAACGTAACTCACTGAATTTTTAGGCTTTAAAGAATTCATAGAATTTATAGGATTTACAGAATTTATAAAATGTATAGAATTTATAGGTTTTAAAAATATATATATGGAATTCATAATATTTGAAGACTTAAAATTTATAAAATTTAGTGGACTTTTAAAATTTTTAGAATTTACAGAATTTATGAGATTTATAGAATGTAAAGAACTTACTGAATTTTGAAATTTTGTGCATAGGATTTATAGAATTATTAAAGTTTATACGATTTATCGAAATTTTTGAATATATAATATTTATAGAATTTATAAAAATTATGGGATTTTTAGAATAAGTAAAATTTGGGTGTTACAATTTTTAGAACTGGCAAACTTGAAACAATTAATAGAATCATTGAATCTATAAAATTTAAAAAATTTATAATATTTGTGAAGTTGTAATTTATGGGATTCTTTGAATTTATTTATCAAATTCATAAAATTTATAGAGTTTATAAATATATTAGAATTTATAACATTTATAGACTTTGTAGAATTTAGAGAATTTGTAAAATTTATGTAATTTATCGAATTTACAGAATTTATAAGACAGAAAAAGATTTGTAGAATTTAAAGCACTTATTGAATTTTTAAACTTTATTCATAGAATTTATAAATTTTTAACGAAATTATTGAATTTACAGAATTGTTAAAGTTTATATTGTAGGATTTTTCAAAATGTTTGTATTTATGAAACAAATAAAATTCAAGTTTGTAGAATTTATAAAACAGACGCTCTTGAAACAATTAATAGAACACAAAGAATAAAAAAATGTAAAGAAAGAATTTATAAAATTTAAAAATTTATAGAGTACCGTCAGATGGGGCTACTTTGTGCAGGATTTTACAGTTTTTGAACTTTGAGATGTAAAAAAACTATATTAATGTACACATTAGTACAATTTATCGTTATTATATTAATAGCTGGACTCAGACGAGTAAGTTAGATCAATACTGACATTTTTTGTATGTAATATTTACAAATTATAAATCAAAACATACATTGCACAAAGTAGCCCCTAAGTGGGGCTACTTTGTGCAGTGATAGAAATTTTGCATAATAATCATGTTTTTAGTAAAATATTGATATACATTTGTCAAAATAGTTGATTGTTGACTTTTTAATATAAAAAATCTCAAGATAAATAAAAATTCTTGTTTGAAAATAGTTTTCAGCGTTAAAAAAAATTTTTTACCAGGATTATTTTTTTAAAAAGAATGTTTATTTCAAACGATTGAGTTTAAACAAAAAGAAACCATCCACATTTTTGAACAATGAAATAAATCAAATTTTAGAAATAATTATTACATTATTAACATTTATAACATTTATAAATATGAACAACATAAGATACATCGTTGCGAATCTGGAGTTTTTATGTCCCCCAGAATGATTCGATCTCTTTAACTCGATACAGACCACGTTTATTAATAGCTTTTGGTTCGCTAATCTTTCGTACAATTTCCTCGAGTTTGTACGTATCAGACTTTTCAGTTTCCTTCCACTTCCAACTTATTAAAGTTTTGGTCATTGTCAGCACTTCAAAATTGTTCTTCTTACGTTTGGCGCTAACAATTTTTCCTAGAAAATATTCACCTTCATAAGTGACAATCACGTAATTACTCTTCTTCAAATCTTTGGCACTGAGAGCAGCTTTCTGAATCTCTTCTTCGTCTTTTTCATCATCATCTTCATCTTCTTCTTCTTCAATATTTGAATTTTTGCGAATTTTAGAGCGCCAGGCTGTTTTCATTGGACCGAAGAATGCCACATCTAGGGATTGTAACAAATGTGTTGAATTAGGAGGGAGGAAAATGAGTTTGATATCATTTTCTTCACACATTTGCACAACTCGAACTGAAAATATGACTCGAAACGTTGTCGCCAATTAGAATTTTCTTCCCTGGAATTCTTTGTGTATGAACTAAAAAGTGCGTTTCGAACCAATCTTCGAATGTTTTTAAATCAAACCAACCGCTTTCTGAAGATTGGAAACGGCTCTTCTTCGGTCCACCAAGAACCTAATTGTTATAGAGCTGTGATGATTTGTACACTGTGTACGGAGGCAATATGTATCCCGACACACTTCCACAAAACATTATTGAAATGCAGCTCCTCGAAAAATTCATCACCCGTTCAGTACGCCTGCATGAACGTTTCGATATCACTTTCTTTATTCCGGGATTGTCGGACAGATTCGTCTCGCCATAGTAAAATATGTTTGAAGCTGGACCAGACTGCAGTTCTTCAGATCGACATTTCTTGTGTTTTTTGTGAATTTTGTTTGAGATAGTATTTCAGTGGATTTTATACTTTCGAGAAGCTTGTGCAATCGACATACCGCCATCAACTTCTTGCAAACATTTTTCCAGCTTTTCTAAAGTGTAGTCACGGTAATTTCTCGTTCCAGGTACTTTTTTGTAACGTTTGACCATTTTTCTGCCAAAAAAAAAAACGAATGAAACTTTGCACAAAGTAGCCCCACAGTGCATTTTTTTTTCATTTTCAATTTATTTGTTATTAATTTTCACATTTTTTTTAAACTAACAAGATAGCATTGTTTATTTACATATAAATAAATAAATTTGCACTTACAACAATTTTTTTGTCAACAATTTTGTATTTCACAGACGCAAGTTTCCACGTGCACTTTGCGACGTCCGACGTTATCGAAAAGTTGTTGAAATTGGATAACCAAAACACACATTGAGATTGTTTTAAAATTCCAGCAAATGTTTGTAGTAATAGAGGAGACCTCTACCTATGTATGTGTATATATCACAAATAGGTACCATAAAAAAAAAAAAATTAAAACTTGTTTTCAAATTTGCACAAAGTAGCCCCCGCTGCACAAAGTAGCCCCACATGACGGTATATAGAAATATTAAAACTTATAAAATTTATAGGATTTATTAGATTTATCAAATTTACAGAATTTATAGGATTTATACAATTTACAGAATTTACTGAATTTCAAAGAATTTATTGAATTTATCAAGGTTCAAAGAATTTATTGAATTTATAAAATTCAAAATTTTTAGAAACATGTAGAATGTTAATATGTAAGTCAAATTTGAGTTTGTAGAATTTATAGAACTGATAGACCTGAATAATATATAGAACCCATCTATAACATTTAAAGAATTTATAATATGTATTTATAGAATTTACAGGTTTTAAAAACATATTAGAATTTATATTTATAATATTTAAAGACTTACAATTTATAGAGTTTATTGGACTTTAAGATTTGTAGTATAGAATTTATCGAATTTACAGAAATTATAAGAATTGAAGAATTTACGAAATATAGAATTATGTATTAGGATTTATAAAATTATTCATAGAATTTATAGAACTTATAAAATTTATAGAAATTAATTGAATTTACAGAATTGTTAATGTTTATAGGATTTTTCAAAATTTGTTTATTTATAAAACAAGTAAATTTGAGTTTATAAAATTTATAAAACAGAAACACTTGAATTTGTATTATTGATAAAATTCATAAACTTCATAGAATTTGTAAGATTTTATGAAATTACACATATTGAAACGTTTGAAGAGAGAGAGAGAAGAATTTATAGGATTTATAGAAGTTAAGAAACTTCTTGGATTTTTAGACTTTAAAGAATTTGTAGAATTTACTAAATTTATTGACATAATTTATTGTGTTTAAAGAATTTAAAATTTTCAGAATTTATATACATAATTACTACAAATTCTATAAACTTTATAAATTATATATTTTTTTAATTTTTATGTGTATGTCCTTTAATTCTAAAAATTATGTATATCCTAATCGGAACTGCGATTTAATATCGTTAGTACGTATTAGCAATGATTATAAAAATATCTAATATTTTTTAAACGAAATAAAGGAAATTTGTTGTTTTTTGTAAAATTTTGATTTTTAATCTTTTTTACTTTATTATATAAAATAAATACCGGAATTCCGGAATCGAAAACATTTGGGTTCAAAAATTCTGGAATTACTTTTTGGCCAAAACTTGGATGCCCTAGGCGCCATGCACCTCACCCGACGCTAATATCATGAATTATAATTTCAGAATTTCCAAAAAAAAAGCTGTAACATCATGTTAGCCAGAATGCCAGGCAATCTAACTAATGCAATGTTAAATTATGGCAAGCTTGCAAAACTCATAATAATCTCGAAAACCTCAAAACCGACGAAGGTTGTCGTACTATCTGGAAGTATTTGACGGGTTGAAATTCCTTTAGTCAAGAAAAATTACGCCATTTTAAATAAATTCAAAAAATCTTAATCAAACCTTTCGAAAATATTTTGTTTCTGCAGATTTTCAAAAACAAAGAGAAAATTGTTGGTTGCACTTCTCTGAAATTCATTATCATATAGTACACGAAACGCACACGAAGTGTTCGAGTAACTAGAAATAAGATCGAAATACTAATATTAATTATCATACCAACGAGTCAACGACCACTTCCACCACTATTCATCATCATCACAAACAAAAACTTTCCATTGTATTTACCATATTTAAGGGTGGTCTCCTCTAATGTTTATATTAAAATTACAATAAAATGGATAAATATAATTTTTTTTTTAAAACGAATTAGGGTTAAACTAATATTTATATTTATTTATTCACAACAACAGAAAAAGGACTCAAAACTATTTATTAAATAAATAAAAAAAGAAAAAGTTAAAATAATAAATATTATTAATTTACACATTGTAGTAACCATACCAAGCAAGCCCGACAAAAAGACCTGGATAAAAAAAAAATCAACGACGACACTGGTTTTCTTTAATATTTAAATTAATTCTTAATTATCATTTATTATAAAATCACAAACCACACAATCTTGAATGTTTTATTTTATTTTGAATTAATTAATTCAAAAATATTTCATAAATAAATAAATGAATGAATCATCAAAAAATTTGAATAATTTTTTGTCTTAAGTGCGAGATGAATTTTTTTTTATTTTATACATACATACGAGAATATTATTTTATGTAATGTAAGATGGATAGGTAAGGTTAAACACAAGAACAATAAAAATTAATCATGATTGTGACAAAAAGGATAGTCTCCCGAGTGTCTGATTCTTGCGTCTGTGTACCAATTATTCAAATCACAGGATTTATGATTTTTTAATATCAACATAATATTAAGTGTCTCTCTGTGTGTAATATATGTCGTTTAACAAAAAATTTTTTTTTTTTTGTATTTTGAAGATGATGTTGGCACTCCCCTTCCTGTCGATTTTTTTTTATAACTTTTATTCATTCACAAATTATATTATTTTTAATATTTACATTTTTGTTAAGTTTAACACAAAAAAAATTTTTTTTTTATTTTTAATGTGTACGTACATTGTACAGGAAAATAACAAACAAAAAATATTAAAATTAAAAACAAATATAATAAATTAATAAAAAATAAATAGTCAAAAATTACTTTTTAGTTTAATTGATTTGTTTTGATGTGAGACTAATCTGGCGTTTACAACACCTTATCGGCGCGTGAATATCATTCATTGGCTATGTCGTCGCGATTCAATTTTTATGCGATCCAAATTATTTGCGAATCGATTATATTTGTTTCACCCACCGTACCACAAATATAGCGCGCATAAGAAAGTTTTCATAATTTTGTTGGAAATATTAATGTTTGGGTGGTATACAAACATACAATTTTTTTGCTGCTTTCTATATCATAAAACATTAATTTGAAAAATTAATATTCATAATTCAAAAAAAAAAAGAAAAAATCCTCCCGCAGCCAAAAACAATTAATTCATTTAAGAAAACAAAAAAAAAAAAGTTTAGTGCAAAATTATAATGATCGTTCTCGTCGGTCATGATGATCATCATTTAAGACCACGATCGCACATTTTTATATAAATAAATACATACACTAATTACCATCATGCTGTGTAAAATGGTGCGTTTTAACACTTTAAATTTCAATGAGACGTATTTCTTGTGTATGTATACAGCCTTCTTTCTTCGTCATCTACACATCTTCTTCAAGACGGAATACAAAATTTGTATAATGGATTGAGCTTTTCTTCTTACTCCGTGTACACATAATATAAAACTTATTGAGGTTAAGTTTTTGTTTCCCACAACCAAAAAAAAATTAAATAATAAAATTTTTTTTTGTTGAATTAAAATTAAAAATTCAAAGTAAAGTAAATTCATTGAGAAAAGAAGAGCGCTCCATCAACACAACACACAACAAACGCAGAACAGACACATAAAGACAAAATTTCTATAAAAAAATTAAGCAAAAAAAAAAAATTTATGAATTAAATATTATTGTGCTCTTAAAACCGTGTAATTAATTGATGATTTTATTACCCATATACCAGTGGCGTAGGTAGGATAATTCAGCACACAAGAAATCCGAAACTTAACAAAAAAATAAAAAATAAAACTTTTCCAATTTCCTTTCTTAGCAACGATTTTATATCTTTCTGCATATAGATAACCCAAAAATACACACAATTCGATTTTTATATCTTGAGAACCAAAAAATTTGTATCGATCGTAAAATAGCGCATATCGAGGAGATAAAATAAGAAAGATTAAAAATTTAAGAAAACTACGCGGTTACTTTTTTTTTTCCGATTGGTTCGAGGGATTTTTTTTTTATCATTTCGTATATTATATCTGTGTATGCATGTGTTTGTTTGTTGTGCAAGAAACAATCAATGAAATAATAATTTTTAATACACGATTTTATACAAAAAAAGAGTTTGCGTGATATAATATTAATTATAATAATTATAATAATATAAATAATATTAATTTTTTTTTTTTTTTGGTTCTGGCTTGAACGCAGGGGCCAGAGAACAGAAGGTGGCGCGCTAAATTAATTTTCTCACATCTCATCTCTTGTTTGTTTGTATCATTTCCGGTTTTCCTTATAATTATCGTATAATTTTGGTTAGCTACTGTTTGAGTTTGTTTGTCTTGTCTGTCTAGTCTAATCGTTATTAAAATTTTTTATATTTTGAATACAAAAAAAAGGCAAACGAACGCATGCGCAAATTTTTTAAACAAATTATAAACTTGACAGGTCTGTCAATTTATAATTTATATAGTATCCAATGGCTCCACGAAATACGTTCCCGGGAAAGGAATTAATTTGTAAATGATAATCATCTAGATATTATTTATTAACTCAAAATGAGCAAACTTAAATCGTAAAAGTACAAACCCATAAACTTTAAATACATAAAAAGCTTTATTTGCAATATAAACCTTGGTTACCAAGGTCTGCTAATGGTTTAGAGTTGTGAGTTCGTAACATGATTATCCACAAACCTCACGCTAAGAATTCTCAAACACTTAAACCAATTCTATTCAAAGCCCATTAACCCTAAAATAACAAACCTACAAACTTGCTAACTTCGAACATTTGTTCTCTTAAATTTATGGATTAAGAAAAAGTTGGCTTGGGGTTTATGAGTTTGAACACTTTGAAGTTTATGGACCTGAGGTTTATAAATTTGAGGTATATGAATTTCAGATTTGCGCATTTATGATTTGTGGACTGAGGGTTTATAGGCTTGGAGTTTGTAGATTTCTGAGTTTATGGATTGATGTGTTGGGATTTGGGTACACAGTCGTGGCTGTATTATTAGGGACACATCAATACTGTTGGGAAATGATGACTTTTGGCGACTTATGTATTTTACTAAACATTTGTATAGCCTAGCCATACGAAACTATTGTTTGTTAAGGTGAATTCAAAATACAAAGTTTTACCTTGTACTAAATAATATTTATGTACTAAAAGTAGAAATACATTTTTTATGTAAATTAGAAATATCTTCAAAAAAAATTTCTAGCTGTGAGTGGATGAATGTTCAGCATTATTGACTATACATTTCTTTCATTTGGCGTTTTGTGCTATCTAGACTAGAAATAGCTATCAGAGCAATAAAAATTTAGATAATAATATTCAAAATTAGTACTTTTTGGTATATGTACTAATTAGTACTTATCGTATTTAGTAGACGAACAAACGTTATTTTTTTAAGTGGAAAATTCATTAACTGTACTTAAACTATAATTTTTATTTGCGTATTAAAAATTATAAGGGCTAAAATTACTTGTTGTAATAAGTACTAATTTTATTCATATTAATCTAAATTTATTTAATGCCCTGAGAGCTATTTCTAGCCTAGATAGCACAAAACGTCAAATGAAAGAAATATAGAGTCAATAATACTGAACATGCATCCACTCAATATTATGAGCTAGCTCAGCTAAAAATGTATGTACATAAAGAATGTATTTCTACTTTTAGTACAAATAGTTTTTAGAACAAAGTAAAACTTTTTATTTTGAATGCACCTTAACAAATAATAGTTTCGCATAGCTAGGCTATAAAAATGTTTAGTAAACTACATAAGTCGCCAAAAGTCAAAATTTCTCAACAGAATTGATGTGTCCCTAATAATATGGCCACAACTGTTTATGGTTTTTGTTATTTTATTGAGTCTATTTTTGATAATTTGTTTACGTTTGGCTTGTCAGCGTGACAAAAAATTAAACAAAATTTTGTTTGTTTTGATTTTTATTGCCAAAAAGGAATAAAATGATTGTTATGTTTTTATTTTTTACGATATGAGTCATATGACACTAAATTTTTAAGGAATTCCTTTTATTTTATTATGAGTTTTCATAAAAAATTCTGCCTAAAATGACCTAAAATTTGTGTGTCCAAAAACACTTTTCTCGACGTTTTAAAGATCCCTAACAAAATGTCCACCATTTGTCTGGATGGCTGTACCCACCGTATCTTGAGAACGGCTTGCCCGATTTTGATTTTTTTTTTCGACAATCTATGTCCATGGTAAAGACTGAGAATTGAAAAGCTTTTGAAACCTACACGTTAAGACAATTGGGCACATGTCTTACTAATTGTCCCAAAAAGACGTGGTTATTAATGATACTAAACCCTGTTTTTAAACGTGATTCACTGGACTAACTTTTTATATATCGCACCATCCAAACAATAAAACGATAAGTGATAGTTATACGTTTATTGCAGGACTGCATTTTTAAAATCTGTGCAAGGTGCTCTATCGTCCTGTCTAACCAGTGTTTTCTTTCAGGTCCTCCTGCACAAGTTATTCAACATTAATGAAACGTTTTTACATGGGATTCCTTCATAATTTCAAACTTCAAAGTCTTCTCCTGAAAAACTATGTTTTTGAGTTATGGTTTTATTGTTTGAATGGTGCGATATGCTGGTTTGAGGATTATGTTGGGTGTTGAGTTTTAGTTGGTTTAGGGTTGAGTGAGCAGTTCAGTTGTTTTTTCTAAATATACGAGTACTAAAGGGCAGCACGACTATAACTATGCAACGACTAAAACAGATAGCATATGCATAATCATAAAAGGAATGAAACAACTAAAGAGGAAATGACAAAAGAGGATTAAGCAACTTCTTGAACTTTGCAAATTTTAGTTCCAGGTTATCCATGTGAACTGATCATATTAACGTACGTTTTGGCTTGGACCAACCAGGCATAAGTTTATAAAATTCCGCCGAACAATTGGCATACAAATTAAAAAGGGTAGAGGAGGTGTTAGAATCCGAAATCTTACGACTTACTCGGTCGAGTGCAGCCAGATGGGCCTTCGGAGCGCCCGCCTAGATATGTAAATTATATTCTAATCTCGTCTGATATACCATGCAAATTTTCAGTAGTTTTGATTAATTAAAATAAAATGTATATCGTCGTAAATAACCGAGGCATCTAACTGCTCTGAAACGCTGCCTTATTTATTTGGTCGGATTAAGAAATCTTATTAGGTATAGCTAAGCCGACCATGACAACAGATTGAAGTGGCTCAAACTGGAGTTACCAATCTCGAACGACGGTGCATATTAATTATACTGGTGAATTTTATCGGTGAAAACAAAGTTGGAAATTTCTTTGGAAGCTGAAATGAGGTACGCCAGACCAAGTTGATTTGGGAGCTGGTGCGTTGGGGGTCGAGTTGGAGTTGAGTTTTAGTTGGGTTAGTGTTGAGTTGGGGTTGAGTTAAGGATGAGTCAGCGATTCAGTTTGGGATATATCTGGGGTTGCGTTGAGGATTAAGTTCGAAGTTATCTTGAGTTGTTGAGTTGACTGTTGAGCTTAGGATCAAGTTGAGGGTTCTGTTGGGGTTCGAGTTTGAGATTGAGTTAGGACTGTGATGATTTATTTAATTTTAGCGTTGAGTTTTGGGTTATGTTGAGAATTGAGTTGAAGCTTGAGTTTACATTGAATTGAAGTTGATGGTGGGGTTCGTGGAATTGAGGTTTTAGTTGGAGGTTAATTGAGTTGATTTCAGAAATAATTTAAACGTTGAGTTCAGGGTTGAGTTGAAGATTACGATTTAGGTCGAGTTAAGCTTGATTTACGTTTATATGGACTTGAGTGAAATGTTCAGTTATGAGTTAATTTGGGAGTTCACTTATGCATGTAACTTTCCGGACCGAAGTACTGATCACTTCGTGAGGTTTCAGCCCAATATAAATATTGACATTTTCCAATAAGCGCATTTTTTCTACATACTTTATGCCCATTGGGAAATATTCCCTCTGTAAGGAAAAATTTGCCTTAGAGGGGAATTCAAGAACATGTGACCCTCCGAACGTTTCTATGAATTTGGCAGATATTCTCACGAGAAAATTGATGTGGTATTGAAGAAAAGAGCCCCAGTTTCAAAACCTAGAACTTATTCTTCGAGACTGGAGGTCGCGAGAGTATTTCGTTATAGAGGAGGCCTGCGACTATTTGTTAATGATAGAGTAAACCTTACTTTTTTATGTTTTTAGTGCGTTTCGATTTTAAAAATTACAAATTAATTTTACGAGGACAGCTTATGGCTTAGAGTTCTATACCTTTTGCTGGCATTGAGACTTCATCACGAATAGAAGTGATGTTCAAATTGTTTTTCCTGATTCCACAATAATGTGACGCTTAAATTTTGACTCAATGAGGAAGGTGTGTTAGCAAAATGTGGTAGTAAATTGATTACCAAAACAAAAAAATTCAGTACCTAGAATACTTATGTTTAGTGGAGCCAAGCAAATTTTTTCGTGCTTTACAAAAAAATTCAGTTCAGAAGAATAATTTCATCAGATTATGTTGTTTATAGAAACAGACAGACATGGTTTTGATACCAGCCTTAATGCAGTGTTCACGGCATTGGGAAAAAGACCACAGTAGTGCAATAGATCGATACTTTTCCTAAAAGTTTAAAGTTATTCAACTAAAGTATGAAATAAGCGTTCGGGGCTTGTATCATTTAAAGTGATTTGGTTAGTAGAGTATTTGGAAATGAGTTCTGTGGTATTTTTCAACAATGTCATGTGGTCGCTGTATATCTTTTCACTAAGGATCAAATACAGAAATGTATCTGGAATTTATGGACTTTTCAAATCTGTGATGTCTTCAGTACGAACAAATCATTATCACTGGTGATTTCAATCTGACTGATATTGTTTGGCTTGACGTTTTCCATTTTAGAGGAAAATTTTTGAATTTGGGGTTTTCATCTTATTATACTCCAGTAATGATAAATATTTTTCATTTAGATATTAGGCATCCTAATTACATTTGTTGAAAATGTGAACGAGCCTGTTTTATTGTTCAACGTACTACTCAATACTGATGTTGAAAGGTATTTAATTTAAAATGCATCTTGATTTCGTGAACCGAGTTCCTTTTAGCTAGATTCAGCTTGAAGTTAATTTGACGTCCAAAACGGTAAAAGGAAAGCAGTTAGGTTTCCTTCGCCGATGATTTTTCAAAATCCATTCCTCTGAAATATGCAATCTGTTCGCCAAATATTTCGTGCCCGCTTAAATTCCATCATATCAGATGTCTCCAATTTCTAGTAATCGTAGTGAATCCAATTTATTAAAATTAACCGAGACGAATATTTTTTTGGCTCTTCTGGATGATATTCCATTCCAAGAAAATCTACAATTATCAATTGGGTCCCTTTCTGTGGACATTTATATAATAGGATTAAGGGACGGCAATAAGTGGATGTAGTTTATACTGACCTTTCAAAACCTCTTAATAAAATGTATCATTCGATCCTTATCTGAAACAATTTCTTTGTATACGCTTGTTGGCCAACCTGCTGTGCAAGTAAGTAAGAGACCGAAGACACGTTTCGACCCTACACATTGTTTGCGTCGATCAGTTGGTTTCTTACATATTGATTAATATTCAACAAACTTAGGTACTTTCTGAACCAGTCTCAAAACTGTGGCGAAATTTTAACTCCGTTTTTGAAACTTTTAACGATTGTACGTTTTACAACCCCAACGCGGTCACCTCGAAACATTCTAAAAGTTCTTAAAATCTCGTCTGGTAAGACAATTTTTAACTGCTGACCTTCAAGAAGGAACCGAACGCTACATGCAAAACTTCCACAATCTCGTATAATTATGAACTTCAATAGTTTGGCCACACTGATAATTCCGATTTTATTTAATTTTCTACCGGTTTTAATCACTTAAACGTAATCATCACCAGGTACAATTCGTTTGCAACTGTGAGCAGTCGCAAACGATCGGTACCTGCTGATGATAATCACATATATAATTGATTGAAACCGGTCAAAAATTAAATAAAAATTTTCTGAAATTATGAGTGTATTTCAACTCGAAATTATCGGTGAGTCGGAAGGTTTGTTCAGAATTTTTGAAAATTGACAAGTTATGAAATAAAATTTAAATTTTAGCAGGGGAAACCGATTAGCATCTTCTTCTACAGGTTCCCGAAAAACCTGACACTTGGAACAATTTTTTTTATTTGACTTCAAATTATAACTTGCTGATGTCTAGCAGCTGGATTTGTTCCGAACTGTTGAATTTGGGTTTCAATGTGATAGTTAATTAGCTGTTCATTGAGGATTAGCCTTTCATTGCTTTCTTGACCATTAGCTTTTCTAAACCAGTTTGCCAAGCCTAATTTCTTGTAAAATCTATTTGGCGGAGATTCGCGGATATTTGAAATTGATGACTCTGAAATTGAAGACTCTCATAAAATTATTTCAGTTTATTCATTCATAAAGAAAGTTTAGAATATCAAACGTTCTGATGATTCTGTTCACATTAGCAAAAAATTCACAAATAAAATTGTTTACATTATATATTCACAATAATTTAATTATTTAGGCATCAATTAGTTTAATAAACCAAAAGTCCGAAACATTGGTCCGTAATAAAATTTTAGTTAGAATAAAATTGTTTCAGTTGTTCCCCCATAACTGGGAGTAATTGATCTACCACAATGCTCTACAGTAATCAAAGCAGGAAATTAGTATGTATTAGGAACATCCATTTTAGTGAAAAAATACATCTCATTTCCAAACCGAATTCGAAGTTCAAAATGAGCTGAAACTAACGTTAAACATGGCATAATAAATTGAAACTATAGTTAACTCCCAACTTTAGTTACCGAACACATGCTGTCCCAGTAGCCTAGGAGATAGCTGGTTTTTTTGTTTACGTCATTTTTCATGCTTGAAATATCAAATATGCAGAAATTTGGAAATTTCTTATCATTTCTCAAGATTTTTTGAATTTGTTAAATTCTTGAGAAGTTTGAAACTCTAATGCTGAAAACAGACGTGCGGAAAATGCTTGCGAATACGCACGCGGAAACGCAAGTCAAAATATATGCACGAATTTTTCCACATGACGTTTTTCTTTTATTAAGCTACCTATTGGCAATCTATTGAACTTGAAGTAAATCAAAATGGAAGAATTTTTAATTGAATTCGTTAAAGAAAATGAATTTATTTATAATAAAAAACACCATAACTATAAAAATGTGTGTTTACGGGATAAACAATTCAAAGAATTATCTGAGAAAATTAACATGCCCAGTAAGTAACTAAAATTTGATATTGAACATATATAAAATATAGAATTATGAAAAATGTATTGTCAATAAAATTATTTGTAGTGGTACAACTAAAGAGCAAATGGAAAAATTTGCAAGACAAATTCCAAAAAGAATTAAAAAAATCAAAACTAAGTACCTCGGGAGATAAAGCATCTAGCCCTTCGAAAAAATGGTAGTGGTTCGATGTTATGATATTTTTGAAAGATGTGCATATGTCAAATGAAAGGTAAACGTATATATTTGTTAAACACAATAAACTGTTTGCCAATTTTTATTTAAAGAACAACTGGAAATTACCTCAATAAATACTCGGACGAATACTCGGAATTAAATGTATCGGAAACTAATTCGAGCAATAATACAAACTTTTTTTTTTTTTTGAGTGGAGTAACAGTAGTTACGAAGTTGGACTAGACCACGATATAAGCATGCCACTATCAACTAAATTACCGATCATTTCTAATATGTATTGAGAGCCAGTTAGGTCATACTGCATCGCCAACTCCGAATACATCAAACAATACTCCATCGCCAACGATGAGTACATCAGAAAAAAAAAATCTGGTCATTCATTACTCGATTCCACGAGTAAAGAGATGAAGGCGTTAATTGAAATTGTTTGCGCGCCCAGACCAAATAGCGAAGACCTAGCTTTCAACCTATTCAGGTTGAAATAATTACAATTGTCAACAATATCTTATATACAAAAAAATAAAAATAAATAAAACTTTCTATAAAAATTGTTATTATTTATTATTACGTATTATCAAAATTACTGATTATTTAAATAATGTTTTATAATAATTGTCTCTGATAGAAAATGCTTCTCTTGAAGACTTGAATCTAATAAATAAACGATGTTGAGGTAATGGATGGACTTCGCGGCGCCAATTTCCATAAAAATAATCAAAATAATCCACAAAATTATTTAGGACATAGTTAGCCGAATCGTGGAGTATAAAATTGTGATGTGGCTTTGACTATTTTTTCGGCGTCTTCGGGGAACATGTTTAAAGCATTTGTCAGCACTCAAAATTTTGCTGTTAAAATTCCAAAAGTATTTTCGATTCGTACCCGTGCTCTTGATAATTTTTTTATTAAATACTTCTTATAGGATATGTTTTCCGTCTATCGCGCCAACTACATTTGACATTCATGAAATTTTTAATTTTTTATCATTTTTTATTAACGATACTTATAAAAATTCAGAAAATTTTTTAAGTTTCCTATAATTTGTCAAAATTTTCTAAATTTGTTAAATTCTTGAGAAATCCAAAAATAGTCAAACTTATAGATACACTAACTTTATAGACACATTACATACAAAAGCATACAAATTTGTTATCCTTACGTTGGGTTGGTAGAACGCTTTATAACTAGTAGGTCAGTTTTCTGTAAATTGGCGGGATGCGAAATACTAATCCGCTGCGTGGGATATCTAAAATCTTTGAACAAGAATGGCCAAAATGCTTAGCAGTAAGTTGACTAATATTGAATAAAATTTTTGAGACCGGCTCTATGGTATAAAACGAATTAAAATAACCTTTCTAAATTTTACTAGAAAACCTGCTATTTTGGGATTTTTTTTGTTTGTCAAATCGAGGGTATCGACTTAAAATAAAAGTTCCCAGAAAATACCAAAACGGTGAATTTCGCGCGAAATTCCCAATCCACCGATTTTGGTTTTTAGGAATTTTTTGGGCAAAACAGTTTTGAGCAAATGTTTTTGGGGAAAAGATTTTTGCAAACGTAGCCAACCCGAATCTTGTTCTTGCCAATATTCCTCGTTTGAGTGGCCGTAGCGTATTTTGGCAAGTAACGGCCGCAGAAGCCGTGAACCTTTTAAACGATTTAATCTTTCATAAGTAATCTTAATGAATTGAACTACCTAACTAAGTAAAAAAATATCTTGATTAATTTTTTACTTTTCCCTTTCTTTCCATACAAGACCAAACCTAATTTTAATTTAAGTCAAATTCTTAATTTCACTCAAAAACAAATCATTTAGTTTACTGTAAAATTTTTACGCTTTCGTCAAAATTTAATTTTTTTTTAAATTATTTTCAATGTTTGGTTTATACGATTTAACTTATTCTTCCTTGCGATAGATAACTTCTCTATATTCTTTCGTCGAAGAGCCTTTAAACGATAGTTCAGAGGCTGTATTGTATTCATTTGAAAACGTTTAAATTTGTAAAAACTAAAACGACACAAGTCCAAGTTATACATTTAACTAATTTAAACCAATTGTATGTACTTTCCGACATTGTATTTATGAATCATGTCATAAAAGTAAACAATATGTATATAACTTTCAACGAAAATTAAAATTTACACACCAAATTTCTTCATATTACACTCACACCATTATTTCCTTCACCGTATACAAACATCCTCTCCCTTATTGTACCTAAATAAAAAAAAATCACATCATTCATATATATAGATAGACATGACTATAATATTTATTTATTTCATAAATATAATAAATATAAAAGATTTTTTTTTTTAATAATATCAAAAATACCATAACTTTTTTAATAATATTATTAATAAAATAAAAAAACAACTTGTTAAATGTCAATAACAATATTCAAGTAAAATTTATAAAATCAACAAAACAACAAACAAAAATCACTAAAAAACAGGTCCATTCTAAATCTAAATTCAATTTTTAAATAAATAAGAATTTTTTTTTATTTATAAGAAGTTTTAGAAGACCTTTCTTGTATGTATGTACAATATACACATCACATATATACTGTGCGGTATCTTTAAATTATAAATAAAAAAAAAAAATGGTGATAATTGAATTTAACTTAAACTTCAAAATGAAAAAAAAAAAAATTTAAATAAATTAATGAAATTTTTTTTTTTTTGTTTGAATTAAAATTAAATGCACTCATTAATTTTTTTTAGTTTTGATGTAAAGATGTGAGATTTTTTTAAGTTTCATATCGCGAAGGTGGGGTCACCGGCTACATCTTAAATATTTACTTTTTTTTTTTGTACGAGTATACACGATCGAATATAATATTGATTGTCAATTATGTAACCCTTTGTGTACTGTGTGTATTATTAAATGATGTATTGATATTTCAAGTTTCGACTAAATTAATTAACAAAAATTGAAACAAAACTAAAAATATTGTTTACATGATAATCATTTGAATATTTAACATTTCAAACAAAAAAGTCGAAGAAAAACTATAAAACTAAAAAAAACTAAATAAATCCATTAAAATGTACATACAATTCAAACAAGTGGAATTAACTATAGTACATAATAAAGACACATATACACAAGACTGAGTGAGACTATTTGTCTAGTCTAGAAATTTTTAAATTACGAGTATTATTACATAGATACCAACAATAATACCTTGAAATTTAATATCGCACTGGACTAAAATTAAATCGTGCGCACTTTGTGTATGCCTTTTGCATTAAATTGATTTTTATGTTCAAAACCAAATTACAAAAAAAAAGAAAAAAAATCAATTTTATGTAAATATTCGCCAAATATTTGCAATTATTTAATTTACCGTTAATTTTTTTTTTTTTTTTTTGTTTTTTTACTTATAAATTTTATTTTAAAATAAATATTTAAATTTGGTGAGTTTATTTCAAAATTAAACATTTAATTTATTTTTATTTTATTAATGATATTGGCGAAAGATATTTGTTTGTGGCGCGGGAAATACACAAAAATTAATCCGGGGTAATTATGTTGACGTGTGAGGTAAATTCTTTAAATTCCAAGTATGTACTATGAAGCAAACCATTATTTTTGAATGTATGTATAATGCATTTCAAAAAATTATGTACTTTGATTTAAGTTAGATTTAAGTTAACTCGTTATCTTTGTAAAACAACCAATTATTCCAATTAAATTAATGAGGTAAGACTCAATCCAGTGATGCCATTGTCTTAGAGAGAGAAGTCGTTTTTTTGGAAACCATTGCATAATTGACAAACTTGGCCAAGAGAAATTATATTTGAGTGATTTAAAACAATTTAGCTTAGCTTAAGTAAATTGAAATTCTCTTCGTTTAGCTAGGAACAATAATCAAGATGATCACAATTTGCTCAAATGTAAAAATATATCACGTTTCAAGGATCACGTGGCCATATTTAAAATAACCATGTTTAACTTACTTATGTCTCAAGCTTCGTGGCCCAATTTAATATACACTGCCAAAAGTTTAAGACCACTTGTAAAAAACGTATGGTATCGCTAAGTATCCAAAAACCAATGGTAAAAAAATGATTGTGTTAGTTTCCTAAAACAGATATACATACGCAGATGTTTCCTATTTTTGCCTCTATTATATTTTATGTTATTCACGGACAATCTCGCTTAGTCTGAAATCGTGGTTTCTACAGTCAATACGTCTTAAAAATGGGAAAAATTCGCAAAATCAGCACCGAAATGCGATCTGCCATATTTGTTTTACATAATGAAGGCAAATCCGGACGTGTGATTGCCTCTCAACCTAAATTATCGAAGACTTGTATTCGATACAGAGATACCGGCAGTAATCGAGATCGTCCACGTTCAGAAAGGCCGAGAGCCACCACGTCTTCTAAGGACAAGTTCATTGTTGTTACCAGCAAGCGGAATATATGTCTAACAGCGCCAGAAATACGCGCTGAAGTGAACAAAACTCGATCGAAACCTGTATCATTAACTACAGTAAAAAAGCGATTGAGGGACGCTAATTTGTTTGATTTGTTTGAATGGGCTCTTTTCCATCGTGATTGGACAGAAGAAGACTTTAAAAAAGTTTTGTGGACTGACTAATCGAAGTTTAAAATAATTGGTTCAAAAATAAGAATTTACGTTCGACGTACAACCGAAGAAAACGTGATGCCAGATTGTGTGATGCCAACTGTCAAGCATGGTGGTGGTTCCGTTATGGTCTGGGATTACTTCCTGGGCCATGGAATTGGATATTTGGTACAAATCAAAGGAATTATGAAACAAGGCAGTATAAACTGATTCTAAAGCAACATACCATTCCTTCTGGGCGAATATTACTTGGCAATGGATTCATTTTGCAAGCAGATAATGACGCAAAACACAGTTCTAAATTGCGCAGAGGCTGTTTAGAATGGAAAGAGATGAAAGGTGTATTAAAGAACATGGTATGGCCACCTCAGAGTCCTGATCTCAACCGAATTGAACTTTTTTGGGAAAAACTCGATAGTAATGTTCGTGATCGGTGTCCCTATTCACATGAAGACATGTGGCACGATTTATACGAAATCTGGAATAATACAACCCAAGAAACTATTAATAAATTGATCGCGAGACTAGTAAAAAAAGTGTTCAAACCCAAAGGAGGATTTTTTGACGAAAAATCTGTTTGAAGTATTTTTAGAATTAAAATATTAAAAAAAATCGATTTATAATTTTGATAATTAGTTTAATTTGTGTAATTTAGGAGTTTATATATTTTATGATAAAAGCCTTTTACTTCGAACAACTATCTGAATCGATTTTTTTAATCGTTTTTTAATTAAATCGATTTTTTATGACTAATGCGGGAAACAGAGGGGATCATATGGGCGATCATATGTATGTGCATAATTTCTGCATGCAGTGATGCACGCAGATATACACTCGAAACACATGTGCTACATGCAGTTCTATACTTTTTGACATTTATTTGTTACACATTTAATTTTAGTTTAATATTTTTTTAAGTGAATGATGTCTTATTTTCTCACAAATTAATTAATTATTTTCTTCCCTTATGGCACTTGTCACAAAAAGTTTATATTCTATCAATATATTAAAAAAATTGATTGAATAAAATAATTGTCTTCTTTTACGTAATGTAGCCTACTGATGCGCAGGAAAATTAGCAATAGAGACAACTTGCATAATTATACATGTCTTGCAGAATACATGTAATTGATTTCATAGGCACTAGGGCATTTTAATTTTGATGCATGCATAATTATGCATATCTGTTGCCCGCATAACACCCATCAGAATCAGAAAAGAGTCCAATTAGAAAAAAAAACAGGTAAATAGCAACACCCACAAATTGATTTTAGTTTTGCAGGATTGTCATTTTGTCAAGTTACACAGTATGTGGAGAAAAATTTAATAAAATCACAAATGTCATATTACATACATATGATCGCCCAAAATTATTTAACACTAAACTGTTCAGAAAAAGATAACTTGCGCTATTTGTTAAAAACTCTTGCACCGCTTTATAAAATTCCCGGGAAATTCCGAAATGACAAAGCAAATATTAAAGATCAAATCAGCCGATAATGCTGTGCACATAACAAAAGCAACCACGGATACCTTTGGTAATTAATATAAATCCTGGTTATTCCCTAAAGAAAAACACTTTGCTTGTTTCGCACTCATTGTAAACTTAACCGGACAAAAATCAACAGAAAATTTTGAGGAACTTAAGGATCTTATACCAAATAAAAAACCAACTACATGATAAAATTGGAGCTATAGTGTAGCAATTTTCAAAAAGCCCCAATATGCTAACTGCTACAGATTTGGCAATATAAGTGATATTGGGCCATCTGAAACCGCTAAAGCTAGTGACTGACGTAATTTCCGACGAAAAGTTTGTAACAAGTAGGTAAATCGAACCGTCAGTGCGATGTAAGACGGAAAATAAAAAGAAATTTGTTCGGTTATGCATACTGTTGTTTTCAGAAGTGCCAACTTACTACTTCTGGAGGAAATTAAAAAAAGGTTTAGCATCGTCGAAAAAATCAAAATGCTTGCAATTGCAAATCATGGATCCACGATTTAAAAAACTACATTTTTTAGATTCCGTTTTATGCTCAAGTGCCTAGAGCCGTAACAGATAATACGTTAAAAACTAATTTGACTAATGTTGGGCTAATTTTTAACCATAAGGAACTGATACACAGCAGCCAAACAAACACTTCCAATTCGGGAAGAAAAGGATCGATTGATGAAATACATGCTGAATTAAAATATTACCTTAGTCAACCTACAATTGGACTGAAAGAGGACCCACTAATATATTGAACTATCCATAAGCTGAAAAGTATTTATCTATCTATAATGGGCACATCGGCCCCCTCAGAAAGATTATTTTCAAAAGCTGAGTATATCATGGACGATTCTAGGAGCTTCTATGATGAGATCGTTGGGTATCTTTGGTTCATCGATTTTTTCTCATTCGATCCGATCTGATGCATATCGATTTGTTTGATACGATTTTTTGGTCAGTCGATTTTTTCTCATAAAATCTGAATCGAATCAAAAAATCGATTTTTCCAAAGAATTGCAACATCCCTAGATCAAACTACTGATTTTTACTGTGGTATCGTTGAATATTTTCAACAATCCATTCCCGACACTCACCAAAAAAATACATTATCGCCTCCCCATTGGTACCATAGGGAATATCATTCTGTAAACTCCTCCATATTTTGGAGAACAAAGCCGGATTCAGATTACTCTAAATATCTAAACGCCCATGATTATTTTTCAATCTGTCTTAATTCATGCAAACCTACATTATTGCTGACCATAAAGGGATGAGGGATATCCATCCACCTTGAAATTCAATGATCATTCTTCCAATGATTCCAAAATCATTACTGACCTGTTCAGGAAATATTTGTGTCATGCTTTCACTAACAACGATTTTAAGCCTGCCGCAGACTATACTTCAATTACATGAATAACTGTGCTAAAACACTTCTGTTATCCATTCACATTGGTTATGACACTGTTCATAAAATTGAAAAACTGAAAGATGATTTTACATCTGGTCCCGATGTTGTGCCTTCAATCGTCTTAAATAAAATTGACTAGCAGTTTGACCAGCCAACTTAAAGCTTTCTTTCAAAATTCGCTCTCGTTAGAAACTCTTCCATCAATTTGGAAAGACTCTTTCATAGATCTATAAGAAGAGCTGTGAATCAGACATCTCTAGGTTTAGGCCAATTGGGAAACTGTCTATTCCTAAGCTTATAAAAGTACAAGCTGATTCACTGTGCTTTTATTGCAAACCGCTGTTTTCTAATACGGTAAGCGACAACCGCAATTTCAGTAAAGCAAAGGACCATAGGTATCCGGTACTCTTCAATCATAAAATCTGCTTCTTCACAGCGAAATCCGGAGTAACGCAGGGCAGTCATCTGGGTCCAATTTTTTTCATACTTTTGATCAAAGACATTGATTGTGTGATCGAAACATGTTTATCATTAGCATGAATTTCAGATACCATTAGAGCAAACTATGAGCTTAGCTTTGTTAAACGCTGGTCTAGGGAATTTCGTGACCCAAAAATTACGAACGCTCTAAAGGCTAAAAATTTAACCATCGTTCGACCTTGGCTCGAGCATGCCAGCCAGATGTTATCTCTGCAACACGATGTTCATTTAAAGAATTGAGGCAGTGCAGAGAAGATTTCTCCATTTTGCTCTAAGAGGACTACCTTGGATGGAGAGTTCCAATTTGCCGACCTGGATCGTCTAAAACTTACAACCACCAAGTAAGCGTCTTACATTGTAAGTAAGCGTCGTTTTGTTCGTCAAATATTATCAGGCGGTATTAAAGAAATCTTTAGTTTCACTTCATTTTTTAATAAAGTTTGTTTATACCAGAAATCGATATGCTTAATGATAGGTCTCTCTGAATTCCACTCCAACAAATTATTCTCGATGATTTATCCAACGAGATATTTGTGTTTCTCCCAGCAGCTACACGTTTTTCAAATTTCTCTGACTCTAGATTTGGAACTTACTGGCCTCTGTATAATTTAAGATTGTTTTGTAGTCTGGGTTCGTATTTGCGGGTTTTTCAGGCGGAGTTAATACCGCTGATAGATAACGTCACTCTTTAAGAATAGTAAAGCTGTTTTCAGTTCATGAAATTCAAGGCTAGTTGGCGATTACCATTAATCGGCCCCGAACCAACTGCTCCTTCATTTTTTAACTGTGATAAGGAACTGTCTTGCAATCTATAGTTGCCGGTTGCCGTAAGGCTAAGCTCTTTATTAGGAAGCTTAATCAGACGTTTTCTAAGTTGGCTTAATCTTTTAAAAAAAGGGCCAGCTCAATATGACCAATGAATTGATCCTAGTGGAAATTTCAATGCATTTGTGAATAAGTATTTAACTCGTTTCGTTTGTCGTTAATGAGATGATGAAAATCATTACATTTTGTTACAAGGACAAATGGAACGACTAGAAAAATTAAACGTGTGGACTGTGGGCTGATAATGGAACGGAGACATTAATGTGTTTGAGCCATAGCAATTCAGTCGCTATATAGGCTGATAAAATACTGAAAATAATTGCTGATCAATTTAATTTAAAAACTAATTTGACCTTGAAATAATCTTCAAGTTATCCCCAAAACAAATAATAATGTTCTCGTTCTAATTTATTAAGGTTTCCAATTCAGAAACAAACAATTTTGTATTAGAAATTTGGCAACCAATAAATTCTCCCTAATGGTTGTGTTCTCCTTTTAACATAATGGGCTACGATTTATTTACAGCGTTAAAACTTCAGATAAAAAGCAACCCAAAAATGAATAAAATATAAGCTGGTGACAATACGCGACCTTAGAATAAAAAGGTTCTATGTGACATTTTTGCAAAAAATGAGTTATACATGTATTTCCACTAATTTTATCCCATTTTTTCGATTGGTGTTGTCAGATTTACGAAATAATTGCTCATTTTAAAGATGACGATGTAAAAAGGTTGTAACTTCTCCGATATTTTCAATCATTTGAGAAAAAAAGGTTCTATCTGCCAAAAAAAAATCACATACAACCTTTGTCTCTAAAAAAAAGTTTATTTGTCATTCATGATACAACTTTTTGCTCCATTTGCTCAGTTATAAATTATAGTATATTGAAATGTGATATTTTTAATAATAAGATTCAATCTGATAAATAATTGTTTTATTTTTGCAGTAAAAATTGGTTTCCATTTCCTCCAAAATATAAGGAAATAACCAACCGTTTTAAAAAATCAAACTCATAATATTCCGTGGTTTGTATAACAAAGCTAGATAGAACTTTATTAACTTTCAATTTCTGCCCCAAAATTTAGAAAAGGTTGTAAGTGCAATATAATTTTTACTATTTTCTGGCTTAATATTAAAATTTTTGAAAAAAAGTTAGGAAAATAAGGAAAATTTAATATTGACTACATCTTTGCTCAAAAGGCAGCAGAAAAATAATTACCAGAAAGAAAGATAGAACACTTTGAATTTTCAATTACGGTTTTCTCGAAACTATGAACAGTGAACATACAACTCTTTTATTCTAAGGTCGCGAGACAGACGAATTTTGAACTTTTGTGCGCCGCTCCTGGTGACGTCAAATTCCTAAAGGAAAAACAAACAGGTCCTATTGAACTAAAACAAAATGATGTCTTAGTTTTGTCGTTTCTTTGACTTTCATATTTAGTAGATATAGCTAGTTGTCTCTACCTTATTTGAATAATAGTCTTGACTTACTAGGTTTTATTTGGGTAAATAAATAAAATGTCGATAGAGAAAAAAATGTAATTTAATTTTGTGTAGTAGAGTTAATCTAGTAGTCATATTTTATTAGAAAAATAAATAAAAATAAAAACGATCTGGAAATTCACTAAATGTTCTTGATATAGCTTTGCCGCTTTTTGTCGTTATTATTGTAATTCATTTGAAACGCCATCTTATGTTTTGTTGTTTCATGGTCATTGCCCAGAAGAGGCAGATAACGGAAGAAAAAGTTCAAAGCTGGCAAACGTGCGGAAAAATAAAATTGCAACACAACTTCAGCAAAGTATTCTTTCTTCCTCACTACTTGATGTGTTCCTGAATTGAAAAAATTGTTTTCGATTATTTTGTAGTAAAAAAATTTTTATTCCGAAAATTGTATTTAAAGTTTAGCAAATTTGCCAAATTCACCAAATTCAAATATTTCATCAAATTCTGAATTCTATAAACCATTTTATCGAATTCTTAGGTTCAAACTACCATAAAAACTACAAAAAAAATTCAAAAGAATTCCAAGATTAAAAAATATTTTTAGTAAAACAAAAGAGGTCAATTAATGTATTTTGTATTAGTTTTAATCTTACTAAAGGTTTATTCTTGATAATTCCTTTATCGATTTCTTCAAAATTCTCGACCAATTTAATTTTTCCATTTCTCTGGAATTTTGTTTTTAATTCTTATCAATATTGTCAATTCACATCAAAACCAATATTTAAACTTTACCCAATAAACATTTTTTTTTTTTTATCACATTGTTTAATTTTTATGGATCATAAGAAATATGTTTTGCACTGATTGAACATTGCACTTTCGAAATTTTACTGTAATTTTAAAATTAAAATTTCATTTTTATTAAGTAATCCATTTTTTATCAGAGAACAGAACACGGTAGCAGACAATCAAATAACAATATTATTGAAAATAATTTTGTATGATAAGGAACTGCAGCGTAATATATTAAACGCAATACCAAAGTGTTATTAAAACATCGTTTATTGGCATACAATTCAAGCATTACTAATATGACTTTGAACGTTTATAATTATATAAGATACCTGTCTAAAGACGAATTAAAATAATATTGACAACATACAACACAATAATTGTAAAGAGTGTAATTGTTAAGTCAATAATAAAACATATAAAGAGAGGAAACGATTTGACGTCGATTACCAAACCGCGCGGCGCATACAACATTTTGACACTAACTCCATGAATCACAAATACTTGAATATTGTAGAAAAAAAAATCTTTTAATCAAATAGTAATACGAATATTAATATTTAAATTAATATCGCGTCATTTTTTTTTTGTCCCGCGCGCATTATAAAACACCCAAACTTTCCACTCAATTTAATGAGTTATGCAAATCGGGTTTGACTCGGCGCGCACACACAACAAAATACTACATAATAAATCAGCGTTATTATGTTCGAACTACTAAAGCGTTAATATAACGAAGAATGATGAATCGAGCGCTATCATATAAAAATACTACTAACTAAATAAGTAAATAATGGCATTACTTGACAATAAAAAAATAAAAAAATTCGATTTACTCAAATATTGATTTTGGATTTTAGTATTTTGTTGTTTTGTTTTCGGGCGATAAGAGGTGATAAGCTGTTGTGTATTTTTCACATGAATTATAATTGAAGCTTTTTTTATTTTTCTTGTACTACACAAGCTTTTTGCGATCTTAAATAATCGTACGTACACATTTATAAATAAATTTGTTTGTATTTATATTTTACAACAGATGAAACGGGATAAGGCGTGGTTTTCGTAATATCTACAAATTATTTGTAATAAAATAAAATTAAAAAATTTTTATTCGCGAGAAATAAAATAACAAATTTTTTTTTTTTGTTTTTTGTATTTTCGCGACGCCGCGCAATTTTTTCGCGTTTTTTTTTTTCATATTTTATATTGTACATACATACATAATATACATACTCAAATAATAAACATCGATCGTCGTGAATTTTTATGTTTTATCTCAAGATTTTTTGCAGAAGAAGATATAAAATAGGGGAATCGTATATTTGTACGTATAAATTGTAAGTAACAGAAATGTATGTATATAGAGGCGGAGGGAGCCTAAAAAATAAGACAAAAAAAAATCTTCATTTTTTATCGTAACTCAATTCTTCTTGTATATAAACCGGTTGTGTTGTTGTACTTATTTGTGATTATACGATGTAGAACCAATCAAAATCATTGGATATATAAAAAAAAAGTTTATCGTCTTTTTATCGAATAAAATAAAACGGAATACAACAATAAAAATCTAACTACATTCTACATAATACTACAACCAAGCATTCAACGGAGAGTGAAAAGTCTTGCGCAGTGCTACGTGTTAATGATTTTGTTGCTATTATTTTGTCTAGGGTGTGCAAGAAGGGAGGAGAACACTGAACACGGAAAAAAGGAGATTTGAGGTGGGGATGCATATACCAGAACACCACTTTTGACACTGAATAACCTTTTAAAGTGGAAGACCACTGAAAGAGAGTATAGTTGGTGGTCAATCACTCGGAAATCGGTTAATTGTTTAAAAAAATCAAGTCTTTGATTGATTCACCATGAAACTATTAAGTTGATACAAATTTGGTGGGTGGTGTTTGACGTAAGGTGCATGCAAAAAATGTTGACTTCACTTTCTGCGAATTCCAGCTTTATGTGAACAGTTTCGTATTTTTATTTAGATTAGGAAGTAAATTATCACAATTCTCTCCTTTTACTTTGAAAACGTAATTATTTGCATAAGAGAATTTTTATGTTGTATTAAATAAAGTAAGACTGTTCTTAAAAGAATTATTCTAGTGCTAATTCTGCAATCTTTGCAAATAATGAGCTTACAACTCTTACGCAGATAATGAATATGATACAAATCTAAATAAATATTGTAGAGAACAGAAAATTAGTGAACCAAATATTATCAAAAATCTCCTAACCAAATATTAAATACATATTGTTAAAGAGCAACCCCGTTGCAACTGACAGAAAATGCAAAAAATTGAAAAGAAGCTTTTGTATATTTTGACCAAAAATCTGAGAAACAAAAGAAAAAAATTCTCATATTGTTACCATATCACAGAACTTTAATGGTATCGTTGGATTGAAATTCTGACCTATTAGATGGGTTTCGTTTTTTTTTTTGGAATCCAGAACCCGAACGGTAAATATTCTCGTTGGCGTTCATCAAAGTAGTTATTTGGGACTTTTGTTATTCATTTTATTCATAAATAACCTACTTAACTGTATGAAACATTCCGAAATTCCGAATCTGCATTAATGAGCTTCTTATAAGTTTCGGTTGAGTAAAAATTTCAACTCCACTTTCACTTCTTTCTTTTGTACCATGACTTACAATTGGAGTGTGCTTTTGATAATGATTTTTCACATAAGTAATAAATCGAATCGAAGTGTTTTTCACATGTCATATTGAAACAGGCATTAAACCCGAATCTGGTAACAAAAAAATCATAGGTAAAGTCAAGGGCAGCTACCGATTTAAATTTGTACACAAATTGGACGTATCCAGCACACGAAAGAGTCTGTGTCGAAAACCATTACAGGCCAAGTATATATTGTTCTATAGAAACAAGTTATAAAATAAAAAACCCAGTTAACCTTTTTTTACCAAGTATACAATTTAGACTGAAGCGTAGGTACCTAGAAAAAGGTGAAATAAAATTAATCAGAATGGAATGAAATATATCAGATACTAGAAACAAATAAGTTTTTAATAAATTCCATTTTTTTATTAAAGAAGAAAGTTTGCTTCATAATTTCAAGTACAAGAAGCATTTTTGGGAGTCCCAACAAAAAAATTGTGGGGCCTAAATTTCTAGTTGCACCACTGATTCTTACGTTACATTCAGACCTCCTGAATATCAAAGTAAAACTGAGAGACAATTTCTGGAGCCATTTAATTTAACCTTTTCAGACAAGAAAGATGGGTTAGGCAAATTTTTTCTTTGGCTATAATATGTATGTAGCATAATTTTTATGTTCTGGAAGTTTTAATCAACAACTTTAAGCAAAACAAAGGATTCGAGAATATTGATTTCAAGGCGTATTCCGGATTTCTAAACATCTTTGTACTACCTGGAAAGGTTAAATGAATGCAGAAATTGTCTTGCACAATCATTTTTATATTGAGGAAATCCTAACCTAAATATTTAACCAAACCAGAAAAAAGTGTTTCTTAAAGTTCCGTAATTTCTACCACGTTTGAGTTTAGCTGCTGCCTCCTAAAAAGTGACCTGATGTTTTTATATGTTCTAAAAAAAGAAATCATTCGAGATGATGCTAAAATGACTGATACATTCCTGCAACAAATCCAATTTATTGCTTTTCACCGGAGAATGAACAGAAACCATTATAAATTAGTTTTGAGAAAATGCTTTATGAAAAAGACTACTACCTCTATCAGAATATTATAATTATAGCAAGCAAAAGCCGATAAATCATAATATTGTGTAAAAGTATTATTAGTGTAGCAGCAATTAGAACATAGGGAGTACTGACTAGGCGAAAGTAGATCGCAATTAGGTATTTTGGCTTAAATTATCTGTTTGTCTCACATAAATTTTTGTTAGAAATAACGTGAAAAAATACATCACCTCTATTTCACTAAAGTTTTAATTTACTAGTTCCGGTGGCTATTCTTTCTTTTAAGATTTTAAAGTGATCAGAGTACTTTATTAATAAATATTTTTGAAAATATGTAAATCAAATCTATGTGTTTCTTATCAAGTTGTGGCTTCTATTGTTCAGAACAGTTTTATGTAACAAATTTGTTGCCAGTAAATTAAACGCTAAATTAAGACCTAAACGCATTCATTCTTTAAGTTAAAAAGGAAATTAAATTCTAAATACAATTTATCGTATAGCGCAGAGCGAGGTTTTATTTCGAGTGTCTGCTGCATGGTGCGTCGTTGTCCTGGGATAAAACTGCAAATGTCATTTCTTGATTTAATGGAATTTTGTAAGATGTTTTTATTTATAAAGTGTTAATGATTTAACTTTAATTGGAAAATATTTTTTCTATTTTGTTTAAAATAAATTTAGAGTTGTATTTCTAAGTAAAACATGTCAAGATGCGAATATTGTTCTTTTATAAAGATAATTTATTAGTTTTTGTGATGAGACGTTTGTATCTACATTTTTACAAATTAGTCGAATTAATATTTATTTAATTTTTTTAATACTAAATCCCAGACACACCATCTATATGCGAACTCTCTTACTAATTGAAAACAAACAGTACATAGTTCTTAATTCAAATATAAGTAATTAACAGTCACCACTTTCCTTAAGCTCATTGTTTCATTGGCCGATTTCTGGTCTCGCAACATGGTGTGAATGTCAAATTTTCGATAAATCGGTTGCATTCAGAAAGCAACTTGTTTGTTTTACTCCTGATGTTGCCAACAGTATGTTGTCTACTCTGAAAGTGCAAAATATCTTTAAAACCATAATCTTAGATTAATGTGTAATTTAAATAAATTTAACGAATCTGTTTATTTATTTATTTTATTTACATAGAAATTTACTAATATTTTAGCACACTCTATTTCGAGCTAAAACTCATTCATAACACAGCGTGCCAAAATGTATGATTTGATTAGATCCTAAACGACATTTTTTTTTTAATGCAAAGTAACATTTCGCATATTATTAATTAAATTATCTGCCAAAATGTTAAAACGAAATAGAAAATTTTGGTTTTGTTAAACATGCAGAATTTTACTTTTTCGGAATACTTTTCTTTCTGCACACTTAACTCAAAACAAGAAAACGTTACGGATTTATGCCGCCAAGTTTTCAACTCATCGAGAAAATCCTGTTTTAATTTCGTAAATGGATAGGAGAGTGACCAGATGTACCGGTTCAAGAGTTTTAATAAATCTTTTTGAATCGTTTTACACTTTACCCTTTTATCGAAAATAGGCCTAATAGCCTTTTTAAGTTTATGGCCTCATTCCCTTCAAAATCATCTCAATATGTGGAAATACTTGTGTGCCGTAAACCAAATCATTTCCTGATTGAATTTCAGGTATAACGGAGTTTTTATTTCTTTGTCCAAATAAAATAATTTGTGTATAGTCAGATACAAGAGAGGGAAAATTTAAACCTCCTTATTAGTTGAAAGATGAACCTTGATTTTAAAATTAATTTTAAAGGAAAAATTCTTGCAGGTGAATTCTTGTGTCTACAAAGTCTACAGTATTTATGTACAAAGTTGCTGGATAGACAAAAAGAGACAATTAGCGGTTTTAATGGTTACTACGTAAAAATGGTTACGTTTTAATTAAACTAATTTTTGATGAATGAATAACGATCATTTACACCATTTACTTCTTTCATAAAAATAATAAATCTGGTACAAAATTTTACCACCAAAAAATTAAATTTAAACAAAAAATTTTGTCCAGAAAAGACATAGGTCCATATTATCCTAATCAAAATTTCAAAATTGCTAAAATCATACATCGTGGAAATGGTTTACAAGGTCTGGAAAATGAAAATTAGATACTGTAAAAAACGAACTCATCCAAAATATCACATTTTTTATCTAGAAAAATTGTTGATAGGTAGGGAAGAATTTCAAATAAAAATAGTTTGCTCAATTTGGAAATTTTTTTTAAAAAACAAGTAGACATTTTTCAGTTTCATTGTCGGTTTACGCAATAAAATTCGGTGTAATTGGATTTTGATGCGCCGAATAACATGGGTGCTATAATTACATTTATGTACAAATTCAACAAAATAATTTTTTCCATTTTTAATAATTTGCCTAGAATGAACAGTCTGGAATTTTCATGAAAAAAATGTAAGAGCGGGGAAAACTGGCAAAAATTACAACAGCAATCGAAACCTCTGATAAATAAATTTTAAGTACTAGAAATTGTTTATATTCCAGAAAACCGTACTCACCCAAATTGTCATAGTTTACATTCTGTGAAAACTGTTGTATGACACAGTACAGATTAAATTTCTGTTCTTCCTATGTTATCTCGTCTATTGCGGTGATAGCGTTATGTATATTTTGGGAATAACAAATTCCAGGGGGAGGCACTCTCGGTTGCTAACTGAATTCATCATGAATGTAAATTTACTAAAACATTCACCGGAA
The DNA here is from genome assembly GCA_963556165.1 of Tipula helvola. Lineage (NCBI taxonomy): Eukaryota > Metazoa > Arthropoda > Insecta > Diptera > Tipulidae > Tipula > Tipula helvola. The sequence goes on from OY744483.1 coordinate 7,669,844, forward strand.
ATTGGCATCGCTTGTAAAATGCTTACCTTCGAGAGATAGATAAAAATATGCCGAGAACATTTAGTAATAGCCTTCACTATTAGCTTGTCACAATAAGACTACTTCTGGCCGGAGAATAAGTAATTACTTGTCGTTATGATTTTTCAATTATGAAATACTAAAAATCCTCAAATCTTTGAATTTCATCAAGATGTAAATTTTTTACTTTGAAATAAAAGTAAAGTGCTGTAACTAGTAATTATCTAGCTATCTATCTCTTATTAATAATGGCGACTACGACTACGAACCATATTCCTTTTATTTAGCAAATCGGAAATTCAGTTTTACTTGGTTTTAATTGAGCAAGGTCGTCAATTATTTTATCGAAGCCCGTTCAAAACTCACAAAGGTAAAACGTTTTTAGGATTTGGAACATTTTTGCTTATCGCTTGAAATAGTTAAGCTCTTTCCGGAATATGGATGCGGTTCAAATCGTTGTACAGTACAACTATATTACAGGTTTTATTATCCTTATCAAAATTGCATTTTAGCTTTTTCCATTTCGACTGATTCATTGTCGAGCCTTGATTTTAGGCAATTTTTTACTCGTTTTACTCGAGGGTTGTGTACACATATTGTAGCCGCATTTATTCACACCAAATGATTCGGATCAAATTAAAGTTTACAGTGAAATTTAAATAATAACAAAATTTGAATGGATTGAAGTGGATTTTTCAAAATTTCGATTCGAATTAATGAGTTGTACAAGCAAAAAGTGGTCTACGGCTAAATTCCATTGGTTAAAACTTAAGAAATTTAATATTTCCAAAGTTAAGAAATATTATAAATTTTTGTTTAAAAATTTAAATTTTGAAGTTTTCAAATATTTTAAAAATCTTTAATTCTTTTAAAGTGGATATTTAGAATTAAAATTTTAAATGCAGCTTAAAATGAAGTTCGATCGAGATTCTAGAATTTCTGCTGAAGTTTTATTTAGGGAGCTATCACAAGTTCCAATATCGACTCCATACCATCCACTTTAAAATTTTTCGTTCTCATAAGTTCCGGGGAAATTGAATATTTTCGAATTAGAACAAAACATAAAACAAATGTGAAATCAAAATGGTATTATATTGCTGGATAAATTTTTAATTATTCTTATCAGCTTTTAATCCAACTTTTTAATTGAGAGGCTACAATTGACTTCCAATACAATTTAGAACATTCAGTACTTCCATTACAGCAGATATAGACCAATTGGGTTTGAAAAACTGTACCAGTTTGCAGGACACTTTATCGTATTCTTCATTTTAAATAACTCTCGTAGAAAATATCATCATTCGTTAAGCCAGTAAAGTTAATAAAATCCGCACAACAGTATGTTGTAACACAAACTTAACGTTCTGCATCCCGCCAATCCATAAGTATTCGTATTTAAAACTAAACATTTTTAAGCACCGACCATCTGCACATCTCATTACTCAAACGCCATAACTTAAATCAGGGGCGGCTTTAACCATAACTAATCAGCAATCAGACTAATTGTTCTCATCTCTTCTTTTTCATCTAATTTCCAATTTCTCGTTCGCATGTTCATATACATACATCAAGCTACCATATGCGAAAACTTCTATGAAGAAAAAAGCAATTTGAATTGTGCATGCAAATGCAAGTGAGTGATATTGTTGAGAGGAAGTTTTTTAGCAATATTTAAAATTCTAACGAAATTGTACAATAAACAAGCCAATATTTACACCAACAACTTTACTTTTTTTGTTGATTCTGTTTGTTGGAAAATCTAGTTGATGTTTGAAGAACAAATCAAAATTTTAGGTTGGTGACATAAAAATGATTGTAAATAAAATAGCACACATTTTCCGAAAGGGCCTGGAAAATATCTAAATGCATGGAGAACACAATATACTAAATTTAAAATTTAAATATTGAATAAAAGTAATTTTAATATTTGCAAAGATAACATATCTAGCGATTAAAAGTTTTTCGAGTCCACCAAATATTTGCCGATAATTATGAGATTTATTTTCGTCCGTGTATTTAATTTCTATAGGGGTTGCCAATCTAAAAACTAATCGCTTATAACTTTAGAACAAATAAAGGGAGGCGAACGAGCCTAATGTGATTTAATGAATAAAGTTAACAAATTATGGACTTCGGGTAAATTAGAGCAAAAACTCAAAAAACACGAAACTTTTTTGTCAATTTTTTGAAATTGCTTCGAAAATCAAACGTTTAGAGAACTCAGACGTAGGGCAACAAGCACAACAAATCAAATCCCAAGACAAAACAAATAATAAATCTCAACAATACAGATTTTTGAGACAAGATCTACATTGGACTCTCATCTTTCAAAAAATATGAAAATTTAAGTGACTTTAAACCCGAGGAACCATCAAAATCCGAAAAATGTCAATTTAATGGTTAGCGTACTCTAGACCTGAGGCGACGAATTCTATGACATCATTCAACTGAACCTTTTGCAAATTTCGATTAATATCAAGAATCTCCTACAATAACCTTAAAAAAGTGTATGTAAGGTCGTGTAACTTAGTGCTATACTTAATTCAACTACATACAAGCAAAACTTGAATAATATCGAAACTCAATAAAATCTTGAACAATTTCTATTACATAACACTCATAACACCTAGCAAATATTAAAGTCTCGATTTTTTTATTCTTAAAAAAGTTCGAATATTCCCGAAAATCTCGAATAAAGGTATAGAATCATAGAATAATTTCACAGATAAGCAAATTGTTTTCCTAAAAATAACTGAAATACATCGAATTATCTCGATAATATTGAATAATATTAGGTTGGATTACAAACACTGTATAACTTGCTGTGAATTTGAAGTGCAGTAGGTATAGGATTAGTGCCCACTTCTAGCTACAGTGCTTACCACCATTCATACAAATTCTAAACGTTTCTAACAACGCTTATAGTGATCAAAATCATCACTATGAACATTGATTCAAAATATCCAAAACAAGAAAATAAATTCGAAATTCGTATCGAATTTTAGACATGATTTTGAAATAATTTTCGAAAATCTTTGTTAGCAATAGTTACGACTATAAATTCGGCCCTTAAGCCTTGCTCAGACTATGTTAGTAATTTAGTCGAGTAGCGAGTATTTTAGTAACTAAAATCGATGAACTGACCAAAAAACGTTCGCACTACAGTCGAGTAAAAGTTACAAGTGAGAAGTGAGTGAGCAGTGTTTCGAAACGAAGAGAATACGCAACGAACTAAATAGGCAACCATGTTCTATACCGGGTGTTTCTTTTAACCTACAAGGAGGGGGTGAGGGTACTAATTTTAACACTAATGTATTTCCCCCGCGGAATAATTCAATTTTGATCTCTATCATTTTTTTCGTAGAGTGCTTATTTTCCGAGATATTTAATCCGAGATAAAAATTGAATATCGTCAATTACAGCGCCATCTAACATGAATCGAAAAAAATGTTTCAGTCAAATCCTACGTATTTTTAGCCGGAGAATCCGAATCTGCAATAAAAAATAGGGGTTCCTATCTTAGTTTCAAAGTTACCCCGCGCCCCACCTACAAAGCGGGGGGTGGGGGACTATTTTTTTGCACTAATGTATTTCCCCCGCGGTATGATTAAATTTTGATTATGGACATTTTTTCCGTAGAGTGGCTATTTTTCGAGATATTTGATCGTCTCAGTTTAAAAGAAACACCCGGTATATTTCGTTGTTTCTTCGCTCCAATGATCTTTACGGCAACTAATGAACTCGACTAAATCAACATGTTCGCACTTGGATTATTTTGTTTTTTTTTTATTTTGTTTTGTTTTGAAGAGTAGTCGGGGCTTTACTCGACTAAAAAAAATAGAATAAATTGAATCGACTCGACTAAATCATTTACTAATCAACTCGACTAAAATTTTGATGTTCAGACACAGTTAACTACTAAAATACTCGCTACTCGACTAAACTACTAATGTAGTCTGAACAAGGCTTAAGTCAACCCAGTAGACATTAAAATCGATGTCATTTAATGTCGAATGCTTTGATTTCAAGCGGGTTTAACGAATTTTGTTCTAAATCTAAAGATCTGTCAGAACCTCTAAAGGCATTTTTATTTCTATGGAATCAGACTACGTTCACTTTCAGTAATCGAGAAAAAATTATTTGACCTGCCTTAAGAAAGCACCTAATAACACCGCTTTTTCTAAAGTTATTTTTAAAAATAACCCGTTTTGCGAATTTAAGATTACTGTGAGCTGCAACCTACCCGACTGCGCGTACCTAGTTACGCCATTAGTGATAATTACGCGAGCTTTTAGTTCCAATTTCTGACATTTTTTAGTATACCTGGCGCCTAGGTAGTTGCTAAGTATGAACCTACTGTGGTCTGTAGAATCGTCTTGCACTGACATTTCCTAAAATTGCACCAAAAATTAGCTTTGTGAAAATGACGTAAGCAAAAAGCCAAAATATCTTTCAAACTATAAGAGTTTACTATAATCTTTGTTATAAAAACAACTTTTTTTTTTGATTTAGAGCTCCTTACTAATTTAATATTAAAGCTTTAGCTTTCGAACCCATTAGTCATCCTTTTGAAAATGAAAGTTTACAGCATTGATTGCGATATAAATAATTATTTCAACGATCACCAAAATCAATCAAGATCCGATCGTAATCAAAATAAGTGGTGTGCATAATATAATGCGCATAATTCCAAAATTTTATAATTCTAAAGAATATATCCATTCAAATGTATACTTACACATGCACAGACAGACATTTTCCAGAAAAAGGTCAATTTTGACTCCTCTTGTACATACTTATAAGAAAGTAAAACAAATAAGTACTAAAACTCAGTATTTTGTGCGTAATTTCATTCTTCTTTTGTTTTCAGAATTTCTTTTTTCAAATCGAAGGCAAAACTTGCAACACAATAAAACGTAATTGAATAGGTATCTATGTAGGTAAGTTTTTTTCTTCGCTTCATTTTTTTTTTTTGGGAATAACAAAATAGAAAATTTGTATCTGCCGCTTTTACACTATTTACGAGTATATAGGAACAAACCGCTAAAATCACAAAAGTTGTTGAAAAAAATTCTTGTTTTTCTGGTCTAGACCACATTCCAAATATCTATTTCTAAGAATCACTGACCTATAATACCTGTTTTCTAAACTGTTCCGATACTACACATGTGCCTCAAAGTTAATAACTCAACAATCCCGGACGATTTTTATCTTCTAAATAATAGACAATGCGCTATCTTTTGAACCAGAATCAAATGATCAGCATATGATTGATTTTGAGATGAATTCAAAATTGATTTTTCGCATTCAGCAGTTGAATTAATTCATATAAACAAAAAACGAATCGTTTACAGCGAAAAAACTGCGAACGGATACTCGTAAATAAGGTTTGCAGCTTTAGAATTGTATTGTTGTGGTGACTATTTCGGACTTTAGCACTTGAAATTATTGAAAAATGTTTTCTTACCTATATTTTGTAAAAAAAAATTTAAATTTTACATTTTTCGACCTACGGCCTATTTCTGTATTATTCTTATGCGATTTGAATCAGGTTCGCTCGTTTCTTATTTAAATCAAATTCGAATCATATACATTCGAATTCGTGTCATATTCAGAAATAACCTCCCCGGTAATTTTGAAATTTAGAAATGCACAATAATTCAACAATTCCAGCATTAGAGAATTTGTCGATAATCGTTTGACTTTGAATTTAATTTTTTCTATCCAGGAATGAACACGGATAAGATTTTTTTATTTACGAATTTCGTAATTTTCAACTACGAAATTACCAGAAAACAAGTAAACGTAAAATGTACAATTAAAAAATTCGAATTCATCACTGGTTTAATATAAATTTTTAAATTTCGTCAATTTATGTTACAAGACCAGTTTTTATAAAGGCAAACATATAAATTATATTAGCACTATTATTATACTTAATTAACGCGTAGTCGCACAATTGAACACAGCCTAAGAGTAAAAACAGTTGATTTTATTTATAAGTTCATATTGTGTTTTACAATTCAATTGATCATCACATTATTGAATACCACCCATGTTGATTTCATGACGACAGCAATAAACCATTAAATATCGTTTCTTCGAAATCGGTTTTGTGTAATAAGTAGTTTAGAAATAGAAAAATAAATCACAAAATTAACCAAAAACAAAAATTTAATTTAATAATAATCAAATCTAATTAAAATTTATATTGAAAAATGTATATCTAAATTAATTTAAAAGCTAAATATTAAAATCCCGCATGTACAACTAGTTTTTAGTTTTTAATGTTGTTGGTTTTTGTGTGACAAAATGTTTCAATAACACACAATCGACACAGAGAGTCGTCGTAGCCGTTTATATTTTTGCGATTAATTTTTAAAGTGTAAATTATAACTTGAAATATTAAACAATGCTGGTTATAAAGTTGTTGTTGTTATTGTCATAGTTTTGGGTTAACATCAACATTTTTACTTATTGTATTGAGAGGGCGGGCGTACGTACGTTGCTCATGGATATTCATCAAATCTTAGATCAAAAATCAAATTTTAGGATATTGATCCACCCGCATATATTTGTAATTTAATGCGAAAATTGGCTGTGAAATTGATGGAGATTATGTTATTTATTGGACATGTGAAAATATTTTTGAACCATTAATCTATTCGCGCTATATACAAACAAAATGTAAAAGATTGGGGTTGGTTTGTTACAAACACACACACATCATTAAATCCTTAAAATAAATTCCTTAAGAAATAATACTGGTTTCTCTCTCACCCCTTTTTATTTAGGGTGCAAAAATATTTATTTTGAGAAAAATTTCTAAAATCAAACACTCGAGGCAATAAAATCTGTAAATCGTTTTCTTCCTAGGATACGATACAAGAACTGCCTCTATAAGTTTAGGAATTTTTATTAATACGTTGTTGTTCTAAAGTAATACCGTTATAGAACTTAAAAACTATATTTTTGGTAAAATACGGTTTTTAGTTTTTTATGATGAAATTACAAAAAAAAAAAAAATATCACAATAAAAAATTAGAATAATGAGGGTACCTATGACGAATAATAATTTTAATATTCATAATTACACAGGTAACAGGAAATTTTGTTACCAATGTTACCAAGAACATTTTAGTGCGGATTATTTTTTTAAGATAAATGTATTGATAAAATAATTTAAGGTTTAAATGCGTCACACATGCAAAACACGACTCCTAATGATAACGACCTAACGTCATAAACGACGTAAAATTTAGATGCGCCTACTACAAAATATAAAATATCATCATGATTCACTGAAAATTAATGATCGCGCACAGTCGATCGTATTTAAAATTTAAATTAACAAATCCGACGGAAAAATTATTCATCAACCCTAAAAATCATAATTGTTTAATGTTTTAATATTGTACGATCGCATATAGATAGATAACCAAACGATCATATGCATCAACCTACACACACATAAGATCTATTGTTTTTGTTCCAAAATCCAAACAAAAAAAAAAAAAATTTAAATTATCACTTCAATGAATCATCTTTTGATCGTATCGTATTATAAAGGTAGTTTAGTAACTTGTATTGCTTTTTATTGTTGTGTTGTATATGACAAAAAATTCACGATCATCTTATATATATGTTGTAAACAATAAATCCAGGTAAGAAAAACAAAAAAAAAAAATTGATCGGGAGTATTATAAAGTATTTTATTTCTTTTGTATGTTGTTGCTGAGAAGAAAACGGAATGTTATTTAGAAAAAAAAAAAAAAGTTTTGACAGATCGCACGCGTTTCTTTTTTTTATTTTATTATTATTCTTTCTCTTTTTATTTTGAAACCGAGTGACGAGACAAAATATTTGTATGTGTACATACACATTCGTTTTTTTAAAGTAATTTACGATTTGTTTACGTTTCGCGTTTTTTTTTTTTTTGGTTATATACATACACGACATGGGGAAAGAACTATATAAACTACTCCAAAAAAAAAAAAAAAATGTAATGATCGCGATCTAGTTCGTTGCCCTGATATATAATGTATTGGGGTAGTCCTACTAGCAATCGGCTTACAGATAACGTAACACACCCAGGAATAAATACGCCAGACACCTTGATTAAAAGTGGTGGTGTTCCTTCTTATAATGATCGCACATGAATATCAACAAAAACAAAAATATAGGCGGACATATTGTTTCAAAACAAATTTATAATTATACACCCTTGAGGCGACATTTTAATATAAATTACTGTAATTATTTAAATACAGAGTGTTGTATTTTAAAAGGTCTTAATTTTAAAATACGTACCATTGGTGAATCGTCTCCAAGATCAGAATCACGATCTATTCGGCCACCACCGTCCATTGTATATAACGGGATGGGATCACGATTTTTAACACGAATTTTGATGGCAAACAGAAATAATACACAAAACACAACACTGTCACTGTATATTTTAATTAATTTATTAATTAACTATAAATTATTTATGCACACTTTTTTTTAATTAAAAAATACTTTTTTTTTATAATTATATATACAAACAATAACAAATATATAGGTAAACCTTGAATCTTTTAATAATAATTAATCACACAATTTTGAGATTAAATTTTTGCACACAAATCACATTTTTTTTCTAAATGTAAATTATTTATTTAATTAAGTAACAGTTAATATATTGAAGTGTGGTTTATAAATTAAACAGAACCGTTATTATTTTATACATACATATATGATGTATTGTAGGTATATAATTTGTTTATAAGCACAATAATTATTATTGCACACACAACACTGCAATAAACAAAAAAAAAAATTTTTAAACTAATTTATATATTTAATTAACACATCAAATTAAATATAAATTTTGAATAATTTAATTATAAAACAACGTTATAAATTGACCGACGTACATAACGCGAATGAAAGCATTAATTCGGTAAATAAACGATCGTACCGCCACAAGCAAAACGTCAACAAACGAACGAACGAAGAAACGAAAAAAGCAAAAAAAAAAATCAAAACAAAACAAAAATACCGAAAACACGAAAAACGAAACAAAACATAATAATATAGAGGGAAAAAGAAACTGTTGTGTACAATAAATTTCCCCTACTTTTTCTTTATTTTCTTATATTATTTATTACACAACTACAATTACATTCTAATCCAATCAAAATCAACACAAATGAAATAAGACGAAACAAAAAAAAAACAGAAAATAAAAAAACAAAAATGAATTCGATTTCGTACAAATTTTTTTGATATAAAATTAATTTTATAGCCACGCCTAATTTAAATTATCGGGGAGAGAAGTTGTGTGTGAAAAAGGCGGTAATCATTTTTAATTGTGTGTTTGTATTGAATTTGTATCTTTTTTTTTTTTGTTTTTTAATTGAAGAAACTGCCGGGTCGATCGATCTTGATAAAAAATTGACTGGGTTTTTTTATTTTATTAATTTAACCGTTATATGTGTTTCGTTAGTGAATGAGTGAGATGGATAAGAAATTTGAAGAAATTTTTTTTTGTTATATTTTTCTGAGTGTTTAGCGCCAGTATACATTATTGGAGTAATTGGTCACATTTTCAACGGCGTAATGTATATTGTATTCGTGAACAATGAATGATTAATTGAGGATCTGAAATGCTTCACATTGAATGTTTTTCGTTGCTTAGAAGATATTGGGAATTCAAATTTACTTTGAATGAAATCGCGTTAATTTTGATAGGTGTAAGTATAGAATGAAATTCAGGATTTACATGAGGGCATCGGAGGATCGTTTGGAGTGCAGGAAAGCTGATGTTGAAGGTGTTTTTATAGAAACTCGATGATAGATAATAAATTTAGCCTTTAACGTAGGTTTAGAAAAAAAATAAAAAAACACTTGTTGCTTAAATTTGAAAAATATGAGATTTTATGGTTATTTACCCGAAGAAATTGGACCTGCTTCAGGATTGAAATTATTTATCTATATTTGTATATAGTTTGCTCATAAGTATGTATACTTTTGTTCTGACTTCTTAATTCAGAAAGTAAGATTTAAAAATTCGTTTTTAAAATGTTTGGTGCTATTTCAATTGAACTGACTTAATCAGAAAAGTTTGAATTTCAATCGAATTATAATGAGTTAACAAAATTTTTGAGATGGGATAGAATTTCAATATGTAAAATAAAGGTTGTTGTTGACCAACATTCATTCCCCTTATTATTTAGGTTATAGATGTTGAAAAAAATCCACTCAAAATTGAAATTTCTATATGGCTTGTATTTGTTAGTGTCGAGCTAATGTTTAGTGTAAATTTCAAATTGTGTAAACAAAATTGAAATATTTTTGCACTGACAAAAGCCACTGTCTTGAGTAAAATGTTTTAGAGTATGTAATCGACTTTATTCTGTTTCTTGAATGAGGTTTTCATTCGCCCGCACACATTTACTTAGTTGGACAAATTGTCATAATCATAAGAAATTCTTTATACATATAGGGCCTTTCAGAGCCAGCAGGAGGCCTATGGCCAAATTATTAAACTGGGGCCTCATAAAAATAAAATAAAACAATCTTAAGTTTATATATCACATGAATTCATCTAATACAATATTAGATTGAAGCTTTTCTCACTTTATTATTAGAAAATTCTCTAATGATTTGCTCAAAATTAATTTTTCTTGCGATGTCATAGTTAATGTTTAATATTGCCAATCCATTTAACCGTTGTTCTGCCATTGTTGAACGATCATAATTTTTCGTTCTTTTAAGAACACTGAAACTCCTCTCGGTTGCAGAAACAAATGCAGAAATACTTAAAATATTCTTAAGACAACGGTAAGATTCGGAAATAAATCAGCTAATTTTTTACTGAGAATATTTTCTAATAAATTGGTTGGTGTCGGATCTGTATTGAAATTAGCTATGCATACATTTTTTAACGAATTTTACCTCATCTAGTATTTCGTTTGATAACTCACCGGTATTTTAAAATTAAACGGTTTACTGCAGCTTCAATTTGTTCATCTGTCAAATTTGGAAATGACCAAAGGAAACCGAAAAGATTGCAGACATTTTGTAAAGATTGAAATCGTCTTTGTAAGCCATTTATCCTGCAATGTTTTTCAGCATCTGATTGTGTCCGTATGGTTCTAGTAATGGCAAAATTATATGTAACTCCATATTCCTGTGCTTTAGTTTTTGCTTTAGCAAATAGTTCACCCACATTTTTCTTAAATTGCGAAATTTTATTATTAGACTTTCAATATTATTTTGCTCAATATCAAGTGTAGCATTACGAGCTTCAATCTAATTTAACAATTGCGTGTGGTGGTAAATTGAAGGAATGAATTTCATTCAAAGTATTGCGAATAGATAATAGATCTTTTATTTTGTATTTTGTTTTTAGAGCAAGTTCAAATGAGAAATCTATAGTAACAAAAAATTCAGGGGCCCCTAAAAATCGGAGTCCCGTGCCATATGGCCAGGCTGGCTCCCCTCTGATTTGCTCTGGTCTGGTAATATCTTTCTTCCAAATAAAGATAAATCCCCCCCCCCCCCTAAAGCTTTTATTCTGATAATTCTTAAGTAAGGCAAAATTAGCGGGAACTGGTTAAATGACAAAATTAGCGGGACCGACTTCAAAGGGGCAAAAGTTTCGAAAAACCCCATCTAATTTAAGAGAATGTCCGTTGTAATTTTTGTACAAATTATCTTATCAAATTATGCTTCCTTATATATAAAAGATTGACTATAAATTACTGTTGAAAAATCATCTGAAATATTAAATTTCATTGGATTTACAATTCTTGTCTTTCTTACACGAATTTGATTTAACGCGGTATTTAATCTGATTATTTGACATGATACGTCTTTTTAGAGTTGTTAAGGAATATTACTCCAAAATTTTTTCACTTAATATAAAAATAAAGAAATATATGAAAAGTCCTGAACATCTCAAAAAATTATCAAAAACTTCGAATAATTTGAAAAACTCCATAATTTGGAAATATCGAAAATGTCGAAGTCTTAGAATACTCGAATATCGATAATTCAAGAAATCTGTAATATCAGCGCCATGCAAATCTTGAATAACCTACGGATATTCTCGAATAATTTTGCATGTCCTAGTAATTATCGAATAAACACGAAATATCGAATAAACATGTCTATATACTAAAATTCCTCCTATGGTTCAGCTTCAGATTGATATCTGTAAGTCTGCACATAAGATCAAGAAACTCAAGAACAACTTGAAAATGTCAAGAAACCGATAAAAATAAACTCAAATAATTTCGATTAATATCGAAAACTCGCATGATCTCGAAAAACCTGCATAATAACGAATAATTTGGAAAAGTCTGTTTATAGGCTAGTCTGCAACAAAAATCTTGTGAAATTATCGAGTCAGTTATAGAAGCCATCAAGCAATTTAATGCTATAGGCGCTATAAAAACACAGCAAAGGTCGAATACCTAATATTGGAAACTGTATATAGCTCGGATAATTTTCAAATTATTCAAAAAATCGTATCGGATAATCTCAAACATAACGAATAATCACCCGAACAACTTCAATAATTTCGAATTTCCTATAGACTATTTCGAAACACTCCGGATCATCTGAAAATCTCTAGCATCTACGCAACTCACTTTCACCTAAAACTTGAAAAATATCGAAATTATAAAAGTCATCGAACCATCAAATTTGGGTAACGGGACAAAATCAAGAGGTATATAAACCTTCGATTTAATAGTGTTTCCAAAATAAACCGGATTTACCGATAAATTCAGTTTGTATTTTACCTTTTACCGGTAGTAAAAAAATGCAGATTGAACTTATTTCGGGTTTAAACTCCGCGTTCATGCAAATAGGGGGATTAAACATCGGTAAATAGATTTTTTTTTTAGATTTTTTTCATTAGGATGGGATGGTCAAAACTCAAATTGATAAGGCTGTGACCTGTGAAATATACTCGAATTGAATTTTATCGTAATTTTTGCAATTCAATTGAATGTTAACCAATTCTGTTTCGGAAGTTTTTCAGATTTTGGATGGTCAAATATATTTACGGACATCCAATCACAATTTTTACAGAGAGAAAAACCGCCTTCTGTTTGTAAATTGTAAATAATAGTAAATTCGTTTATGGGTATAGTACAAGCTGCCCCGAAGTTGTGCAATGAGCAGATATATAGTAAAAATAAACTCAGAACAGATTTTATTGATTGAAACACTAATAAACTTAAATTGTTACTATGTATAGCAATAATTCGTCAAAAATGAAGAATGTTTTTCGAGAGATTGTTGTATCTTGATTACCGTACTTGTCCAGAAAAGTATGCTCGAAGTGCAGCTGCTTTTTCTTCACTTTAGAGAGCGCTATTCGATTTTTGTTGCTCACGATTCATCGATGACTTATGATTTTTTAAGATTGATTGATTGATTGAGATGTATACAACCAAGCCTAAACAAGATTCCACGAGTCCACCGTATACACCCTTTTACATACAACAAGACCGAAGGATAGAAAAAGAATGTTAGTTTTAGAGACTCGACTCGGTTTCAGCCACCTATATATAGATATTATCCATCTATTAGATAGATATTCTTTCCCACCGAGGGTTGGGGGAGGGGTTGAGATTGCGTCCCATCATCATCATGTTCCCATGCGGTCACCCAAATTTGTATTAATCATAGCAAATGTTGCTTCACGTTGGTGTGGTAGTTGTTGCGTCTCTTCTTTCTCGTTTAGTCGCCCCTCATCGGTGGCTTATGGTCTTTATAGAGTTCTAAAATGTATTTTTTTTTTTCAATCACTTTTCGATTTCATTCACTCGCTATACAGACAAGAAATAAAACTAACTAAAAGGAAATTGAAAAATTACAATATTTTCTTACAAATTTCATCATTATTTATACCTAGGGCACAGCTTTTTCGGGTTTTACCCAATATCAAGAATTCCGAAAAACGTATATTAACTTAAGCAAAAACAGATTTTATATTTTATTTCATTTCCACCAGAAATATATAGATAATACCCGGGGAATTCCCTCCGAACACAAATTTTCATATTTCCCGAAAAAGTTATCCCTTAAATACCCTATAAATAGCATTGCCGTTTGTGTGAGAACTACAACCTAAACTCCATAAAATCAATTAAGTTAATCAAGTTAAATGCATTTAGCATCTCGCACTTTCACTTGTATAATTCAAAGTTGTTTCCATTCATAGGGTCCAAATTTGGCATGCATATTTAAATACTTTATTATGTTTTGCAAATCAAAACTCAGTTCAACCAAAAAATAATATTTTATATTATTATTTTATTTATATAATTTATTGAAATTTTTAATCTTTTAATTTAATTTAATATAATTTATTAAATTTAATGCTATTTACCCGTTTTTAATACCCCGTATTAAAATTAATCATGTTTAAATAAATAATTTTATACGTTCAGTGAAATCTCGCTACAGCGAAGCCAAAGGGACCAGAGAAATATATTTCTTTATTTTATTAAGTCATGCATTTATGTAAAGCTTTATTATTTTACTTCCTTATTAACCATAGTACATTTCCACAAAAACAATTTACATTTTGGCGAATAAAAATTTCATTGCGAAATTTCAATTTCCTTAAAAAGATATTCGCTATAACGAGACCTCACTGTATTACATATGATAGTTTTTGATTCAATTCAAATTTACTCGATTATACAAAATATAAGAATGCCATTTGAATCAAATACATGAACCTTTTAATGCTAAATAAATTTCCGATTCGACTCAAATTTACTCGATTATACGTATTATAAGAATCCTATTTGATTCGAATAAATGAAAATTTTGCGTTGTGTACCTCATGGTATATAAAGAGCGTTAAAGCTCTCTCATACACACACAGAACACGAGTGAGAATAACGCCAAATAACAATAAAAAAAAATAAAAAAACAAAAAAAAACATATCAAATACTAAAGCCAACACACATATAGGAAAACAGATATTTTCAAATAATCTTCTATGTGCGTAGCAGGGGACGTGTCGATGTGTACATGTCTTCTCTATTGACGATTGTTTAAAAGTAGAGAAAGCGCCTCTCGAGGGAAAAGTTAAAATGATGCACCTGATAAAATGACATTTGTCACAAATGCGACGAAAATTGTGTTTATAGTCCAAAATTGGAATTGTTTACAATAATTTCGAACGTCAAATTATCAGGTAGCTCAGTTTAAAAATTGTCCACTAGGTGGAATCCGTGATGCTCCAATCGTCAATAACATATACATACAATACACTTATATTTATATAGTTACTATACCTATGTAGATTTATATTTATGTAGTGTACAAAAAATATTATACAAATACAAGATCCTATTCTATGTATCATGCTAACAAAAAAACATTCCTGTTCTATATATCATTATTCAGGAATATATTTGTGTAGATTGTACATAAAATAAAATACATAGACCCGTTCAATTATGCGTAAAACTAAAATAAGATATGAAAATTAACTGCGTATATCAAATCAAATTGAGACAATTTCAATTTTAATACGATCTAAATAAGGGATAATTTGTATTTAAATTTAATGCACAACAACACAAATACAAAAATTCATGCATTACTAATGAGAAATCAATAAATTTGATTATTCACTATAAATTTAAAATATTGCCTGATAAATGTATCCCGGTGGATTACATTTTTCATATTAAATTTTCCACTTCACTAACTTCACAACACTAATTAACTAAATACAACTCAAATTAAATTAAATTTAAATTTAGTATAAATAAACACTTTTCACACTTTATTAACCAAAACACTTATAAATAAATAAAATAACTAAATTAATTAAATTTTCGAAGAGGACGACGAAAACACGTCTATCCTTTTCGAACATCAATCGCTCACCCGATAAGAGTTCTAAAATGTATTTTGATTAAAAAAAAGAACGACCACTTCTTTTTTTCACTATACACTCTTAACTAAACTGCACTTACTTATATGTGATTGAATTACAAACTCCAGTGGATGATAAAGCAACATATACATGTTCTTGGCATTGTTTTTATCGTGAGATAAACTTTCTTTATTAGTACCACAATGTGGTGTATGAATTGTGGTGATACATAGAGGTATGACTTGAAAGCAGTGTTTAAATTTAAATTTGGTTCCTTTATTTACTCTCTTTTTGCGAAAGGAGAGAAAAAATATTTTGATTTGTTTCTTTCCTCCGGAACGAAATCGAACAAAATAAAATGTCTCTCCTCTCCTATCTTTTGTGTTTTATAAGAGGAGAGATATTTTACTTTTTTCGATTCGAAAAAATATTTTTTGTTTCCTTTCACAAAGAGAGAACAAAAAGATAAAAGAAGGGAACGAAAAAATGAATTTAAACACTGCTTGAAAGTGATTACGCTTAACATTAATTTCTACGATGGTACAGGAATCAACATTACTGAAAAGAGATGAGTAGATCTTAAATTGAAAAATCAAAATTTTGAGAGTCAAGTATTCAAAGTCTGCAGAAATACCAATTACTATTAAATACGTCAAAAGTATGAATTTATACGTTTCCAAAGTTTCCATGACACTAGCAATGTAAAAACCGCACGGTAATATAATACATATTACATTATTAAAACGAGTCATTCCCGTTCGTCTTTATATTTAGAAGATTACTCATGTACAAAATTTTTTGGTAGGCACGAGTAAAATTGTTTACACATCAAAAATTTAGATATTTTTTGTTAATTAATGTAAAATTTAAGAAATCTTTGTCAACTATGTATTTTGGATTTTG
Organism: Tipula helvola; assembly: GCA_963556165.1. Lineage (NCBI taxonomy): Eukaryota > Metazoa > Arthropoda > Insecta > Diptera > Tipulidae > Tipula > Tipula helvola. Next base: position 7,686,667 of record OY744483.1, read on the forward strand.
GAATGTTTAAATTTATAAATAAAGATTTTAGCAATTTTACCTCTATGTTTAGAATTTTAAATATTTAAAATTTGGAAATTTTTAGTATTCCTGAGATATATTTAGAAAATTTAGATTTTTATTAATTAATTAATATATTTAATTGAGCAATAGGCAACGGATCATCTTAACAAATTCTTTAGTATAGAACATGTTTAGCACATTAATGAACGGGAATTTTTGTGAAACTTGTAGCTCTTGTTGGTGAGATACTTTTCTTGCAGCTTTGGTTTATATTTACTTTGTAATGTCCAACAATTTTTTAGGTCCGGTTATTGTGCATAATTCACTTTTAAATAATTTATTATAAACTGTTTTCTATATTTACGATCCTTCTTTATTCGCTGCTGTTCTGATAATGGTACTTCACCCATTTTCCTCCTCACGCTTTTCTTACCATACCAACCACCGACAAAGTGGTGGTAGGACAAACCAACAGTGAAGATAGAAATGATTAGATTTGAATTTAAAATGAACGTTAACTATTACAACTCGGCCGATCTGACAATTGATCGACCCGATCAAAAAAAAGAAAAAATATTAATACAAACTTGAATATATAATGAAAAAGAACCATAGATCAGCATTAAATTATTTAAACAATTTATAAAATTCAAGTGTCACCACCACGAATCGCCCCACTTTTAGCTGGCTCGTCACGCCCGTCAGTCCACATTCTCAAGTGCGAAGGCTCAATCACTCCATCATACGGGAGCTGAGTCAGTTGACAGTTTTCAATGTCACGAATGACATACCGATCATTCGGGAGTACTTTATGAACAACATACGTTAGCGTTACAACATACGCAACGTCAACAACATAACATACATATAGCATCGCAGTGTAACTCAGTCTCATGAACCAGACTGTATAGGGCAAGCACCGGAGCAGAAGACAACTGATCTTGCAACATGGTGAAAGCTTGCATACACTCATCGGTGAATCGGAAGTTGGTATTTTGTTTAACTAAATCAAGAAATGGTTTGACAATTTTGGAAAAAAATGGAATGAAGCGTCGGAAGTATGAGGAAAGCCCCAAACAAAATTGAACCTGCTTGGCGTTCGTAGGAATTGGATAATGACGGATTGCCTCAATATGGCTGTTGCTTATGGTCGAATGCCATCGTGATTTACTAAATATCCCAAGTACTTAACATCAGTAAAACAGAATTTACATTTTGATAATTTCAATTCCATCCGAAATTCACTAATTCTTCGCAAAACTTTTTGTAGCAAATCAAAATGTTCCGGAATCGTCCTAGTTACTATCTGAATATCATCCATATAAAAAATGTTGAGTCCGGATTCAATAAACTCTCTAAAAACACCGGAAATAAACCGTTGAAAACTATTGGGATCATTTTTAAGTCTAAACGGCATGCGTCAAGTTATTCAAACTGACCCTGTGGTGTTACGAGCGATGTATAACAAATTGAATCTTCTACCATTTTGACATGGTGGAAACCACTGCACAAATCTAGTACTGTGAAGTATTTTTTTCCTTCCAAGTACTCTAAGCAGTCCTCAATAAGTGGAACGGGGTAATTGTCGCGAATGATTAGTTTATTTAATGCCCGATAGTCGACACACATGACACATCCGTGTCTCATCACTCTTTTTTTAATGAGGACGATATAGCTGATGCGTATGGCGAGTCACTCGGACGTATAATGTTTCTTTTCAATAGATCATTAATGATTTGTGGTTAACTTAATTTTTCTCGCGAAATGGTCGGAAAATCCGATTCAACACTAATATTAAAAATATACAGTAATGCAAGATGGTCAACATATACCTCAGGCTCAACTGTCAACTCCGCCAAACGAGCGGAAGCGATCGGAAATTCAGTCCAAGAACTTAACGAGCAACTTCCAGTGGAATCAGGCTCATTCACAACAGTAGCATCATAAGCACAGAAATAAGTTCTATTCAAAATAGCGGTTTTATTCAAATTTTGGTTTAATTCAATATTTGATGATACATTGTCTGGTTTTAATGACAAACAAATGCCAAATGCATTCATAAAATCTCGACCAAGTAATATAGGCACCGGCAATATATCATCTGAAATAATCAACAGAGACATCGTTTTCACGATTCGATAAAATTTTACAATAATTGGGACTTTCCCGTGAATAAACAATTTGGTGTTACCTAATCCACGATAGTTTGAGTAAATTTGCTTCGGGCTATACAAATCATCCGGAACAATAGAGCAATGGATGAAACTAAACGAACTACCCGTATCAAGTAATAAATAAAACTTATTAAATTCTGTACTTCCTCCGCCACTGTGTGGGAAAGCGACACTTACCAATTGTACGGCAGCTAAAGCAGCATTCATCTCATGTTGTTCTGGATCATTGTTGTCAGCATCAAATTCAGCAATAGAAGCAACTCTATTTAGCTTGGTTGGGCAATCCTTAATAATGTGCCCGTTTAATCCACACATGAAACAACCTCCTGGTTCGCGTTTGGCTTTATTGCAGTCTTTAGCCACATCGATCTATGATTATTTGACGAGACTTTTGCTGCGGAAGTAGATGATGCGGTAGTATTGTACAATGTTGTTATTACCAATTTGGTTAGCGTTTGTACTTTAAGGCTTTCATATCGTGGAAGAAGAGCTTTTAATTGTTCTATTGTAGTAGCGGTATACAACACAGAAACAGCAACACTATTATCTCGAAGTCCCCTGATCACACTATCAATCAAGTTAGTGTCATCCACTTGCGCCGGACCAGCAAGCTCCTACCATTGCAATGACATATCGACGCAATGATTCACCTGTTTTCAATTTTCGGGCGCCTAGTAACTGATAAATTGCTTGACGACTCTGAACACGATCGAAATCTTTCAACAACTTCTCTTTTAATTCCGCATCCAAGATTTAACTTTCACAGTTTGTAAAAACATTTTTTCAGTCTCATCCAATAACCGGCGTGCGCTAAGAAATCGAAATTTCTCATCGCAATTCAATGGAGCCACAACGCACTCGTACTCATCAATCCACTTTTTAATACAATAAGCGTCATCGCCTGTAAACTTAGCGATGGCATGTTCAATATCTGAAAATTCATACCGTTTCGCGCTAACTCTTTATCGAGTTCAGCGTCCTCATCAACTGCCACAAGTATTTGTTCACTTGATAATGGCAAACCTCCAATGTTTGGCCCAGAATGGCCAGAAATGTCCTCATCACTCTCCTGACTACCTTTTCCATCAACGCGATGATCACCGTCTGAATATTCTGTTGGCACCATGTGCACAGTAGCCGTCGATGAAAGGGCAACACTACGCTCACATAGAGCCTCAATCACCTATTGTCGCGTACATTTTTTAAAATCACTCATTTTATTGCTCAAATAATAAAATAAATATTACACCACAAATACAACTTTAATTGGATTATCCAAAACGGCGTTACGAAAAGAATATTCAATAAAATACTGTCCACTAGAATTTATTAATTATTGCCCCACATCTGAAGTTATAATTCACTTTTAAATAATTTATTTTAAACTGTTTCCTATAATACATTTAATTTAATTATCCCTTTTATTATTTATGATCCTTCTTTATTCGCTGCTGTTCTGATAATGGTACTTCACCCATTTTCCTCATCACGTTATTCTTACAATACCAACTACCGACAAAGTGGTGGCAGCACAAATCAAGAGTGAAAATAGAAATGATTGGATATGAATTTAAAATGAACGTTAACTATTTATTACATGTGATTTTTGAGTGCAACTTTTATTCAATTTAAATTTGACTGGAATTCCGGTTCCATCCTTTTGGTAACAATTTGGATACAGTTACATAATAACAAAAATTTTATATAAAAGTAGAGATTAAAACCTTATAGTAAGCGTATACTAAACGAGTCACACTTCTTTTCATCAAAATCCATCCCTTCATTTGAAAACGTACCAATATGCATATAGCTATATGCATATTGCTATATGCTTATCGTAAACAAAAACTTGTTTTGTTATTGGCCTAACATAAAATTGATAAACATTTTTTTAATTACAGACTTTTTAAAAATATTTTAATTTGTTGATACTTTAATTTTTTAACTTATATTTAAACAACTGGACAGATATAGAAAGCAGCAAATATTAGATGTTTCTTTCCATAGTTATACTTAATATCCATCTCTTTAAAATTAATATGGTTTTAAAAATTTGGCCACTACCTGTTCACCACAAACAAACCAATTGGATTCCAATACGTATATAAACTGGTTATTTTTATTGAGAATTTCGAGAACTCAATCTCTTCGATTAAGACCATCTAATGTTAATTTAATAATGTGAGCTTTAAACCAGACTGTTAATCAAATTATATTCAAATTGCTGTCAAATATATTATTTGTATTACATATGATGAAATGAAAAGGCGTCACATTGCCCTCCTACATTTAAAATGTCTCCAAATCGGTAATTGTCTAAAAATTTAAAATGAAATTAATTTTATTCTAATTATTTACTTTAAGATTATGTGTGTGTATTAAAACATTTTGTCATTTCCCGGATATACAATTTTTTGTTTTCGTGTTTTTGTGATTTTTTGTACACATTTCTTGTTGAAGGTAAAAAAAAGAAACAATATCATCAAATCGATAAGTGATAAATAGTTTTTTGTGTATAATCATCGTAGTGTTCTATATATAGGCTTAGGCTATTTGACTTAAATTTTTGGTAACATTTTTTATTGACGTGCATGGTCGAACGTAAATGAAATCATCGCTCAATCAAAAATTTTTATTTTATAAGTATTACGTATTCATAATGAGTATAAATATTACACTTACACGGATAATCTCTTTTGAGGTCATATTTGACAATATATAAACGATCGTATAAATACACAAAAAAATCTCACATTAAAAAAATTTCGATGAAAAATTGGTCCATCAACTAAACGAAATAAATAAAAAGCAAAAAAAAAAAACAAAAGTGTTATTGTTATAATTATGTGACGGTGATGTTTGATGATTTTGATGACGATCATGAATGAAAAGAATTCAAAAGATGATGAATATTAATGACAATCTTAAAATAAATTACACAAAATAATTTTTTTTTACTTTTCTTAAAAATTACTTTTTTTTTTTTGTGTTAAGTTTATTTTAATAATTACGTGTTATATTTAGTGAATTCCAAAAATGAATACAATAAAATTCGATTTTAGTGATTTTTAATATCCTTGACATATGTATACCTGTGTGGGTATTTGTGTGTATGCGCACGAGTTTGATTTACTTTTAGAATTAGAAGGATCTATCCGCCCGAGGTTTGAATTAGCTATACTTTAATATCATCCTGAATTTTTGTATAAGAAATTTGAACTCTCTGATTCACCTCATCATTTCTGTCATGAATAAACGTCGAAAGCACCTCCACAATATCTAAGATAATGTACCCATGAGAAGCTTAATAATATTAAGGGATCTTTCAATCGTTTAACAAGACCTTAAAAGCTGTCATATAAATTTTTTGAAAAGATTTAAGAAAAGTAGGCATCATAGGCTGGTAGGATCAGTGTTATCTGACCTACCATTTTTTGGAATAAAAACAGCTCACCAATTTCCGTTTTTGAAGAGGTTACCCTTCTATTAGAAAAACAAAGGACAGCAAGTCGACACCATGCATCGATTTTAGACAAATGTCCACTTAACTATTATCACACCTGATAGACTATTGATTTCCTCACGAGTGTTAGGAACATGTGTGTGTGTGTGATGTCATTTTTTAGAAACCGGAATTAAGTGTCAAATACTTTTTGGTTTGAGTCTTGCGTCCAAAATACCTTAAAAATCATAGAAAATAAAGGCTGAATTACATTCAATCTTTTCGTTCTTTTGCAAAATAATAGATCATGTTTTCCGAAAGAGGCAGCACGATTGTTTAAAAAGTACAGAGCGTTTTCCGAAAGAGGCAGCACGATCAAAAAAGAAGTACTTAGTGCTTGCCACATAGATGTCACTATACACAATCAAAAAAATATTACTGACTTTTTTCAAAAAGGGACAGCCAAAATCAATTTATTTATCACGTATTAATAATAGTCACTTTTATGACACGAAAATATTTTTGTTTATATTTACAAAATGCATACATAAAAATGTCATACAATTTTTGACAGAAAATATTTAGTGACACCTAGTGGCATTATGTGAAAGTTGCTTGTGTTTTCGGAGTTTTCCGAAAGATTGTAGCTCTTGCGGGTGTTGAAAATTTGACGGATCACGGATTCCACCTAGTCGAAAATTTCTAAACTGACCTACCTGATAATTTGACGTTCGAAATTATTGTAAACAATTCCAATTTTGAATTGTAAACACAATTTTTACTTACCGGATTGCTAATAATTGTAAATAATTCCAATTTTGGACTATAAAAATCAATTTTAAATTACCGCATTGCTAAATTTACTCCTTCTGATTTTAATACAAGGAAATAATTCTAAAACGCATTTTTAATAGCTGATTTACATATATTCAATTTTTTCGTCTTTTCCAAAAGATAAAAGATGTACGATAAAAAATGCCTTATGTATTGTGCCACAATAAGGGCGCACTGCGGCATATTTAATAGATACTCTAGAACTAACACTGTTAACACAATTCAACCACGTGAAAAATGTCCAGAGTTGAATTTTGCATCTATTTCTTTCAAATATTGATGCGCAGGATGTGAATATCAGAAAATATGATTACCTGTTAACTAGAGTTGATAATTATCATCCTCCATTCACAGCTTCGGTTAATACAACTGTTTTACGAAAGCAATCATCGACTTCTTTCTCGCGAATTAATTTTCATAAATTATAGACTATCAAAAATTGTCCATTGAATTAGGAGGTATTGATTGGCCTTCATTATTTCAGAACTTAGATCCAAACGATGCGATTACATTATATTACAATAAAATTTTCTCCTTGATCGATCGTACTGACCATGTTATTAGTAAACGGGACCGCTACCCAAAATGGTATTTAAGCAATCTAGTGTGCTTGATAAAAACTAATAAATATAAAAACAGAAAAATATCGAAAGCGCTTCAAATTTTATAATACACAAATTTTTAAAAAAAAATTTTTAAAAACACTTGTTAAATAATTCGCAAAATTACAAAAGGCTTAAAAAATCACTCAATCGATTTCGGCTTGTTAGGCCATCATCAGGAGTATCTACCAAACTGTCAGTTTAGTAGATACTCCTGATGATGGCCTAACAAGCCGAAATCGATCGAGTGATTTTTTAAACTGTCAGTTTAGTAGATACTCCTGATGATGGCCTAACAAGCCGAAATCGATCGAGTGATTTTTTAAACCTTTTGTAATTTTGCGAAATATTTAACAAGTGTTTTTAAAAACATTTTTGAAAATGTGTGTATTAAGTGTGTTTCGCCAAGTGCCTACGGCAGAAAGTGTAAAAAGTAAATTTTATAATAATCGATTTGATTAATGTTTGCAAAATACAGGTCTAAAGTAAAAACTGAAATTATACACTCAAAAAAATATAGCAGTCATTCTGAATAAATTGGTGATCCTATTCATAAAACAACCATCAACATAACGCTAATAAACTTTTTTATCATTTTGAATAAAATTTGACAAAATTTTATCAAAATTTCTTCACAAACATTTTAATAATTTTGACAATTTTGTTTTCAATTTGATGTAATTTTTGTTCAATTTGATAAACATTTTTATTTCACTTAATTACTTATACTTAAAATAAAAAATTACTAATTAATAATATGTTTTATGAAATATGTATCACGATTAAGTGTTTTCCATGAATATACAGTACAATTCTTTTTATATTTCTTTGATTTATTAATGGAATCAAAGAAATACAAAAAGAATTATATTGTATATATTCATGTAAAACACTTAAATAAATTCAACGTGTTACACAACAAGAACAAAGTTACAAATCAAATTCATTCTTATCATAAAATTTTATTTTATTTCATAAATTTCATCAACTAATTCTTTTTCAATTCTGCGATTAAACTTCTAACCGAAGGATGTTTTTTATCTCGATCATTTGCAACAAACTCAAAAATGAATTGTTTAATAAAGCTCCATAGTAGTATGGATGGCGTTCGAAAACTTAAATTTAACATATAAAAAAGTTTAAAACATAACACATATTTCTTCCGGATTTTCCAATGACCTTTTTATAACTATAAATGGTTGTATTGCTAAACGCTCGTCATGTCTCTTTTGATTAATTCATCGACGGGTTGTGCTGTTGCACCAACCAACATAAATGATTGTTGAGAATCCTTAATTGTAATTTAATTAACTAGTGGTTGGCACAAGAACAAAATGCATTAAATACAAAATTGTGGCATGTAATCCATCTGAAAAAAGAAAAGATTTTTGGTTACAAAAAATAGATTGGATTGAATAAAACGGCTTACTCTCAGAAATATTTCCCTGTTGCTTTAAACTATCCAATAAGCGCCTTGCTTTTTTGTCTTTAATTTTCTTTCACAAACTTCCGTAATATCTAATGCGAACGGTTTAAACTTGGTCTCAATGTTCTCTGTGTCTGTATACATGGTTTTGAAACCTATCTCAATCTAGTGAATGGAAAGAAATGCAACGTTAAAAATTGCAAAACTTAAATGTATAAAATATATTCATATTGTTTAAGCTACACCAAAATAAATCAATAAAATTTATGTTTTCATTAAAATGGCCGCGTTTAGGTCGACCAATTGTTGGCATCATGTTACGTGAAATCACCTCGAATATTATTTCAAAATTTTATAGAAACATTACTATACAATTGTGAAATCACATTGGAAGTGCTTTGCACCCTAAACAGTTTACATGAATATAAAGTGCATGATGTACTTCCGTCTTTTCTTTCGCCTTTGCCACTACGTTGGATTGTCTATGGAAATGCGGTTTATTTTGTATATAAAGGAGAAAAAACGAGGAAAATAGATCATATACTGTATACAGGCTGAAAAATAATGGAAATATATGTATATCTATAACAATGGTATATATCTACAAAAATTTATATTACTTACTTATTTATAACCGTAAGATTTATATTTCTACCGTAGAATTACATTTAGAAATTTGTTGAATTCTGTAATTTGATGTTGCTGAGTAGTGTTGTTCCATTTCAGCCCAACTACAATTTTCTTTACCAATTTCGTTTAAATTTTCTTCTACATATGCTGGTTTCAATATTTAGCTGCATCGTTTGTCTCCTTTTGCTGTTATTGTCTTCCATACTCGTTTCTAACAAACCCGCGAAATTACAAGGAGTGGTGCCATCTAAATATGTAACGATGAGAGAATTTTGAATATTTTTGAACGTGGTACAAGTTTGGATAGATTTATCAATTTAAATTTTTGTTTTGTTATAAAATTTAGCTTCACTTCGTGATTTTTAATGTATTTTCTAAAATTATTTAAGCATAACACTGATAATCATTATATTCACTAAGTGAATGAAAGATTTTTAAGTGTATTATCAAAGCCCGTGAAGAAAAATTTGCCTTTTTGCATTTAAAGCATTTCATTTCGCTTATTTTACAAGCTTATATACCATAAAATATAGTTCTAAATTAAATAGATTAATAACTTATTTATGTAAATAAAAAGCAAATACATACTTCAACACTAATCTGTAAAGATTTAATAATTAATTAAATTCACAATTAGCAATTAGAGTAAAAATGGCTGACAATGACCATTAGCATCCATTTTCATCATTAGAAATGAAACACTTAAATGTTTTGTAATAAAATCATAAATAAAAAATATTTATAAAATACTTACATTTACTTAATAATTTTCAAAAGTAATTAAAATGTACACACTACACACTTCACAAATTTAAAAAAAAAAGAAAAAAAAAAACACGCACGCAAACCAAATTTTTTGCTGTTATATTCGACAGTATGAAGCTTAATAATTACAGAGTACAATTTTAAATTGTATTCGCAATAAAAGGAATAAATTTTATTAAATCAATAAAATTTTCGCAAAAGTTCAACGAAATATCATCAAATTAATTAAATTCTATACCAAAGGTGGTCTATTTGATTAACAGTTCTCAAATTGAATAAAAAGTTGTTATCAATTTGAGAAAAATTTGCAAAAATTTGATCAGAATTTAACTAGAAAATTTGACAGAACTTTTATTTATTTTGACAAAATGTTTCGCATTTTAATGAAAATTTTAATACTTTTAATTAACAAGCCATCAATTTTACTACATGTTCTTTAACGAAGTTTCGGAATCGTATAAACGAGAGAAAAATTTTCCGAACACAAAAAACTGTTGCTTTTTGCAATAAACTTAACAAAGTTTTATTCAATTTAATAAATTATTTTATTACTGTGATGAAACTGATTAAAATTGATAGATTAAGTTTGTTGGCATTTTGAAGCAAAATTTTCATCAAATTTACTTCCTTTTTTTTTTGAGTGTACATTGTAGCATAATCCGAAATCTTTTTGGAGCTATCTAGATCACTTAGTACTAACTCTGACTATTCCAGATCAACGTTTCTTCAATCTAGAACATCGAATAGCCAAACAGAGATTTGCAAGCTTTATGCTGATCATTTCAGTTCAGTATATGTACCGGTTGCTAATGATTGTGCCACTTATTCATTTTGTAATGCGATTGGTAAGATGTCAATAATTATTGAAGTTGATGTTTGGACCATATTGAATACATTGGACATTAATAAAGGTGCGGGCCCTGACCAATTGCCTAATTTGTTTCTAATAAATATCAAAGATGTTTTTGTGGTCCCGATCACGTTTTTGTTAAATTTGTCAATTAATATGTCTTGCTTTCCGTTTCGCACACTATTTGGCTATGCAAACTTGAGTCATATAACATTCCACCGATTTTGCTTAAATGGTTTTGTTCGTACCTGAGAAATAGAACTAAATTTATAAAATTTAATAGCATCTATCAAATGGTATTGAACCTACCTCTGGAATTCCTCGGGGGTCTATTTTGCGTCCTTTGTTGTTTACTCTTTATATTAATGATATTTCAGAGGTTATAACATTGAGTAACCTACTGTATGATGATGGTCTGAAGCTCTTCAGGAATATTCATTCGACTAATGATACTGAAGCTTTGCAAGCGGTTTTAACCGCCATTTTTAACTGCTCTATTGTAAATCAATTACCTCTGAATATCAAGAAATGTGTTACTATGACGTTTACTAAAAAAAGTTAATAAACTTGATTTTACATACAGCATTGACCCAGAATCTTGAGGTAAACAGGACACAGTCAAAGATTTGAGGGTTACTTTTGACCAGAAATTACGTTTTGATAAACATATTGATCTAATTTGTCATATTTCTATCAAAACATTAGGTTATAACTTCAGAAGAGGTAAAGATTTCAAGGATCCTTCAACTTTCTCGTTACTAATACTCTAGCCTTGTTAGAACTAATCTTGAATATTTGTCTAAAGTCTGGAATCCATTTTATGATGATTATAACTGCAGGATTGAACACGTGCAAAGAAAATTCACAAGGTGTATGTGTTTAAAGTTTATCCCTCCACTTCCAATGGCTATATGACATATGAGAGACGTAGACAAAAGTTCAGTCTGATCTCATTGGAAGATAGAAGAATGGATGAATACTTTCTTTTTAAATTAGTCAACAATTTATTAGACTCTAGTTTGTTAGCGAAAATTAATTTTTTTGTATCGGCTTACCGCATACGATATCAGCAGTTGTTTCAGCCATCGGCTTTCAGGACAAATCTTGGTGTATCATCATGTCTTAACAGGCTTGTGTCTAACAATTTAATTTACTTTAATAAGTTGGACCTATTCAACATGTCACTGTCGGAGTTATGCTGCACTTTCTTTAATTTGTTGTTTCTTTTTTATTTTTTTGTTATTATTGTTATTATTATTGTTATGATTATTATTTTTTTTTCTAGAAATATGAATACAATCTGTTTATATAGTAGTATTAGTAAGGCAACATGTAATTGGGTGTTTGTTTACCTGTTTGCTGCCCATATAGATAAAAATAAATAAACCTCATCCAAAAATAATTTTTGTGTCACATTTCCTTCTATTGGTTGGAAACGTTCAAATTCATCATAATCGGTTAAAAATAGCTGCCCATATTAATTGGCCATATTTCAGAACTTCATCTAAAAATAATTTGAGTATATCCCATTGCAATTGGAAATAGTGAATTTCATCAAAATCGGATAAGATGTAGAATACCAATAAAATGTTTATAAAAAAAAATCACAAATCCTCAGTTTAAGTGCTCACTAAACCCTAATCCAACTCCAACTCAGCGCTAATTCAACCCTCAAACGGAACTCCACTTAATCCTGAACCGCAAACTCTACGCCAAACTCAATCCTTAAACCAGCATAAATAAAAAAATTGGTTAACATCTTGGTTAATCCAACCCCCACTCAACTCCAACTCAACTTCAACTTAATCCCCAAATTGGTCCCTAACTTAACCTTCAAATTAACTCAAAATTCAATGACCAATTCAATAATCAAACCAGCATATATACAAAAATCGCAAATAACCATAGGTATTTTGGGTTAATTCGTTTGGCAGTTACCCCACCCTCTTGACGTACAGTCTCCAAAAGCTTTTCAAATCTCCACCTTGACCATAGAAAAAGATTGGCGCAAAAAATTCCAAATCGGACAAGCCGTTCTCGAGATACCATCGGTACAGACATCCAGACAGACGGACGGACATTTTTTTTTTTTGCTTTTTCAGACTCAGGAACTTTCAAAACGTCGAGAAAGGTGGTTTTGAACCAATCAAATTTTTCGTCATTTTTGACAGGATTTCAATACTTTGATCTTTTTAGACCGAAGTAAATCAATGATTTAGACTACGCAGATGTCTCATGTCACACACATTTGCCAGCATTGATAAAAACTAAGGAGGCTAGTTGTCAATTCTAGAAAGGTTGGGTTTAATTAACGTTCGCAAATCTAAATTGATGCGGATGAATACCCAAAACCCACAATTAAAAAAAGTTATTGAGCATGGAAAACGTGAATATTGACGATATAGATAATTTCTGCTTTAGGTAGCAATATTACGACAAATGGTGCCTCTGTCAGGCGTATACAACTCATGGGGAAAGATCACGTACACCGAGCATCTCAAGCCCGAGCGTCACAAACTTCGCATCTTTAATACAAGCGTGAAATCAGTTCTCCTGTATGGCAGCGAGACTTGGAGAGTCATGGATCGATTGTCTAGTAAACTTCAGGTCTTCACCAATAAATGTCTGAAAAGGATTATAAATCTTCTGGCCGGACTCGATTAATATAAATAAATATGTCGTTTTGAAATATGCCATAGGGGACCATATGCCGTTTTGAAATATGACATAGTGTACCCTATATGCCATTTTAAATATGCCGTATTGTACCGCAGGCCGTAGTGTACCATATGCCGTTATATCGACAGGGACCCCTCAAGATCAGCCTCTTATATAATTAGAAAAAATCGAAAGTATAGATTTTACAACCCTCCAATATTCATATACCCAAACTTATACACAAAATACAATTGTACACTATAACATTCAATAAATTTAAATAACTCAAGTACAAATAAAATTAAATAAGCAAAAATATTTTTAATTATTTTTCCAATTAATCATTTTCATCGCACGATACACAAATGTAGGAGAAGAGAAGGAAAAATACTAAAAATACCGGAAGTTTTAAAAACAATTAATAAAAACCATATTCTTAATTCCAATTTTCTTCTTTTTGTTTTTTTTTTTGTTTTTTTTGTAATTTCCCTTCTTCCTTCCAAACTGATTCGAAAACGATTACTGTGTATACTATAGACTATAGTGTACACAAAAAATGGCTTGTCAGAACAAACAAACAAACGTACATACAAAAGCATAAAATTATCAAAAAAAGCTCATCGATTAGAATTCCAAATAAAATTTTCACGCCAATTACAAAGCCACACGATATTATCGACTCGTACACAAATTTAAAATTTAAAACAACTCCTCCTTAATTTCTTAAAATACCAACAACAATGTAAATTAATTACTATGCTTTTATATGTATAACAATAACAACACACAATGTTTAACCCTCATCCAACTGTGGACCAGAAAAAATAAAACTCCGATGATTATTTTTTTCATCTCTATATCTACTCGACTCTACTCGATACACGTACTTACACATAAACAATTAGATGAGTTAAATATAATCGGCACAATTTGATTAATGATTCATGAGATGAATTACATCTCATCTTGTTACATTTAAAAAAAAACAAAAAAGTGTTATATTTATCGTTGAACAACAACAACAACAACAAATACGGCACACAAAAAAAAATTCATCGAGAAATGAAATGAAAAGTATGGGAAAATGAAAATTGGTAGATATAAAGGGAGGAAGAGAGACTGAAGGAGAGAAAATTAATAAAAATTAAAACAAGGATGCGGTAAAAATGTTCTACCAATTTTCAATTTATTTTCATGGAGAGTACAAAATACAAATTAATGATTTTAAAATGAAAATGAAGAACGTTGGATATGGAACGTGCAATACTGTGTGTTAGTTTGGTTCTCACAAGTTTCTTTAATATTAGCGCACATTTAGCTGAATTTGCATAGTGAAAAAGATTGCTTTAATTCGTAATCTTGGGAAATATGTTTCCTCGCCACTGCGGTGAAAACTGGTTTCACCTGGAAAAATAATTTTATAAAATTATAGATGAGTTGCCATTTTATTCGACCTAATTACAGATTGGGAAATATATTTGGGTTTTGTTGTGGTATAACTTTTAGAACGAATTTAGGACAACTTGGTAAAGCATGTGCCAAGCTGTGAATAAACTCAGTGAAATCTCAACTGTTACGGAAGTTTGAAATGTTGATCGAACGCACAATGAGGTGAACTAAGTAAATGTGAAAACTAAGTGATTCAGGTTAATAAATTTGTCAAATAGAAGCAACAATTTGTAAACTTTTCAACTTGCCGTTCAAAGAAAGAGTTCCCGAGATGGACCAGTCAAGCAAAAATCCACAGCTGAGGAGTTCAAGGTATGGCAGAGAGAGAAAGAGAGCACAAGAAAGCGGCGGATTCACAACTAGATTTCAAAATGCTTCGAAATTCATACATTATTTTAGAGAATGTGAAAGTATAACTGACTGAATTTACAAAACGAATCGAATAAGACTATATAGAGAGTATTCCTGTTTCAATTGAATATGAGTTTTTATTGAAAATTAAATTAAATATGTGTGTACTTATCATTCTCTGTCCATTATTCGATTATTTTTCTTCAGGCATCATCTAGTTTGGTCCCAAACGAGTAAAATACATCCTTTATGAATAATAGTTTGTTGTACGATGTATAATGATGCATTTTAGTTTTGATTTTTGAATAAATAAAGTATTCTTTTGAACGAAGGATTAGAAAAAGGTAATTATTTGCTTGACATCGAGATTTATTTTTTCGGATTTATGCTCTCATGTTATTTTTCTTTTTCGAAAAATACGATTGAACGAGTTACCTCCCATACAAACCTGTTTTGAAGATTGCTTATTTCTAGATACAAAATTTCGTGACCAAGATAAATCGCACACGGAAATCACTGGCTATTTGCTTGACATCGAGATTTATTTTTTCGGATTTATGCTCTCATGTTATTTTTCTTTTTCGAAAAATACGATTGAACGAGTTACCTCCCATACAAACCTGTTTTGAAGATTGCTTATTTCTAGATACAAAATTTCGTGACCAAGATAAATCGCACACGGAAATCACTGGCTGTGGATAGCTCAATATAAATAAAAAAGATGGTAGGATTATTTCTGATTGAGACGTGAAGTTGGAGCGTAGGAGGTGGTTGAAGATGTTCTTTATTGTATTTGAATAGATCTCCTCGGAAGTTTTACATCAACATACGTTGTCGTGAAAAGAGTCGCGGCACGGCGGCGGCACATACTAATGAGAAAATTCGATTACAAAGAGTTTTATGTAGGATTATTAATTATGTACACAAACATACTGTTACGGTGACACCTATAGAGTAGAATATAGAATAAGTTAATTGATAGCGCAAAGTTCTACGGTAATAAAATGGAATTTTCCATGATAAAACTGTTCTAAATGTTTCTAAACTGTTCTTACCGAAACAATCATGAAATTTCGAGAAGTTTAACACAACTACCATCTGGAAGTTTCGATTTGTCGCAGTTAATGGTTGCTATGAAGCAGATGATGGCGGAACAAGGAAAGCAGTCAACCCAAATTATGAGACAAATGGGATGGGAATTGGAGAGAATAAACCAGTCAAACCAACAAATGTAACAACAAATGGACGAAATTAAACAACCAACCCAAATTATGGAGATGGAAGAAATTGCCGAAGGCCAAAGAAAAATGAACGAGAAAATTCTAGAACTGTCTACAAATGTTCATGGTGAAATAGAGAAATTTCAGACCAAATTAAAAACAGAAATTCAACAGGTTGAACAAAAATTAGAAACGAAGGTTCAATAGGTTGAAGAAAAGTTTCAACGTCTCGAGAAAGAGTTAACTGATGTCAACTATCAAGGCAAGTGGAACAACGACACAAGTAGTTTAGACCGTTCACTCAATAAAGTTAAAGCGACCAACATTCGATGGAATAACATATTTCGACATTTTAAAAATTTCAATTTGAAACAGCAGCCAAACCAAATCATTGGAATGATAAACATCTTGTTGCAGCTCTAATTGTGGCCTTTAAAGGTGAAGTAACGAAGGCCTTACAAACCATTCTGGAACAAGAGCGCAACAATTATCTTGAAATTATGAAGGTACTGGATCGGAAGTACGGCAGTGACGGCAAGCGGGAAATCTATCGCATGGAACTGAAAAGCCGCTACCAGAAGGGAGGGGAAACGCTACAGGAATTTTCATCTGCAATCGAACGACTAGTGGATCTAGCACATTCAAACACGTCTGCAGATTACATGGAAAGGCTTAAAATTGATACATTCATTTACGGCATTCGAGATCTATTATGCAAGGTGATTATATACTGTTAAAGTTAGCCGAAAGTTGGCAGCCGAAACTGAAAAGTATACAATGCAGATTGTAATTCTCCATCCAAAAAGAAAAACGCGGTAATGCAGATTGTGTTATCCCAGCCGAAAGTAAAAAATGTCGATATCGATCGGTAGTGTTTATCCTAAAAACTACTAAGGAATGTAAGGACACATGATTATCATTGAATACCTTTGTTAATATTCATATATGGCAAAACCTGGCTGCAGTTCCTCGTGGAAAATTGTGGAAAACTCGAGGAACCCAAAAAAATATTTTAATTTGAATAAAACCCGCCTCTACAGTGTTATGTTTGGAGATGTATTTTATTGATGTGACTTGTCAATAGCTATGGCTGCGGAAAAAAATTCTGTTCAAGTTTCCCGTTCAAGTCTCACGGGAAACTTTAACTGAATTTTTTTAATTGGTATTCCACGATCAAATAATGAGGATGTTACAAAAATTGTCACTGATTTATTTGATAAATGTCTGAATATCAGTCTTTCAGTTAATGATATGCAGAACGTTTACAGGAAGAAATCTCAGAACAATAGTGGTCCAATTCATGTGAAACTAACTTCGGCTGTAACTAAAAATGTGGTCTTATCTGCATTTAAAACAAAAGAAAGTGATACGTGTTAATGATTTGGGTTTCAATGGAAATAATAAGATTTTCATCAACCAATGTCTTATTCCAGAATATCGGTTACTATACAATGCGGCTAGGAAAGCCAAAAAGGATGGAAGGTGTAAATTTGTTTGGCTTAGGAATGGATACATTTTAGTAAGGAAGGATGGCGGTGGTGAAGTCACGAAACTCACGTCTGTGGATGATCTGGACAATTTGTCTTAGTTGTTTTTTTTAAATCTTTTAATCGTTAGATAATTTTATTTCACAAGATCGTAGTTTCGTTGTCTTCACCCTGGTTCTTCCTATATTAATTTACCATCTAATAATTTGTTATCTCATGATTTTCTGGGTGTTCAAATCTTGCATCAAAATATTTCTTAGCTCACTTAGATTCTTTAGATGTAAAGCCAGATTTAATATTTTTGAGTGAAACTTGTATTAATAACGATGAGACGAAATTGTATCGTATATAAACGATTTTCAATTAATTTGTTGCTGTAATAATGGTTACCGTTCTGGAGGAGTTTTAGGGTTCTACAAAAATGATTTGAATTGTTTAGTTGCGACTATAAACCTTTTATCAGCTGATGTTGTCAAGGTTAAACTTTCGATAAGTAATGAAACGTATATTTTTGTTTGTGTGTATCGTTTGCATTCGGTTTCTCTAAATGATTTTATTGATGAATTATCTATTTATTTAAGACAAATTCGTAACAATAATCTTATCGTTTTGGGTGACATCAATGGTGACATTTTAAGCGAGTCTACTAATTGCGATAATTATATTTGTATGATGTCATCTGAAGGTCTATATTCTTATATTAATGAACCGACCAGAATTAGATCTTGTTCGTCCTCTTGGTTAGATCATTGCTTGCTTCTGTAGATTTCATGACAATGACTTCTCACGAATTAACGTTTCAACGTTTATGAGGAAGTTTATTATGTAAAAAAAATTCGAAAATTGTTGTAATGATGCTAAGTCTATATGTGGCGTACTTTAAATGAAGTGTTAAGTAATAGTTCTTCTGAAGTAAATCATATTAGTGCAATTGTAACATATATAGGTAGTAATGAAAATTTAACTACGCTTCTGTTATTGCTGATGAATTTGGAAATTATTTTGGTAATGTTGCTTCGAAGCTTAAATCTAAACGTTTTTTTTTCATCCAATTGAGTACTTTGAAGTTTCGAGAGCTATGTTTTCTTTGAAATCCAGTTTGTAGTGTTCTTATATTTTTGGAATGAGTAATTTTTTCATAAAACAAGTTGTAAATGTTATTGTCCCTATATTAATACATATTTTTAATCACAGTTTTGTAAATGGTATTGTACCGGAAATATTAAAAACAGAAATTGTACTTCCATTACACAAAAATGGTTCGCGTTGTGATCGGATCAATTTCTATTATTACTATAACTAAACCTATCCAAATCCTCTTTATGTTGTTTGTATTGAACCGCGATGAGGCCTCGCCATGTCCGGGAGGTCTGGCTTAAAACTTGGTCGAACACTCCAATAAATCAAACTAGCTTTTGCTAACCACTCAAAAATATTGATTAACCGTAAAAGTTACTTCCCATGCCGAGTTAAAAATTTCGGGAGCAAGAAGTTTCGCTTGCAGCATAAAAGCCAAGAGGCACTGATTTGAATTAATTTTTGAGATGCTCACAGTCTGACTCTTGACTACTAATTTGTTTGACTTCAGCAAAACCTATAAAAAAAAACACAAACCAAACCAGAATTTCGGGAGTAGTATACTCTGTTCAAACGTGCGACGTTAAAATGTCCTCGCTCGGAAAAGTGTCTCAACTAGAAAAATAGAAAAATCAAAGCACAGTTTAATGATTTTTTGGATAAGGAACAGAAACAAACCCAAACCGCCATATTACCATAAATCACTGGGAAAGGGTGCACTTGCGA
This sequence comes from Tipula helvola, assembly GCA_963556165.1. Taxonomy (NCBI): domain Eukaryota; kingdom Metazoa; phylum Arthropoda; class Insecta; order Diptera; family Tipulidae; genus Tipula; species Tipula helvola. Next base: position 7,706,361 of record OY744483.1, read on the forward strand.
AATCTACTCACAATTTGTTTTACTTCGAAATATTAACAGTTCTTCAAATATAAGATGACCATTACATTTTCCCTGTTACACTCAGCGGTAGATTTCTAAGAAAAGCTACATTTATAGACGAGTATGTTTGATTAAATACCAAATTTTGAACCAATTTGAATTTAAAACATAATTCCAAATACTGACATTTAATCTCCAACTTCTGCCTCTGCTTAGTGCTTCTGTCGTACAGTCATTCAAAGATTATTGGCACCGTAAATTCACATGAGTTCTATGTCCACTTAAAATAGCAATAAATTTACATCCGAAATTATTAATTTTGTTGTTTTATTTTGTAATTTGACTCATTTTGTAAAATTGAAAATAAAAAAAATTTAAATGCAACCCTGTATATAATTTTTTATTTTTTTTTATTACCATCCCCGCTATATACCATCATCCCTCATAAAGTATCTTCATCTTATTATATGTACTATAACTGAAAAAGAAATATTTTGGAAAAAAATTCACAAAATCCGAGATACATAATTAATTTACCAAAAACAAAAAAAAAAACTAAATTGTGTACACTACGAGTATCCTAATTCCATTCAAAAGATTTTTTTTTGTTTTATCCTTGAGTTTTATCGGATAATCAAGTCGATATTTAAATGATGCGACTGCTTATGTATGGGTACGGGTGTTTATGTGAATCATAAATTTAAACGAAACATGTGGTGCACAGATTTATCTCTGATGCGTATACAATACAAATGATCCGGTCGGTTATGCGACATTTTGATGCGATTATTGAAGACGAACGAAATATTTTGATCCTTTTTGAATTAGTTTTGTAAATTATGGAATTTGAAGATTTACGAATTAAAATAAAATGGCCGATACAAAATGTTCCAGCTTCACACTCAACAATGTAAACGCACGAAATCTGGCGAAAAAATAATTTATACGGCGATACATATATATACCTGCTCTAATCAGGCTAGAGAATATCACAATCAATCAATCAATTCAAAATGTGTTACGTGTGCATACTACACAGTGAATAGAAAATTCGGTCATTAGACATCCCACGCATTCCAAATTTGTGTCACTCATCATACTATATAATACAAGAAACATTTCTCTGTTTTGGACAACTACAAAAAATAACACAAAAACTAAATTGAAATCTATTTCTAAATTTAATTTTGGCTAAGCTATAGCAGAGCATACCATGTCACACAGCGCCAATTTTTATAATGGTAGAAATATTTTCAACTTGAAAATAGCTCCATATTTAATAAAGTGCTAATTTTTAAAACTAAAATTTGTAATATTTTAAAATGTAGCAATAATATGAACTAAATAAAAATGCCACTTTTCCAAAAAAAAAATTGTGTTTTTTTTGTTAACTGCAGGTAATGCATTACTTTTATTAGTATGTAATGCATTATTTTTCGGATATTTTGGTACGATGGAAAAGATTGTCTGATGAAATTAATGGAATTTGGTAATTTTGAATAAGATTATGATGAAATTCTACAGGTACGATGGAAATGGGATTCTTAATCGATTTTCAGAAGAAATTAATGGAATTTGGTTATTTTGGAAACGAGTAAGATGAAATTTGATAGGTACAATGGAAATGGGATTTTTAACCGATTTTCAGAGGAAATTAATGGAATTTGGTTATTTTGGAAAGATGGAAATGGGATTCTTAACTGATTTTCAGAGGAAATTAATGGAATTTGGTTATTTTGGAAACGAGTAAGATGAAATTTGATAGGTAGGTACAATGGAAATGGAATTCTAACCCGATTTTTAAAGGAAATTAATGGAACTTGGGGATATTTAGATTTACAAAATAATTATTTTGATTATTTTAAACAAATATAATATTTTGGAATAGAAAAAAATAATTTTTAGTAGTAAAAAAAAAAAAAAAATCGAGACAAAAAATTAAATATAATCGATTTTGTATTATTTAATATTTGATGGGGGATCGATATAAAATATTCCAGTGTCATTAATAGATTCTATATAATCCGCTCCTACGTGCGGCACGCAGTGCGACATGTTTGCTTATCCTGGCTCCTAAGTTAAATTAGGGATCTCCATTTTCCAGAATATTTTAGCGACCTCCCGCGAGCCCGTGAGAGAGAGAGTTAAGCGGGAGGGAGCGCAGCGACCTTCCGCGTGCCCGTGAGAATTACGGAAGCCGTTAGTTTCTACAATCCTAAGTTAAGTTACTCGATGTAATTTTTCTTCAATTTATTTATCTCAGAATAGACAGAATAGAGAACAAAATGGACAGGAAATTGTTATAATGTCATTAATAGATTCTATATAATCCGCTCCTACGTGCGGCACGCAGTGCGACATGTTTGCTTATCCTGGCTCCTAAGTTAAATTAGGGATCTCCATTTTCCAGAATATTTTAGCGACCTCCCGCGAGCCCGTGAGAGAGAGAGTTAAGCGGGAGGGAGCGCAGCGACCCCCCGCTTAGCCCTCCGAGTTGCGTTAGATTTGAATTTCAGGGAATGAATTGTGCGGGTTGAATTGATAACGGGGATACAATGTGCGGGATGAATTAATCCGTGATGAATTGCGTGGGATAATATAGCCTAGACTCGTTGTCACATGTGATTTCACATATTATTTAGCAGAATTAATAGAACGTGCTCTCCGCGTGGCCCATCAAATTGATTTAAATCGTCTTGGACATTTTTACTAGCAACAATCAACATCCAATAACACAACATACAATACCACAAATAGTACAACATATAATAACACAAATAGGCCGTGACGATGGGCCTCATCATTTGCTTAAATTCATCCGGCAACAATTATAAATAAAGATTAACAATAATTATTGAAATTGGCATTTGCTATAAATCAAATTTCTACGCAAATGTCAAAAGTTAGTTCATTTTTATGAAAACAGACGGTTTTTGTTTATCTAAAAACAACAAGCATACTAAGTTTTCAAAATTTATTTTAGTAAATACACATCCCAAAATAAGTGTTTTAAACCCAAGACTCAAACTAAATAAGGTATTTGCTGTCAAATAGTAAGCGTTTTTTTTAGCCAAGACTCAATCCAAAATGTAGTATACCTTAATTCCACATTATAAACAATGGCGCTTGCAAAAATTGCGCATGCGCGAAAAATGGTATGCTCTGCTATAGCTGTTCCTTTAATTTTAATTACAGTTTGTATATGAAATATCTTTAACAATTTTCTTAAAAATGAAATAAAATTAAATGTTCAACGAGGTTTAAAAATACATACAACATTAGGTATATCCGCAAAGTTTGATAACAGCGTTTCACAAGAAAAAATTAACATATGGCTTACCACACCGGTCTTTCCTTAACAGATTTGTTTCAAATCACGCTTTTGAAAATAATTTTTTTACATTGACATATTCAAAACTAGTGACATCTGTCAATCGTTTTATTTTTCATATGTTCACGTTGTATTTCAATTGCTTGTATTCTACACCAGCTAACATTTAGGAGAAATAAATACAAATGTAATTGAATAGTCTGCCACCTAGTGAAAATGTACATTAAGCTAAATATGTTATAGAAATTTATTAATAGAAAATTAGAATAATATTTCAGTTTATTTATTTTATTTCGTATTGCCTACATAACAGAACAACGTCTATGACGACGTCGATTGGCAGCTGCTGCAGCTGCGGCGGCAGCGGCAGCATCACGATTTGCTTGCTCTTGACGCAACTGATTAATCTCCTGCCGTAATTGAGCTTTCTCATTTTCACTTTGTTGACGGTACTTTTCCATTTGTTGTTGTAGCGATTGCATTTGAGTTGATTGCTCGTTGGTTGTACTCGTAAACTGTGTAATTTGAGTTGTCAAGTTATTTATAACACCCTCGAGCGATTGCGTTTTTTTCGCCTCATTTTTTCCTAAATAGAGTAAAAATTGTGCCTGAAGTTCATCCTTCAATTTATTGTAGTACGTCTGGCGCATTGCTTCCGGACCGAAAACTGATTTGCTTCTAAATTTATTGAGAGATTCGTTGAGAATTTTATTCTGAATTTCAACCATTTGATTGAATTCCAAATATGGTTTAGCCGGTGCAGTATTTGTTTCCATTTGTCGGTGATAATATTCCAGAGCTTCTTCTTTCGATGACAGGTTATTAGCCTCGGCTGTAGCATTTAAAATGGTTTGGGCAGTTGGAACACCACCTGATTCAAATATTTTCCAATAGGATTCGATGTATGCCAATAAATTTAGTCCGTTCACTTTAATTTGATTGACACGTTTCACAAGCACGGTTTCTGGTGATAAAACCGCTGGTACGAATACTTTAAGCATGGCTATAAATTCGGGATCGATATCTCGCAGGCGGCCATTAAAAAATTGCGAAACCGTTGCGATTCGCCCTGGGTATGGCATAAGAAAACAGTCTAGTTTCTCGTAACATGATTTAATATGAGTTCGAACATATTTTAATTCCTCCTCTTGATCGTCCGAGATTTGTAATGCGGTATTTAAAACTTGACGCCCTCCTTCGAATCCATATGCCGCTTCGTACGGGAAACTCTAGTCACGTATTAAAAAGAGCAACATTTGAAAAGCTTTTTCGTGATTCTGTTCGATTGCTAGTTTTCCATATTCGGTGAACAGCTGCAAATGCTGCAAATTATCTTCTTGAATATTATTGAACAAATTATAGATTTGCACTGACGACAACATTGTGCTTAACGAGAAAATTGTAACGTTATCGCGCATCGTGCTGCTACTGTCAAATGTTCCTTGTGTGTCCATTAGCATAACACCAATTTTTTCACCACTTGGTAAAAGTTTCGTGAATATCTTGGACCATATCCAAATACCAGTTGTATGCCGCTTGAAACCACCTCGCCAAGCGAATCCGTGCAGCTCTTCAGTTTCATCACCCATCCAATTTGTTTCATTTTTCTCGTATGTATTATTCAAGTATCGCAGAAAAAAGCCCAGCATGAAACTTTTCCCTTTCCGAAATGCACCCGCAATTGAGACAACCGCAATATTTGCATCACGAACATCTTCTGTCAACAAAATACTTTCGAGCACATTCAACTGCAGTTCAAATTTTTTACTCGATTTATTATACGTGATAATTTGAACTGGGTGAGGTCCTTCTTCACTGTCGGAACTCATACTGGATGCGTGATGGTATTTTAAGTCTCACTAACGGTGTTTTACATTTTGTCGCAGGTATTTATATATAAAATTAGATAATGCCCGCACATAATTTGCAACGAAAAAGGCAACATTTATCGATTTGTTGGACATAATTTAATCACTCGCGGTAATATTTTGCGGTAACAAAAATTTAAAACCGCACAACAAATATAATATGTTATCGCAACAGATAATCATGTTTTATAAAAATCACCGTCACTTAAATGTGTTACCCCCCGGTCTACAACACAGCACTATTTTAAATTACAATTTTCGTCGGGATTTTGGATCACGGGGATTTTTTGGATCAGGTGATCGTGGAGGTGGGGAAGTTACAGTTTCAAAACCTAGCATAGATCAGATTATACTGATCCCAAGACATTTCGACATATTGTCTTGTTCTCAACATTTTTCAAAGCGCTTTAAAGAACCGATATGAAGTTTTCATAGAAATACCTATAACAAATGTAGCCACGAATTATAGTCAATTAATCTAAAGAACCTTTATTGACACAAACTATTCTTATGAAATTACCTTACAATGACGTCCATTACCACTGACAAATTTTTTGGCGCCACATCCCCTTATATAAATGGGCCATTTTGGCCATTTTACTTAAAATCAGCTAAAATGGCTCGTAAACATATGCGATCAATCATAACATACGGATGGTCTTAAAAATTAAGTCACAGTGGGCATCTTGATTGATATCACTGTTAAGGCTTTCTATAAGGAGGTAGAATAGAGCTTTCTGTGGTCGTGGAGGTAAAACACAGCCTGTACTTTTGGTGTGCATAAAATCCTCAGTGAAATGATGGTTGGGGATAAAAACCCGTCCTAATTATTAAGAGATATTCGAGACATCACGGCAAACAAATAATTCGAATCGGTAGTCACCTATGAGGAGAAATCTAAGCCAATAGTCCTATCGCACAATATGCGATTTTCCTTCTTTCAGACATTTTCGAGGAATACGATTGATTAAGAACATTATCAGAATTAATGAATGAATCCGCCTACAGATTTCATTGGCTAATTCACAATAGGCATCAACAAGAGAGTGCCTGGGATAGGCAATATTGTTATGCCGACGCTCTATCATGTGTAGTACGTATGAACGAGATTTATATTACTGCAGCGGCCGATTATTACGTATTGCGGACGCTCAACAAAACGATACTGAACTGAGGGAACTTGTAAAGAATAATTTTTTACCCACAAATCTCATAAATGGTTTTTGATTCCATCCATTATTAGGCACATCCAGCCGACGTCCAACTACTTCTATAGGCTGCTAAGAAAATGATTTGGTCTTGTTTTCAAGAAAGATGCTAATATAGCTTAAAAATGTTTAGATGACAGATCGAAGTAGTATTCAACATTTGGGTTTCACGGTTTGGGTTCCTGTGAGTCTACGGTAATACACTAAAAGGATCTCAAATTGAACCCGCGTTATTTACTGTACTCCACAATTTTCAAATTAATGTGATTGAAATTCAATTCAGCTACCAGCTACAATCCAAAAATCAATGGTTTCATTGGATGATGAATACGAGAGGATTTCGAAACAACCTCAGCTGTGTGCTTTATGGTAAGCCTGTTAGTACTCCTGAACAAAGTATCGAAAATATGAAAGATTAAAAATTTCGGTCTGAATTTGTTTCAACTCTTAGAGATTATTAACCAACGTAGATCATCTGGTAAATATATGATATTGAGATTATGATAATGGGCTTCACTCGATCGAGTTCCGTACCAAGCAGGCCGCTGTCTCTTCTCGGATTTCCACCGGGAACAACGAACAAAATGGTAGTATTTGGTGGTGGTGATGAAACCAAAAATAAAATCGATGTTTAAATAAAATGTGTCGTGTGGGTGTATTATTTATTTAATGTACAAATATTATAGTGTTATGAATAATTCTACCGAACGCCAAAGTCTATTGGCCGATACTGTTATTGCCGTGACCGTCTATTTGATACTTCAGCTACTGGTTCTGTTACAGGCCTTGTCCTTCTATTTGGTCCTTCAGCTACCACTGCTGTTTCAGGCCTTACCCGTCTATTTAGTCCTTCATTTATTCCGGATCTCGAAGGCCTTTCCCGTCTGTTTGGCCCATCCGCCGTCTCTGCAGTTACTGGTCTTGCCCGTCTATTTTCAAATTCAGCAGCTATCCTCGAAGGTCTATTGGTTACTCTAGTACCCTGCAAACCATTTGGACGAGTTGGGCGTCTTCGACGATTTGCTCCCTCCGGCAAAATCCGATTAAACTCATTTTGCAATTGATTTTTTTCGTTTTCAGTTTGTTGTCGATACTCTTCCATTTGCTGTTGTAGCCGCTGTATTTGAGATGATTGCTCTTGGGTCGTAGCCGAAAACTGTTTAATTTCTAACGTCAAGTTATTTATTATCTCTTCCAGCGGTTTTACTTTTTTCGATTCATTTTGTCCTAAATAGTGTAGAAATTGAGCGTGCAGAACATCATTTAGCTTTTTGAAATAGGTCTCTCGCATCGGTTCCGGACCAAATACTGCTTTGGATCTAAATTTATGGAGGGATTCATTTAAAATTTTCTTTTGTATTTTAACCATTTGATTGAATTCCAAATATGGTTGACTCGGTGATGTATTTGTTTCCATTTGTCGGATGTAGTATTCCAGAGCTTCTTCTTTCGCAGACATATTATTCGCCTCGGCTGTAGCGTTTAAGATGGTCTGAGCGGTTGGTAGGCCGCCCGATTTGAAGATGTTCCAGTACGTTTCGATGTACGCCAATAAATTTAGTCCGTTCACTTTAATTTGGTTGACACGTTTCACAAGCACGGTTTCTGGTGACAAAATTGCCGGCACGAATTCTTTAAGCATGGCTACAAATTCGGGATCGATATCTCGCAGGCAGCCATTAAAAAATTGCGAAACCGTTGCAATTCGTCCTGGATGGGGCATGAGAAAACAATCTAATTTCTCGTAACATGATTTAATATGTGTTCGAACATATTTTAATTCGTCCTCTTGATCGTCCGAGATTTTTAATGTGTTATTTAGAACTTGACGTCCTCCTTCGAATCCATATGCCGCTTCGTACGGAAAACTCCAATCACGTATTAAAAAGAGCAACATTTGGAAAGCTTTCTCGTGATTCTGTTCGATGGCAAGATTTCCATATTCGGTGAACAGTTGTAAATGTTGCAGATTATCTTCTTGGATGTTATTGAACAGGTTGTAAATTTGAATTGATGACAGCATTGTGCTTAATGAGAAAATCGTAACATTGTCTCGCATTGTGCTGCTACTATCAAATGTTCCTTGTGTATCCATTAGTATGACTCCAATTTTTTCACCACTTGGCAAAAGTTTCGTGAATATCTTGGACCATATCCAAATCCCAGTTGTGTGTCGCATATGACCACCGCGCCACGCAAATCCTTCTAGCTCTTCATTTGCATCGCCCAACCAATTCGTTTCATTTTTCTCGTACGTATTATTTAAATATCGCAGAAAGAAACCCAACATGAAACTTTTCCCTTTCCGAAATGCACCCGCAATTGAAACAACCGCAACATTGGCGTCACGAACATCTTCTGTCAACAAAATATTTTCGAGCACATTCAGCTGCAGTTCAAATTTTTTACTCGATTTATTATACGTGATAATTTGAACTGGATGGGGTCCTCCCTCATTGTCCGAACTCATACTGATACCCGACGAATATTTTGTCACATATTTATATATTAAAGTATTATTCAACCTTTGTAATATTTTGCGGTCAAAATAATGAGGTTCAAATTAAACATAACAATCGAAACACCACGCAATTATTATTATTTGCGATATCATATCAAATACTAAATAAAATTCACCGTCAACTGACACCATCAAATTGTTGTGTGTGTGTGTGTGTTTGAATGACAAGTGAACACAATTTCCGTTAACTTTTGATTTTAAAATAATATTTGATTTATATAAAATAATTCATTATTATTTTAATCCCGTTGTTTTACATGGATCTCAACCCATTTCCCGAATTTCAAGACTAGACGTAAAGGATGCCTGATTATTTGTGGTCAGTGTTCCGGAATAACACTAATCCCCCAAATTACATATTTTGAATATTATATACAAATAGTATGTTTGCGAAACTCTTATACCCATTTCTCAATTCCTATTTTATGACCAAAATCCACGTATTAGATTGACATGGTTTGTGCTCCTTCTTGATTTTTTTGTGTCTTGACTCTTTTATATACCTTAGAGTAATAAATGATCACAGTTCTCGCCCAAAAACAAATTGATAGATAGTACGTCGTCGTCTCATTCATATATAAGTGAATTTCGAACAAGATTCAATTTTTTGTTGGCTCCCTTCTGAAACACCATTTGATTCAAGAAGAACTTTTAAAGAATATCTGCTCAATTCGCTGATCCAGACCCGGCGAACAACATAGCTTTCGCCGAATAATTATATGTGTTTTATACCCTGATTACGTTTGAGTAACTGTCGGAGTATTTTTGATTGAAACACCGCTGAACATTCTTCATACGTCCCACAGCACAACGATCTCGCTTTGAGATTTGTAATGGGTTAACAAGAGATAAGTTCTCTACATTTAAATTTATCGAAAGATTCCTAATATTGTGAAGTTTATTCCCATTTTACACCTTGAGCAGTGAGTGAATCGAGTCTTCGTCGTAGTGGTTGATAGATTTCACATCTGCTGCTATTGGAGAATTTTTTAAAAAATTATGTATAATTAACAGAACGTTTATCCATATTTACTATTACAAATTAAAATTTTCAGAACATTTATGATAATATCTTCAAATCAGTAAGAATATTTTGCCAAACATGTTCTTAATGTCTGGCAAAAGAAGTGAAATTAAATTAAGCCACGGTGCAGAGGTTTTGTGTTTTCATGTGAAATCTCTTATTTTGCCTACAATTACTAATTTGGCTGCATTCTGTGGACATTTATACAGCAGAATCGATGGCCGGCAACAAGTAGATGTAGTTTACACTGACTTTTCAAAAGCTTTTGATAAAATTGATCATTCGATTCTTATCTAAAAGCTGGAGAAACTAAATTGTGAGTTCATCCCTATCAAATGGTTGCAATCTTATAGCTTTTTGGCCGGTCACAATAAATTAAAACTAATGATTCTGCTTCTCATTTATTCCGTGTAAATTCTAGAGTACCGCAAGGTCTACTTCTGTTCTCATTATTTATTAATGATTTGTGGAGTGTTTTCAATTTACACATTGCCTTCTTTACGCAGTTGATATCAAAATATTCGCTCCGATTTCTTCAATTTCTGATTGTATAAAGTTATGTGATTTGAATACATTTTGCAGTTGGTCGTTTAACAATAAATTGTTGTTGAATGTGGCCAAACGTATGGTCATCTCTTTTTTTAGAAAGCGATCACCTATTCTTCAGCAGTACCTATTTCCTTTATAATATGGCGGTTGACAGAGTTGAGTTCATGATGGTATAATTTTGTCTTCTGATCTTTCCTTTACAAAACATATTGATTCTATTATTGCTAAGGCTTACATTATGTTAGGCTTCATTAAGCGTAATTGTAAATCTTCATGTGTCCTATTTGCTCGGTCTATTCTTGAATTCGCTTTTCAAATCTGGTCACCATTTTATAAGTGTCATTCAGATAGAATTGAAAGCGTTCAGAAGCAATTCGTACTGTATTAACTATGTATGTTCTTCTGCCTTATAAAACTCGCTTCAATTTATTAAAATTATAACGATTAGATAATCGAAGAGGCATAGCATCAACTATCTTTGTGCGCGATGTTTTGACCTCACGAATTGATTGTGATGAAATACTTACGCGATTCAATTTTTACGCTCCTACGGATTGTTTGCGGCGTCGAGACGGGTTCTTACATAATGATTCTGTTACTACAAACTACGAACTTCCCGAACCAGTCCTGCAAAAGGTCGCGAATTTTTAACTCAGTTTTAGAAATTTTTGATTTTAATAAGTCAAAAATTCGTTTAGAAATGAGTTTGATTTTGTTTTACAATATAATTTCTTAATTACCGATTGTACTTTACTGTAGGTTTAATGACATTTATGTCTGTTGCTGAAATATTCTTCCTTTCGACTTGCAAAAGCGCTTATTACTGCTTTACCATGGTTGTAACTACAGTTTCGCGTCATTTTACTTGGTTTTTATTATACTATTTTATTGTTACGTATTAATTAAAATGTATTAATTAATTATTGTGTTTTAATCAATAACAAGAGCACGAGAAGCAACAGAATCGAAAACGTGAAATAAAAACATTGAAAACGTCAACCAATTAAAGAGGTTAAGTTTTACTTCTGTCACTAACAATCGCGTTCCATTAGATAAGTGTAATATCGTGATTGCATATCGGGTAACACGAAAATCTAGTCGAGAAAATATGTATAACCTAATATTCGCTTTTTAACGCAAAGTGGCTGACATCTGGTGGACGATATTGAAACTAGAGTTAAAGGTGAACAGCAATCAAAAAAATATATATTTGGACAATTTTGTTGTTGATTTCGGTTCAAAACAATCTTTTATTGCACTTGAGACTGAGGTATATTTCTTTATTCAGCGGCAATATAATTCAAAAATACACACATAAAAATAAACGCTGAATTGCTGTTCACCTTTAACTAGTGGCGATCGTGGCACCTCTTGCGGTGCTTTAAAGGCGAATAAGTTTTGACTTTTTCGTCATTCAATTATTTTGGCATCAAAGAAAAGGAGCATAAAAAACTAGCATTGTTCCATGTAAATTTTTGAATTAATAAAGTTGAATAACTTACTGTATTTTATGGCGTGCTATTATTAATTATCTTATCTCAAATTATACACAACAGAATTGGCGACGAGGATATAAAAAAAAAAATAATTAAATAAAATTTTGAATATCATTTATAACATAACCTTAAAATCACGATCGAAATAAAATACTGCATGATGGAACCAGCACAATTAAATCAACTTATTCAAGCTATGAGTGACGTTGCAACAGCATTGCGACAGCAGCAACAAAATAATACCAGTATCAACATAATTTCAAATTTCGACGCATTTGATCCAAAAATCGAAAATTTCAAAAATTATAAAGAACGTCTGGAAATTCATTGGTCAAGAAAATAAACGAGGACAACGCTTTACGTGCAAAACTGTTACTCCAATACACTGGATCATCGAATTATGCACTTCTTGCATCTTTAGCTGCACCAAAAGAAGGGAAAGAATTAACGTATGAAGACATAATTAAGCTCCTCGAACAACATTTTTGTCCAAAAAAGAACCAATTAGTTGAACAACACCGTTTTTTATCTGAATTTCAAAAAGAGAATGATTCAATCGCTGATTTTGATGCTAAGCTGCAAAAACAGTCTGTTGATTGTAATTTTAAATGTACATGCAATAAATCTGTTGCTAATATTTTCCTTCGAGCACAGTTTATTAGAGGCATGCGTGATAATTCAATTCGAGAACAACTTTTACAAAATAGTCAAATGAAATTCGACGAAATCATAGAGAAAGCATTAACATTAGAAGCATAAAAACTCAACAGCAAAGAAATGTCAAATTCATCGTCAACAAATGTAGATATCCATCAGATAAGACATCCAGCAAACAACAATCAACGAAGAAATAGTCGTAGTCGTAATAATAAAAGGTCACAGTCAAGATCAAAATCAAGAGTAAATTTTCACCGGTTAGGAATAGATGGGCTATGCTTGCGTTGTGGGCGAAATAATCATCTATAAAGAATACAGAATTGATCGAAATAACCTTAAATGTCAATTATGTAATCGAACAGTAACATGTAACATTCAACATTTGCTAAAGGAGAAATTAGTTAGTTCAATCCAAGAAAACAAAGTCAATGCAACAGATAATGTCAACCTGGATATAAATAATCAAGAATATGGTGTTAATAAAATTATCGATATCTACAACAAAACCGAAATTTCATCAACAGACGCAAGGAAATTCTATATAGAGTTATGTATTGAACATAAAAATCAAATTTTTGAAGTTGACTCAGGAGCAGGGTACACATTATTACCTGAAACAGATTTTAAACGATTAAATTTGAATGCTCTTTTAAAGAAAATAAACATCGCTTTTCGATCATACACAGGAGATATTTTTAAACCATTAAGGTATCGTAAATGTTAATGTAGAGTACAAAGGCAGAAAATCTCAATAAGAAATGTACATAATGTCATCGAAACATTCTCCATTATTGGGTCGTGTATGGATTCGTCATCTAAATATAAATCTGCAAGATCTTGATACAGAAGGTGGAAATGTAAATAGTGTTCATCTGATAAATAGAGGTGAATCAATCGAAGAAATTATCAACAAATACTCGGATATATTTCAACCAAGAGTAGGTTGTATTTCTTATTTAAAGTGTTCACTTAACCTGCAATCAAAAGCGAGACCGTTGTTTTTAAAAGAAAGGGAAGTTCCTTTTGCCCTTCGTAAAAAGGTAGACCACGAACTCGATGAATTGGAAAGAGATGGAATAATAACAAAAGTTAATACAAGTAACTGGGGATCGCCATTAGTTGTGATTCTAAAACCAGATGGGAATGTGCGATTATGTGTTGATTACAAAATAGCAGTGAATACACAACTGGAAAGCAGCACATTATTCAATTAAACGAATCGACGAAATACTCAATAATTTACGAAATTCATCATATTTTTGTCGATTAGATTTATATGAAGCATATTTACATGTTCAAGTACATGAAGATAGTAAAATAATACAAACTATTTCAACACACAGAGGCAATTATCGAATTAAAACAGCACCAAGTGAATTTAATCGGATATTAGATCAAATACTGCGTGGTCTTGAAGGTATACATCATCATATTTCGACGATATTATATCATACATGGATCAACATTAGAGGAATGTAAACAACGTCTAATAAATTGCCTTGATAGATTACAAACATTTAATTTACATGTAAATAAACAAAAATGTGAATATTTCAAAAATAATATTCAATATCTAGGCTACGTAATAAGTCATAATCAAATATCTAAATGTCCACACAATGTCCGAAGATTTTTGGGGATGATAACTTACTATTCTAGATTTATTCCAAATACATCAACATTAACTTATCCATTTCGATACTTACTAGAAAAGGATAAAAAATTCGTATGGACAGCGTCATGTGAAGCAGCATTTATCAAATTAAAAGAAGAAATTTCAACAGATAGGGTATTGACCCCTTACAATCCACAACTACCAGTCACTTTAGCATGTGATGCAAGTCCAACAGGTATAGCTGTAATTCTATCACACGTTAGTGGTGGGGAAGAATTTCCCATTGCATTTATATCAAGGGCTCTAACAAAAGTAGAACAAAATTATAGTCAGTTAGACAGAGAAGCGTTAGCGATAATATTTGCCGTCGACAAATTTTTTATGTATTTGTATGGAAGGCAATTTACCTTAATTACTGATAATCGACCCTAACAAAATTATTTCATGATAATTCAAAGACACCAGCTATGACGTCAGCAAGACTGTTGCGATATGTATCTTTTCTTCAAGGGTCTAACTATAAAATACAACATCGAAAGGCAGAAGAACATGTGCATGTCGACTGTTTATCACTAGCAACGATTAAGGAATCAAACTACAAATTCGATCATTTTATAGAGAGAAAAGTTTGTTCTTGAATAATCCTAACTTCCTAAGAAGTTAGGATTATTCAAGAACAAACAATTAACCAAATTTCTATACATAATATTACAGCGATATCTATTGCCAGTGAAACCGGGAAAGATCAAGAACTATCAAAACTGAAAGAAGAATTAATTAAAGGATATAATATCGATACGGAATATTTAATTCAAGATGGAGTCATTTTTAAAGGACATCGAGTTTTAATTCCAAAGAAATTACGTAATGATATTTTAAAAAAGCTACATCACACTCATGTGGCTGTTGTTAAAATGAAACTACTAGCAAGAAAATATTGCTATTGGAAAGGTATTGATTCTTATATCGAAAAAGTTGTTCGCTCATGTAACAATTGCGCTTTGAAAAAGAAAAATCCACCAAAAGTATCACATCATTGGGAGGAGCCAATAGAAAATTTTGAAAGAATACATATAGATTATGCAGGTCCTTTTCAAAATCATCATTTTTTTAGTGCTTGTTGATGCAAAGTCAAAATAGCCTGAAGTCAAAATATTAAAAGAAGCTCCAACGTCAGAAAAAACAATTTCTTTACTACAGCAGATTTTCGCCACACATGGTTTACCACAAATAATGGTCTCAGATAACGCCACAAATTTTCAAAGTCAAGAGTTTGGATTGTGAAGAAAACGGTATCGTTCAAAAGTTTATAGCACCAGGTCACTCACGGGCTAGCAGAACGACATATCCAAACATTAAAAGCAAAATTGAACGCAATGAATGATGAAAATTTACCTCTACACATCAAGGTACAAGAAATCTTATATCGATATAGAGCCACTCCACTATCAAGTGGTAAAAGTCCAGCACAGCTGTATTTAGGTCGGGAGTTAAGAATCAAATTAGATGCACTGCGCCCTATAAAAAGAAAAGGTAATCAACAGGAATCAACACGAGAGAATCTTCACGTTCGTTGTCTTAGCGTGGGAGATAGGGTGCAAGTAAGTGGTATACAGGAAATAAACATACATGGCGGTTTGGGATAATTCAAACCAAATACGTCGTCCACCATCATATTTAAACAACCATCATATTGACATTTTGGTCATTCAATTATTTCGGCATCAAAGAAAAGGAGCATAAAAAACTAGCATCGTTCCATGTAAATTTTTGAATTAATAAAGTTGAATTATTCGCGACTTGCAACAAAGTAGCTGACATCTGGTGAAAACAATATGAACAAAATGTAACCATACAACAAGGGGGATTAGAACTGTCAAATAGTTGAATTTGACAATACTCGTCCCCTTTGCTTACATAGAAACCAACGCCGACTACAGTTGATGGGAGTCGCCAATACTTACTGTATTTTATGGCGTGCTATTATTAACTATCTTATCTCAAATTATACACAACAATAAGTGAATGTTTTATTGAGGTTATGTTAACTGTCAATAAATGATTAGTTTGATTTTGTATAAAACTACACATCGTCGGTTTGCGAAAACAGTGACACATCTCAAAATATCATATTTTTGAGGAAATTGATTTGAATTTTTTTTTTGGTGTAAAATAGTTGAATTCGTCAAATTCAACGTCACATCTATTGAAAACTATGGGTAGTTTAGAAGTGACACTATGCCAGATAAAAGGTTGTTATATTTAAAGGATTTTTTCCTATTATCTCAAAATTGGCCATTTTTGAGATGTGTCACTGTTCTCGCAAACCGACGACATATTTTGCCACAATAATTATTTTAATAACACAATTTGTTTATTAATAAAATAACCAAACAAACACTGACATTTCTTTTTTTGTTTGTACTGGTAGCCAAAAAAATGTGTTTTTTATTTGATAGTGTGTATATGATTTAAATAAAAAAATAAATGATTTATTCTGCTCAATCGAATGCGCAAAATGATTTACCGTATATACCAGCACATAAGGCAATCTAGCGGTATAAGACGTGGCTGACATCGTTGTTTTTTATGCCTTTAATGTCTTTTCTGCGAGCTCTTTTCAGGATTCATGATGGATTTTGCAATAAAACACTCGGTTAATTTATTAACCAATTCACAATTTATTCGGCAGTAAATTACAACACATGTTTCCAGCACTTTTTAGCTTTTTACAATTTCACTGGTTCAGCTTAAAGCATTTTATTATTTGACTTTTCACTAGTTCACTATTTCATTTTGTTACCGCTTGTTCACTGATCAGATCACTAGTTGAATTTAATTAAACTGATCTTACCCTAGGACTGCGAGTTGGTTATGTCTATATACACGTTCAATAAACTCATGAATTTTCCATAGCAACCTCGGTCGTCGATTTAAATAAAATATTCGTAATAAAAATTAAATTGCTCTGGTGAGGATCGAACCATCGAGCTTTACCACTTTATGCTATTAAGCTACAACTTATCCACCAGCCTAACGACGATACTAATGTGGTTGTATTTAACGTTAGTTTGTGTTTCCAGCATTGTAACGTGTCAACCTGCCGATGTGAACCACCTTTATTTTTTATTTGCAACGTAGTCTTGCTTGGTGACTGGTTCAGTCTAAGGTGATCCAAATTTAATGCCACATGGGAATCAATTTTCTCTGCCAAATACAACCATAGCTGGTGAGTTTAATGTAGTATCATGTATTGCGTTTCAGTACGCCCATATTCATCTCCTGTCTCTTATCCATTGCACATGGTTAAGAAAAAAGATCATGATTGGAGACCGTGTGGGGATTATCGGCGTTTAAACACGGTAACAATTCCGAATCGCTACCCAATACCTCACATTCAAAATTTCTCCATACACTTGCCTGGATGCAAAATTTTCTCCAAGATTGATTTAGTCAGAGCTTATCATTTAACTCCAGTTTCCCCTGAAGACGTTTTCAAAACGGCAATAATAACTCCTTTTGGCCTGCTCAAATTTACTCGAATGCCGTTTGGATTACGTGATGCTGCCCAAAACGTTTCAGCGTTTTATGAACGAAGTTGTTCATAACTTAGACTTTGTTTTCGTCTACATTGACGATATTCTTGTGGCATCACAATCTGAGGAACAACACAAGCTCCACCTGGAACAGCTTTTCCATAGGTTATCTGAGTTTGATGTTCATATCAACAGTTCCAAATGCGTCTTTGGCGTATCAACTCTTGATTTCCTTAGCCACAAAATAACCCCTAATGGTATTATGCCATCTGAAGAACGAATTAATGCCAATAGGGAATTCCCAGCTCCTAGCTCAATCAAGCACATTCAGCGGTTCATCGGGATGGTAAATTACTACCACCAGTTTATACCAAAACTTGCTGAAATACTCGCACCAGTTCACAGCCATCTGGCCGTACTTCTACGTAAGCCCAAAACGCCTAAGAATTTCTCTTGGACTGACGAATGTCAACAAGCATTCACGTCACTTAAGGCTGAACTGGCGAAAACAACACTGCGCTTGCACATCCATTGGGCGATTCAAAGCTTAGTTTACCTACTGACGCATTTAACACTGCAGTTGGGGCAGTACTGCAACAGTATAACAATGAGTGTTGGGAGCCATTGGGATTTTTCTCAAGGAAACTATCGGATGCTGAAAAGAAGTATTCTGCATTCGACAGGGAATTACTCGCGGTATATCTGGCAGTGAAACACTTCAGATATTTTGTCGAAGATCGGGAATTTATGATTTTTACCGATCACAAACCTCTGACTCTAATTCAGTCTAAAACTGAACGTAATCCGAGGCAAGCTCGCCACTTGGATTATATTAGTTAATTTACCACGGACATTCAGTATGTTCACGGACAAGACAACGTTGTTGCAGATACACTTTCTCGCACAACGGACAATGAAACGGCCGCAGTCGAGACACAATTCGACTTAAACGAAATTGCAATTTTACAAAAAGCTGACCTAGAACTTCAGAATTTATTTTCTTGTTCCGAATATCACTCTGGTTCATCAATGAAACTGGCGCTTTTCTAATTACCTGGCCTGGAAATTATCTGCGAAACATCAACTGGGTACAACCGCCCATTTATCGTAGAATCTTCACATATATGGAAATAGTAATAGCGTCCATTTCATTTTCTTTTTTATTTATTAAAATCGTGCTGACTGGAAAATCTAATTAATCCAGTTTATAGTTTAATTGTGTTTTTTTGTATATATGATTAATTTGGAACAGTTTTATCATTAAAAATTCCAGAAAACTGTACTTAAAAATTGCAAATTATCCGCCAGAGCACACCGAACCAGTTGTCACCGAAAAATATAATAAGGTTTATTCCCGTTTATTTATTTAGTTTTTTAATATCTGAATCTAACAGCAGCCGATGCTGCTCCCGCAGCGAAAGCTGCGAAATTTGGGTTATAAACTTATTTACAACACCCTCGAGTGACTACGTTTGCCTTCGGCTCAGTTTTCCATGGATCGAGTAGAAATTATGCTTGAAACTCATCTTTTAATTGATTGTAGTATGTCTGGCGCTTCATTTCCCAACCAAATACAGATTTGTTTCTAAATGTATTAAGGGACCTTTTTAGAATTTTCTGCTAAATTTCAGCCGATTGATTGAAATCCAAATATAGTTTAGTCGGTGCTGTGTTTGTATCCGACTGTCGATGATAATATTCTAGAGCTTCTGCTTTCGATGACAGATTATTGGCCTCATCTGTAGCATTTCAAATGGTCTGGGCGATTGGAACACCACCCGATTTAAATATTTTCCTTGCCTATAAATTTAGTCCGTTCACTTTAATTTGGTTGACATTCAAAAGCAAACATTTCAAAAGCAAAGTTTTTGGTGATAAAACTGCCGGCACGAATACTTTTAGCATGGCTATAAATTCACGATCGTTGTCTCGCATGTGACCATTAAAATATTGCGAAACATTAAAGTCTATAGTTTCTCGTAACATTCGTCCTCTTGGTCGTCCAAGATTTCTAATGCGTTATTTAAAACTAGACGTACTGCTACTGTCAAATGATCCTTGCGTGTCCATTAGCATTACTCCAA
Source organism: Tipula helvola (assembly GCA_963556165.1). Classification (NCBI taxonomy): domain Eukaryota; kingdom Metazoa; phylum Arthropoda; class Insecta; order Diptera; family Tipulidae; genus Tipula; species Tipula helvola. The sequence goes on from OY744483.1 coordinate 7,726,250, forward strand.
TTTTTCGACCACCTGGTAAAAGTTTCGGGAATAGCTTGGGCCATACCCAAATACCAGTTTATAAGCCGCTTGAAAGCACCTCGCCAAGTGAATCCATGTAAATAATTCTTCATTTTTACCAACCAATCACAAAGAAGCTTAGCATAAAACTTTTCTCCTTCCAAAAAGCATCCGCCATTCGAACAACAACAATATTAGCACCACAAACATCTTCCGTCGACACTTTTGAGCACATTGAGCTGTAGCTAAAATTGTTTGCTCGGTTTATTATACGTGGTAATTTAAATCTTCCTCACTGTCGGAACTCGTACTAATGGACAACGTTATTTTATGTTTCACTAATGGCCCGTTGCATTTTATCAGGCATTTTTATAAATTTAATATGACCGTACAGATTTTGCAACATGTACTTAGACAGTAATCGTGAAATACAATGAACTGCATAATTAATCAACACACCACAGTTATTATTATTTACGTTATCATAGTTATCGGTAATTGAAAATTCACCGTTAATTATACAAATATGTTCATTTCAAACGAACACGTGTGTGTGTTTGTAATGCGTGAACACACAAACCGATAACTTTTGATTTTATTAGTAAAAATTCGTTTTTATTTTAATCCCGTTGTTTTATAGGGTCGCCACGTGCCACCACACCTCGTAGCCCCGAAACCCCAGGGACGACGTGGAAAGTGCTTCATTCGTTATGATCGGTGTTCCGGAATGGCAACGTATACCTGGTTCATTTTCTAAACATGATCACAGTTCTCGTTCAAACGCCAGTTACTTTTGAGAACCCAGATGTAAGTGAAAGAACAAGTCGGTTCATTTGAGTTCGTCTTTGACCTAACATTATTTAAAATCGAAAGGTGGATAAAACAAAATGTGTCCTTACTTGTGAAGTATGTCAACAAAATTTACATGAAATCACCCAACCAAAACCATGTTCATCTTATATCGGAACTCTTAATGCGCAATGTTATTTAATGTGTTACAAACGACAAGGCATTTAAAAGAATTTAATCTAAATACCATAAATTGCATATAATTTGCATCATTCATAAGTAGTTCGGTTCAATGGCAATATATAATCGCTACACGGTGGTTTAGTGTGCGGTCAAAAAATGTATTTACACTTTAAACCGCAATCGAATCATATCACAATATGACGCGATATCGCATCAAATTATGTATGTATAAAAGTAATCGCCTTGTAAATAGTTTGCCCAGTTTTAGTACAACACCGATTGCGAGACACACTTATATAGATTTGAAAAAATGGTGACTGATTACGGTAGTCCAGTACAAATATTAAAATACAATGATACCAATAAAACGTACAATTTTGATTTAAAGCGACTTGAGTCTGTGATTCGGGAAAGTGGCGCACGCGATGCTAATATATCAGTGATCTCGGTAACGGGCGCCTTCCGCAAAGGAAAAAGTTTTCTCTTAAATTTTTTCCTCCGTTACCTAAACGAGACATACGTGAATAATCGACAAGATTGGTTGGGCAATGATGTAAATGAGTTGGAGGGATTTTCGTGGCGTGGTGGATCTGAGCGCAATACCACTGGGATTTGGATTTGGTCGAAAATTTTTACTAAAATATTAATGGGCGGTGAACAAATTGGTGTACTTCTGATGGATACGCAAGGCACATTCGACAGTAGCAGCACAATGCGTGATAATGTGACTGTATTCTCGTTGGCCACTATGTTGTCATCGGTTCAAATTTATAATTTATTTCACAACATTCAAGAGGATAATCTCCAGCACTTGGAATTATTCACCGAATACGGAAAGCTTGCCAAACTGGAAAATACTAGCGATAAACCATTTCAAAAATTATTATTTTTGATTCGAGACTGGAATTTTCCGTATGAAGCCTCATATGGTTATATAGGTGGTCGCTATATTCTTGAACGTGTACTCCAGGTGAGTGACGATCAAGAAGATGAAATAAAAACTATTCGTGAACATTTAAAATCGTGCTATGAGACATTGGATTGCTACTTGATGCCGCATCCAGGTCAAGCGGCTGTTACATCTCGTGAATTCAGCGGCAAATTAAGCGATTTACATCCCGAATTTAAAGCTGCACTACAAGATTTATTACCATCCATCTTGGCGCCCGAAAGTGTTGTAGTAAAAAAAATTAACGGTACCAAAGTGAGTGGTAAGCATTTGGTGACATTCTTTAAATCGTATTGGAGTATTTTCCAAAATGGAGGGGCTCAAACAGCTGAAACTATTTTGTTGGCCACGACTAAAGCTAATTTGGTGACTAGTAAACGTCAGGCGATTGATTATTACCAAATCGAAATGCAGAAAATTACGGCGGCCGCAAATCCATTCGTTGAATTCAATGAAATAATTCGAATACATAATCGTATAATGGGCGAAAGTTTAAATTTGGTAAAACAATCTAGTATGATGACCTTGTGAACTATAATTTAACGTTTTAATTTTTTTTTCTTTTCAGTTTAAATCGAAAGCATTGATGGGTTCGGCCACAATTAAATTAAGTTACGAACAAAAACTAGAAAGTGATTTGAACACATTATTCGTGCTTTACTCGGTGGCGAACGAAAGTAAGCGCACCAATAACTTAAATCAAACCATCGATATAATTGGGCAAGAGGTCAAAGAGTATGAGGCACGAACAAAGGATAACCTTGATTTGATTGAAAAGCTTAAAGAGAATTTGGACGACATTAAAACATCGGGCGAAAGTGACAAAGAAGCGCTGCGCAGCGAAATTGAAAAATTAAAGCAACAACAGCAAGAAACGATAATTATTGATGATCCGGAACCACCATCTGCAAGTGTTTGGGCCAAAATCACTACACATCTGGAGAGTTTTGGAGACGACGTTGAAAATGCGGGTAAATCGATTGAGGTTGCGGTCACTAATTTAGGGACTGATTTGGAAAATTTTGGCCGCGATATTGGTGAGGGGGCTGGGCGCATTGGGAACGATATCGTGAAAGAGGCAGAAAATTTTGGCACGTCTATTGCGTCGGAAGTGGAGAATATTGGTGAAAATATTAGTACCAAGGCCGAAGAGGTTGTGAATGCAATAAAACATATTGAAATGCCCCGAATTGAAATGCCAAGTAGCGGAGATTGTTCAATGATGTAAACTTATGTTTTAATTTAACGAGGTTAATAAAAAATTTAAAATGTCAATATCACATAAATTGTTTATTCGCTCGAAAAATATTTTGAAAATTTTATATTGTCATGTGTTGATGTCTGACCCTGACTTTTCTACAGTCCAAACCCGCCGAAAAATTTAAAGTTTTCCATACAAATTTGGAGTTATCCAAATATGAACAACTAAACTTCTAGTGGCTAAGGTGGTCCAAAATTCGACCCTAGGTTTAATCAAATTAAAGCTCATTAATTTCATAAGTCGATAGAATTATATAAATTGTAACCTGTTCACGTCTTCTTCCAAAATAAGTACTTTATACATTCCAACCCTTTTCATAAAAGGAAAAATTCTTCATTTAAGTATGAGCACCGACTTCGATCAAGATTGAAAGGGGTACGTACATCTGATAATCATTATGGTATTGTGTAAAATAAATTTTAAACTGTTCAAATTTTTATTAATCAAATTAAAAATGAATAACAAAACTAAACACCCAATTGTCTTCGTAAATTAAAAACCTGATCTCGCAAGCCCTGTATTTCTGCATTACCTTGCTGTCTCGTCATCGACAAATTATGACTCAAGCCACTAATGGTACTCCGCTGGCGATTAGTTTGATTCTGAAGACTCTGTACTTGGGCCGCTAAAGCCAATTGTCGTGCGGCCAAATCCTTATTACGTTTTGATTCATTGTGTCCACGAAACAATACGAGCAGTGCCAAAAAGTGTTCATTCAACTTATCGATTTCGGTTTGTTGGCGTGCCACATTCTTGAATACCAGCTTTGTTTTAAATAAATTTATTGAATCAAGAGCGACTGCATTGTGATGTTCCATCAAGCGGGCGACTTCCATAAACTCTTGTCCCTCCGTCAATCTAATTGTCATCTCTCCATTGTAGTAATCAATTGCTAAACTTTTAGCCGTTTTGATCGAGGCATCAATCGATGCATTTATAATTGACTGGGCAGTTGGTAAATTATTCGTGTTGTTTTTGAACGCATTAAAATACGTCTCGAAATAGAGCACAAACGTGTTGGCTTTAATTTTTTGACCGTATATGGTTTTCGATTCAATTTTCGTCGAGCTCAATACATGGTCACACAATTGATTTAATTGAGTTTTAAAATCTGCTTCAATGTCTTTCAACTGGCCACTAAATTGTTCGCCTTGAGTTACTATTCGGCCCGGATACGGCATTAGGAATCCTTCAACTTTATCAAAACTAGATTTTATCGATTGACGCACTGACATTATTTCGAGTTCAACATTTGATTCGTGCTCGTTCAAAACGTGTTCAATGAGTTGATTGCCACCGGTTAGTCCATACGCCAATTCATAAGGGAAACTCCAATCACGAACTAGGAACAGTAAATTTTGGAATGGTTTAAAATCCGGCGACGGCTCTTTCGATAATTTTCCATACTCAATGAATAATTGCAGATATTGTAAATCGTCTTGTTGTATATTCCCGGTGAGATTGTAAATTAAAGTTGACGAAAGCATCGAGGTTAATGAGAATATTGTGATGTTATCGTTCATAGTGGATGCATTATCGAAAATTCCTTGAGTATCCATTAGCATAATGCCGATGCATTCACCAGATGGTAATGTGCGCGTAAAAACTTTTGACCAAACCCAAATCCCTGTGGTATGTCGCTCAGAACCGCCACGCCAAGCGAACCCAGAGAGTGCGGCTTCCTCATCGCCCAACCAATTTTCATTACACTGCTCGTACTTGCCATATAAATATCTTAAGAAGAAGCTCAGCATGAAACTTTTGCCTTTGCGGACAGCGCCCGCTATCGATACCACCGAAATATTTGTGGCACGAACATTTTGTGCCATCAAAATATTTTCAAGTGCTGGCCGATCAAATTCATACTGACGACGGTCGAGACTATATTTTACGATTTGAACTGCGTGATCCGTCATTTTAAAGAACACTTTTCTATTTGTTCACTAAATTGCATAAGTTCACGACTATAAATGACCGATTTATAAAGATTTTAAATTCGCTTTTGCGGATGTGGTTTTCGTTCAATAATTGATATACAAACCACCGTAATCTATCGTTATCGATTTACTATCAATTGGATATCGAAATATTGTGGTCAATTCTTTCTGCGAATATACATAGGTTATTTTGGGGAACTCCCAACACCGTGCCCTATATAACAGAAGTTGATTAATGTTGAATTTTATAGTTTCTATTGGTCGTTTCACGAGATACAAGGTTAAATATTAGCGAACTAAATAAAATATGGCGTCTGTTGAAGATCATCCCGTACAAATTTTAAGCTATAATAAGCAGAAGAAAAATTTTGAATTAAATTCGACCGAGTTGGAATCAATTTTAAATAGTCCAGATGTACGAGACGCTAATATTGCGGTTGTTTCGATTGCTGGTGCCTTTCGTAAAGGTAAAAGTTTTATGTTGAGCTTTTTCCTTCGATATTTAAATGAAACTTACATACATCAACGAGAAGATTGGTTGGGGAGTGAGGATACACAATTATCTGGATTTGCTTGGAGGGGTGGTTCCGAACGGCATACCACTGGGCTATGGGTTTGGTCAAAAGTATTCACAAAAGTCCTACCAGGCGGAGAAAAAATTGGCGTCATGCTAATGGATACTCAGGGTACATTCGACAGTAACAGCACAATGCGAGATAATGTAACAATTTTTTCATTGAGCACCATGCTATCATCCATTCAAATTTACAACCTATTCAATAATATACAAGAAGACGATTTGCAACATCTGCAGTTGTTTACGGAATATGGAAAATTGGCACTCGAACAAACCGACGAGAAAGCTTTTCAAATGTTATTATTTTTGGTTCGCGACTGGAGTTTTCCTTACGAAGCAGCATATGGATTTGGTGGCGGACGAGAAATTCTAGAACGAAAACTTAAGGTGACCGAAGACCAACCTGAAGAATTAGCGTACGTTCGAAATCATCTTAAATCATGTTACGAGAAATTAGATTGCTTTTTAATGCCTTATCCCGGCCGAATTGCAACCATTTCACGAAACTTTTCAGGCCAGTTGAAAGATATTGATCCTGAGTTTAAGGCGATGCTTAAAGAATTTGTACCCGCACTTTTGGCACCCCAAAATGTTTTGTCAAAAAAAATCAGTGGTGCCAAGTTAAATGGGAGAACCCTTTTAACTTATATACAATCATACTGGAACATTTTTAGCAAAGGTGGCGTACCAACAGCCCAAACAATTTTAGGTGCAACATCCGAAGCAAATAATTTAACAGCCAAAGAAGAAGCAACCGAATTTTATCAACGTGAAATGGGTAAGGCAACCGGTAATGACACGGCTATTTTACAATTTGGTGAAATGGTCGAATTACATAATAATGTTGCGAAACAATCCCTAGATTTGGTAAAGTATTTCAATATTTTATTAAATCATAAACAATCACTAAATTTATACCTATTTGTGTTTAGTTTCGTACAAAAGCTGTAATGGGAGACGAACGGATGAAAACCGGTTACTACAATAAATTAAGAGATTCACTGCAAAACTACCTCATGCTATATTTGGGACAAAATGAGGCCAAAAAAGCTAAAGATTTGAATACAACAATTGATAATCTATCGACACAAATTGATAATTATCGTTCGACAAATAGTGATCAGATGGCGGTGATGCAAGGCCTTAAATCCCAGATGGAGGAATATAGAAAGTCGAATGACGCCGAAAAGATACGTTTACAACATGAAATTGAAAACTTGAGACGAGAATTGGCATCCAAAAGTAGTGGAAGTGGTGGAGGCGGAGGTTGTACCATTTTGTAATCTGCCCAAGTGTAAAACGCACTTATGTACAATTAAAACGGTTATTTTAAAATTCTACTTTATGTTTTTGTTTTCTTCTTCGTTCTGGCAATCATTCTTCATATAGTGACAAAATCGAATAGACAAACTGCCAAATACTGTAGAATTTTCGAGTGTTACATTTAGTGGCTATGGGTAAAATAACGTCAATGAACCATTGTAATATTCCGATGAAACCTAGTTAACGTATTAATCCAGGTAAGTTGATAACGTCTCAAATTAATTAGATCTTTCTCATAATCACATTTATTGTTAACTGTACCAGCGCTCAAGCATCAAAAATATCATTGTATGGGGCGTCTTTATCGGGCGTCTTCAGCATCTTAGTGTGAACATTCTTAAATCGTCTGTTGGATAGGTAAGACAACATAAGGTTTATTATCTGGTTATTCGTATTAGTTGTCTCCTCTATCAGGTTTCTCGCTGTTGACCATATAAGCAGGCCAATTTCACCATGGCTTTATAAAATCAGCAGTGCTCTCCAACTTTCTCAACCCCGTATCTATATTATTGGGTGGATTTATATGACTTTATATGCACCGAGATGCTTAGCGTCCTGTTAATCGCTACAATCCCTTTCATCGGATAATGCGTTTAGAACCTCATTGGCGATAACAAAAGCCATGTTTTTGTATTCTGGATTCCTCATTTTTACTCCGAATAACACCTCAAATGGGCGTCTGTTGATTGTGCGAGTCATTCGTTAATTTGTACCATTTTTCAGGAGCATGACATCGTTAACCCTCTCGACTTGTTCGTTAAATATGACTTTTTTCGCAAAAATGCTGAAATTGTCTGAGAAGACTATGTATTAAGAATTGCCAAATATAGCCCGATGTAATTCAAGTATCGCCAATACCTAAAAATATATATTTGTAAACTTTATTAGTATGTTGGGTAAAAGTCCTAAATGGTCGATTTTTGGAAGAGGGTTTAGAAAATCCTCTGCCTTCCTTGTTTCATCGCCAAATCAATTTACACTGAACACAATTTGAATTTTCTAGCCATTCGAGACCTGACGTTTTACCTCTTCCTTATCATTTTACAGATCTGTTTTTCACTTCTAACCAAAAATTTTAAAGAAATGTGGTATGGCTACGGACCTTTTTGTGTCTATGCCTGGTCCTAGTGGACTGCCACCTAAACCTAACCTAACCTAACCTAATCTTTTAAAGAAATTGGGCAACTTTTGTTTTTTTTGTGGTTTATAGTTCTCGAGCATGTGAGAAATTACTTTCGCATTCGTCTTATCACTAATTTTGACTGTATTTTCCTGTTCTACTAATAGACAGTTTTCTTCAGTAAAAATTACGCCACTTTTTGAAAGTTGAAATATTTTGAAAGTACCAAGCAATTTAACTTCTACGATTCCAATTCCGCACTTAATGTGTCATTACTACAACTCCCCTCAAGATCAAGCTTTAATTTTACAAATTCATTGACGAATGATGGTATAGACCCTCTCAATGATTTCTTTACACTAGAATTACCTGAACTAATTTGCTGCAAGGATTTCGGGTCAACGGAGTTTCTTGTGGCGTTTTTACACTCCAAAGATTTATGGCCAAATTCAAAGCAAGGAAAACATTTCTGGCCTTTTGAATTGTTACCACATGACTTGGACTAGTGACCAAATTTGCTACAATTATAACATCTTTCAAACTTTACCTGAATTAGTACTTTTCGAGAACTTGGTTGTTTAGAAATATAATTTTGGTAAGTATCGATTTTACGCCTTCCACAAAGTAATAAATTACCGTCTGATCTTCTAAACTACCCCGCACGGCAGCTATTTTTCTTATAGTGCAATACTGCTGAGCTTTGGCTGCTGATCCTGATAGAGCATTTTTAGCAAAAACAAATGGTTGTATTGGATTTAAATTAAAAAGTTTATTTGAATTTCCTATATCGTCAACCCAAGTTTCAATTTTATAATTCGTTGTGCACCTGACAAACTTTTGATTTTACCCGATACCCACTTTCTATGATCTAACGGGATTCTACTGGTGGAATTACTAAATAATTCTTTTGACGTTGGTATAGTTGATCTGTTAATACGGCTAGAAAATCTGTGGTTTAATACCATGCCCAAAAAATCATGGCTTTAGCTCTGTGATAACTTCAACAGACCTATGGATGCTATACATATCAATCAACCAAAAGCAGATAATTTTTTTTGCTTGTCTGCGAGTTTACGTAAATATTCTGCTGAACAATTTTCAACAGCATTCCATATAAAGAAACTAACGTCATTTGCGAGGAATACGATTGGTTAAAAAAAGATAGCAGAACGATTGAACGAGCGAAGAAAGGCAACCAAGCACATATATTGTAATTGCGCAAGTACGTACATAAAGCAGACAGAATTTTAATTCTAATTTTCATAAATGACTTTGATATTTTGGCTAAATCCACACAAGCCCTTACATATAGTCATAGTTGTTATTTTTAGAAATTTTTACGACCCGGACATTGGATATCGCCTCTACTAATTTCAATTCAACAGATATGTATTAGCAGACTTACGTTAACATTTGATAATATTTAGATTACAATATTATCATAATAACGTAACGTCTGAAACAATTTTAATTTTGTATATGAGTAGTAACAATTCCCGACAAAATCATCTTAATATTTGTAACCGGAACCATATTGCAACTTTGAAGTAAATGTTCCTTATTTAGCATCTAAATGCGCCAATCTGGCGCGCATGTTCGTTCGACCTAGTCAACCTTGGTAAAAGTGTAAACAAAATATGTATAATCTATAAAAAATTGTAGCAAGTCATAATTGAGATAAGAACTGAGGTATGACCTGTTATTTTGGTATATAAACAGTTTTCGATTAGACAGAGCCCAAATTTCACAGTAACAAGTCGCGAATATTTCTTAATCGTAAAAGTGCGTGTGTGGCAATATACAGAAAATGGCAAATCCAAACCAACCAATTCAATATAACCAGGTAAATTTTTATTTTTTTATATATATTTACTGTGTTTGTAGTTATGATTGTTTAAAGTGCTGATAACACATAATTATGTAACGTTAATAAATTTCACCACCTGAACTTGTTAATCTTTCGCATGCGCAAATATTTATTTTAGATTTTATTTATTTGCAGATCTTTATCAATAATGAATTTGTCGATGCGGCCAATGGTGAAACCTTTCCAACCATAAATCCCGCAAATGAGCAAAAAATTGCTGATGTAGCAGCAAGTGATAAAGCTGATGTCGATAAAGCGGTAGCGGCAGCTAAAGAGGCTTTTAAACGCGGTTCTGTTTGGCGTAATACCGATGCTTCGGCACGTGGAAAATTATTACACAAATTAGCTGACCTATTTGAGCGTGATGCAAATATTTTGGCCAACATAGAATCACAAGACACTGGCAAGCCATATCCATTAGCTGTCCGTGACGTGTACGGTAGTGCAGCATTTTTAAGATATTATGCTGGATGGAGCGATAAATTCTTTGGTAACACTATTCCAACCGATGGACCATTCCTATCGTTTACACGAAAAGAACCAATCGGTGTAGTTGGACAAATAATTCCGTGGAATTTTCCACTAGTTATGTTGGCCTTTAAATGGGGTCCAGCAATTGCTGCTGGTTGCACTATTGTGTTGAAACCAGCCGAACAAACACCCCTATCCGCTTTATATGCAGCTTCTTTATCGAAAGAAGCCGGTTTTCCTCCAGGTGTTATAAATGTTGTGCCTGGATATGGGCCAACCGCTGGCCATTCTATAGTCGTTCATCCTGATGTCCGAAAAGTAGCGTTCACCGGTTCAACTGAAGTTGGAATTTTAATTGCAGGCAATGCAGCAAAATCAAATTTAAAAAAGGTGTCACTGGAACTAGGTGGTAAAAGTCCACTAGTAGTTTTCGATGATTATGATGTTGATGAAGCAGTACAAATCGCCCATGAAGCATTATTCTTTCACCAAGGTCAAGTGTGCGTCGCAGGCAGTCGAACATATGTCCAAGAAGGAATTTACGATAAATTTGTTAAAAAAGCAACAAAATTGGCTAAAAATCGTAAAGTTGGTGATCCATATGCGGAGGGTACCCAACATGGGCCACAAATCGATAGTGAAATGTTCAACAAAGTTTTTGGATATATTGAATCGGCGAAAGAAGATGGAGCTAAACTAGAAGTGGGTGGTAAACGGCACGGCGACACAGGATATTTTATTGAACCAACAGTGTTTTCGAATGTCACCGATGATATGAAAATTGCACAAGAAGAGATCTTTGGGCCAGTCCAAAGTATTATTAAGTTCAAAACATTGGATGAAGTAATCGAACGGGCTAACAACACAAATTATGGTCTTGCAGCAGGTGTTTTGACAAATAATTTAAATACGGCACTAGTTTTCTCGCAGGCGGTTGAAAGTGGAACGGTTTGGGTGAATTGCTACAGTGCAATTTCACCACAAGTACCATTTGGTGGCTATAAACAATCCGGAACTGGAAGAGAACTGTCATATGAAGGGATTGAGTTGTACTTGGAGACAAAAGCTATTACAATTAAAGTTCCAGCTAAAAACTAATTTATACAGATTTAAATTGTAATAAAATGATAAGTGTTTTCAAACATTGTACTAATCACACGTATTTTATTTAGACAAGCAGATAACAGGCACGGATTTAATTAAAGATGTTATTAATTTTTGATTAGAATTTGTTTATTTCGATTTGGTTTGTCATACCGCATTCGTCCGGCCAAGTCATTTAAAAAACTAATGCAACAATAGAGATAATATGTGGAATTAATTGTATAATCCCATTAACAACATCCATAGCGTCCATTCCCTTTGTACGGCTCTCCTTAAATGCGGCGACCAATTCATCTACTTGTCGACGATACTCTTCGGTCGATGCATTCAACGTATTAATCATGTCCAATATCATTTTTGTGTTTTTAGCGTTCAAATCGTCAGACAATTCTTTCTCGCGCGTAATCGAATCAATCAGCTCCAAGATTTTTGGCGATAAATCTGGCCTGTTCCTCTCATTACGTATCAAGTAGTAATTAAATTGTTTTTTTAATTTTTCATCCAATTCACGTTCATACTCGGCCAAACTTTTGTCCGAGCTTTGAAGTTTAGGCGTCTCTTCAAATGTTCGTAAAGCTAGTTCATTTGTCGTATTATGAACGCTAACTAGTTCATTAAACTGTTTGTAACCCGAATTCCCAGATACGGCACGTTCCATTTGTTCGTCATATTTTGAACGAGCGTCAGCAATTGCGGCTAAATTTTGTGCATCGGCGGTGGCAGACAAAATTGTTTTCGGATTTGGTAATCGATTGCCAGTTAAAATTCGCATGTACGCGTTTAGATAGTAGACAAAATCTTGGGCCCGAATATCCAGTCCATTAATTTTCTTGGTAATTAAATGGCGCGGCTCCAAAATACTTGGTATTAGTACCTGTAATTGATTTACAAAATCTTCATCGATTTGACTGATACTACCGTTAAAATTTAGACTGGTTGCGACATTGCTTCCCGGATATGGCATTAAGAAGCAATCTATTTCATCGAAACAAGCTTTAATATTCTCACGAAGCTCCAATGATTCGGTGTCATCGGACGTTGAGTCTAGCCCAAATGCACGGTTAAATATTTGCCGCCCACCAGTGTATCCGTATTCTGCTTCGTACGGGTAAAACCAATCCCTTACCAAGAATAATAGCTTTTGGAATGGTTTGTTCAGTGGATTTTCCAGTGCTAGTTTTCCATATTCTGCAAAGAGCTAAAATATTTTTTTTTTCAAATTTGGATTACATTCAATTAAACTGCAGTAATGTTTACTCACCGACAAATATTGTAACTGGTCCTCCTGTATATTATTGCTGACATTATAGATTTGAAGTGACGACAACATGGCACTCAACGCAAATATTGTCACATTTCCATCGAAAACTGTTTTCGAGTCGAATATACCTTGCGTATCAATCAACATAATTGCTACTTTTTTGCCATTTGCGTAATCGTGCAAAAATATTTCGGGCCAAACCAGTACACCAATAGTGTTCCGTTCTGAACCGCCGCGCCATGAAAATCCTTGTAATGGTTCATTCGCGTCACCCATCCAATTGGTAACGTTTTCTACTCCGGCGTTCGCATATTTCGCTTTTAGGTAGCGTATAAAGAAATTTAGCAAGAAACTTTTACCCTTTCGAATGGCACCCGTAATCGAAATCACAACTAAACTTCGTTCGCGAATATTTGTTTGGTTTAAAATCTCGTTCAATTTGTCCGTATTAAGGGTTAAGGTATTGCCTTGGGCATTTACCTCAACAATTCGAATTGCCTCACTCATTGTTCCGTCTTACTCAATCGATTGGTTTACAATTTATAGATTGTAAGAGGCAAGTTAGTTCGATTATATACATTTAATGGAAAATTATTTGCGGTTTTCTGTTTATTTTATATCTAATTCAAAATATAAACAACACTATGTGTATAGATAAATATCATGCAAACCACGATAACTTTGCGGTGTTTAATATAGGAAAGAACCTTTATGCTGAAATTGGTATTTCCCGTTCGAAATTAAAGAAAACTACGTACATTGCAATTTTTCTTTAATCAGCATTTTTATTTTCTCGCTTATTTAGTTTATACAGCACCGCAAGAATTTATATGTTGATTTTACAAAGCATAATAATAATAATAATCAAAAAAAATATAATAAAATTTGTAATTAAATTAACAATATCTTCAATTTGTTGTTTTTATGTTATAAAACTATAACTTACTTTAGTATTTTCGTCAAGCAAAAAAAATAAAAATAAAATAATTAAAATGATATAATAATAACAAATAAGAAATATATAATAATAATTCGTAATAATTAAAAAAAATCAAATTAAAATTTACAAAATCATTATTGTACGTGTTGTTCAGATTCGATAAGATTTTCGGATTCAGTTTTTTCTTTGGTGGCAGGTGGCTGTGTTTCATCGGCAACCGTTGTTGTATTTTCTTTGGTGACCGCAGCTTCATCTTTCTCGCTTGCTTCCGTACCGTTTGATAGTGTTCCCGTTGCATTCACTACTGATTCAGTAGTATTCGATACCTAGAAAAATAATTTAATTTTCTATATGAGATATAAAGATTTAAATAAAATTTCAATCAAACACACACACGCCTAACTAGGTACACAAAATACAATATTTGATAAAGCGGCACACGAAACTAAATTTCAAACCTCTTCTGATTTCGATTGTTCAACATTATCATGATCCGTAACTTTGTTTTCAATTGTGCATGGTGCGGCAGTTTCATCTGACTCCTTTAGAATGTTGCCGCATGTATCACAATAATAAATTGTAATATTAGAATCAGAATAAATAAATGTTGGCACAAACTATGTTTACACAAATCCGAAAGCAACATAATCAAGTGGAAAGTTATCGTCCGTCTATGTTAACTTACCCAACAATTTTTAAAACATTTTGTTTAGCGTGACGTACAACGTGACATATAACACTACAATGATACGTATAACAAACAGGTACATTAGTAAATCATTCGGATTTGTTAGGTTTTTTATGTGCATTTTAATGGGATAGAAAACATTAATGTATAACCCAAGCATTATGTAAAGGCATTCTAGAATATTAAAATGAATCAAACCTCAGAAGGTGATGTATTTGTATCGGTATTACTATTGTTAGGGTCTGTATTTGTAATGGTGGATTCAGGATTTTCGGTAGGGCTTGTGTCAACTTCGGTAGATTCTGGCCCGTTTGTAGCGGCCTCCCCGCTAAGTCGTTCATCAAGTTCACCAGATTTTTGTATGTTTTCGCTACTACTCGATTTTTCTTCTATTTTGATGTTTTCAGTCTCTTGTACAACGTCTACCGATTCGGGTTCTTTCTCTGCTGATTTTTCGACGGTTGTTTCGTCTTTCTCGCCAAACACATCGTCAATCTCATCGTCTTTTACTTCATTACTTTCATCTTTCTTTTCCTCTGATGCCCCGGGCATTTCTGCAGTTTCCTGTGATGCTACTTTTTTTACCACCTCTTCACTGTTATCGCCAAATACATCATCAATATCCACTTCTTTCTTATCAGATGACTCTTTGGCGGATTTTTCTTCTTCTTTAATTTTTGACTTACCATCCTCGTCGGCGCTTCCAAACACATCGTCAATTTCATCATTTTTGTCGTCCTCTTTGTTGCCTTCGGCCCTCGTTTCTTCATCACCTTCAACCGGAGTTTTTTTTTTAGGCATGCCATCTTCATCGTTCCCGCCAAACACATCAATTTCTTCCTCAACGTCTTTTTTATCCTCTTCTTTATTTTCTGTACTTTCATCCGTTGTGTCCTCTTTCTGTTTCGGTTTGTCTTCTTTCTCGCCATCGTCTCCAAATATGTCATCGATTTCGCCTTCTTTTTTCTCTTCGACATCTTTTGGCTCTGCTGTTTCGCCTTCTTTTTCTTCAGTGGATACTTTCTTTTTGGTAGCTCCGTCTTCATCATTATCTCCAAAAATATCATCTACATCGTCTTCTTTCTTTTCACTGTCCTCTTTTTCTTCACCACCTTCTTTCTTTTCTTCGTTTTCTTTAGTTCCTTCAGCGGTTTCATCTTTGTCCTTTTTCTTTGACTTACCATCTTCGTCAGTATCACCAAAGATATCATCAACCTCATCTTCTGTTTTTTCTTCATCTTTCTTCTCTTCAGCGTCTTTTTCATTCTCAACTTTTTTTTTTGGTTTACCATCTTCGTCAGTATCACCAAAGATATCATCAACCGCATCTTCTGTTTTTTCGTCATCATCTTTCTTCTCTTCGGCGTCTTTTTCATTCTCGGCTTTTTTTTTTGGTTTACCATCTTCGTCTGTATCACCAAAGATGTCATCAACTTCTTCTTCCGTTTTTTCGTCACCTTCTTTGGCCTCTTCACCTTCTTTGGTCTCTTCACCTTCAGGTTTTTTTTTTGGCTTACCGTCCTCATCGGTGTCTCCAAAGATATCGTCTACTTCATCTTTCTTTTTCTTTTAAAGTTTTGCAATTGTATTATGAAATGTCAATTACAAGTGACCACAACCATATGATTAAGTGCAGGATTTTTATGAATATTATAATTAAATTATGATTTAATGTTTTTTAAAATAATATTTACATCACATTAATTAATTTATTTAAACAGGTAAGGTAGGTGGTATGGAATTTTCAATAAACCAATGATTGTGTGTAGTAATGAAAATAAAAAGAAAATAGGAAATTATTTTTAAAATTTAATTAACGGTTAAAATATGTAACTAAATAATGTACTACGTAAAATATACTTAATTAGCTATAATACATAGGCGCGCTGTGACTCGGTGAGGCTTAAGGCCTTAAAAAGTGCCAACTCTTAGAATTATTAGCAAAGTTAGTAATCTTACTAGGAAACAAAAATTGATCTCTTAGTGAATTAACTGAGAATTGTATGTCGTGCGGTGAATAAATTTGAATAAAAATTCTAAATTTCGAGGGGCATTCAATATATTCGTAACAAGCGAAAGGAATTAAAGAGTGAGAAAGATGACTATATTTACAATGGCTGGCAATAAACCGGCACACAAAAAATTAATATTTGAGATACAAAAAAATAATAAAACGGCACAAATTAATGAGCAACAAACAAAAATTTCTTGGCATCATAATAATAATTTGGCAACATTTATAATTTTTTGGCACTATTGGAAGGGTACACAAAAATTATTTTTTGGCATCGAAATAAACATTTTGGGCGACAAAAATAATTAACTGGCAACAAAGTTATAAATAAATAAATTAAAAATTAAAAAAATTAAATTAGTCTTAAAATATTCTGGAAAATGGAGATCCCTAATTTAACTTAGAATTGTAGAGGCTAACGGATTCGGTAACTCTCACGGGCACGCTTAGCCCTCCGAGGGGCCTTAGATTTAAACTTCGAGGGACGTAGGAGCCAGGATAGGCAAACATGTCGCACTGCGTGCCGCACGTAGGAGCGGATTATATAGAATCTATTAATGACACTGCAATATTTTATATCGATCCCCCATCAAATATTAAATAATTTGTATCGATTAAATTTAATTTTTTGTCTCGATTTTTTTTTTTTTTTACTACTAAAAATTATTTTTTTTTGTTCCAAAATATTATATTTGTTGCCAATTTATTAATTTTGATGTCAATGTTTGTCGCCACAGTATTTAATAATGTCCTTCAAAAATATTTGCTTGTTTTTTCATATGTGGTGCCAAAATATTATTTGTGATGCCAATTTATTATTTTTGATGCTAATGTTTGTCGCCAATAAATTTTTCTTGTATGCCCGTTTAAATTGTCCCATTTACAATATACAACTCAAACGACAGCAGGGAATTTTGTTAATTTATTATACATGGTTCAGAAAACCACAATCACGTCGGTAAAGTAAGAAGCGAAATTTAGTTTCTCCACGACAAACCTTCACCAATCCACAAACCCAGAATTACTCAAGCTCCTCACTCTTTTGTCCAGCTAACAATTATGTGCTTGTTTCCAAATTTGACAAAATCTTTAAGGGGTCGAAAATCTTGAAGCATTTCTGCAATGAATTCTGTGTAAAGGAGTATTTTATAGAAGAACCGAAAACCTTCTTTTTTAACGGTTAAAAGATTTGGTAAATAATTCAACAATTGGATGAGATTACGTTGAAAAACAAAAATATAAGTTGGTTAAAAATATGTTTTTTTTTTCCTTATCGATGCTAGGAATATATTGTATATCACCACAATATCAACGCATTTTACAGTGCTGAAAACTCTTCAGCCTGAAACAATTCTGTGAAAATACTTTCACAGGGAAGATCGTTAAAAATTTGAATTTAGGACACAGTTTACACGCTTGCTGTTGAATAACAAAAATTTTATGTTATTTACTTACCTTATTAAATTAGTTAGTTTTTTAAATAGCATATTATGTAAATAGTTTAGTAACACAAAATAAACTAAAATCATGTCAATAATTGTCTTTAATTTTAAATTTATATAAAAATACAAATTTGTTTATTAATATAAATAATTTTTATTATTAACAGAAAACAAAATCAATCTGCATGTATTAATATAATTTTTTAATTTTTTTAGTAACAACACTATATTATTATTATTATTAATCTTTCATAGTTTTTTAATAAATTTCATGTTTTCTAATAATATAAATTAGTATCGTACCGCTTTGATTTATTTTAAGCTATTCATACACTAGTAATAACAATAAGAATAATAACTTTAATTCAAAGTTAATTAAAACCGTTTCAGTTGTTTGGTCATTATTATTACTATTATTAATAAAATAAAAAATTAAATTAAAGTAAAAGTACAAAATGAAATAATTACTGTATATTGGCTTGTTGGAATAAAGACGAAAATAATATAAAATATGTGAAACTTCAAGAATAAATGTTTACCAATTAGTAATTACACCTGTGGCTGTTTTTAATTAATTTACCAGGCCAAACAATTAATTATCTGATTTTTTTATACTCTACTCTGTCTCTTGCAAAGTTTAATTTTTAATCACAAATTTATTTTTATGATTTTTAGGAATGTGTTCGAATAATCTTAATTATTTAAAATAGGCTTGGCTAATTATTTCCTTCAAAAACAAACAGAAATTTAGAATTTAGAAGAAGAAAACAATTATTGTTAAAATTATACAAAATAATTAATTAATTAATTAACGTGCAAAATACTTGTAAACATTGTTAAACATTCAACACGCACATCCGTTCGCCTCAAACCTCTTTATTTTCATCATCGACATTTTCTTTATTTTCATCTACCTCGTTTGTTGTTTCGGCGGCGACTACAGGCTCTGGAATTTCACTAGGTGCTAATTTCAAAAATTGTTCAAGTACATCGCATTCATTCGCCAAATCAAATCCATCATAGTCACCGCAATATTCTTCATCATTGAATAATTGTGGTGGAAGAGGGGTACGCGGATCGGGATCACCAATGGTAGCACCTTTGTTTGTTGATTTAGTTTGCATAAATTCTTTTTCTGCTTCTGCACCCGGCTCTGTTATGTCGATTATTTCGTATTTTATGGTTTTACTTTCCAATATCATCGTTACACGTTGTTGCCGTTTTTTGACCTGGATAAGAGGAGAGAAAGAGTTTATCGGTTTAATTTCAAATTAGGTACGTATAATACAAAGCCCTTATAGTGGAGATATACTCGACGTTACTCAGACGTTTTAAAATGTCAAAAACGCGCTTGCAAGTATTGCAAGATAAACTCACTATTGGATTCGCGATTTTGACATTTCTTTGACATCTATGTCACAATAAAAATAAAAATTGATTGCATCATTGATTCTCAATTATTATAGAAATAATTATAAAATGAATCGAAAAATGAATGAAGATCGACTAAAAACATTAAAACTGATGAAGAGCGGGATATTAGTTTGCTTTTGGCGCAACAAATAAAAATAAAAAATAAATTAAACGTCAAAATTATAACAAAAAAAAAAATAAAAATTGGATATTATTTTTTAAAATTTCTGTAAGATGTCACTTTAGCACTAAACAACAACAAAAAGTAAAAGTTAAATCAACTTTTTTTTGTGACTTCTGAGTAGCGTCGAGTATAATCGCTTTAGTGCAAATGCATATACTTTAACATTTTTTATTTTCTTAGTCACGTCGGTCGCGTCGAGTTTATCTCCAGGGTTAGACTTTAGAATTATTTATTCTATTAATTCTAGTCAAAGGCAAACCCCTTGTGTGACCGCTCATTTTTAATCAGGCTAATTACACAGACAGCATTCACAACGGAAAAAGTTTTTACTTTTTACTTACAGCCCAAGTAAAAATTTTGCTCTAGATATGCTTTAAGAGCGAGCGCTTTTAGAGCTACTTTATAGAGCCACAAGCTCTAATTTTTGCTTTAGAAGCGCTCTTAGAACTTTTGTGAAGCTTATTTAAAGGAAAAGTAGCGCTCTTAGAGCTACATTTTTGCTCGATAAGTATAGTTTTTATCGCTTTTATAACGTACCTACGCTCTATAAGGTACTTAAATAAGAGCAACTCTAACGTTTATAATAGAGCGCATAGCTCTAATTGAGAACTATCAATGTTCGGGGTAGTGACATCTATCAATATTAAAAATAAGCTAGGTAAGTATATCAAAATGTGACATTTATGATTTGTATGCAAAGCGTAATATAAATTCAACAAAAATAGCGCGTAAATATTCATTATTTTTAAATTAAATTCTATTATAATTTCATAAAGCTGAATTATGTTCAATTAACAATTATTTTCCTTCTTTAAAAGATTTGTTATACAAATGTGATATTTTATAAAAGTCAGTGAAAATAGAATAATATTTATGTAAATAAGTCTAAAATTAAGAGGTTATGTTTTTGTTAGTTCGAATATTTATTGAACTTATTAATGAAATTATTCTACAAAGCAATTCGGGCGTTATAAATACATAAATATTCATTTTGAATTTTAGGTTTATTTGCAATAATGTCTACGACAAGTTGTCCAAATGTAGAGTTATGTGAGAATATTACAATTTCGCTCACGCAGATAATTGAATATTTTGGCACTTCAAAAAGTCCATTCGTGAGGGTGAGGAGATATTGAACGCAGGCTGGATTCAACCTGTTGGGATTGATTCAAACTCCAGCACTAATTCTCTAATAATAGTTGGTTTAGTATTACAACATCTACTTAAGACTTGGGAAAGCGCCATTCGTCAATTTTTGTTTACCACTCGGGAAAGCTGTTAAAATTTGCCCCCTTTTAAAATGCTCATTGCATATCACAAAAAATTTGGGGAATTTTTCCCCATCCGTAAAATAACAGACAATTTTGCCAGCTCCAACTTCGAATCTAACACTATTTTTGGAATCAAATGCATTGACACTTCTGCTGATTGGTAATTGTTGCATTGCGGTTCTCCACAGTGTCTTAATGATTTTTTCTTCATTTTATTAGTTTCCGACATACCTACTCCAGAATAATCTAGATGAAATGGATATTTCAAATCACTCATGTTGATATAACGATTGTATATCTATTTAATTTCATTAATAAATTCAATAAGTTTTCGAACTAACAAAAACATAACCTCTACATTATACACTTTTTTTTATAAAGATTCTTCAATTTTTCACCGATTCTTATGTATTTATAACAAGTATCTTAAAGAGCTCATATCTTTGTTAGTAGAATATAATCGAACACTTCCAAATTATAATATAATTTCATTTACAATTAATAAATATTTACCCGGCCTTTTTGTAAAATTTATATTGTGCTTTGTATACAAATTGTAAATGTCATATTTTAATATACTAACCAAGGTTCAATTTTTTTCCACCAGATCTACCGACAGTTCTCTATACAATTTTAGATATTTGAAGCTAATTGCTTTAAATGTGAATCATATAGAGCGCTACACACGATCCAATTTGGTTGGTTGATTGGATTAGATGTAAAATTGGATCGTGTGTGTGCATGTCGGTCCGATAAAATTAAGTTGAATGTGTCGGATGGAAATTCCATCCAACCGACCAACCAACCAACCAAGTTGGATGGTGTGTATTGTTGTCGGACGATATTTCATCATTTATGTTATGAATTTCATAGGGTAAACAACAGCGATATAAATACATGGATAGGGGATTGATCAAAAATCACATTGATTTACGTCACTAAAAATGGAGCAAATTTTATTGTATAGTCTTACTACTCTTTTATATACTCCTCTTTATCAAAAAAAGTATTTCCGAATAAGTGCCGTACTTGAATAAATTTCATTTCGAAATTTTTTGAAACAGATTTTTTTTTAAATTGAATGGGATAAATATTGGATAATGTTTAATTATATTGAAAATAATTAATTAATTATATCAAATTTGAATAATTAAACATTACGCTACCAGTTTTCGTACACTAATTAAAGAATTAATAACCATTTATTCCTTTAAAATTCAAATACATCCCTGAAAAATAAACAACAACAACAAAAATTCGAGTAAAACGTCAAAAATCTAGCATAAACAAACATTCAATTGAATTTTCGTTTTTTATTTTTAAGATGTGTTTTAAATTTGTTACCATGGTTACTACAACTTTTATATTATTGTATCTGGCATGTTTTGAATATGCAACGTTTTTTTTCCGTCTCTAGGCGACAGCTACTTTGCTTTATCGCCTTCTACACATAAATTTGAATTTGGTATTCGAAAATTCGAATTTAAAGACAAGGACGAAAGTTTTTTCTTTCTCTATCACACACTTAATACTTTTTCAGTTGCTCCATAAAATTTGTTCTATCCCCTATCCATGTATTTATATCGCTGGTAAACAACTAAACAACAGAAAAGAAAAGAGATAAATGTATTTTTTACTTTTTTTTATAATATAAAAAAGAGAAGAGGAATATTTATGACGTGTTCTCTTATGCGTAAAAACTTCAAGTAGGCTGTGAAATAATTGGAAAAATTCGATTTTGTTTAAACAAAAATCAAAAAATCGGATTTGGTAAGTTGGATCGTCTGTAGACGGCATCCAATTTGGTCGGGCCGACCGTCGGTCCAACAAGTTGGATCATTCATGTGTAGCGCTCTTAAAGTTACTGGCCAACTTCGTATTATCGAAATAGCAATAACAAAATTACCAATTTCGACGCAAACGAATTATACCGAATATAGACATTTGATTTTACTTATAAAATTTTTCTAAAATTGTTTCGATTGTTATTCAATGTTATTCACTCGAATATAAATATGTATCAATATTTATTTACTATTTGTGGTTTGTAAATACTGAAATATCTATGCAGTTTTATTTTTATGGTGAAAGCTAGTACGATACCTACTAAACTATAAATTGGCCACTCAAATCTGTAACATTTAGAAATTAAATACATAAGTATTTATTGAAAGCAAAAAAAAAAATCGTATTTTCATGAAAAGTTTAATTTTACGTTTTCTTAAAAATTGGTTTAGTTGCTTTAACCTAATATTGTGGAAACCGCTGGATTTTGCGGCTCTACATTGTAATAGTTGGTTTAAATGTTATTAGATAAAAATATTATTTAAACATGGCCGACAAGTTACAAATAACAGGCTTTTTGACCACTGTAGTATAGCAAATTAGCGGTAATAATTTTCTTTTACTACCTCTTCTGCGTTATACGTACAAATGTGACATATTAAAATTAGGAAAAAACTAATTAAACTAATTTTACCTGTTCTAAAAGGGTATAAATTATATAGAGGGCTCTAAATGGGTATAAGTTATATAGTTAAGAGCACTAAAATAGTGTAAAGCTATGTTATATCAGCAAACTAATAAATAAGCAATAAGCTCTAAATGTGCTTTAATACAGCTCTTAAACAGGAAAAATTAGGCTATTAGAAACATTTTATTCTATGACATACCCGGCTCTATATGAGAATATGGTTTAGCTCTAATTGTGGTTATAGTGCTTACTAATAAAGCTAAATGCTCTGCAAGCAAAAAGAGCTAAAACCATAAAGAAACAATGAATTAGAGCAGCATACATTTTGCGTAAAGCTGCGAATATAAAAAATTTATCTTATAGAGCCATTATGCTCATTTTACCAGTTTTAGAACTGTAAAAGAGCTCGTTGTTGCTCGCAGCTTTAAAAATTGTAACGAACAAACATTTTTTTCTCGTTATGTTAGAAATTCAAACAAACCTGTAAGTCAAAAATAAAAAGTTGTTTCATTGTGAATGCTCTGTAAATTGCCTGATGATACAATGTAATATGTATGTATTTATGAATTGTCATAAATAGATTAAAACTTTTTATCGTGAAAACAAAATTATCATCTGCTAGTGCAAAGTATTATTGTTCTGCCGAATAAAAAAAACTCCGCTTGTTTATAATTAGTAGCACGTCATATAGACAGGGACGGTGAGCCGAATTGAGCCTAAAGTACTCGTATATCGGGCTTCGCTAAAAACCAGTCTTCATCTCAGTCAACAAAATATAACCTTGGAAACTACGTATTAGGTCGCAAATTAATATTGCATCTGTATTTTTCTATTTTCCATGCTCCTTTACATTGATTACTTCTCTATAATTAACAATACATATTAACGTTTATGGCGTTTGTTCTAAAACACAAGTTATTTGCTGTGACTCACTCACAACACACAAGATAATTGATATAAATCACACAGCTGTTTGCAATACCAAAAACAAGTATCAACCGCAGTAATTTTAAAATAGTCCCACATCTTATTATTGACATAACAATGTACGCAGCAAGGGTTGCTCTACCATTTAGGCGAACTAGGCGGCCACCTAGCGTGCTGAACTGTTGAGGGCACCTAAAAATACGGCCTTTATACTTTTTTTTTTTCATTTTTTTATCAAATAAAATCTAAAATCTATTTATATAATATTCGTTTACGATATTTTTTTATTAGTTCAATATAAGGTCTGTCAATTCAAAAATAAAGCAAATTTACACATGCATAGACAAGTAGCATCACAAATTCATTTTGCGTATAATTTACACATTTCATTTTGCGTGTAATCATAACATCATCTCGCGGTTACACGGTGTAAACGCACGAAAAAACATCCAAAAACTTCTCGTGTAACGAGAAAATGCTCCAAGAAAAAAAACTTAAATATTCATTCTGCTATTCAACAATTACAGAATACGAAATTGTTTTTAGAGAACTTAAGGAGCGATAATAGATTTGGCAATGTGTTAGTAGATACTTCTGCGCTTGCTAAGGAAATTGACTTTCCAGCGGAATTTCAACCAGAGCCAATTCGCATTCGGTTAAAAAAAAACAATTTTCATATGAAGGGCAAGATAATTTCATTCAGAAGGGGGTTCTGGGGGGCAGCAAAGATTTAAAGTGCATTTTTACTTTGCAGTCCTTGATACTGCTATTAACTCCGTTAATGATAGATTTGAGTAGATGCAAAATCTCGAATCAGTTTTTGGATTCATTTTTGACATTCACAGCCTACAACAAGTAACAACACAGCACCTGTATGGATCGTGTACTAAGCTTAAGAGATCATTGACTCATGAAGGCTCTAAAGACATCGAAGCAGTGGATTTATGTAATGAGCTTCAATCTATTTCAACGCGCATTAAACCGAGTGCGTCGCCAAAAGATGTCCTATATTTTATTTGCGAAAAAAATTGTCCGATATTTATCGAAATATTTTTATCACCTTAAAAGGCCGGTACACATTGAGAACGAGCGACGAGAGCGAATTTTCCTTTTTCACTAAATTATGTAAGAAAATTGTTAAATTAGTGAAAAACGTATGTTTTTAATTAACGATAGCTAAGATATCGTGTATTTACTAAAAATAGAATTTAAAATTTTAACACTTTTAATTTTAATACAAAATTTCAATTTATCGTCTTAAATTAAAAATTATCAACGATAAATTGAAATTTTGTATTAAAACTGTTAAAATGTTAAATTCTATTTTTAGTAAATGCACGATATCTTAGCTATCGTTAATTAAAAAAAACGCTTTTTATTATTTTAACAATTTGCTTAAATAATTTGCTGAAAAAGAAAAAAAACCGTTCTCGTCGCTCGTTCTCAATAGGACCTAAGAATATTTTTAACACTACCTATTTTTTTGCTTGGGTAGGGCGCAACAAAAAAGTTTGCCTACTTAGGGCGCGAGGAGTACAAAAATTTGTTTGAGACATCTCTGAATGTACGTATAATAAACATTTTGTAGTTCTAAATCAAAAAGGTGAAAACTATAAAGAAATAAACAAACGTAAAGCGTAAGCAAATCGGTGGGGAAAAGAGGAGAGTAAAATAGAATAAGGCCATTTTATAACCTTGACAGACTAGGGATTAGCTAAGCGCAATTAGTGATTTTTTCGAGATTAGCTGTAGTGTGTCAAGTTGAAGATTAGCTAATCTCGTTTTATTTGAGGATTAGTGACTAATCGAGATTAGTGCACTAATCTTTCAAAGTTTTGAAGTTTATCTCGTTGTATTGGGTTTCAACATTGCTGAAAATGTAGAAGCTATGGTTGCGTAGACAAATTTATATACCGATATGTATTTTTTTCAATGTATACTATCCGTGTGGAAAAATTTAAAACAGATTGCGATTCGCAAAGGCATCCCAAGTGGAAACCCACAGTAAATTGTTTTAAAATTTTATATTTTTAACAAAGGAGTACAGTTATTCTATCGAAAATGTATCGAAGCGAAAAACGTGATGGTTACAACATCTCACCACTGGTTATGCTTATCAGCATGACCTATTAGCAAAATATATAATTAAAGAATTTATTAGGTAAGAAGTTTTACTCAAATACTAAGTACACGTTATCGTCGAGGAAGCTTTGGAAGGAACCAGCTACAAAACGATTCGATTGGTCTTGCCCCATATGTCCAATAGATCGATAATTTGACAGCTAAAATATGTCAGATTTTTTTAGTGTTAAGGAAAACAAACAGTAGTTAAACCTTGTCTACAGACCGTTGTCTCAGACTTATCATCCGATTTTGACAATATTTTTTTTTTGTTACACCCACGAATTCACACGATTGAATTATGCTTATTTTTCTTTGTTGTTTTCGTTCTGAAATTTTACACACGGCTGAAAAAGAATATCGTCCGACAACACTACACACTATCCGATTTATGTAGTTGGTTGGTGGGATGGTTGGATGGAATTTCCATCCCACACATCCAACTTAATTTTGTCGGATCGACATGCATACACACGATCCGATTTTACATACAACCCAATCAAATCGGGTTCGACCGCCCGACCAAATCGGATGATCTGTAGCGCTTTTAAAGACGGCAGCCAAAAATAGTCGTCTGGTTGAAAAAAAATAAAGCAATTCAACTCTTAAAGAAATTTAACTTTTTTGAATCAAAACATTTTTCAGATATTTCACATCATTTTTTTTGTAGACTGGGCGAAGAACATACTGAATTCCATCAGAAGAGAACATGAATTTATTCTCGTCGCTCCAACTAATTTTCCGCCATTCTTCGGACCTTCAATTTAAATGCTCTTTCGCAAACTTCAAACGGGCTGCGCGAGTATTTTTGAAGATCAGCGGTTTTTTGCTTGGAAGCCTTCCATGAATTCCAGCATTAGTCAGATGATATTTTATGGTACAAACGGAAAGATTTCTACTATAATTGATGTTGAAATCATTCATTATCGCTGGAGTGAATAGTCTCGGATTTGCTAGTTACTATCTTACAATGACGGAATCTTCTCTTTTTGTGGTCTTACGAGGTCGCCGCCCAGTTCAAATCTTGCACTCTAAGGTCTCAAGTACGCGTTGATTTGAACACCCACTCGAGTACAGTTGAGTTTGGTATATCAAATAGACAGACGATACTACTCCAATTGGCAACATATTTCAAAACTGCCGATTTTATCTCTAGGGAAGACTCTTTTCTTTTTGCCATATTTTTTTTGCTAGTAAATATAATCACAATTATTATACATATACCTAATTACAATTTATTTTATTATATTATTTACCAGCTGAAATTTGTAGTTTAAAAAACGCTACCCAACTCTATTGCATCGATCCGTATTACAAAATTTGTCTTAAAATGTTTACGATTGGATAGATTTTTAATATGTTCGAACCAAAGTATTCGCGTTCAAACATGGTAACATTATTTACAAAAAATTTTGAAAAAAATTTAAAGGTACGCAAATATTTAGAAAAACTACGTATCTGCACATCTTGCGGTGACTTTGTAGTGTAACTGAAACTGTACATACCTAATACATATTTGAGTGAATGATCAAAGCTTACTGCATTTATTTTCTTCAAATCTGGATAAGCTTTTTTTGTCTGATAGAGCACACGGTCCAATCGTCAATACTGCCCGAACAAAAACAGAGAAAACAATTTTTTTTTTAACTTTTTGATGTAATATCGCATTACAAAGATTCAAAAATTAAACGCAATTGTTTTTGTTCAGACTATTTTCTATATGGGCCCGCCTTAAAGTGTAAATTCGTTTTAACTAAACTCATCTCATCAGTATAAAATAGATAAAATGAAGAACCAACTATCAATTAATTTTTGCGATACAATTGAGGGACCTTGGCACTACGTTTACTCGGACACTTGCATTTTATAGTCTTACAAACTTCAGCACTGCTAGAACTAACTCTAAGCTTGGATTTTTCAAGCATACTTTGAAGGAGTTTGATAGTCTGAGAGCATTTGTCTCCTTGTACCAATCTTTAGTGGAATCGCACCTGTAATATTATGCATCGCGTATATGGTCTCCTCATTTTGCAAACCACATAAATAGAATTGAGTCAGTTCAAAGATCCTTTCCAATTTTTTATGTTAGTAAACACTTCAGTTTGATCGCAATAAGGTGTGGTGGGAAAATGGCAGAGATCTTCCGCCATATGATTATTTATATCGTCACTCTTACTTTGGTTAGTTATTTTTACTGCAGTTCTTATATTATAATTTTTCAAGCATACTCGCTTAGTGGTCACTTTTCTTATACGCCTCGACGTATCGTCTATATCTGATTATTGGCAACCATGCTTAATTATTAATAAAAGATCGTTACATATAAAAATCCTGTTATGTTTATTGTAACCGTAAAATTATTCATTTTTATGTACATAATTACATCATTAAAAGTTAAAACATGAAAAACGACTGTATTTTTTAAACTGCATATTTAAAATGTAAACCTTATCAAAATACTAATATTTATTTAATTAATTATTCAATGATCTAACCGAAAACAACAACATTACTATTTTGCTATATGTACCGTATTGTATTTGTGGTAGTATGTATGGGAAGAAAAATTAAACTAAAAATTTTTTTCCGTTCGACTTGTTTCGTTGCCAAATATGAAATATAACAGTAAATATCTCTATAAAAATGATTTAAGTTGTAATAGCAAATATAAAAAGTACGTTAACACAATATTATTATTTCAATAATTGTGATACTATCGGAACAATTAATATTTAATCTCCATTTATGGAAAAATATAAATAACGAAAGAATTTGTCACGAAATGTCAAAAATGGAATAGAAACTCATCAACACTGGGGCGATCTGTCATTAAAATTCCGATTCGTTTTCCATAAATTTTTGACGGTCAATGGCAATCATCGTAATTTTTGTTCAATAATTAATTTTTCATTATTATTTATTTATAATAAATCACAGATGAAATGATAATAAATATTTTTCTTCCATTTAATGTAAACTTTTAAAATGTTTGTCAAGTTCAAAGCTTTGCTAGTATCAGGGTAAAAAAATAAAAATAAAATTTTTTTCACATTTTTATTATTTTACCTCTTTGTTACCCGACATGCCACTAATGTATATTTTCACAACCATTTTTATAAAATTCTTTATTTATTTTCACTTTTGAAACAAACTTTATATTAAATATGAAAAGTATTAAATAATATTAAAAAATATATTTTTTTGCTTTAAAAACTACTATTGTACACTCTGAACGAAGAAGGAAACAAATTTTTTATCATACACAGCGAAATTTTCTTTTTAGCTTTTGAAACTGTTCGTTTTGTGTAGTGTGTTTGATAAATAATTTTGGTTGCTCATTTTTTTAAAGGTTACGCCTTATTATACAGGCGACATCTACTGTAAAATTGATGTGGCTATTTTATAATATTTTTAACCCTACGTGGGTCGTTTCACACCGTATGTTTACTCAATCAGTGAAACTGAATAAAATATCCGGATTGTTTCTGATGACATCAGCGAACAACTTTTTTATTTGACAATTTTGGTATTTTAAATGTCAACATTACATTTTCTTTTTATTATTGTAATATTTTTTATTAATATCATTGTTCAAATCGAAGCATTTCAATATTTAAAGCATTTAGCATTTAATTTAAATTTTTCAATTCGCAGAAATTTTGGATTCTTTTACGCCGATAAAAGAAATAATTTACGATTGTCAAAAAAACTCCAAAAAAAACCAAGTACCGTGTGTTCGCTGATGGCTTTTTGACAGAAAATACCCGAGTTTTTTTGACAGATTTTACCCCCGCAAACTTCACTTCAATAAAAAACTCGGGTTTTTTTTTGATGACATCAGCGAACAACTTTTTTACATGACAAATAAGTTTGGTGTTTTAAATGTCAACATTACATTTTCTTTTTATTATTGTAATATTTTTTATTAATATCATTGTTCAAATCGAAGCATTTCAATATTTAAAGCATTTAGCATTTAATTTAAATTTTTCAATTCGCAGAAATTTTGGATTCTTTTACGCCGATAAAAGAAATAATTTACGATTGTCAAAAAAACTACAAAAAAAATCAAGTAAAAGTAGAGTTAAAAATACACCGATCTTTTGTATGCGTTCGTTATTTTGCTTAAACACTACCCGGATGTTTTTTACCCCGGACAAAAACCCGAGTTTTTCATTGATGTGAGTTAGTGGGGGTAAAATCTGTCAAAAATACTCGGGTATTTTCTGTCAAAAAGCCATCAGTCCTAGCTGATGGCCACCGGGGTAAAACAGATCAGAGCTTTTTTGAGCAAAAAAACGAACGCATAAAAAGAGTCGGTGTATTTTTAACTCTACTTTTACTTGGTTTTTTTTTGGAGTTTTTTCGACAACCGAAAATTATTACTTTTAGCGGCGTAAAAAATCCAAAATTTCGGTGAATTGAAAAATTTAAATTAAAATAATATGAAATGCTTCGATTTGAATAATGATATTAACAAAAAATATTAAAATAATATGTAATGTTGACATTTAAAACACCAAAATTATTTGTGAAGTAAAAAAGTTGTTCGCTGATGTCATAAAAAAAAACCGAGTTTTTTATTGAAGTGAAGTTTGCGGGGGTAAAATCTGTCAAAAAAACTCGGGTATTTTCTGTCAAAAAGCCATCAGCGAACACACGGAGTACCAGTCCGTGTGTTCGCTGATGGTTTTCTGACAGAAAATATCCGAATTTGTTTGACAGATTTTACCCCCGCAAACTTCACTTCAACAAAAAACTCGGGTTTTTTTTATGACATCAGCGATCAACTTTTTTACTTCACAAATAATTTTGGTGTTTTAAATGTCAACATTACATTTTCTTTTTATTATTTTAATATTTTTTATTATGCCATTATCCAAATCGAAGCATTTAATATTATTTTATTTTAAATTTTTCAATTCATAGAAATTTTGGATTTTTTTTCGCCGATAAAAGAAATAATTTTCGGTTGTCAAAAAAATTCCAAAAAAACCCAAGACTACAAGCATATATTATAGAGTATATATATACGCCATAACCTACTTTTACTATGGAAAAATTTGGACTAATTTTTGTGACCTTCATTTGAAAATACGGGAGGTTTTATAGTGGTTTGAAACATGACAGTGTACAAAATGGCGAAGCTACATAGTTAATTGTTGTGTGGCTAACTTCATCATGTCAAAAATACGGGAGGAAAAAAAAATTGTTTAGTCCACGTAATGGCGTATATATATACTCTATAATATATGCTACAAGTGTTTGCTGATGACCAACGGGGTAAAAAAGATCGAAGTTTTTTTGAGCAAAAAAACGAACGCATAAAAAGAGTCGGTGTATTTTTAACTCTTTTAACTCTACTTTTATTTGGGTTTTTTTTTAGTTTTTTTGATAACCTAAAATTATTTCTTTTATCGGCGTAAAAAAACGAAATTTCTGTGAATTGAAAAATTAAAATTAAAATAATATGAAATGCTTCGGTTTGAATACTGATATTAATAAAAAATATTAAAATAATAAAAAGAAAATGTAATGTTGACATTTAAAACACCAAAATTATTTGTCAAAGAAAAAAAGTTGTTCGCTGTGAATGATGTGAAGTTTGCGGGGGTAAAATCTGTTAAAAATACTTGGGTATTTTCTGTCAAAAAGCCATCAGCGAACTTACGAAAAAAATGCACTATATACGCAGACTAGAGATAAAAAAATAACAACAAAATTAAAGAAAAATTCGTGAAGAATGAAAGCATTATACAAAAAAATATTTTAACTTAATAGCTATAACAAACAATTTCTTTTTTTAATTTTTCCAATAAAATTTGTTGTTTTATTTTATATCTCTTCATTATTAAGATTTTAATTAATTAATTTGAATAATAATTTTTTTTGGTATATAAGTACATAGATTTTTATTTTTTCGAAAACGATTACTCCGACAGGTGGTCTATTCTTTAATTTTGATGGTGTTGAAAATTACAATTTTTTAGACAAAATAATATCGCTCGAAAAATTAAAACAACACATATAGTGATCAACAAAAAGAATAATCAATCTGATGATCATCTGAAATGATTTTTTGTTAAATTTTTTTATCATTTATTTTAACGGTTTCAATCGTATTTAAACTCTGCATATTTTTAACTCTGCAGTATATATACCAAGAGTTGGTTAGAAAATAACTCGACTCTGTATTGACGATTGGACTGTCATGATTTGGCATGCAGAGCTTAGGGTTTAATTTAATTCCGATAGTTTCACTCTCCATATGTTTTATATGGAGAGAAATGCAGAGCCTAGGGTTTATATCATTTCCGATAGGTATCGCATTATGCAGTTTTCAAATCGTCAATTGACGACTGGAGCATCACGGATTCCACCTAGTGGAAAATCTTTAAACTGAGCTACCTGATAATTTGACGTTCGAAATTATTGTAAACAATTCAAATTTTAAACTGTAAACACAATTTTTACTTACCGGATTGCTAATAATTGTAAATAATTCCAATTTTGGACTATAAAATCTATTTTTAATTACCGCATTGCTAAATTTTCTTTAATCGCATTTGTGACATGTGTCATTTTATCAGGTGCAACATTTTAGTACTTTTCATACCAAGCGCCTCGGCTTTGAGCTTCGAAAATGAAAATTCTTTATTTCAATTTTAAATTATGAAAATTAGTTTCATTTGATTGATAATGTTTAATTTTATAGTAATAAATTCATTTTGTTGAAAAATAATTTATTTTTAAGTGATAATTTAATAAAAAAATAAAATATATTGCAATGAAGTTATCTACGAGGCCAA
The DNA here is from genome assembly GCA_963556165.1 of Tipula helvola. Lineage (NCBI taxonomy): Eukaryota > Metazoa > Arthropoda > Insecta > Diptera > Tipulidae > Tipula > Tipula helvola. The sequence continues at coordinate 7,759,374 of OY744483.1, forward strand.
GGCAATGCGTTCCACACTCGACTGCGACATTTTAAAGTAGTACAAAGCGAAGAGCTTTGTCAACATAACCTACAAATCACATTTTTGTCACAACTGTTTTATATTTACCGAAAAATCTAGCTCATATGTAGCTTACAAATTCATAATATCTCGTTTCTTGCTATAATTCACGTGTAAAATGGACCTAAATAAAATATTTGATATCAACCGAATGTTCAAAGCCGACGCCACCGGTATGAAAGGGTCTCAGCTTCGTATGTGTGGTAACTAAAAATTTCGAGGCGAGGCGCCTGGTATGAAAAGTACTTTTAACTTTTTTCCTCGAGAGGCGCTTTCTCTGCTTTTACAATCGTCAATATATACTGTTTTCCAGTTACACAAAAAAAAAAACCCGGGCGAAACTAATCGCCCCGGAAAATTTTACCGGGCGACGAATGACAGCTGCTATCGCCCCGGTTTCGCCCGGCTTTTTTTTTTTTGTGTAACTGGAAAACGGTAATAGTGAGAGTTAAACTAGAATTAAACTCGACTCGACTTGCAGCATATACAATATAATTTATGCTGCAAAACCTGCACAGTTGCTGAATTCTTGAAAGCAACCTATTTCATTTTCAATAGATATCGTATTCTCTACTTTTCCAATCGTCAATTAACTAAAATTGCCCCGAGGGAAGTATTTTATTCTAAATGATAAAGCCTGTCGGTGAACTTTCGGCATATTATGTATTCTAATTAGAATTTATTCAAGTGTCAAAAAACAAAAATTAGATAAAGACGTCTCTCTAAAAAATTGTATTGGAATAAAGTGCGGAAAAAAGATAAATATTTCAACAAAAATATAAAAATAAATAAAAAATCACGACTGTTTTTGTGTGGCGTGTCTTTGCGCGAGATGTGTTTTTTTTATTTTTTTTTGTGTGTAAGAATTAATTTTTGACATTATAGAATGAAAATTGAGCAGCGAAAAGTAAAAAATATGGCGACAACGTCTTTGAATAAATTTTTACAACAAAGTGATAAATCACAAGGGAAACACAGTGATTGTGATAAAAGCAATGAATATAATATAATAGCACACGATTTAGAAGAATGTATAGATGACACTGTCGATGTGGGTGCATTCGAGCGTATTATTGAACAGGTTCCATTATACGATCAAAATAATCGCGTTCACAATTTATCATTATTGTCCTCATCACCATCATCGGAAAATTCATTTATCATAAAGAAGAAATACGATATCAATTCGGCAACCACTTCATCTTTACTGTACAAAACAAAAATTGAGCTGGACGAAAACGCAGGGTAAATTTTTATATTTAAACTGTTGCATACATCTTATATTTAATTTGTTAAATCAGCTGCCAGATTACCTTAGGCGATGCCGACTAGTAATATTATTGGCCCAATTTAAATTCAATAATACATACACCAATCCACTAAGCAAAACATTTTAATTTTAGTAAAATATTTAACAAATTTACATTTTTTCGAATCAGTTACATCGAACACACAATCCTTCCTGATGAAATTTCCCTGTGTATTCGACCAGGACCCAATCAAAAGTTTGAAGGTGAACCTTCTCATGCAACTATTACAATACAGGTATACCTACTTACTTTATACATCATTGGCATGCAAAGCTAATGTAATTTAATTTAATTACTTTCTTTATCTAATCAGTTTTTTATGTATACATCGAACTAACAATACATAATTCTAATTATTATTAAAAATCAATTGAAATTTGATTTAGTTAAAATCGTTATAGTTGCTTGAACCGTTTTTCACTGACTGTCATATTAGAAATTATATACATATATCATACTGAACTGACTCATTGCATCCGTTCATCACATGTTAAACCATTTACTAATTCTAATTCATTAAATTCCCTAAACTATCAATATTTTTCATTCATATTTCACTAGGGATCGGAACCGCAAATTTTAGCTAGATACCGATGTAATTATGAAAGTTGTTCACGAAGTTACAGCACCGTAGGAAATCTTCGAACACATTTGAAAACCCATAAAGGTACGTAACAATTATCTTTTATATAAAGTTCCTGTTTGGTTAAAATTTAAATCACTTTCCAAAATGCAAATCATTTGAGTATAGATTCAATGTAAGTATTTTAGCCACGCTATTGAAAATCTCTACAATTTAGATATTTTATATTCTAGGTGAGTATAGATTCAAATGCACGGAGGACGGTTGTGGAAAAGCATTTCTTACGTCATATAGCTTAAAAATTCATGTCCGGGTTCATACGAAAGTCAAACCGTACGAATGTCCTGAAGGTGGCTGTGAAAAAGCGTTTAATACGCGTTACCGATTACGGGCTCATTTACGCTTGCATAATGGTGAAACTTTTAATTGTAATCTGTGCCAGAAATTCTTTACAACCTTGAGTGATTTAAAGAAGCATATGCGAACGCATACACAAGAAAGACCCTACAAGTAATTATACTGAGTCGTTTAGCTCTATTTAATTGATTCAAATTTTTTTATGTATGTAATAGGTGTTTAGAAGATGGTTGTGGTAAAGCATTTACAGCATCCCATCATTTGAAGACACATACTCGAACCCATACTGGCGAACGGCCGTATCCGTGTTCCGAGACAAGCTGTTCAAAAGCTTTTAGTACACCTCACAGTTTAAAATCGCATGTTAAAACGCATCAAAAGCAACAAGTAAAACAAGAGCCGGTAGAAGCATCAACCACAACATCAATGAATATCCGAAATATGAAACTGAAACGCAGACGAAAAATTGAAACTAAATCAATCGCCCCTAAAAAAGAAAAATTAGATGAAGTTAATACAAATATACCATCTGCCAGTTATATGTTATCGTCAGATAATTTAGGTGAATCATATCAAACGGTACCACAATTAAATTTTGTAGCGACCGCGAATATGACACCGTGCAATTTGAATTATTCAAATGACGATTTAATGGATATGAGTGATTTTTTTGATTCGAATATAAATGATGAGCTGGATTATAATGGAATTATAAAGACAGAAAATAAGGAGACCAAACCAAATAATTCTTCTCATTTGCAGCAGCAGCCATCGCAGGCGATGGAAGTAGCTATGGCAACCGAGATTGAAATACCATCGCCATGGGTTGATGTATCAGTGCTTGGATCAAAACCGATTATAACACCCATTATCACGCCAACCACATCGTCTTGTGTAGCCTTATCGGTCGGTGTGCCTTCATACGTCGATTTACCATATAACATGAATGTGGCCAGCACTGAATATATCAACCAAAATTCTAATAATTCCTACCAAATTATAACAACTACTAATAATAATGGGGTGAATGGTTGCAACACCAACATTAGTAATGAACGTGTTGAATCATATGATACAGAGTTGTTGTTGAATGATTTTCTTCAAACTATCGAGGACAATAATGGTGATGATAGTATGACAAAAACATCATTCGATGATGATCCCACCAAATCGTCAACAAATAAAACGCTAAAAGTAAGTACACAATATGGTGTTGCTAACAACTATTTGGACTTTAATTTAATTTGTAACAACATTAATGAATTTGTTGTTTGTACAGTGTTGAGAAGCTTTCGTATTTGAACGGTTTATGTAATTTAATATAATCATAAAGAAACTATTAGAATTTTTCTGTTGAGCATTCCAGTTCCCCCGAATACCAACTTTCCATTTCTGGAATTTGAACTTTGGCTTGCTTCTAACTCAAAAAGATGGCACTTATGTAAAATATATGTGTGTTTTTCTTTACATAGTGATTAAGACTGACCATTTTTATATTAGCTTAAATGTGCCTTTAAATTTGGGAGCCGGATACAAGCCCCTTTGTATGTGTTGCTTAAACTATTCCAAGCTTAAATCATTTTTTTTTTAATTCACTACCAATAATAACTTTTATAATTTGTATCTTTTAAACATAAAATTTAGATTTTAGTTTATATTTTCAATGCATCTACTCACATGAAAAATGAGGCCGGTTTTTTCTGGCCTTAGAAGTTTTATTTCAAAGGATACAATTTATAACAATAACAACCGTTCCTAATTAGAATTACATCTATCTATGATTAATGTAAGCAACATTATTATTTTTAATTTGTCGATAATAGGATATAACCGCAGACGCCGATATCTGTCGTTGTGTTAATTGCCAATGTGATCCAGTGGTCGGATGTCAAGGAGGCTGTGGCCCAGATAAACCATGTCGGTCAAAAATTTCGTCTATACATAATCAAGGTGTGAATAGGTGTAATATTAGTACAAATAATCATAATAATACTAACATTGTGAATAAGCAACAACCGACGATGCGAACTGATGAGTCAAAAGATGGTGGATGTTGTGGTGGAACTAGTTGCAATTCTGTAAAAGCTGTTGTTATTCCACCGGTACCAATTAATTTGAACAAAAGGAAAAGTAGCAATAGATGTTGTAGTGGAATTTCTTCGATGCCGATTGATTACAGTAATAGTGAATGTTGTGGCATCAAAAAGTCATTGCCATCGCCAAAAAATAATGAATGTTGCGGAGGTACTGGCTGTGATTCTAATTCTTTACCGACACTCCCACCAATACCAATAAATTACAGTAATAATAATGCACGAAATTGTTGTAGTGGCGAGACTGCAAATAGAGCGCCCAAACCGTTAATGACTGCAAATAAAAGTTCGTGCTGCACCACAGGAAGCAGTAACGGCGGTTCAATCGTAAGCGATATAATTAATTTAGCGAGCAATGATGCGTCGAATAAAAAATCCAGTAGTGAGGAGGGGTGCTGTGGAAATGGGGGCTGTAATACAGAAACAATAACTGGACAGACGGCAGTAGAAGACTTATCAGAATTACTAAATCTCACACATGATTCGAATGCAAAGTGTTCCTGTAAAAATCCAGCTGAAGGAGTGGCAAACGGTTGTTGTGTTGTCATTTGTTTGAAAACTTTAGAAACATTAAAAAATGTTTTAACGAATAATTCAAATTTATTAAAATGTAATAGTGGTAGTAGTAATAACAGTGATAGTATTTCCTCAATTAATAAATAATCTTAATAATCTATGTTTTTTAAAAGATTTAAGAAGTAATTGCGATGGGAATTGCAAAACACGCACACGATTGTATTTCTTGTAAATAAATAATTAATGTTTGTCGTTAAACCTTGTGTTATTTTTAAGATTTTTCTCGCCTAAGTAGTTAGTCAAGTAAAGGAATAAAATCGCATTATGATACTACCGCAAATATGTACGTTTAATAGATTTTATTTTATATAGGTAATATAAATATACACTTATTTTTATTCAAATTATAATAGATTTTTAATTAATCATGGAATATATCGTTTGAAAACGTTATTGGAGTGTGGAGCTTTAGTCTTCACCAGCTGGGATCGCATCCTCTAACCGACGAATGAATTTAACACGTAGTTCAGTGGTTGAGTCACCTTTAAGTTGATCCTTTAAAAAAAAAAAAACAAATTGTTTAATTTGTTCAATTCCCTGCGTCTTGCAATTTCCAAGGTCAATAAACTATAGCACCCGCCGGAACTTACCTGAACAAACCAGCATTGTACCTCTAATTGCACCATTTCTAATGCTCCTCGAATACAACCGCATAATATCCCACTGTAACGTAAATTCATTGCATCTGGCGGTAATTCAACAAATTCCGTCAAAGGATTATTATCAAAAATCAATGAGAATTCATCTTGTGACGCGCTCCAATTCGTAATGGCCGGCTGAATATTCAAATACATTCTGAATAGGAGAAGAGTAAATTTTGTATACTTCAATTAATTAAGAATTGTATTATACGTGATACCTAAAAGCTTGTTGAATTTTATCAGCGGTCTCCTTCATATCTAAACATCGCCCGGATGATGTTCGTGCCAAGAAATCTTCAATCAGTCGCATACCCATTTTATAACCTACTCGCTCCAAACGTTTGTTAACATCTTCAACATTTTCAAAGTCACGAAGCATTTGTGACACCAATGATCCATAGGTTAGAGTTAATAATTCAGAATTCTGTAAAAACGGATTTTTATTTAGCGGTTTTTGTGTGTGAAATTATCAAAATTCTATCAAATTCCGATTAGGTACATCAAAATTTCCTAACTAATGTACCTAAATTTAATTAATAATACTTCAATAAAGTTTAAAAAAATATCGTTTTATATTCTTGTGGCAAATTAATAATTATTTTTATAACATATGTATAATTAATTCAATATTCAATTATTTTTTTATTTTTAGTTATTTACAAATTACGAAAGAATTTTTCTTTTACTGGGTGATGTGGATTAGATTCTTAATTAAAACTTAATAAATTAATTAATAAAAAGTATTCTGAAGTGATTTGCTGCTTGAGATTTGTAAATCACTAACAATCTTTAGAATTTGCCCCTCCAGAATGAAATCGGCCACCCTCTCCACGAGTTCTATTCATTGCATGCCGGTGCCGTGATTCATGCAAATATTTTGGTCGCTCTTTTGGTATTTTACCCTGTGCTTCAAGTTTGGCGCGTGCCTGGCGTCTTTTTAGTATTCTATTGTACTGCTTTGCGTTTACATAAAGCGGTTCCTCTTCAGGCTCAACTTTAACTGTGGTTGGTGTTGGTGAGAGTGAATTGTTAATCGTGCTAGTCGTGTAATTACCAGTTACAGTAGGTGATGACGTATTTGTCACTAAAGTATTGCTATTGGGTGTTTGATTTTGTACGGCTGTTTGTTGTTGAATATTTTGATGTTGATGTTGCACCTGGGAAGCTTGTATTGCATCTTGTGACGTGACCATCATTACTTGTGTCGGTGCATTACCTGATGTTAATTGGCCACTTTGATTCTGAGCCGGAATTTGTACAATATTGCCATTTATATTGATTAACTGCGGCTGAGAATCCGACATCATTTGATGAGACAATATATATGTTTGGCCATCGGGCATCTGAAATATTGTTTGCGGTTGCTGTTGTAAATGTGAAATCGGTAACACCTGAACCGGCTGCTGTCCCCCACCGGTCAATTGTTGATGTGGTATCGACTGCAATAGAATTTGCTGCCCATTCACTTGCTGTGCAATTGGCATCACTTGTATTTGTTGCCCCGTTGGAGACGTCAATGTTGTTGTTTGCATTTCGTTATTCGGATTTCCGTCCATTTTTATTTATTTATTTATGTTAAATACTTATGTATTACTTTTATTATTTAGAATTGTATGACCAAAATTTGTATTTACGGCTTGGACTACAGTAAAAGCTCCACAAAACACTTAGGATGTTGTCTAGAAATCGAAGAGAGATGAAGAACGGGTGAGGGTGACCAATTTCTAAAATTACTAACCATATTTCTACTTATAATCTAATAGTTTTTTAAACAAACTTTCTTGTAATAATGTCTTAATAATTAAATCATGTATGCGATACATTATTACTTACAACTTTCTTGCCATCAAGCCGTCCACTTTGCCTTGACATCTTAAATACCAATAGATTTTTCTGTAGGAAATGCGATGAATTGTGCAACACGGGAATATGTTTGTGGTAATTTTGATATTTAGAATTGATTTATAAAAAATTTATAATAATTTAATGTAATTTTATGAATTTGTAACAAATTACAATTTTATTATGACAGCTTCTTTTTTTCTGCTTATGGCTGTATGACACTGGCTAGTTTCTCGCATTGTTTAAGTGATTAAAAATAAAACTAGAGCAGGCCAAATAATGCATATATAAAATATTCATAAGAGTGAGTGAATACAATATAGGCAAAAAATAAAAATAAATTCATGAAAAATTGATCTAAAATTTCATTGCCCACTTTTGTAGCAATTTAAATGGAGCAATTCTAGCAAAAAATAATTCAATTTTAATTATTTTTTTTGACATAGACAGCTTGTTTTTGACATTTCGTCATATTTTTAAAATAAATATTTTAGTGTGGTGTTTCTGTTTATCATATTTTTAAAATAAATATTTTAGTGTGGTGTTTATCATATGTCGGACGCGGGCCTATTAGAAATTTTAGTAGCAACTAACGTTCATATGCTACGAACAGCTGCTTATTTATATAAGGAAAGCCGAAAAAAAAGAAATTGAAAAAATATTCTTCGAAATAGCTGTTACATCGAGAAAGTGAAGGATTCAGCCATAAATTGTAAAAAGAAATAGAAGACGAGGATGTACCCCTGTACAGGAAGGTTCTGAGGATGATTATTTTAAACGAATAGAAACAAGAGTTAAACTTAGATTTTTATTGATTCATTTTGATATAAAAATCATTAAAATATAAATTATAAATATATGTATATTGAATTAAAAAATTACATTAATTATTTCTGTTTTGTTTTTCGTCATTTCTTTTATCTTGAATCGTATTTATTTCATATGGCATTTATTTTATTTTTGGCGAGTGTTCGGAGATCGTTGTCGAAATTTGCTATTTCTTGGCCAATATAATTTGAAAAAGCTTGTTGACTGTTTTTTTAAATGTCAAAATAAGTACATATAGTGTTGTCTCACTTTATTTAGATTCGTTCTCTTTTTCGCTTTTTTGTTTTTACAGCAATTTATAGCACTTGAAAACTAGCCAGTGTCATACAGCCATTATGAGTGTGCTGTTGACAGCATTTTATTGCTTTATATTGAGCTACTTACACGAAAAGCTTCCCGAGTAACCAAAAAGGGTGATCACAAAATTTTAGACCAATTTGTCACAAAATGTAAGTTCCCTTTTGTCACAAAAAAAGTTGACAATTTGGAACATATTTATGAGGGTATTTTGTGACAAAATGGATGTTGATTTTACCACCCAAAAAAAAAAAAATTCAGTCACAAATTTGTCACAAAATGTAAGTTCATTTTTGTCACAAAAAAAAGTTCACAATTTGGAACTTATTTATGCAGGTATTTTGTGACAAAATAAAAGTTGATTTTACCACCAAAAAAAATCGATTTTTGTCACCAATTTGTCACAAAATGTAAGTTGCTTTTTGCCACAAAAAAAGTTGACAATTTTAAACATATTTATGCGGGTATTTTGTGGCAAAATATATGTTCATTTTACTCATCAAAAAAAAAAGATTTTCATCATTTTTGATTTGGTGAATTTATAATTCGCTAAGTCACTACGTTTTTGCCTCATACTTAATGTATGAAGTTGGAATTTTATTTTTGTAGTTTGTGTTTGGTCGTAGCTTGTAGCTACCTGAGTATGAGTACCTGATGAGTAGACCGAACACCGAACTTTTTGTTTGTGCGAGCTTATCTGTACGAAACCAAACTACTACATAGAAAACTCAAAGAAAGTTTTCATTTTTTAGAGTCGAGACATTTTGTATTGACTCTCGGGTTAAAGTACGGGGGATTTTGATATTTCTACATTTTTAGTATATATTTTTTTAAAAAAAAATAAAAATAAAAATATCAAATAAACATGGAGTATTTTTTACAAAATTATTCAAGTAGGGTCATAAAAAATTTTCTTACGCATAATTCCATCAATAATCCAACAAATATCCACAAAATTGTTGATAATTAAATGATATTATAAAAAAACTATCGAATTTATGGTTATAATTTCAACAAATAGTTCATAATTAGTTCCACAGTTAAATTACCAATTACATATTCAGAATATATCGAGAAATATTTGACTTTATTACCATAAAAAAACTGTCGAATTTGTGACTAAATTTTCAACAAATATTTCAAAAATATTCCACCAAAAACTGACAAATTTGATTTACAAAATGTTCGTTTACGCGTGACAATCGGCGTCAACCCCATCCACCATTTTTCATCCATAGTGACAACTTTTTGTCACATTTTTTTCCACCAATCACCATTTTATGTGAAATTTTTGTCGCTTTTTTGTGACACGTGGTTACTCGGGTTATCGCATGAAAACTAATGTGGTTTTCCAGTTACACAAAACCGGGTTAGTTTTTTGACGTTTCAACTGGAACAGCAAAACATGCGGTTTCCGTAATTTTTTGTTTTTTGCATGTGCATACGTATTAATTGTCAAATTATTTTAACAATTCTACGTTAATTTTGCAATGAAAAATTTTTTTCGTGTTAATTTATTTAATTATATTTAATTTTTATTTAAATGACGTTTGAAATGTAATTGGGTTAGTAATCGCCCCGAAAAATTTTACCGGGCGACGAATGACAGCTGCAGTCGCCCCGTTTTCGCCCGGGTTTTTTTTATCTGTCAAATTTGATGCAGCTGGAAAATCACATAATATGGTTTTCAGCTTGGTTCACAAGATTTATCCATTGAGGTCGTCAAGAAAATGGCAACTTGACGGAGTTAAAAACCGAGTTAAAAATATGTTATCTCGCTTTTTTTTAGAAATGTCAGAAATAGCAAAACCTAAAATGAGAATGGCAAAAGAAAAAACAATGTTGTCATTTTCTTGACGAGCTCATCAAGGCGCCCGTATGCCGATAGAATTCAGGTTTTTTAACATGCAGTCTACACTAAAAGTTAGTTTTTTTTTATCTTTTTAGTAACTTTAATGAAGTGGCACCAATTTTGTTTTTTTTTGCTCTTGCTTTATTTTGATTTTGTTTTTCTTTATAGCGCACTTTTGACGTTTCGTGAAAATATTTTCAATTAAATTTGGTTCTTGGTATTATATTCTGTGTATATTTCTTTGGAGCAAAAGCAAAAAAAAAAAAAAAATTGGTACCACTTCATTAAAGTTTTTTTTTTTTTTTTTTCGCTGGTGCTACATCCCATAGAGGGCCGCTTCATTTTGAAGTTTCGTAATCATTTTGTTAACGGATAATGAGTGATGAATTCATTGATCCTACCCTTAAAAAACCAGCCGTGATTTTTTCATCACCCCCGGGAATCGAACCCGGAACCTCCGGAGCGTAAAGCAAGTATGCTAACCACTGTGCCACCGGGGCGGCTTCATTAAAGTTACTAACAAGATAAAAAAAACTAACTTTTAGTGTAGACTGCGTGTTAAAAAACCTGAAGTTTATTGACCTGAAGTCTAAATTTTGCCCAAAGTAAGAGCAATTCTTATTCAGAATAATTATGACCGACATTGGGGTCGAAACGAGATTAGCTAATCCACCACAAATCCATATGCGTTGACAGACTAGGGATTAGTTTCTTGCAGAGAAATAAAATATTATTCTGGTGATTCGCTGAAATATAGCTAGTAAATCAGCGGGACTCATTATTTAATTCAATATTTCTAAGATTTATACATTAAAACACACTAGATTTTCTATTTCCTCAAAATTTATTTAGCACACATTTTTTAAGATGTCATTGATTTTATAACTTCTATCGTAAATTCACGCCATTTGCATTTTCAGCAATGTTTAAATAATTATTTCACATTGTAGTGCCACTTGTAACATCACTAAACCCAATACAACAAGATAAGCTCGAAAATTTTCAAGGTTTAGTGCACTAATCTCGATTAGTGACTAATCCTCAAATAAAACGAGATTAGCTAATCTTCAACTTGACACACTACAGCTAATCTCGAAAAAATCACTAATCGCGCTTAGCTAATCCCTAGTCTGTCAAGGCTATAAGATTACATATGTCTCATGTTTCAAGAATAAAATTGTACTCTATTTCGCTTTTTCTATTGCGGTCTCTTTTTGTTGCGTACTTTTATTTTTCTTCAAATCGATAAAGTATCACTAAAGAAAAATTAATTGAGTGATAAATAATCATGAGTATAAGTAGAAATAGAATGTTGTTTTATTCGAGTAAGCTGAGATAGCAAGAAAACAGCATAATCGAAAAATGAAATAGAGTACAATTTTATTCTTGAAACATGAGACATAAAATCTATCGAATTCGATTGAAGGTTGATTTACATATGCGACGTGCGACGTGTGACGGGAGCTTCTAGCCAATCAGAGACGAATATTTTGACATTCATCACACGGCACACGCCACACGTCGAGAGATGGTTTAATTTTATCTTTCCCGTCACGGTCGCACATACACATATAAATTTTTAGTATGTATAAAACGAAATAGTAGGCTTTGGCAAACTTTTTTTGAAAAACAAAAATTAAAATATAAAAAATTTTATAAAGTGTGCGTGGCGGAACTCGTCACAAATGTAAATTGTTGTCAAAAAAGCGTCACGTTTATTTCCACTTGTCACACGTCGCACGTCGCATATGTAAACCAACCTTAAAAGTGATGTTGCAACATTCCACCCCAGTTACACAAAAAAACAAAAACCGGGGTGAAACTGGGTTAAAAAATGACAGTTTTTTGACATTTCTCTTTTTTCATAGCAAATATTTTTTTTAAAAACGAAAATTATGAATTAATTATTTTAATATTTTATAAATATGTACATATATTTTTCTTTAAATTTTTTTTGACTTTTATTTGACGTATGAATGACATTTTATAAATGTAATTGTGTTATGTACTAGTAATCGCCCCGAAAAATTTTACCGGGCGACGATTATGATGCCCGTCTCATAAAATAAATCGACGAGAGAGACACAACATGACGGAGTTAAAAATTCGTGATCTTGATATCTAGTACGTTTCTTATTTTTTGTTTTTGCAAAAATAAGTTTTTAGTCCTTTATTACTAAAGATACATGTTAAACCGAAAGTGATCTGACTGAAAAGAAAACGTCTGAGTTAAATTCAACGTAAACGGCGACTTGGCTGAAAGTTATCTGAAAGTAGTCAATTCAGTCAGCTTAAATTTGGTTGGTTGAGTCAGTTTGTATATTGAGTTAAACATGTAAACTATAATTAAGTTGAATTGATAGATTTTTTCATACAGGCAAAAGGTTTTATACATATTTGAAGTGATTTTTAAATTATTTTAAATAATATATCAACAAATTCGTCACAAAAATGTTATTCAATATTTGACAGTTTTTCAACCAAAACTTTCCACAATTTTGTCGTGAAATTTGTCATTTTGTTATGATAAAAATGTGGATTAAAAGTTGCAAAAAAAAAATTTTTCACAAAATATTCCATAAATTACTCACAAAAATTCGACGAATTGATCGACAAAATTGTGACAATTTGGTGATTTCAGGGTACCGTTTGTCGATAAATTATTGACAAAAAATTTACAAATTTTTAAACGATTTGGTCGACAAATCATAAATTAATGTCAATTTTTTGTCGATTTTTTGTGATTTGTGGTTACTCGGTCCGCCTTTTGTGCAAAATCCCACTCCTGCTGTCGCCCCGTTTTTTTTATTGTCAAATTTGTGTCAACTGGAAAATGCTATAAGGGCTTGAGCAGTGGGCACAGAATACTCTGCTATTGCTATGATTACACATTTATTACCTTCCCAAATGAAATTCCAAGTGAACTTTTATTCCCTTTAGCTTAATTTTATTTCCATTCGCTTCTGTATTATATTTTTAAACATTTGTTTGAAATACTTAATGCAAATTAAATATCGATTTTAACAAAATATGTATTTAATTACAGCGACAAGCGCATTCTGTAATTAGCGAAAGATTTTTACTTAGAATACCTTAATTAAATTGTATCATACCTAATTGCTCTTAAATGTATATAAATTTTTTAACTTAAAATTTGCAATAGACGATTAACTTAAATCCTATCGGTGCCTAGCCTTTTTATTCGAATTTGTTTTCTTAGCCGAGTTCCCAGATGATTTATGTTTCAGACTATTCATAGGCACAGATATGTTATCCTTTGACGAGGATCCATCTTTAGCGCTAGGAGATGATGGCCGTTCCTGAAATGATTTATCTAAACTCGGTCGTGGGCCATTTGTATTTTTCAGACTATTCGATTTACTCCCGTTTTGTGATCCGTACGGATCGGATAAATTGGTTGTTGGATTTTTGCCCGATTGTTTAGTAATCGAATTACTGGAGTCATGTACAGTTGTTATATTCGTATGGTTATGATGTAATGGGCCAATTTGATTGTCGCTTGAATCGTCATTTGTGGCGGATTCAGATATGTCGCTATGACGTTCATCTAAAACACAAAATATATTCTAATAATTTCAATTCAACAATATTATATTCTATATATTTATATTATACTTTTTTGATCATTCGGATCGACCAGTCCACTGACCGCCTAAAATAATTTACATAATCATTAATTTTACATATGGTTTAAAACCTAAACTACAATTCAATATACCGCCATTGAGGTGATGGATGATTTGGAAAATAATCGTTCGGCCTCCTTGAATTTTCGATTGCGCTTATCAGCTTTTGAGTTTGTACTTTTATTTGATGTTAAATATCGATCCCATCCTCTTATTATATTCCCATAAAGTTGGGTGTCTTCTAAATAAGAACCTTCAAAAGCATAAATTTGACGTTCCAGATTGGCCAATGTTTCCTGTAAACAAAAATCCAGAAAGTTACAAAATTAGACAAATGCTAATAGACAAAATAATTAAATTTATACTAATATACCGTAATTTCAGCCTTTCGCTTAATCAATTCTGCTAATTCTGCCCTTGTATCCAAAGTTGAATTATTTTTAGCAGCCATGTTTATTGTTTTACTCTTCCGCGCTTTGATTTCATTGCCTACTCTGAGTGAACTTGGTGAACTCATCGTTTTAAATTATTTTCGTTTTAATGTTAAATTTATTAAATTTAATAAAGATGTTTTATTTTAATTAACAAAATGAGTAATAAAATCCAGTTATTTCGATGATTGTCAACAACACTGCTTCTGCTTGTGCTTTTATTATTTTGGGTTCAAAAATGTGTGGTACCAGATTAAAAAAAAAAATATGTCAAATTATCAAGACGGAAAAATTATAAATAAAGGAAAAATGAAAACAATTTACGTCCCTCGAGTTAATCAGGTAAAAATTGTATTTACAAAGATGATTGTTTAGGGATTTCTATTCATTGTTCTTTGCTTTCAGTTGGATGCTATACAATTGGACAATGAAATTTTCTTAATATTAAAAGAGCAGATGTCAAAAGCTTTACAGAAAATCTACGTAAGGATATAGCATAAAGGCAGGAGAATAAATGCAGTAATTTATGTTTAATTTGTTTATTTACAGCCAGAATACGTTATAAAATTATCACCTGAGATTGATTTAATTCTGCACTCGGCTATATGGAAGTTGTCGGTACATTCCAATGGTTCGACCTTTGGTCAACAGCTGTTATCCATTACATACGATACTGATCAACTACACAGCAGAAAATTATTCCTACACTACTTTCTAAATAACATAGCAAAATATTTAAAGGATAGCGCATCACTGAGGCTGACAAGGAATGAAATGGTTCAAAATTTATTATCGTACCTAGAGATTTCCCTTACATTTTTAAACGTTTTAAATATTTTTCGTTTCCTTAAAACTGGCAAGCGGCCAACTCTGGTCGATTACGGATTGGGACTTGATTTTATCACCTTTCATGGTAATAAAACACGAAATGTTGGTTACACCCATATGACACGCGAACTAATTTGGGTTGGATTTATGGAGTTATTGGGAACTATAATACCCTTAATTAATTACAATGCTTTGTCACGAAAAGTAAGACAAATTTTTCAACCATCCAAAGTAAATTTCGAGAGTATGCCAATCGAGTTGACAACAAATTCATTGTGCGCTTATTGCAATGAGCGTCCTAGTTTACCGTATGAAATTGGATGTATGCATATTTTTTGTTATTACTGTGCAATGGGTAATTTACTGGCGGATCAAAAATTTGAATGTAGTATATGTCGACATGAGAATACGCATCTAAAACCGGTTTCATGCAGTATGTAGATTTAAAAATAAAAACTTAAAAAATCTACCTCCTTATTTTATATGTACAAAGTACAAGTTCAAAAAATTTCCCTAATAGTCGCCAACCTAAACATATCAAAATAAAAACGCACGGTAATGCGTCATAGAGGTAGTTTACACCGCCATATTTAGTCCCGGACTATACACTATATTCGACCTAAACTGGATAGGTCACATGGTGTAAACGCTAGTTACCTAAATTGGGTTAGGTAAGTAAAATGTGTGACCTAACCTAAAATAGGTCAACTAGAAATATGGTGTAAACGGTTCGACCTAAGGAATTTCGATTTTTTCAATAGATGCGATTTGTTAATTATCATTTTTATAGCACAAATAATGAATAAAAATAAAAATATTAAAATTAAAATCAATAAATGCGAAAATGATATAATATTAAATATAAATACATTTATTGAAATATTTTAATTTTTGACGTTTGGACTAAATGCGACCTATATTTATTGCGATGTAAACGGTTGGTAAGTGGACTAAAATAGGTCGCCATTTAGGTCAGTCCACTAAATATTTCGTGGTGTAAACTACCTCTAGTTTCTTTAAACGGAATTCATAGAGTTAAAAGGTATAGAGGAGAAATAAACAAACGTCAAGTGTAAGCAAAGCGATGAGAAAAAGGGATACAGATAAAATAGAACAGGGCCATATTTAGAATTTTATACAATGGAGTGGGTTGCTTAAAAAAAATAAAACAATTAAAGTTTAAAAAATGTTTTTATTTTAGTTGCAAATACACGGATAACTATTATTTAGTTCAATTTTTTAATAAAATTTAATAAAATTAAAAAATATGATAACTTTTCTAAAAACGCGTCATTATTTTATACTTTTAGTGCAGACCTGACCTGGTAAAAATAGTTGTACACAAATCGTAAGGTTGCTAAAAAACAACAAAATTTGTTTTTTTTTTTATAATTATGTAATAAATTTAAATTAAAAGTGCCCTTTTTTATCACAAATTACAATGTTTATATCACAATTTTAACCCTTAAATAACACATGGGGTCCAGTGGACCCCAGACATTTTTCAATCGTACATATTTAAATGTTTCCGCCGGAAATGCATTTCGTGCCCACCTCTTGCTATAGTTGAGACATTGTACTACCTGTTTGCGTACTCAGCGCAAGCCGGTTGACCACTAGCAGCTATGTAGAAAGGTCCAAAATCACGGTGGGGTCCAATGGACCCCAGTGTGTCATATACGTATATTTGTGTGGAAATCGGAATAATTTTTAGGCATCTCAACTTTAGCAGACCTAAAGCGAGAGAGAAGTATTATATCCCCGCTGCTGATATCTGTCCGTAAACAAAGCAATTCGAAAGGTACTTATCCGATTTTCAAGAAACAAAGACAGACTAATAGGTCTTGACCAGACAAGAAAAATGTGATATGACTAAGATATCTAGGTGATCGGATTTGATAAAAATTGAACGAAAATATTTGTATTGTATATGAAATAATTTTTCCAAGTTGTTTTTGCCGTTTTTTGTGTTGTTTTATTGTTTTGGTCGTGAGTAAGACTGCGCTCGTTGATACAATTTTTTTAGTTTATCGTATTTCTTTTGATTTTGACATACAATAGTATGACTAATTAGATGGCGCATAATTTGCGGAGTCGAACCGTCCGAGAAGTGCTAGAATCCATCGACGAAGCATCTTTAGGAGAAGAAGATAACGTGTTTGAGGACAGTAAAGAAAATGATTCAGACTTTTCGATGTGCAGTGCTCCAGAGAGTGCCATGGAAGTAGACCAGAAAGATATGGACGAGGGTACTTTGGGTCAACGGCTTTTGTATGTAGCAGAACGTCAAGCGGCCGGCTAGAGCCGTGGTCAGCCATCGTCGGCGATAAGAAAAAATTCAACGTTCATATTGGAAAATAAATACCTTTTTTTAAAGATTCAGTATCGAACTTCTTGTTATCTTAAAAGATACTATCTCAGGAGTACACCGCTAAATTTCTAGCTAAAAATATTGAAAATTAAAAAATACGGTTATTTTATGTAAAACAAGCCATTTGCTTATTTTTTTCACAAACCATTTTTTTTTTTGGTATGATTAAAATAAAATTTCATTAATGTAATAATTTGGTCTTCTTTAGTAAACTTTAAGCGTGATTTCCATGAGAAAATCTTACTGACCAGTAAAAATAAAGCGAGATAAAAATATAGTTTTACTTGAGTGAGAGGGAATTTTTTTTTTCAGTACTCGAAAAAAATTGTTTTTACTGTACTATTTAACCATAATTTACTGGTGTATAACCATAATTTACTGAAGAAAAATATGAAGCGAAGTATATTTTTTCAGTACTTTACAATACATCTACATACAGATTGTGTAAGGATAGCAAATTTTTCTCGCACACCGAAGCACTAACTATAAAAAAAAAAAAACTTCACCCCATCCGACATTTTTATAGTATATAGTAAATATAAAGTGACGTTTGGTGTTAAATTCGAGTTTTAAACAAGAAATAAATTTAATATTCTGTTTTAATATATATCTACATAAAATAAATATATAAAGATGTCTTATTGTTATAACATTACATTGTTTATTGAAAAATTACGAAATTTATTGGTTATGTTAACAAAAATCTGTCAAAATACAACCATTTAGTTTTGCTATAAAAAAAATTACTGTCCTTGTCACTCTAATGGAATTTTTGATTGTCTTTACTCCTCTGTGTTTTTCAGTACTGAATACTGGTCAGTAAGATTTTCTCATGGAAATCACGCTTTAAGCTATATTGAAAAAAATTGTCAAAGCTAAATATCCAAAAATTCAAGAAATAATGGGCAGTTTTTAAGCTGGGGTCCCCAGTGTTGTATTTATGTGATTTTTCTTAAGTGTGTCATTTAACGGTTAATTTCGTGTTATGGAAACCAGAATAAAACTTCTCGATGAAATGAAATTTCCGGTAATGGCCGGTACGCTGCTGAAGTGAATGAAATTTCTCATATAAAATTGACACAATCGAATACGTAAATGAAAATTACACCGCTGAATTTCACTTTGCGATACGCAGTTTAGCTAGCAAAATGGGAGTTTTCGTATTAGAATATGTACAGATAAATGTTGACAATTTTATTTGAGTTTTTGCGTTTTGAGGATAATCAACTATGGAAGTGAATTTGATTGTATTTGAACGTGAAAATCAATTTACATATTTGAGTTAAAATATTTAATATTTGACTAAACTTGTCAAACTAAATTTTCACGTCAGATTTATCTTCCTATTTTTGGAGACCAGTGAAAATTTCATTTCACTTGAACAGTGGCATACTACTTAGGCTTCAAGATAAAAATGAAGTGAAAAATGTGTAAAGATAAAATAAAGATATCTGTATTAGTGTATTCTAATATGGAAACTCCCATTTCGCTAGCTAAACTTCGTACCGCAAAATGAAATTCAGCGGTGAAATTATTTACGTTTTCGCTTGTGTCAATTTCGTATAAGAAATTTCATTTCACTTCAGCAGGGTGCCCGAACGTAAATTAATTATGAATTAAAATTTAAAAAAATTAAAAATAAAGCGCTATAAAAATTTCACAAATCGCCATTTTGATTGTGTTATAAAATATACTCGGATCGAGTATATTTTATAGTGAAAAATATTTTTTATGAAAAAAGTTAAAAAAAAGCAAAAAAAATCCAACAAAATTTTGTTTGTTTAGATATTTGTTCTTGTCTTTCAAATGAAATTCGCGATATACTAATCTCTTCATTTTTTGTTGGGCAAATTGTTGGAACGTAAATCAAGCTTAATCTTCAGTCGAGGATTTTTTATTTCGTCGTTTATGAACGAGGATAAATAATAAATTATGCTAGAGGATAAATAATAAGAAATCCTTCGAAAATCGAATACTACATTAATATTATTGGTAAATTCAAGCGACTACATTATAGTATTATACTCCGCGATCCCATAACCCGATTATTGGACAAATATTATGTTAAAATGATACGTTTCACGAAATCACAGATTTTTTTATCACGCAAATCGCATGGATGGCAAGCTGAGTTAAAACTCATGCCTTTTTTATTGTGGCTTGCCAGTGGGGTGAGCCATAAAATGGTGGGAGCAGTAATGGAAATGCCTAGAAAATCAGTTACAGGAATTGGTCATAAATTATTGAATTTTATTATCGAAAAATTATGCCCCAAGTCTATTCACAAAAACTCCTAAGTGTGTTCTACCTCTTGACTCTTGTTTTGCTGTTGCTTATTTCAAATCACATGTACATAATGTCAAAATGTATCAAGGGAACGCGACTGTAATAATTTGGATGTGTTTTTATGGCAAAAATTAGTACGTGTGAATATTTAACAAGGTATTCGCGCACGACCTGACAACATGTTAATAAATAAACCCTACACGCTGTTATTCTTTTATCTAAATAAATATTAGAAAACGAATTTAGAAATATGCAATAAAATATCAAAATTCATTTTTAAAGGCCTAACAGGAATTATCTTATGTTCAAAAAAAATTCCCAATTTGCTACCAACATAACAAAACAATTTCACATTATAGATGTCTCCAACTCTCCATTGCACGAATTTAACGCATATCTATGCGTTAATTATTTTGATTAATTTCCCCATACATACCATTTTATTTTTTTACTTTATTATTTAGATTCGAATAGCACATTTGCTGCCATATTGAATTTAAGTCTGAAATCGTAAGAATCTTTTATTATGTATTTATATATGCCTTTTTATTTAAATTATATTTTAATAAATTTTCTATTTAAAAATTATTTTAATGTATATTCGAAAAATCATTTTGATCACTACAATATGTATATAGTAAGCATTTTCTCAAAATAAATAATTGAATATCATTTTTTTCGAGAAAAAATTTACATATTTCATTATATTTTATTTGAGTCGAGTAACCCCATAATTTAGTGGTGTATTACAAATCTCTTAACAAAAAAAAATTTCTATATATTTTATTAAAACGTTATCCTTTTAATTAAAAAAGGTTCATTAATATACTATAATAAGTAATTTTGATTTTTTGTTTTAGCTTGAAAACTAATAATTTGTTTAAATAGCATAAATTTAAAGGTGATAAAATATCTATATAGAAAAGTTACAATACAAAAAAAAAATTTAAAATTAGTAATATAATAAAGAGAAAAAAACAAAATACTTTATTTGTATACGAAGTGTTTTTAAATAGTTGTGTTGGTAGCGCATTTGTACATGTTCATATAACAGAGATATAAAAAATACGAAAAAAATAATCAAATTTTTAAAATGGCGTGTGCAACATTAAAACGTTCTTTAGATTGGGAATCATTAAATCAGCGGCCAAGTAAACGTCGAAGATGTATCCCATACGGTAATAATAATCAGAATCAAAATGCAAGTACAAAATTGGCCACAGAATCAACACCATCACCATTTTTGACTGAAACAACATCAGTAAAATTAACCCCAGGTGAGTTTGACATTTGACTGATGTGATGATTTGATTTATCAACATAACCAAATTAATAAATATTTTCCTAATTTGTTGTAGAAAAAATGGCACAAAATATTCGTGATGAAATCAAACGATTGCACAGACGAAAACAGTTACCATTTTCGGCGAGTGCTGTTGAACGGATGCAAGATTCGGAATCAAGTGGGTCTGAAATGGGTCCAGATAGTCCACGGCGACCAGATAGCCCACCAAGTTTAGCAAGAAATCCAGAAAAAGGATTATTCACGTTTAAACAGGTAATGTGTAATAACCCTTATTCCTGTAATCGTATTGTTTGTGACACCAAATAACAATAAAGTTTTAATATTTCTGATATTAAACTCTGACTGCTGGTTTGAAAAACTTAATCGCATTAATAACTATTTTACGGCTGAATTCATTTCAAGTGATTTTTTTTGTCATTATAAATTTTCAAATGAGCAGGAGCTGCCTAAGTAGTTAGTAGTCACTTGGAATGTATATCGTAAAAATTCAGAGTAATATGATGATTTTTTTATAGCAACCTTCCCGAGTTTAGAATAGAAATATTAAAACGTCTGTTATTTGGAGTGGCAAACGATACGACTACGGGAATAGGTGTGAGAGAAATAATATTTTACTTAACTAATCTTAATTTCTATAAAATAAAGGTGCAAATGATATGTGAGCGTATGTTAAATGAAAGGGAAGAAAAGCTTCGTGAGCAATACGATGTCGTTTTAACAACGAAATTAGCTGAACAATATGATGCATTCGTTAAATTTACTTACGATCAGATACAGAGACGTTTCGAAGCACCTCCTAGTTGTAAGTAGCAAAAATCTGTCATTCAACTAAAAATTCATGTTTGTGTAATATTTTCAGACCTTTCCTAATTCGGAGCTAAAGACGACATATGCAATCAAATAATGTGGAATCCGCACGGTCGTCTAAATATTAATAATTTTGTTATAATTTTTGCATTATATATAAATAAAACTAACAAATCACATCAAAACCAAACGACGTTTTGTTGCTATATTATTGCTTTTTTCAAAATTTACTGATCGAAAAAAATATATTACTTATACATATATTTAGTATTTAAAGATTGATTGTAATAGTTAGAGATTAATTAATTATCGTAGTAGTTTCGTGCCTAACTATTTTTTTTTTGAAAAAAAAATAATAAATTTATAAGATGGAAAACAACATAATCAAAAATTATTCGATCTTATCAGCTTTTTGTTTCGTTAATCCTCTTGCACATATTTTTTTATTTAAAAACTGAAATAACCGATCTAACATGAAATAAAAAAAAGTAAATACTTATGATAAATAATTAGTTTTAATTTAATAAATATAAAATAAGACAATTCAAGTAATTGACTAAATTAAATAAGTTGCTAAGTTTATATATATACATACATTTACGTTATAAATTTTCAAATAGGTATACTTAAAACCTTTCAGCAAAGCCTCGTTGTAATTTACAACAAGAAATCAAAAAACAATC
The DNA here is from genome assembly GCA_963556165.1 of Tipula helvola. Taxonomy (NCBI): domain Eukaryota; kingdom Metazoa; phylum Arthropoda; class Insecta; order Diptera; family Tipulidae; genus Tipula; species Tipula helvola. The sequence goes on from OY744483.1 coordinate 7,782,172, forward strand.
CATGCTGACATTGACGAATATCCGCCACTTTAACCATTATCAGCTCCTTTACTAAGCGGTTCAAGTATATTTGAAGGTTTTTAACTAAGAAATGTAATTAATTTAGATTTAAGTTTGTATAAAATTTCAAACAAGAGAGTAGTTGAATATAAAATACATTTTATATTAGGTATATATATATATTTTTTAATTTATAAAGAAACAAGAAACTAATATTTCGATTAACAAAATTAAAATACAAACATTTTACTTCAGACAATAAATTAGTCGTGTATAACATAAATGCCACAATTTGTTTCCATGAAATTATAGTTAATCGAATACGCGACATTCAAAGTGATGGCATTTAAATTAAATCGTTTGTCTTTGTGAAATTGAATTTGAGCAAAACTATTAAAGACGTAGTGATAAGGAATATTCCTTGGCAGATTTATTTATTACAATCTGCTTAGTAATCGTTAAGTTATGTAATACCTCTCTTGGAAAAAGGTTAAAAATAATAAATTAATTAAAATTACATTATTATAATTCTTAATTATATACATTTAAGTTGATTGATTATCTCGAGATGTGAAAAAATCAAATTTTCTGTAGACAATAGATTTATAATATTACCTACTAAAATTTACTTTTTAATTCTAACTGATATGATAGTTGTAATTTACAATTGGCAGTTTTTTTAATAATTGATTACTCTCAACCGCATAATTTCGCATCGAATATTACCTGGTAATATATGTAGAGGCGTTCTCTGTACTATATTCTCCCCCTTTCTCCCAATTAAAATTTTGATTTAATCAAATTACTTAAATAATTTAACGCTAAATTACCTTAAAATTTAAAAACTACTAAAAGGAAATACAAACTGCGAAAGAATATATAATAACAATGTAAATTAAATAGCTTATAAATAAATAATATAAATGAACATTAATTAATGAAACAAAAATAAAATTTGTATAATGGGTGAAATAAAATTAAATTTGTTTTATTGTTTTGGAGCAACTTTAGGAAATCACATGGTTTACTAATTATCGAGGTGTGGAAGGAGTCGATTTAAAAAACACACATTTTTAAAATGTAGAATCCGACACTGCATCTTTCTGTGTTTAGCTTGAATTACAATTCTAGTTTTATTCAGCCAATTACAACTGAGTTAATAAGCCTTTGTTAGTTAAACCACAGAATAATATAAACAACTGTATTCTGTGGTTAAACCTGTGACCTGTGAGTGATCCAACCTTTTAGGAGTAGAGTTTCAAAAATAAGCTCTGTCTATTTATCGTTTAATACTTTTTATTTCTCTTAATAGCAATTAAATATGTAGTTTTTAAATAGTAAATATAAAATCATGTCTTTTTAAGTACATATTTATGAAGTCCAGATAAATTCACATTTTTTATTTCAGAAAATAACTTTAAAATTATAATGAACATTTGTTTAAGTTAGTAATCCGAATTATCTTCCAATATAAAATTAAATATTCTGTGATAATACCGAATTTGGGTATGTTATCCTCGTTAATACTTTTAGGAATTCAGTTTTAACAATTAATTTCTGTTCGTCATTCAATTTTTTTAGTGAAGGTATCAACGACATCAAAAATGTATGATCTTCATCTTCCTCTGGCGCGCGACTTGGTCGAAATCGTGTTCGAAAATCGAAAATTTTCGGCGAATTATATTCAGGTTTTCGGAAGGTTTTTCTTTTGTTGCTATTTCGAATCCGATTTACCGAGCGTGACATATTATAATTTGAATTCTCATCTTCATTAAAGTTGTCGGTAACTTCATTTGAAACTTGTGGTGTTTGATTCATATGTCTGAGAGAAAATTTTTGTTCATTTTGTGAGTTCGCTGATGATTTATCCGTTAAATTACTTTCATTGTTATCTGGCCCTGTATTCCATTTATTAAGAGGATCGTTGCTCTCATCAGGAAGAGGGTCACCATCTATTTCATTTTTAACAATAGTTAAATCTAGATCGTTATGGTTGTTTGTTCTATCAGTTTCAGAGTTGTTTTCATAAGTGACACCAACTTCTTCACGTTCATTTGGTGTAATAAGGTTGGACTCAAATTTAGTATAATCAAAAGATAAATTCATATTATCTAGATCACCCATTGGAATGGAAGCATCAGTGCCTGTGGTAGACTCCTCTGCACTAATCCTAGGTTCACCTTTTAAAAATTTAGTTCTCGTTTTGTTTTTTAAAAAACGATGTACTTCTCTGAATGAACTCCAGTCAGTGAAATAAACATCATCATCAAGCCTAGATTGTTCTCGGACTATTTTCTAAAAAAAAAAATTAATTGGAGAAATTAAAAAAAAAAAAAAAAAACTAAAAATTATTATTGTTATAAATGACCTACCTTATATTTTTTTAGAATATTTTGCCATTTATTCGTCACAAGATGTGTCGGTTTATCAAGATTGGCCTCTTGAACTACTCTGCTACAAAAAAAAAATACCAAAAAAGACGTAGGTATAAGTATAATTTATAATATATTTATACACAATTATGTAAACAAAGAATCAGTCGTTTAGTCCTTCTAACGAAAGGCCTGGTAGTTTACTACTGTGGTAATGCAGCGACGACTTCTTAGCTCTGTCCGTTTATTTCCAGATATTTTGAGTTTTATAAAACTTTTTATTATTATTATTATTATTATTATAACTTTATTTAGTATAAAATACTATTAAAAAATTTACATTTTTTTAAAAATAAATTCGTAAATTATTATTACATTCAAAAATTGTCTTTACAATAATTAATCATACTACTTTTAAATACTTTTAAACTTGTTTCATTTTTTAAGTTATTTGGAAGATTATTAAAAAGACATAAGCCATTATACATTAACATATTTTTTGATTTTTCATTATTATACACTTTTAACCTAAAATCATTTCTATTTCTTAACATATAATCATGAACATCACTAACAAACACTACTTTATCATACAAATATTTTGGCAAAATTTGATGCTTCATCTTAAAAATAAAGATCAATACATTCATTTTTATCCTCTGCTCAATGTTTAGCCACTTTAAAGATTGTAACATAAAATCAATCGAAGTGTATTTATTTACCCTAAGAATGCATCGCATTCCCTTATTCTGTAATTTTTGTAGCCTGCTCATCATTTCCCTATTACACATAAATAGGATTGAAGAACAGTATTCAAAATGGGGTTTAATAATAACGTTATATATATAAATTGTAGTACTCAACGAAATATTCTTACGTATACTATTCAAGAAATAAATTTTTTTTGCAATTTTTGTACACACATAGTCTAAATTACTTTTAAAATCCAACTTATTATCTATAATTATACCGAGATATTTTATCTCACTAACTTTTTCAATCGGTTGATTATTTATATGTACCATACTATCTAATTTACTATTAATAATCATGCATTTTGTTTTTGATATATTTAGCTTCATCTTATTCATTTTACACCAAACATCAATCATTGCCAGATCATTGTTGATTTTACTCGTACATTCTTCAATGGTTTCTCCAGTAACATATAAAAGAGCATCATCCGCAAAAAGGAAGATTGTAGACCACTCAACTGCTTTGTGAATGTCATTTATGTATAGTAGAAACAGCACTACACCCAATATTGTTCCCTGAGGTACTCCTATTGAGACAGTTATTGAATCAGATAGCGATTCATTTACTTTTGTTCTTTGTCTTCTCTCTGATAAGTATGACTTAAACCATTGAAGTTCGATGTTTCTTAATCCCATTTCACTTAATTTCGAAAGAAGAATTGTTCTATCAATTGTCTCAAACGCCCTTTTAAAATCCAAAAATACTGCAACTATAATTTTTTTGTTGTGCACAGCATCCTTCCAGTTTGATACCACCAGATTCACCAGAGTTTCACAGCTGTGATTTCGACGGAATCCAGACTGAAAGTCAAATATTATCTGATTTTCTTCCAAATATTGTCTAAACTGTAAATAAACCACTCTTTCTAGGATTTTGGCTTCAGACAAAATCATATTAATTGGCCGAAATTCCTCACATTTAATTGTATTAGAAATTTTTTCAATAGGAACTACCGTTGATTCCTTCCATATTGTAGGGAAAACACCAGATTTCAACGAATTGTTTATAATAGAACATAAATTTTCTCCAATTAAATCAAAACTGTCTATAATCATATTTCTACTCACTAAGTTAATATCTTTCTTATTGTTCATTAATTTTACAATATTTAGCAACTCCTCATAACTTATTTGTTTAAAAGTAAACAGATTGACTTGTCTTTCTGTTTGGTTCAAATATTGAACAAATGGAATACTTTCATTTATACAATTAACACTATTTACAAAGTATTTATTAAAACAATCAGCTATCTTTAATTCATCCCTTATCAAAATATTGTCAAATACAACATCTTTAATAATACTACTTGATTTCTTCAAAACAAATGTTTTTAAATTTTTCCACATTTCCTTTTGATCACTTGAATCTTCTATTTTGTGTTTAATATATTCACTTTTTGCATAATTTAGTTTGTTTTTATACATATTTCTATTAATTTTATAATTATTCCAATCAGTTTCTGAGTCCTTTGTACAAGCTATTTCATACAATCTAACTTTATTGTGTTTTAGAACTTTTAGATCTTCTGTATACCATGGACACACTTTTTTTGTAACAATTTTATGTCCTATGAATTTTTTAACCACGCCATGCAAATTAACACTAAAGTTCTCTGCTTTGAAATTGATTGAATTATAATAAATTGTCGTAATATCATTTTTACAAAGCGCACTACGAAATTTATTTATATCATAATCTAAAAACTTAACTAGTTTATTATTATTGCTACCAAAATTATTGTTTGATTTACCAGACTTATTTATTATTATTTCAATCGATTCATGATCACTAATTTTAAACTCACTTTTGACATCACAAGTTATATTATTAGTATCATTAACCACCACTTTCATTGCTTTAAATTTAAACGAAAACCGAGAGAATTTTGTATTCAGTCAGAAATATTCACGGAACTTGATCACAAACGTATCTTTTCAGTTAAATTTCAGGACTGCGGACAAACCGAATAGAATGTTGATTCGATATTTTATTACTTTAATACCAGTTTTCAATTGACTCAGTTAAAATTAAACTGAACTAATTTTCAATAATTACAAAAATTTAGCCAGTGAACCAGAGATAATCACTACGTATCAGTCACAGTAAAGATCACTTCTAAGAAATTTACTAGAAACATAATTTTACAAGGTTTAAAACTTACTCCCAACATGTTTTAAAATGATTTTTAGTCTTCGGTAATTGAAATTCTGGTTCCATACGAATTCGAGCGTGTATCAAATCTATTTCCTCTTGCTCCGTCCCTGTAATGATAAACCACAATGTAAAATTATTTACCTAGCAAAAGTTAATTATAACTCTATATATTTACATCTTTCGTTGTATGTTCGTTTAGCTTCCATGAGCGCTTATGTTTATTTTTTAAATTAAGTATTTAATAATAAAAAAAATTAAATTTTGAAAAAAAATCAATAATAAAGTATAAACGTCAAATATTTACTTCTGTCGCCAATTAATACATTTACCAACAGAGTGGTGGTAAATATAAATTACAGTACACTGTAAACTATTTACGCGGGTGAATAAAAAAAATTAAACGATAAAAATTAATTTAAATGGCCAGCAGCAATTTATTTGAATTTTTTAAATGTTCAACAGAAAACATACAAAATTTTAGCCATATGCCATTTTTCTGGTTTGGTTAATGAACCGGTACTGATTACACTTGGCTTATTTATTAAATTTGCATCTCAAGGAAAAGAAACATTATTTCATCAATATGGAATTGCTTAGTGGCCATTTTAAATAATCTAGCAAAATTTATTGTTCTGTAGATTAAAGATCAGCCAGTGGATCCAGCAACTGAGATCGATCTAGGATTCGATGTTTTCGTTGTAAAGGGTTTCGTTTTAAAAGTGGTAAAAATCAATTTATCATTTAGGCTGTTTCATGTATAATCGAATAACATTTTGGTTTGTTGTAGAAAACGTAACCAACTTCATTGTACTTTAAGATCTGTCAATTTATGTTTTTTTGACAAAATCGTATGCACGTGTTTTAGCGTTTAATAATACATAATACATATTTTTTATGTGGAAATTGGAAATTATAAACATATTATAAATATATATATAAACATGGATATTGTGCAGACGGTATTGGAAAAACAGCAAAGGGATTTGGAAAAATTTAAATCAATTAGTGTGGAAAAACATTTAGAATGTAATATTGATTTAAGTTTTTTGATGTGCTCTGATCCAAATGATTTGGATGAACTTCAATTAAAGTAAGGCCTAACACAATATTTAATAATTAACTTAATTGAAATGCTTAAATAATTTTCTAGGAACAATAGAGAAAATTATTTAACTGGTTTGACTCGAGATAATGTACAATTGATTGTAAACGAGCTATGGGAATGTCCGGTCGAGCGTGTTGAAGAAACAGTTGTTGCTAAGTTACCTGATCCAAAGCTAATACTACCTAGAGCGAGAAAAGTACCAGATGGCCCTCTGCTTACAAAATGGCAAAAATTCGCTAAAGAAAAGGGAATTCAAAAAAAGAAGAAAGACAAAAAGGAATATGATCAAGAACTTGACAAGTGGATACCAACTTACGGATTTAAACATGCCGAAGCTGAGAAATCAAAAGAATGGGTTTTAGAAGTGCCCCAGACCGCTGATCCGTATGAAGATCAGTTTGAGAAGAAAAAAGATTTGAAGAATGAGAAAGTTGCGAAGAATGAAATTCAGCGGATGAAGAATATTGCTCGGGCTAAAAAACAATTGATTCCCAAAACTGGTTATATGGGAGCCGAAGCAGCATCGTCGCTAGACGTAAGAACCTAATCTAATACATAGTTTGTGTTTTATTTATATATTTACATTTTCGTTTTATAACAGCTTAGAAAGGCAGCCGTAATTGCAAAGGCATCAACTGCATCAGTAGGTAAATTTCAAGAGAAGTTAGCTAAGGATAAACCAGCTCAAGGTCTAGGTGTAAAAGATGTAAGTATTTTAATTTCATTACTCTATAACAATAATTTAATTTTTGTTTAATTTACCTAGTTAATTCCTGGCGCCAAACGGAAGGCGTCACATATAGCCGGCATAGAGAAAGAAGTCAATTTGGATTTAGTAAATTCTGTATTGCGAAAACGGCCAAAATTGGATGAAGACAAAGCGTTCCAGGTTCAAAAACGGGAAGAACGACAGGAACGAGAAGAAGCTAGTGGTGATGGAAAAAGTAGACGAAAGGGTAAAGCCAAAAATGTTAAGAATCGTAAAATGGGTAAAAAACCTAAGGGTGGCCAGGGCAATAGGAGTACATCAAAGAGACCATCCATTGGAAGAAAACGACGTTAATATTAAAGCTTTAAGAATAAAAAAAATATTTTTTAGGAATAAAATTTGTAAAAGTTTTATTTCATTTGTTTAACATTTTTGGAGAAAGGTTAGTTTAAGAAAGTCTTTCCCAGAGTTGACAATGGCTGCTATAGAAAACTGAATTTAGAACTGGAAGATCATCAATATTAACAACAAATAAAAAATTCAGATTTAGCAAAAACAAGAAATTAAATTTCCCGGAAGAACTACCTGATAATTATTGATACCTTATTTTGTTAAAGGTGTTTACAAACATCTTATTAAAATCACTGAAACATAGCAAGACAAAAAAAAGTCGTACTACGTTTAAATAAAAATACAATTTTTATAAATAATTTGGTTTTAAAAGAAAATTATTAACATAATCACTAGTCATCATCAGATTTGAGGAATGTCTGATCAAAAGTGGCTATTTACGATATTCGAAAAATATTTTGTAATGATCTGGCATCTGGCTGTTTTAAACGCACATTTAAAGATTACTTTTTTATAGCTTGTTTTGACTGTTTCTGATTTTAGGGACATTTTTGATAGAGAAATAGCCACTTTTGGTTCATTCTGATATCGAAAAAAAATTATAGAAAAAAAATAATTACATGTTGAAAAATGTAAATAGCTACTTTTGATCAGACACTCCTCATTTTGAAACAAGCTTAATTTACCTTTTACCTTTGAGTATATACTCAAAGCTTTTACCTAATGAATTCGACTTGTGTATTTTTTAAAAGTTTTTATCTCTTCTAGGTAAGTAGGTACCCAATCCGTAACGACTTCTGAAATTATTTATGCATTGCTTTTAAGTTTTAATACATACTCCACATCATTTATCACCGTGAACAAAGTTTTAGCCAAACCCAATTTTCTTTCCAATAATATTCATTTTTGTGCACTCACCAGTGACTAGTCACGTAACTGTTTCGTCACTTTGGCTGTGAGCTGATGAAGGCAATTGAGAAGTCAACATTGAGTGGCATAATGATCCCAGAAACGTCGGGAAGGTGACAAAACTGTTCGCTGACTAGTCTTCTGTGGGTGCCTAGGTAGGCTAAGTCGCCTCTCAAGACGATAACCTTCGTGAAAATAGCTTGGAGATATTACAAAAAATTATAATTTTTCATCGAGTTTCAAGGCGCTTAACATCAAGTCGTATTAAGCTCGTGGAAATGGTAAATTTTCAGCTGCGTTTTTTGTACTTACGGATAGTTTCACTCTAGGTAGTTCATAGGTACCTAATTCATTTTAGAGTTTTTAAATGTAAAGGGCAGAGTTTCAAGAATTAAAAAAATCGCTTTAATCGGAGACCCGACCAAAATCATTTAAATGTTAAAACTAATTTCTTTTTTTTTTATTTTATGTGAATATAACATAGCAAAAGATGATTTATCAAAATTATTTTCTTTGGGTGATAAGAATGAAAGAACAACTAAAGCCTCGCGTTAAAGTTCTGAATATGGGCAGATGAAATCTTACAAATTAGTGGAAAGAAACTAAAGAAACGAAGATAACATATAATGGAACTGTAGCCGAGCCTCCTCCTTTTGATCATTGTTTATGGTAAGGTAAGGATATTAACAATTTCGAAAGAGTTTGGATAAACAACTTTCCCGGTTTTTTTGATTTTGTATTAGGTGTGAGGTGTGTGATTTCACACTGAGTTTTTAGACGATTATTAAATAAATCTGTTGTACATATTATAGTTAATTGAAAATATTTTAAAACCACAATAATAAAGGCATATGAAGAATCATGACTCAAATCTTAAACCACAATAATGATTCATGTCTGCATAAATATTTCTCCTATACATACAACTGTAAGAAAACCATAATTTTTTAATATCACATAAACTTACAATTGACCTCGTATTAAAATATTTAATTTAATCTAATATTTATCTCGTGAAATGCATTTACAATTGCCCGTTATGCGTTAAGTCATCCTCGGATTGAGCGATTAATGGGACAGATGACAGACACACACAATCTAAAGGTGGCTTAAAAAATGTTTTTTTAAAATATTAAATAAAAAGTGAGAGTTTGTTTTGCTTAAGCAATGTGCCAAGAGCAGAAAAGTGTGAACAGTGGCGGGGAATACTTGCTAAGTAGTTTATTAACAATACTTAGTTTTATGTATAAAATTATTGAAAAGTAAATTTACATATATGTATGTACTAATCTATTAATAATTAGGGTTACTAATTATAGTGATTGTTGTTTTATTATTGGAATTTTGACGCCACTGGCTAAATTTAATATGTATGTACATTAATATTATTCCATATTCTCAATGGAAAGTAAGTTTTTTTTACATAGCTGGTTAGTAAACATTTAGACTTGATTACAGTTGCAATTATAATATCTAATATCCTTTTTCTATTATAAAATTGTGTTTTTGTGTTTTGTGCAATGCAATAAATTTCATAAAATATTTACCTACATATTTATAAAACTTAAAAAATGTTTAATTATTTCTTAAAACAATATTCGCTATTATTTTTCGTGCTATTCTTTACGACGTGTATAAATGGAGATGTACGTAACAATAAAAAGCAAAAACACACTTAAAATTATGAATTTCTAATTAATTTACCATATGTATACATATTTATATTGTATTTAAAATAATTTCCAGCTGTTAAATTTAAAAGAAATACAGCGAATTGCAAAAGCAAATGATCAAGATCATTTTGACGATGTGCTGAAGGGTATCCTAAAACCTCGAATTGTCGGTACAGAAAATCATGAAGAAGTTAAAAAATTTATTATAACGTAAGTAAACTATAATAATTATTGATCATGCATTTACTAATATCACAATGAAACTAAATCAATTAAAATTTATAATTTAAGCGAGCTGGAAAATTTAGGTATGACCGTTGAGATCGATACGTTCATTGATAAACCACCCGGTTTTGAAAATTTAACGTTTACAAATATTATCGGCAAATTAAATCCGAAAGCGGATAAATATTTGACATTATCTTGTCATTACGACAGCAAATACTATCGGGAACATAATTTTGTGGGTGCCACAGATTCGGCTGTACCATGTGCCATTATATTGAATATTGTTAAAACGCTGCAACCATTTTTAACGGACTTAAAGGATAATCTTAATTTAAATCTGATGGTAGGTAATATTCGATTTCTCGAAGTAACATCTTTGAATAAATCTTCAAAATGTTACATAATTTTAGGGGGTTTATGCAATATTAATTTATAATTATATAAAAGTGGCATAGGTACATTGGTTTATTTTTATTTTTCAATGTCAACACATAATTCATGTTTCTGAAAATCTGATAAAGTTCTACGGAATAAATTATTTGTTTGTATTCATTCTGATAAATTCATTTACCTACATGTAAATATCAATACGTATAAAAATATAAATTAAGCATTGATATTTTTTGCAGGTAATATTTTTTGACGGTGAGGAAGCATTCCGAGAATGGAATCAATACGATTCGTTATATGGCTCAAGGCATTTAGCACATAAATGGGAGAACCAGATATTCCAAAAAAGTGACTGTAGTGCTGCGCGGGAGATCGATAGAATAGTAAGTACATACCTACTATTTATTTTTTACATACAAATTCTGATTACTAAACCTTTTCATTTTTTTAGGATACTCTAGTCTTGCTCGATTTAATTGGTGCTGCATGTCCTAAATTTTACAATTACTTTCAAAACACCTACAGTATGCACAAACGTATCTACGATATAGAACGAACGATGAGTACTAGTCGAATGCTAAATACATCGAACTTAATGTTCTTAGATCGAAATGGATATACATCGGTTGATGATGATCATAAGCCATTTTTAAAACGTGGCATTAATGCATTGCATTTGATACCGACACCTTTCCCAAAGCATTGGCATAAACCTGAAGATTCTGAGAAAAATTTGGATTTAAATTCGATTCGGGACTTTACGAAAATTTTTCGTACATTTGTGTATGAGCAATTGCAAGCAGCACCCCAACGAACAGTTTTGAATAAATGTTAAAACAGAAAAATTTGGGTATTTTTATATAGATACGAGTACTAAGTGTTTGTTGTGCTATCGATATGTAAGATATTTGCTTATGCACAATTGACAATTATTGTGGATTGGAACAATCGAAAAATGTTGTATGTATCATTTGGTAAAGTATTATGGTGATCGGTTTTTATAAGTGACTCCCAATTACCTAAGTATAACGTAATAAAGGAATTGAACCTCTTGAAAAGCTATAAATTTTCAGTTACACATATGATTAGCCCTTGGTAAGTTTCGTAATCATTGCCTTTGAATTGCTTGCAGATACCATTTGAACTTCTTCACTTGTGCCCAAACTCGGTTGTGGAAACATAATAAACTTTGTAATTGTACAACAGCAATTACAAGCTCAAAAATGTATTAGTTGTAAAATTCCCAAAAATCCGGTGAAATTTAAGGCAAATATCAATTTCAGACCAACACTATTTCTGATTTTATTGTAATGGTGTTGTCAAAGCACTTGATAGGTCGACCTCTGCACTTATTCCATCAAACAAAAGATATTCAATCAAGAGGACGAACTCCTTTTTTTGGAGGTCGATTACGACAATATGAATTTATAAAATTATTTTTAACCCTTGACTAGTAAACCCGACATTTCCAATCTTTAAAAAAATGAGTGTGCCAAATATCTTCTTGATAAATTTGCCAAATGAAGAAACAAAACGATACTCTCCGATAACCGCTGAAAGAAGAACGACCAAATGAATGAAGGAGAAGCTAAGGCTCTCCAATAATACCTAAAATAAGAAAGGAAATTTATGAACTAGGGGCTGAAAAAATCGTGAATATGAGCTGTCTATAATGATGTCGTTAAGAAAGTACTGAAGGCGTAAAAGAAGAATTTATTAAACCAAGGATATTATTATAGAACTGAATGTTCTGTCAATACAGTGTCCAAACATAGTAAATAGTAATAGCAACTAGACTTGAACTCAGAACAACGGATTGATAATTAACTCTAATAACAAAGTCCTTATATACGCCCGACAACAAGCATGTACATGCCGTAATTGCGCAAAACTCAGCTAAATATTATGTTTTAACCCTTAAATGACACACTTAAGAAAAATCACATAAATGACACACTGCGGGGTCTTTTAGACACCAGCATGAAAATTGCCTATTATTATTCCTTGAATTTTTCTATATTTAGCTTTGACAATTTTTTCCTATATAGTTTAAAGCTTACTAAAGGAGATCAAAGTATTACAGTAATCAAATTTTAATTTTATGATACCAGAAAAAAACAAGGTTTGTGAAAAAAAAAGAAAATGGCTTGTTTTACATAAATTAACCGTATTTTTTTAATTTTCAATATTTTTAGCTAAAAATTTAGCGGTGTATTCTTGAGATAGTATCTTTTAAGATAAAAATAAGTTCGATACTGAATCTTTAAAAAAAGCTATTTATTTTGCAATATGAACTTTGAGTTTTTTCTTATCGTCGAAGATGGCCGACCACGGCTCTGGCCAGCCGCTTGACGCTCTCCTACATACAAAAGCCGTTGATCCAAAGTACGCTCTTCCATATCTTTCTGGTCTACTTCCATGGCACTCTCTGGAGCACTGCACATCGAAAAGTCCGAATCATTGTCTTTACTGTCCTCAAACTCGGTATCCTCTCCTCCTGAAGATGCTTCGTCGATGGGTTCTAGCACTTCTCGGACGGTTCGACTCTGCAAACTATACGCCATCTAATAATACGTAAAAACAAAAGAAATATGATAAATTAAACAAATTTAAACATCGAGCGCAGTCTTACTCATGACCAAAACCAATAAAACAACTCAAAAAACGACAAAAACAACTTTGAAAAATTATTTCGTATACGATACAAATATTTTCATTCAATTTTTATCAAATCCGATCACCTATAGAGATCTTAGTCATATCACATTTTTCTTGTCTGGTCAAGGTCTATTAGTCTGTCTTTGTTTCTTCAAAATCGGATAAGTACCTTACGAATTACTTTGTTTACAGACAGATATCAGCAGTGGGGATATAAGGCATCTCTCTCGCTCTAGGTCTGCTAGAGTTGAGATGCCTAAAAATTATTCCGATTTTCACACAAATATACGTATATGACACACTGGCGTCCGTTGGACCCCACCGTGATTTTGGACATTTCTACACAGCTGCTAGCAGTCAACCGGCTTGCGCTGAGTACGTAAACAGATAGTGCAATATCTCAACTCTAGCAAGGCTGGGGACACAAGATGCATTTCCGGCGGAAACATTTAAATATGTACGATTGAAAAAGGTCTGGGTCCACTGGACCCCATGTATCATTTAAGTGTTAAGAGTGTTGTAAATTTTGTAATTAACATCAAACGGATCTAAATATTTTGCGAAACCATACCAAGTTTCAAGAGAAAACTCCTCGTTCAAAGATTCAATAAAATGAAATATTCTGTGCAGGCACGAACGTTGACAAATAAAAGAAAAGAACATGGTTGGATACGGATGAACGTGAACTACACTTAGAGAAACAACTTAGAAAATTAATCGTATATGGTGGTATAAAATTTAGCCTCTTAGTACTCGATCTTAGTGAGTCAGTATAAGAATCCGTCCTTGTGAAGGATTATGATACATGCTTGATGCCTTGTGGCGTTTCATCGTGTACTATTTAACGGTACTCCAGGAAGTGCGCAGATTTGTGGGATGCCGGTTTCATAATTTGATAATTTTAATCAGAAACTCGACGGATCTGTGACCGATCGAGCATTTAATGGATTGAGAGTGAAACCATATTCTTCACGGAAAAAAAATAAACTGGTTCTCAGCTAAGAAAACGGACTTTTAATTCAAGAAAATGTACTTTTTCTTGATTTAAAAGCTAATTTTCTTATTTCTTTGTAGTTTTTCTTCATTTCAAGAAACACAATTCTTACATGAAGAAAAACTCGATAGAAATAAGAAAATTAGCTTTTAAATCAAGAAAAAGTACATTTTCTTGAATTAAAAGTCCGTTTTCTTAGCTGAGAACCAGTTTATTTTTTTCCGTGTTGCATGTGGTTTAGAACGTTGAAGTCGCGTTCGTGGAGCTCCTTGATGATAACGTCATAACTTCATGGAAATGCACCTCCGGCGCTACCTGACGTCCATTTTCACATAGTCTGCCTAGCTGATTGGAATTAGTCAAGCTGCGGTTGAAGTGTTTGACTGATAGATGATGGTCGTGCCTGAACCATTGTCATGCTCGAGAGCGCCACAGTGAATAATTCTGTATTATCGGAACTGCAAAACGCGATATTACTATGGTCCGCATTGACCAAAGTTATTGAAATCTTGCCAAAAATGACCAACCAAATTTTTTTTTTCGTCCTAAACCACTTTTCTTGACGTTTTGAAGGTCCCTGAGTTTGAAAAAAATTACCGTCCACTGGATGCCCTGGATGCCTATGGTCAAGGCAGAGAGTTGAGAAGCTTTTGGAACCTGTACTTCAAGAGGATCCAACTACATGGTTTAACACGCTGTATTACCACATGGTTTTCGATCCACGTCGAAGTTTTATATTTCTTGATGCTGGTTTGAGATTTAGTTGAAGTTAGGTTGAGTTGATTTGAGTTGAGTTTATGTACACATGTAGATTTTCAGGGGTGCGATTTAAGCATTACGAGTTTCGAGTTACGAGAAATTGCGACAAAACGCAATTATGTGTAAGACATGACGAGTTCTTGTAATTGCGACTCGTTGTTGTTGTTTTACTCGTACAACCTTTTAAGTACAACAGACAACTCGTAATGATTAAAAAGATTCTTTTTAAAGAAATTTTTTCAACATTATTTCAAGTTCTCGAAACTCGTAAGTCGTAATACAAGAGATACATAATCGCACCCCAGGGGTGCGATTAAAGCACTACGAGTTTCGAGTTTCTCGAAATTGCGACAAAACGCTTAAAAAGAATCCGTTTTCTTTTCTTTAAAAATATTCTTTTTAAACATTACGAGTTATCTGTCGTACTTATAAAGTTGTACGAGTAAAACAATAACAACAAGTCGCAATTACTAGAACTCGTAAAGTTTTTCATAATCGCGTTTCGTCGCAATTTCGAGAAACTCGAAACTCGTAATGCTTACATAATCGCACCCCAGACCATGTTGATTGATTTGGGAGTTGAGTTGGGCGTTGAGTTAAAGGTTTAGTTGAGGATTGAGTTGGGGTTGGAGGGTTAGGGTTGAGTTGGGCTTGAGCTGGGGTTGAGTTGGGGTTGAATTGAGGTTGAGTGGGCGGTTCAGTTGGGATTTATTTGAAGGTTGCTAACTTACAGCTTGGCTTGTTTTGAGTTGGGTTCATATACGCATGTATAGTTTTGGTGTATGACCGTGTTGATTTGTAGTTTGAGTTGGGCGTTGAGTTAGAGGTTGAGGGTTGAGTTGGGGATCGAGTTGGAGGTTCAGTTAGGATTGAGTTGAGTTCATGTAAGCTTGCAGTTTTCGGACTGTTTTGGTTAGGAATTAAGGTGAGCATTTAGTTTGGGGTTCAGATGAGGGTTGAGTTGGGTTCGACTCGAGCCAGGTGTTAAGTGAGGGATTTATTTGAGATGAATTGAGGGTTGAGTTGGAAGTTAGCTTGAGTTGAGTTCATATACGCATGCATTTTTTTGGACCATGTTGATTTGAGGATTGAGTCTAGTTGAAGGTTGAGTTGGGGTTGGTGTAGGTTTAGTCGTTCAGTTGGAAATGTTTAGGTTAGATTGAGTTCTGATCATCTCTTGAGATTTGATCCTTTTATATTTGTTATTTGATTTTATTTTAATTTATTGAGATATGTATAGTTTGAAATCTAAATTTTTACTGCTAAATCTGTCTTACAATGTATCTTGGTAATGGGATATTCCCTAATAGTAGCATTTCCTCACAACAATCAACTACTTCAGGCTGTGACGTATTTCCCTATACGGTAAATACTACAAATCAGCAAATTCTGAGCGAAAAATTCTAAAATCTGCAAAGATAGGTTTTGGGACCTGTAATTGTTGTGCCAAAGCCCATTTAATTTCATAAAAAATTCAATTTTTTTGAAAATCAACTTTAAGCTCAGAACCAAAATATGACTTAGAGCTGTTTTCGGCAAAAAACGCAGCTTTAACATTTGACGTCAAACCAATTTCTATTTTATTATCGAGATGAAATCACAGCTCTATACGATAATTTTTTTGTTACTTTTTCGGTTTCTTAGTTTGATTTTAAGAAGCTCGTCCATTAACCTTTCTTATGTCTAGCTTGCACTGGTACAATAGTACCTAGTGACTAGTGTAATGTGTGAAACTATAATACCGTAGATTACATATGCCGAAAATTCTGATAAAGACAATTGGAAGTGCTAGTCTGGGAGGAAGCTGGTTTTTAGTTATTTTCTCTTTAAGAAAATAGTATAAGAAAACTACAATTTCTGGCTTATATGAGTATCTTCTTGTTCTTCCGCTGGGGCTACATATTCCTTCAACAAGAAGGGATTTTGCCGCCCCAACGATATTCATCCAAATAGTTCGATCAATTACAAGAGAACGCCAAACACGTTGACCCAGTTTGTTTAGGTCGCTGTCCCTTTCAACGTCATCCATCCATCGGGGGGTGGTTTTCACTAGGTCCTACTTTCAATCGATCGATTTAAAGTAACGTTTTGTTGGTGCCAACTCTAAGGCCTGTTTAGTGATCCGATTTTGGGAGCATCCCCTTTTTTCAATCTAACTAATATTTCCATATTTGAATCCAAATTTATGTATAGTTGTGTTGTGTTTCATTTATGTGTTGTGCGAAATTCGAATCAGTTCCCACTCCGTGTTATATGCTCTTGGAATCTTTGTTTGAACGATCTACCAGTTTGACCAATATAGAATGATGGGCAATCAGAACATGTTAATTTATAAATACCGGTATCGAAAATTGTGTTGTCCTTGAGTTGAATTTTTTTTCTTTTACAGCCATAACTTTGAAATATTTTTTGTAACTGTTTACTGGAATGTTGATTGTATTCTACGCTGCGATATATCTCATATCTTGTCTACCATAGCCGAAATTTAATGTGGTGAACTGTTGCCATTCAATTTTGCTACGATATGCCATATTATCATGCTATCAATTTTATCTGGTTGATAACCGTTCTGGCTTGCGATCAATTTGATAACCTTCAGTTCATCTTTATATTCCTGTTCGGACATCTTACTTTGATTCAATCTTTGAATTAAATGGTTGTAAGCTGCAATTTTGTGAGGATATATGGATGATTGGAATTTGCAAGGATAGTATGACTGGTCTGCGTAGGTTTTCGATATACATATTTTAAATTTATGTTGAGAATAATTATTCTCAGTTACATCCATTTTCTGGAAATTGGAAGACAATCATCCTCCAACCAGAGATTTTTGGCTTAGATGAATTTTTACCAATGATGAACTTAAAGGCATCGGTTACCGCCGTTTCGATGTGTCCCACTGTTCTTGAATGGGGTCAGAAAGTGGTTTATTTTCAAAGATTCCTGTTACAGTAATCTCGATGGTAATCCGAGTAACTAACTTAGTTGTTCTATGCCGCAGTGTTCCAACGAGTGATGCGCTGCCAATTTGAGAATTGAAGCCGCCCAAAACAATTTTAATGTCATGTTACAGAATTTTGCTTGGTCGTAGAAAATGTCTTTGATATAAGTTTCGTCTTTTTGAAATGATCATTTGAGAAAAGTTAGTTTGATCACTTTTTTCCCGAACACTGCAGGTAGTAAATTACTAAGATGGTTAGAAAGCTTAGAAGTTGAATTAGACTTTCGTTAGAGAATCTTTAGTTTTTGTAGCGCTTTAAGTGCTTATTTGTAAGCTTTAGCTTGCTGGAAATAGATAAATGCCTGCTTGCAAAAAATTAATATAAAGTGCTAAGGTCAAAATCAAAACCATTATTTATACAATTAAATTTGTACTCGACCTTTCATTTTTTGTTCAAAACGTTGGCCGCAGCATACAAGTACATATAAATTATTCATAACAATATAAAAAGTGATAGTGAGTGACTGTTTAATAAACGAGTATTTTGTCTGATTTGTGTAAATAAATTTAATTACCTGATGGTGTTAATAAAAAAAATTCTACATTAAGTAAGGTGGGTGTGCTAATAGCATATACATACAACGTAACAGAAACAGTAGTTTTACTCATTCGAGCAGCTGAATGAAATTACCTATAAAAATGCACGAAAAATGCATGATAGTTAGTGTTTTTAGAATTTGCACGTGTAAACAACATGTTACACATTTATTACATTTTTTAATCATCAAATTTCAATGTAATTATACATAGGTACATACAGACACACACTCTAATAAATATTTTCAAACGTGTTTTAAAATATCATTTCCTATATGGTCATTTCAAATAAGAACTTTGTTTTTATTGAAATCCGTTGTCAGGTACTCGTTCGTACTCGTATTATTATTGATCATATTGATCGATTGATGTATTGATACGAAATCGAGTTTTTTTTTTATTTATTGAACAATATGCAAAAAAGTGGTTCAAGTACAAAATATTTACTCGTTTATATCTTAATTTGATGCGATCTTGAAAAAATTTATTTCGCGTTTCATTTCGTTTGAATTGCATGAGTTCGCATAAAAGTAAAATACTGGATTATATTAAATACTTATAACTAGACATTTTGTCTATTTATATCACACAACACAACACTGTCCGGAAACCGGACATGATTTTTTTTTTTACAAATAAACCACAGAAATTCAAAATAATTTTAATTGACTTTTACGTTATAATCATATTGTTTTGCCAATTTTCATGTACTTTCAGTCTTTAGCTTGGAGGGTAAGATATTGAAGGTGGATATAAATTGTATGTATGTGGTTTTAGGAGGTTAATGGACCAGAAAACAACAATAACAATCGTTTAATACGGTGAATACAATTCATTATAACTTAACGTAAAAATAAGAAAAGTTGCCAAATCATTTTAGCGCTAAATTGTATTTACTCGTAATTTCGTAGGCTAGGTTATTTCCGGATTTACCAGTTTTTACCAGCTAAATGAATTTTTATTTATTATGTTTTGGCTGTGTAAAAGTTGGGTGACAATTTTGAAACAAATAATTACATCTAGTTTATTATAAAATGACGATTGATTGGGACAAATTTCTCGAGATACGTTTGTTGCATTTTTTCAATCTGTCTATCGAACAAACGCCAATACTGATAACATTGTTAAAACAAGCAATAGCAACATAACATAATGACTGCTCCAGTAATATCTAATGAAGACATTCTATCAGCTTTGAAGGGCTTGACGAGGCGGATGTGGGCCGGACGATATATCCTCCGTCCGTTGTGTAAATGGTTCAATCATTCTTTAACCACTGCTGTATTTCCCGAAAAATGAAAAATCTGTAAGATACCTAACTCCAATTAGGCAAACGGGATGATGCCACACGCTACAGAGGAATATCAACTTCATCATCAATTCCCAAGAAGAATTCGCAAGAGAAAGTTTATGTGCTCGTGGCTTTGAACTACCTAAAATAAAAACAGATGTGATGCATACATAATTACTACGAATCGGTCAAAATAGGAGCGATTACAAAAACTAATTTATACAAAATAGAAAATTCCGGCCAATTATTAAGTTTGATCCTCGATGAATGAATGAGTTTCAAAAACCGAGGTCATTTGAATGTGAATGTACATTATTTTAATGGTTCATATGACAATCTCGATCTAATAAGAATTTATAGAAGTTGTACGGCTGACGTTTTAATAAATCTACTCGAGCGGGTAACAACAGCAGAGAATCATTAACCATAATACATCAACTAAAAGCTTAAATCATCGAATTCAATTGACAATTATAGTGACATTCTTTATAAGAACGTATCAAAACCCAATATTAATATTGATGACGATCTACTCGATTTATCCTCTTATGAATATAACCAAGACAATGAGCTATAGGTGAAATTGCTATCAAAACTGATACTGTCATTGAAAGGCGTGAAGATTTTAAAACAATTTTGAACAATGTTAGACAAACCATTAGATTGTTCAACAAATCAGCTGTAAAGATCTGTGTGCTATACAAAAAATTGCAAAGATCGAACTTGGAAAAGAACTAAATCTCATGCTCGATTCTCCAACGCGATGGAATAGTATTGTTCCGATGCTCGAACTATTTTTGTTGATGAAAAGCAGTATCAAAAAGGCTTTAAAGGTTCTAAGTTCACCGTTATAGCTGGTAGAGGAGGAAATTCCCAAGATACAAGAATTGCTTCACGTTTGAAACCAATGGAAATAGTAGTTGAAGCTTTGAGCGAGAAATTGTAATCTAGTTACTTCTGAGGGAATTATTAAATTTTTGTTAAGTTATGTCTTTGTGAAATACGGTCATTTGTCGAAGGATTTTTTGGAAGCTCTGAAAACCAGGTTATCGGAGAGACGCTGCAAGGACTTCATTACTCTCGCGATGTTTCTACAGAACCCGGAAAATTTAAAACCATCAGCTGAGAAGTATAATCATTGTAATTTTTTTTCAAAATCATCGATATCCTGCATCGCTATGTAAATGGTTTAGTTAAAAAATATTTTAATGATTATGAAGAACAGAGTCACCAGAATCAACTGTCAGGTTCAATCGAAGAAACGGATTGTGATGTTGACAATTATGCTGTTATTATTCCGTTCGAAAGTGCCTCTTATAATTCCTCTTAAGTTGTCTCTGGCAAAGGCAATCACAGCTTCCCAACGACACGTGGAATTTAAATTCAGATATGATCAGAAAAACATTTCGTCAAAATTCGCTGTTATAATTGCAATCAGATTGGACATAAGGCAAATAAGTGTTTAAAACGACCAAAAAATAAGAAGTCTACTGGTGGACTACAACATTAACTTACATGTGTCGGTCAACGATGAAGTAACAGCCAAATCTCCGATGCACATGAAATAAATTTGCTACAGGACTGTGCCTGTACTAATCATTTAATCAATAATGAACAATTATTGCCGGACAAGAAGAAGATACATAGTTCCATTCCATTTGAAATTCAAGTCGCCAAACAGGGTGAAACATTGAATTATCGTTTGGCAAAGAGCGGAAAGTATACGAATTAAACATCAAAACCGTATGTCACGCAGTAGAGTTGACGCACAATCTATTATTAGTTAGCAAACTCGATGATGCTGGTTTCAAGATCGTCATTAAAAAAGGTACGCTGCGCTTGCTGTCAAGAATAACATCGTTGTTTTCAAATCGGAAAGCAAACTGGTACGTACCCTGTAACATTTAGAAGTCAAAAGCACTATGTAAATGCAATTGGTAAAAAGGAAACAAACATTTTATGGCACCGTCGTTTAGCAAATCTTGGACTGTCAAATATTATTCAAAATGTCGAAAGGGTTGGTTAAGGGAATATGATTTGTGAATGTTGCATTAAATCAAAACAGACAAGATAACCGTTGGGTGAAACCAAGTCACCAACACAGCGCCCATTGGAACGAGTACACTCAGATTAACGTGGCCCATGTGAAATTGAAACGAATGATGGATACAGATACTTTGCAACTTTTATAGAAGACTTTACCTACTCACTTCTCCGTTATCTTCTTATTGAAGTTTAAGAGTGAGTAATGTAATGTATTGTGTTGTTGTGTATTATGTAGTGTATTATGATGTTTATGTAGTGTGTAGTTGTATTTTATAATATTAGAATATACTGCGGCTTACAATGCGGAGCTGAATGGTGTTGCCGAACGATTAAACCGGGCTCTGTGTGAAAAAATCCGAGCAATGTTGAATGACAGTGAGTTTGATCGATCGATGCAGGGTGAATCTGTATTAGTATAGCAATGTACTTAACAAACCGTTCACCAACTGAAGCATTAAAAAAAACAACTCCGTTCGAAATGTAGTACGACCGACCACCAGGGCACCGCATAGTTCTATCATATCTTAGAGTTTTTGAATCGAGAGCCTCGCACATATTCCGAAACAGAATATATGAGGAAAGCAGATAGACGTTCCGAATATATAATGGTTGGATATACTAATATTTGCTCTCGATTATTTGATAAGGAAACTGGTTACATAGTTGCGAAATGTCACATATAGTCTTCGATGAAACTATACAGGGTGGAATTCTAACTACAAATCCACAAAACAGTGTTTCACTATATGAAGAATCTACAATGATTTGAGAGATGTCGAGAATACTAATGTGGAGGCTGCATGAATTATAAAAGGCTGAATTAAAAAAAGTGAATAAAAAATGATGATTTTTGTATGAATTTGTCTGAACGACACCTGTTACCTTTTTTAATTCATTTTTTTCTGAAATAAAAAAAGTATTCCTTTTTCATACAATATTCGCTTTTTTTATTTCATTAATGAAGACTTTTTTTAATTCAGCCTTTTTTAATTCGGTACCCCTAGTCCATAGTTATGAACAAACGATTAAGATGAAGACATTTTTCACTGGAATGCCACAGATTCCAAAGAACTCTCAAATGTATTGGGGCGTGATGATGAGAAAAATGAGACTTGGGATGTTGTTAAACCTGAACGTGGCGCAAAGGAAATCAGTACAAGATGGGTCTTCAAAAAGAAGCCGGATGTAGTTGGAAATTCAACTCGATACAAAGCCGGATTGGTAGCAAAAGGCTATATGCAACGTCAAGGTCAAGATCAAGATCAAAGTTTTTGGTAACGTAGTCAGTTGGGGAACCAAAAAAGAAGGTCTGGTAACACTCTCAACGTGTGAAGCGGAATTTGTTGGCGCTTGTACATCAGCGAGCGAAGCATTATGAATGAAAAAGGTAATTTGTGATATGAAATTGGAGATTTCTCTTCCAATTAAAATATTCGAAGATAAATTGTGAACGATTGTGATTTCCAAGAATTGTGAAAGTCGTCGCAGTAAAGAAAACCGACATCAAGTTCCACTTTCTTCGAGAATTGACATGGGATGAAATTGGTTAGCACACAGGAGCTGACATTTTCATAAAAGCATTGGACAAGCAACTGCATGAAAAATTCCTGAGAATGATGTATCATCATCGCGGGCGGACGTCAGAAGGCGATATCAATACCAGACAGTAGGAACATCATGCACCCAGCAAGCACACTCTTGTGTGGTGTGTCGGGAAATGCGATAATGTCGTTAATGCCGAAGGGTCGATAATGTGTCGTTTTATAATTAATTGAAGTCTGAATTAATACCTTATTGTTGTTGTGTATATCAGTAAAAAAGTTGAGATTATTTACTAATTAAATTGTATATTGTTTTACGTAGAGTTAATTAAAACATATTCAAGGTAGTATCTAGTAGCAGTGCAACAATATCCATTTACATCCAGTTGATTTCAACTACTCTTATAAAAAATTGAAAGTATATTTTATGAAATATTTATATTGCAAGTGGGGCATCATTTTATAGGGCTTGATGAGTACATTGTCATTGCTGATATATACAACTTGTTGATACCACCCAAATTAAGGTGAGTACGTGCTGAGCACTGACTGGCACAAGGATAGCTAAATCACGTACGCCTCCCGAATCAAGATGAGTAGTTACGTGCTGACGATGTTTCATGTTTCTAATATTAACACACACTTAAAAAATTTAAAAACTTGTGCTAACAGACAATGAAAAGAAAGTACCACAGAATAATAAACAATCAGAAGGGGCATTAGGTTAGACTAGGTTTGGGTGGCGGTCCATCAGGACCAGGCATAGACACAAAAAGGTCCGTAGCCATACCACAAATTAAAAATTTTCCTCCAACTCATTGAAACCACTTTGAGCTTGCTATGAAGCGCTGGATACTCCTGACGTCCTCCCCACTGAGCTCCGCCAGGTCGTTGAAAAGGGTTGCCCCTAGAAAATTCAGTCTGTTTCGTGCCAGACGAGGGCAGGTGCAAAGAAGATGAAGTACCGTCTCTTCCTCTCCTCGTCCTCAGAACTACGACAGTAGTCATGTGAGAAGAAACCAAGTCTACTCGCATGTCTGCCTATGAGACAGTGCCCCGTAATCACTCTAACAACCACACTGATCTGACTCCGCTTAAGTGAGATCAGCTTTTTGGATCTCGCCAAGTTCAATTTTGGCCAGATCTGCCGGGTTATTACGCATGAGGTACTATTTGACCATCTGTCATTCGTCAACTTACTGGCTTCCTCCTGAAGCAGCAGTTTACATACCGCAAGAGGCATTTCAATATCCTTTTTGCTGTTTGAAATGTGGTCCGTTGTACCACGTCGAGCCAGTTCATCGGCTTTAATGTTCCCCGTACTAACGAAATGTCCTGGCACTCATATAATATGGATGTTGAACTGATCTGCCATCTCGTTAAGAGATGTAGAGAGAAGGGGCATTACTTGACCCAAGAAATATTTGCTCTTACCTTTTATTTTACATCTTAATTCTGAACGACAACTCAACACCGAAACTGAAAAAATTACCTTCGCCAAACCAAAGTGAAAAAATGAGTCGGGAAGAAAAATTATTGAATATTAGATGAAAAATGATTGTAATGCAATTGTACCGCAGACTAAAAGGATAAAAATTAAATTAAATTAAAAAAGAAACTTTTTAAAACCAAGCTTTTATTTAAATGTAATAAAACGAACAAAAATAAATGTTACCTACGAGATTTTAATGAACATGCCTAT
Organism: Tipula helvola; assembly: GCA_963556165.1. Lineage (NCBI taxonomy): Eukaryota > Metazoa > Arthropoda > Insecta > Diptera > Tipulidae > Tipula > Tipula helvola. The sequence continues at coordinate 7,807,348 of OY744483.1, forward strand.
AGTCCAATAAGGTAAAGGTAAGTTAAAAATTATAAAACTATGTAAACAAATATCACATCATAACTGGTTTAAGAGCGGCATACATTAAAAATTTATTAGTCGAGTTAATTTGAATTTTCTCTATCTGTTCAATACAATATTATGCTGAATAATTAGGGATCGTAAGAACGGCCATGATTCTTAACTAATTCTTTAGTGAAAAGAGATGAATAATTTCGACAACGGTTTTATTACATATGTAGCTACAAAAACTTTATTAATCCTAAGGTTTTAACCTTTTCATTAAAGATCATTCTAGGTTTGCTAAGCAGTTTTTAAACTGGAAATATTACCATTTACATAATTTAATCTAAATACCTGTATCTCTCATCTTTTTATATTTTATTTAATCATAGGCATAGATTCCACAAAATTTTGCTTAATAAGTGAGTAGTTGATAATAAAAATATCGCATTTATCAGGAAAACAGGAATCATTAATGAATGTTCAAAAGGTTGAAATCATCATTAATAAGTATTAAAACTTGTTGTATCTCTATCATTAATCATTATCAACCTTATTCATTAATTTTTAAACAGCGATATCCAAACTTATTTTTACGTGAGCCAAAAAATGAGATTTACTTAATTTTTTTAAATCTTTTTAAACGTAAAACTCACTAAAAAGATTTTATAGTGAGATGGTTCACTCAATTCATATTTCGCCCCCGGGATATAGTTTGGACTTCGTTGATTTAGAAAAATATGTGAAAGAATATTTTGGTATAACAACAAAGGTTTTTACTTTTAGCATAATGTCATAAAAATTGTTAACCGTTTGACTAAAAATTCGCTCATTTATGATTTCACAGAATTCAAGTTTCTAGTTGGTATAAATTTCGAGTTTAAAAATGACTTTAAAGAAGTTGAACCACACTGTTATCGTTCATATCAAATTGAATAAAAGGGAGTAAAAATTGGCAGATTTGTGTTTTCGTTTGTGATCTGTTTTAACCCTAAAAAAGAGGCTATATCTAGGTAGAACATCTATATCGTCTCTGCCAAGCCTATATATCGAATTGTTTTAGAAGCTCATTTTAAGGTTACAGGTTATGTCCGTCACAATCTCTATTAAATGCTGGTTTTGTTAATTCAAGTTTTGTAAATCGAGAGTTCTTTCCCAAAGAGGCATAGTTAAATTATAAAAAAAATTGAGGTGTGGCCAACATACGACTTTCTTTTACGAACGGAGAATTTTGAGAAACTTATCAAGCAAATTTCATACAAGTGTTTTTTCTTTATTTTAATTTTTTTTTATTTTGGAACATGTTATACTTTATAGTTTTTCTGTGAATCATATTGATCTGATTCACAGAATCCAGAAGTCACCACCTGCAGCATTTGTCCGGCTTATACTCAGCGAACTAGTAAGTTGACGAATGATAGATGGTCAGTAGCACATCATGCTTAATAACTCGGCAGGTCTGGCTGAAGTTGGATTTGACGAGATCGAAACAGCTGATCTCACTTCAGCAGAGTCAGATCAGTGTGGTTGTTGGAGTGATTACGGGGCACTGTCTCATAGGCAGGCAAGCGAGAAGACTTGGTTTCTTCTCACATGACTACTGTCGGAGTTGCGACGATGAAGAGGAGGAAGAAACTGTACTTCATCTTCTTTGCACCTGCCCTCATCTGGCACGAAACAGACTCAAGTTTCTAGAGGCAACCCTCTTCAATGACCTGACGGAACTTAGCAGGATGGAGGTCAGGAGTATCCAGCATTTCGTAACAAGCTAAAAATGGTTTCAATGAGTTGGAAGAAACGTTTTTAAATTGTGGTATGGCTACATACATTTTTGTGTCTATGACTTGACCTGGTATAGACTCTCACCGGATCCTTTCACTTTTCAGTAAATGTAGGGATAATGACATTTTTTAAATGATTTTGAGTTTTGTGTACTTGTTTATTTATAAAATGATATAATGAGTAACGATTTAGCAAAATTATTCTTATAAAAATAAATATTTTAAAATGCTGCTAAATGTAATGCAGTGTTTGATTTTAATTGATTTGATATTAAGGGGAACTGTATTTCCCAAACACGGTTTTAAGGTTAACCTAACCTTACCTAACTTCGACTCTCAATAAGAAATCGATGCGATCGGGTACATTAAAGTATGGGTCAGCTAGTTTTATGTCGAAGGGTACCGTATTCATGTCAAAATTTATACGTAACGAAGGTATATCATTGGTAATTTTTGGAAGCAAATACAATTTTAGTTCGACGCTGTAATCTGACCCTCGCGTGGATATAGTGAGATATATTTTATGTCAGATAATCAATTCCTTGCCACCAATACCAGATTTGCTTTATACGAGTATGGTTAGTCCGCTTTTAGTTTTATATTTTTATAATTTACATAAACCAGTTCCATTCCAATGAAATGTGTATAAGGTGCACTAATTCATAAAATATTATTCATTTTTCTTTTCGCATATAAATAAAATAACCATAATATGTCAATCATATTCTGCAGGAAGTAAATTTGATAATTAACTGATTTTTAAATTTTTAATTACCAACTTTTAAAATGAATTTTTCTGTGCGCTTATAAAAAAAATTGTGTGGAACTTGACACAATTTCCTTCGTAAAGTAATATTGGGGTTTCTTGCTTGTGAATATTGAAATTTTTCGTCTATCTATCGATCTATAATACTACACCATATAAAATTCAACTACAAAGATTTAAAATATAGCAGCTTTCCAAGGTCTTCTTCATATCTACCAAAGCTATAGTATGAAAAATTTATGAAACCTTCAAAATTTAACGTATTTAGATAAATAAAAGCGTAACACCAAAATCCTTATGAAATTCTGCATACACGAAACATGTGTTGGTTCTATGAAGGGCACTTTTACAATATTTTTTAATTAGTGATATATGTTTAATTATGTACTACTATAAGATTACATATATATGTAATTAAAAATTAAAAAAAAATAATAATTTTGATGACTCACAAACAATCTAAATACAGTTCAGAGCTAAATTTTTAAATAAACGCAACCCAACGGCCCTGAAAAATTAGATACAATTTTGGTTTAGTGCATAACGATTTTTTGTTGTTTTCAATTTTCCGCCGTCAACTGCAGCAATAAATTATTATACCGCTAGTATAATTTAGCGAGATTTATGTAAGTTTTGCAAAACTAAAATAGGTCAGTTTTAATTTTGTTTTGTACTTACTTATAGTCATAAATCTTAAAACTTAAATTGTAGTATTTTTATGGGAAATAGACGTGCTCATGTCAGTCAGGGCCGGAGGTGTGATCGAGGTGCACGGCCACGCAGGGCGCAACATTTTTAGGGGCTCAAAATTTTAGCGCAATGTTCAATTAAATAGGAAAATTTTTTATCATCCTGTATTGCTTTCTTCTTCTCAGGTCCACAAACATTTTTTATGTGTCCGTGTGTTTTTTGGTCATAGTTTAAAAATTACAGTGGTAGAGCTAGTTAGAAAAGCGAAATTAGTTTCCCCTCTGAACGGTTATCTCTTATCTGTAGAAGTATATTTGTATCATGTCATCTCATCTTACATTTCTCAGACAGTATTAGTATTTTCCAAAAGCAACTAAAAACAAAAATCTTGGGATTTGTGGCTGTAGTATGTATTAATATGTAGTTGTTTGTGGAATTTGTCAAAAGTTCCTTCGATCGAAAATTCTAATGAAAGCCCTTCAACAGCAAATCAGTTGATTTCAAGGTTCAAGGTTCCAGGCAACCGTCATTTCGCCAATAATCATTTCTTCAGTGACGACGATACTGCTGACCGCGCATTTTGTTTCTGTTGTTTATGTTTTGATCGAAGTCGTACGAATTCGAAATCGAGTTTAGCAAATATTGGCTACAATAATTTAATCCATATTATATCTAAAGTGATTAAGTCACATGAAAATAGTCATGATATGTTCCCAAACGTGGATATAGACTGAAATCAGGATCATCAATCGGTCGAGCGGAGCAACTCAGATTTCAAAAGAAAACAGAGCGTTGTGGAAAAATGATTTCAATAGATTAATGAGAATCGCTCTATATCTTGCGCACTTAATATGGCATTCCGCCGTTTTTCTGATATACGGAAAATATTTAGGCCTAATTGAATTATACTTGCCAAATTTGACCTCGTCATGCAGGAACACGTTCGTTGAATCCTAAAAATCAGTTATCTTTTCATTATTACGAAAAAAATTATTAAAGAAATTATTAAATTGATGGCTGAAAGTCAGTGAAAAAATAATTTCATGTATTCACAATGCAAAGTATTTTTCCATCATTGCTGACTGTACTCAGGACATCAGTCATGTAGTGCAATTATCTCTCAGTTATTAATTGAAAGCAACAAAATAAAATTTTAGTGTTTACTATTAATCTAAAATTTATCTAACCTCCTTCTAACCAATTCTCTGCTTTACCATCCTTACATTAGGTGCTCCCTCTTTTCAGTCTATGCAGTTTTAAAACTACATAGTTTCAATAAAATGTTGTATTCAAACTTGCTCTAAATTTGATTTCTTATTTTCTTACCAAACTCCCAATTTCATAATTCATCTCTTTATCGCACAGTGCGCTTAAAGGTCTGGAGCCGGAGCTGGCCCACGTCGACCGATTTTTGTTATATAAATTAAATAAACACTAAAGATACATAAGTAGTAATTATGTATTAATTATTGTTGTAAGGTAGTTTCACAAAACAGCTTCAATATTCACACTAAATTTTATTGTTCGGTTTAATCGGTAATAAAATATATTTATCTATTTGTGGTTAACCAATTGTGAATACATATAAGGTAACAATCATCTAATGTTTTAAAATTACTCGAACATGAAATCCATATCAAACCGGGGTAATAACAAGTTAAACAACAAATTGAAAACAAATTCTTTCAACTTTCCTGATTTCGCAATTTTAAGGTTAATGTATTGAGTTTGGTTTAATTAAGTTTGTTTGTTAATTCTGCTACTTGTTAATCTATAGCTATGGTACAGTTAGACCATAAACCGAGTTTAAATATCTTAAACCAAATGGAGTGGTTTAATTTGCTTCCTTATGAAATTTGGTCGTTCCTCCTGCAGTTTTAAAATCTATATTAAATTGCAAACTGAAATCCCGTACTTGTGATGCCGCTGGTATGTTATCAGTAGCTTTTAGAGAAGTAAGACGGGACCCGGACTAATAATAGTTTGGGCACCCTTTGATATGAATATCTTTCATAAATATTTCTCCTGTTTTATAGTTTAATTTTAACATCCAAGTTTATATTCCCAGAACCTTTTACACATTGCACGCATATTTCACACCTGTTGATTTTCTATAAAATATATTTACCTTTCATATTGGTTGATCCAAACTCAAGTCTTCCTTGCATAAATCTCGTTCTTGATTCGAAGTTTAACAACAAGTTCAATGATTACTGAATCCAACTACTTTTAAGTGCGGTTGATTATCCCAATTTAATTGTAAGCTATTCATATATATAATCCTGGGCACGTTTCAAATGGTACCTCCATTTAAGTGAGAATGATACTTTGGATATCTCCGACAAATTTGCAAAAGTAACATCTTTTTTTATTTTATGTTTAATTTGGTTCCTTATTTTGGATAGCACTCCTGCAAAATGCTTATTAGGGGTAAACCAATCAGGTTCGGATTCAAATTATAGTGGTTGTGTTCTTCTGGTAGTTACCATTTCAATTTCTGCGTATATTGGAGCAGCAAGACGCCACAGTAAGCAGATTAGGTTAGGCGTTGATATAGTTTTACGGCTGCTTGGTGTTGTTGTGTACCTACTCTTCTAGACATGATGTGTACTTCAATAATTGTGTTACGTCTTATTATCTGATGTGTCAACTTTCTGAGCGTAAGTTCCTAGCAATAGGTATGGTTCGCTTGGATGGTGCCAAAAGGTAAAACAGACCAGTTTTAATACCACGAACCACGGTCCACTTGTCCCTTGGAATGATAACAAGGAAGTCATAATATGTACAAACCACGACTTTACAGCCTTAGGTTAATTCCAATTATAACTAGTGGATAAGAGGAGTGCCGCCCCGGTGGCACAGTTGTTCGCATGTTTGCTTTAAGCTCCGGAGGTCCCGGGTTCGATTCCCGGCGGGTGATGAAAAAATTACGGCTGGTTAATGTAAGGATCAATGAATTAATCATTCATTATCCGTTAAAAAAATGATTACGAAACTTCACAATGAAGCGGCCAAATCCCTCCATGGGATGTAGCGCCAGCGAAAAAAAAAAAAAAAAAATCCATTCAAAACAGTGATGGTGGCTACTCTGGGTTAGCGGATTGGATAGTGCAATTGTAATGTCTCAAAAACACTTTAAAGGGTAAAACCAAAGATCTTTCTATATTAAAGATGATTCATCCAGTGCAAAATAAAAAAATAAATGACGGGCACTCGAGTTTAATATTGCGGGCGCTCCAAACTTATATGTGTTAGTGTTTTTGCTGTTTTTATACTACATATTTTTATACTTTTTCTTATGTAGATTTTTATGGATATTTTTGTGTATATTGTGTATTGTGATATTTGAGTGTATTTTTCAGTAATACCGTTATTTTTTCATATTACAATTTCACCGTGGGGATGAAGTATCTTTATTATAATATGATCTTTGGTAAAACACACCAAGCGGCGACGACGTATATGTGGGACATTAAAGAAGTTAAAATTTTTACATAAAAGTTAAAATAAAAAAATTAACTCACCACAAAAATATAATCAAAAATGTTTTTTCTGTAAAATCGCCTTTACATGCATAAATAACTATACCATACACATACAAGAAAACGTTTTATGTCATATTTTATTTAAATTTAGTTTTTGTGTATAAAGAAAACTATATTTTAATTTGACATCAGCATCTGCTAAAATCTTTGAATGGGGTTCTTGACTTACTAAGTAGCAGATAACTTAGCATAAGGTGACCATACGTACCAGATTTGAAACAAACGTACCACATTGTCAATTGTACCGCATTTTATACCATAATAGGATCGAATGTACCAAATGTTCATACATAAATTCATACAAACATTTCATACATAAAAATTTTCTATAAAATTATATTAACTTTCATCCTTGTATAATAAATATATATGTACATATATATATTGCTAAAAGTGATGGAAATGGACTACGAAGGAATTGGCTGGTCTGCTGCTGGTGGGCTGAAATTGAGCTGGGGTTAGTTGGGGATTAGATTGAATTGAGTTCAGTACACCATGTAGTTTTTAGAATCGAGTTAATTTCGAGAAAATGCGAGGCCTTCATAATAGTACATAGAATTATGCCCTATTATGAAAAAAAATGCGATTTCGCATTTCGATATTATAAAACGACATTTTCGCAAAAATGCTCTCTTGGTGGTCTTATTATAAAACGCGATAGCGGATTTTTGCAAAATTTAAATTGACAAATGCGACAGCAGTCGGATATCGCATTTGCGAAATGATTGTGTTAATAAATAATTTGTTTCTGTTTATATTTAATATACAATTAAAATAATGCGATATGCGATAATGGCTTTTCATAATACATACATATGTACAGATATACGAGGCGAATCGCATCCGCAAAATCGCAACAAACTCGAAATGTGATCCATTTGTTTGAATTGGATTACCAAACGACTTATTCCACAACGCCTTTTTCAAAACATCAAATAAGTCGACTTACAGTAGTGCATTCACAATGAAAAAACTCTTTACTTTTGATTTACAGGTTTGTATGAAATTCCAACATAACGAGCAAAAATTTATGTTCGTTATGTTGGAAATTCATACAAATCTGTAAAAGTAAAAAGTTTTTTCATTGTGAATGCGTAACTTGAAATAGTCGCGATGGAAGACAGACTACGTTCTAATGCACATTTTTCAACTTGAAAACTTTTCACTTTTTAATTAATATTTTATATTAATTAAATCATCTTAATTATATACATAAACAAAATTAATAGTTTTATTGCATAATTAAAATAGAAATACACAAATTAATAAAACAAACGACAGTCCTCTACGTCAATTTTAAAACAGAGTTGTGCGATTCTAATATTCTTGTGTCAGACAATGGTTTTGGTATAAAGGATTTTTTGAGTAAAATATTTTTATTTTTAAATACAAAATGGTAGTTGGGTTTAATTTATAAAGCAAATTTATCTAGATATTTTAATAAACTAACTTTTCAAGAAATGCTAAACGGAAATGATATTCACAGAACGTGAGCGTAATATCGAGTTAAAGATTTGGCTGAACATTGATACAATTTAGATATTCGTGATGTAGGTAAGATTATTGAGTCACGTGTCAAATCGATATCTTTTGTGGTTTAGTTTATGATTGGCCTTAAGGGCCAAAAACATGAAAGTTTCTGGAAATCGCTGGAATGGAATATCTAATAAACACAAATTAATGCTCTATGTAATACGGCGATTTTTCAATTAGTTCGACCGATTAACACCGGTTGTGTGCTAGAGGTAGCCCCACTGAAACTGAATAAAAACCATTTAATTTTTATTTTAATTGGTCAATATAATGTCTATTATTAAAAAAATATTATAAAAATGTAAGATAAATACAAATTTAATTGTTGTAAAATAAAAATGTTTATTATCGGTAATCTTGTTAAAAAAACAATTAATTTCAACGATTCCACCATACAAAAAATGCTCACTTTTCTGCGTTTGTGACTTAAAATAGATATTATTATGTATACATAGATTGAGTTTTGAAAGCGAAGTTCAATATTTTAATAACTATAATTCATAAATTATAACAATATTTCACAATTTGCTGTTTTGTACATTGCTGTTGCATAGCATTCTCCATGTAAGCAATTGACAGTAATAAACTGATCCCTAACAATGCCGCGATTGATAGGATTTTAAAGAAATACTATGTATGTGCTCCAATCGACGTCACAATACACAAGATGCCGATTGATTTCACCAAATACAACGCGATTTGGCCCATATTCTTGAAATTCACCGAAAAAAGTCACCGGTGATTTTAGCATAAAAAAATTTAAATTTTCGACTGAAATGGTGTATTCCACTAGAAAATTATCGTTGATTTTTTCGGGTGAATTTCAAGAATACGGGCTTTAGACGGGAAATTAGAGAGGGAAGTATTAGAATACAACTCAAAACAAGTAATGGTGTGTATGTTTTAAGTTAATACTACTAATAAGATTTTCAGAATTTATTAAGTTGTACAGGTAAAAGTTTATTTAAATAAATATACATATTTAAATTTATTAGAATAGAGGTGGCTTAATTTCTTTTACAGGAAGCAATTGTGTGAAGGGGAGGATCAATGAATGGAAATGGAACAACAATTTATATTTTGAATAATAAAATTTAGTAAGACAGAAATTCTGAGCTTTTAACCGTAGAATTTAAACTTAATGCACCTTGTTTTCAGAATGCAGCTTTAATATTTTGTGTTTAATGTATAGATTAGAACTGTATTGTGCTACTAAATATCGACTACTTAGGAGTCTGTAACCGGATCGATTGCCTCCTTACTTACAAACCTTTCCTATTTTGTGCGGTGGGCCGGGCTTCCTTCAAGAGGCTTGCTGAATGCTTGGTCGTATCTAATCAATCAATAAAAACGTTAATTTTATTAGTTTGTTTTTTCAATTTTTACAGATAATAATTCGAAATTCGAAATTCTACATTCTATTTATTCTCCGGCTTATTTTGATACATTTTATATTTCAAGAAAAGGTACACACTTTTGTTGCTAATTTTGTCAAATTTCATCCCAATTCAAGGTAAAATAGGAGGAAAAGTAATCTTGATTAATTACTTGACTAATTAATATAATTTGGATTAGTAAGACCGTTCTATGAAACCTAATACTATAAAATATTATTATATCATACTATTTTGCTATTATACGGTGTGAAACCAGTTTTAAACAATTCAAAATTGTTAAGAAACCTTACATTAGTAAAATATTTATTATAATCTTGAAAACTGAAATTTGAATAAGCCGATCTTCAATTCACAACAAACTATATTTTCAAACATAAAGAATATAACTAAAAAACAATTTGTAAATATGAGAAGAGGCCTGATCGAAAGGACGTTTACATATTACTTCCGTACACAATTTAACTATTGCATTATTATCTTAATCAATTTTGAAGTGCAACAACAAGCAAAGTCATCCAGTTCAAACTACCACCCCCATGAAGTGTATAGTAAATAATTAATAATTATATGAGTAAATTATAAAGTTTGCAATTTATTTATCGAAGGAAAACCTAAATATAAATGTACACCTGAACGTGTGAGCATATATAGATCGAGCTTTTTTTTTATTCTCTTCTTTATACACAACATTGATCATGTTCACCATCTAAGAAAAATCGCTTAATGATATGTATTTCCTTGCACCCCGTATACTTATATTGTTATTGTTGTAACCGTTCTCTTTTAAATTTTGTTTTGTTGTTTTGTTGCGCTGAATGTAAACTAAATACACTCAGTATACTATTCAACAACTAAATATTTTAATGATGATAGTCAGCAAAAAAAAATTTATAAATAAAAATGAATTTTTCAAATTCATTTCAGTTTTGGTCGCAAATTTAAATCGATAACACATAATTACGTGTTGCATAAGCGCATAAACGAATCAAGAATTTACCCATTAACGTGTTTAATTAATAGGGTTAGTCTTGATTTTTTCAAATAAAATATAAATATTTTTTGTGATTTAGTGTAAAATTTTAATAAAATTAGTTTACATTTAACAAAAATAGAAAAGTGAAAGTTTTAAAATAAAAAAGTTCTATATAAATAAAGAAATGGCGCCAAAACCTCAAGAAAATATTCCAGTTGCATCGGAAGCAAACACTCTAAATAATAATAATAATGATAATGGATTTATAAATAATGCTTTTGAAAATGATTTAAATAATAAATTAACGGTTGTTCCATTAGACACCATGAAAATTAATAATAATAATAACAATAAATTGGACCTAGCTGAAAAAGAGCCACCAATGATCGATTTTGATGATTTAATACCGCATCTTGGTGAATTCGGACGATATCAAAAAATTTTATTCTTCCTTATGATACCGTTTGCATTTTTTGTATCATTCGTATATTTTTCACAAATTTTTATGACACTTGTGCCTGAAGAGCATTGGTGTCGTGTACCCGAATTGGAGAATCTAACACAACAAGAAAGGTGAGACATGTTATTAGTTTGATTCATATTATACGTGACTTATATGCGACAATAATTTCTAAATTTGTGAAAAATATTAATTTCCGAATTCGATAATACAAATAAAGTGCGCATACATAAGTACAAGATCAGCATTAGTTTACTTTGTTCACTTAAATATCAAGGCTATGTGTCTTATTAAAACTATTACCTTAAAATTTTTATGAACATAAACGTTATAAATAATTGCAATCATACCACTGTGCGGTCAAGGATTGATTCGCAGTTTCGTAATTATCGCACCCCATCAACATTAAACTCGAGAGGAGATAATACAACTATACAATTTATTTTCAAATCATATTACTTAACTTAATACAACAAAAAATACAGGTTAATAATTCCGATTTATGCAATTAATCGTGCACTTTTATAAAATTGTTACTTATGCATTTTCGTTAAATATTTTATTGCTTTGAGCTAAATTGCTAAATTATATTTAGAAAAAATCTAAACAAGCTGGTCGTTAACATTTTTACGCTGAACTAGTTTCACACGAGGTTGATAAAGTTTATATACCCCCGGATTGTTGATGTCTATTTTTGCACCATTAGAACATTGGGGGCAGGAAAATATTATGTAATATATTAACGACAATAATATAATAATTTGTAATGTATCACGTTAGAAATCGATACAATTCGACATTATACGCTTTGCTTGTTTCTAACATCAAGGCCTTTTCGTTGTGTATACAAAATGCATTTTAAATTTATTACCAGTGTTACAATATGTTCAAAAAAAACTTTAACAAAATGTAATAGTTTATAAAAAATAAAAGCATAACTATAAAGTGCATATAGATAACGTGTTGACCACCAGTGCTACTTGGTGTGAAAACACACCCGTTACTGCCATAAACAAAAATAATTGATCATTTTAGTTATAGTGATCAAGGATTGTAGCTCAAGCAGAAATAAATGACTGTAACTAAACATTTATATGTACAAGGACTGATGTTTATTGAACTCTTAACAACTCTATTCCATAATGAATTGTTATTATTGTGCTCAGATTCTAGATATATGTACATTCACTTTTTGTGCGAATATATGTATTTTGCTGATTCATAATACTCGTATTCTTGAATTAAAACAGTGAATAAAAAAAAAATCGTAACAAATTACTAAATAACTAATTCAAATTTAAGACAATTGTATTTAGAAGCCGCATACAAAAATGTATACTAAAGTGAAAAACAATCGCCTGCCCTGCAGACAATCTGTTAAATGTGTTTAAAGTGTAAACGACACTGAATTAAATTTTTCGAACTATTTCAGACCATTATCTCTACCTTAACCGTGATCTAAATTTAATTTAAAATAGAGAGTTTACTATACATCCACTTGTAAAATGTTAACACATAATTTTGTTGTTTTTTTATAGCTTAAAAATCATTGTTTAACTAAATTTATAGCAGGATCCAAGATGTACATTTGTTGGACAAAAAAAAAATATTAAAATTTAATTAATTCACATAATGTTGTTTGAAATTGCGCAAAAGTCGGTAAATTATACAATATAGATTCAAGATCGCCCAGCATAATTCGACGAGAAATATTTTCAGACCAATAACTATATAGAGTTTCATGTTTTTCAATACCAAATTATTGAACCAATAGCAAGTTGCATTTTATAAAATTAGTTAAATCGACTTTTTTTTTATAAAAAACATAAATTAATTTGACTTTTATGGAAAATAAAACATAACACATGATATACACATCACAGAAAACTAGGTCAAGTTGAAGTTGACTGAAATTTGAAATAAACAAAAAATTGGATTAAAAAAATACAATTTATTAATTATCTGTAAGCTAAATTCTTATTTTGTACATATATATGACGTTATGAATCAATCGAATTACTTGTAGCCTTTAAAGTTTAGTTATTGAATGATTTTAGTTGAATGAAATTGAAAGTTTAATTTATATCGCCCAAATAATAATTTCTCGAAAAGTTACCTCAAAAAAATTGTTAGGCTGGAAATAACATGTTTCTGCGACAAATTTTATGTAATATGCATACACAATATAATAATTATCAACATAATATTAGAAACTAGATAGCTATTGCATTGCATTATAAAGCATATCACAAAAGCTTACAAAACATTAGGATTTATATACGTATATTTCAAAATTCGACCTAGACGCCGCAGTCAATAAATCAAAATACTAAATGTTATTCAATTACATTATACTATATATGTCATCGTAATTAACGAAATCAAATTAATTAAGATATAATGAGAATTAATACCTTCAACGGTATGTATAGTTTGAATTTGACAGTTTCGTTCGTTAAGGAAATTTCTGAATCACGTTAATTAGTATTTCCTGCCAGTGTTAATTTAATATCTACTAAGGTGAGAAGCATAAATGTCCAAGGGCTTATTGCATATCCGTATAATCATCAACAACGCATAACATTAAAAAACGCTTTCATCAGAATTACAGCGGAATTCCGAAAAATTTTCATATCTTCAATACCAATCAATGACTATATATATAAGTTGTAGCTTAATAGCAACAAATTAATACCCGATTTAGAAAGGGAAATTATTTGATAATGAAGACAGGTTGAAACTGCTGTATACCGAATTAATTATTAAGTTGTTAACATAAATTAATTACCACTTTTCTCGTGCGCACAAATACAATCGATTTGCGTACACGACACCCTTTAAATTTATGTTTCAAGAACATTATTATTTAAGACCGCACATAAAATCATAATTGACAAGACAATAGAAAAAAATCATTTCACCAAAACTAAAATGTTTATAATCCGTGCGCGCTTTTTCAATCAATTTAGAGTCTACCGACTATACCTATAATTTTTTTCAAGTTCAAATTATGGCCAATGCCAAAACACCTTTCTCTTCACTTTTGTTTGTGTGTATATAGTTGCGAAATAAACGTAATAAAGGAATTTAATAAAATAAATTAAAATTAAAATCGCACGCAAAACAAGATCAAGTTTAAATCGAAAATAAAATTGCTTTTATTGTCCATATAGTAATTGAAATACACCTCCCATTACGTTCACATTTATACAATAGCGGATCCGGAACTCGTTAGATGTATATGAGTGATTTGGTTAATTCCAAATTGACAACGTAATAATTTAGCAATTCGCAAATAGCTTTGCGATTACTCGCTATCTGTTTTAAATTTGTTCACATGCGTATAGTATACATTCAACAGGAATTACAGGTATAGAAATTTGTCTATGCGATCACAGGCGAAATATGCAATACGATTCGCAATCAAAAATAATTATGCATGTCTACATCTTTTAAGTACGCGTCCGAAGTTTGTAATAATATTTTTTTTTATAATAATTTTTAAGTGAGTGTAATAATTTTCTCTTCCATATTTTGTAATAAGTTCGTTTGTGTCCGAATACTCTGATATAATTTTGACATAATAAATTTGACAGATAATGCTTGGAAAATAAATAGGGCTCGTTACGAGCTTGCGTATTTGCTTATTTCGTAATTTCGTAAATTTGACATCTCTTCTGATTGGTTAAATTATTTCCCCTAAATAAGCAAGAAACGTCAAAAATAAACACGCTCACAGGCTACTTATTTTCGTAAATTCTTCAGCGTAGAATACGAAAATAAGTAGACTGTGAGCATGTTTATTTTTGATGTTTCTTGCTTATTTAGGGGAAATAATTTAAACCAATCAGAAGAAACGTCAAATTTACGAAATACACAAATACGCAAGCTCGTGACGAGCCCTAATTAATAACCCTAAAATAGCGCCTAGATCAATTTTTTTTTAAATTTTAACCCCAATAAAGAAATCTACGGATCACCGGCATATTTATCATAGAAATTAATTAAATTTTAGGCGCGCTAAACGAAAATTTAGCATTTTTAAAGATATAAAATTGCTAGTTGAATAACAATATTAAAGGCAGTGATACATGTTCAATTTTTGCCTTTAAGGCAAAATAATTCTGCGCGTTGATTGGTTAAATGTCGGCCATCTTGAAATGACTTTAAGGCAAAATTTTAAAATTGAACATTGCTCCATTTTTCATACGGCAAAAATTACCTAACCTCAAAATATTTTGAAATTTCCATGTTGTGATTTGTCGGTTACAAAGGTTAAAAAATTAAATTTGTATAACAATTAATTTAAAAGACCTAAAATTGCAAATGAACGTGCAAAGTTAGTTCTGTTGATTTTTAATTTTGCTTGTATTTATGTTACACGTTTTTAATGCTATTAAATACAAAAAAACTTTATTATAATCCTTAATCTTAATACAGGTCGAATGGGCTCTCGAACTAAATAGCATTTTTCGATACTTGGACCTGCAATTGCTAACTTGTCAAATTGAGTTACGCTCATTCAATGATACAATTTAAAATTGTGGTGATCGATTAATCGCATTTCGGTATCAAATCCCTTTTAATAAAATAGGTGAAACCCATCAAGTCTTTGGTTTCCTTTTAAAAATATGTTCTACTTTTCAATATTTTTTTTAAATAAAAGACCGATATTTATAATTCGTTGCTTTCTTTTTTGGATTTTATTCATTTTCACTGCCAACTAAAACTTGGCAACCGTCAATTTCAAAATTTTGATTTGAATAAATTTTAGGTTATGTTTTATACGATGGCAAAAAGACCCTTACGGCAAAATGTTACATGTGTCGGTACAAAAGAAATTTCACTTATGCCGTGTAAGGCAAAAAAAGTTAACCAATCAGCGAGAAGATTTTTTTTTGCCTTAAAGGCAAAAATGAAACATGTATCACTGCCTTTACTGTACATTAATAATCTAAAAACCATAATTTAACGATGTAATGGCAATGAATTTCGGAATTATATATGTATGTACTTATAAGATAAAATTAGGGCTTGCTGGTAATATTATTTATACCATATGCAGCACAAAAACGAATAAATTGTTCACAAAATGATTAGAAAGGACAGAATAAAGGCACGCATGATCACTTTTACCAACGATTATAAATTTATTGGTCGGAAATTTAAGTTCTTCAGAGCAAAAATCTTTTTACTAAAATCAACAAAAATTATTACAGAACGTCAAAATTATAACATGTAGTCGCTGTAATAACTTCGCTGCATACAAAATTCTGTCATAATTATTACAGCTGAAATTCAAATAATTATTACAAGCTTCGGACACGTACTAAATGTATGCTTTCTTGTTAGCGCAGTCTCTTCGTTGGCCAATTTTTGGCTAGGTATAGACCGATGTAGGATTTTATTTTGTTAATAGTTGTTTGTTTGTTTGTAGTTACTATTTCGGTCAAATGATCCGGATCAGATCAAAGTTTACTTTAAAAACAACAACAAAAAGTAGACTAAAAATGTTTTGGATCAGCAAGAAAGATCCTAGATCAGAAACTTCCTGCGGATTAGGGAATCCAATTACATATTCGACTTTCCAACATTTGGATACGGTTTTTTTGTAATTATCCGACAGTTTTAAGTCGGTTATCGTGATCTGATTATTTAGTTATTTTTCCCATCGAATACACAACTTTCTGCTGGAACGTTTTGACTATTCAACTAAAACTCTTCAGGTTTCCAATTATCAATGTTTACCTGTGAGCAACTTGTTAGAGATTTATCTAAAATACAAAATTACTAATTAATATTCATCAGAGGTTACTCCGTAAAGAGAACGTTTTAGCATATTACGAGTTACGACTGTTGTTTGGTAAATCACCAAAAAACTAAAAATATACGTAACACATATCTGTGTGTTCAAATTGTCTTCCCATCAATTGATAAGAATATTTTTAGATGCTTCTATCAAAAATGTTGTTTTCTTAATAATTTCTAATTTTAACAAGATAATCACCCTTCGCGTCGACATCGACAAGTAGAAGTAGCAACAAATTTGTTTTGTGAATCATGTCGATTTCGATAAACATTTGACGATCGATTCTACCATTTTCTGTCGATACTAAAATGTCCCTGTCACGTCAATCGCAACAAGGGTGAATGTCTCTATTAATAGTTAGTTTCAATAAAATTTTAGATTTTGGAATAAATTATTTTAATTAAATGTTTTCTGTAATTTGTGGTTGTTCTTGATTTTTCAATTTGGAATTCCCAATGACCACAATACCACATTCAAAAAGAATCTTAACATTTTAGTATTTAACGTTAAGAAGAAAGAAATTAAAAGAGATTTATAATTTGTATGTTTTTGGTGATTTACCAATAAATACAACAAAATTCTGGCAGTACAACAACGCTGTACAATTTGGAGGCGAAACTGACGATACCCTAAGTTTTGTGACTTCTGCAGTATTTTATATTGAATTGAAAATTGAAAATTCCACTCATTTTATCATTATTCTATCCTGACAACATGTCACTGAATTAAAAATTCTATACTCTAAATTGCACCAAATATTTAAACGTAACTGCAAACATTTTATACTCATCAATTTTCAATTTATTATTTTCAAATAAGTTAATCCATCTTGTAAATTTCACACATTTTGTTCACAAATCTCACATTCTACTAATTTGGCTCAAATTGATCAAACTGATCGCTTCATCTATAAGTTCACCAAAGCTAGTTCATTCGAAAGATGGCATGACACTGCTAAAGGCTACTTACCATGGTTTGAATCGAAAACTTTAGTAGAAATATGAAAGTACCTCTGTCACAAATGCTAAGACTTTGTCGATCAATAATTTCAAGATTGATAATACCACTTGAAATAGCAATTGATAACGGCAGCTATTAAACTGAAGAAACAACAACAATTTAAACTAATTAGCACAAAAAACATAATTCTGTGGTCACAAATCATAATGGTTTAAGAAGGTGGATAAGCCCTTTTACGTATTATCTCAAATTCGAAACCGCCAGACTCGATTTCATATAATATCAATTTTTTGTAATATTCCGGTAACTACAAACAACCGTAATAATTTTTTATAAAAGCAAGAATTCAAAAAACTCATACGATTTTGAACGACTCTTAACTTTAAAAACGTTTTCCTGAAAAATGCGAATTTTTCGCTTAAGCCACTATGATTTGTGACCACAGAATTCATAACAAAAACAAAACATTTGTTCAAACAGTCAAATCGACTAAATTCGAATATTTTGTAAACGTTGCAACTTTTGTTTAAACAATTACGAAAATTCAAATTTAACGAAATACATACGTATTACAAAAATGTAATAGAATTTATGTTCTAAATAAATTGATCCTCCGGCATTTTAGAATATTTTTAGTACGAAATGTTTTTTTGGTTAATTTTTATTTCAAAAGTTTTTACACAGAATTTTGAATTGGTTTTTAATTTAACTGGAATTATTAAATATTTATTAATTTGTAACACAATTGTTTAGTAAATTAAAATATCGCGTTACTATCTAATTTAGTCACATCCCCATTAATCTACCTTAAATTAAATCGTTTAAATCATAATTTAACGCATTATTTAACTTTATTTTGCCCACCTCAAATCTAAAATTCGATTGTTAAAATTTGGTGATAATGAATTAATGGCATTTCATAGTCGATTTATATATACTAATTTATGAAGTTATATAAATTAGATAATTTCACACACAAACTCCTCTTAAGCAATTATGTACATAACAGACAACAGTATGCGGATATGTCGTATACAATCTAGATTAAGGAAATTTGCGTCAAATTCCTCGAACACCCACATCCATTAATTGTTTTAAGCCGGATTTTAAGAATTTTTTTTGTCAAATTTTTGAATTCCAATAGTTGAAGGTTGACCTGCCTGATTGATTTAATCATTTTTTGTTTTGTTTTTTTATTTATAGAGTTGCTTTATCCATACCATTTAATAACGATGCATACAGCAAATGTTCCATGTATGCGGTTAATTTTACTGAAAAGTTAGCGGAAGGAATTAAAGTGGCCGATCCATCGTGGCCTGTGGAATCTTGTAAATTTGGATGGGAATTCAATTTTACCGATGTTCCATACGAAACTATTGCAACAGAAGTATGTTAACAAATTTTTATATTGCTCTAAATTAGTTAACTAATTTTTTTTTTTTTTTGTTACAGCTTGAATGGGTATGTGACAATGCAACCCTACCATCAATTGCTCAAGCAATCTTCTTCGTTGGTGCTATTGTCGGTGGATTACTATTTGGATGGATGGCTGATCGATATGGTCGTGTTCCAGCGCTTGTCGGTTGTTGTTCAGTTGGCTTTGTTGCTGGCGTCCTTACCGCATTTGTCACTAATTTTTGGCAATTCAGTTTATGCAGATTCTTAGTTGGATTTGCATTTGATAATTGTTTCACCATGATGTATATTCTTGGTAAGTACTAAAATCATTAATTAGCGTAAATAATATTATAGTGCTTGGGCATTGTTTATTTTATCCGTCGTACAATTCATAATTTGATTGAACTATTTGACTTAATAATTATAATCTCAATTCAACAAATATAAGTGACAGATAGGTGATTTTCTACGTTTAAATATTTGCTATAGTTTCTACGTAGAATAAAGGTGACTAAATTAAATTAAATTAGATGTAAATCTTTATGGATTGGAAAGGGAAATAATGGATTTAAGATACGAAAACGGTGTTTATTATTTAAATGTGTTAATTGTTAGATATTCAAATTCAGTTAATTCGTCTTATTTATTCCTTTTCCTTTGAGTAACTGATTTAATAAAAGCATAAAATAAAAAGATAAGTTCAATGCATTTGCGATAGAGGTCAGCAGTTACTAATGTGAATGTATTCTAATATTAATCAGAATATTTTCCATTCATCGTTTAATACATCTGACATAAATCATGTTGCAAAATAATATAAGTTGACATCACATGAGTATAGTTATGTTTCAATGCCATGTGGTATTGTGGTCACACATTTAAACTTGATCTCAATTGATTGATTGATTGATTATTCATTGCATTTTATCAAATTTTACAACACAGAAATATTTTTTTTTGTTGAACTTTTTATTATTTACTAATTACTGTGTCAATGTTAGTTGATTATACAATAATAGATTTTATCAATAAATAATGTACTTTAATGTTTTTTTTTAATATTCAATAACAAGACGAATAGATGAAACTAAAGAAATTGAAACTCCTGTTAATACGCTTCCTTTTATCATTAGAGATAGAAATGTTAAAATTGCCAAGAGACCTCGCATTCACCAAATTCTTTCTAAATATAGTTAATCTGAAATCTCAAAACCGTCTTGTTAAAAAATATCTAGGCGGTATTTATGTACATAAAAAAACGATCAATAAAATAAATTAAAACAATTTGTTTTACTTCAATATAATACTAATTAAAAACAGTTTTCGAAGGTGATCGAGATTCACGTATTAAAATTCATTTTCTGCATTTCGGTCACTTATTTATATTTTAAGTGCTAGCGACAATTTTATATGTGCGCATTTATTATACATTTTGTATAAAAGTAAACAATTTAAAGGCCTACAAGTCATAATTTGTTTTCAAATTAATTGTTAGATTATTTAATGGTTATTCTTATTCCATCAATCAATTAAATTAATATTTTGGGCGATGCGAAATGAAAATTGTTGTTAATTTATTATTTCAGAATATATATCAGAACACTGTTACGAAAAACACATGCATTTCATGCAGAAGAAAATATAGAAGTGGTAGTTAAGGAGAAGTTACATGACATGACCCTATATACACTAGTACAAATACAATTAGTTTAATTAATTTACTAGATGTCACATATTTCAATATTTTTCTGTTCTCCTTTGTTTTCTTTTTTCTTGTATATTAACCAAAATGACCAAATGTGAAAATTTGGCTTATTTTCGAATCAGTTTCAACTTCAGCTTTACTTAGGTATTATGAAATAATAATAATTCAAAAATTCACTATACATTGGACAAACATAATGTTTCTTTGATTTTTGAAGCTTCAATCGTTCATCCTAATTTCGTCAATGTCGCTGCAGGTGCAGATACAAGTTTACGATCTTGAATAAAACTCGTCAAAGTTTGATAGAGATAATGTTTTGCTTTTTGAGATAATAGTTTAACCTCCTTTGGCCGTTAAGATTATAGAGATGCTACAAACTATTTTCTGTTCATCCACCATGCATCGCGTCACAATTTCGCAGAATCTCCCTGAGTGCTACGCTAGGAATTTCAGCATATTACTGGTTTTAAGTTTGTTAAATTCCACTCAAAATACAAGCATATGGAAGTCCTTCCTTTTGGAATTCGATGGTATAAACCTAATTGACTATTAGATCGTTCTATACAGAGACTTTAAATTCAGGGGTGCACTTCTTTATTTGCTGTGATTTCGGGCCAGTATTTGGCAAATCTGCCTAATACATTTCACCAAGCTGACCCTTTTTGAAAACACTGAACACTGCTTTTGGCGCACGTACTTGTTTTACTATACACTTAACTGCGTATATATTCTACAAAATACAATTTTAACTAAATAATCAAAATATAATCAATCAAAATAACAGGAAAATATATGTAATTGATCTCGTGTTATAAAAATGACAGCTTAAATTTCTAAATCAATATCAATTATTACAAAACGTGTCTAACCAATCATATAAATTATGACAAATTTACATACTAAATTTAACCGGAACGAAATAAAACAAAAAAAATTCACGATCACGTTTAAAAACAGTAAAAATGCCATTCACCTTTAAATTTATAATTAACAATTTTACTATACTTATTTGGATTAATCACTACATATGTAAGTATGTACCATTATGTTTATTCATATGTATACCAATTACTCGTTGTCGACAAGGCCAGACCCGGTAATGAACTAATTATTTGCACATTATCTTCAGTAACTTTTTAACAGTTGTAATCTTAATCCACAGAAGCGTAATAAATAAATTCTGTTAATATAACAAAATTTCCGCCATTCAATAAACTTGTGAGTAAATTTTGTAATCGATTTATTACGGTAATAAAGCTTATGTGGTTTAATGAGTCACAAAATATACATAAAGAAGTTAATTGTAGAGTAATTTGGTTCCGGGAACCCTGAAACCCAACAAATAAGTTTATGCTTAAAGTAGATAATTGCAAACATTTACTAAGTCTATGAAGCACCTTAATTAGATTTCAATCGTTGTTTTAAGACGTACTTGACACCATGTGTCGTTTTAATTGTAGAGTTGACTATACTAGAGAGTATAATCAGACTTCCTGACCGACAGAAACCATTTGTGTAAATCCCAAAAGAGCATTTTTTACTAAATGTAAAATAAAAAAAAAATAAAAAATTAATCAAACTTAAATTATTTTGTATATTTTCTAGTTTTGGAATACGTTGGACCAAAATGGCGTACATTTGTCGCAAACATGTCGATTGCAATTTTCTTTACTGGTGCAACATGTTTACTACCATGGATCGCTATTGGTATAGCCGATTGGAAATGGTTTGCTATTGCTACATCAGCTCCACTTGCATTAGCCATATTTACACCATATTTTGTACCAGAATCCGCCCGGTGGTTGGTCTCCCAAGGAAAAATTGACAAAGCGATTACGATTTTAAAGAAATTCGAACGAATCAACGGTAAAGAAATTGAACCACAAGTTTATGAAAATTTCCGTGATAGTTGTAAAAAATTGCAAGAGGAAGAAGCGGAAAATGCTAATTATTCTGTATTGGACCTATTCAAAACGCCACGCTTACGTAAAATAACAATTTTATTGATAATCATTTGGGGATCAATTTCATTGGTGTTCGACGGACATGTACGTAATGTTGGCTCATTAGGCCTTGATTTCTTTATTACGTTCACTGTTGCCGCTGCCACCGAATTTCCAGCTGATACACTATTAACAGTAATATTGGATAAATGGGGTCGCAGATGGTTAGCTTGCGGTTCATTAGTGATTGGTGGAATATTTAGTTTACTCTCAGCTGGTGTGCCATTTGGTAAGTTATTAAACAATTTTTTTTTCTGTTTAAATAATTCGCTAAATTTTTGATTTTTTTTTTTACAGGTCCAATTTCGGCCACATTCGCTATGTGCGGACGTTTTAGTGTAAATATTTCATATAATATTGGGCTCCAATATGCAGCTGAATTATTACCAACTGTGGTACGTGCTCAAGGCGTTGCCTTCATTCATATCATGGGATATGTTGGTAGCATTGTATCACCATTTATCGTTTACTTGGCAACCGTTTCTCAAACTTTACCACTAATTATTTTGGGTGTAATTGGAATTGCCTCTGGTTTAGGGTCGCTATTGTTGCCCGAAACATTGGGACAGGAATTACCCCAAACGTTAGCTGATGGTGAAAAATTCGGACTTGATCAAAAATTCTGGGAGTTCCCGTGCTGCGGAAAAAAAGGAGGCGATGATGATGCAGATGAAAAAGAAAGTGTACCAAATTTCCGACGCGTTGGAAGTGGAACTAGTCGTGCATCATTACGGATGGGTCGCGGTGAGATTCAATCAAGTATTCTTCGGCGTTCCGTTGCATCTCGTCGGTCGATCACAATGAATCAAGGAAAATCTATCGTCTGATTAAATTTTAACGTCACTGCGTAATCTTTAACTGATAACTTATGACATTTAAACAATTTCTAGTCACAAAAAATTTACCTTGGGCCGTACACCGGCAAGCATACTTGACAAGCTTTTGTGATTGAAAACAGGAAGGCAAACAAGTTTATGATATTCCGTCAAGCATTTTTGCAATGCATGATTGTGCAGTCATCATGCTTGCAGGTGTATAAGCCCCTTAATAAAGGAGAAATTTGAAATCAAAAACTGTGAGTCAAAAAATAATTTTTTTAGACGAGAGAAACAGCTAGCTCGAGGACAGACTGATTAGATCGCCAAGTTTAACTTTAAATTGTATATATACTAATTCATCGAAATGTGATCTCTATATTTAATAAATTTTTATTATTATTATTTAATTAAATTAAAAAGATGTTCCTGATGTACAGCCGAATAATTGTATTTCGCCAGATTATTATTACATAATAATGGGCTCAATTCAAAGCAAATCTATTATTCTATTGTACAATAGAATGATTATTGTCGAAATTACAATATAATTAATTAAAATAGTTAAAAACTTATTTATTGTATTTAAATTAATAGTATTCTAAATAAAAATATAATAAGTTGTACATTTGTTAAAAAATGTATAAAAAATTCATTGAATGAATTAAGTTTAATTATAAAAATTAAGTGTAATTTATATATATTGCAGAAATAAATTATGAAATATAAATCAAAACGTGTTTATAATTGGAGTTTGATAGTTACTTAACATACATAATACGTTTGGTTTTACTTTCAATGCAGAAATATAATCGATTTTATTTTTAACGTGAGCTAAATCTTGATCGAAATTGAAACTATTCATAGACATAACTGCAGATAGAGCGATTTATGAAAACGTGTCGGCTCACTTTTTTACCTTCATTTAGCAAACGTTAAGATTTTCATTGTTAATTAGTTTTATGGCATAAGCAAGGACATCAAAATTCCCTTTAATTCAGGTTATATATGTCAGAAGTGTAATTTCCCTGCTGAGAATTATATAGCCATGTACAACATCTATTCGGCAACATTAGTGATGACCTGTTACGATAAACGCGAGAATTTGATGAAAAATTTGCTAAATAATAGACTTGTTGATGGCATAAAGATCCAAAAAATGTATCATTGATTTCGTTGTTTATATGTGGAGGGCAAAATGACTCGCAACAAAGAACTCGCTCAAAGAAGTCAAGCAACAAAGCTTCAGAAATTCTCGTTCTCGTGCTTAGTGATTTATGTGAACCGATACAAAACCAAACCTTAGAGAGACAATCAACCGCCAGGATTCAACGTGGAAGGATCAGATGATCTGGTATGTAAGTTGAAGAAAATTGCGAATTTAATAAAATCAAATTTTAAAATGAGTAATCTTGGAGAGCTGAAATGTTACATTGGTTTAGATATCGCTATAGAGATGAAAAAGGAAATTATCGTTAAAGTCAAAGGAAATACATTGAGAAGATAATACGAATAGCAGGTTTGCAGAACAGTAAAATTTCATCTATACCCTTGGACCCCGGATATCAGATGAATTTTTCCAATTCGGAAATTTTGATTGATAACAAACAATATCAGAAATTAATTGGATGTTTATTATATGTCGCTTTTAATACACGCCAATATGCCATACCAGTATTTCTATATTAGTCAGAAAAGGCAGCCAATCTTCTTAGAAAGACTGATATAAATTCTAAGCAGTTCTGAGGAGTCTGAATCAGAAACGAATTTGACAGAAGGTGACAGAAAATCAATCGGACTAACTGGCTACATATTCAAAATGTATGGAGGTGCAATTGACTGGAGTTGTCGCAAGTAGTTATGTGTTGCTTTATCTTCGACTGAAGCAGAACTTATTGCATTGTCAGAAGCATCAACCAACCGTTATATGGGAAGATAACCAAATTTGTCAGAATTTAAGAAAGGACGAGAAGTTAAGTTATCGTACCAAATACATCGATACTAAGATGTATTTTGTGAAAGACTACGCCGAAAAATAAATTGTCACTTTCATGTACTGTCTCAGGATAAGCTTGAATTGTAATACTTTTCGACAATATAATTGTAGAATAACAGAGCGGTATAATTTAGAGATGTAATGGGGAATATGTTAATAGAATACACTGTTGCAGTACCTCTAATAAAGCATGTGTGGGGCCATAATCCAAACACAACTCAAAAATTACCATTTTAAGTTATGTCACTATTGCAGCAAATAAGCGATATATTATGTATCACTCAACGGCAAACTAACTTCGAAAAAGCTTAAAAAACTCGAAAAATCTCATAAAATATCGAAAATATCGGTTTGTTAATTTTATGATACCCGCAGCAACTCAACGCAGTACAAATTTTAGCTAAAGTCGGGAAATTCGAAAGGAATCGAATAATCTCAAAAATAATTAAGTAATATATCTATGTAATATATAATTTAGGCGCTATAGCTCGATGAGGTTGAACTTGCAAAATTATTGATAATTTCGCTCTTCGCCAAAAATATTTATCTGGTTATGTACCGTAAGAACTTAATATTTCAATCTCAAAAATCTTTAATATCTCGAATAATTTCAGAAAATCTCAATGCTAATCAATAGAAGGATTTGTCAATTAAAAAATATTTAATAGAATTAATTTCTAAAAATTCATACACGCACGTCTCTTCACAAAAACCAATAAATTATCTTTGTAAAATAACAATAACCGTATCTTGACATGTTTTGGGGAACCTTTTGAACTGTCAAATTCGAAAAATTATAAAAAATATTCTAAGTTGTAGTACTCTGTGAGACATTAAAGAAACCATTTTTTCTATCGGAATGCCAGGTTCACACTAAGCCGACAAAAACAGAAATAAAACACCGCCTTTAGTTGCAAAATAGAGACATTTTGGAAAAAGTGGGGCAAATCAAAAGTTCCCGTTTTGTTACCATATTTCACAGCATTGTTCCTCTAGTTGAGCATGTCCTCAAACAAAACTAAAATAGTGAAGATGTTTTGGTGCATTATAGTCTGCGGTGGACCCTGGAGTGACATGTTCTAAGCTAACAATCATTTTTTCGCTTAAACGCGTTTTCGACAGAATAGCGGTCTCTTAGAACTAAATTGTTTTAAAATTTTTGACGTGATAACGTTTTACACCGCATGTTCAAAAAATTGATCCGAAATTTAGCCCTTGGTCGGGGGCAATTACTCATCAACTATATAGGCATTACTTTTAATTTAAAGATATGGTTGCTTAGATTGGTCCTTCGGCTTTATGTCACACATAATATTATGGCAATGACGTCATCAGCCGGCAAAGGAACACGCGCCGCGAACCTCTGATTTCGACCGATTTAGATGCTTGAACCAGTGTAGCGAGAGAATGGCTCATCCGATCGGAGATCAGATGGTGTCAATTTTTACGTAAAAAACCAGTAGTGGTTAATTTATGCTAAATTAAATTAATTAATCTCCACATAAATTTTAATTAAAAATTACACTATAGCGAGAGAATGCCTCATCAGATCGGAGCAATTCGAGTATTAATTTGTGCTTAATAATACTGTGGTAGATAATTTATTTTAAATTAAAATAATTAATCTCCACATGAATTTTAATTAAAATTACAAAGTACGAAACAGCGATTTACAATCAACCATGAGAATCCATTATCTGATCGGAGTGATTCTGGTGTCAATTTGTACGTAAAGAAACCGTGGCAGAAAACTTATTGTTAATTAAAATAATTAATACCCACATAAATTTTAATTAAAATTTAAATCTACAAAATGGTGATTTACAAAGCTTGAGAACACTGTAATGTGAGAATGCATCATCTGATTGTAGCCATTCTAGTGTTAATTTGTGCGTAAAGAACTTGTAGTAGATAATTTATTTTAAATTAAATTAATTAATTTCCACATAAATTTTAATTAAAATTACAAACTACAAAATAACGATTTACTATGCTTGGGAGCACTGTAGCGAGAGAACTCCTCATCTGATCGGAGCAATTCTAGTGTTAATTTGTGCATAAATATACTGTGATTAAAATAATTAATCTCCACATAAAATTTAATTAAAATTACAAACTACAAAATAGCGCTTAAAAATGTTTGAAAGCACTGTAGCGAGTGAACGCCTCATCTGATCAGAAAAATTCTGGTGTCAATTTGTGTGTAAAGAATCTGTGGCAGATAATTTATTGTAAATTAAAATAATTAATTTTCACATAAATTTTAATTAAAATTTCGATCTACAAAGTGACCATTTACAATTCTAGAGAGCACTGTAAAGGGAGAATGCAGATGAGGCATTCTCCCGGAGCCAGTATGTACCGCTATATTTCAGTGTGGATTCCGATATACCTAGTGTGCTCTGCGGCGATTTCAACATCGATGTCATCGCTAAACCCGAATTCGTGCACACTTCATCAAGGACACCTTCGACCTAGATTGCGTCCA
The DNA here is from genome assembly GCA_963556165.1 of Tipula helvola. Taxonomy (NCBI): domain Eukaryota; kingdom Metazoa; phylum Arthropoda; class Insecta; order Diptera; family Tipulidae; genus Tipula; species Tipula helvola. The sequence continues at coordinate 7,835,670 of OY744483.1, forward strand.
CAACACACTAGCCTCGACGACTTTGGGAGGCACTTGTCTGGATCTCACATTCGTCTGGCACATCACCGCTGAGACCCTGCGCTTCATATCGTACTTCTCGTACCATCGTCCAGTACTTAATCGTTTGCAAACAACCACTGTACTCTCATTTCATGTTGCTAATAAAAAATAAATTTATTTTAACAAACCCATACATCGTGTCATTTCTCGCATCGCTTATAAACGTTATCACGGAAGCACCTACAGCCGTGTAGAAGACACAGCCTACCCCGATTTTTTTACTACATTTTATGCGAGTGTACATTGGTTTAACATACTAATTCAAGCAAGAATTAACTTATGCTTACCAAGATCGTACCCTACGCTAAATAACACGAATCTAAGAGATCGGGTCGCATAGACACCATGTAGGAAGTGAAGAGAGCCCATAAGATTTTCCAAATCTATTACTCCTATATAAAAGTGATTGTTTGTATGTGTGATTGTTATACAAATCTACACGCGTTGACCGATTTGATCTAAACTGCACACAATTATTGTTTAATACCTTAAGACCGTCACTGTCAATATCTCACGTCTCAACCCCCTTCTTGTGGGGTGAAAATCAGGTTCAAAGTTACCAAGGAGGAATTTCTAAAACATCACCGAATGACCTGATTTTTGGATATTTAGTGCAAAATCAAAAATAAATCAACACGTGTATTATAATTTTTATAACGGTGGTCGTGGTGGTGATGAGGATGGTGTTGAAGATGTTGATGATGAAAATTGAAATGCTGATGGGGATGGTGAAGATGATAGTGATGGTGATGGTGATTGTGATGGTGATGATGTAAGATGGTATGATGGTAAGATGGTATGATGGTATGAACGCATGATGATATGATGGTATAACGGTGTAATTGTGTGATGATTTGATGGATCTATTTTATAACTTTATGGTAGTATGGTGACTTACAAAAGGTACATCTTACAAAAGGTACATCTGCAAATCTACGCCTCATCGAGAGAGTTTTAACGGCAACTTGTTCCACAGTGTAGAGCAAGAAGGTAAAGGCAATGAAGAACTTGAGGGAAAGATTTTTATTAACATAGAACTCAATTACCTAACAAGCTCACATTCAATATTTATTTCTTAGGGACACAACCTCATTTTTGTTTTTTCAAGGCAAATTCAAACAGGAAACCGGAAAATAAAATAACATCAAATGAATTTTATTGCACTGGAAACGAGGCAAAGCCCTTTATTATGACATCATAAATCCATGTTATATTATGTAAGGGTAAATAGATGTTTTTTGAGTAAATGTGGTACAAGGGGAATGAGGATTTTAAAAACTAAAATGTGTGTGTATGTGTGTAAAACTACTTTTATTTTTTTATAAAGTTATGAATTCTTAAATTGAAATACAAAAAAATATCAGTTTACACTTTCTCATAAAAATGCTAAAAACAAAACAGTTTCCAACTAATGGTTAATGAGTTAATTTTATTTTTTCCATACATATTGAAATTTTAGCACCTCACCTATATGTATGCTAGAAATTTCATTCGCCATTTTACAGCCTCTTTCAATCTAATTGTGAGGTATCACCGGGAAAATGAAGATTGACTTTGGCCTTATTTTAAACGACAAAACTAGCTCTTCAACGGTTGGTAAAGCTGCTAGATTCCTTCCACCATTGGCATTAACGACAGCCGGCGAACTCTGCAGAATCCTAAAACTATTTGTATTCAAACTTTTGAAGTAGAAATAACTATAAAAGCTAATTACTTTTATTATTGGCAATCAGCAGCAGTGCATTATGGGTACTTCTTCCCTTAACGCGGTACTTCTACAATGCGGCATCAGTATACGACGCGGTTAAGAAATTGTAGATATTTTAAATTTTTTTCCTCAAATTAAAAAAAAAAATTAAAACGTTCTTTTAATTCATTTTAAACCTCAGAGGAAGGAAACTGCCGCGATTTGTAGAAATTTCAACTCCCACAGAAATTAGAACATTTTTCAAAAATTCAAAAATTTATTTCTTTAATATTTGTTTTATTAAAACACCCCAAAGCCTTGTATATTTCAAGTGATTTTTCGGTGGTCTTAATCCGTTGTGTTATTGATATAAAATGAATGAATTTCGTTGAGCGGATTGTAGATTTTTAAATTAGTAAAAACTTCGTCAACCTTGCAGACACTGATGTAGGGATTGTGTCATTTATGTCGCTGCTACTCTTTGTTGGCTTTGTTTTGGTTGGCTTAATCCCTTTAGTTAGAATAGAACGATGAATATATTGGAGCGAATTGCGAATTTTATTATGGCAACGGAAAGTAGAATTTTAAAATATTCTGAAGAGAATTTTTCAGAAGAACATTTCCAAAATAAATCTTCATTTTCGGAAAAGGTAATTACGATCGTGGGCCTTATTTCCTTTCTACGGTGGACCTTACTGTCATTTCAGAAAGGAAATAATACCATTAAACCGTAATTCCTAAGAAAAAGGAAATAAGTCCTTAATTCACTCGGCCGATTTCATGCCTCCCATAAAGAGATTTCCTCCAAAACAGTATTTTTCAACCGCGTTGTAGGAGTTTTACTTGTAAACATATAACATTTAGTGTATGACAATGGTAAGGAATTAAATATAAATTCTATGTAAAATTAATGAGGGAAAAGTGCTACATTTGGTACATTTGATTTAATGGTATGACAAAATGTGGTACAGTTGACAAAGAGGTACGTTCATTCAAAATGTGGTGCACATAATGTGGTACATATGGCCAGTCTATATTATGTTATTTCCCCGCTTGCATTAGAATTAGCATTGATAATCAAAAATAACATGACATACAATTCTGTTGTCATAAATATAGTGGCTTAAGTAGCAGTATGCCCTTTTACGTATTATTTCAAATTTCAAACAAGAATACAAAAAGCTCATACGATTTTAAATAACTCTTAAATTCAAAAACGGTTTTCTAAAAAATGCGAATTTGAGACTTACATAAGTCATTATGATTTGTGACCACAGATTACGTTTACTAAACAGCACTGACTTACATAAGTAAATAAATTTTCAGAAAATGGCTGAAATATCTTTATCATTCATAAACTTTCATCCGGTATAGTTAACATATTGTGGTAATTCCACAAATATATAATATTTTCCTATAGGTAACACCGGGTTTACCGGCTAGTACTCTATAATGTTGAATGAAAGATGGAAAATCTAAAACTAAGAATAACGGGGAATAAAACGTATTCCACATTAGGATGAAATTTAAATTTTCGAGTTGGCGAAACAGCCGAGGCAGAGTAGATAAAAGCAAACGGAACGGAATCGGATATGGTTGTGTTTGAATATTTGTTGAATATTTATATCATAACAGATGTAAAATGTACGTAGATTTGTCAGATGGGGGAATTCGAGATATTTAAATTGAAAAAAACGGATATTCCAATTGGAAACCCCTAAAAAATGAAAGATTTTAAAGAAATAACTTGTTGCGAAAATTCGGAAAATCAGGATTTAATAATAGGGTGATCACGATTTGTCAGATAGCTCCAGAGTTGCCAGTATTAGTGGCACTATCTGCGGTCACTTCTTCTTTAATATGCTCAAATCACTCCGTATAGTAATAAAATTAACAAAATTGTTTGGATACCACGAATAGATGTTTATGAAAATACTAAAACAGTTTACTATGCCGGATTTATCTTTGTTGTCGAAATTATTTCAAATGGAAATTACAACATATCGTCATGTAGCATAAAGTGTATGTCTATCTTATAGAATGTAAAGAATACCCTGTCATCAGAGCCCAACCATAAATTACGGAATATTACGTACAAATTTGGAAATCCTGATGTGCTCCCTTTAAATTGTATATAGTGTCTACGCGAGCCAACTTCTGAGATTCGCTCAGTTTAGGTTAGGATCTTGCTACTCACATAACCTTTTTTTCTTGAATGCAACTCTTAAAAAAATGTACGTTCTGACAAAATATTTTAAAAATTATGTTAAATAAAATGTGTCAAAAAGATAATCGAGCTACAGAAATGATTTGGGGTTGTCTGGTTGGCACACTTCACTTCAAAATTTATCTGTCAAAAAAATCATAAATTAAGTTATGCTTAATTTATGCTTAATTTACAGTTCTCCAGTATTTAAAATATATTGAAGCTTTATCCCAGCTAATTTTAATTGAGTAACTTATGAAGATTAAAATATATAAATTTTATTTTGTTGGTGATCCAATCAAATCATCACATATCCATTTTATAAATACTTTTAATTTTGAATATTAATTATGGTACCGGTCCTTAGACCATTTTTAATGAGTTTTACAAATTAACACGTAGAAGGATATTAGTATTTACGAGGAATCATTCAACGAAACCGACTAATAGACATGATTCTATGGTTTTATCCCATTGGTATTTTAATTTTAATTTATGTGATTTTCACAGATATAAGTGCCGGGCATCACGAATAAAGTTTGTATATTTCAATTTTTTTTTTCTAGAAATGTTTTATTGCAATTCAAATAAAATTAGGGTTTTTAAAATTCCCGAGATAAAAACACTATGTATTTCTCGAGAAACAGAATTACCGAAATTAGTGAAATAAAATTTCTCGATAAACAAGATTTAAAAATTCTTATAAAGTCTCGAGAATTCTTCAACCATAGCATTCTCTCTAGTGACGAACATAACGGAGATCGACGAGAAGTTTTAGAATTTTTAGTATTATTGTAATAGGCTAAGCAATTTTAAATATTTTTATTTGTCAAATATTTTATGACAGTGTGTTACATACGATCTCTTAATTTTTGCAATTAAATTAGGTGCGTCGAAATTTTCCGTTTCACTGTCAACGTTCATTTTTTATTTTAAGAAAATATTTTCAATTTACAACAGTAACGGTATGTTATGCTACATATTACATATACATATATGATTCATGTGTGCTTGTACAAGACGATTTTGGGCATATCTGATAAGCTTAGTAACGAAAACTGAAGCAAACACTCATGTAGATTTAGCCACAGCACCAATACCAGCTTTTCTCGATTTTGATGATTTACTGCCATACTTTGGGGAATTCGGATTCTATCAAAAATGTTTATTCTTCTTCATGATACCGTTCGTATTTTATTTAGCATTTGTAGATTTTGCACAATTATTTATAACACTTGTGCCGAAGGAATATTGGTGCAAGATACCCGAATTGATGAATTTACCACAACAGGAAAGGTAAGAGAAATCATGTGAACATTTTTATTTTTTATCTTCCGAATTTTATTACATACATATATACAACTGTATGAACTTTGTTGACTTACATAATTATACGTATTAACAAAAATTATGTAACTTCGTCGCTTTGTCTGTTTCAAACATCAAGGCCACGAATTTTAGTTAAACCAAAATATTTTAATAACTTTGTAGATAATGTGTTGCCGGCCAGTGATATTTAAACCAAAACAACAAACAATCACAATTAAAAATTCAATGTCTCGGTCGCGTGCTATTGCAAAACAGTATTCTGTGTAAAAACAGTTTTTTATGTTTTTGTGTTTATATTTATACATTGAATTTAATCGATTGAGTGAATTTTGTTAAGATACTGTAATGCATGTTGAATATAAATGACAGACAAATGTAAGATAGATTCAAGTTATATGAATTTGGGTTTTATTAACAAAAACGTTTGAATGTACTCCACTCATTGTGAAATGTGAAGTGTGTGCTACCTAGTGCAAATAACCTAACTCACGTAACATTCATTTTTTTAATCGTTTTATATTTTAATTGATGTTATTTTTATCATAATTATGTAACAATTTGTGTATTGTTTTAATTCAATTTTCTTTTGTCAAAGCTCTTTTTAGCTTTTAAATGATTACATTGCAGATAATTCTGTATACAATATAGATTCAAGATCACCCAGTTAAATAATTTGTCGAAAAATTATTTCAAAGCAAACCAACAGCAATTTATTATGTTGCTTCTTTTATAATTACTTAAATAATTTAACTTTTTTTTTTTAACCTAAATTAATTTGAGTTGTATGGTAAACGAAACATAATGCCACTCAAACTAGGTCAAGTTGAAGTTGATTGAAATTTGAAATACAGAAATTAATTGAGCTAAAAAAAATATGTTTGGACAATGGAAAATATTAATGAGCATGTAGCCCTCATTGGTTAAAGCTTTCGATAAAGGGGCTGGTTGCAAAATGGAGTTTACATCATTTCAGTTTAAACGTTAATCCTTATATGTCTACAGGTTATTGTCATTGCTGGTCTCTTCATTTTTTTTCTGCCCGTGTAGGCTCCATTCTAATGACTTTCTGCATTTAAAAATTTTAATTTATCAGAATTATGTTCAAAAATTAATTCTGAAGACCAAATCACCTAAAATTGATTATAAAAGGGAAAGATTTCTGATAAAATATTCTTCTAAAAGTTTTGATAAAGGTTTTTTATAATTTAAACATTGATTGACTATTTTCACTGTACAATGAAATGTTATCTGTATTTTGTTGTTAAGAATTAATCCAGTATGTCTTAATTTTTTAAGTAAGGCAAATAATAAACTTTAAAATGTTCAAACATTTTAAAGCATGCAGTTTTCAACTGTGGGTCGTTTTCACTCTGTATCTTGGTAAACATAAAATGGTTTAATTTATGCCTCTTTGAGTACAGGAATTAAAATTTTAATCTTCTAATTATACAAATGGAAATTTTATAATAAAAAGTTTTTTTGGTGATAATTATGTTGATCGGTTATAGAGCTTCAACAATTCATAAAATGGTACACTATCATCTTCAAGGTTTCGATTTAGAGTTTATGTTAAAATTGTCCCTTTTGAATATAGTAGGAGTATTTATTAAAATACGAAAAGTGATTAATTATTGACTTAGGAAAAATTGAAAATGTGATTTTTGCATTGGAGCCCTGTTCAAGGGGCACATTAACGTCTAGGCAAACTAGGCACCTGTCTAGGGCTCGTGAATTTTGTGGGCTCGTATTTTTTGTGCTCCATTAGTGCGATTGGGCCTTTGGTTGGTGGCTATACACCAATTTAAATTTTCAATTTTTTTTAATTAACACATTTAACTAGAAAGTTAGCGATGACATTTTTCAGGTGAAAGAAGCGGTGAAGAATGCGGGCCCGGAATATTTTTCCAAATTTCTTTCATTTGATGGAACTTTTCTTTTTTATTCCTTGCTTAAGTTCTGCACATAAGTTATGTCGATTGGGTTAAAGTCATGTGCGTTGCCCGGTTGCCCCCAAAATATCAATTTTTTGATCCATAAACCAAAATGCTTACAAATTTGCAGTTGACCCGAAAACTTATAATTTTTCAGCGTTTAGGTGCTGATTTTAACTAACTCAAGTGAGAGTAAAAGGCTGGCCTACTCCATCAGGAGGCCCGGATAGAAATAATTTCATTTTGATACCAATTGAAAATAGTATATTACATTTCACAAAACTGTTTTCTCTTCGACCCGCATATTAAACTCAAACTGAAAGAAATCTTTCTTTATTAGGAAACATGAATTAAATTAAAGTTATTGAATTGTCTGGAATTTTTTAAAACCTCGAATTGTCAAGAAATGGAATTCGTAAGAAACACAATTCCTAGTTTCTTGGGAAATAAAATTTCTAGGGAAATCGAAATCTCTAATGCGTCATTTACACGTTCCAAGAATGTTTTCCAACTTTTTTTGTTGGAGACTTAAGTAGCATACACATTATCATTTTAAATGACATCATTTAAAATGACGGAAAATTACAATTTTTTTTTGATATTCTGCATTTAGTACACATTGTACACCATTTAAATGATACTCCATCATTTAAACCGACATACTATCATTTAAAATGTCATTTACGAAAAAATTATGGCTGCGTACCAATAGTCGGGTAAATTGCCCTTTTACCTACTTTTTAACAGTGTACAGGGTAAATTGAAATATTGTACTAAAAAGTTGGGTAAAATAGGAGAAAACAATAAATGACGTTATTGTTAACTTTTTGACGTTTCAGTGATTTTTGTTAAAATTTCCGTGTTTTTCATTATAAATAGTATACGTACTCAAAGGTAATAAAATAAATTTTATTTTTATTTTACGAAATAAAAATATAAAAAAAATATTTGACGTCTCCTTTTGCACCTAGCAGCCAGTGATTTTAACCCTCCCAACCGTAATTTGTGTCCATCAAACCATTTTTACTTCTAGAGAATTGGTACGCCAATTGAGGTAAATATGTACTAAAATTAGAATTTACTGTACTAAATGATTTACCCGACTATTGGTACGCAGTCTTGTGTTTTAAATTAAAATTAAAGAAAATTAAATAATTAAATATAGAAAAATGTAATCCACCGGGATGCATTTATCAAGCAATCTCTTTCTTGAATATCTTAAATTTGTAGTGAGAGAAGTCAAATTTCTTGATTTCTCACAAATAATGCATGATTTTAGGTTTGTGTGGTTGTGCATAAGATTTTAAGAAACAAAACATCATATATTTAATTTAAATTGATATTGAATTGAGTCATTTTGACATATGCAGATTTTTTCTGTTCACGCATGGTTTTAATTTTAATTTTTTATTTTTTACCTATACTCGAATGTTTTGTATTTTAGTTTTATGTATAATCGACACAAGTGTCTTTATTGTAGTTTGGTGTGTGAATATTGAAGTTTCGTGTGTGATTTTAATATACATACATATCGTTGATGTCAATTCATTTTCCCGTATCTAAAAATATTGAAAAAAAATTTACTTATCTAAAAACGTTTAAAATTCGTCGTACATGACCAATGTCGATGAAAGTGATCAATAGTAAAATAATATTATGCGTAATAAGTTATTATCAATGGTCACTTTCATCGACATTAGCCATGTACGACCAGTATAAACGTTTTTAGATAAGTAAATTTTTTTTCAATATTTTTAGATACGGGAAAATGAATTGACATCAACGATATATGTCTGTATCATAGAGCTAAAAGCTATAGACAGAGGAGAAATAAAGTAACGTCAAGTGTACGAAGTTCGGAGGGAGGGAGAGAAACAATAAAATAGTTTGGTGCCGTATTTTGAATTTTGTTCTGTGCATTGGAATGGAGTGTGTTGCTTAAAATAAAACAATTAAAGTTTGGAAATGTTTTTGTTTTGGTTGCAAAGGCACGGATGCTTATTATTTGGTTCAATATTTTGGTAAACTTGATTTTGTTATTAAGGATAACTTTTCTAAGGACGCGTCATTGTTTTGCATTTTTGGTGCGGACCTGGTAAAAATAGTGCCGTGTAATTTTTCCGTTCTGTTTGGAATGGTTTAGATAATGAAGGGATAGATTTAGTATAAGGAACCAAAACTGTTTTATTGTAGTTTGTCTTCAGGTGAAAAAATTAACAAAAGAGACATGGGACTTCGTAATCAACAAGTCCTCGTTGTTTCAAGGGGCCCCAGAAATGAAACCTTGCCTATAGGGACTGAATTTTCCTTAATCTGTCACTACCTGTTGCTGCAGGATTTTGGGGGTATTCAGTTATAACTATAACCACCGGTTATAAATAACTATACTGGTTCTGTTTAAATTGGTCGAGTTAAGAACATTTTGTAAAACACACATAAAAGATCCAACGTGTTATTTTTAAAACATTTAATAAACAAATGAAAGTACAAATTAATCTTATGAGGTATGTATTACTACCAAGAATATTGGACTCATTTCCAAGTAAAAATAGTATGTGAATATGTATGTGATAATGATAATAATTAAATTACAGTGTGCTATTGGAATGCAGACCTAAATTACTATATTTAAATGGTAAAAACAGAATAATGCTGATAATAATTGGACATTAATTAATTTGAATCTCGAAAACCACCTGTTTCTTAAAAAGATTTATTAGCTAAATATAACATATTTGACATATAATTAGTTGTATTAATTGTAATTAACAATTACTACATGTTTACAAGTTCATAATAAAATGCTTCTAAAATGTTAATTTTAAGCTTGTTCGCATATGCATGATTTCTAGCCTTAGATAAACAACTTATAAACACTACATTTTTATTTAATTGGACTCGCTCTGCTGATCTGAAGTATATAATACTGTACACATCTTGTATTCTTTATAAAAAAACTTCAAGATCGATTAAATTATATACATACATATTATTATGACATTGTGAATTTACCTATGATGAATAATTCGTTGTTCAATATATTGGAATAAAACGTTTAACGACGTATAATGAGTTTGAAATTTGTGGTTGTAAACGCGATTTATGGCCATGGGAGTTGTGTTTCAGTTATTGTTATTGGACAGGCCGAACATTAATTTTAGATTAATTTAATAAAATCACACTTAATAGTACTACAATATAATAAAGAAATCACAGTTTATAGTTTAAATAAATTGCCCCTCCTTATTCAGTATTTACTATACCCTATGGTATCAAAAATAACAATTTTTTTCGGAATACAGCTTTAATTCTGATGCCTTTGCGTAATCTTAAATTAAAATTAAATTTTGTGCAATATACGGAAATGCAATGAAACCTTGAGCATTCACTTTATTTATCACATTAGGATGTGAAAGGAGAGTTGAAAAATGTAGTTTGTTTCATCTCAGTCCCATTAACAATAAACAGCAGTAGGCGATTAAATAAAAAAATGATACAGCTAAATATAGAATTTAAGATTAAATTGTAAAAGCTTAAGTGTCGCCTTCATCAAGTCCAATTAATTTAAAACAGATTTTTCATTAATAAATAGACCGGTGTATACATATTTTGCGTGCGTGCGAACCTGAAATATTTTTCTTCCCACACACAGTTTTTTAAAATATGTGAAATTCAAAATATTGAATTCTACAGCTAAAGAAAATTTGAGTTGAATTCACTGTTACAAATTGGATATTGTCATTCTGACTGAAACAGGATCGATCTGGTAGACAGTCTTATTGGTCGCTCCTCGCTACCAAATTCGAATGTAGACTAGAAAATGGACAAATCTAATTATTTTTCACCTATTGGATTTTGCGTATTTCAGGGACACTAAAAACAGCTTTCTTACTTTCGTATTGAAGTAGCAGAAGACCTTTGTGCGTTGGGCACTGTACAACCACGAAGCGTGGTTGGCCATCTTTTTCGGAGTCACCGCTTCCAGTCAAACCAAATAAGTCATACATGACCCTAGACAATTTCCGATACGACCAAATAGGGTATTGGTATGATAGATCGGACAAATATATGTGCAAACCTGTAAATCTGAAACAACAACAACTAAAAATGGTGTTTTGAATTCCATAACCGTTAATATGCTGTAAAGTATTATTTTCTAACAATAAATATGTATCTGGTTTACCTGATCATGCGGATTTTTATTTTTACCTGTACGAGGTCAGGATTGTGCCAAATTTATTTATTTATTTATTCTTACATTGGATTTGTGTTTCTGGCATTAAAATTACTCTGTCGTGATTTGTGTTTATGAAAATACCTCCAGTCCAATATAGTACTATATATAGGCAAAAAGGTAAAAAACAACGAAATCACTAATATTGCAAAAAAGAGGAAGCAAAATATTCTTATTGTTTCATGAGAAAGTTTTTCAAATATAACCGTAAAATTTGAAACGGTTCTAACTGTTGAAATAGTTCTGAACGTAAATGAAGCAAAAATTGTACATTTTTCAATTTTTTCGCTGTCAAAAATGCCTATCAAATAGGATCGAAAATTCTAATTTTTAAAGACTTTCAAGAACTTGTGTCAAAAATTTTTGAAAACTCTGACATAAATACTAGCTTTCGGCAGTATTCATTTCTGGTTTTGACTTTTAAAGAAACAGCAGAGTCGTGAAAAATGTATACAGAAGATTTCTATGTTAAAGTTAAAGATCTGTAGCGGTTCACCCAATGCACCACTACAATTTTTCCGGCGCAAACACAAGCTCGCCGCACATTGGATGCCACCTGTTCAACTCATTGGGCATTATGTCACATGACATACAAACAACCAACCGCTGACCGGCTTGTCCATTATCAGTCTGCTCTCGATCTCTACTGGGACAACAAGTCGGTTTTTGTGTTGACCGTCAGTTACACATTTTGAGTGTACCAAACAAAATGGTGAAAAATAAATTAAAAATATAACAAATTGTTATGGTCGTCGACTGGTTGATCGTCGTCCAATTTGTTGTCGCCGAGTTTACCGTCGCCGAGTTGGTCGTTGCCGCGTTGACCGTTGCCGAGTTAATCGTCGCCGAGTTGGTATCGCCGAGTTGATCGTCGCCGAGTTGATCGTCGCCGAGTTGATCGTCGCCGAGTTTACCGTCGCCGAGCTGACCATCGTCGAGTTGATTTCGCCGAGTTGACCGTGTTCGGATTTTTGATGCCAACGTGTTGCGAGACCTGAATGCGCCCACAAAGTCAGTCATGGCATAATTGAAATTGTCTGGCCTAAAAGCGCTACGGACGATCCAACTTGTCGGACCGACCGTCGGTCCAACCAGACCAAAAATGACAATAAGTGCATTGCTTTGGTAAAAAAGGATTAGATTTAGGTTTGGATTTAAAATTTCAGAAAGCAACCCGCAAAGATTTATTTTTGAATTTAATTTTTGTTTGATGTGTTTCATATGAAGCAAATTCTAGTGGTATGTATTGAAACTAAAAATCGGATTTGATTTAAGTAAATTCAAAAAATTATTGGATTTAGCTGAATCTTTTTTGGATTTATTTAATACAAATGTTGTTGCATTTTTTTTTTGTAAATTTACCAAAGCAATACACTTAATATTTTATTTGTTTTTTGTCACACAAACTAATTCACACGATTGAATTATGTTTATTTTTCCTTTGTTGTTCTCGCTCTGAAATTTTACACACGACTGAAGAAAAATATCGTCCGGCAACGGCAACACTACACACCATCCGATTTAGTTGGTTGGTCGGACGGTTGAATGGAATTTCCATTCCATCAAACCCACCACTAAATCGGTCCGACCGCCTGACCAAATCGGATCGTCTGTAGCGCTTTATATTTGTATTTATTATTTTGCGTCATTGCTAAAATATTATAATTCAGCGCCATTTGCACTGAACAAAAAAAAAATATTTTAGACAAAATTTACGTATTTTTTGACGTAGAATCCGAATCTGTTATAAAAACTGGGGGTTTTCTTTTAAGATATTAAAGCTGTCCCCACCCCCACAGGGAGTGGAGGTCGAGTTTAGTGTAGTTGAATTCGCTTTTTAACGCAAAGTGGCTGACATCTGGTGGACAGCAATCAAAAAAATATATATTTGGACAATTTTGTTGTTGATTTCGGTTTTATTGCACTTGACAAATATATTTCTTTATCCAGCGGCAAAATAATTCAAAAATAACACACATAAAAATAAACGCTGAATTGCTGTTCACCTTTAACTAGTGGCGATCGTGGCACCTCTTCCGGTGCTTTAAAGGCGAATAGCTTTTTCACAAATATTAAACACGTATTATTTTGTTTTTCGATGCGGTGTGTTGTTATAAAGTCATATAATTTTTCGTGGTTTCTCGGAATTTATCAAAATTTTCGTGTACTATAGATTCGAGATTTTCTAGATTATTCGAGTCACAAACTAAACAAGTCAATCCAGATAATATTCGACATCAAATGAATGACGACAAAGTGCAGCTTTTAGATAATTGATGATAAAATAATTGATAAGAAATAGGTAAGTTACAATTTAATCACCTTTCTTCAAATAATGTAGCAGTTGTGATGTTTTGTGAACCAAAAGTTCTTGAGGCTACAAGTGTGTAGCTTACATATACGCATTTCAATCTTTCGTTTTGTTTTTATGAGTTTGCTACATGTTGCTGGAGACCCAAAATAAATGTAGTTGCGGTACTGCTTTAATTATATGTTTTGTTTTAACAAGCTATTGTCAGTTAGTTGAGGAACATTAAATAAGACAGAATGATTTAATTATAACTGCGGTATCCTGGTATACAGTTCTTAGCAGGATCCATTTTCAATATCAATTAATTTTGTTTCATAAAAACGTTATAATTGATCGCTATCTCTCGCGTCGTGTTACTTCTTTCATCACGCCTCCATTTATAGACAGACGTACTTTGTACAAAGTGAATTGGTATTTAAACCTGATTAATTGCGGCAATAAGGTTAAATTAAATCTTTTATAATCATAATTGACTGCAAATAAAAAAAAATAATCCAAATTATTCGAAAAATTTTCCAAACATCTATCATAATCATACAGACATATATGTACGTATTTATAATGTTACCAGAACTTTTAGAATTATTTTTTTTAAGGTCAGTTGATTTTGTTAAATGTTTCATTGAATTATGTAACAATATTTTTGTTTGGTTTTTTATAGAGTTGCTTTAGCCATACCATTTACTAATCACGAGTACACCAAATGTACCATGTATGCTGTTAATTTTACCGCAAAATTAGCAGAAGGAATTAAAGCGGCGGATCCATCTTGGCCTGTAGAATCGTGCAAATTTGGTTGGGAATTTAATTTTACCGAAATTCCTTATGAAACTATTTCAACACAAGTAAGTGGTTAATATGCGCATTCTAATTTTTTATATAACTGTGTAAATCATTTTTATTGTTTCACGTAGCAAGGATGGGTATGCGACGATGCATTTCTACCAACAATCGCCCAATCAATATTTTTTGTTGGTGCTATTGGCGGTGGATTATTATTCGGATGGATTGCTGATCGATATGGACGTGTGCCGGCGCTTGTCGGGAGTTGTTTAATTGGATTCATTGGTGGCATGCTTACTGTATTTGTCAACAATTTTTGGCAATTCTGCATTTGTAGGTTTGTAGTTGGATTTGCATTCGATAACTGTTTCACCATGATGTATATTCTTGGTAAGTAACATTTTTTATTACTACAGCCATAGCTGCACAACATATTGTGTAATTATACAAATTATGTATGTAAATATAATGGGCGAATTGAGTTTATTTATTGTGAGTTGCGTGCGAGGGAAAAACGTAACTGAATTAAATTAGGAGTATTTGTATAAACTATGCTAATGCCGGACTTAGAAAAATTGTGTTTATGTAGGCGGATGTTGTAATAATCGATTATCTCATTATTAGTTTGACATTCTGATCTAAAAAGAACAGTAAAAATAATCACTGAGATCCGCTTAGATAAAGGGTTTGTAAGTTTGTAAAACAAACCGAATTGTAAAAAATATGTGAAGTATTTAGAGAAATGTTGATTTAAATGTGTGGTTCATACTATGCTTTTGTTAATAAGCATCTTAAAAAACGAATTGTAACATACATATGAGTAATTCCACCAAACGTTTAACCTTCGTGTTACTCATCAATATATACAATTTCCGTAACTATACTTAATTTTTATGAGTATAGGTATATTTAGTAGGATAAAACAGATGATTAACACTTATTTGTAGGCAAAAATTATCTAGACAATACGAGTATGGCGATCGAAAGAGTACCGAATTAGCGACTTTTTAAATGTTACTCGGTACTGTTATTATTGTTTTGGCTTTAATAAAAAAAAAAGCTATCTCTGAAATTTTTCAATAATTACAGGGACTTGTTCATTAAACCCGCCGTCTCCACTATGAAATTTTACTGAAATTTGCTTTCATGAAATCAATTTTATCAATGTATGTGTGTGTATACTATACAAAAATGCTAACTTTCGGAAAACTTTTAGGCTGAAATTTCTCAAAAAAATTTCATGAAATCTGTATGTAGATTGTTGTTGTGTTTTATTTTTTGTTTACATTTCTTTTAATTTGGTGAATTTAGCAGAAATTTTTCATGAAAGCAAAATGCCCAGTGATGAAATTTCATCGACAGAAATTTATTAATACATTGAAAGAAACACATACAATCATAAAAACCATGAAATAAAATTTCAGTAAAATTTCATAGTGGAGACGGCGGGTTAGATCGTAGAATAAAAAAATTTCATACACATGAGCGTGCCTGTCACCCAAGCGAAGTTATAACTCAATTTAGAAGTGTTACCAATAATTGTAAAAAATCACTTGTTAACGGTATTTTCAGTATAGAAAAAAAAGCTATCAAATTTGTTTAACCTTTCATACTGGAAAATGTTCGTTTTAAGTTGACGAATAAGATGTGTATTCGTTTTTAAGCGTGTCACGTAATATTTCGTATATATATCACTTTGAAAATCAATCTCGAGTGCGTAACTCATGGTAAAAATCGTCTAATTTGAGAGGCACTCTTATGATTCACATGCAAATTAACTGTTTTCTTTGCGTAAACAACTCCTTACACCTTTACGAAAAACATATCAAAAGTCTTCATCGAGAAATTGTGTTGAACCGGAAAAAATTTACTTTCAAAATCATTAAAAATTTTAGAAAATGTTATTTTAGTAGTAGTCAAATCGAAAAATTGCAAACTGATAAAAGTAAGCTTTGCTTTTTACAAGTTTTCACGTTTACACATTACCTCATTTTTTGGAGAACAAGGGTGACAGAAAGTGAATATGCTACTAGGGCCACAACAAAACGGTTCTGCAATCAAGCCGTTTTAAACGGGAAAGACGTTATGTCTGTCGATGATGTTGTTCAAATTGTAAATAATTTTAACAATAACAAAATTCACGTGTTCCCAGTGACATTAGAAGAAATAAAAAAATTCGATGAATTAGTTAATGCTACTGTAAAATCAGCGCCCCATTCAAATAAAATTTTTCAACTAATTTGGTCTGAAGAAAAAACAACGGTTATTTCTAAATTACCTTTCTTGTTTTGAGTGTTTAAATTGTTTACCATGCAAGCACTAAAATAGAACAATAGAACAATGAATGATGGAATCCTCACGACAACAAAAAAAGTACATCAAATAAAAATACGAATAGTAAGGAGCAATTGAGTGATGTAGTAGTTCTAAGGAAGAGCAATAGAAAATCAAATAAAATTAAAATACAGAAGTAATTAACAAAAGTCGAAATTTTTAAAAATGTGCGTTCAATACTCAATTTTTTGAATAAATTTTTTATTGAATATTATTTATAAATTTACAAAATAATAAAAAGGAATAGAAATGTTCATTATATCGTCTTATTAATATTTATCTGGTTATATGGAAAATAGTATGTACATATTTTCATTTGAATAATTGGATTTTCAAATTCTATTAATTTTACTATCTATTTGTTATTTGAAATTAAGCAATAAAGTGTCTCTGATGATCATGTTCTTACCAAAATTACAAAGATTGATTTCTGGTACCTGGATTTTCAGGAACGGGATCCACGGGAGTGTCGAGGGACGACTCTTATTTATTACGTGTCTATTAAAAAAGCTAATCTTAAAAATGAGTAATGGAATTTTGTTTACACTTTTAGGGGTATATAGAAATGACTAAAATTATTTTTATTGGCGTGCCTTAATTTTTTTTTTTTTTTTTTTGAAGATCTAAAAGTTAAAAGTTTTGTGGAAATACTCATATAAAAAATATTCTTTTATTTCATACTATACCGAAAATCAATGTTTACGTGATTGATTTCAGTCCGGGAAATGAATCATTACGTCAGAGAACAAAAGTGTCCGGAAAACGAGCTAATATACAGTAGAGTAGACTGTAAAACCAAAAAAAAAAATAAAAATAACTAGGGTAACTTGATAATTTGAAAATTATTTGGATTGATTTTCTCTAAATTTCAAAATCATGTTTTTACTTTAAAATTCAATTTTAAATGAAAAAATCGAATTAATGACCCATGTAGTATGAAATAAAACGTTGTACGTTACACGTACGTTAAATGATCGTTACAGTACTCGTTCAAAATAAACGTCGAACTCGTACTGTAACAACTCATTTACCGCCCTTGTAACGTAAATAACTATTACAAATGGGGCCGAAATCTTTGGTAAAAATATTTCTTTCTCTACATTGCTTTGCTTTCGTATAAAATGATTCCATTAAAATTTTTTGGAAAATCATTTTTGAATCTCATATTTCACCCACAAAAATCATTTTAGAATCATTATGAATTTTAATTAAGAAACACTAAAGTTCCTCCCTAAGACACTATATTTTAGAACATCGTCTAAAAGTCGTTTTTGATTTCCATTTCCATCGAGCATCTCGAATATCAGAAATATCCAAATTCCATTCAAGTTTACCAATACCCAGAACTTTATCCAAAACACTTTATAATCCCTTTACTGGCGGTTTGTAAAATCAAGCTTAATAATTTTCAGATATTCTATGCTAAAATCAATGTATCCGCCAAGAGACAAACTTACAGGTACATTTTTGCGTACGAATTTTTTAATTTCTCAAATCGGTTGAAGCTGAAGGAATATGTGCGCTGAAAGGACGTTTTGTTAAATATCCTTGCAGTCCACAATAAATATTTTTAAAAAGTGCCTGTAAAGAGAATAGTCCCAATATTTTTAAGGTAAGTTAGATTGTTCGGTATTTTAAAATTTTTAAATTAATCGTCGACAGTAAAATTATCTGAGTATTCACACCATGTGGGTTGGTTATACAGATTGTTTTGATGACGTCACATTACCAAGCTACGATAAAAAGAACTACTAAGATAGGTCTATTGTTATCATTAACCTAATTTTTTGAAGAGGGACTTACACCACTTTTAAAATTAACGGCTCTTATATCAGTCAAATCAAGTCAATACATATACTCGTATCAATCAACCAAGACAAAATGTCTCAATTCAATAAATTCCGAATTGAACAACAAATGAGTGATTTAAGTAAATTTCGGCATAAAATGACAGAAATTATTCAAACTAATTGTAATGACTTGGTAACCTTGACAAACTTAACTTTGAGTTACCAAAATTTAGGTATACTTTAGCTGTACATGGCTACGAATTAAAATCAATTACCTAGGTTTGTTGTTCAATTCAAAGATTATTGAACACATAATGTGTCTTGGCTAATTCGTTATTTGTAGCATGTATGTTAGACTCAGTGGTATTAGTATATAAATTGATATTAACTTTCCTGTTTTTCGCTGACAATCAGGTTATATTTTTGTTTTTCCTAGACTAGGTGCATTAATTTTTTTCTAATGGTTAGTGCGCAAATTAGGTTCTAAGGGCATGAAAAGTTTCATTTCTAAATTCGAAAATTTTCCTGCTGCAGTTAGCCAACACCGTTTGTTATGTTCCTTAGAAAGTAAACGCACATAAAGCGATGAAAACTAATCATACCTAACTATCTTTTATATTTTCTAGTTTTGGAATACATTGGAGCCAAATGGCGTACATTTTTCGCAAACATGTCTATCGCAATCTTCTTTACATTAGGTGTATGTATATTACCATTACTTGCGGTTACCTTAAAAAATTGGAAGTGGTTTGCCATAGCTACGTCTGCCCCACTCGTGCTGGCCATTTTGACACCACTTTTTGTACCAGAATCAGCTCGATGGCTGGTCGCACACGGCAGAGTTGATAAAGCAATTATCATTTTAAAGAAGTTTGAAAGGTTGAATGGTAAAGAAATTAAACCAGAAGTTTACGAGAATTTCCGTACAAGTTGTAAGACATTACAACAAGAAGATGCTGAAATTGCCCATTACACATTCGTAGATTTATTCAAGACGCCACATTTACGTAAAATTACAATTTTATTAATTATCATTTGGGGATCAATAGCATTAATGTTTGATGGGCATGTACGTAATGTTGGCGCAGTAGGACTTGATTTCTTTACTATGTTCGCTGTTAGCGGCGCCACCGAATTTCCAGCTGATACATTTTTGACATTTACGTTAGATAGATGGGGTCGCAGGTGGTTAGCATGTGGTACACTGATAGCCAGTGGATTATTTAGTATACTCTCAGCTTCTGTGCCTTTGGGTAAGTTACAATATATTCTTACTCTCTATATTTTGTTTAATTTAAAGTAATTTGATAAACACTTATTTTTATTATTGTAGGTAAAATTTCGGCTACGTTAGCTGTTTTTGGACGTTTCAGTGTAAATATATCATTTAATATTGGGCTTCAATATGCAGCCGAATTACTACCGACAGTAGTACGGGCCCAAGGTGTTGCTTTCATTCATATAATGGGATATGTTGCTAGCATTACTGCACCAATGATTGTTTACTTATCAAACATTTACCAATCTTTACCACTACTTATTTTGGGTACAATTGGTATTACGTCTGGTTTACTATCGTTGTTATTACCAGAAACTTTGGGACGACCATTACCACAATCGTTATCCGATGGTGAACAATTTGGACAAAATCAAAAATTCTTTGAATTCCCGTGTTGTGTTGCCGTGAATGATGATACACATGTAAAGGAAAATAAATCACAATCCCGCCGTACCAGACATCATGGAACAAGTTCCGCGGCATTACGTACTGCTGGGCGCGGAGAAATTCGATCAAGTATGCTCCGGCGTTCGTTCAATGGGAGCGCGGCATTCATTCCATTGGAGACACGTAAGATATAAGATCTGATCAAGTTTTAAAATCATTATATATAAAAAATTTAACTAATTTCTAGTCACACAAAGTTTAAATGCGCAAGATCATGATTAAAATCAAAGTTTAATTATCGCCTAGTTTAAAACAAAATTATATACACAAATTTATTTAATTATGATCTCTATATTTTATAAAATAAATTATTATTGTAAATTATGTATTAATTATTTAAATAAAATATTTAAATGTTTCTAATGTGGCCGTACACAAATTTACTTCTTCCTTTTAAATAACTACATTTTCGTAATTCAAGCCAATTCAAATCATTCTACTTTTTAATATTGTTTCTAATTTATTTTAAAAATTAATATTAAATTTCAATTACAATTTTCTCTGATTTGTTAGAAAGCTGGTACGAGCACGACTAGTGACCCGAATCATTCTATTCAAAACGTGTAGGTAATTGGCAGAACTAAGTCGAACCGATTTTTGCAAGCATTAAGATGTTGTTAAAAGCTTTTGATACGGTTGAGCAGGGATTAGAGAGAGGTATTACAAATAAATTAGAATTGAAAATACGTTTAGTGAAATGGAAATTGTAAACGTAGGAGTTTCCCACAAGGTACTAGGCCCAACTTTATACCTACTCTATATATTATTAATAGTATTAATCAAGCAAAATTGCAGGGCTTATATATGTATCATATTTGCTGATGATACGCTATTAATTAATACAATTAAACAGTCGGAACAACTGGATTCTACAAAATAAACTTACAATTAATAAGAGGTTTGTTTGTTTGTTTGTTTTCAATTTGCTCAAGCCAGATCTTTCGATCCATAAGGCCAACGATTTATATTTAGCATATAGTTCTAGAAACTTCTCAAGGGAAGTGCTAGAATGCCGAGTTACAGTTTGATTATTTTTATGTATTATTTAGATAACAGTTATTCCAGAAACTTCTAGAAGAAGCCCTGAACGTCCCCGAATATAATTTTATTTTATTTAGATAAATTTCACTTTAAATTAGTAGATTATTGTTTTTTCACTGAGTCGCATATTGTGATACCTCCGAATAGCACAGATATTATGGGCCTTATACATGTAAAAATGCAGTACCCGGAACCACTATCTATTTTATTAAGCTGTAAATTGTGATACCCTCGCTTATGTACACGATATAACGGGCCTTATACGATAATTCGCAGTACCCGGGACCACCGGCTTAAAAAAGATGTTTACTTTACAAGATCTATATTGCGACTGAATAAGAGGTTAAATATATGATATTTGCACAAAAAGGCATGTCTTTAGTTGACAGTCGTTTTCGATTGATCAAAAAAAATCTAAACTCAGTGCAAAAAAACTAAACTCGCCATAGTAAAAATGTTCGAGTTTAGTTTTTTTTTGCACTGAGTTTAGTTTTTTTGGTCAATCGAAAACGACAATAAGTGCCGTCTTACTTTGGTAAAAGTTATTCCTATCCGGATAGGAATGAAATTTTGCTCAAAGTAAGAGCAATTCTCCTTCAGGCCAGTCTCATGAAAATTGGTGGGCGACCCATGTACAACCTAACAAAGTTAAAAATGTGTGATCTCTTTACAGAAAATCAATTCCTTTTGCTTTTTTTTATCTGTTCTTTGTTGCTTTAAATATTTATTTGTTCTTTAGGAAGTAGAACTGGAATTACTGTTATAAAATCAAACATTTTTAATTAGGTTGCATATGGGGCGCCCACCGATTTTCATGAGGCAAGCCTCAGAATAATTTTTTTTTTACTTTCAACAGTTGGCACTAAGCTCTAAAATATAATTTATTATTTAGAATTTTAACAAATATAAAATAGTGATAACAAATTATTGAATAAATTATAATAATTCTACTAGGAAGAAACAGTACTTCATCTTCTTTGCACCTGTCCTCGTCTGGCACGAAACAGACTGAATTTTCTAGGGGCACCCGTTTTGAACGACCTGACAGAGCTCAGCGGGAGGGACGTCAGGAGTATCCAGCGCTTCATAGCAAGCTCAAAGTGGTTTCAATGAGTTGGAGGAAAATTTTTAAATTGTGGTATGGCTACGGACCTTTCTGTGTCTATGCCTGGTCCTCGTGGACCGCCACCCAAACCTAACCTAACCTAAGACTACATATACCTACTTCTCAGCGGAATGAAACTCTTCATTCCGGAATGAAAATACACGGCATTGTTGTTGTAAAATTGTCAAAGACTACAAAAGTAAGATGAATTACGAAATTTAACCAATTGTCTGAATATTATGAAAATGTTTCGGCTTTTTTATAGACAATATATTACTTGTAAATAACATTCACTGTATTTTCGATTTGGTAAATATAAGAAGTTGAATGTAATTCACTAAGTCGATACACTCTAGTTTTACATATAATGTAAAATTTAGAGTTGAATTTTTGTAGTTCGGTCGTAGCTACCAGAAGAGTTTGTAAACCTTACTTTTTCTGTACGAAACCGAAATACCAACACGAAAACTCAAAGAGATTTCTAATTTTTGAGAGTTGATACAATTTGTAATTTTGTATTGACTCTGCGGGAAAGAAAAGGGGGAGGGGATAATATTTCTACTTTGATTGGTAGATATGTTATAAGTAAGTGGTTGGCCCCTGTTATTTTTCTGATTTAACAAATCGAAAATACAGTGAATGTCATCAACAGCGTCATACAAGCGATTTAAATTTCTATCACTTCCTCTTTCTTTAAAAAGTGACGTAAGCTGGTGACAAAATGCGATTTTATTTATTTAAATAATTTATATTATGATTTATGAATTAAAAACTGAAATATTTATAATTATTAACCTGGTGTTGGGTGTAGAACATTCCAATAATCACTAGTTATACAACAAGAGGTTCGAAAATAATCGAATATACAGTTTATAGGACGAGTTGTGTTACCTAGGAAACACAACGACACCGCAGGTGGAGTTGTGTTTCCTAGGCATCACAACTCGTCCGCAACTGTATATTGAGATGATTTTCGAAGCTCGAGTTGTATATGTTAAGACTATACAACGAATCAACCATGTCAAATATCAAAAATATTAATTATTTGTTTATATTCATGGAAACTAGTGGTGTTTCGCGAAACACTACTTAGCAACGCAAATAACCGATATTATACAGCGTAACTAAGGAAAATTCAACTATCTGATTGGTTTATTTTCCAATGAGTTGTATAGTCTAAATTATACAAAAAATGGAACACAAAATGTCGTACTAATCTATATATATATTAGGGTGGAGTGAAAAAATTTTTTTTTTACAATTTTGGTACGGGGGCCATTCAGAAAGTTACTTTATAGTGTCGTTAATGACTGGTTAAAATATTTTTAAAATTCATTAAACTTTAGCGGTGGTATTTTCCAATTGAAATTTTTCTTTTTAGCCGAATTAAACTAGACTTTCATTATACAAAAAATCCTGAAGCACATGATTCTTTAGAAACCGATAGAATACCATTTAATAATTGAAATTACTAACGTCTCGAATGCCACTCCTGTGATAAACGCCCGCTATCCACTTTTAGGGAGAAGAAACAACATTTTGGCCAATCACTTTTTACTTTCTTTTGCGTAAGTAAAATAAAGTATAGAAAACATGAAAATGTTGAACTTTGACATTATTGGTAATTTATCGATTTTGGGGTCCTGCGAGTCCGAAAAATTAGGTTTCGAAGTGGTTTTCGTCGGTCTTTAAGTTAAAAATCTGCAATAAGTTGAAAAAACATACTTTAAATGGAAAATACCATCGGTAAATATTAATGAATTTTAAAAATATTTTAACCAGGTGGTTTTGGCACTAAAAGGTAACTTTTGGGGGGCCCCCCTAATTTTTGTTTTTTTTCACTCCACCCTAATATATATAAAGAAGTGTACATTTTGATTGTCACTCCATAACTCGAGAACGGCTTAACCGATTGCCATAACATTTTTAGGGAAGGTGCAGGGAGGAGTGATGATGGTTAGTTGATTTTGAAATCCAAAATCGCTCCAGCCATTCTCGAGTTATGATTTTTTTTCCTGAAATGAACTCGCTCTTTGTAAAACAACAACAACAAGTACCCGTAAAATCGAAAAATTGCAAATATCTCGTGCAAACATTTGTGAATTTGAATGTTCCCAAATTAAATGACCAGCAAAATCATGTATATGATACCATCATGCAAGCTGTACAAAATGAAGTCGGTGGACTTAGGGCCAGCAAGGCGGACCGGGCTCAGCTAGTCAACGTATAAAACCTATTGTTATTATGTACAGTCAAACCTGTTTTTGTGCGGTAGATAGGGACCGTACAAAAAAATCGCACAAAAAAAAAATATTCGCAAACTCCATAAATCGCTATAATAAATAATTTTGTACAAAAATTACAAAAAAAAATTTTTTATGCGGTGGATAGGGACCGCATAAAAAAAGATTCCCTTAGAAAATACATATGTCAAAGTTTTACGAAATAGCGAGAAAATGCTTTCTAAACAAAATAAATAATTAAATTACACGTGGAAACATTTTAAAAAATTTTAATTTCTCATTTTTAAATAAAACGGTAAATTTCCTTTTTTCTTACATATTGATATATTTTTTTAGTTGATGTTCAAGGTTAACAATCAGTGTGGCTATTACTACGCATTTCATTAGTTGTGAAATAAACATTTCTTTTAACTAAATTATATTCTTTGTGTGCATTATGTATGTTAATTATATATTGAAATTTGCTGGAATATGGAATATATAAGAAATTGAGCATGTCTAATGATTAATGAACTTGGCTGATGCATTAGGTATGAAAATGGCTGAACAGAATCTCGATATTCATATACCGCATAAAAAAAAATCGCACAAAAAAAATCGCATACAAAAAAAAATCGCACAAAAAAAACGCATAAAAAAAAATTCGCATAAAAAAAGACCGCACAAAAACAGGTTTGACTGTATTTGCAATTAGTGAAATCTGAACGTATTGGAATGGTTTTTGGCATTATAAGGCTCACAGTTGGATTACTTGACAATCCAACGTCTCCACAGAATGATACAATTAATTCAAATGCCGATCATTTAAGCGATTTAATTTATTTGCCGTCTTACTTTGGTAAAAGTTATTCCTATCCGGATAGGAATGAAATTTTGCCCAAAGTAAGAACAATTCTTATTCAGAATAATTTTTTGTTTTACTTTCAACAGTTGGTACCAAGCTCTAAAATATAATTTATTATTTAG
Organism: Tipula helvola; assembly: GCA_963556165.1. Taxonomy (NCBI): domain Eukaryota; kingdom Metazoa; phylum Arthropoda; class Insecta; order Diptera; family Tipulidae; genus Tipula; species Tipula helvola. Next base: position 7,861,416 of record OY744483.1, read on the forward strand.
AATTTTAACAAATATAAAATAATGATATCAAATTATTGAATAAGGTATAATTATTCCAAATGATAATTAATAAAATTTAATATTCTGATTTATCGAAAAATTGAAAATTGTTATTTACTACCAACTCATAAAACTAAATATATCTAATATATGTACTCTAGTGGTAAACACTACAACTAGGAGAAGAAGAGAATTTTGCTATTCCTTCTTCTCAGCGGAATGAAACTCTTCATTCCGGAATGAATGCCGTCTTACTTTGGTAAAAGTTATTCCTATCCGAATAGGAATGAAATTTTGCCCAAAGTAAGATCAATTCTTCTTCAGAATAATTTTTTTTTTACATTCAACAGTTGGTACCAAGCTCTAAAATATAATTTATTATTTAGAATTTTAACAAATACAAAATAATGATTTCAAATTATTGAATAAGGTATAATTATTCCAAATGATAATTAATAAAATTTAATATTCTGATTTATCGAAAAATTTAAAATTGTTATTTACTACCAACTTATAAAACTAAATATATCTAATATATGTACTCTAGTGGTAAACACTACAACTACGAGAAGAAGAGAATTTTGCTATTCCTTCTTCTCAGCGGAATGAATCTCTTCATTCCGAAATGAAAATACACGGCATTGTTGTTGTAAAATTGCCAAAGTAAGACTACAGAAAATACACGGCATTGTTGTTGTAAAATTGTCAAAGTAAGACTACAAAAGTAAGACTACAATAATTCCGGAATGAAAATACACGGCATTGTTAGGCATTTTCGGAAATAGACCAAAGTAACTTCAGAGTAAGTTTTAATTTATATTATGTTGGTAACAAAGTTACTTAAGTTACCTTTCACATACAAAAAAGTAAGAAAGAATTTCGAGTGCGTTTGTTTCATGAAGTTACTTTTTTCATTACTGAAGTTACTTTGATCGTTCGTAAATAGATGGGTAACTTTAAGGTTTGAAACTTATGTCGTGTTCTTTTCGTTTTTTCAAGTCAACACGAATTTTGTGGGTGAAAAGTACATGAAACAAAATTGACGAAGTTTTGTGCTTGCATTGGTTACTTGATTGACATTTCTAAACGTCAAATTGAAATTTGGCGGCATCATTCTATTTAATTAAATTAAAATAATTAACACCAGAATTATTAAACACATTAAACTAAACACAAAATGAGAATAGAAATGATCAAGATACAAAAAATCGCTGCTATATATTGAAAAATTTTGACAACTAAATTGACGTTTCTATTTTTGTTGGTGTTAGTAGCTACGGATGTGAAATTCATGAAAAAATCCGCATCTCGTAAAATTGATGCACATTTCAAAAAAATTGACGAAGTTTGGTGAAAAGAACACAGTTTTTGGATGTGCGTCAATTTTTTTTGACGAATTTGGGTGAAAAGAATTCAACATTATGTCGTGTTCTTTTCGTTTTTTCAAGTCAACACGAATTTTGTGGGTGAAAAGTACATGAAACAAAATTGACGAAGTTTTGTGCTTGTATTGGTTACTTGATTGACATTTCTAAACGTCAAATTGAAATTTGGCGGCTCATTCTATTTAATTAAATTAAATAATTAACACAACAAATATTAAACACATTAAACTAAACACAAAACGAGAATAAAAATGATCGAGATACAAAAAATCACTGCTATTAAATATTGAAAAATTTTGACAACTAAATTGACGTTTCTATTTTTGTTGGTGTTAGTAGCTACGGATGTGAAATTCATGAAAAAATCTGCATCTCGTAAAATTGATGCACATTTCAAAATAATTGACGAAGTTTGGTGAAAAGAACACAGTTTTTGGATGTGCGTCAATTTTTTTTGACGAATTTGGGTGAAAAGAATTCAACATAACTATGAAGTTACTTTGGTCTATTTCCGAAAATGCCTGTTGTTGTAAAATTGCCAAAGTAAGGCAGGCCACACACGTACCGTTTTAACTGTGCAGTTTTAACTGTGCAGTTTTAACTGTGCAGTTATAATTGTCAGTTTTAACTGTGAACTGAGATGCACACACACACGTTCAGTCTAATCCTTCAGTTATTATCATGGATTTGAATGAGCGGAACGATCCAACAGGTCGTAATACCAAAGACCCTGCTTATAAATGCGGTCTGTAGATGTTCCAGACTTCTTTGAACTCTAATTAATTTTTATTTACTTCAAAATAAAATGAAAATTATATAAATAGTCGAACTAGTTTTGTATAATTCAATATTTTAATTATTGTATGAAACGTCCTCTCATCTCAAAATTTCGACACAAAACTGAGAATTGTGCAGTTAAACCCACACACACGTTCAGTTCAGTTAATTGTTTCAGTTAAAAATATAAAAATTTTAAAGTTCTCAGTTAAACTGTACAGTTAAGTTTAACTGAACTGAAATACCCACACACGTACAGTTTTAACTGACTGTTTTAACTGTACAGTTAAAACTGTCAGTTAAAACTGTACGTGTGTGGCCTGCCTAGATGACAACGCGGCCACTGTATAAATTGAATTCAGCGGTTATAAAATATTTTTTCAACAATACTCACATCCCACTTCATACCAATCACAATGACGTTTATTTTGTTGTAAAGAAATTATAATTTTTTTCACCTGTGTATAGTTGCACATATTCGATTTCTTTTTATTAATTAAATTAGTTAATTCAATCAAATGATTAAGTATCTATTTAAAATTTAGTGTGAACCGTGAATAAAATATTAAAACATTTCATAAAATATTAGATTATTTTTCAAGTAATAATTTAGATCATAAAGGAAAAAAGTATGTCCCCTTTTTTTGGGGCAATCAATTATTGAACTAAAAATCGAATAATTAATAAGCGAAATAATAATTTAATATTTTAATTGAATTTTTATGATGATCTTATAAAATAAGTTGTTTTAATAAAAATATTGTGTGTCCGCTGAAAAAATGGGAGGTTCTGTCAGCCAAATATTTCGTTCTGGTAGTGCTCTGCTATCGAACCGTGATGGCCACAAAGTTTCTGAAACAACAGTGACCAATATTAAGACGATATACCAAATATTACGTGCCAAACCTAAGGTATCTATACAAACGTTAGAAGGGCTATTATTACAAATACCAAAAGTAAGTAGAAAATGAACGAAATCCGGGTTTAGTCCATAACTCATTTTCCTCCTGTTGTAGAATGAAAATATTTTAGCAATACACGATGAGTCTGGATATAACTTATTACAAAGAAGTGTTGGGCTAAATCATATAGAGCTAGTACGATGGTTGCTACATAGGCATAGACCTGATGTTAACAGATGTCCATGTAGCCTACCTTTGCATATTGCGTGTCTCAAGGGATACGAAGAATGTGTTGAATTATTGTTGAAACACGGGGCGAGGATAGACACCGAAGCAAGGATGTGTTTTCCAGGTCCTCATTCGCATAATTGTGAAGAGAGCGGAAAATATACAAGTATTTAAGCACACGAATATTTGTAATTTTACTTATTACCTCGTATGCCCTTGTATTGTTTTCAGATCCCCAAGATGTCGGTCACTGCGAACGACAGAATACGAAGTTGCAAAGTGCCGTTTGTTACGCAATCGATGGTGATCAAATTAATGTGCTAAATGTACTATCACAAAAAATGGAGGAACCTTGGGTTCCGTTTCGTGTTAAAAAACCTCTTCTTCATCTGGCCTGTGAACGCGGGGCTTGGAATTGTGTTCAACAGCTGGTAATAGCCCGTTCTGATGAAATCAATTTGATTAAAGACGAATATTACCCGATCCATCAAGCTGTGATGCATGATGGCAAATTCTTAGAGTTGCTTATAAATCATGGTGCTGAAACTACGGTGCGTACATGTACACAGCAAATGACTTTACTTCATGTAGTGCTACTCGCGTCTCGAAAGTCGGCCGAAGATACAAAAAAGACTATTAATATTTTATTAGAACGTGGATGCAAAGAGTTAATAAACGCGCCCGACACACTCGGGAATACACCTTTACATGCTTTGATCGTTAGATATGCATTAGAAGAGGCTCGCTACGGTTACGATAAATGGAGTAAATGGGACATATACCAGCTTATGCGGTTTCTTCTTCAAAACGGTGCTAAAAGTTCAATAAATCAGGCAGGGAACAGTGCATTGGCTTGTGTCTTCCGTCACGTACGAGACTGGGAAGTTTGTTATGAACTTTTAAACATGTTAATCAAAGAAGATTGTAAGTTTAATTATTAATTTATATATTTTTATGAATACTAATTCCTTATTTATGATCTTTCACAGGTGATCCAAATATAGTTGGTCGTGATGGGTCAGTTCCAATAATGGTATGTCTTGTCCCACTTATTAATAAAGACCCGCTGCACCATTTCACCCATTCAATGAAAGTATTTTATTTAAATTGTATTCGAATATTGTTGCAACACGGTGCCAATCCTAATTGCTCGTATCGCTCGAATTTAACTCCACTCCACGTATTAATATTTACCGTAAGCGAAAATTTCACGTTAAATTGTGATATCCAGAAGCGAACTAATTTCGAATTTATCAAAAACATCTTACTACTGTTGTTGCAACATGGGCTCGATTGTAAAGTAACGTCACAGCATATACTAAAATCAATTATGGAAATGGTTCATAATGTTCGAACGTGTCCCGATATTTTATGTGTCTATGAGCTAACTTTAACCCTAATCCAATATGGTGCTGATCCAAATATTAGTTTAAGCGGAAATAAATTAACTGCCAATTCTAGTTCTAGTACTATTGTTGATTTGGGTGGAGCACATCCTGGTGATCAAATACTACGCTCGCATCCATCAACATCTGGGCTCCAAGAACAAGATACCAGCACTATAAATCGTCCGAGCAATAGTGAAACATTTCGTAACTCATTTCGTAATTCGCGTAGTTATTTACTATTCCATTATATAACGTTAATAACGAAGAAAGAGTTTCTACTCCCGGACCCAGAACAAACTTATGTTAAAACAATATATTTATTCTATTATTCGATGGAACATGAAGCTCTCTATAATTGTATGAAAAGTTTACATAATTTATATATAGCCCAGGTGCCGAATAAAAATACCGAATTTCTAATTTCGCTCATCTCGTCGTTGTACAAAAAGCCTAGATCGTTGAAACAAATGTGTCGTGTCACGATTTATCAGAGTTTAAATAAAAAAATGGCACAAAATATAAACCGGTTGAATTTACCAGCACCATTAAAGGATTACGTTATGAATTTTGAGGCATAAATTGAACATTTAGAATTTTTTTTTTTTGTTGGTTAATTTGATGTTATCAGCGGTTCGCACCTTTTTTTCCTTTCGCAAGTTTCATTTTCTAGAATTATAAATTATAATTGAAAATCGTTTCTCCAAATATAGCGTTTTGAACCATTTAATGAAAACAATCCCCGACTAGAAAAAAAGCGTAATCAAATAGAGTACAATTGCATACTTAAAAAAAGAGATACAGAACCTATCGAACATCGAAAATCATAGTGGTAAAAAGTGTCATCATATACGCATTAAGTCCCAATGCATATAATGATGTTCCTTCCATGGCTGAAGTGAAGGTTGTGTCAAAAGATGAGCCATTCTTAATCTATATTAAGATTTGAAAGGCTTAATTTTTAACATTAAAAGGATAAAACGATGGTTCTGGCTGCTAGATCTTCCAAAGCTGTGTTTCTTCGAGGAAGACTGGTATGGTATATTGGCAAAACAAAGGCTCTGTTGTTTATTAAAATTAACAAATATTTGTAATATTTTAATAAACATCGTAGATGTTCTGGAATAATTCACACGACCCAAAAATTAGTCCTTGATGAAATTTGAGCGAAAAGGTATTAAATCTCATTTTTGACAAAGTTGTTTCATTTAAAACATCAAAATTATTAAAAAATAGTTGAAATGTATAGGTTCCAATCGATCTAATTTCATTAAAACAAAAAAGGATTTTAGCTTGAGGTTTTTAAATTAAATTAAATCAATTTCAATAAAATTTTCTAAGAACAATTTTAGATTTGAGCAATTTTCTTTAAATAATTTTCATGTTGCGAGAACAATTTTTCAAAACTTGAGTAAATGGCGGTTTGTCGTTTGTTCGTTAAAGGGTTTATTTTACCGTCACAGGCTTAGCTTATTTTGCAGTTACTTATCGCTACGGCTTATTTCTGATCGGTAGTTATATTGGACTAGACCCTTCCAAAACCAAATAAGTTTACTGCACATAGTGCAGCCTCTTCGCTATCTTACTAAACTATTCGAAAATTCTCCACCTAGAAAATTACTGCGTTATTACATTTATTTAACTAAAACAGTTATATTTATGTGAAATTTAAATACCTAATTAAAATGCCCACCGAAAAAAAATAATTGTGTTTTATTTTGATTTAATAAGCCACATAATTATTAATTAATTTTGTATTATTTTTCAATTTTTTAATTTTTTAGCGTAATTTAAACTCTTGAATAGAAATTTTTAATTACATAATACAAATAAATAAAAATTATAATAAATATAGTAAAATGAATTCCCTAAATATAAAAATTAATAATTAATATTGCTTAAAATTAAAATTTATATAGGTTATCTATTCGAAATCCGAATCTACAATACATACAAACATTATAGTTGTATTAATTTAATTTAACTTTAAATAAAACAAAAAAAACAAGTTCTGATATTTTCTCAAATTTAATTTATATACATATTATATACCTAATTATTAATAATATTATTTACCTAGTTTTAATTATTTATTTTAGAATGTGATATTAAAATGCAATTTTAGTTAAATTGAAACAAAAAAAGTATATTGAAAAATTAAATAAAATTAATTTGATTTTTCAAATAATTAATTTAAAAATTAGTTAGTTTTATTTCTAATATGTCGCATGAACACAGTATGTTAAGAAATGAATTTGGGTTCTCGCAGTCCTATCCCTGGATAGTTTAGGTTCAGTTAATATGTACCTAGTTTTAAATAAATAAATGAAGCGCTAAGTAGGCTTTCTTGAAAAACGTTATAGGTTTAGAAGAAACAAATAAGTTTTAATTTTCAACACTATAAATGAATAGCAAGCACACAGCTTTCATATTCGCACAAAGATTTTTCTTAAATATATTTTTAAAGAAAAAGAATCAAAAAATCATGTACATCCTCGGCATATATCTCTACTATCTCGGAAGAATACCGGTACTACTGAAAAAACATTTTGCACGAAACTATAAAATAATTAAATCTAACTAAAATTGAAAACCAAAAAGTAGAATTGAGTGACGAAAAAACCGTGCCAGAATAAGCGTGTTCGAGGGAAGTCTTGATTGAGGGCTTTAGCGAAACACTATAATACATATAAATTATAGTACCATTAACATAAAGAGGCCAAGCAAATACAAAAAAAATAATATACGTAAAATCGCCAAACTCGCTGATGGCAGTTTAGGTTAAGGTGGCGGTCCATAGAAGACGGGCATAGATACAGACTGATCCATAGCCATACCACAAATTATTATTTTTTATCTACTCATTGAAACCATTTTGAGCTGATAACAAAGGGCTCGATACTCGACGTCCGTCCTACTGAGGTTCGTCAGAAGCACAAAAGGAACAAGTAATGCAATATTTGCGGATGATACTGCAATCTTGGCAATTGGAGATACCATAGACCATAGAGGAGTTAACCAGTAAATTACAAAACGCCGCTAATTCATTGAGTAATTGGGCCAAGAAATGGCGTCTTCAACTCAACGAAACTAAATCTGTGCATATAAACTTTACCAACAAAAATGTTAATTGATTACCTGTTCGATTGAATTCGCAACCAATTCCACATGCAAACACGGCAAAATATTTAGAAATGATCCTTGATACTAAACTCAAGTGGAAAAAGCCTGCTAAAAACGAAAAAAGAAGAGTTGAACATCAAATATAGAAAAATGTATTGGCTCAGGAAGGAACTCTGAGCTATCATTACATAATAAACTGCTGTTATATCGGCAGATATTGAAACCTATACGGACGTATGGTATACAGCTACAACTAACCTAAAAGAATTTCAAACTTTTCAAAATAAAGTCTTGCTTAGTATGGTCAACGCATCATAATAAGAAATGATAACCTTCATAAGGATCTAAAAATGGAGTACATCAATGATGAAACTAAGAAATATGCGAGGAAACACGTACAGCGCCTTAGTCAACTTGAAAATGCGGATCGTATGCTGAACAACCCAAACCCAGTAAGACGGCTTCGAAGAACGAAGCACTTAGAACTAGGTCAGATAAATCAATGAAGTAACCAACCTGGAGCTAACCGATGGGTTATACTCAAACAGTTTACAAAATTTAATATAGATAAATGACTAGATGAATTTGTATTCAGTTGTAATATTTATTAAATAATAAAAAAATTATAAAGGGGTCCCCTTAGGAACTTTAACCGGGTTCGGGCCAGACGAGGACAGGTGCAAAGAAGATGGAGTACTGTTTCTTCTTCCTCTTCGTCTTCACAACTGCGACAGTAGTCATGTAAAAAAACCCATGTCTACTCGCATAATTGCCTTTCAGACAGTGCCCTGTAATCACTCCGACAACAATCTTGATCTAATATCGCTAAAGTGAGATCAGCTCTTGTAACAAGAATAAAATTGTTCTCTATTTCGCATTTTTATTACGCTTTTTCTAATGCGGTCTCAGCTTATGCAAATTCTCCCGTTTCTTCAAATTGATAAAATGTCGTAAACAAAAATTTAGATGACAAAGAATGATGAATAAAAGTAGAAATAGAATGTTGTTTTATTCGAGCAAGCTGAGATAGGTTTACAAAAAGCATAATTGAAAAAGCGAAATAGAGTTCAATTTTATTCTTGTTACAAGAGACAAAACATTATCGAAAGTGATGCTATAACATAACACCCCTGGTTTCAGAACTGTATCTATCGACCAGTCCTCGCTGGAGCGGATCCCAGCCAAAAACTTTACGTCAAAAGATAGTGGCGGGATAGTATAATCGGTAGTCTTACGAATCTATTATTGCCCTACATTGTTACAGGTCCACATTGAAATGGAGTTCAGTCGAATGGCAGTACATGCTGTCAACTGTTTGCCCAAGATATGTGTAAAACTGTAAACGAGTAAGATGTAGCAGTCTCCAGTGTCTGGGTGGATGTGCTCCTCGGTGCACCGCTAATCAATAGGGAGACTGTTCTCCAAAAGAAAATCCTGTTCTCCTGTTGAACTTTCTTCAACAACTTTTGGTTGGCAGTTTTGCACAGAGCAGGCCGTTTTGCCATACAAAAGAATTGGTCTGACTTCTGCGGTGTAGAGCCAGTATAAGATTTACCATCTCCAAAATATTAGGCTTCCTATTTAATTTGCTGTCCAAAACGAGACTCGAATGTACTTCGCTTTCTCTAAAAAGCCAAGCTGATGCCATTTAACCCTAAAGCTCATAACATATTATGTAGATATGTAAACAAAAACAAACAAAATAATATAACGGGATTATTTTCGAAAAAAATGTGTTTGTTCTTTTCCTCGTAAAGTTAGCGGTAAATTGAAATTAAAAAAGTGAGCATGCTTAAATAAAAATGTTTTGTATAAATACACGATAAATAAAAAATAGAGACTGTCAGGCAGGCTCTTGTTAAGAGGTTTAGGGTTAAAGCACAGAATACCAGTTGTTTATTATTCTGTGGTTAAAGTGGGAAGCTTGCTATGAGGAAGTTTGTATTTTCTAGAGTAGAGAACCAATTTAGTTTTGTGTGCTTTTGCATTCCTTTGGCGCTCGAGCCAAAATGCTTTTGGCTCCTCGAGCTTTGCAACTTTCCAGTTGTAGGTTGGTAAATCGGGATTACAAACCCGCAGCATTTCCAGAATTACCTTAGGGTCGATAGGTTCTGAAGGGACCAAACTCGGGCTCTCGGCCTACAGGGGATCGCTTCCTTAGCAATAATAGCAAGGTTGGCTTCAGCCTCACCTCGCCAAGTCCCTCCACTGCCTTCTTTTATAGAGGAGCAGAGATCTCTCATTCTCACAGAAGTCAGTTTAACCTGATTCATGTGCCAACCCCTATCTCGACAAGTCAGAGCAACTCCGGGGTTTTAGCCTCTTGCACCTTCCTCCAATTGGCGGGCGTGATACTGCCATCATCAAGTGACTAATCAATTACTTTCACAACAGATTATCCTTGAGCATTACTTGCAATGCTACCGACAGCATGGAGCTTCGTCTTTATTGTGATTCTAGGACTTTCATATTTAGATCTATTTCTTTTCAGCTGTGAGATTTCAAAGACTTCCGAATTTGGTTCGGTGATAATCTTTGCCCACGCTCTACCCTTTTCTTCTGGTGAAATATTATTTAGTTTTGGTAGAGCAACCCAGTCCTTCCTCCTGGTATTATATGTTAGTCATGGGATACCATCTTGGTTCGAGCTTTAATTTCACTGCGATTTTTGGTTGCTCAGGTCTGATGACCAGGGTGAAGCGATCAGCCTCGCTTCAGCTTATGTCCTCTTCTGTGTTTATAAACTTATAGGCAGGCCTACAGACATCATGGACATGAGTCTCTTGATATTGTACGATTCTTCTATATTATGTTCCACGAGTAGCGAAGAAAATATTTCCATCTGTGCAGAGATCCGGAGTACACAGATAAGGCTACTTAATAAACAACTTCACGGGGAATTGCGAATTGGGAATTGATTTATTGTCAGTTTTTAGTGTATTTCGGTTCTCTTTTTTCGAAAGCATATTCTTGGCACTTTGCCAGCAGCAAATTGTTTCCAATGGAACATAGTGAATGCAATGTTTTTCATAGTAGTCGTTTAGGATTTAAGAAGGAATATAAACTAACTTTTATTTGGCGTGACACAGGATACGCCTACAGTAAGTGTAATACAATCAAGAGTAGCACAGACTAACCATAACACTAAATTGAGTTCTTTTTTCTACATTCACTAATAAAATTTAATTCAAATTATTAAAAAGATAAAGTAAAACTGTACATAACAAAATAAAAATTAGGTATATTATAAAAGTTTTGGTCCACTAGTTGATGTTAAGCACACTCAATTTCCCGGATCTGATAAACCTCTTATAAATCGAACTAGTTGTATGTCTATTGAAGACAACGTCTTGCGACCACGGTGGGCCGTGCATCTGCAAGCATCCTCAAACAACTGTACAAGATACATCTCGGAGGCTTCTTGTAAAGCATCTAAGGCCTCAGGCGTCGTCCTGAATTCACCATATAATTGGAATATTTCCTTAAGAAGTCTGCCAAATGGTGCTCGTGGAATCAGTTTATGTGTAGTTTGTGTGAAATATCTTATTTCACGCAAAGGCTTACTTTGTTTTCGTCTACGTTTTCTCCCAGTCATCTTTGATGGATTGGCTGACTCTGCAAGGAAATTTAATCAAATTAATGGATTACTACATTAATAAGTACCCTTAGTGGTTGATGGTCTCACTTAATTAGTCTTTTGGTATAATTTACCAAAAAAAACAAAAGCACTAATTCTATTAAATTGTTTCATTTTGGCTGAAATGACAGTTTAAGTTTTTAAGTCAAATTTAGTGTTGTCTGTCTTCCGTTTTATTTCCCTTTCTTCTAAAAATTATACCTACAATGGTGCTGCCATACGTATGTTTTTGTTATGCATACCCTCGAGACCACGTGTAGGGCGCTACACGCCATCCGATTTGGTCGGGCGGTCGGACCGATTTGGTTGGGTTGGATGTAAAATCGGATCGTGTGTATGCATGTCGGCCGACAAAATTAAGTTGGATGTGTCGGATGGAAATTCCATCCAACCGTCCGACCAACCAACTTAAGGTGGATTTATGTTATCCGTTCCTTTCAGTTCCTACACGTATCGTGTGAGACATAATCAATTTATACTATCCGTCAGACATCCATTTTTTGAACAATATTTGTCTGTGTCGGTTCGTGTAGGAACGGAAAGGAACGGATATTACTCATAAAGAAAATACATGTACATAACAATATTTTTGTTTGTCTGAAACGATACGTGTAGGAACTGAAATGAACGGATAATATAAATCCTCCATAAATCGGATGGTGTGTAGTGTTGTCGGACGATATTCTTCTTCAGTCGTGTGTAAAACTGTAAAATTTCAATGCGAGAACGACAAAGGAAAAATAAACATATTTCAATCGTGAACACGTTACAAAGCCGCGCAGGCTAAATGCTGGAACAGCGAGTCAGTAAGAAACCTTACGGAATTTGACGAAAGTTTTTTCTTACAGAAAATTTGACATGTCGGTTAGCCAATCTGTAAGACCGGTTGGTAACTAATAACCAGAGATGGGTACTAGCGAAAAGTAGTATTTATGACACAGTTTTCGACACTTTTTGACACGAGTGCTTAACAGTCTTTCTTTTCAACACTTTTTGACATGATTTTTTGACAGCGAAAAAAATTGAAAAATGTAAAATTTTAACTTTATTTATGTTCCGAACTATTTCAACAGTTTAAACATTTTCAAAATTTACCAGTGTACCTCACAAACTGACTCATGGAACAATAAGGATATTTTGTTTTCTTTTTTTTTTAATATCAATCGCACAGCTTTTAACACCTTCCGACAGTTTTTTACACTTTTCGACAGTCTTTGATACTTTTATATAGTTTTTGACGTTTTCGACAGCTTTTGACCATAATTTAGGGGTTTTGACCTATTTTTGACAAAATTGTCGAAAAGTCATATTTTTTAGCGTTTTACCCATCTTTGGTTTAGAAGAGTAACACCTTATAACCATAGTATAAATATATAGAGGTATGTTCCAACCAATCGATACATATATCGCCATTTTTCCTTTTAGTGACGTCAGTGCCATCACTTTGTACTTTGAGTTATATATTTCGTAACGTTGACTCCGTTTGACAATCGTTGAAACTTATTTCCATTTCCAAAACATAAAAATATTCTTATAAACCTAAACTATTTCGCAAAAAAAGTATCCAAATTGACTCTGAGTGACGTCACGTTCCACGTGCTTTGAAACATACCTTAATTTTGTATCATGACCTTTAACCATCCCAGCTATTTGTTTAAGGATGACTCCTTTAGCGCCGTGGTTTACCTTAGAAACTAATAGATATTCATTAGTCTAGTTTACTGCGATCACCACGTGGAGGTAATGAGCACTTGCGGAAGTTACAAGATATGGAGCTGACAGCAAGGCCAACTTATAAATCCCCCAAGCGACTTCACGTTTGACCACCAAAACTTTCCACGGGCAAACGTGATTAAAAATATCATATACTGCACGCCAATCTTATGATCCTAACTTCATTTTATTAAATTTTATGTCAAATCAAAGAAACGATAAATATGAAACAAAATTTATCGTGAATTTGTTTTTAAATAAACAATTATAATTTTTTGTATTATTTTAAACTGTTTAAATATTTCCAGTGTATATTATAGATATTGAAATTATTTTAACATAAACATTGACTGATTAATCCAAAAAATCTTGATTTTTATTTTTTTTTTGTGATAAATGAGTGCTGTTAACGGCAAAAATATGATATTTTTATATCTACTTTCCCGGAAACATGGCCAATCTGCCTGTTCACTCGATTATTGTATTCATGGAAAGAAAATGATGAACATTGAACACATTAACACAACACTCGCGTGAACAGGCAGAATGTCGACACTTTTTTGCTAATAATTTTATGATTAAATAATTGTGTTTTACGAAATATGTAGTTCAAAATTTTATTTGCCATGTCCAAAATGTACTAATTTCAAACGTAGGCACACCTCAAAACATCTGTCGAATCGTTTGAATTTCACAATAATAAAAAGAAGTATTTGGTTGGTTGTAGTAGTGAAGTGCAGTCTTCAAATCCAAAGAAGCTTTTGCAAATGTGTCAAACTCCGATATAAATTGTAATGAAAATAAATAATAGACATTTTTCCATAATAAAATACTTTTAAATTAAATTATTTTGAATACAAAGCTAAAAAGTTAATATTTATTTCAGACAAATGTATTTTATTTAACAAATCAAAGTAAAAATATAAGTGTTTTTGAGAATGTCTTCAAGAGTTTTAAGAAAATTACACGGCGACAATGATTTGGAAATCAAAGAGCAGGACGAACAATTATCCGATATTGATCAAGATTTCGGTAATAATACTGGCAAAAAGAAACAATTTAATCTAAATCGGTATGATTTGGTAAGTACTTTTACTGCATAGTCACAATTTATTTGCATGTTTTCTTCGCTTGGACATATTTGAGTGAAAATTAAACGTCAATAATTTGCCCGATGCGAAATGTGAAAAATTTATTAAAATCGAATTAAAATCAGATTATGTTTAATTGTTATATACATATATAGGCGAATATTTTGCGATATGTACATAGCTATATAATTTAATTGTGTGAAAATTATCATTCTATACATTTCACAACTACGCAATAATTCACTGACAATTACAGTACAAGGGGACAAGCTGGATAAAATGATCCAGTATTATGATAATTATAATTCCTCCTCAATGATAATAGATAGATCTGCTTGACGAACTGTCTCATTATTTCGAAGCTATCAGTTTCATAAATAGCACCAATTATTCGGTTTTAACCACAACAAAAACCAAATATACCGCAACATTAAAACTCATATTACAGATACATAGATCAAGAAATTAATATAAAAGAGAACTGTTGCACAAATGATGAAGCCTTGAAAATTGTATTACAAGATGCAGTCCTTAAGGTATTCATCAATTTTTATGGTTTGTAAATTTTGACATCCTAAACTACATATTTTTGGAAGGTGTAAGGCGCCAAAGGCCTCAACGACATTAGTTTTCATTTTTGGTGTTATGCTTATATGCCCGCATTTAATACCTACATCATTACATTATGTATTACTAATTCTAGTTGAACCAGCAATCACCTTCCGAGAGTGAAGTAAAGGAGGATGATAATGAGACGGAACATGCATCAGCGACCAGCAATCATCATGTCTGTGAACAAGCCAAAAAGAAGAAAAAGAAGCGTAAAAAGAAAAGTGGAAAGCAGTCTAGTCACCGCCGAAGTAGTGAGGATAATGCTGACATTGATGATGTAAAACGTGAAGTTGATAAAATCTATGGTGAAACATTTGAATTACCTGACTCTCCAATCTCGTCGACCACATGCTCGACTAAAAGTTTATTAACGGTACAACATAAAAATTTAAATCCATCCAATGAAATGAAACGGATGTTTGGAAGCCGAGTTGTGCAAGCTGAACAGTGAGTATACTTAGAATACTTTATGCAATGGCAATTCATCAAATATGTATTATTGTTTCGATAGAAATAAACGCCGGAATATAAGAGGACAGCGTTCGCTAAAATCTACATGGCTGGTGAATGCAAAAGAAAATTGGCCTCCAGTTGGTAAGACTGGTATCTACATGAGTATAATACAGCCTTCTGAGAAAGCGTCAACTACTAAATTTCAGCATGATAAAAATGCGATTTATTTTATGTTTGAACACAACGCAAACTATCGCCAATTGCAGCAAAGATTTTTAACTGCGGTCGAAAGCATGGAGTCTGATAATATAATTCAGATAATAAATCAGCAGCCGTATCACATCGACTCATTGATTCAATTAAGTGAAATGTGTAAAATGTCCGAAGACCATGCAATGGCATCGGAACTTATTGAACACGCTCTACTAGCGTTTGAATCCTCTTTTCATTCGGTATTTAGTTTAACGAATGGAAATTGCCGATTGGATTACTGTCGGCAGGAGAACCGCTCCTTTTTTATTGTCCTTTTTAAGCATGCTCAGTACTTGGAGAATCGTGCTTGTTCAAGGACTGCACTGGAAGTGTCAAAGTTGATTTTGTCTTTGGATCCCGACAACGATCCATTGGCCATGATCCTAATTATTGATTTTTACGCAATTCGCGCTAAACAGTACGAGTGGTTGGTTCAATTGTATAACGGATGGGAGAGTTCAAATAATTTGTCTCAGCTACCAAATATGGCTTACTCATATGCATTGGCATTATTTCATGTTCATAAAAGTAGCGGTAACGTACAATTGGCTGATGCCGCACTACAATATGCTTTGCTTATGTTTCCAAGTGTTTTGAGATTATTATTGGATGAATTGTCAGTTCAAGTGGATTCACGGGTCAGTTCTCATCACTATTTTTCACATCATAGTGTTACTAGTCAATCAATGGCGTTACAACAGCTTACCGCCTTATATGTCAGCCGATCTAAATTGGTGTGGCGCGATAATGATATCCTACCATGGCTCGAGCAAAATGTTTCGGTGGTTTTAAATATGGTCGATAATAAAGACGATTTAATTAATGAGTACTCGGTGAAACGTAATCAACGATATTTAAACCCACCACGGCCAATATTACGGCATATCGTATTATCCGATTTTAAAGAGAAGGTACCACTTGCACAATTTTTATCTAAAGAGAATGAACCAATTTTAATGTATGATCCGCTGCCACCAGTCGACTCAATCAATATTTATACTCGCCCGAAAATGTCAACCTCACGTGTTGTACTCGAAGGATCACCATTTTCAATGTTTTTCCAATCATTGTTGCCCAGTTTTAGTTTTCAAGGAAATCAACCGGCCGCTGGTGGCGTTGGAGCAGTAGCCCGAAATAATGCTGATGGGGCCGGTGCGGTAGTTGTGGCAAACAATCAAGAAGGAGGTGGAGGTGCAGTAGGCGGGCGACATTCTTATGCCGAAATTGAATTTCTTAATTCAATTATGGATGCTATGCGAGATTTTCTCGTTAACGTGAGACCAAATGATGCTGACGTCGATGAAAACGATAGTTCAGAGGATGAAGTAAATGATTATTTGACTTAAACAACGTATATAAATATATTTAAAAAAAAAATTGTTAAAAAAAAGAAAATATTACTATGTACTTTATTTTGAACCGCTATTTTTTCTAAATTTATAGTAATTACCTAGTCAAAAAAAACATCTCAAGAAAATGTCATTCATATAATAATTGGCTAGTTAAGAACAGAAGTGATCCAAATTATTGATGTTATAATTTACAAAACATATTTATTTAATAATTGGTACTAAAAATTAATTCATTTTTGATTTTCGTTTTGCCAAAGTGAACAATATTTTCGCCACATGGTTGATCAGGGATTTATTCTAAACAAAATACAAGAGGACTACCTATGGATTTGCATAATATCTGTTGTATAAGGAAATAGATCCGTAAAGCTCAATTTTAGATTGTAATGTGCTGGATGTAGTGTACACAAAATGAAAAATTTTCCAGATCTTAATTTGTTTTGTAATAACCGCTGTCTTAAAACTATAAATTTTTGTATGTTCAAAATAAATGAATAATAATTGTTATCTCCCTTTTTTAAATACATAATATAATATTAAATAAAACAAATCTTTTTCAATGTAATCAAACTTTAATTATGTATAATTATGTTGCCGGAAATGATAAAGTATGTTTTTTTTATTTTACGCATGTGTAACGTAAACTTTTGTACTGTTAATACAAAGTTTATGCAAAATTTTTATTGAATTCAATTTATAATAAATGTCAGTTATATCGTTTATTTATTATGTTTTTCTTTACTGCATTAAAGTCATATTTACCTTTACTTACTGATTTTACATTTCATAATTGCATATTTAATTTTAATTGCTAATAAAAAAACAAATGTAAATTCATAAACTTGTTTTATTGGTTAATAAAATTTATGATGGTCCCCAAGATCTGTTAACAAAAGGTCCCATTTTAGTAATCCTTTTTGAGAGGAACACTTTTGATCTTGGAAGAGTCAAGGCGGGCGGAAGTGTCGGGCCGATCGATAATATTCACACGTAGAGGGAATGCGAGTACTTTTTTTAAATTCGAATATTAACTAAACTACTTAATTTGCACAATTTTTTATTAATACCACCGATTAATATTAAACATGTTATAAAAAAAATCAGTGAAGTGGAATTTTAAGCGATAAATTAGTAATTTACCCCAAAATACTCGATAATCAAGCAAGTCGCAAGACTACTAAGTAGACGGATATGACTACTGGATCAACTTTACCTACCAAATTTTAATTTTGAATGAAACGCTTTTCTGATTTTCTCCGATACTTTCTTTGTGTTTTTAAAAAAGGTCAGTAAAGTTAGTATTTTAATGTGAATTTTGCTTCGGCTTCACTAACACATTTTCTTCAAGAGGAATTCACTTGTTGAATTTCATTAAAACCGGTTAAATAGTTAAGTTTAATCATCTTAATTTTCTATATTGCGGAAATTCATCAAAAACTTATTTAAAATTTTCATTTTCGTTGCACCTGTTGAATTTCATTAAAATATGTTAGAAGTATACCCCAATTCTCATAGTCGTATGACTTCATGTAATATGACTAAGACTATAGTCACGCTCACGTCTTTCATGTTTCTTAATGGACGGACGAAAGTAAGACGTATTTTCATTTATTTTGTAATTTGTGTTAATTTCGCCGCAACTGTTAACGACTTCAAGAATATCAATTGGTTTATTATGTGATACGACTATTCAAATCACCTGAATTGAAACGACTGTGAGAATTGAAGTGATAAACAAGTTCCATTCTAATTGGCCATATTTCAGAATTTTACCTAAAAATCATTTTAGAATCCAAATTGCATCGCATGTGTTGCATGTCATCAAAATCAGTTAAGAAATAGCCAAACTCGATGCTAATAATTGGTGCCAAATACACATTCCAGAACTTCAACTAAATTTCATATTATAATTCCACTTCTCTCTTTCTCCTATTGCCATTTTTCTGGGTTGTGTACTTTGTGTCAAAGGCCGGTGAAAGAAACACAGGAAGAGTATTGGCGACCTGATGATTTTTCTAAAAACTCTGCGCCTTTGGCAAGTTGTAACACGGCGCCTTTCTTAAAAAAAGAAACTACCTATGCTTAACTGTATAAATGTAAGAATTTTCAAAAACAGGATTTCGAACCGAACCCGAAATTGTTAAGGGTACACAAATATTTTTATTCAACTTGTTTTTCAATTTTTTTTTTTTTTTTTCCAAAATATCTTAAGTGTTGGATTTGATCACAATTTGTTCCGTTTGCTCTTCTTTAGTCCTTTACTAATTTAAGGTTTGAAGAAACACAGAAAACGCACCTATTTTAATTGAACGGAAGCTGTACCATGAAGCAATTTTTGGTCTCATCACCTAGTGAAATCAGGTAGCTTTTTAATGCCCACCTGATGTTCGAGATATTTTAGATACAGAAAATGTACTAAATACAATACATCCACTATATTTATTTATTTTATGTAATTACAATCTAGTCTCCTGGACTAATGAGCAATTTGTTTCTGACTTAATTTACTAACTTAATATTAATCTATGGCTTCTTCCCATTG
Source organism: Tipula helvola (assembly GCA_963556165.1). Classification (NCBI taxonomy): domain Eukaryota; kingdom Metazoa; phylum Arthropoda; class Insecta; order Diptera; family Tipulidae; genus Tipula; species Tipula helvola. Next base: position 7,880,868 of record OY744483.1, read on the forward strand.
GCGCTCCATAGAGTCTGGTAAATTGAAGTAAACCATATCTTTGTAGTGGATTTTACACAGCACAATGCTGTTTAAGCTAACAATTACACCAACTCAAAAGGTTTGGTTCTTTTAAGTCTGCGTATTAAATTCGTGTTGCTTAGAAGCTGAGTTGCCTCAATGTTCACATGTTGCCGGAACCTCTCTTCATGTCTCAACGCATTCTCCTGAATTTCATTTACGATGAGGTTCACTTTAAGGCCCCTATGGAGATCATTGTTCCTGACATACCAAGGTGCATCAACGATGTTCCTTAATACCATATTCTGAAATCTTTGGATGATATTTACGTTGCTCTGTTTGGTACAACCCCAAAGTTGAATACCATACGTCCAACCGCACGTTGAATATCATACGTTCGCTTTTCTTCTTGATATGTGCTTTCCACCGCAGTTTAGCATCCAGGGTCATGCCGAGATACTTAGCTGTGTTCGCATACGGTACTATTTCTTGATTTATAGTAATCGGGATATGTTCAAATTGCCTGTTTGTAAAGTTGATGTGAACTGATTTAGTTTCATTTAGTTTTATTCGCCATCTTTCTGTCCATTTATAAATTTTAGTTATTGCTGATTGTAACTTTTGTGTTGACTCTTCGTTGCTTGTGCCAGCAGCTAAGATAGCCGTGTCATCTGCAAAAGTCGCCACTATGTTGTTTTCTAATGCAGGAAGATTATAAGTGTACAGTAGGTATAAAATTGGTCCTAATACACTGCCCTGTGGAACTCCTGCGTTGATTTCTTTCAATTCTGAGAAAGTATCATCTAACTTAATCCTGAAGAATCTATCTTTCAAGTAAGATTGCAGTATTTTAGCAAATTGGATTGGTAGAATATTTCTTAATTTATGGTTAAGTCCTTCATGCCACACTCTATCAAACGTTTGGGCAACGTCTAGAAATATTGTTAAACAGATTTTTTTCTCCTCTAGTGCTTTCCCAATTATACTGGTTATTCTGTGAACTTGATCAGCTGTTGAGTGCTAGTTACGAAAACCCAACTGATGATTTGGGATCAAGTTTTTACTCTCGATTAACGGATTTAACCTTTTTATCAGAAGCTTCTTAAAGAGTTTGGACATGCCTGGCAATAGCGAAATTGGCCTCTAAGATGAGGTTATGTGTGGTGGTTTCCCAGGTTTTGGGATCATGATTACTTTAGTTTTCCACAAGCTTGGTACATATTTGATTCTAAATTCACCACAGCTTTCCTTGGCAGTTCTTTTAAGATTTCTGTAGTAATAAGATCGTAGCCAGGAGCTTTATTCATTTTCATATTAGCTTTTATCTCACATACGATTTCTTTTGGAGTTGTCAATAGGATTTTTTTACTTTCTTGCACAGCTTGTTCAGTTATTAACTCGGCTTCTAACGTTTCGTCTGGATGTGGCTGGAATATTTTTTCAAGGTGTTCAGCAAATTTTCGAAATGAAGAGGCAATTTTTTGATTTAGTGAATTTATTTATAATTCGCTAAGTCAACTACGTTCTTGCCTCATACTTAATGTATGGAGTTGGAATTGTATTTTTGTAGTTTGGTCGTAGCGGTAGCTACCTGATGAGTAGATCGAACTTTTTGTTTTGAGATTATCAGTACGAAACCAAACCACCCACAGAAAACGCAAGGAAAGGTTTTCATTTTTAGAGTCAAAATACATTTTGTATTAACTCTCGGGTTAAAGTACGGGGGCGATTTTCATATTTCTACTTTTTTGGTAGATATATTATAAATGACTGGCCTCTTCATTTTTCTGATTGACAAGTCGAAAATGTTGTGAATGCCATTATTATTAATATATTGTGTCTATAAAAAGCAGAAAGAATCTTATTTACAAATAAAATTGTATCTGTGCTACTCCATACAAAAGATCGTTTAATTTGTTTTCCTTAATACAAAAAATCACAATGAAGTTGTCTACTATTCAATCTATTGACTGATGACTGCATCTATGCAGTCAAATTGTATATGCTGCGAGTCGAGTCGAGTTTAATCCTAGTTTAACTCTCACTATATACGGAGTCGAGTTAAACTCGACTCGACTTAATAATTTGCCGAGTCGAGTTAAACTCTACTCTAAAAATGTACTATATACGCAGAGTAGAGTAGAGTTAAAAAAACAACAACAAACTTAATGCAAAATTCGTACACACCATTTTATTTATTTATTTCAGATTATGTTATTGAAGAATGAAAGCTCTTAAGATTAAGCAATTCTTAAGATTTTAATTAATCAATTTGCACAAATATTTTTTTTCAGGATTTGAAAATTACAATTTTTTCGACAAAATATCACTGGAAAAATTAAAACAACACATAATATGGTGATCAACAAAAAGAATAATCAATCTGATAATCATCTAAAATGATTTTTTGTTAAATTTTTTTTTCGTTTATTTTAACTCGGTTTTAATCCTATTTGAACTCTACATATTTTTAACTCTGTAGTATATACACCAAGAGTTGGTTAGAAAATAACTCGACTCTGTATATAGTGAGAGTTAAACTAGGATTAAACTCGACTCGACTCGCAGCATATACAATATGAATATAAAACGACTGCAAAAACTGCATACCGGCTGCTTTCGTGAATGTAATTTTTGAACGACCAACTGCGCTGCTTTTGCTGCAAAACTTAATTTTTGAACGAAGTACCGTACAAACTGCGCAGTCGACTGAATTTTTGAATGCACCCTGCATTTTAAAACGACCAACTGCACAAATATTGTTTTGTTTATTTATTTAGATCAACAGTACAAAATACATCTGATCGACACACGTCAACATAAAATACAATCAAAGTTATTATAAAAAGAACAGAAAAAAAAACAAAAATTAAAATTTAAAATAATGGAGAATGTTTCTCTGAAAAACGTTCCTCGATATGTCAAAATCGAACAAATTTTCAACCGAGTTCAACAGAAGTGTCGATTTGTAGATCAATTCATTCTTCCCGTAATTTGTATTTCTATTAGGTAACTGCAAAAATGCACGTCTTCTCAAATTATGAGACGGTACATAAAACGAATATAGCTCTAAAAGCTCAGAGCAGTCAATGTGTCCCAGAATCATGTCACGCGCAAACATAGCAATCGCCGCGTCCCTACGAGCACTAAGCGGTTCCAGAGCTAATAACTGGCATCTCCCTTTGTAAGGTGGCAAAATATAATCCGGGCCACGGCCGTCACGAGGCAAGAAGCGAAGCGCATATTTAAGAAAACGCTTTTGAATGTTTTCGATCCTATCTGAATAGTTATGATAAAAGGGCGACCAAATAACAGCAGCGTACTCCAAATGGGATCTAACAAATGCCATATATAAAGTGCGCAATGTGTATGGATCTCTAAATTCCCGGCATTGTCTTTTCAAAAAGCCTAACATACTGTTAGCCTTTGCAATGACGCTGTCAATATGAAAATTAAAAGACAAGTTAGGTGTGTAAAGAACACCTAAGTCTCGAATTACAGAAACTCGTTCGATCAGTGCTCCGTCGATTAAATAATCGTTTAAGACAATATTCCGACCTCTACTAAATGTCATAGTTTTACATTTGGAAATGTTAAGACATAACGAGTTTGTACTACACCATTCAACGAAATTATTGATATCAATTTGAAATGATAATGCATCAGAAATGCCCCTAATGGTTTTATAGATTTTTAAATCGTCTGCGTACAAAAGAACTTCTGAGTTAGACAGGCAACCAATCACGTCATTCACAAAAATATTAAAAAGGAGTGGTCCCAGATGACTACCTTGGGGTACTCCAGAGGATGCTAAAAACGATCTGGAAATGGAATTGTTGATTCTAACATACTGCTTTCTACCAGTCAAATATGATCGTATCCATTGCACCGGTATTTGATTTTAATCTAATTGATAGAGTTTATTAATTAACAAATCGTGATCTACCTTATCAAATGCCTTACTGAAATCTGTATACAATACATCCGTTTGGAAACCTAACTCAAGCGCCCCTGACACATAATTATTAAAAATTGCGAGATTTGTAACCGTAGATCGACCTTTATAGAAACCATGTTGTTTTGTCGTTATAACATTTTTAATAAAAATTGGTGTTCGCTGTTGACCACCGGGGTAAAAAAGATCGGAGTTTTTTGAGCAAAAAAACGAACACATAAAAAGAGTCGGTGTATTTTTAACTCTACTTTTACTGGAGTTTTTTTGACAACCGAAAATTATTTCTTTTATCAGCGAAAAAAAATCCAAAATTTTTTTGAATTGAAAAATTGAAAATAAAATAATATGAAATGCTTCGATTTGGATAATGATATTAATAAAAAATATTAAAATAATAAATAGAAAATGTAATGTTGACATTTAAAACACCAAAATTATTTGTCAAGTAAAAAGTTGTTCGCTGATGTCATCAAAAAAACCCGAGTTTTTTATTGAAGTGAAGTTAGCGGGGGTAAAATCTGTCAAAAAAACTCGGGTATTTTCTGTCAAAAAGCCATCAGCGAACACACGGAGACAGTCTAACCAATAAAATAATTACGTTATATGGTACGGTCAAGAATTCAGCCGCTGCGCAGTTTATGCAGCAAGTCGGTCAAAAATTAAGATTTGCAGCTTATGCTGCGCATTCCGTCGGATTAAAATGCAGCAAATAAAGAAAGGCTGCGCAGTTTACGCAGTCACATTAATACGGATGCAAAAACTATAAATGTGAATTTTTTTTTAAAATTCAATTTTATACATTATTGTTGGTGAAATAAAATAAAAAAACACGATTTCTCTCGGTTATTCGTAATCACGGGGAATTATAAAAGTAGCTAAATGACAAATGTCTTACAAACTTGCAGTCAGGCTGCCGGTCGTATAAAAATGCAGCGAATATTTTTTGCATTTCGCCTGCTTTTCGATTTTTTTGTGCAGCTTAAAATGCGCAGCGGCTGAATTCTTGACCGCACCCATAGTGTTGTCATAATGGCTGTATGACACTGGCTAGTTTCTCGCATTGTTTAAGTGATTAAAAATAAAACTAGAGCAGGCCAAATAATGCATATATAAAATATTCATAAGAGTGAGTGAATACAATATAGGCAAAAAATAAAAATAAATTCATGAAAAATTGATCTAAAATTTCATTGCCCACTTTTGTAGCAATTTAAATGGAGCAATTCTAGCAAAAAATAATTCAATTTTAATTATTTTTTTTGACATAGACAGCTTGTTTTTGACATTTCGTCATATTTTTAAAATAAATATTTTAGTGTGGTGTTTCTGTTTATCATATTTCGTCATATTCTTAAAATAAATATTTTAGTGTGGTGTTTATCATATGTCGGACGCGGACCTATTAGAAATTTTAGTAGCAACTAACGTTCATATGCTACGAACTGCTGCTTATTTAAATATAAGGAAAGCCGAAAAAAAAAGAAATTGAAAAAATATTCTTCGAAATAGCTGTTACATCGAGAAAGTGAAGGATTCAGCCATAAATTGTTAAAAGAAATAGAAGACGAGGATGTACCCCTATACAGGAAGGTTCTGAGGATGATTATTTTAAACGAATAGAAACAAGAGTTAAACTTAGATTTTTATTGATTCATTTTGATATAAAAATCATTAAAATATAAATTATAAATATATGTATATTGAATTAAAAAATTACATTAATTATTTCTGTTTTGTTTTTCGTCATTTCTTTTATCTTGAATCGTATTTATTTCATATGGCATTTATTTTATTTTTGGCGAGTGTTCGGAGATCGTTGTCGAAATTTGCTATTTCTTGGCCAATATTATTTGAAAAAGCTCGTTGGCTGTTTTTTAAAATGTCAAAATAAGTACATATAGTGTTGTCTCACTTTATTTAGATTCGTTCTCTTTTTCGCTTTTTTGTTTTTACAGCAATTTATAGCACTTGAAAACTAGCCAGTGTCATACAGCCATAAAGATGAAAAATATTTCGGGAATAAATCGTCCCTCTAGTAATGAAACAGCGTATAAGAAAAATCGTAGTTTTAAAATAATTCGCATTTAAATATTTTTTGCAAAAACTTTTTGAAATAAAATGTTTTATTTTATAGAAAATTTAATTTTCTATGAAATAAACGATTTTATTTTAAAAAGTTTTTTCAAAAAACATTTAAATGTTACATTAAAGCGAATGCAAAATCTAAAAATGTCAATTTTTTAAAAAAATTTAATTTTATGCATTATTGTTGGTGAAATAAAATAAAAAACACGATTTCTCTCAATTATTCGTAATCACGAAAACTTATAAAAGCAGCTAAATGACATGATATCTTACAAACTTGCAGTCAGGCTGCCGGTCGTATAAAAATGCAGCCAATATTTTTTGCATTTCGCCTGCTTTTCAATTTTTTTGTACAGCCTGAGCTGCGCAGCGGCTGAATTCTTGACCGCACCCTACGGCTGCGCTCGTGAATTTTTGAACGAGCAACTGCGCTGGTTACCCGGGATCTCCACTATGCAAATTTCCTGATATTTACTATCATGATAATTTATGTTTGGATCTGTTTTTTTCAATGTATTGAGAAATATTTGTCGATGAACTATCATATCTGGGGAAATTACTATCATGATAATCGTTATACGTTTTTGTAAAAAAATTACGAAAATAGAAAACATAACCTAAAAAGTATGACATTCGTAATAATTATCATGATAATTTTTACGAAATTATCAGCCTGATAATTTGCTGCTAGTAAAAAAATTGTATCGCATACTCACACACACATTGAAAAAAATTGCTAGCATGATAGTAAATATCCAGGAAATTTGCATAGTGGAGATCCCGGGTGCTGCAAAACTTAATTTTTGAACGAAGTACATACTGCACAAATTGCGCAGTCGACTGAATTTTTGAATGCACCCGTATTGCTCACGCCAATGAAACACTGCTTAAAGCCCCTACAGACGATGCAATTTGGTTGCACCAACCAAATTGCTGAGGTTGGTCCAACCAAATTGGTATTGGCTACGCACCATGCAACTTGATTTGCAATTTGGTTGTTACCAATTTTGACGTTTAGTTGTTGATTGGTACAAGAATTTGACATTTAGTTTTCGTTAAAAAATAACAAACGCGCCATGTCTTTTTTATCAAAAAAACGAAAAATTGAAATTGCACTAGCAGCCTCAATAACTTGTAACTGACCACCAACCAGGCCTAGAAATTTGTGGGCTAAAAACTGGCTAAGGGACCGAAAAAAATTTAGCCACATGATATTATTAAAAGAGCTGAATAGTGACGATTTTCGCAATTATCTGCTAATGGATAGCGACTGTTTCATGGAATTATTACAGCTAGTTAACCCTTTAATATCGAAACAAGACACAGTCATGAGAGAAGCGATCAGTGCTGCCTGCCGTGCTAAACATGTTTTACTGATCTACATTTTTGGTCAAATTGAGTTATTGATGCCAATTGAAAGGTATTAATATCCTTTATATTTTACATAAGTAAATATAATTAAATCGACTTTAATAAATGCGTTATTAACCAAAATAAATTTCGTTCTAATCGAAAAAACAGCAAATTTGAAGTAACACCGACTTAACTACTTGATATTAAACATGAACGCCTTATCTGTGGCACAAATAAGGTACTTTTCTTTCAAATATGTAAGTTAAGTTACTTTTGCTTATTTCCATAATTGAAATTGCATTTATGGCAATTTAAGAATTTTCATTTCCAATAGCAAAATTGACTTATTTGAAATTTTCTATTCGCGAATTGAAACAATAACAACTTATATACAAGGACTTTTAACTTATCTTAATGTAATGTTATTTAGTACTACAAATGAACCACTTACCTATACATAATGAGGTAGTTTACTCCACGAAATATTTAGTGGACTAGACTAAATGGCGACCTATTCTAGTCCACCTACCGACCGTTTACATCACAAGAAATATAGGTCGCATTTGGGCCATATGTAAAAAATTAAAATATTCCAATAAATGTGTTTGTATTTAATATTATATCATTTTGGCATTTATTGATTTTAATTCTAATATTTTTATTTTTATTCGTTATTTGTGCTGTAAAAATGATAATTAACAAATTGCATCTATTGAAAAACTCGAAAATCCTTAGGTCGAACCGTTTACACCATATTTCTAGTTGACCTATTTTAGGTCAGGTCACACATTTTACTTGCCTAACCAAATTTGGGTAACTATACATATAGCGTTTAAACCATGTGGCCTAAGCAAATTGGTCATTTAAGGTTGGATTCTATAGTTTATTTGAAAATAAATTTAACGATAAACTAAACATAAATACCTTAAATCGCAGATAAGGTATATATTATTCTTATTAACACAGGATTTCAGCTTCTATTATGTGATATAAATGACTTAATGGCACTTAAGTTATTTTTGTTTAGTACCAATCGATTATTTATAAAGCGTATTTAAAGTAAAAGACTATTTCTGCAAATAATTCATAAATTATGTGTAATTTATTTTTATTTTCTCAAGAAACATATTATTTATGATCTAATGTATAATTTGAAGTCTTTGAAAGTAAATTAAACCCACATTTAAGTAAATTATTCCCAAAATATCTCGAAAAACTTTAACATCAATTTTCTCCAAATGCGATTTTTGCAGATCAGTAAAACATGTTTAGCACGGCAGTGCTGAAGAGCGATTAGTTGTTACTCTAAGATATTTTGCAACAGGGCGAGACTATGCTGATTTGAAATTCAGCGCGGCAATTTCGCCACAATTCGCTTTTCTCGACTCCCTTTTATACGCGGTCCTCATATTATGTAATTTTTTTTCCCCTGTGGCGATCGTAGCATCACTTTCAAGTTCTTTAAATTTTTCGGTGAGCATTTCAAGAGCTTTGTGCAGGCCGTGTCTCGGTTGCAATAAAGATTACTTGATGTATCCCAGAGACAACTAAATTCTCTATAGAGTTCTAATAAATCAATAATTATTTTATTATTTTTCGGAGATATTTGTTTTAAGAAACGCACTATTCGCCTTTTAACGCAAAGTGGCTGACATCTGGTGGACGATATTGAAACTAAAGTTAAAGGTGAACAGCAATAAAAAAAATACATAATTGGACAATTTTGTTATTGATTTCGGTTCAAAACAATCGTTTATTGCACATAAAAGTTATATTTATTTATTCAGCGACAAAATAATTTAAAAATAACACACATAAAAATAAACGCTGAATTGCTGTTCACCTTTAACTAGTGGCGATCGTAGCGCCTCTTGCGGGCCTTTAAAGGCGAATATGAATAAATTCTAGTGAATAAATTCTACTATGAAAACACCACATATGACGAAATATCGCACCGACAACAATACACACGATTCAATTTGGTTGGTTGGTTGGTCGGTTGGATAGAATTTTCCTTGCAACTCATGCAACTTAATTTTATCGCACCGACATGCATACACACTATGCAATTTTACCTCCAACCCAACCAAATCGCACCAATCAACCAACCAAATTGCATCGGCTGTAGGGGCTTTTATATTTGCTAAATACATTTTCCGGGTGCTTGCAACCAACCAAATGTCAAATAATTTGACAAATTCGCTTCGCAAAAATCATTAACCTCCAATTTATAGAGGAACGACCGAAAAATAAGTTGAAATGTCATCCCCTGCACCAAAATCACCTGAATTTTCAGATAAAAATCGAAAATATGATCGCCAAATAAGGTAAAATCTTTAAATTCCTTTCTTTAAAAATGTAGATTTATTTAAAATTGTCTAATAGGTTATGGGGTGAACACGGACAGTCGCTGCTTGAATTATCTAAAGTTTGTTTGATAAATGCCACCGCTCTCGGTGCTGAAGTATTAAAATGTATTGTATTACCTGGTATTGGTGGATTTACTATAGTTGATGGAAGCTTAGTTACCGAAGAGGACATCGGTTGCAAGTAGGTAAAATATGTTTTACTTTCTCAGCTAATCTCTACTTAATCTACTTATAGTTTTTTCCTTGATACATCTTGTCTCGGCCAATCACGGGCCAAAAGTTGCACACAACTACTACAAGAATTAAACCAAGATGTAAACGGCGATTATGTCGATGAATCAATCGAACAACTGCTACAAAATAATCCAGAGTTTTTAAAACAGTTCGATGTAGTGGTGGCAACAGCGCTCTCCGAACGAACAATCATTACGCTTTCGCAAAAATTATGGGAATTAAATATTCCATGTATAATGTGTCGTTCCATTGGTATGATTGGTACAATTCGGGTCCAAATAAAAGAACATTGTGTTATTGAAACGCATCCGGATGATAAAAAACCAGATTTGAGATTAGAACATCCGTTTATCGGGCTTAAAGATTATATGAACACCATAGAAATAACACCGAAGGTGCCATGGCTTGTGGTGCTCTATACATTTTTGGAAAAATGGAGAAGTGTAAATGAAGACAGAATTCCAGCGACGTATATTGAAAAATCTCAAATTCGCGATGCGATCCGAGAGGCGATGCAATCGAACGAAGAGAATTTTGAAGAGGCGATTAAAGCTGTAAATTCGAGCTTTGGAAGTGGTAAAGCCGATTCAAATTTAAGGCAAATTCTTGATTCGTCATCTTGTACAAATCTTAATAAGCATAGTAATGAATTTTGGATTTTAGTTCGAGCTGTAAGAGATTTTGAACAGTTAGAAGGTAATGGTTTCTTACCGTTACAAGGCGTGCTGCCCGATATGACTGCTGATACATCTTCTTATATCAATTTGCAAAATGTGTATCGGCAGCAGGCTATGCACGATGCTGATATAGTTTATCGACGAGCCCAACAACTCCTAAAAGAATTGGAAATGTCCAGTGATTTGATAACGGAAAAAGATGCCAAACTGTTTTGTCGTGAAGTATCCACAATTTCAGTGGTTCGTGGAACTAAAATAGCGGATGAGTATGACCGAGGGTACAAGGCTACTAATATAGCAGCCGGTTTAGAATTGGATGAGAACTTAATGGGATTTTACATCGCTTTGCGGGCAATGGAAAAATTTCAACTGGAAAAGGGTTGCATTCCTGGCGAGAATCAAATTGAAACAGATACGGCTTGGTTAAAATCCCATACGAATAGGCTTCTTACCGAATGGGGTATAACAATTCCATTTAACGATGATTTGGTGCATGAAATTTGTCGATATGGTGGAGCCGAAATACACAGTGTTTCAGCGTTTATTGGGGGGTGCGTAGCACAGGAAGTGATAAAGTTGGTTACTAAACAATATAAACTGATTAGAAACACATTTGTTTACAATGCTATAACATCTGAAACTGCTACATTCGAATTATAAATAATTAAATTAATTGGAAATAAATTTATTCTTTAAATTATAAAAAGACATTTCAATATTACAGTTTGTTTCACTTTAAATGTAAAACTATAAAACAATGAATTATTTATTTGATTTCTTCTTCAAATTGTTATTGCTCTTAGCATCGTGATCTTTGATTTTTATATTCGATTGGCCTCTTGTAGATACATTTTTTTGTAGAATCTCGAGTATTTTTGATACCTGGTTTTCTATTTTATCCACTTTATCATGAAGTTTGTTCATGATAACTTGATTTCTGAATATAGAAGTTATCATATCGGGGTTCAGTACTTTTTCGATTTCCTGCGATCCTGGATCTAAACAAAACAAGGCTAATAATTTACAATCACTTTAAAAAATATTTATTCGGCAAGCATACCATTCGCAATTGGTAGATCTGCCGACACTTCTTTGAGAGGTGGTGTAGGTGTATCCAGTGAATCAGAAGCTATTTCATCTTTTTTATTTGGGAGCGGGTTGTCCAAATCCGGGCTTTCTTTCCCGTTACTAATAAGTATTGCCTCAAATTCTGCATCTCCTACCTCTACTTTGATATCCTCCTCGCTGGATATTTCATGTGAAGGTGTATCATTCGTTGTGGAAGTAGTATCATCCTCTTCCTCCGATATGCTACTCGTACTATTCAACGTCCCATCGTGAGACGGGGTTTCCTTTTCCGATAGAAGCGAACTGCGTCGATCCAGCTTTGCCTGTTTAGATGGCCTGCGAAGCGCTGCGATAGTTTCATATTCGGAATCCGCATATTTCGGATTTGGTTTTTTTGCGCGTTTTGTTCTTATATTTTCCATTTTTATACAAATATGTACGGTAAAATTACGATTTTTAATAATTTGTATAATATTAATTTAGTGTTTTATTTAAACACAGAGCATAAAAATGCACAACACTTTTGGATTTGACAGATAACGGTGAACAAAATACGCGATAATTTCCCTCCTTCTGCTCAACAAAAAACGAATTCAATCCGATTGTTACCGGGGTTTTGAAGTTGAAATGAATTCAATTTTTTTGTACATTTGTTACTACGTTTATTCTGCACAGTCGAGTCACATGCCCCATTGACTTTCGCAGTTACTCTTTTTACTTGATAAAAGATTAACGCAGTTTGACGTTTATTGAGCCGATTTAGACGTGCTTTCTTGCATCAGTTTCTTTCCTCGTTTCTTTACCCCTCTCTCCATAAACTGATTTCGAAGGTCATATTTTTGTGATTCTTTTTTCAACAAATTTTTTTTGTGATTCTTGTGATTCTCTGCACTAACACAAACAAAAAGTTGTATAAAATTTCCGAAGGTCGTATTTTTATTTCTATACCAAGTATGAGACGACGTGGCATACTATGATACTGGAAATATTTGTACACATGCATAGACAAATAATTCAAAAGAATCACGTTTCAAGAAAACGCGTGTAAATGCAAATTGGTTTTTTGAAAGCAGAGAAACGTAATGCAAGAAAGCATGTGTAAATTGGCTCATTTACATTTATTAATAATATATTATACCAAAATACGAATTTAAAAATTAATAATATTTCAAATAATATAATAGAGCTCTAAGGGTGTTGGAATAAATTTTCGTCATGCAACAAATTTCGTCATGCAACCGTACACCTGGTCTGGAGGGTACTACCACAGAATACCCAGAAGCGACATAACGCGGTTTTTATATGGAGAAAAGTGGACTCATTTTTTTTAACCTTGGTTTATAGAAGGTAAGATTTTCGGTGTTAAATTATCGTTCAGTGGCTGAAAATTTAAAATTAACATGTAAAATATAATGTAAGAGAAAAAATTTCTTGGTCCACGTAATGTCGGTTCTGGTTGTTTATTATTCTGTGGTCAAGACGATAGCTCCAAATTATGATCATAAAATTAATTTTTAACTATAATTAATTTTGCCGTCAAGACAAGGTTAAAGTTTAAAAAATGTTTTTATTTTAGTTGCAAATACATACACGGATAATTATTATTTAGTTCAATTTTTTAATAAAATTAATTTTATTATTAAAAATAACTTTTCTAAAAACGCGTCATTATTTTACACTTTTAGTGTGGACCTGGTAAAAATAGTTGTTTACAAATCGTAAGATTGCTAAAAACACAACAACAAAATTTGTTTTTTTTTATAATTATTTAATAAATTTAAATTAAAGTGCACCTTTTATATCACAAATTACAATGTTTACATCACTATTTTAATTTCGTTTTATGTAAACCAGAATAAAAATTCTTTATGAAATGAAATTCCTGGTAATTTGTTGCGAGTGTTGTTGCGACATTTTCTGATTAAACCCTTCATTTTTCATAAATTGTTTTTCACAAATAATAATTAATTATATTCTTTTTAATTGTTTTGTTTTATTTGATAATTTTGAATTTTCACGAAATTTCGCGAAACCACAAAAATGGTTTGTTTACATAAAAGAAAGCATAAAACATAATAGATATATAATCCTCCCTCTCCAACTACTTACACATAAAACAAGAAATTTTATATGGGAATTTGTAGTTGTTTTCATTTGTTTTAGGTCTCCTGTTTTTATATCTCATTACGTTTATACTCGGGGTCGAGTTAACTTTGGGTCAACTTCGAGTTATCTTTTTTAGCGTTCGTACTGCAGAGTCAATTCGTAGTCGAGTCGAAACTAGGTTGAAACCGAGTTAACATTACAGTCGAAACTCGATTATCCGGGATGCTCGGGACCGGAGGTTTCCCGGATAATTAAAAATCCCGGTTGATCGAATTTTTCAGTTTTATAAAGAAATAGACAATATATGTATGTAATATGTATCTATATGTGTAACACAAAAACAACACTGTTGCCAAAAAATCAAAAAAAATAAAAAATAATCCCGGTTAATCATTGAAATTCCGGATAAACAAATGACTCAAAAAAATCGACTGTGTAAAAAAAATCACGGATAATAGAGGTTTACGGATAATAGGAACCCGGAAAATCGAGTTTCGACTGTATTTACTTCTGCCACCATCATGTTTTAAAAAACAAACCAAATATGAAAATTAAATTAAAAATCTAGCAAACGTCAAATATGAAAAAATCCAAAATGGAAATACGCTTACCTCGCATTCGAAAAAAATTAAAAATAGTGTTCTTGTTTTCTTTTAATTATTTTTTGTTGTTGGTTTTTAACTCGACTCCGTTTTTATTGCATTTTGTTAGAGTTAAGTTAACTCGACTCCACATTTTTTAGGATCGAGTCGAGTTAACTATAAGATGACTCGACTCCGTTTTAGTGAAAGATAACCTAGGTTGAACCCTAAGTATAAACGTACTTTATGGATTTTTCTTATTCAGCACAATTCGAATTCGTTCGAAATGCTGAATACAAGATGGCGAATATCGAATAATTTGACATTTGGAAAATTATACATAAAGGCGAAAAGGTAATTTAGTCAACATTACGTTTTAAGTAAAAAAATTAGGAATACAAATAAAATTTTAATAGAATAATAGAAAATACGTTATAATACAATTAGTTATATTAGTAATTTAATTAAAGCAATGTTCTAAGGCTATATGTTTTTAGACGTAAACATCTGTACAGTAACAATAGAACCAAGAATTTTTCGCTGTTGTCCACTTTAATTTGTGTGTGTGTGTATTGCAATAAACGGTGAGTAATTCCGCAAGAATCAAGATAATGAATTTATTGTTTTGAATATTTCAAGTGGAATAATATTTTGGTATATATTTTAGGTAAATAAGGCCATTATGAATTCCGCATATTCCAGTACCAATGAGAATGGGCCCAGTGAGGCTGATTTTCAAAAATTGGCTCAAACAATTGCAACAAGTATACAGAAAATTCTTCAAAATGGTGTGTACATCTGATTGTTCGCTGTAGGGGGACAAATCTAGAATAAAATTAAACCTTAAAATTTATTATATTCCAGTTTCCTCTATGCAACGTATGGTCAATCAATTTGGAACGGCACAGGATTCACCCGAATTAAAACAGCAATTGTATGTCTTCTTTTATTTATAGATTTTATAATTTTGTATTCTCTTATGTTACACGACACCACCATATCAGCATCGCTTATTATAACGCTCTGCTAATATTGATTTATAATTTCGTGCTTGTAAATACATAATACTCGTCGTATAATAATGGGTGGTTTTGCTTTAATTAATTACGTTATCGAAACTATTCGCTTTCTACGTATACAAATTTAATTTATTTAATTGGTACACTAATCAAAAAATTCATGTACAGTAGATCTAGAAATAGCCAAATATGGCATAGCTTCGTCGAACTACGGTTGGTTAAATTGAATAAAAGATTTGCCAAATCAACAGCAATTCGCATTTATATACGATTATTTCGAGGGGATCCCTCAACATTTTTTCCGATAAGATATTAATTTTTTTTTTTTTCTGTTGGATTGTACATACAAAACTAAATTGAGCGAATTTACATATTATGTCATCCAAAATTTCAAAACTGGTTCATATAAAATGTGGGGTTTGAATTACCTAAACTACTAAGTAAAATCATCGAAGCTTTCTAATACATACTATACTATTAATTCCCAAATCCCAACCCCCTGTGGGTTCGGTAATTAATAGCAATTTCGTGTGGCTCAAGGGTAATTAAGTGTTAGCTGTCTTCTAATGGGGCAAATTTGCTACTTTCAAGTACATACTTGTACGGTACCTAATAGATCTATACAAATTTTCATTTAACACTGTCTAGCAGTTATAAACACTTCACTGTGGCATTGTGTATTTCACTCACAAAATTCATAAAACCTCACCGAATGATCAAAATAGAATTAGCAGGTGAGTAAAGGGGCGGATCGCTGGACTAACAACCCACATTCCTAAAATCCTTTACTCTAAGGAACTCGATGACCGAAAAGTACAGACCATGTGTCCCAAGGCTGTACGTACATTGCTTTACCGTGGAGATGGCTTCGGCAATCTTTGTATTGTTTTTTTTCTGGGGTACCAGGTAAAAAAAGCCAGCCTTGGGCTTCAAGGCATTCGATGGGAATTAATGATTTTTGGTTTTATGATTATGTTTAAATTTTAAAACAATCTTTATTGATTGATCTCGATTTTAATTTTATATTAATACAAATTATGTTAATTTAATCATTAAACTACACTTATAATAAATTCTTTGTCAAATTAGACGTCAAATTAGGACATATACTCAGCAATTGGTTAAGGATACAGATAATCTATTAAAAGATCTCGTTAATTGTAAAGATCGACATTTAAAAATTCAAAGAGATCGGCTAGTGGATGAATTTACATCAGCACTAACGGCATTCCAGGTAAATATTTTTTAAAACACTGATTTTTTAAATATATGCATTATATTTATGTAATCTATTTTTAGGCTGTCCAAAGGAAAACGGTCGATTTTGAAAAGAATTCGGTGCGCCAACAAAGAGAATCCGCAGTTAATGTTACAAATGTTATACGGCCACCACCTGTGAATAGCAAATCGAACAGTTACAATGATAATAGTAATTCGTTTATTTTTGAGGAATCGTTCATCGATAATAAAGGTCCGACACAAAAACAAATGCAAGAGGAAATTGATTTACAAGCGTTAGAAGATCAGGAGCGCGCCATTAGAGAATTAGAAGTAGGTTTTTTTAAATACCTACGTTTTTTCTATATAAATAAATTTATATGTTATTACAGGACAATATTATGGATGTAAATGAAATTTATAAAAAATTAGGGGCAATGGTTTATGAACAGGGTACCGTTATCGATTCAATTGAGTCGTCCGTTGAGAATACAAGTGTTTTAGTGAACAGTGGTACTAAAAATTTAATGAACGCTAGTAAATATCAGAATAAATTACGAAAAAAGAAATTGATTATAGCGCTAATATTGGCTGTTATCGTTGCTATTATCGTAATTTGGATATTATGTTCAAAATAGATAATTAACAAATCATTTTCTTTTATGTAAAATAAAATTTTAATAAAATATTGTTTATGTATATTTACTTTAATTATTATTCAATTTGTATAAAGTATTTAAAAACAAATATATTAATAATTTATCTCTGTCAAGTTGTAAAATTATTTTTGAAAAGAATAATAAATATTACTCAGCATTATGGTATATTCCATAATAGGTTCTTGGTTTAGTTTTTGTTTAATTTGTGTTTTACATTCGTGGCAGAACTGATATTCCTGATTTTATTTTTATAATCATTTGAATCTTAAACTTATTTAAAATAAGTTTTATTATTTCGATTCCATATTTTGAAAGATGTATTATTTTTTTTTAAGCTTAAGACGAAAATTATAAATGTCATTATTATTTAAAATAAAAAGTTATAATAAAAATAGTGTTTACCTACTCATGAAATTGATTTGTTTTGATTTGATTTATTTGTATACCTTATCGTATTTGAAATAAAACCAAGGGAATAAAATGTAAGAAATATGTAGGTAGAGGTAAATATTCAATGATAACTTACGATAAGTTACATTTTAACCCTCTCATTCCTCTTGTACTACATATTCAACAAACGTTATTTAGCGCAATTTTTTATATTCTCTTCTTATTTATGCTTGGTTGTGTTGTTCTGACTTTCTCTCAAACTGCGAATAACAAAAAAAAAACAATAAATAATAAAAAAATGTGATCAATATTCAGGGAATAGTGAGGCGCGGAACATCGTTATGGATTGTTGTTAAAAGCAGAGATGGGTAGTGTCAGAAACTAATATTTATGACACAGTTTTCGATACGAGTTCTATTCTAAATTCTTCTAATCAGTGTTTTAAAAAATACACAGTCTTTCAAAACATGTGTTTTCGACACATTTTGACAGTGAAAATAACTGAAAAATGTTAATTTTAGTTTCATTTGCGTTTATTAGAACTGTTTCAACAGTTTGAACATTTTTGAAATTTACCATTATATTTCAAAAACTTGCGCAAGAAGCAATAAGAATATTTTGTTTCCTCTTTTTCCCAATATCACTCGCACAGCTTTTAACACGACATTTTTTGATACTTTTAGACAGTTTTTAACATTTTTGACCATCATTTGAAGTTTTTGACCTATTTTTGACAAAATTGTCAAAATGTCATATTTTTTAGCGTTACCCATCTCTGAAATAATCCCTGAAGCCGCATATACCATATATTATAGAGTATATATATACGACATTACGTGGACTAAACGATTTTTTTTCCTCCCGTATTTTTGACATGATGAAGTTAGCCACACAACAATTAACTATGTAGCTTCGCCATTTTGTACACTGTCATGTTTCAAACCACTATAAAACCTCCCGTATTTTCAAATGAAGGTCACAAAAATTAGTCCAAATTTTTCCATAGTAAAAGTAGGTTATGGCGTATATATATACTCTATAATATATGCATATACTACAAAAAAATTTCAGTAACTTTTTTGGTAATTTCGCAACAGACGAACTTGACGGACATAAACTTTTCTCAACTTTTCGGTAATATTTTTCCCCTCAATTCTTTTTTTTTTTCTCGTATGAAAAAAACATAGAGTTAAAAGGAATAGAGCAGAAAAAAACAACTGTCAAGTGTAAGCAAAGCGGTGGGAAAAAGAGATACAAATAAAATAGAACAGGGCCATATTTAAAATTTTATTCAATGGAATGGGTTGCTTAAAATAAAACAATTAAAGTTTAAAAAATGTTTTTATTTTAGTTGCAAATACACGGATAGTTATTATTTAGTTCAATTTTCTAATAAAATTAATTTTATTATTAAGAATAACTTTTCTAAAAACGCGTAATTATTTTACACTTTTAGTGCGGGCCTGGTAAAAAAAAATAAAAAAAAAAATGGCAAATTTGTTTACAAATTGTAAGATGGCTAAAAACCAACAACAACAATATTTGTTTTTTTTTTTTATAATTATGTAGTAAATTTAAATTAAAAGTGCACTTTTTTTATCACAAGTTACAATGTTTACATCATAATTTTAATTTCGTTTTATGTACACCAGAATAAAATTTCTCGATGAAATGAAATTCCCAGTAATTTGTTGCGAGTATTGTTACAACATTTTCTGATTAAACACTTCATTTTTCATAATTTTTTTTTAATAATTTTCCACAAATAATAATTAGTTATATGTATTATGTATACACTTTTTGTAATTGTTTTGTTTTATTTGATTATTTTTAATTTTCGCGTAACTACGCAAAACCACAATAAAAACTAAATGGTTTGTTTACAAAAAAGAAAGAGCATGAAAGATAATAGATATGTAATCCTCTCTCTCCAACTGCTTACATGACAGAGAAAGAATTTCCTGTGTTAATTTGTTGTTGTTTTCACTTATTTCTGGTCTATCTTTTTGATGTCTATGGAAAAAAAAGAATTGAGGGGAAAAATATTACCGAAAAGTTGAGAAAAGTTTATGTCCGTCAAGTTCGTCTGTTGCGAAATTACCAAAAAAGTTACTGAAATTTTTTTGTAGTATGCGGCTTGAACTTGACGGACATAAACTTTTCTCAACTTTTCGGTAATATTTTTCCCCTCAATTTTTTTTTTCATACGAGAAAAAAAAAATATGTTTTTTAAGTTGGTATGGAGGGGAAAAAATTACAAATTATATGAGAAAATTTTATGTTCGTCAAGTTCTTCTGTTGCGAAATTACCATAAAAGTTACTGAATTTTTTTTGAAGTATGCGGCTTGAGAGGGATTAAATAATCCCAAATTTTGTTTTCGTACTTAGCGATAGACGCCACCAGATGTTATATTATAATTATAATACGTTTATATTTTATTTCGAAAGGTTGGCTTTTGCCAATTAAATCAAATTGGCTATTTTCTTGCGAAAAAAATAAACCCAAAATAATTCGAATTAAATTTTGATCAACAAAATACGCAATTGTAAGTAAAAATTGTGTTTACAGTTCAAAATTGGAACTGTTTCGAACGTCAAATTATTAGCTAAGTAGCTGTTTCTGAATTTTTTTTCACTAGGTGGAATCTGTGATGCTCGAATCGTCAATTGAACACACAAGTTCTTGGCACTATGGCAGCAGCAAATTGTTTCCAATGGAACATAGTGAATGCAATGTTTTTCATAGTAGTCGTGTAGGATTTAAGGGGGTAATCTGGTGTAGCGGCTTCACAAAATCGATTTTTCTTTTTTTGCTTAAAACGATAGTATATTATCCCTAGAATATGCCCCCAAAGCGAAAATGATGAAATAACGGATTTTAAAAGTACAGGTAAATTTACAATGATAAACTTTCATCAACCTTTCTCCTTGTTCGGAAACTTTAAACGCGTTTTTCTCAAAACCATGTTTTTGAAACTGGCTTGCAGGATTACTCAAAAAATTTTTGACCGATCAAAATAATTCTTTTTTTAAATTAAAGTTGATTTAATTCCCTTGAACTTATACCACATATTTTGTACTAAACACATTATGTATTAAGAAAAAGTTATAAACTAAAGAACGTGCAAAATTTCTGCAAAAAAAAACGGATTTTTTTTCAAATCATGATTTTTATAAGTTTTTGTAATGAAAAAATTAATTTGTTAGGTACATATATTATCTACAAATTACACTCATAAACTTAAAAAAATTAAATTTTTTTTTTTTAATTGGATAAATCTACGAGATGCTAGAGTGCACGCCGTGAAGAAAGAATTTTTAAAGTCACTCATATGTTTTTTAATAACTTGCTTAAACTTCCAATATAATAATATTAAAAAATTAATTTGAACTCTTCAATATGACCACAATAAACATTAATACATAATTGCAAAAATAAATATTGAATAGCTTTTTTTATTTTAATTTTACAAAAGTGCTTGATTTTGGCGTTCTACACCAGGTTACCCCCTTAAGAAGGAATATAAACTTAACTTTTATTTGGCGTGACACAGGATACGCCTACAGTAAGTGAAATACAATCAAGAGTAGCACAGACTAACCATAACACTAAATTGAGTTTTTTTTTTCTAAATTCACTAATAAAATTTAATTCAATTTATTAAAAAGATAAAGTAAAACTGTACATAACAAAATAAAAATTATATTATAAAAGTTTTGGTCCACTAGTTGATGTTGAGCGCACTCAATTTCCCGGATCTGATAAACCTCTTATAAATCGAACTAGTTGTATGTCTATTGACGACAACGTCTTGCGACCACGGTGGGCCGTGCATCTGCAAGCATCCTCAAACAACTGTACAAGATACATCTCGGAGGCTTCTTGTAAAGCATCTAAGGCCTCAGGCGTCGTCATGAATTCATCATATAATTGGAATATTTCCTTAAGAAGTCTGCCAAATGGTGCTCGTGGAATCAGTTTATGTGTAGTTTGTGTGAAATATCTTATTTCACGCAAAGGCTTACTTTGTTTTTGTCTACGTCTTCTCCCAGTCATCTTTGATGGATTGGCTGGCTCTGCAAGGAAATTTAATCAAATTAATGGATTACTTAATTAATGGATTATTAATAAGTACCCTTAGCAGTTGATGGTCTCATTTAATTAGTCTTTTGGTATAATTTACCAAAACAAAAAAACAACAGCACTAATTCTATTAAATTGTTTCAGTTTGGCTGAAATGACAATTTAAATTTTTAAGTCAAATTTAGTGTTGTCTGTCTTACGTTTTATTTCCCCTCCTAAAAATTATACCTACAATGGTGCTGCCATACGTATGTTTTTGTTATGCATACCCTTGAGACCACGTGTAACATAATCGAGACCACGTATAACGGTTTACAAAGCCGAGTAGGCTAATACGGTAGACAGACGCAAAGTTAATCGCGATTTTCATTTATCCTGATTGTCACAAATCGCGTTGTGAAAACGAAATAATCCATTTTTTTGTGAAGATTGTGTAATGACAGTCGTCTGGCATTACACGATTTTCACCTAAACCGGATTATTTTGTTTCCACAACGCGATTTTTGACAAAAATGAAAACTGAAAATCGCGATTAACTCTGTGTCTGTCTACGGTATAAAGGCTGGAACAGCGAGTCAGTAAGAAAACTTGCGGAATTTGACGCACAGAAAATTTGACATGGCGGCTAGCCAATCTGTAAGACCGGTTGGGAACTAATAAGGTTAAAAATCGTGAAGCTCGTAGTTCCTTTTAAACCATATTGAGCCGATCAAGGTAAGCTAAATTATATTTAATTTACTTAGAATAGTTCAAATTATATTAGGTTATAATTAAAAATGATGTAAAATAATGTTTAATACGTGATATAAAATTATAAATTGCGTGTACATGTAAATGTACAAATCGATTCAAAGGTAATGTACACCTCTATGCACAGTACATCAGTAGGTATGCACAAATAGAGTGAATGGAACTAAATTTAAGAACTACCGTATAAGTTATTTATATTTACTTAGTAGAAGTACACATACATAGTGTTATTAGTGAAGTTTTTAGACAATATAAATTTTGAAATAATAGATGAGATTGAAAACGCTTCAGATGAATTTACTAATGTGACTGATCGAACCGACATAAAATGGAGACAAAGAGAATTTACTAAATCTAAGATTGAATATAATACACTGAAAGGTGGTTCGCCGTCTATTGGAGGGGGGGATCAAAGTTAGTAGATTATCTACCAGCTCCGTAACCTTCAGGTAGGCGCAAGTGTACGTACTGCCTCCTCGCGGCTTCCTGTAGTAAAGCTGGGTACAGGCGACTTTTTGTTCCCAGCAACTCGCAAGAGTAAAATCAAAACGATAGACGAGGCATGGGTAGGAATACACGGGAGTGGGTCTGCCCTCTCGAAGTCCTTGAGTCCCAATGCTACCGCTTTTCTAGCAGAAGTAAATGTTATTACATCTAGGAGGGAGAGCAATGAGCCCAGATAGTATGTAACGCGTGTAGAAGTACTTCCTACAGTAAACATCTAAGAGGGAGAGCAATGAGTCCAGATAGTATGTATCGCGTGTAGAAGTACTTCCAACAGTAAACATCTAGGAGGGAGGGCAATGAGCCCAGATAGTATGTATCACGTACCGGTCGGCAGTATTATCAGGTTCATTAAGAGCCTGAATATTGATTGGACGGATAATTAAATAGGGCGTGATGCACAAAAGATCTTTTAGGTCGCAGTGCGGGGTGGCTTGAACCCCCACATGGCCCTCAAGTAATAATAATAATAATAATAATAATACACCGGAAGAAATAGAAACTATTGAAGAAACTCCAGGAAAATATTTTATGAAGTTCTTCACCGAGCAGCTCTTTGAAACCATGGTGAAGTATATAAATATATACGGCATCCAGAAAAGTGAATCGTTTAAGCTAACCGATATTAATGAAATAAAAAGATTTATCTGAGTACATATATTTATTGGATGTACTAAATTTCCTCAAATTAAAATGTATTGGAGCAAGCTAATTGATATTGAGCATGTTATGCGAACCATGACAAGATACCGATTTTGGAAATTAGGGTCTAATTTTCAAGTCGTTAATAATTTGGAAATTCCAGGTGATAATAAGGATGTCTTTTATAAGGTACGCCCCATATTAAATACCATTAGGGATAGATGCCTGAAGGATACCATTAGAAGAAAATCTTGCAATAGACGAACAGATGTTCCCTTTCAAAGGTACTTTGGCTGCAAAGCAATACATGAAAGATAAACCAGCTCCCTGGGGATTAAAGTTATTTCTACTCTGTGTAAAATCTGGACAGCCTTATGATTTCATAATTTACCAAGGTGCACAAACAGAAATTTCGGATTTTCATAGAAAAAGATTTCGATTTGGAGCAGCAGTGGAGCTTAATTTGATTAAAAGAAATGAAGCACCTGGATGTGGTGTTTTGGAACACACACAGTTGTGGTGTTTTGGAACGTACACAGTTGTGGTGTTTTTGGAACGCACCCATAATTGAAACGAGGGAAAATAACAGGGGTGAGATGTTGTAACCATCACGTTTTTCGTTTCGATGCATTTTCGATAGAATAACTGTACTTCTTTGTTAAAAATATAAAATTTTAAAACAATTTAGTTCTAAAATACCGTTATTCTATCGAAAATGCATCGAAGCGAAAAACGTGATGGTTACAACATCTCACCCCAGATATGTACATACATATAGAGAAAGTACACGAGAAGTGAAGTGAAATAAAATGCAAGTAATGCTATATAATTTATAAATAAATAAATATAAATTGTTTTAATATAAAGAAGTGCAAATGTGCAAGTGTATTATAAATGTGTTTCATAATGGCCTATGAGACACAACAAATTGGTGACGAAGATAAATAATTAATAAAGCTCTTTACACTTTCTGCCGTAGGCACTTGGCGAAACACACTTAATACACACATTTTTAAATTTTTTTAAAAACACTTGTTAGATATTTCGCAAAACCTTTCGTAATTTTGCGAAATATTTAACAAGTGTTTTTAAAATAAAAATTTAAAAATGTGTGTAATAATAATAAATAATAAAGAGTGTAATAGAAAAAGACGCGGTAGCCATTTTCTACATGTGTAAAGTTTAATAAAAAATAAATAAAATAAGTAAATAAATATGGCAGTCAATATTGGAGTGGGAAAATTTAACCCAAATAATAGCCAGTGGATAATTTTCCACGAAAAATTGGAATTTTATTTTGATGCCAACGATATCAATGACAAAACAAACAGACGCGACATATTAGTAAATTTGATGGAGGACGACCTGTTATTATAACTTCGTGGTTTATGTGTCCCTAAAACTCCTAAAGATAAAACGAATGATGAATTGTGTGCTCTTTTAAAAAAACATTACACGCCAGCAATCAACGTATTCAAAGAACGCAAACAATTTTTTACGGCGGTACAAAAGTTCGAGGAAAGTAGGACAGAGTTTTACTCAAGGTTGATTGATTTGACTGGAAATTGTATGTTTGAAACTCATTTAGTGCATAATTTGATAAATCGATTCGTAATGGGGGTAAATGAATGTATACAAGAAAAATTGTGGAACAAAGATGAGAAACTGACAATTGACGAGGCACTAAAAATAGCAGGGAAAGGGATTTAAAGGAATGTTTTCCTTCTGCGGCAACAACGGTAAATTATGTAAATAAAAATGAGGCATCACCTAAATCAAAATATGAGTCGAAACCATATGGAGGTGGATAATCGGAGGCGAAGCCCTAGTAAACATCAAGGCAGAAGTCCAACACCAGAAGGCCAAATGAGAAGCAAATGTTTTAGATGTGGAAAACATAACCATAAACCGGAGAACTGTTGGTTTGTGAAGCTAAATTGCCATAGCAAAAGGATGGGTCACAGTTCCAGAATGTGCGGTAAATTTAAAAATAATTTTAATTTTGTAGAGGCAGATAATTGCAATATTAAGGAAAATTGTAGTAACACTAACGTAGAAACAGATTATATTTATATAATTAATAATGAAAGAGAAGCACCAATTATGCTTAATATCAAAGTAAAAAATAACAATTTAACATTTCAATTAGATACAGGTGCGGGTGTATCGGCGATTTCCAAAGCTCTCTATCAGGGGTTATTTTCGAACATGCCTTTAGATAATGAAAACATAATTTTAAAAACATATTCAGGAGACATACTTGAAGTAGTCGGTTCTTTTAGACTAAATATGGAGTATAGGGGAATAGTTAAGGTTATGATATTAATTGTTGTAGAAAGTGGGGGACCACCAATAGTAGGGCGTGGTGATTTTCTAAAAAAATTTAACATTGGTTTGTCAAACATCAAGCAACTTGATAATAAAACTAATTTTTACATTAACTAAAATACATCTTGAATTTGAAAATCCGAAACCAATATTTTTTCGACCGCGACCTGTTCCGTTTGCTCTAAGAGATAAAGTAGAACGAGAATTAGATAAATTAGTCATGAAGGAAATATTAACGCAAATCGAAACCTCGGATTATGGAACACCATTAGTTCCAATTTTAAAATCCGTTAATCATATTAGAATATGCGGTGACTATAAGGTAACGATTAATAAGTTCGTTAAGGATTTTAATCATCCATTACCACGAGTAGATGAGATTATGACTAAATTGCAAGGGGGAAAGAGGTTCACGAACCTCGATCTGTCATGTGCGTATAATCAGCTTGAGTTAGACGAGGAAACCAAGGAGTTTGTAGCTTGGAGTACGCATAAAGGGGTGTTTCAAATGAATCGATTGCCATACGGCATAAAACCCGCAAGTGGAATTTTTCAATTCACTATCGAGAAGCTTTTGCAGGGTATACCTGGGGTAGTAGCGTTTGTCGATGATATCGTTGTTACGGGATCGGATGAGGTCAATCACTTATCAAACCTAGAACAAGTTTGTCAACGTCTTCAAAAGGTAGGATTAAAGTTGAATAGGGACAAATGCCAATTTTTTGAACAAAGCATTAGCTATCTCGGATATGTAGTTAACGAACAAGGCTTATGTTAGACACGGGAAAGAATCGACGCGATCTTACAAGCCGAAAGGCCAACAAGTAGAACTGAGGCAAGATCTTTTTGTGGTCTTGTAAACTACTATGGTAAATTTGTAAATGGTTTAGCTGAAGTGTTGTATCCACTTTATAATTTAACAAAAGAGTCGGAAGATTTTATTTGGACAAAAGACTATGAGGATACTTTTCAGAGTATTAAAAATGAGATAGTATCAGATACCGTTTTGGTGCATTTTGACCAAAAATTACCAATAATCTTGACGTGCGATGCGTCCCAGAAAGGAATTGGTGCAGTTCTATCTCACAAGTTCAAAAATGGTGATGAAAGGCTAATAGCGTATATTTCACGTACCTTAAGCAATACTGAGAAAAATTATAGCATGCCAGACAAAGCAGCATTAGCAATTCTTTTTGCAGTAAAAAAACTATACCAACATTTGATAAGGAATAAATTTATTTTAAGAACCGATCATAAACCACTTCTTACAATATTCGAGGAAAAGGAAGGACTGCCTCAAATAGCAGCAAGTCGCTTACAGAGGTGGGCGCATTATCTATCAGATCGAATACGTAAGAAGTGGCAAAAATTGTGCAGATATGTTATCTAGGCTTCCAATGTCTGCAAAAGTAGAAGACAAAGAAGACGAGGATGTTGGGAAAGCGAGTTACCTAAATTTCGTTGATAAGGGTCAGGATATAAAATTCGATTACAAAGTGATAAAAATGGAAACGCAAAGAGATCCTATTTTGTCAAAGGTAGTAGAAAGAGTAAATTTAGGGACGTTAAGTAATTGCAAAGGTGCTGATATTCTACCATATGTAAGAATCAAAGACGAACTGTCTGTTGAGCAGCATACATTACTGCGTGGATGTAGAATTGTTATTCCCAACAAACTAAGAAAAAGTATTATGGAAGAACTACATGTCTCACATTTTGGAATAGTGAAAACTAAATCCATGGCGCGATCCTATATTTGGTGGCCAGGGATTGATTTGGAAATAGAAGCAATGGTAAAAAACTGCAGATCATGCATTAGCATGTTACCGAGTCCTCAAAAAGCACCATTAATTTCGTGGGAGACAACTGGAAGACCGTGGTCACGGATACATGCCGATTTTGCCGGTCCATTGTTCGATCACATATTTCTAATAGTTGTAGACTCCTACACAAAATGGCCAGAAATCTTTAAAATCAAGAATGCGACAAGTGAGAAAGTCATAGTTATATTGAGGGAATTATTTACGAGATTTGGCCTACCAGACACTCTAGTTACCGATAATGGTAGCCAATTCTGTTCCGATCAAATGATCAAATTTTTAAGAAATAATCGAATTAGACTCAAATTAACAAATCCAGGACGTCCAGCAACGAATGTGTTCGCTGAGAATATGGTCAAGACATTCAAACACACCTTAAAAGCAGCGTTAGATGAACATAGCAGGAAAAATAAAACTATGGACATTGACCTAACGTTAGGTAGATTTTTGATTGATTATAGAACGACTAAACATTGCACTACTAACGAAACTCCAGCTAAATTAATGTTTAATCGGGAATTAAAAACCGTATTTAATTTATTAAAACCTCAAGATCAAAAGAATATTTGTGATAAGGCACATGAAAAACAAGTACAGAATTATAAGGGTAATAGAAAGGAACAATTTACATGTGGTTATAAAGTTGTGGTTAAAGATTATTCAGATTCTAACAAAACAAAATGGGTAGATGCTGTCATAAAAAAAGTAATTGGTCCGAGAACTTATATTTGTGAACTTCCTAATAAAAGGAAAATTAAACGTCATGTAAATCAAATAAGGAAAAGGTGTGATAATATAAAGGTAGATGACAGTAACAAGGGAAGCAATGAAGTATCTAATAGACATGTGAAGAGAGTGAGTTTTGGAAATTGTCCTACACTACTAAAAATTTCTGAGAAAGAAAAATACCTAAATAATTCGAACTTAAATAATAGTGGTTCCGAAACAGGGTTACTTCAAGACAACATAAATGATGCTTCTCAGAATAATAACAATTATAACCGAGCTAATGTTGAACCGAGACCAAATAGAACTTGTGGAGTACGCTTACGGTATCAATGAAACATTGTAATTTCTTTTATATAACTATATTTAATTTTGTAAAATGTTAGTAACTAAATATTATTTTATATGGATTTTTTTTATTATGTGGATCTCCTTTGTATGTATCTAAAATAAAGTAAAGATAAAAGAAATTAAGTAGGGGAATATTGTGGTGTTTTGGAACACACACAGCTGTGGTGTTTTGGAACGCACACAGTTGTGGTGTTTTGGGAACGCACCCATAATTGAAACGAGGGAAAATAACAGATACATATAGAGAAAGTACACGAGAAGTGAAATGAAATAAAATGCAAGTAATGCTATATAATTTATAAATAAATAAATATAAATTGTTTTAATATAAAGAAGTGCAAATGTGCAAGTGTATTATAAATGTGTTTCATAATGGCCTATGAGACACAACACAGGACATACAATTTATTTTGACAATTTTTTCACGTCATATAATCTATTAGACATTTTAAAACATAAAGGAATTAATGCAGCTGGGAGTTAAATCAGCAACATGAACTCAACACAATTCTTTCAGTAAAATCGAAATGCATAAGGTTATATAAATATAAATATAAATAATTGCAAGCATAGTGATATGTGTGAAGTATGTATTCAGTGTATGAAAACCAGAGATCCTTTTCCGCAACAGTCTTTCACAAAATCAACTAAACATTTGGATCTAGTCCACTTCGATGTATGCGGATCCATGCGAATTGCTACACCAAGAGGTAATAAATACATTTTGACAATTAAAGATGATCATTCAAGGATCATTCAAGGAGGCGGTGATTATTTAGACAATATCGGACATTACCGGATTTAAGTTACATGCATATTTTTGGAACACCGGTATATGCACATATTCCCAAAAATCAACGTAAAAAATTGGATGACACAGGACAGCAGAAAAATTAATTTTCGTGGGATACGAACCTGTACGAAAGGTTTTAGATTGCTGGATATTAATAAAATTCAGGTGATAGTAGAATGAATGTGTCGAACATATAATTCATCCAACAAAATTGAACGACGGAAAATACTACATGCTCCATCAATATGCTGTTGCAACATCAAAGTTAAGAGTAGTCTTTGCTGCGTCCGCCAAAACAACCAACGGCCAGCCATTAAATGATATTAAACGTATGTCGGCCCAAAAATACTATCTCAGAGACGAGTAACCAGAGCAATCACTAAATCAAATTTCTTGTTTCACTCACTGTCAATATCTGTATATTAGGAATTTTGGCATCAGGAACAACATCCAGATCAATGGCGAATGGAAACTAAAAACATGAAAAGAGAATGAAGAATCTATACGGCAGCTAAATGGAATATGCGATAATAGAACGCAGTCCAAGACTACAAATATACAAACGATACACTGTAGATCAATTTCATTCCAAATGCGGAGCCTCCTATCTAAATTAAAAATACCTCTGCAACATATGTCAGCCGCTGTATGCAGTTACTCAAGCGAGATGGCGAAATATCAACAAGCTGCCAGATATTTCAGAGAGCAATCACAACTATTTGGATTTACCATTGCTTTGCTACTATTGCTAGAATAACTTGTAATTTAATTTGCGAGCGTGAAGTCGATAGCATATTTGAAACCGTAACTATATCCATTCATGTCGAGGGAATCCTAAAGGCGATTAATTTACAGTGTCATGAATCATGATGCAAATGCAATGTGCAGGTGGTTTAAACTAAAGCGGGTCTATACCCGTACGTCCTCAAGTTGGCTTGGCAACGGCGTAAGGTAGGACGTTAAAAGGGAATTGCGAAAGAGTTGGAAGTGCCTTGAGCCCCAGAAAAGACTGCAGAGATAGAAACAAACAAACAAACAAAACAAACGAATCATGATGCAAAAAATTCAGTAGCGAGTTTAAACTTTCCTTTCTGCCATCATTCAACTTGAGCGAGATGATATGAACCAAAAATCAACTTCGAAATTCCCAGAAATTAAGGCAATTGAGACTGTTATTCAAGAAGCACTAAAATCATTTGAAGCAAAGCTTAATATACAGGAATACCATTACCAATTGGCGAATTATTTAGTAATACCACGGCTCCTTTTATGATCGTATGAATTTGTTAGCACACCCACCCCCGGTTCAACATCTAAAGAACTACTCCCTCAGGATTAATATACCAGCAACTTGTAGTAGCACGATATTCCGTAAAGATACATCATAGCGGACATCTATAGAATAATAAGCGTCACATGCAGAGTATCCGCAGCATAAACAACATAAAATTAAAGCATACAATTAAATCAGAATAAACTTAAATATCAAAACGTTCGTTTATCACTCAATCTATGATAGTTAGACCCTACCAGCGGTAATTTATTTAGTTGGTACGTTAATCCAACAAATTTTTAGTCTTACAAACTAAAATTTATTGGTTGAAAATTAACTTATTATGCGCCAATTACATACGATATAATTGAATAGGATATCATATTTACAAGTAAGCTCATAACTGTTTGTTATTTTGTAAGCAAATTTTCTGTAAAAATTTACAAGTCACTTTAAAGCCCTACCAACAAAAAGTCCTTAAAGTTCATACCAGACGCCTCGCATCGAAATTTTTAGTTACCACAAATGTGAAACTGATACCATGGCTTAGACTACGTCAGTTAGACGTATTTGTCTCTAAAATAATTTTTTTAAATTTTTATTTTATACATTTTATATTGCCAGCAAACGTTCAAACCGAGAGATATTATCCTATGAACCTAGCAAGAATCACAAGTAATTTAATGCCCAAACCTAAAAATCAAAAATTAAATTTGGATCATTCGGGTGATAAAATTTCATACGATTATGTAAATTTTCTCCGTGTAAGTGACGATTTTGGCGAAGTCTCCGGCTCGATTAAAAATCAAGTGGAACCATTAAAAACCCGATTAAATAGTTGAAGTTACAGGATTGGCGGTGATACTGGCTGGACGTACTGTTTTTTTAGTTTTTTCTTGTTATTTTTATGCTACCTTCTCATGTTTTTTGGTACGGTCGTCTGTTATTAATGAGCTGATGCTCAAAATAGGATGTACCGGAATATGTAAATTAAATAAGTAAATTAAATTAATAAATAAATACTCCATCATACCGGTGGTAGTCGAGTGTGGAACGCATTGCCTTGGCTTTATAGATAACTTCATTATAATATATTTTGATTTTTTTTAAAATTATCATTTAAAAATAAACTATTTCTCAACAAATTAAAGTTATTTTTATAAAATTGAACGTTATCAATCTAATGAAACTAAATTATATGATTCAAAAATGAAATAAAAAATATTTATTTTTGAAGCTCAAAGCCAAGGCGCGCCTGGTATGAAAAGTATTTAATTGTCAATATTTTACGAGGAAAAATACACAATACAGTAAATTTTTCACCCATAATGACATATTCTCAGATTTGTTGAAATTACTTATTTGAGAAATCCAATATTTTTATTAAATTAACCAAAGATTTATTATCCTGACGGCACAAAGCAAACGGTCTTTCATTTATACCAATAACCCAAATTGGATGGACAGAAGGTCCCACATCTAAAAAAGTAGAGTTTTTTTATATAGCTTCCAAAATAAACACTTCAATAAATCTAAAATAAATAAAACCAAAAAGAACTGTAGGACCAACGATACGCAGATGACATATGCATAAATTAAAAAAAAAAAAAATTCATGCGCCTATAAAAACATTGCAGTTTTTTGTTGTCAACCATATTGATGATAATAATAACTCAATGACGAATATCCTTTTCTTTATATTTTAACTTTTCTTCAGTATTCCATTCTTAAACCTCTAAAATCCTATTTACCATCACAAGCTGGTGGGAAATGTGTGAATTGTTCTGGACAAAAGTTTCAAATTTAGTTGAGTCATATCAACAATTCTTAAATGCTAAGGCTCTTACGATGACAAAATGACATTTTGTTTAATAATATGAAATTTAATTTTTATAAAATATATTTCGCTTAAATCTAAAATAACATTATTTGCATAATAATTATATGGTATATCCTGTATATAGTACATTGAAAAAAAAAACTGTCCAGTTCTCATGAATCGTTCACACTTTGCATATTTCTCAAATTCACATTTTTAACAGAAAAAAAAAAAAAAAATTAATCCTCATTAATTCCAAACAGAGAATGTGTCTATTATTAAAAAATAGTTAACCTTTCTGGACACCCAAACTGTATTTAATACAAATTTTTTTTTTTTTAGGATTTTTGTAAAGGATTGAGGTTTGTCCTGCCTCCTTCATTCTTTCAAAGAATTGATGGAAAATGATCAGACAAAATTTGTGTGAAGTGTTTGTCAGGTGAGAAAACATTACCGAATTAAATAACAACATTGACTTGAAAATCCCATTTTATAATTTTTTTTTGTTGTTAATTTGAATAAAAGACTAAAATATAATTTGAAAGGATATACCAAATAGTTTTTTTTTCTTCTGCTTCTTCGGTTATTACAGAGTCAGAAATATTTACATAAAAAGATGAAAAAAGAAATGTGAAAAGATTAATTTAAGGTGATTAAGTTTCGAGTATGTTGGACGTGTGAATTTTTTTTGTTGAATTCCGGCTTGTGAGGTCGAAGGTTGAGACAAATAAAATGTAGATGACGACAAGTTAATAAACAATTTTCTTTATACCAAACCTCCAGTGTATTCAATTCATCATGCGTATAAATACTATTCTTGACAAGAAAGTCTAGATGGATGGAATTTGTGTATTGTTTATAAAAACAATAATATTTAAAATAAAAATATTTACAAAAGATACACATAAGAAAAAAAATCTAAGACGGAACCTCATAATATTATCATTTGATTTCTAATATGTTTACAATTCGGTTAGATAAATAAATATATCATTAAAATTTCAATACAATAAGATGTTCGGCTCATATTTTTGTGACTTTAATAAGGTGCCTCTATAAGAAAGAATGAGATGAGCTCGAAAAGCTATTTTTGTTTTTATTTTATGTAAATATGTTACAATTTCAAGTTGCACAAAATATCAAATTACTAATGCAATACAATTTATTTTAATACAATGTACGATACTTTTGGAATTGGCGCAAAGCTGAGTGGTAAAATACCGTTGATCTATAACCTTTCAGCCGAGTGTACACTAGCTGGCTGCAATAGAGTGCACGGTCTTATGAGGAGCCAACCAACCAATATTCTCTAACATAAAGACTTCCTTCTCATGGTAGCTACCAGAAACTGTTGTCCTTGGTGGCGAACTAAATCACAACACTAAAGAAGAAGCATACCTGAAGGTTATAAAGTTGATCCAAAAACCAGTTCTTACAAAGAAAATAAACTCCCAACCATTGAAGGCATTCTTAGTTAGAAGTGGCTGAAAGATACAAAGTTCATCCATCAAAACGGTAAACTGGGAAGTAGAAACAGTTTCTAACAAGAAAGGAGGAACCTACGAACCTGTGGAAGCAAAGCCACTAAGAAAATGCTGAGAGGCACGGAAGGCTTTAATCTGTATCTTTTATAGGTACCCCTGTAAATCCAGAATGGATTAGTGTCCTATGTTATTACAGCACATGGGAATGGATTTATGCCTTATAGCTGTGCTCGCTCTGGGAGGATCCCTGAGTCTCATTACCCGGTCTCAACTGGCTCTTGGGTCAGGATAACATCAATTCCATCAGCTTTCAGTTTGAGTAGCAGAGCACCCGAGGCTGCCTTACAGTAGGGGTGGGGGTTAATCTGCAAAGGCCTCAACATGAGTCTAAATATTGGCCACAATCACCGTTGCGTTAGACTGCCCACCAGAAAGCGTGTCTGACACTTACTCTTCTTGGAATCCACACTATGATCCTAAAGATCTTGAGGTCTCTGAGTCCAAATAGAGTGATGGGATCTCCTTTCCTACTTTCCTACCTCTTCCTTCATGTATACTTTCAAGATGACAGCCCCGAAGGTGCTCTAAGTCTGCAGGAAATTTCCACAATTACCGCAATTTCCAATCTGGCTCCAGGCCAGATCTCAACCTTACAACCAGCACAGGCTGTCAACTTGACATGGTTCCTATGTAATCCTCAATCACTACAGACCGGAGAAGGTCCCCTGTTTTGCCGCAATATTTTTAGGAGAGTGACAGCTAAAGCCATCGTCACCTTTCCCCAACTGACGTGCCCCATACTGCCATCTTCACGGTCCCTGTCTATTACAGCCAGAATCAGCTGGTCATTGAGAACATCACTAAAAGGCCTGGTTACAATTTTCTGCAACCTCAACTTTTTCGCATCCTTAGATAATACTCCTGAGATCTCTGCCTTTTGGGCTGAAACCCCTCAGAGGAACCACTCTACTTGTAGTCTTGTACTCTGTTTATCATACTCCAAGCGAGCGTTTCATTTTCATTAACCGTTCTATTTCCTAACGGTATATTTCTGAGCTTTGTGAGAGCTTTCCAGGCCCTCCTTCGGGTCTGACAATTTGGACCACAGAGTCCAGCTTTACTAATTCTTATCGATTATAAACAAAGCAAAATTCTAATCCTCTAAAAACTGAATCCATTACCTTTTCGAGTGTCTGTGCAGCATTTCGGAGTCCAAAGTTCATCCTTGTAAGTTCCAATAAACCAAATGGTGTTCGAATAGTCGTTTTCGGAATAGCACGCTCATCAATCGGTCGCAGAAAAATAGTTGCATCAATTTAGTTGATGAATGAAGTCGGATAAGTAGGGAATACTATGTATATATCTGAATTCGTTTGGGCATTAAGGGCTCTGTAGTCACTGCATGGCCTGCATTAGCTGTTCTTTTTACGAACTAAGTGCAATGAGCTGAACAAATTGCTGACATATGCCTCGTTTTAACATCTCATCAAATTCCTTTATTGCTATTATATATTTTGCTGAGTTCAGTTGGCGTGCTTGCGCAAAACAAGAACGACTTATTGGTTGTTTCAATGATATGAGATACGCCATCAGTTGCATCGTTCATACCATTTTCCTCGACTGTTATTTTCAAAAAAATTGTTTAATAAATTTGCTATACCTGGAGGACATGTACTTGAGGTTATTGTTTTAATTCCTGTTGCGCAACATTGACATTCGATGATAACTACGTTAAGGTATATGTTTACGATTCTTTATGTCGATTAACTGACCGAAATGTTTTAAAAATGCTGACCCTGATTGCTTTTGTATCGTATGTTTTTATTTCCCTCTCATTAGTAGCCAATAGTGTGAGATGACTTTGATTTCGTATCTTGGGGATTACTGAATTTAATAACAGAAACGCTACCAAATGAGTCAATTAAAATTTTTTGTAAGGATGGTTTATCAAAAATCGATAAACGTATATATAATCTATTCGTCCCGTACTTTCCTCGATATATAGGCAGCCATTACGTTTGGCTGGACTGCATTTCCTGAAATTACACAGTGATCTACATGACAGTGATGTGCTTGATAATATCTCTTTCGTGAATGTGAACGTTCGTTCTGCGTGTTAGTCAATTACACCTCCCAGGACCCTGATTCTCTAAAAAATAAGATAATGTGTAAACGGGTAAACTTGTGAAAAGTAAAGTTTACTTTTTTGAGTTTGCAATTTTTCAATTTGACTTACTACTAAAATAATATCAAAAAATACCAAACTCATAAAAGTAAACTTTGCTTTTCACAAGTTTACCCGTTTACACATTATCTTATTTTTTAGAGAATCAGCACCCTCAGATTTGTTCTGCTATTTGGGATTGCTTATTAAATTCCTTCATATCGATTTCAATAATTCTGATTTGAGGGCAGCCAAGAATCCACTTATAGAGTCAATTTGTGGTAAAAACCTGAAGGGTTGAAATCTCCGATAGTAAAACTACCAGAAAGGACTTGCTTAAGACGTGACTCACTGGAAGATGTGTTTCTTTAAATTATTGATTTTTTTAGGGCACTAAACTTTTGTCTGACGTCCATTGGTGTTGGTATAACATCCGAAACCCCTTCCAAGATATCTTCGTCGATTTGTGACCATATTGATCTTCATCAGAAGTAATCTTATTCAGTCTAAATTGACAGGTTATGATTATTATCCATCCGTGAAGAGATTATTGGCTGACATAACAAAAAAAATCCGTCAACTCAAAGTATAAACAAAAGTCAAAAGTTCGGCCAAACCCTCTAATATCAACTAAAGTTCTCTATCTGACTCAATTTTGTTAATTGTTATAGGACAAAATTACAGTAACTGATGTAACTTATACTCTGGATTGGGGCATAATTCGAGAAGTTCCGTTTGTGGCTGTGATGGAGTTTCTTGGGCCAAAATTCCATAAATATTGCGGGACACCATTATCACCAAATCAAAAAATTAATTTTACCAAAGACGAATATGTTTCGTACATATATACATTATCAATCCAGGCCTTTACTATGTTTCCAGCGCCAAATGGAACAAGCACGTTTCTCAATGGATTTTAGAGAATTTTTATATTTGATTTATTAAGCCGTTTCTCTAAGTAGTAGAGATTTATGCCACTGACAGACTAGGGATTAGCTAAGCGCGATTAGCTAAACCCGTTTAGCTAATCTACCACTAATCTAATTGCATTGACAGACTAAGGTTTAGTAAGTGGCGCCGCGAGTTTATGGTATCGGTATTAATACAAATAGCATCACCTTGTTTGAGTTGATTTTCTTGATTTTGTTCAATAATTAAATCAAAATAAAAACAACATAGACATTAAAAAATAAATTATAATTTAAACATTTTAATTATTAATTACAATTTTCATTCTTTTTTATTTATACCTACCTAAATTTTTTGTAGTTTTAAAAATATTGATAATAGTTCCATCTATATTAAAATAGCGCAACTTGTATTTACAATTTTATTTTAACATTTACATATGATGGCGCCACTTGCACTCTCACTAAACTCATTAAAAAGAGATGAACTTCAAAATATTGAGAGAGAGGTTATTCCTATTATCATATACTGTTAGAATTGCTTTTTAGTCACAAAATTTTAATACGAAGTAATATTGAATCGAGTGCGGCAAGGAGACCCAATAGCTCAAACTCTTTTCAACCTATCATTAGAGTATGTCATTAGTCAGCTCAATATGGCGCAGCGTAGCTGCCTGTATTATAAATCAACCCAGCTATTAGTATACGCTGGGAGTTAGAGTTTCTAAATGAATCCTCGGTTGGGTATTATGATTCACTTTACGTTTTCTTAAGTACTAAAAGGTTTAGATAGTTTTAATTCGGGATCAGCTCGAAGCGCGATATTTTAAAACGCGGTACGACACAAGACGTTTTGAAATATCGCGTTTTGTATTATTTTGCGTTTTACACCGTATCGCGTTTTGAAATATCGTATTTTGAAATCTCGCGTTTTAAAATATCGCGTTTCAAATGGGACTCTTTTAATACTAAAACTGGATTTAGGCCTTGCCAGGGTTTCATCATTTATTCATCGGAAGCAATCATCTATTCGGCCTATTTCAAAATCGGTTAAAAGAAACGACGCGATTCCTAAGCTTTTCTCTCGTTAAATCGAGATTAAAATTTGAATGGTCTCCCAACATGACGTTTTAAAAGGTAACGATAACGATTATCAACTTAAAGGTGTTGACAATGTAGAAAAACATTTTATTCCGATTGATTGGATTCAATTTTACATTTGTGAACGTAAACAATACATTTAAACCTGTTTTTACACGGTAGATACGTTCCGATCGGGTAAAAAAAAAATCGTGTAAAAAGAACCGTGTAAAAACCGCCTTAAGTGTATTAATTTAGTACAATCTACAAACAAATTAACGCTTTTATTGATACTGAACATATGCAAAATGACTTTGACGTATTTTGTGATTGGTTTTGTTTTAGCGAATAAATGATCTTTGAGTTCTAATAAGTGTAAATTAATGTCTCATTTCTCACGCTCTGAAGAATTCTTTGGGTCATGTCATGTTGAGTCTGATTTCTGGATCGGTATGTAGTATTTTTGTGTTTTTTAGTTGTGGAACATTGCCAATGATATTTTGGTCGATACACGTTAAATTAAAAATT
Source organism: Tipula helvola (assembly GCA_963556165.1). NCBI lineage: Eukaryota > Metazoa > Arthropoda > Insecta > Diptera > Tipulidae > Tipula > Tipula helvola. Next base: position 7,919,837 of record OY744483.1, read on the forward strand.
ATATTCGCTAATTTTATTTTTACATACTTAGCTCTAAGTCAGACCATCTTCTAAGTCTTCGGTATTATTGCTATTGTTTCATAGTCTGAAGAATTTTAAAAATAAAACATGACCCAACAACGAGAAGAAATATTTTAGGACACTAGTCGCACTAGATTTGCCGATCTGGTTTTCCTTACACAACCAACTCAGACAATTTTCTCCGCCTACAGCAACATAGGGTACCCACACATTTGTCGATGAATTTTAGCGAAATTTTTTAACTGAGATGCTAAGTCTAAGAGAATTAAAAAGTAAACCTAAATCTAATTGAAATTGATTCCTTCCTTTGGTCCACTGGATCTACATAATCAAGGAAAACGATTCTACTGGCACATTTTTAATAGTTCAGAACAAAGTTCTAATTTGTGGGTCTGAAATATTATTATTGAAAGTGATGAAATTATTATGTTTCTGGTTCCTTCGGCATTATGCATTATCGCTTATAATTTTAGCGATCTGAACGAATATTATCTATAAACCTGGATAATGTAAGAAATTTCCCTAGACACCTGCAGAAAAGTCAAATGGAATGAAGGATAGTTACGGAAAGATTCATCACAAGAGACAAACATTTTTATATCGCCTTTATAAATATTTACCCTACATTTAGTAAGTAAAAAAGAAAAAAAAAAATACCCTGCAGTTGTCTGAATAAATCACAGCATCCTCGAAAATATGTGTACCTATATATAAATACCTGTGCGGCGGCCGTATACACTACTGTATACAAAAAAAAAAAAAAAATGCAAACAATCACCACTGTTTAGTTAACAATTTTTTAAATCACTCATTCTAATCACCGTTCTATCAAAATAAATAAAAAATTTCTCAAGCTTCATCCAATATAACCTAACATTTCATCGCACCGATTAATTTTATGAAAATATATAGACGTTAGGAAAATAGGTGTGAAAATGAATTATCAATCAATTGGTTTACTTTCAATTTCCGGTTTAACACTCAGCGCAGTGTAAAGATTTTTTTTTTTTTTTTTTTGATTAAGTTAAGACGTTTGTTTTTTATTTTATTTGTTTGGCGTTATGTAAAAATTAACCAAAGATGTTTATATATTCAGTTTTATCATGCATACGTATGTATGCAACGACTTAAGTCGATATGTCGATGACAGCATAAAGCGGACGGAATTATGTACAGAAGCGCGGACAGACAAATTCAACGCGTATATACAATTATATCGATCGATGATCATCGAAACACAATGCAATTGAACTATAAATGCACATCAGAAATTATTATTTGTAATAAAAGTGTATATGGCTACATTTTCTATTTTACGATCGGAAAATTCGAACAGAAAAAAAAAAAAAAAATTATCGGTCATAAAAATCTGTAATATAAAAAAAACAGTGCGTGTGTGGCAGAAGGCAAATTATCTTATTCTTATAATGTGTGAGGTTTCTTATTAGGAATAACAAATAATAAAAAAAAATTTAAGATGATCTTATTTTTTTGGTCGATCCACATACAGATACATGCGTGCGCGTTATTGTTTTTCAATTTTATTACTCTTGATAAACCTACATACATACATACATACACGTATACTCGTACTCGTACGTACATACATATACACATGTGAGATATTTATTTGTTTACTATATAGAACCAAACCACCAGATAAATATTGTAAATTATTTGTGGTAAAATTACCATAAATTTTAGCAATATAATCTATATATCCATTGTTGTATATGTCTATGTGTACTTATGTTTAGAGAAAGTGTTAAGAAAATAAACATTGCGGACACGCACGCGGGAAGAATCAAAAATGTTCTGTTTGACAAGAAACAAGTGCCCATAAATATTAATATATCGATCGGTCGAACTTCCTCTGAAATTGATTTATAATATGGCATCATCATCTTAACTATACATAAATGAGACAGGACCACAGAACGATCTCGCGGATGGCATAAAAGATCGAGTATATGGTACATACATACATATATACCAGACAGTATTTGTTATTCTTCAGTCTATTATTTCACATTCTTCCAAAATCATTTTTTGATTATTATAAATTATAAATAAAATATAAAAATTGAATACAAACAAATTAACAATTTGAATTATAGTATAAGAAAATTAAAATTTTCTCCTTCATAAATTTATATGTGGCTGCCAGACAGCATGGTATCAATTTTTATCTAAATTTCAAATCTCTCGTAATGTTTATTGTATGTAGTTTATACTATATACACGATATATGCGAGTATAAATATTTTTTAATTTTATCTGATAATAATATTTTTGGTGAAGACGAGAGTTATATGCGAGCTGGATCGATCGATATATATATATTATTAGAACTTAACGGCGTATTTTATTTACATAAAGATTTTTTTATTTTATTATAAATATATTACATAAACACTTGTGAGCGCTTAATGATTTCTTGCTGTAAATTAAAAAAAAAAAAAAGATTCGTATTCCATAACAAAGCCGTATAAAAGCGCGTCATGAAAAGAAAACTTTAGACTTTAACAAAGAAAAAATTGTTGCGACATTTGTTATATTGTGACATGATATAGTTCGTGCTAAACAAGGTGATCGAAAGGGCAGCAATGGTGATAGAGATATTAAGAGGGTGCAGAACCGTTGTAATATATTTGGGCGCCCTGGGCTAATTATATCATGCCCGTTTAGAAAAAACATATTTTCCGTTTACAAAACTAAAACTTACTATAACTTTTTATTGTAAAAGAATGAATTGTCAACACCATAACCCACGTTTAAATTAGAACACACTATACTTTAAATGAAAAGAAATACATGTACTCCGCATAGTATGCGTTTTCCCGCAAGTTGTCTCTATTTCTAATTTAGCTGCGAATTGGTAGGCTGCACTACCAAATCTAGTACGATTTTTCTATATTTTCATTTTTTTCAGGGCAATGTTTTGTGTTTGTTGACTGAAAACAAACGTTTGCTGACAATTGCCAAAATGGAAGATACAAATTAATTCGTTTGTGATAAAATACGGTAAAATTATTAAGAAAAATTGTATATTAAAATTAAATACGTGTAAAATAAACGTCAAAAAATACGCTTTAAGCGGCACATGTGTTTTAGGTGCGGAAAAGCGCGCTTTATACAGGCAAAAATTCCGCTCATCTATTTCCAGCATAAGGCCGGGGCCACACAGGAAACAGTTATTAGTACTAGCGACCTGTAGCTCTCATGGGGTGGAATCTATTATAGCTATTAAGGTTCTACCACGCCAAGCGCGGTCCGATTATTTTTATTGATGGTTATACCACAGATAAGAATAGACAGATGTACATCTTGTATGGGCCAAATTTACATTAGAAATTTCAATACCAAATTCTAATCTAATCCTTTTAGAGCAGGACGTATATATTGTAAAATACAATTTTGTTTGAAGTTGGTTTATGTTTGCTTTGATATAATCAAAATAGCCATGCCATGTTTGCTTTGATATAATCAAAATAGCCATACGTAGAAAAAGATAAAAAGAGACAGAAATGTACGTCCTGCTCTAAAAGGATTGGATTGGAATTATTGTATTGAAATTTCTAATGTAAATTTGGCCCATACAAGATGTACATCTGTCTATTCTTATCTGTGGTTATACCGTGTGCTCGATCGGCCAAAAACAAAGCTTCGTACCCAGATTTGAAGAAAATTATCGCAGTAAGCTTTGATCATTCACTCAAATATTATATGAAATTGATTAATATTTGACATTTTCATTGTTTTGAAAAACAAAACAAAATGTTGCGCGATGCGAAATAACACGATTGGTTTTATTTAAATTTAAAGCTCAGTATGCAGCTCGCGCTAAGAGAAATTTTCCATACAAATTTGACGTAAAATTTAGCTAGCTAAATAAAATAAATTTTTTTTAGCTGACAATTTCGCTGAGCGGTATGCACCTTTACGTGAAAAATTTGAAAAAATATCAATTTATCTCACCAGGATAATAATTTGAAGATAAATTTTGACGGTTTTGAATTTTGATTCATTTTATAATCGAAGTAGCCACGAAGTAAAATTAATTTATTTTTATATAAAGAAGATAGAAGTCAAAATGGCCGACCAATACATTACGAAGTCGTATATTTAGAGGATTATTTGGACGCAGAAACTTCATTCAAAAACAAACGAATAAAAGTCAAACAAAATCAACAAAATTTATCTCTACACAAATTTTTAGCTTGACGATTTATCTTTAATTAAATGGAGACTTGTGGAGACCGCGCTAAAATTTAACTTAGCTCGAGCTGCATACTGAGCTTAAAATTTGAAATTTCCGCGATGAAGAGCGTTTTTTTTGCCCCTGGTTGTGGAATATAATTTCGCGGCGGCAGATGCAATTTCATTCGATAGATTTCTTAAAATTTTAATTTTTCTTAAAAAAATATAAAATTTGTAAATTGTTTTATATAATAATTTTATTTTTGTTCAAGAAAGATTTCATATCACTATACATAAGCAAACAAAACGTGTATTTAAATTTGCCGCCGATGCGCCGCGCTTGGTATGGTAGACCCTTTACATCGTTTTTCCAAATCAATAAAAATTTGATCAAACGTTCCAGAAATATTTGCAAAATTTCCGAATATTAGTAAAATATGTAGCAAGCCAAAACCAACGCAAATGTCTTTATACAAGCCATGCTGCTCGCTTAAATGACAGATACTTTAAAACAAATGTACATTGACTAGTGTTGGTGTGTTAGTGAGTTTATTTTATGCCTTACCTTAATGTACATTTTTATATCACATGTATAGGAGTAGCACGGCTTGTATAAACAGTTTTGTTGGTTGTGAGCAACCGTATTTATACTTCAACGAATGAATTTTTATGACTGTGTGAGATAATAACAGTTGAATACACAGCATACCGACAAAAACTCTTAAAAATTGTGCACATATTATATTAGATAGAAACGTCGGTCTTGTGGGACACTATATAACAACATTACTTACAAAGGCACATAAGAAAGATTAACCAAAACCAATCTACCAATTAATTAACCAAGATTTCCGATTATGTGATCCAAAACCAACTAACTGAAATTTTAAGATTATTAACAATAATATTTTTAGGTTAAGAAAATGTTGATCCGTTTTTATGTGATAAATTATATAATTTATAGTTTTTTATATGCTTACCACACCAATTCTGCATGAGAGCGATATGGCGATGGTCAAATACTGTGTTTTCCCTTTGTGTTTTAAAATATTTAATTTGTTATGTCCTCGTTGGTTATTGGGCGCGAATTTACCAAAATCAAAAATATATCACGTTTGGTACATTCGAGGATTTGTGCTTTTATTATAAATTTATAATTTTTAGAGTTGGTGTATGTTTAGAATTAAACCGCATGAAGAGGAAATATGTGGCAATTGATGAGAATCAGGATTTTTATATTTTGAAGTAAACATAACAAACACCTGCTGCTGTTTTGCATAATACTCCACGTACGCATAAATTGCGCAGGAGTATTAAACGGTTGCGATAAAGGTCTAAGGTTAGAAAACAGGTTAGTAATAGAGTTGTTCCCCCAAATGTATACAGATGTTTTTGGATGCTCAAACTAAAAAAGGGTGGTTTAGCGTAGAATTTAAAAATTATTGTTTAGCTATTTATTTCTGTGGTCCTAAAGCTTATAAAAATTTGAGTGTGGATTTCCATTTACCTAGCATCCGATTCCTTCAACGGATCACAGAAAATTTCGAACATTGGCCCGGGTTTCATAGCTTTATTTTTGATGTTTTGAAGATTAAGGTACATAGATAAGCTTCGCCCAATAGAGAGGGGGAATGTGTAGTTTGTTTCGATGAAATGTCGATCAAGTCGTTTTTAACCTTTTCTCTAAAGCAGGATAAGATAATAGGATTAGTAGACTTTGGTGAGAGTGCATGTAATGGAATTTCTGCGATGTCAGTATTAGTAGTGATGGCTAGAGGAATTTTTAGCAAGTGGAAACAGGCAGTGACCTATTTCTTTGTTAGCAATACTTGCCCAACCGGAGATTTAGTGTGGATCATCAATAGTTCGCTAGATAAATTAGATAGTACTGGGTTAAATCTTAGAGGCTTAGCAAGCGATATGGGCTCAAACCTCGTGAAATTATCTAATAGTTTGAAGGTAGAAACAGACAGGCCATATTTCCTTAGAAATAATAAAAAATACTATTATAGTTTCGACCCACTTCATTTGATCAAAAGTACTCGAAATAATTTGTTCCAAAACGAATATCAAGGATTGCCAAAAATATTCCACATCTTGAAAATACATCCAAGAAGCATACCACAGCGACAAAAGCAAACATTTAAGATTAATGCCTCGGTTGCCCGACGCCAATATCCCACAAATTTCCAACGGATGAAGGTAAAATATGTCACCCAAGTCTTAAGCCAATATCTTATTAGCATCCCATTTCCATTGCACATGTTGAATTTGATTAAAATCGGTCAAGAAATAGCTAAGCTTTATCCTAAATGGCCATATTCCAGAACTTCATCCAAAAATCTTATTAGAATCCAATTTACATTGCACTGTTTGAATTTTAAAAATATTTATTAAGAAATAGCCCAGTTCCTTCCTGATTAGCCATATTCTTGAACTTCAGCTAAAAATCATTTTAGAATCACATCGCACTTATTGGATTTCATCAAAATCGGTTAAGAAATACCGAAGTTTGATACTAATTGCCCATATTCCAGAATTTTATTAAAACATCAGAAGATGTGACCAAATTTCAGAATTTAATGAAAAAATCATTTTAGAGATTCCATTTCTATTGACCATCAAATTCTTAATACCTATGCTATCACATACTGTTGGTAATGTTTAGGGTTGCCAACTTTCTAGAATGGTCCGACCGGCCACAGATAAACAAACTAAAAATATTTTTGTTTCAAGCTTTGTTGAACTGAATTTCTTAACGCTTGCAATTTATGCATTGTGTTCATATACAGGGTGTTTGGCACATGGACCAAAAGAATTTGTTGGGGGATTGGGTGGATCATTAGCTAGTTTTCACTCATACTCCCTACGTCCTAAGTGTTACGGTATTTGAGATATGATTTTTTTTCGTTTTTATTTAAATCACCCGAAATCTCGCATTTAAATCGTCATATTTTTTTTTGTTTGTCATTGTAATCGCATGAAATAACTTTTATTGTATTCTGCAATGTATTTTGAGTGTATGTAAATCATTATTTGGTACAAATGGCTTCAAGAAAATAAATTATATGAGCTTCGAAAGTCTTGAAAATGTGTAAATGTATGAAAAATTTCAACTTCTAAATTCAATATAAAAAAAAATAAACATTATTTTGAACATATATTTATTTTAAAAAGTTCTCTAGTTTATACCCTTTCCAACGGTATGCTACATGTTGAAGGAATCATTTATAATATGGTCAAGCTAAGAGATACAAGTTGTCAGGGTCAAGAAAATTATTTTTATGTTTATTACGTTTTTATTAAACATGAATTATAATATTTGTTCAAACTGTTCTCTTCTACTCCGTATGCATGCAGGACACCTTTCACTTATCTCAACTGTTGTTGTCCGAAATCGCATTTCTGTTTTCATTGTTTCAAAAGCAACTGTAATTCGTTCCATTAAAATTTCTCGTGTGGACAACTCTGTTGCATAAACTAATTTCTCTGCACGTCCCCAGACGAAGAAATCGGGGGGTGTCAGATCTGGGGACCGTGTAAGGCAAGAAATAAGCCCGCATCTACCAATCCGATTTACCTGAATTTTTATTATCAGTTTTATGCCGATCGTTTTTCAATATGACTTCAATATGACTTAGTCGAGACATACGGACATACACATGTCTTGCATTATAAAAAAAAAAAAAATATTTGTGTCAATCCGACAAGTACTATCATAGCCATCTTACATATATCATAGCCGTAAGGTAGAAATAGAAGCTTTCTACATGAGGTGAACATTTTTCTGTTTCCCATAAGAACCAATGTAAAATTGTTAGTTTTGATTTATAAGTTTATTAATGAAAATTCAATTAAATGTAATAACATTTTTGTTAATTTGCATGTTTAATATGTTGCGTAGATATGGTTTTAAAATCGTAGAAGAAAATATGTCTACATTTTCAAATAAATTGAAAAAAGAAAACCTTTCCATTTTCAACAACTACACACAAACCATTAAATCTTTATATAAAAAAATGTAAACAAATAGCATCATCCTTGTCTTTTCAATATAAAATTAACCAAAAAACAAGGAAAGCGTAAAAGTAAAAGTTCGTAAATAAAAAAATAAAAACAATATTTAGATTATCTTTTACTAAAGATACATGTTAAACCGAAAGTGATCTGACTGAAAACGTCTGAGTTAAATTCAACATGTAAACGGCGACTTGGCTGAAAGTTATCTGAAAGTAGTCTGAGTTCGGTCAACTTAAATTTGGTTGGTTGAGTCAGTTTGTGTATTGAGTTAAACATGTAAACTTTAATTTAGTTGAACTGACAGATTTTCTCATACAGGCAAAAGGTTTTATACATTTTCGAAGTGATTTTTAAATTATTTTAAATAATTTTCTAATAATTTAAATATAATTTTAGAACAAAGTGACATTTAAAACGTCAATTCAGATCAAATAAAAAAATCCCATGTAACCACCAACCCAAAGTTTCAGTCAGATCACTTTCAGTCATAACTCAGTCAATCACTTTTGGGTTTAACATGTATCTTTAGTATTTGTCTTTTCAATATAAAACCATTAAAAATGACAAAGAACACCTTAAAGTAAAAACGGGCAAACACGAAAATATAAAACAAAAAAGGTATAGATATCTTTATCTGATCTACATTTAGAAAACAAAAAGGCGACAACACGATAAAATAAAAATAAAAACACGTGTAAAAATATAATAAATAAGAACAATAGACATCCTTGTCGTTCTAATAGATATCCAATATATTAAATATTATATGAGTTGTTTATTTTTCTCGTTTAAAAAGCTTTTGAAGTTTTGCATGTAGTTGTGAATAAAATTAGGGAAATTTACAATGTATTTTACGGATTAATTGATAGATTCCAAGTTTGGTTTTCATATATGTCTAAATATGATTATTCACCTACAAATGGGTGAAATAAAATTGCCGAAAATAACGAGTTTTCATTCAAAAAATGTAAATTTAGAAAAGTCTTTTTTACACCGGATTACAAGGAACATCACAAAATCTACACCTCTTATAGAAAGCACGTTTAAAAAATGGCGGCATCATTAGGGCTCTTATATATACAGAGGGCTCTGGTACTATTATACGTTTTATTTATTCTCTTTTCATTTTATTCTCTTTCATGTTGCTGGTAAGTTTAACATGGCAAATTTTTGTAAATTAATGGTACATGTAGATGATGTAGGTAGTGCCTCCAGTTGATTCTGTTAACCGATGGGGAACGGTCCGACGATATAGACTAGCCACGTGTCATTAATAGTAGGACCTTAAAAAGGAACGATTGTTATGCGTCGTGCCGTCAGGACCGCTCATTGTTACACGCACTTTTGGTATATACGAAATATTTAAAATCGTTTTTTATAATCATTTAACGGTATGTCCAAAACCATTGCCTAAATTCTTTGTTAGTTGTAAACCCATTCGTAGTTTGTTTATTAGAGTGGACAATTCTGAAATCAATAATTTATTTAGAACTGCGAGAAAGCTGTATTTACTTCCAACCTCCGAAATTCTTTCCAAACTGCAATCATAATCTCAAAATAATATGCATCCATTAGCAACGTTAACAAGTTAATCAGCTGTTGCTTTATACACACCCATACAAACATTTTATTATTTATTATTTAATATTTTATTTGCTTTTGTTATTATTATATTTTAAAAACAAATATAATTTTCATCTCTCTAAAAAAAAAAATTTCGTATAATGAAAAATGGTTATAAATATTTAATAAATATCAACTGTATTCGTTCGAAATTCGAGTACGGGGGGAAATAATATAAACATAACATGTTGTTGTCGATGTTCTTCTGGAAGCGAGGGATTTTCATTACAAAAACAAAAACAAAAAAAATTAAAAATCATATATTTAAAATTATTAATTAAAATAATATTTATGTTATTTAGAATTGTTTTTGGTTAATTATCATTATTATTCCTATTATTATTATTTATTGTTATTATAATGAAGTTTGTTAAACAATAATAATTAATAAAAATTAAAAAAAAATAGTAAATTAATGCGCTTTTTTCCATTCTACCTAATACTGTTAAATTTTAGACTGCTTGCGTGCAGTACACAATTAGTTGCGTGTGAGATGATGTGATACAGATTTGAATACAAGATAATCATCGAGTATATATGAAGTAATAATACAGAATCGGTTGCAAAATTATGTCTCTAAATATTATTATTATCTTAGTGTATACATAATAATTATTACATTTTAAGAATAACTGTAATATGCTTATATGTACACACACATAATATTGTTTATGATCAAAAATGTTACGTTTAGAATGAGGTTAGAAATCTTTCGAAAAATATTTATCATCTTCTTAAAATGATAACAGTAAATATCATGAATTGTTCCATTCTATTCTATATTATTCAAATTTTTATTATTATGTCTACAAGGTATAAAATATTTTGTTTAATTTGATATTATCATATTATTATCGCAGGTGTACACAAATATTATTGCTTAGAGCAGTTCAATTTATTCGTGCAGTTGGAAATTTTGTGTTCAGGCAGAGTGGATAGAAATTTATTCGAGCTTAAAACAAGTTTGCCGGATTAATGCAAATTTGGTCAGTTGTTAGAACAGAAACTTATTTAGGCCATCGAACAATTCCTAATTATTATTGGGAGTGTGTTCACATGTTTTGTATTTTGATTATAGTTTATCACTGCTTTTAAAAAAATTATCGTTACTCAATCTAATTTTTTGATGGATTTCTTTAATTTTGATAATACAATTTACATTCTAAAAATATTGGACGTCGGCTATATGCCATAATATAATTGCTTATAATTTTATCAACTACCAAATTTGATCCATATCCAGAGCTTGTAAAGCGTACTAAATGATAATAAATCTTTAATATTGCAAGAGTATTTTCAGTCACAGTACCTATTCTGCGAATTTCTACTGCGAACGAGCTTTTCTTCATCGCACTTTTAATAAACTGTGACAGACAGGGGTAACCTTTTATTGATTAAATATGTTGGCAGGGGTAATCAAAAAAATCTTTTTCGTCACATTTCACATAATTTTAGGCGCAAAAAATTGTCACACATGTATTGTGGTGTGATTGAACTATACAAAAGCCAAATTACGGTAACACGTAAAATTGTCAGTTATCTTAATAAGCAAAATCAATCATATCATAACATTGTAGTGAAGTAGAATATTACTCAAAACATGAAAATTAAGAATAAAGCGTGCTAACTGGAGAAAATAAACTCTTTGGTTTTTATTTAACAGCAACTTGTATGAGATAGCAGCAAAGGCAGTAGCTGATCAGATTTAGTAAATAAACTTTGTAAGTGTTAGCGCCACCACTGAATACGCGACCGATGCGAGGCCTGGTGGTGAACACATCGAAGCAACAAATTTACAGTCATTAGGCAACACTAAAAATGGAGAAAACGTCAAATTACACGACGTGTGTTTAGTCTTTTCTCTTCTTCGTGTAAATCGCCGTCAAACAACATCGTGGTCATCGAACTCTTCTCAATAATAATATTCACAATTAATCGCACAAAATTAACGTAATAATTAATAATTAATATCTCTCTCGTTTCTGCACAATCGCAAATCCGCTCAGCCATCGTGGTTAACAAAATTGGTCCTTCGGGCCGGATGTGCGCCACATCATCATCGAAATCATTGACGTGTTTTATTTAATTCGATCGTCGAGTTTTACACATTTTCGTAATATCTCACGTGTGATTTATCAAGTTTACTCATCGAGTGTGGTACACATTATCATAAAATTAAATCGTGTATTGTATAATTCAGTGTTTGAGATATTCTACATCGTCATAAAAGAAGTCACGTGTTTATCAATCCAGTGCCGTAAAGTCAAGTCGTATGCAAGTTACCCACATTATCGTACATTAAATTTGAGGTTATAATATACGCGCGAGTGAAAGCAGTACTCCAGTGAATATGACACTTCGGGCAAAGCAGGCGTCGCTCCAGAAGACTCTGGAACGGGCCCTCAAACGTAGCAGGGAGCTAAGCGGGGATACCGAAGTCACAACAGAAATAATCGAAGTCCATATTGATCACCTGAAACAACGGTACACGGAATTCTGTGACACGCAAGACAAGGTCGAGGCCGTGTGTGGTGAGAATGAGTTAGAGCAACAATTCGACATTCGAGAACAGATTTAGGAGTATTATTTCTTCGCAAGCTCAAACCTCAAAACATTATTGAGAAAATTTACCTCGGCGACTTCAACACATGATGCCAAGGCAATTCCAGTCGATGCTTCCACACCACAACAATCAATCGAAATTCAGTTAGCGCGCATCAAGGTTCCTGTCTTCGATGGCAATTACGGAAATTGGACAGAATTCGAAAGTCTGTTCACCGATCTGATCGGCAAGAATCCAAGATTGACAGATTCGCAGAAGCTCCATTACCTGAAGGCAAATCTAACTGGTGAACCAGCTACCCTATTGAGAACGGTGCAGATCAGCGATGCCAACTACACAGAAGCATGGAATAGCCTCACCAATCGGTACAAACATCGACGTTTCATTATCGACAGTCACCTCCATCGATTCCGAAATATGCCCGCAGCCCTTTATGAATCTGCAATCGGATTGAGGGCATCATCGATACTTATACAGACACAGTTTGAAGTCTGACCGTTCCGGTAGCTACCTGGGATATCATTCTCGTCAATATCATCGTCGACAAACTCGATCCAGAAACTCACCGTCAATAGGAATTGACACTAACTCGAATGCAGTATCCAGCTTATGGATTTCTTGGAGACTCGATGGCAATCATTGGAAATGATTTTCATGTCCAAATCAAATTCGTCGCGACCAATCGCATCATTGTCAATACGCCGCAGAAACGAGCCAACAACAATTCGTTCACCATCAACAGCTCAACCATCATCATCTCGCCCGAGCTCGAAGCGCGAATCTTCATCGCAACCATCTCATTCGTTCGTCGCCACTTCGACTCCAACCATAGTTCGCTGAACTGTCCACTCTGCAGCGAAGAACACAGTGCATTCCAGTGCAGCTAATTTAAATCATTATCGTTCGATCAGAAATCAAACAAAATTAGAGAAAACAATCTTTGTTTCAACTGCCTGCGGAAGGGACACCGTAGCGCAGAATGTCATTGAAGTTTCTGTGAAGTCTGTAACCGCAGACATCATATCCTACTACATATATCGGATGGGTCATCTCGAACTCCAGTCACCAACACAAGTAAAACATCGAATGACAACTTGCCAACTGCCGAAAATTCGAACGATGCTAATTCGCATCACAGCACATCGCCGCTGACAGATGTATTACTCACAACAGCAGTTGGGATCGTCGCAAACGGGAAACAAGATTTTACCATTCAAGCGCTGCTTCACTCCGGGTCCCAAGTGAATCTCACATTGGAGAACGCCATAACTCGGATTGGCTTACAACGGAAACCAGCCTCAATCTTAATTAACGGAATCGGTGCGATTGAAGCAGCCACATTACAATCGATCGTCGAATTTTTTCGTTTCACAGCAGTAGTCGTCGAAAGGATAACTAGCATCTTGCCATCGCAATACATCGAATCGCAACAGTGGAAACATCTAGACGAGCTACAATTGGCCGATCCTCATTTCAATCGTCCTTACAGAATCGACGTGCTGGTTGGGGCAGATGTCTTTTGAATGCTTCAAATGGGTGGATGAATCAAATCTTACAACGGATCGCCATTCGTACAAGAAACCAAACTGGGACACATCTTGTTTGGGAGATTCGATCGAAACCCAATCGCACACTCCTTAGGTGCGACTGCAATCATCGAGAATTACACCAACGTTGACAACACTTTGAAGTCATTTTGGGAGATTGAAAATATACCAGCAGCCCAAGAACTCACGGAAGATGAAAGTCAATGTGAAACGCACTTTCAATCAACACACTCTAGAAACAAGGAAGGTAGATATATCGTACAACTCCCATTCGTTGATCAGCCATTGCCACTTGGAACATCTCGAGAAGGTGCAATCGTGAGACTGAAGCACATGGAACGTCGATTTTCGAAGAATCCGCAGTTATGCATAGAATACTGAGATTTCATGCAAGCCTATTTCGAGCAGCATCACATGGAAGCAGTGCCAGTCGACGATGAAAAAATTACAAATCAAACGTGCTACCTCCCACACCATGGCGTGATGCAGGGGTCTAGCTCAAAGCCAAAATTACGTGTGGTCTTCGACGCCTCACACAAGACGACTTCCGGAGTTTCGCTCAATCAAAACCTTCGTATCGGTTCCAAGCACCAACAGAATCTATTCACGATTCTCACTCGATTTCGACAAAACAAATTCGTGTTCATCGCAGATATCCGACAGATGTATCGACAGATCCTGGTGGCCCCTGAGCACCAAGATTATCAATGGATAGTTTGGAGAACAACGCCTGAGGACCCAATTCGCAAGATTATCGTCTGCGCACAGTAACCTACGGTACCACCTGTGTTCCGTATTTGGGCAATAAGCACGCTCCATCAGTTGGCACATGACAAATCCAAGCAATTGCCCATCGCTGCGAAGGTCGCTCTTGCCGACTTCTATGTAGACGACCTGGACGGGCATAAACGAAGTCAAGGAATTGCTTGAAGTCCAGTAACAGATGGTGGCATTACTCCAACGTGGCGGCTTTGAGCTTCGAAAATGGTCGTCAAATTGCCAAATTCTACTCGATCAAGTGTTGTCAGAATATCACGAACATAGGCCATTGCGGTAGTTGAAATGGGAAGAATCGGTCAAGGCACTTGGGTTATATTGAGCACCATCGGGAGATTATTTTGCATTTAAAATCGAAGACTTTCTAGAATTGCCAGTTACAACCAAACGAATCATCCTCTCAGACGCTTCAAGGATCTTCGACTCACTCGGGTCTAAAACACATTACATGGAGAGACGCTCAGAATGCGTGTTTACTTAATGAATTTTAGCTACAAAGTGAGGTTGCATTGAGAAACAATTTTGACACTTATCACCAACGTCAAACTTCTGAAATATGACGGAGAATGGCGCTGTCTCACAACTCCCCCATGTTTCACAACTCCCCAACCTCCCCTACATTTTTCAAAAAACCCATTTGAAGTAAAAAGTCGTAGTAGCTTCTAGTAGTACCACAGATAAGAATATCAGATGTTTCAAGCCGAACAAGCTTTTGGCAATTCATTCTGGAATCCAAAACCTGAAACTCAAACCAATTTAAATTATTTTTACTGAGGTTCCATCTACCCTTTAATAGAAGAAAGACAGTTAGTAGGACACATTTTAATAAGATCATTATTTTTTAGATGATTTCGCCCATTTTTGTTGTAAAAAATTACAACTACAATTTTTGCTTTAAAAATTTAACTTTAAAATTTAATATAACAAATAAAATTGTTCAATAAAAGCAAATATTTGTTCAAAAATATTTATATTTATTTACGATAGATGGTGTTAACTGTTAAGAGAACGTTTTTGTATTATTTTGAGTCCAAGATAAAATATTCTAGACACAATTAATGTTGGGTTCCAGTTCAGAAAACCGCAAAATCATTCGGGCTTGGTTCATCTGATATTCTTATTGTGGGGTTTCTTAACCCTTTCCGCTCGTTTATCGAGCTGTGGAAAATATTAAAAAAAAAACATTATTTTCCTGTAACTCGAGATATAAAAACGTCTTGAATCTGACAAGTCTTATACTAACGTTTTTTTTAATTCTCTTTTCATTTATTTTGGAATGTACACTCTCCATATACATTTATCTTTATCTGGAAATGTAAATTAACCCTCTAATAATGCATATAACCGCCTAAAGGCGGACTTTACGTTATCATGAATATTTTTTCTTCTGTTTTGTATTCTGTGTTGGGCCATTTCTCACTTGCCATAAGAAAGAATTTTGGAATACAGGATTTTCCAAGTGGCATTTTGGACGCTTAAAATTTTAATAATAATGATATTGTTGGTAACAATAAGTAATAGCCATTGGTTATTTTAGAACTATACGGTATAGATAATCTCAAAGAGTAAATGTCATAGTAAAAAGTTCCGTGCACGTCAATTTGCACGGTATTGATTTACTGGTTTATTTGAGGAAACTATAGCTATAATTTAAACTTGAATAATTCATTAAAGTTATCCAATCTCTTTTTCAGTTTAATTTACTGTGATAAGAGTATAAAAATTTAAACTGTCCCATAATTTCTGTGCTCTCAGGAGGGCAGGTTATTTCGTTGATCACATATGTATCTCAGAAAATGCCGGCCAGTCATTCAGAGATTTTTAATTTAAAATATAATACTTGTAATTTATTTTGTGAAAATTGTTCAGCTGTTAATATATAAATGCTTAATGAAATTTATTAAATAATTCAATAAATAATTTAAGTGTGATAGTATACATCAACGACAAGACTCAAAATTCCTTTAAATTTGTACCAGATAAATTCCTTTGATACAATCGACCGAACAATAAAATTGAAGTCTGAATTTATTATTCACGCCAGATAATTTCAAATGTAGACAATTCGTTGAATTTATTCACGGCAGAAAAAATCATTTGAAGACATATACAATCGATAAAAACCAAAACCGTTCTTTATGAATTGGCCAATCTGCAATACAATGAATCACAATATTTCAATATATCGTATGAAAATTACAGACTTTCGTGGTCAAATGATCCTATTTCATCGTATTGAAATATGGCTCCAAAGACTGGTAGTCCAAAGAGGATGCCAATATCTAATTATCGTTATTACATGCCGAACCAGCGGAACTTCTATGTGAATAGTGAATATGTATTTTGTAATATCTTATTAATTTCAATTTAACCTATAATAGTACATAGGTTCTCTGTTTAATGCAGTTTCCTCAAATGAAATATTTTAATGACTCATAATTTTAACAAACTGCCAGAGTTCTTAGATGTTATACACATAGGACGAAGCGAATAATGTGACGATATATTTTTTGTTAAATACCTAGTTTTTGATCTGCTGTATTATTATTCACCAATACAAATTCATTTTTGTTTTTTGTCTAAAATTTTACACCCGTGATTTTTCAACGTACACCTATCCCCCGCTTTACCCGCTTAACACGCTTTCTATCTTACATTCTACTTAACATTCATAATGTAAAGCGCAGACTGTAAAAAGAATAAAGGTAAATTAAATTAGAATTTTCGATTAACACGGTTTTGTCAGGATCCTATCTTCCGTGTAAAGCGGGCGATAGGTGTATTTTATTTGATAGTAAACAGAAATTTTATCTTTTAAATTTTCTTTTTAAACCAAACAGCCTTCGATTCAATTAAAAATATTGAACAATACGGAAATGCCCCGAGAAATACAAATATACGAGGCTTTAAGTCAAATAACGTTTAATTTAAAATAATTACTTGACGGGACGCTCTGATATATAGTATACCTAGGGTAAATGGCTCCTATGGCAAACACCAATGGGTTGTTGCTTACGTTTTATTTTCTAAAAAAATAATTGATGGGTTGCTTAAGTTTTATTTTCTAAAAAAATTCTTTACAATTGGGTAAAAAAAGCACACAAATTAATAATATACTAATACTTTATTACAAATTTATTTTTATTGCTTTAGCTGACGCAAAATTTTTAATTATATTATCAAAGTCAATTTCTTTATTTCTCGTTCGATGCTCAGTAAAGTAAGATCACATAATCGACATTGGCCCATCGAGGCTCTGACATATGATAGTATCAATTTTAATTTGCTAAATGATCTTTCGCAATTGGCAATAGAAACCGCGATTGTCTGTAATGTACTATTTGCAATGCTATATGCATATTGGGCAAAACGTTTTCCTCTCCTAAAATCCAAAATTTCTTCATATAATTCTTGCTCATCCGCATCACAACTGTAGGCTTCTCCAAATTTTTCACAAATCTCTTTCCAGTATGAAAATAATTTTGGAGAGCTTTTAAATCTAAAGCTGCATCTTGAAAGTTAATTTTAGGATCCTGCAACCTTTTTTGAATGCGACCAATACGAATTAAGATCTTGTTCCAAAACCCTATATAACAACGTTAGAAAATCATATGTTAATATTCGATTATAGAGTAGCTTTGCGTCGCTTTTAGTTTCACTATAGTTGCTCTTTCATCGTCCATTATAATGTTCTGGAGAACTTCCACTATTTCCTCGAGATATTTGTTAACAGGTTTTACTGCACCCTGGTATCGGAGTCAGACATATAAGCCACAAATACAACAGCTTTAAGCTTTTCCCAGCGCTGGGTTGAACGAGAGAAGAAAACATAAAGTGCCTATATCAAATTGAGGGAATGATTATCACAATTCATAAATACTATGCCATGTTGTTTTTTTTTCTTGATTCTTTGATGAACACCAGTCTTGTTTCCAGTCATAACAGCAGCATTATCATAGCACTGTATAACCTAATCTTATAAACTCATATTGTCTTTCTCTAACTGCTTCAATATTTCTTGAACCAAGCTTACTTTAGCTTTTTGTTTTTACACATATGTATTTATATCTATAAAAATATTTTTATAGATCGCGCCCCCTTTCAGTTGGCGCCCATGGCACGTGCCATGCCTGCCATACCCTAGTTAACCATTCAGCCAACCCAAAATGAACAATTTTCTTTTATTGTACCTGTTAGCAATGTACCATTCATTATAAAAGATTTCCACTCAGAAGTATGTACAAGTTTCTTGAAATCATATTTTCTGAAAAAAAGTTTCTCTAGATCTCGATTATATATTCTGAAAATGTAAACCTGCAAATTATCTCACCGCATGACATGCACTCAATTTGTACTCTTAGATAAATTAATTACCGTCGTTACATGATGCAAATGTATATTCAAAATTTGCTTTTATTGTCGCACCCCTAACGTAACTCCTCTTTAGCCACTAAATATACAATTTTATATTTAAAAGTTTTTTGCGGTTTAAAATTAAAAATAAAAATTAAAATGTGATAATATTTAATTTTGTTTGTTTTTTATGATTTAATTAAAAAACGAAAAACACGCGCCCACAAAAACTCAAAAAGAACAAAAATAATTTTATTAATTTATTCAATATTAATTTATACCAGTTGTACATACATATATGCTGTATTAATAATAATTAATTAAATCTTTATTGTGTATATACACAATAATTAACATTTTTAATTTTAAATCCGGAGCTTTATACAAAAAGAATCGTTGGCAGTGCAGGAAATGCGCAGTGATTCCGAAATTTAAATAAAACTGGTTGATTGGGCGCAATACATACAAACACAAAAAATGTGATTTAATGATTTTGGATTATACTCTCGTTTGTTTGACAGATTAATTATTTAATTATTGTTTGGTGGTAATTACAAATTCAGTCAGACAGAGCAAATATTTTTTTTTTTTTTTTGCAATTCAAACAGCGAAATAAAAATGTGTGCTTATTCGAAATTTATAATTTTTTGTCGTGTTAAAGTGAGACAACCATATATAATTCTCTTTATTTATATTATCAATACCTACGAGTGAAACGGTAACGATGGGCGTATTTTTTGGAATTGTATATATATTTACTCCGGTTTGGGGTGCGGCACCACCAAATTGTTTTTTCAGAAGTATATAAGATGTATAATACATTTATAACAAATTATATACATACGATGATGGCAAAACGGTAGTGTGAGTGCACCTCATTTTGTCATCCATTCATTCATCGATTTTATAAATTTTCACATAACCGAATGACAACAACTACAATATGGCCACAAAGAAGAAGCAGAATTTGTACGAGAAATAAATTTAGTATTTTTGTAGTATACGGTTATGTATGTATGTATATAAGAAGGAATTTAATTTAATATTTTCATATAAGTAGATTATGTGTTAGGGGAAATAACTTTTCTTTTTGGATATGCGGATTGTTTTTTTAGACACTCATGGACGTAGTGTCTGTTGTGGAACATACATGTAACACAGATATTTTATACACATGAATTTAATTATAGCCCGCCACACAAAAAGAAGCAAAATAAATATACGGTAAATAAGGATTTGTGACCAATAATTATTGTTAGGGAGGAAATTATTTTAAAATATCTGTCTTCCAAAATCATTGTATATGGATTGGTGCATGCATGTACTTAGATTTGAGATGGAATTTAACCTTAAAGCTGACTTTAAATTCGATTCTTAATTTTATTTTAAGTTATAGTAGTTTAATGGCATTGAACTTTGGGCTTATAAAGGTTTGTTCATCTACACTATTTACTATTTTTTGTTCATCTTCACTATTTACTGAACCATTTAGCTATACATACTTATATAAAATTTAACGCTGGAAACTATCGTGCAAATAACATATAGCACAATTAAGCCTGTATTTGGTATTTAAAAAAAAAATCCTTTTCGAATGTGTTTATTTAAATTTTTTATTTTTTATTTTTTTTTAAATTAATTTCTTGGTCATGTGAATGAATACAAATTAGGACTTGCTAGGCCCTTTACATTCCTTAAACCAGTTTACTTAAATTGTTGAGCCCTATAGCATTTACTTATATACATAGTTCAATTTTTTTTTTTTTTAATTTGTACCCAGCTGTATTGTGTATGGAAGTAGAGTTTCGATGAATTAGTGGGGAAGTTTGCAGGTAATGTACTAAATGAGGAAAACATGATTAAAATTTGAATTTATAGGATGCTTAATTTTCGTAAATTATAGGCTCATCAGTTCAAAACTGTTTTGGTTTATGGTGCTGTCAAGCCTAAATTTTAAGTTTATTTTGTAGTACTGTTAGAGATTTATTGAAGTTACACAAATATTAATTTTTAAATTTTCAGAAAATGCTTGTGGAATATATTAAATCAGACGTCAAATCTGAGTAGAAGTTAATTACTATAGATGAAAGTATTCTGCAGATGAATGGTAATTAAGGTGGCTACAAGCTGCTCGGCATATGAAAATTTACGCCTAATATATATGGTATATATGAACCTTTAATAATTATAGCTTACATTTTAAATAAAACAAGTTTTGTTTAGTTTCAAATTGCTCTATCGATATTTAACAGAATATATACAGGTATATTCGTTGGCGAAGTACCTATGAATGTTCACATTTCAGAACGAAAAATATAAATTTCATATAAATATTGCCCAACCAATGATACCGCCGCGCCGGTCCAAATTTCGCTGAAATAGAAAAAATTATCTTTATACTTTATTTTTATGGGATTCCACTCATTTGAAAGCAGGTCCAAAAGCAAAACGCAATACCATATAGGTTGAAGTATATGAGCAGTACTTGAAGCACACTTCTGTCCCATTTTTTTTGTCGTTTGTTTTTAATTTTTTAGGAGTTCACGGTTGTTGCCTTAGATGATGGGTACAAAGATTTGTTGAGAAAAAATAAAGCAACACATAATTGAAGGCAAACACAGGATTTTGGTTAAGCTCGTGCCATGGGTAATATTATTTATTGGGGAAATTTGAAAGTAAAATTTTGTATGTATATTTAGGCAAATATACAGAACTTTCATTAAAGATGACAGAAATTTAAATTATTTGATAATTTTGAAATTTATTAAGAATCTCGGCGCTTATGTATATCGCAATATCGCGTACATGAGCGGTGCGGCCCTGCTCTCAAATAACCATATAGATGGGAATGAATCGGAAATTGGAATAGAGAATAATTGATAGAACAAATAAATCGTGCTGGAAATAGAATTAAACAGGAAAAATAACAAGAAAGATAGCGAAAATGGGCAGGATGCGTATACACCAACGTTTAGACCAATTCGGAAGTTATCTTGATTTCTTGCAGGAATACATGTATATGCTATTTGAGAGAGTTACTTGTCCTAAAAATCAAATTATGTATCATAGCTTTATACATCAATAAATTTGGCACTGTGAACTTACAGACCATAACATACGGTTCTACTAGAGTCAAGTTACAGTTTGTAAATATATATAGTTTTATACCCTGTTAACCGAAAGTTTCAAAGTCGATAATGCAGATTGCGTTATTAACATTCCAGACGAAAATAAAAAAAATTGTGGTTCAGCCGAAAGTATAAATAGGATACATGGATTGTAATAAATAATTTTGTAAATAGTCTTACGTGCGGGAAAACTTTGTTTAACCTAATCGAGGAAAACATTGGAAAATCAGAAGAATTCACAAAATTGGAATAAAATCAACCTCCATAGAGAGTGTATATCTGAAGTTGAATCGTTTGTATTGGATTTGTCAATAGCTATCGCAGGAAAAAAATTCAGTTCAAGTTTCGCGTGGGAAATTTCGGAAAATTTGAAAAAGTTTCCAGCCGAAAGCAAGAAATTTGACGTGTATCGGGATATTATGGAAAATGTGATGGAACTTAATTCATTCGCATACATGCCAGATTCCTTTATTTTTCAACAGGATAATGATGCGAAACATACTTCACGATTAGTGAAATGTTGGTTTAGTTAGCACAACATTGATGTTTTAGATTGGCTGCCGCAAAGCCCATCAGACCTCAATTCATTTGAAAACATGTGGGCCGATGTTAAGAGCGGTTTAAAAATGAGACTTTCCCGCAACTCCGACAAAATATTGAATTTGTTAGTGTTAGGCACCTAATTTTTATTTTTATTAACGAATTTCCTCAATAATTTATTTAATAACTTATATTTGCGTTCCTAATTATATGTCCGGAGAATAAGGTATATAAATTTTGAATTATATCAAATTTTTCTTTTAATAACGATACTTATTTTTAATTACTTAATTGATTCCGTCAAATAGGCAATCAGAGAATACAAATCGAGTAAGGTCAAGAGTTCAGTCGCTGCGCGATTTTTGCTGCAAGTCGGACAAAAATTATGATTTGCAGCCATTGCAGGGTCTTCTGTCGGATTAGATTGCAAAAAAAAAAACACAAACTGCGCAGCTATTGTAGCCACTTTAAATATAGAATGCAAAAACTGCAGAATGTCATTTCCATTTCTTATCCCTAATTTATTTTCCAATTCAAATAAAATCTATAGATGGATGATATGTTGATGATGGTCAATATCAATTGTATAAGTTATCACAATACATTTTAAATTGTAATTTAAAATGACTAAATTATTATTTTTTTAATATTATTTTATTTGTGCGTATATAGACATATGAAGTTCACAAACGACAACCCTTCTTATCGTGACAAGACTAAGGGGTGGAAAATGATTTTATTCTTTCTATTCTTTTTCGAGAATTTATTTTGTTCGATTTATTCAATCATTAAATTAATTATAATTTTCTCCATTTTTTATCTACAAACAATTAATTAAAAAATATTCTGTCACATAAAATAAAGAGAAAAAATTTCTGTCAAAATAGTTGCTAGTCGGTTTAAAATGCAGCACAAAGTTTGTGCATACTGGGCTACCTGTCAATGTTTTTGTGCAGCATAGACTATGCGCAGCGGCTGAATTCTTGACCGCACCCATCATCTTGTTTTACTAAATTATTTAGCGAAAATTTTATGATAGGCATCAGATAGGCAGATTATTTAAAAATTTAAAATCGTTCTTAATGTATATGGATTGTCGGTAACAGCAATATGAGAAATTAGTTTTAGGAAATAAGGACACAATCTCAAACACAAGACACGTTAAAGAAAAATTTATACACTCGAGTCTCGAGTTGCATCATGCGACTTGCGTCGTTTCGACTTGCGTCACAAAATATTGTAAAACTGTAAATCTATTTGCGTCGCATTTTGTTATCGCATTAAAACTGTTTACCTTTAATAATTTCAAAACAATTTTGTTTTGGTTTCCGAGTTGCGTTGTTTTGAGTTGCGTCGCATTTTCTGTGGAACGTATTAGCGACGCAACTCGAGACTCTAGTGTATTCCAAAAATTCAATAATCAGTAGAGAAGGTTGTATCATAGGCATCTCATTCGCAATCGCACCAATGAAAAATATAGTTTTATATAATACATTATATGCAATACACTTCGAATCAATAGAATAGTTTCAGGGGAATTTGTAAATATTTTGAGTAATGGTTATATACTGGATTTATATAACCGTTAAACATTTTTAATTCTAACTAATTTTCACTAAATTGTATATATTACCTATATACGGGGTTGGTTATCGAATGTATTGCTAATTTGACTGAAGGCTTACTTAGAGAACTAGGGAACACTACATAGATATTTGTCCAAAGATACAAATCCCGAAAAAACACAAAGTAAAATGCTGGAAGAGCTCCCCGGAAGAAAATGATACCAAATAATTTCTTATTATTCTTGTGCCCAGAGAACTAATACTAAGTGGCATTGAAAAAATTGTGACATTTTTCTGTCATCCTTGTGCAGAGGGTGTAACGCTAAGAGGTAATAGAGGCTTTAGGAACTTCTCTTTATTTCATACTATACCGAAAATCAATGTTTACGCGATTGATTTCAGTCCGGGGAATGAATCATTAGGTCAGAGAACAAAAGTGTCCGGAAAACAAGCTATTACAGTAGAGTTGACTGTAAAACCAAACAAAAAAAAAATAACTAGGGTAACTTGATAATTTGAGAATCATTTGGATTGATTTTCTTTAAATTTCAAATTCATGTTTTTACTTTAAAATTCAATTTTAAATGAAAAAATCGAATTAATGTCCCATGTAGTATGAAATAAAACGTTGTACGTTACACGTACGTTAAATGATTGTTACAGTACTCGTTCAAAATTCTGGACTCGGCTCCTTCGTCGCCTCGTCCATAAACGTGGAACTCGTACTGTAATAACTCATTTACCGCCCTTGTGACGTAAATAACTATTGTGAATATGTAAATAATTATTAAAAAACGCAAATTTTTGAAATTCTTAATTTTTTTATTGAAATACATAATTATTTGTTTTCTTTATTTCTTCCACAAAAACAGAATCCCGTAGCCTCGGGATTTTGTACCCTCGGGATTTGACCCGTGAGGGTACTATCACTCAAAATTTTGTTCCTTGTTACCAGATTTTTGAAATATTAGTTTAATTCGTTTTATACCTTAACCTCCGCTTTGACGATTTTTTGAAATTCTAACATTCATAGAGATTGGAGCATTTTTGAAAAATTTGTGTTTTTTAATAATTATTCACATACTAAAATAGAGAACTCCCCATTGAACCCTTTGCGCAAGGATGACAGAAAAAGTTTCAAAAATGTTTACGTTTGTATTTCACATACTAAAATAAAAAAATCCCCAAAGCCGCTTAGCATTGGTCCTTGCCGCACAAGGATGACATCAAAATATGTAGATTCCTTTTGTTGATTCATATTATAGTTAACAAAAATTTAATGGGCTCTTCCTTTTCGATGGGGTACTTTAGTTTATATTTTTCGTTTTTTTTTATGATTTTTTCGTTCAGGAATATGATGGTATCCTAATTTATACACAGCCCTCCTCCTCCTCCTCCATAAATGTTTACATAATATGTGAACAGGCCCTAAGTAAATAAACATCACATAGATGGCCAGTACAGGTTTGGAAGCTGGAAAAATTTCAAGACATAAATAATAAAAGAAGCAACATAAATCACAGAATATTACAAAACGGTGCGAAAATTTTGTGATTAAATTGACGAATGGTAACGATTAAAAAGCGTCTTAAGCGGACTATAGTGAACTATGATGCCAGCAATTATTGCATAAAAATTACAGAAATTTCATGTTAATCTAGGTGAACAGGTGATGTTTAGTGGCTCAAAGATTTATTTATAATGAATTTTACATTATATTTCTGCAATTTTTAGACACAGTTTTCTGGCATTTAAAATGACAAAGCTGTTTCAAATGAATCAAATACACAAAAACCACACTTTAAACTGACAAAAAGATTTATTTTTATTACTGTTGAGCAGTGATTTATACCAAAAAAGAAATTGTTTCTTTTTCACAATGTTATTCTGCACTACGTCCTAAACTAGTCGTAGTGTATAAACAACTATTGAATCAGAATTATATGATCATCACTTTAAAATATATTTTTAAAATAACGTAAAGAAAATTGTGAACTAATATAATTAATTATAAAATTACTAATTAAAAAATAAAAATTGTGAACAAATAAAATAAAAAATTAATTTCACAAAAAAATAATTCAACGGTTGTTATTCCTTCCGAGCAACCGGAGCAACATTATCTGTAAGCTGACACCGAATAAATGGTATTAGGTAGTGTACCAACGAATTAATACGGTATACAAACGACCAAACTGGTGACCCCGCCGTTCACATAGTAGTACATCGGACGAGCTAAGCCGACACCGCCATAAACAGCGACAATAAAATCAAGCCGTAATACTAAGGCCAAAGCACCAATACCACATAGCAGCACCCAAATTGTCTAGAAGAGACGGAAAAATTAAAAACCATTTCATTTCATCAACCCAATGAGCGAAAAGGAAAAAAGTAGGAAACCCATTACAGGATGTAATTGCATTACCGGCATCTCAACAATGCCGTCTATATAACATTAGGCATCTATCCTACTAAAAGAAGTACATATAAACAAAACTTTTATATTACGTAATAATTGGGCTTGCATAACTATATTTTAAATACATTCAAACAAAACCATTTTCATTCTATCATTCAAAGGCAAAAACAAATTTTGAACGTAGTATGTATTCTATTACGTACTTTTATTGTTTTGGGTTTTTTACGTGAATGTATTGCAAAGGAAATCTTTACGCGTCTATAACTTTGGAATTCGACCACCTAAAGATCTTAGCCATACAACTTTTTTCTTATCTGATCAATGTCTATAAGTCCGTATTTGTTTCATGAAAATTGGGTAAGTACTTTTCGACTTAATACTTGTTAACAGACAAAGTAGCGGGGATATAAGGCAACTTCCTCACTCTAGCGCTTCGCTTGAGTTGAGATGCCTTAAACATTAAACCGTGTCGCCATCTATAAAGGAGGAGTAGTACCAACACGATAGTGTCCGTATATACTAACGAAATCAGATTATAGAAGAAAACAATTGTAAGTACCGTTTTTACCATCTTCGTATAAAAAAGGGTCTCCAAAAAATATATTTTTGTATCTATAACATACCCCCCCCCCCCCATTCGAGGAACTTCTAAACAATTTTTTTTAATAAAACTTTTCCCCAATTGATAACAATAACATTATTTGTAACCCGGAATTTACCACTAAATTGTTTATTTTTTTAAATTATGGTTACTTTTCACGGTTGGGCGTAAAAGACGATGATTCGGACGACAAGAATAGTGACAAAACGATGAGTAATCGAATTATGCACACTCCTCCTCCATAGTAAACGTATAAGTCCTTATGTTGACACCTGAGCAGCTCCGAGTAATGGTGGAAAATCAAGCGGATATTATTAATCCATCATCCTCTATTTACCACGAGTCGACTCGATCCTCCAGCGGCCAAACAAATAATAAGCGTTGTGACGAGCCCAGTGTGGATGCAAATCCTATACCTTAATCATCATATTAAGTTCAGTATATGAATTCCTCCAAACATGCGGAAGTGTTTCATATGGCATATAGCCCCGCAACCATTATAAAACCTAAATGCGTATAGGTATGGTATGGTATGGTATGGTTTCACGGAAGTGACCAGATACCCACATGCGGTAGGGGCATTGGATTCGCGGTTACACAACCAATTTCTGAGTTTAATAACACGAGATAAAGTAAGAGGGCCTTATACCATCTTTACACTAAAAATCATTAGAATGCTGGGGAGGCCGAAATGACTAAGTTAGTACGATTTGGCATTTGGCGATACCAAATTTAGCATAATGAGCAGATGCTATTATGGAAACAATGGCCCACGCGCATATTCAGAGCGTTGCAGCTCAAGTACTAGGTAATATCAAAACAGAGATTTTGACGGAAATCTCGACCTTAATGAACACTCATAATAGATCAAATAATCCAGACTGGACCTATTCCAACTATAACAGACGGCGTTCTACATCAAGAGTGACGAAAAAGAAACCAATGAATGATATTATCATAGGCGATTCATTTACATCAAAAGCAAATTGTAACAGCCATCAGGCAAAAAACTAAGCACAACTCAAGTCGTCAGAAGGCGCAACAGAATATCATCTGTACGCAGCGAATGAAACGAAAATTAAAGAGCTTGGAACACGTACACTCAAATTAAATATAGGTCTCAGCAGACTAATTACTTGCGGAAGTTCATCATATCCGACGTAACCATGAATATAATAGGGGCTGAAAATGTGGGATTTTTTTTTTTGATAGAATATATAAAATATGGTGTAGGGTTGACGCTGTTTATCAAGCGTGGAAACGAAAATTTTGTGGAAAAAGTTTGTCGGTTTATAGTGGAATATTTCGTGAACTTTCCGAATCAATCATCAGTGTAGTTTCGGTCATTAAATTAGACCATAATATTGTAGTGAAATTTATGATCTATCTACGAATGTGCCTATGTGGTGACAAATCAGACTAAAGTTTTTGTAAAGCTGCTCTAGGCGTTTTCAGAAATATGTAGATCCTGAATAACTAAGGGCTAACTTTCGATCATCAAACTTATCCATCTATTCACGAACAAATTAGATAACTTCAAGCTAAAAAAGGACACACAATATATTTAAGAGCAATATGAATCAGTTCTAGAAAAATTATTTGTATTTCTTTTAACAATATAATTCTCAAAATGCATTTTCAAGTTTTGCTTTCATATCAAAATTTAGTTTTAACTTTGATAATTTTTTATTAAAAAAAAATTAAGATACAGAATTTCGGCTCGGGGAATTCTAGTCAAAAAACAAAAGGCATAAAACTCCTTTTAAAAAGGAACTTCAGTCCAAAAAAATAAAGGTATTTCGGTCAGAAAACAGTTTGACTGAAATGCCCTTTGTATTTTTGAACTGAACAACCTTCTTGAAAGGTATTTTAGTCATACATTTTTGGACTGGAATATCTTTTGCTTGGTAGGTTTTTTGACTGAAATTCCTTCGTAGACCTATATGTTGGCTCCGACGGCTCAGTCTAAATTAGGTTAGGTAAGTGTGCGGCCTGATATAAAATAAGCCAACTATAGAAATATAGAGGAAACGGTTCGGCCTAAGAAAAATCGATTTTCTTTCAATAGATGCCATTTGTTAAATCATTTGGCACATTCAAAAGATCGGGATATTAGCTGCATTTCTTAACATTTGAGCTGATCAAGATCAAATCATGTCTCAAGAAATGACACCAAAATGCGCAATACAAACAAACACCAAATATCAATTTTCTAATTCGTTTCGTTTGAATCTGCCAGTTCACACGCGTATTATATTCACCATATTCCTTGCCGCTTCTTTCCTCTACAAAGAATATCATGAATACAATACTCGTGTGAAAGATATGAGTCGTTCGATATTGAAAGGCCGACTGTCGAAAGGGCTCGGGGAATTTTAGTCAAAAATTAAAAGGCAACTCAGTTAAAATAGTTTTAGACTGAAATACCTTTTCAGAAGGAAATTCAATCAAAAAACTAAAAAGGCATTCAACGCAAACGTTTTTGACTAAAATTCCTTTTGCATTTGTGACTGAAATGCCTTTTGAAAAGGTAATTCAGTCAAACAATTAAAAAGGAATTCCTGACAAAATTGTTCTTGGGGAATATAGTCAAAAGCAATTCAGTCAAAAAACGAAAGGAGTTTCAGTCATAAAATTTCGCATACAAATATTATGTCTAAAACTTCTTTTATATAGGAACTTCAATCGAAAAAAAAGGTATTTCGGTCAGAAAACAGTTTGACTGAAATGCCCTTTGTACATTTGGACTGAGCAACCTTCTTGAAAGGTGTTTTAGTCACAAATTTTTGGACTGGAATACCTTTTGTTTGGTTTGTTTTATTAGTCGCATCGTAAACAATTAATCGTGTTACAATCGAATGTGAACGGATGATCGTATATACAATTGATCGTGGAAACAATTGGTCGTGGATACAATTGATCGTATGAATCATTGATCGTGTGGACAATTGATCGTAAGGACAATTGATCGTGGATCCATCGTCAATTCCACTTATTTATTTGCAATTACAAAATCTTGCATAACAAAATAGTGCAATTATTTTTCTTTTTCTTTTTACATGTTTGCTGATCCCGGCTCCTACGTCCCCCGAAAGTTTAAATCTAAAGCCCCTCGGAGGGCTAAACGGGGGGGGGGGAGTGCAGCGATTTCCTGCGTGCCCGTGAGAATTATCGAAGCCGTTAGCCTAAACAATTCTAAGTTAAATTAGTCGGAATAGGGTCGAAAGGCCGAATGTGTCGAAAGGCCGAATGTGTCCAAAAACCGAATAGGTCGAAGGCCGAATGTCGAAAGGTCGATTGTGTCGAAAGGCTGAATGTTAAAAGGTTGTTTGCATCGAAATTGATTTTAATATTTCATCTTTTTATGAATTAAAATTTTCAAAATTTATATTTTTATGAAAAAACAAAATTCGCATATTTTCATCAAAATTTGTATATAAAAATGTTTAATAGTAAATCACCTTAATTAAAATCTTCTTACGTTTTTTTATCATATAATTAAAAATTAATTAAGGGTTGGCTACCTTATCTAGAAAAAAAAATCCAGAAACAAAAAACTCAGAAAAACAAAAATCCAGAATACTAAAATCCAGAAACATAATTATCAAAGTGCGGACCAAATTACATATAATTAAAATGTCTATCAAATTTGAGTTTTCCGTAAAGTTCTTAATATTTATGATAATAGAAATTGCTTCGTCAACCTTTCAGACACAGATCAAATTAATCTATCGCTCATATCGCTCCTACTGATAGTCTAAAAATGGGGTTCGTCACGTATCACTGTTTTTCAAAAGACTGTTTCTAAAATCTTTTCTCCAAAATCTTGTTTTACAAAATCTTGTCACCAAAAATCTTTTCGGAGAAAATCTTGTTTCTCAAAATCTTGTCTTCAAATACATAATAATGTTTTTATTAATCTTTTATAGATTTTACATTAAAATAAAATGACATCGACTAATTTAACTTCGAATTGAAGAGGCTAACGGCTTCGGTAACTATCACGGGCACGCGGGAGGTCACTGCGATCCTCGCCCCACTTAGACCTCCAAGATGCTTTGGACTTGAACTTCAGGGGACGTAGGAGCCGGGATCAGCAAACATGTCGCACTGTGTGCCGCATTTAGGAGCGGATTATAATGACACCTACTAAAAAGAAAAATAATTGCACTATTTTGTTAAGCAAGATTTTGTAATTGCAAGATTTTAAAATGCAATATTTTATATCAATCCCAGAAAAACCATTTCACTAAATATTCATTATTTCACTATAAAATAATCAAAATAATTATTTCGGAAAACAATTTATACGGTAAGAATTTTATACGGTAAAAATTCAAAAAATAAGATTTTATCTTGCAGGCAAATATCCCGATCCCCTAAATATGGCAATAAAATTAAATTTTTTCATTTATCTTAAACGAAATATTGCTTTTCCGGTAATTTCTGGATTTTTTTTTCAGGCAAATGTAATGATGAATTAATGTAATTCGGCCTTTCGACATTCGGTCTTTCGGCACATTCGGCCTTTCGACACATTCGGTCTTTCGACACATTCGGCCATTCGACATTCGGCCTTCCGACCCATTCGGCATTTCGGCATTCGACTTTTCGACATTCGGCCTTCCGTCACTCGGCCTTTCAACATCGAACGATCAGTCACTAAACCAAAAGAAATTCCAGTAAAAAATGTTTTGACTTGAAAGCCTTTTTTGTTTTTTGATTGAACTTCCTTCTGAAAAGGCATAAATGTCTTAAACTTTTTTGACTGAGTTGCCTTTTAATTTTTGACTGAAACTCCTTTCTGTTTTTGACTGAAATTATTTTGACTGGAGCGCCGAAGCCAATATATAGATCTACGAAGGCATTTCAGTCAAAAAAACTAACCAACAAAAGGTATTCCAGACCAAAAATTTGTGACTAAAATACTTTTCAAGAAGGTCGTTCAGTCCAAAAACAAAAAGGGTATTTCAGTCAAACTGTTTTCTGACCGATATACCTTTTTCTTATGACTGAAGTTCCTTTTTAAAAGGAGTTTTAGCCATAATATTTGTATGGGAAATTTTATGACTGAAATGCGCTTTGTTTTTTAACTGAATTGTTTTCGACTGAATTCCCCGAGAACAATTTTGTCTGGAATTCCTTTTTAATTGTTTGACTGAATTACCTTTTCAAAAGGTATTTCAGTCACAATCACAAATGCAAAAGGGATTTTAATGAAAAAAGTTTGCCTTGAATGCTTTTTTAGTTTTTTGATTGAACTTCCTTTCTGTTTCTGACTGAAATATTTTTGACTATGGAATTCCCGAAGCCCAGAATTTCGAACGAAGTCAATTGGATATATGAAGTCAAATATATGGATATATGGATTTAACCACTTTTTTATATTTTATTGAGAATTGCTCAAAATAGAGTTTATAAATTAATGTAAATAATTAAAAAAGAAAAAAAGACGCATACATATTGGTAATAAAAGCCAAATAAGGAGATCGGCCCATTATCAATTGGCCTAGGTTGGCAAAACTCTAAATCCGTCCCTGGCCATCGCAAGATTCCTCTTCCGCAAAAGTGAATAGTTGGTCAATGTGTTGTCAAATATTGACGCCATTCGTGATGCCGCGGAGAATGACACTCGATTGGGAATAGCAGCGATTAATGCGCTAGAAGTTTTTGAGCTAAAGAAAATTTTCTTTCTGAGTTTCTGGTGAATACAATTTTTGCGAACTACAATTACTGATAAAGGTAATATACATACTGCGATACCCGCAATCTGTGAAATAACAGAAAATTTACGGGAATATAAGAAATCGCCTAAGAAGCGAAAGGAAATTGAATTGCGGGAATTTTAACAACAACGATTTGTATAACTTTACATTATTTAGGTAATATTTTCTTCAAGAAAGACGAACTTTTTCATGTGTTTTATTTTACAATTTTACTATGTAATTATTTTGGGGGAAGGTCTGAAACAGATAGGTGGATGAACAAATCGATGTTTTCCTATATAGTTACTGACAAAGGTTGGCAAATAAGTAATTAAAAAGGAGATCTACCAAGAAAGTAGTTTCTAAACTGTTGAATATTTAAAAATTCACATAATTTATAAAATTGTTCTAATAAAATACTGCATTATAAATAATAATTGTAGAAAACTTTTCACTTTCCGTCACCGGCGGATAAGCCTTTTCAAAATTCTTACAATGAAAGTGATTAGACCAAATTTAATTAGTGTTAAAATAATATGCAGGTAAATCACCTTGCTTTAATCCACTTACCCAAAATTCCAAATTTCCAGTTTTGTTTTTATAATATTTGTTTTTAGTCTAGCGCACATCTATTTATTATGTAATTTATTCCAAAACAATAAACAAAACAACAATTCAGTAGTGTATAGTATAATGTGTACCCAAAAGAAGCCAACATCTTTTAGAATTGTATTAACAAAATGATTATTTAGAGAGAAGTCATATTTTCTATATTTGTTTTTTAAACAAATAAAATAATAACTTTAAATACAAATAAGAATATTACTGTCTTATTAAAAACATTAGTAAAATAGAAAAGCAAAAAATTTTGAAATACATATTATAAAAAAAATATTATCATAAACTTTTAAATAAATATAAACAAATACTAAAAAACATTATAATTATTTACCGCATAAATTGGTGGCTTCTTCTTCTAAAACACCACGGTGTGTACACAAATTTTCCAAAGCTAATTCCATATTTTCTTGTTTACTGTTATTTTTGTCTCTTTTTCAAATTATTACCCAGTTTCCAAAAATAAAATCCACCACACCTTTAATCAATTAATAATCTCATCTGTTTATATACATATCGATGGTTCTGCTAATCATATTGTCTCGCTCATGCAACATACAATTTGTACATTACATTTGGATTATATTTGACTGGTTCATCTCTTCGAGCCGTCGTCGAATATTTGTAATGAATGGAACGAGATGATTTAAAAAGGTACCGCCCACTTATATACGAAAAAACAACTTATTTGTAATATTCTAATAGACGGAAAGAGATGACTGGTTGCAAAACATACTCTATCTACTTAAAATATATTTTAAAAATACAAATTATTAAAAGAAAATAAATAACCAAAATAAATATTTTGAAATGGATTTTTAGTTTGAATAGAACAATCGAAAAGTTGAGAGTTAGAAAATATTTTTTTTGAGTGTTTTTGAAAATAATTTTTTGTTAAATATTTAAGAAAAAAAAAAAATAAAATATTTATTAAAATGTTTTAAAATATTATAAATTTTTTTTAACAATTGTTTTGTGAGAAATATATTAGTTTAGAAAAAATATTAAATTAAAAAAGTTTTTTGTGGTGAACGCAATTTTATTTATTTTTTTTTTGATGATCGAATAGTGAACAATTATTATTTTACATATTGTGATATTTGTTTAAAATTATATTAATTAATCTCAAGTGTTTAAAACTATAATAAATGTGATGGATTATTGAACTTTAATTATATATAAAACAAAAAAGACTTAAAAACAGTTAGTAGTGCGGTGTTTCCTAAAAAGCGATGCATCCATTGTTGACTGATCAAAATTCATTTACGCGACACTATAGTCACGTTCAGTCACAGTATTCAACAACCGGCAGTGCAATGACTCCAACCGCGCACTATCCTTACGATCAGTACAGTCGATACGCATATCCGACGACCGCCTACTCATTGGCCGGATCACACGCAAATAAAGAAATTGTTAAGCCACCATACTCGTACATTGCCCTCATTACAATGGCCATTCAAAATGCTCCCGAACGCAAAGTAACACTGAACGGAATTTATCAGTATATTATGGATCGTTTTCCGTACTACAGGGATAATAAACAGGGCTGGCAAAATTCGATACGACACAATTTAAGCTTAAACGAGTGTTTTGTGAAGGTGGCACGAGATGATAAAAAACCGGGAAAAGGTAGTTATTGGACACTTGATCCCGACTCTTACAATATGTTTGACAATGGATCATACCTTCGGCGAAGACGACGTTTCAAAAAGAAAGATGCGGTCCGCGAAAAAGAAGAACAACTAAAGCGGCAAAATTTAGTGTTAGACGATAAGTTGGGCGACATCAAACCAATTAAACTCATGTCGAATATGAATCTCGATGGGAAATTACATTTTAAAAAAGAACCTGGCCTCGAATTAACCGCCCAGTGTATGATGAAAGATGGATTAACACCGGCTGGTGCAACCCTATTAAATTCATGTCACGAATCGCTTGCCTCCCAAATGAATCACCTGGCAACGAGTACCGAACATGGATTTACGGTTGATTCATTGATGTACAATCCTCGACTACATCATACCTCATATCCGTATCATTTTAATGAAGAAAATTTGGTGGCCACAACCCAATTACGACATCATCATAGTAGTGCACATCATCCACATGGTCATGGCGGTTGGTATACACCGGAAACGCCACCAAATGAACCGATAAATACATCGGTGGGCAGTAATGGAACGGGTACAACAGCGTCGGCTACGGTATCCGGTTTTCGTGACATGGTCTTCGAGCACAATCAAAATTGCCAAATGGAAACGAATGGCAGTAGTCCTAATGGTAGTTTAACATCAGTCAGTCCACCCGTAGTTAGTACTGGTCATATTCCGACGAATATTGCGAATATAGGACATTATCGGCCGCATGTCGGTTACTATCAGGATTGTGGAATTAAATATAGTGTTTAAAACTATTTAACGTAATATATGAAAAACTGTAATATTTATGCTAATTTAAGGTATGTTTAGTAAATATACACACACACACACATATATATTTGGCTTACAATTTTATTTTTTATTTTTATTAAAGGCATTAAGTTAATTAAATTTATGTGGACGAATATAATGTAAATGTAAAGAAAGAAGAAAATTTATAAATCATGTAAATATTAAAATTAAAAACCAAATTAAAAAAAAAATTAAAGAAATTTAAATAAAAGAAGTTAAAATAAATCGACTGATAAATTTTAAGTAATTGTAGATTATTGGATTACGATGAGTCAGTTGGAAGTGATTATGTAGATTAATTGAGTTCTTTGGGGGCGGGCGCGATACGCGTTGCATAAAACGGGTTAAGTATTAAAGCGTCGGCGTTTATAGTGTACCGCCGGTTTGTAATAATATATAGGCGTGCATAGTTACTATTTTTTTTTGATAATAACTACGTTTGAAACAGTTTCATCCAATTCAGCATTTAATAACAAAACAAATGGGCGGCCAAATTCTAAAATTAAGTTAAACACTAAGTTTTTAAAAGTAACAGGTTAAAGTCATTGTGTTTACCTTACAGTTATTTCGATGCGGTTTATTTCATTATTATTAACCTTTTATCAAAGACAAT
The DNA here is from genome assembly GCA_963556165.1 of Tipula helvola. Classification (NCBI taxonomy): domain Eukaryota; kingdom Metazoa; phylum Arthropoda; class Insecta; order Diptera; family Tipulidae; genus Tipula; species Tipula helvola. The sequence goes on from OY744483.1 coordinate 7,956,583, forward strand.
GACCAATTATCGTTCTTAAGAATTCCAAAGCCAGATGCCATTACTAATTTCGTTTCTGTCGTAAATGGTTCAAACAACATGTAATTTCTTAATGTCTTCGAAATAGTTTTTATTTGCTGTCAAGTCTTCTAACTCGAAATCTTTTAACTCGAATTTTTAATTCATTTTGTTGGCCATACAAATTAATTAACGTTCTTTCAAATAACAGATTTGATCAAGCCTAGAATTGATTGAAACCTTTCAAATTTTTTAATTTAAATTTTGAAATTTATTGTGCCTGAATCTTTCAGAACTTATAATTGATTATAATAGTTAATTGATTATAATAGTTATTGGTTTGATCTAAATTTCTGTTTATCCCCTGATAAATACGATCCGGCATAGAATTCACGAGATTCGTAATAAGTAGCCTTCGAAATATTTTTCTAAGATTCGTTAATCGCACGGTATTCAGCTCACCAATATTTTCAAATTGCCTCTTGCATACACAACTTCTTATATCAATCCATTCCAGTCAGTTAAACCTTTAGTACGCATCATTCTTCTTTCTGTTGCGGTGCTGTTTCAGTCGTCTTGTCTTTTAATTTTCATGTATACCGTTGTGTCGAATTAGAAGCCGCTAGTTGTCAATTTTCCTCTTATCCGTAAAGCGGAAATGTTTTTGGACATCCAAAACGTTTTGCTGGCTATCACATAGCTTTATCCTCTTAGTTACGCCATGCTTAATGAATTAATGAAAGAGATAATATTCGTTCTTTGCTAGAACCTGTTAGGCAGACATTTTTCCTTTGAGCCGTAGCAGGGTTTTTTTTCATCGTTTATAGTGATTCAAACCCCATAAAAGGCGCTGGATGTGATAGACCGAAATTCGGTAGACTGGAATTCGATAGATTGAAATTCGATAAATTGGAATTCGATAGAATGAAATTCTGTAGAGATGAAATGGAATTGATTGTAATTTTGTAGATTGAATTGAATTCTATTGAAAATCGTTAGATTGAAATTCGATAAATTGGAATTCGATAGAATGGAATTCGATAGATTGGAGTTCGATAGAATGGATATAGGTTGAAATGGAATTTGATATTCGATAGATGCTAATTTGTTTAGACGGATTGAACTTCGACAGATTGTAATTCGATGAGTTCTCCCTACTGCATCTTTGGGTACAATTCGTCGAACGATGTACAACGAAAACTCATTCTAGTTTTGACTCTAAATTCGTAAAGAGGTTTTAATTTTTCTTCCCCAAGTATACGCACCTCTCAGGACAATAAGTAAACTTTATACGAAAAAGTATGTTTCAAAATTCTTTTAAAAGGTGGAAAATAAGCTGTTTACAATTTTTTATTTCAACTAAGGACCAATTTGAATTGTTTGAAACAAATAAAAATTCCTTAACTTTTTAAATTGAATTAAAATTTAATAATTTGTTTAAAAAATCCTCTGAATATTCTCTAAATATTCTAATTTTGTAATCAGAAATCTTAAATGAATTCACCGAATTCCAAAATTAGTTTAAGAAATGTCTCTAAATATTGAGAGCCCATTTTCAAATTTTGCCCAGATTTAAAAACACTTTAGTCTTGATTGCAAAGCCGTTTTGATCCAATTCACCGCGACCGCACACATGCAACAAATTATGCCGTTACCTTAGTATTATACTTATTAGCATTGCAGTGAAACATCTGCAGTGTGCGGATACTTAATGACCCTTTTAAAATTAAGGAATTTTCAGAATTTGTTCCAAAAGAAATTTTTAAAATTTGAAATATTTTTTAACAAATATTATAGCTACCAAATTCTACTAATTTCAATAGATTTTATGGAATTTCCAAAATTTTCCGTTCTCCCAACATTTATTTTAATTTTTAATATTTTATCTTCCGAAATCGACAAATTTTTAAGAATCTTTTGAAATTTAAAGCTTCAGAGAACGTCCTCAAACCAAAATAAAACTTACATTTGTTCCGGTTTCTACAACTTGCCCAATTAGTCAAGAATATTTTAAATCGCACAAATTTCAATGTCCCGAAATTCAAAAATTTTATTTATTTATTTATAATTAATTATTGATCTCGAATAAAAAATTTCATTCATTAAAATTTAATATAACGGCAACGGGCACTGTCAAACAAGTTAACAAGTTGAGCCTGCAATTTTTTCTTTTCACTTATTTAGGCTTTTAAAGAAAATTTAAATTTCTATACATTTAATTTGGTTGTTTAAATTCAAAAATTTTCCAAAATATCAAATACGAAAAATAGTTTCAGCAAATTCTTCCTCTTTAATTTTAAAAATTACCTGGTCCAGTGCCGACTATATAAGATATAATTTAGTATAACTCTGTAGACTACATATAACAAGAAACGGAATAATGCTAGAGTTTGACTTGAAATTAATTATGTACATATACGTAACAGCCAAAGCAGGGTTCTATTTCCTTTTAAACTTTTGTCTCTTCGCGTTTCCTCACTGAATTTTGATTTTTGAGTGAAATTTGATTAAAATTTGAGTGCAATTTGATTAACATTTGAGTGAAGTTTACTAACATTTTAGTACAATTTCTTATAATTTGATTGCAATTTTGAACTCCACTTTTTAATTAAGTAAATTTTAATCGAATTGAAACGGTTATAAAAAACCTAAAATTTGATTAAGGTTTGAGTGAACCTTGATTAAAGTTTGAGTGAAATTTTTAACTTGATATTGAATTGAAACTTAACTTGTAACTTGTAACTTAAGGGATCTTGTTAACAATTCTTTTAAGAACAATGTTAATTCTATAGTAAAACTCTTACCGCACATTCATTTCAGGCTTATAATCCGATTCAGCGTATTTCGATTCATGTGTCATTAATATTTCTTTAAATCTTTATTCTTGAAGAGAATTGCATAAATACAACTTCCGTCTGATAAATATTTTATGAATCAGTATGAAAATATTTCGTAAATCCTCCTTTTAACGGGTTCAGAATGTACTTTAAAAGTTGAGAATGATTGAAGATCAAAACTTTAAAAATTATATCTTCCGAAATTGCTGGTTTACATAAAGTAAAATATAAATAAATTCCACTCAAAACTATACGAAGAATATCCTCGAACCAAAGTATCCTTTACAGTTGCTTTCAAATATTTTCGCCAAAAAAATAAAATCGGTCAAATTGCAATGGGTTAATTTTGAGAATTGAAAATTAATTTAAGGGATATTATATTGAAATTTGATTCAAATTCTTTGTCAATTTATTTTAATTCAACTCCATTTTAATTTGGCAGAAGATTAAAATTTAAATAAAGAAGAATCGAATTACAGTTTAACGGGTAAATTCTAGAGTTTGAGTAGAACTTTAATTATTTACAAACAGATTCTGCTTATTCCTGATTATTTAGCTTGATTAGATTTTCACCAAAAATGTTTACTTTTTGAGTGTAATTTTTGAATCGATACGGTTTTAAAATTTTTAATAATTTTAAAGATCTTACCTGAAATATGGCACTTACAGTTTCAGCATGTAAAAGACTTTGATAGAAATTGTTTGCTTTCTTTATATAGAACAAATTCTAGAGAAACTGTTATCAAATCAAATTCGAATAATGGTCAAATGCAATTCAGGTCAAAATTTGTACTTTAGTGAAATTCTGCAAACATATATGAAAGAGAATTTTTGTATTCTAGGAAGTGTGGTTAAGTTTTATGAGTACTCCTTCAATGAAATTTGTTTAAGTTTTGAGAGAGATTTGATCAAACAAACCTTAACTGATTTATAGTAACTCAAAATTGAGAGGCTTGTTAACATAATTGAAGGCCCTTGATAACAATTCTTTATAGAACATGTTTATCTAATAATTTCGGCAAATCATTTCAAAAATCTCGCTTGATTTGTGCGGCATTCTATAATTGCAATAATTTTTTTCGTTCATCGAACGAATTTGCATTTATTGAATGAGGCAGAAATCGAGCCTGTACTGTATTTCTTATACAATTAAATTTATTAAATTTGAAATTTATTTTTTTTAATTTAATAAATTTCGAAAAGTTTTGTTAACGCATTGTACTTTAGTCAAATGCTGTAAACCGAGAAAAGGAATAATAATTCTGGAATTTCAATGGAAGTTCTTATAGAATTTTCTCAGTTTCTGTTACATTTTTGTTCGAGTGAAATTTCTGTGAAATTTGATTTTAAAAGTAATGGGTTTAACAGAAAAAATAAGATTAAGTTTTGGAGTGGAATAATTAAATTGCAAACATATTCTACTCATTTCCGGTTATATTTTATTAGTAAAGTCTTTCCATGAAAATTGATTAAGCTTGGAATGAAATTTAATTAAAATTTGATTGTAATTTTTAACTCGACGGTTCTGATTTTAAAGAAAAAATATATAAAATTAGATTTCAATCGATTTGTGAAATTTAAATTTAGGGAAGATTGGTACCAGTTCTTTGTACCCTTTTTAGGACAACAACACTTACCAAATTTGTAGCTAATTAATTGATTTAGTTTTCATATCCGTCAGTAATGTTTTAACTGCCAAAATAGTAGACAAACCTTTAGTTCAAAACGGTTGTAAATCGCAGTAAAATTAGTATTTTATAGCTGGAAAACGCTGAATTCAAACTACAATATAATTAAATTGTTCTCTCCTTATAGCTTACAATACCGCGATTTTTACCAGATGAGAAATGTGGCAATTTAAATGGTAAAATTAATTTATTAGTTTTGGGATCGATGTTCTAAACGAAACGGACGGAAATATTGTTCCATATGCCACGTACCTTCTCAAGCGCATTTTCATTTTTCCTATCAACCTTAAACGACTTTTGCGAACATTTCTTTCAACGACAATTGTCAGATCTGCCCCTGGTTTAGATCGGGACGTACCGAATTCACAGAAGTACACAAGTTGTGTTTTCTGCTGCATGTCGTTTTTTTTTTTTGTTTATTAAGGTCTTTTTGGCTTCCTTGATATTCAATCCATTGGGTAGTTGTCTAATTGTCATCCTTGTTTCACTCCTCACATGAATTGCAATATTTGTCATTATGTCTTCCTTCAACCATTGTTGACTCTGTGATGGTCAACTCAAAGACGATCAACTGAGCGACGCGACGGTGAAATTGGCGATGCATTGGATAACCCTGCAACTAGATCGGCCAACCGTCCCGTTTTCGGCCGAGACGTTATTATCATTGTCAGTTTCGCATTGCTTAACATTTTCAGATTTCAAGACTTAATTAAGAAATTTCACGAAATGAGCGATTTGAAGACTTTGGAGAAGAAACCCCGGTTTCTTTTTTGGAACCTCACAGTTTCTAAATACATTCAGAGAACATGGACTGTATTTATGTATATAGGCTATCGAACAATTTTACAAAACTCTACATCGCTAACTAAACTGTAAATCGCTGTATTGTAAAAAATACTTGAAAGATTTGAAACAAAGTTTATTTATTTATTTGACCACGATTCCCACGAGTTTCCCAAAATGTATTTTTTACAAGTATTTCCCCATCACCTAGTTGAGCGTATCATAACCAATCAACCTCATTGTTTTTAACTCTTTCTCTGCATCTAATTTTCAATTATAATACTTGCCAACAGTTTTTAGGCGACACACATTTTTCAAGCGCATTTCCATAAATCACGCTACCACATACAAATACATATAATTGCTGTTTGAATGGAGAAAAAAGCAATTTGAGTTGTGCATGCAAGCGGAAATATTACACTAGAGAAAATGATGTTGCTTGTTTGCCTTCGATCAAGATCTACCATTAGCAATGTTAAGACTTTAAATATACATAAGCTCTCTTTTGTTTTTAAACTTTGATTTAAATATTTAAACCAATGATCGAGGCTTAAAATAATCAAGCGCTTAAAAACCAATTTTTTTTTTTAAATTGGTTTTACATTTTTGTTCCAACAACAACTTTACTTGGTTCAATTTATTTGGTTTTTGTGAAATCTAGGATCTAGAATGTATCATTGTCACGGAAAGGTCAAACTCTTTCAAGTTTCTCGAAAAAGTTTCGATGCCAACCAATTGAATAATTTGGGGAATATATCTATGCTTAATTCTACTCCAAGCTAAACTAGAGTAATATCGAAAATCTTGAAAAAATAATAAACACCAAACAAATCTCAAATAAGTTTAAAAATCCCATAAAATTTTGAAAATATCCATATACGATGATCACCAATTCTTTAACATCACATATTTATAGCGCTTTGCAAGTTTAGGGAAATAGACTCGAATAATCTTAAATTATTTTAGAACTCTAGATCAGTGCTGTTGCCAGGGAGCCTTGAAACCTCGTCTTAATATCTCTAACAAACCGCACAATTTCCTCGCACACAATTTCTGAATCCCTATTATTGAAACGCGCCTATAGCGCCCGTGAATAGAAACTATGACCCCCTGTTGCGACACACCTTTCAGCACTATAAGCTGGCATGAAGCAATGTAATGTGCAAGTGGTTTATACAAAAAAAAAAACGGGTCTATAGCCGTACGCCCTTGATTTGGCTACTACTGTGTAAGGTAGGGCGGTAAAAGTTAACTGCGAAAGAGTTGAGAGTGCCTCGAGCCCCACAAAAGATTGCCTAAAATAAAGAAAATAAACAAAACAATAATTATTTAGTACTTTGGTCAGGCATCGAACCCGAAACATTTTCTATTCGAAGTTTGTTGGGTCAAACCTATATCACTTAGGCTACCCAGATATAAAATTTGAGCGTATAATTTTGAAATATAAGAAAAACGTTCCGAAATCAATCAGGGAGTCAGTGATGAGCGTAAATATTATATTAGTATGACCGCTACGGTTTTCTGTGCTGTTAATGGTTTTTATAATATAGGTGATCTGTATATAAATTCCACAATCACGACGATTTTGGTCGGCAAGTTCTTATTCTACAATGAACATGAACAGGAATTTCAGATCGCAAACCTTGATCTGCGCTAGTTCTTTTTTTTGAAAGAACTCGTCATAAATACAATTTCAAATTTTGGGTATAAAACTGCTAGGCGGGTCAAAGCTTTCAAATTGGTTCATTACATTGAAAATTGGTAGTTGAAAAAATCTAAAAAAACTTTGGATAGCTTTGAATTTTGTACAGAAAAATTTAATTCATTTTTTAATATTTCAAGTGCTACCAGAATTTTCAAAGTTTGATAATTCAGAAGGAAAAAAATTCAAATTTGGTTTTAAATACCTAAGTAAAAATAATTTGACACAGAAATTAAAAACGAACCAAATTCGGGACCGGTGGCACAGTGGTTAGCATGCTTGTTTTAAGCTCCGGAGGTCCCGGGTTCGTTTCCCGGCGGGTGATGAAAAAATCACGACTGGTTTATACAGGATTAATGATTAAATCATTCAGTATCCGTTAAAAAAATTGATTACGAAACTTCACAACGAAGTGGCCAAATCTCTCTATGGGATGTAGCGCCAGCGAAGAAAAAAAAAAAATTCGGGTCGGGTTGCGGTCAAATTAGAGAAACGTGCAAAAATTGAATTTAAACAAATTTAGAATACATAGTCGTAAGCTCAAAAATGTTTATCTTTAATCTTAGTTTAGTCATTTCGGATCTGTCCTTTCATAAGTCCCCGTTATGAGCCCTGGATTTTTTTTTCAATTTCGGGGCGCAGTATGAAAAAGTTTGAGAAGCACTGCTCTAGATTAATCTTGAAAAACTTCAATGCTAGTTGCAAAGCAAATCAAAAGCATGCAATCTCGAAAAATATCACATAATAACGACATACATATACGCAACATTCGTACGGGCAAATACAGCAAATAATCTAGCAAATCGCAATTCGTATGTCGAAAAATTAACCTACTCGGTCAATTTTACCATAAAACAAAAAAAAAAAATGAACCCGAATCCAAAAATGCTGAACTCTTCGTAGAAATTGAGCTCAAGGTTGATTTACATATGCGACGTGCGACGTGTGACAAGTGGAAATAAACGTGACGCTTTTTTCACAACAATTTACATTTGTGACGAGTTCCGCCACGCATACTTTTTCAAATTTTTTATATTTTAATTTTTGTTCTTCAAAAAGCTTCGTCAAAGCCTACTATTTTGTTTTATACATACAAAAAATTTGTATGTGTTTGTGCGACCTTGACGGAAAAGATAAAATTAAACCATCTCTCGACGTGTGGCGTGTGCCGTGTGACGAATGTCAAAATATTCGTCTCTGATTGGCTAGAAGCTCCCGTCACACGTCGCACGTCGCATATGTAAATCTACCTTCAGTTCAGTGTTTTTATCTAAATCAGTTTTTTGCGTCAATAGACCATGACATTAATTTAAATTTTTAATTTTTTCCAGATGTTGTTGGTTTCTCAGAAAAATACAAGCTAACAATTGTTCGGGTCCATACATAAAATAAGCGAAGGAAGTCAAAACGAATACTAACGATAAATAATTTGAAATATTAAAAAAAAATGTTTATGAAATTCTTTTATTTGTGGGTGGAACATAAGGGGTGCGGGGTAGCTCCCCTCGAAATACAATCAAATTGTATCATTGTATCTGATAAATATGTTAAAATTGACAAAATGATGATTTAACCGATGTGTGGGTGGAAAATAAGGGATGGGGGGGGGGGGGGGGGTGTATTCGCTTAGGGAACACCACCAACTTGTATTGTCACCAAAGTTACACATGCGTGCCAATAATTTTCATCAAGATTGATAAAGTCTAAGCATTAAAATTTTGCAATGCAAGATTTGATCACATCCGTGTAAGTTAAATAAAAGAATTTAAAAATATACGTGAAGTTAGCCCAATTTTCATCCCCGAAAAATACTATGGTAACACTACAATTAGTGCTATCGCGACACTTTTCACTCTCAGCCTCGAAAATTCTGCTGTCACGAAAGTTTTTAATTTTTTTTTTGTGAAGTTATCCCTAAATTGTAGCCCCAAACAGTATAAGACGTCATGATATTATATTTATATCATGATAGTTTCTTAAAGCTTATACAGTTTTGATCTCAGCCCCGAAAAATATTACTATCAAATTTCAAAAATCTTTCTGGAAAAAATTTGTCTACAGATCATGATGTTTAGCTGCGATAGAAAAATAAATTATTTGCTACCCTGTTCGGTAAAATGCGATATAAATGGCATAAGATATAAGATAATTGCATAGTTTAACGATTTAATGCATTTGTCGTAAACTTTGCAGAATTTGTGTATATCCCTATATATGATCTCTTGAAGTCAGAAAAATTTGTTGATCGGCTAAGGTGATCATGGAATTAGACAGAGGTTGGTTTAATTCATTTTATGTGAACTTTTTATAATTTTTGTAAGTTGGTGAGTTTTTTGAATGAGATAGAGGATGGTTTAATGCATTGGTTGTAAACAGCAAATGCATTAAAACAATCTCTGTCTAAGTCCATAATCATCTGAATCGGTTAACCAATATTTTCTTACTTATTACTGAAATGACTTCATACATAAAATGTTATGATACTTTTTAAGTTTTCGGGGATAGAATTTTGGGCTAACTTCACAAAGGTCGATAAAAATTGGCTATACAAATATTTTGTTTGTTTCTTATGAAAATTGCTTGATGGTTAAACTATTTGACTCTAAACAAATTTCGAATCCGTTTAAAAACTTCGAAAAATTGAAAATACGGATTTACCTGAAATTCGGTAACACATGACGCAGCTCCCTAAAGAAAATTAGGATATAAAACTATGTTTTTCGAATGTACCCAAATCGATTTGTGACTAATTTAGAATTGCTAAAAAAGATTAATTCGATTTTCATATGTGAGAAATTTAAATTATAATTATAACTTTCATATTTGACTAAAATTATAAAATTAGGCAAAGCAATTCATGAAGAAATTCTACGCTTAAACTCATTTTTGTCAATATTAAAATCATATAACTTATAAAATTGATTAAATTTCCTAATACCCATACCAACAAATTTTGAGCTCCATAATTCGTTGTATGAAATGTAGGCAACATCAAACTTTGAACATTTAAGTCTTTGTAAAAGGTGGCTCCATTCCATAAGTGATGGTTTCAGTTGTACAGACATTGAATTGTTACCGAAAGTTTAGGTCAAATCTCCAACGCTTAAATCGTTTTCTTTTGAAGTCGAAATTTTTTTTTCAAACAAGTTTACCATATATCCTATGTATTTATACCAAGAGATGAAATGCAAGAATGCTTTCTAGACCTATGGTCTTTATTTCCGTTTTCCAGAATTTATAAGTTTCTGTTACCATACGTTTTCCGTTTGGGAAACTAGGTCAAAAAAATCGTGATTTGTACAAAAATATTCTGCTGTAATTTCCGGTCACTTTCTAATCTAAAACTGGTCCGAAGCTAAAACTATGGTTATTGGAATTGAAAAATTGAAATTTTGGAACATTTTTTGAATATTTTGTATCAGGACAATTCATCAACCTTCCACATTATTGTCACTTCCATCATTAATTGTCAAAGTATCATCTGAGGATCAAACTTTTTTAGAATTTATTAAATCTAATTACGTTTTTGGTTTATAAGAAAAAATGATCTCAGCAGGGGTTTTGGACGTAACTGTATTCGGAGTGTTTCTTTGATGAATTAAAAATTTATTTATACGTTGTTGTATCGTAAGGTGTTTTGATTCGTCCATCATAAATTTCCTTAACACATTTTTCACTGACTGAACATTCCTTTCCGCTAGGCCGTTAGACTGAGGGTGATACGGTGGAGACTCTGTAATTTGTATACCATGTTTTTCACCAAAGTTTAATGCTTCAATAACTTTTTCATTTCCAATTTTGAGTATGCATCTACTACGAGCAGAAACGTTTCATTTTGGAAGTACACTCAAAAAAAAAATTTCGGTTTTTTCACAAATTATTTTGCGTAAACCCAAAATTCTAGATCTTACAACATTTTTGTAAAGTTTACAGCTTCTTTGTAACATGATCCATTGTAAAGTCAACAACGCATTATGTTAATCGAACAAATTTCAATTCGTAACTTCGTCTTTCATATAAATAGAGATTTACAATGTAGAATTGTAACAATAACCGCCGAAAAACTGTAACATTATTATAAAATTGTAGTATAAAATATTTACAAAATATTTCGTTAAGTAATCTACAATTAATAAGGGTAAAACTTATAAGTTTTGTGGGGCCAATACAGGATTTGCTTTTATGAACGGGATAAGGTCTGCACTGAATTCGCTGTTTACGTACATAAACCTTTCATTTATTTTTTAGTTTCCGAACTTACATAAAACTTACATAAAAAAATTCAAGCAAATTAAAATTATAGATAAAAAACGTTGCTCTACAAATTCTTTACTTATATGTACCTGTGGCTGTTAAATTCGTGCCTTATCAGAAACATAAATCTTTCAAACGGTACATCATTTATGTTATTAATGAATCGTCAAACAGCCTATTTAAAAGTTATAATTTGCATTGTTCAGAGTTTTGAATGAAGTTCGGTACTAAAATTTTTTTTATATTTTTTTTGTGATGCACGGGTTATAATACGCCGAAACATATATGTACATAAGTAAAGAATTTTGCATAAGGCACCGGCAACTAATCGGAAGCAATGTGTTATTTTTAGATTTTGTGCAAATAAAGTAAATTTAATTCCGTATGTGCATTGTATGTGCAATTCACAAATTTAATTTGATACATTTTAATTCTTGACGGACGCTTGATCTTGAAACGTCGCAAGCATGCCGTTTCAGTGCAAGCGCATTCAATTTATGAATTGATTGGCTGATCGACAGAAAAAAAAACATCTATATTGCCCCTTCGTAAATTTTTATTTTGGAGGATGAAATCCATTGGGAAGAAAATTGAGGAGGAAAGATCAGTAATCAGTATCTGAGAGGAACTCAAAGACTAAAATTAAATCTATAAAGTTAAGTGGTGAACCTAAGAATTGTGTTAATCGTATTGGGTATAGCTGTTACGAAACAGTTTTGTTAAATTTACAAAATATTTTGTTGCATTTAGAGCGTTATCTGTTTAAATTACAGTTGGATTGGTAAAAAAGTTACAAACCTGGTAACACAAAGGTCTCACTGATGCTTTTTTAAAGCAGACTTTACTTAATTACAACTGAATATAACTTTTTAAATGAGGAGCAAACATGAGTAATTGAAATTGTATTATTCATCAAATATAATAATGCAATTTAATCTATACAAATTTACAAATTCAATTGTAACGAAAACTGAACTGATTCGTCAACTTTACAATTGGAAACGTAAATTTAACGGCAAGGTTTCGTAAAATTTACAACATTTTGTGTAACATTTAAATAATACAAATACATTTGTAATTTGTACAAGAAAATTATTAAATTTTACAATTTATTTCGTAAATATTTTACATTTTTTCCGTAAAATCGTATCGTGTCCGTACGAATGTATAGCGTTTCATGAATTTATTGCAGTTTCAATTTGCAAACAGTGCGCGTGGGTTTAAACAAGTACATAATGGAAAAAATAATTATAGTGATAGTTAAACATTTTTTAATAATTATAAATGTGGGTCATTTACACCAATGTATAAAAGGTGAGTCATATACATACACATATAATATGTACACAGCAATACAATTGTAATTGTACCCATCATAATTTTTTCCATTTTCCACAATGGCCACAATATTGAGCATCGTTTAATTTGATTTTGTTCTACATTTTTACTGTATGTACATAGTTGTATTTATCAGTCGGATTGAAACCAACAACCAGTATTCAATGAATGGAACACAAAATGGAGATTTAGAACTAAAAAATTTATTAAAATTTTGGGATTTAGAAAACTTGTACGATCGCCTCAGAAGTATACAAATTTTTCTTGTGTATTACGTAAATAATTGGCTGATAAATTATTTTACAGATGTTGGTATTAGTATTTCGCAGTTGAAACAAATGCGAATTAACCATAATAACGAATTTTTCGGACCAGCAGAATTAGGACAAAAAATCATGTTTCAATACCACCTGACCTCTTGCCAAACAGAAATCACATCCGTACTATCTCCAATTATTGCTCCACCTGAAAACTCTTCACACACAACAAATTCAGTTCATGTGGCTGTGACAACTATCATAAACAAAAATAAAGAGATTGAGCAGAGTATACGAGATTTCTATGAAGAAAGCGGTGTATTAGAGCCAGAACATCGGGATATTTTATGTTCAATTATAGTAGATTTTTATTTCAAAGAGCTGCATTTAAAACCAGCATCTAACCAAATTAAATGCTTAGCAGATGAAATAGTGTTATGTTTCCCGAGTGAAAGTTCAGTAAGTGTGTATGAAGAAACGGTAGCAAAACTTATAAAATATTTAATTTTAAAAATTTCAGAAAACATATTATACAATTTGGCACAAATCACCAACCGGCAGCAAGAAATCGCCAACCGGAACGCTCTACAACAAGTTCAACTATGAAAATAGAAAAATATTGAAGTACTTCGGCGTACCAAAATTAACACCCGATAAGAGGTCTACAAGTACACCACCAGGTAAAAATAAACAAAAACAAATTAAAAAACATTCAGTACAATCTTTTTTCTATATAGGAAACATAGAACAGGAAGGGTACTTGAATTTAAAAACGGAGTTTAGAAATTTAAGAAGTCCATGGAGCTTAGTGATAGAAAAATGGACAAAATCATCTAAATTAAGGATTGCGGAATGCATGAGAAATGAAGACCAATCGATAATTATTATATTTAATGAATGGTCCATATTAAAACATGCATTTATGCCGGACCTGGGATACATAAATATAATAATTTACCAAACAGAAAGAAAACATTATAAGTTTAACAGAGCTGCTCAATAAAAAAGATGAATTTAGCACAGGTAAGCAGTAATAACTTTTATATGTTCTTATTTTATTTGAAAACCATTAACACTATTTCATGTTGTATTTCATTGTAATATTAAAACAAAACAAAAAACTTTACTTCCAGATGCTTACAATTTCCAAAAACTCTATTTGCTATCGAGTTTCGTACCGCTTTCAGTGAAAAGCAAATCTCTAAGTAAAGGTGTGGGATTTAAAGGAATTTTTAATATTAATTGGTGGCACAAATACTTATATGGTAGTTTTCTGGAGGCATATTCAAACTAGAATACCCGAAACATTGCTTTAATATTTGGCAATTTATCCAACTATATTTTTACGAGATAGAAACACCATATGATGTTGAACTACCTTGCGTAAATACCTTGGTAAATGATTTAAATAATAGGTAATAATTGAATATGTATATACCTATGTATTTTTTACTTGAACTTTTATATATATTTTTATTTTTATTTTAACATTTACATTTTAATTTTGTTATACCTATGTATACATACATATACATATATATAATGTGTTTATTATAATATTTAAATTTTTGTATTTGCAGATATCGCCTAATAATAATAATAATAAAATATTTATTTCAATTTTTTTTAGATAACAAAAACTAACGATTTTTCAATAATTTAATTTTATATTTTTTAAATAAAAAAAAAATATCATTTTAAATAAAGAAAATTAATAACAAAAAAGAAACATTAGTTTCGAAATTTAACTGTTTTAATAATAATATGAATTAATATTTTTGAATATTTTTTAAATAAATTTTATAGAATTAAAAAAATATCGTTTTTCAATCAATTTTCGCCTTACTCATATTTATTTCTAGAAGGATATATGTACATTATGTATATTATATATTATATATATACAATAAATATATACAATATATATATATATATATATATATATATATATATATATATATATATATATATATATATATACAACAAAAATCGTAAATTTTTCACGAACCAACCTCATTGACTTTACACACCCATCTCGTGCATTTTACAATTAACTTTGTTAACTTCTCCAGGGATTTCACGGTTGCTCTTGTTACATCAACGAATGATATTTGTAAAATTATGATTACTGTTGTATATTTTACATATCATTTTGTTAATTGAACGAACATAAGTTGTAAATTTATCAATTATCATTGTTAAATTCGAATGGCGATTTTCTAAATTTTACATTATCGTTGTTAAATTTTACAAGAAAATTTGTTATGTTTACTAAGCGCATGGCGGTTATCCACAATCTATTTCGTAAAAACCATTATTTTATTTTGCACATTGATTTGTAAATATCACAAGGGCCGTAGTAATTTTTACTTTAAATTTTGTAATACATTTTACAAGCCACGAAATTTCTTTACGAAGTATCTGTGGAAATTTGGGAGTGATAAAGTGTTGTTAAAATAACAATTTTAAATTTGTTGTCTTTGCGAACCGAAGCGTTGGCTGAAAACGAACGCTATTTTTTGTAAAATTAACCGCATTTTTTTGTTTATATCTCCGATTATTTTTTTCAGTGTAGAAAAAATCAATATGTATTCGTTCAAAAGGGTATCTACCTTCTCTCCAACTTGACGTAACAATTTGTTTTGATTAGTAATTTAAATTTAAATTTTTGGGCCATCCATATATACAAAAATAATATATTTTTTGTATACTTGGTCTTTTTCTGTTTTTTCTTGCACAGTTAACATACTTAACGGAAAAAAAATTATAGGAGACATTTCTATAATTTATAGGAGCCCACAGGATTGTGGCCTACTATAGGAAAGCATTTTACTATAACACATAGTTAATTTAAAGAGATGCAAATACAAATTGTTACCATTTAAATAGTAAAATGTACCATACAAATAGTAAAATATACTATTTTAGTAATAAGCGCTTCCTATTTAGTAAAGGAAAATTATGCATTTCAAGTTAGTATTTATTGCCATAAAATTGGTATTTTCCCCAGCATATTTTTGTAGCGATTGCAATGTTTAATGGTGTTGGTGCAGCGTGCAGGTCGTCATAAGAAATATATTAGTAGTAATGACATGAAAAAGTAGAAATATCATTTGTCATTATCCCCCACCTATATACTTTACCCCAGAGTCAATACAAATGTAGCGACTCTCAAAAATGAGAAGTGAGTACCCTCCTCGACTTCTCTATGTGGTAGTTTGGTTACCAAACTATAAAAATACAATTCTCGCTTGATACCTTAAGTATCAAGCAGAACGTACTGATACGTTTTATACTTTCTGCCGTAGGCACTTGGCGAAACACACTTAATACACACATTTTTAAAATTTTTTTAAAAACACTTGTTAAATATTTCGCAAAATTACAAAAGGATTAAAAAATCACTCGATCGATTTCGGCTTATTAGGCCATCATCAGGAGTATCTACTCTTTAAACCTTTTGTAATTTTGCGGAATATTTAACAAGTGTTTTTAAAAAAATTTTAAAAATGTGTGTAGAACGTACTGACTTAGCGAATTATATTCATGAAATAAAAATGACATGAATATGTTTTAGAGAATAAGAATGCAATTATAACAGCTATATTTTGTGGTAAATATTGCTTTTTATATAGTAGTGGTCCCTATTTTAGACATACACACTCTTTCTCGAGGAGAGGATTCAATTTATTTTTAATGATTTTACGTTCAAAATAAAGAGAATCGTATAACACAAAAGAAATTATATCTTATAGGAATTATTCTTATAATACATTGGATTTATAGAAATGCATATAGAAAATATTCCTATATGGCATAATAAATTAGCTCTTATGATAGTAGCGATTCCAATATTGCATTTCATGCTATGCAGAGTGGAAAGTCAGCTATGTACATAGTATGTTTTACGAAAAATATAGTATGGGATGCTATAGTTATATATAACTAAATTCCTATAAATATATAGAAAATAAATTAGTAATTTTTTTTCTCCGTGTTAATGGTAACTTTTCTGAAAAGTTTAGTAAATTTATTCTTCCACTATTTATTTCCGATTCCTTTTCCAATGAAAGACGCGATAAAGCATCAACATTGGAAATCAATGAACCACGGCGATATTGAATTTCGTAGTCATACATAGAGAGTATGATAGACCATCTTTGGAGTCTGGCTGCTGCCACAGGCGGTGTACCTTTATTTGGACTAAATATCTCTTTTAGTATACCAAATATAATAGCCAAAGCCTTTCTATGCAGTTGGGAAATTTTTTTTCCGCAAGAGATAATCAACTAGATGCAAATAACATAGGCCGTTCTTCTCCATCGACCACATGTGAGAGTATTGCTCCAATCTCATACGGGCTTGCATCGGGGGTAAAAATAAATTAAAATCTCTAATAAATTATGTGATTGTATTAGTAGCTTTGAATTTTCAAAACACTTTTGAGGCTCGTCTTTCCAATCAAATTTCGCATCTTTTTTTAACAACTTGTATTCTTGTATTTTTGCTGATACATTAGGAATAAATCGACTATAATAATTCAATAGACCTAAGTACGACGGAAGTTGAGTAATATTTTTAGAGGCGGGTGCTTGGACAACAGCTTCTACTTTTTCAGCATTGGGACGACTACCTTCACCTGAAAGGGTATGTCCTAAATAATCCACAGACAATTCTAAAATTTTACTCTTGCTTCAAATTAATTTTTGTTTTATGCTCATTTAATCTTTTCAGAACCTCGAATAATTTTTTCTTACATTCTTCTTTGGTTGGAGCACCCAAAATGATATCGTCTAAATAGCAAGCCACATCTAATCCTTCACAATACTTGATCCATTACAAATTGAAATATTGAAGCAGCATTCTTGACTCCAAAAGGTAAGCGTGTGAATCTATACAGGCCTTTGTGAGTATTGATTGTTAAATATTCTTCCGAGTTATTCGATACATAAAGTTGTTGGTATGCACCTGTACGGTCAATAACACAGTATAGTATTTACAATTGGATAATCCAGAGAAAATATCGTCAATGCGGATTAATCGTAACGTTACAATCTATGCAAATGCGAATATCCCTCCTAGCTTTTGGTACCGAAACAATTGGATTTGCCCATTTGCTATGTTTGACTGGTTTCAAAACATTTGCTTTTCAGAGCCTATCAAGTTCGTTCTTAACTTTATCTCGCAACTTAAATGGTACCGTGTATACCCCTTATGGAATATAGGATGGACATTATCCTCCATATGTATCTCCGCTGTATAACCCTCAATCGTCTGATTTACCGAATCATCCGATACAATAAATGAAAACTTATTTTGGACGCATCCGAAGTTTGTAATAATTATTTCAGCTGTAATAATTATGACATTATTTTGTATGCAACCAAATTATTACAGCAACTGCGTGTAATAATTTTGACGTTTCCGAAATAATTTTTGTTGATTTTAGAAAGAGATTTTTAAATTGATGAAATTCAATTTTCAACAAAAAAATTTATAATTGTTCATAAAAGTGATCATGCGTGCCTTTATTCTGTCCTTTTTAATCTTTTTGTGAGCAATTTATTCGTGTTTGTGCTGCACCAAAAATTGTGTAATATTGTATAAATAACATTATCATCAAGCCCTAATTTCACAAATTTTACATTTTTATGTACATAATTCCTAAATTCATTGCCATTACATCGTTAAATTATGGTTTTTGGATTATTAATATACAGCAAATATTGTTGATCAACTAACAATTTAGTTTGTTTAAAAAAGCTAAACTTTCGTTTAGCGCGCCTAAAATTTTATTAATTTTTATGATAAATTCTTTGCCGGTGATCCGTAGATTTCTTTATTGGTGTTTTATTTAAAGGAAAAATAGATTTAGACGCTATTTTAGTGTTTTAAATTATTCTACAACCATTATCTGTCAAAATTATTACATGTCAAAATTATATCAGCATTCGGACGCAATTGAACTTATTACAAAATATGGAAGAGCAAATTATTTCACTTATGTCAAAATTATTACAAAAAAAAATATTATTACAAACTTCGGATGCGTCCTTTGAATTTCATCAAAAACACTACTTACAGATTGATTGGAATAACGGTTTTCCGAAAAATGTAGAATTTCTTCATTTTTTTTATAAAATGATTTTTTCCAATCCGGAATTAACACATCTAGCCACGTGCGCCCGAGTAGTGGTTTAATGGGCTTTTCCGCTTCAATTACTAGTAGCTCCATTAACTATAAAAACATTGTTACACTTTTTTAATTCTAAATGCCTAAAATTACTATAATACTTATCTGTATCAATAATTGTAGTGTATGCTCCTGTGTCGACTTCCAGCTCCAGTACTTGCCCTTCGATATAATTACTTCCATTACTGCTGGTTCACTGCCAGTAGTAATACTATTTATAACGTTGAAGTTTCTTTTTCGATAACACACCCTTGATGTGTGACCAACCTTATTGCACATGAAACAATACCAATTCCTTGCTGGACAATCTTCTTCCGGATGTTTATACAATCCACATAGATTACACAATCTACTTTGACTTGGACTATAATTTCGATTTGCAGTATAACTGCGATGCTCCTTATTAACTGGACTTGGACTACCTTTCTGACTTTTTCTTGGACTTGAGTTTAACCGATGCGTTGGACTTGGGGTTCTATAAGATGTGCTTGGACTAGTATGACTGTAACGACTTGTATTATTTCGATTATAATCTCATTTCGACTATAATATAATCTAAGATTAATGGATTAATATTCCGAGTCTCTTTTGCCGACATCTCCATATTTAACGCTGTGCTACAGCACGTTTCGAAGTTTATATCACTCTTTTTCAAAAGCTCACGTTGAATTGCTTCCTTGCGAATCCCCACAATGAATTTGTCTGTGAGAGCATCATCCAAAAACGTTCCAAAGTTACACGTTTGTGATAATTCTTTTAAGCGAACTATAAAATTAGCAATTGATCCACCATCCATTTGATTTGCTTTAGAAAACTTGAAACGTTCGGCCCGTTTATTTAATTTTGGTTGAAAATGTGACAAGAATTTTTAACAGATCATTAAATGTCTTTGAACTAAGTAACTCTGGCATGGTTAAATTTTTTAATATTTTGTATGCTTCTCTCTATATTATTTATGATGAAAAATTGATTTAAACGTTCGGTATATGATTCAAAATCATCACCAGGTACAAACGGTTCCATTGACCCAATCAATGACATATTATTATTATTTGGTCTTAGATTTTCCCGTAAAACTAACTTCGATTCACTTTTAATTGTGTTTTTGTGTTCACCACTCATACGATCAGCTGATTATGCTAATGGACGGCCTTCACTTTCACTCGACCTTAGCGTGGTTGATCAAAATTTGATTTTTCAAACTCTTACTCGTTTTTGCATAAATATCAAATATACCTAATTTATTAAATTTTCACTGTTTATAGACTTATTAAGGTTTATCCTCGTCGCCAGTTTGTTATATCTTGGATATAATCTATTTTAAATAAAACACTGCGACATAGACTTATGACCGATTTATTCTCGACTGCCTCATCTTTTTTATTTTTCATCACTAATCAATTTTCCAAAACAATCTCCTCTAATTACAATTCATTGTTCAATACATATGTAGGTACATATGACAATGTTATTTAATATTATACTTTCTTACAGGGTCTTACTAATTTTATACAATAACGGTAATAAAGGTAAACCAGAAATATATCGGTCATTTAGTGGTTTCAATTTAACTATTGAAATACCATCATCGTTTGAGTTCAACTCTCAACGCTGATCAAAAGTTAATAGTGCAAACATTTTGCGTTCTATATGGGCTGTTAAAACGATTAATAATGAGAGCCAACTCAGTCTATGAAACGCGTATCAATTTATTCGTAAAGTCATAGAAGATCGATTGTCAAATATTCTCTAAAATTGTCAATAATCGTAATTACCTAACTTAAAAAAGGTTTATTTGCGGTCAATATTACAAATATAATAATCGAGTAAATTTTGCTTTGGTCCACCAAAGCCTGCAGGTTTAATATTCCCCGCAGATGGAATTTCCCAAATTATATTTTATTCAAAAAAAGAAACCTGCTGACCACATTTCGATCATAAAATTTTATGCTATTTGTGTACTTTGTGGCAAATTATGTATTATTTGGTATTATCTGTAAAAAATGGGTGTGAAATGTTTCTACACAAAAGTTGGAACTGTACTTACCTACTATATTTAAGAGAGTAATAAAAAGATTAGGATTTTCCGATAGGTAATAAAATTTATTTAATTCCGGTAATTTCAAATTATTATGTAAAATTGCGAGAAGGAGAGGACATTATAAAGCCTATTATTTACCAAATTAAATTCTTCTTATTCCAATTAACTATAAATATAAATCAATTATTCACTGAAAAGAATTTCAATTAATCTACAAATAAAAAAAAACAAATTCCAACTAAAAATCGAATATAAAATTCAACCGCGAACATAAAACATAAAATAAAATTCTTTGTAGAAATATTTATCATAAAATAAAAAAAAAATTTAACCTATAAATAATTTAAGATTAGCAAACTTAAATGATCTATAAATAAATGTAAATTATAAAACTGCTAAATGTAAATTTTATTGTATCCAATTTTATCAGTATTTATCCGTAATTAATACTATACTACACTAATACTCGTACGTACACATAGAAAAACGCAGTTTTATTCTAAATTATATTGCGTCTATAAACTATTGTACCCAAAATTAGATCGATAAATTATACATTAAAAACACAAAACGCATTTCTTATACTAATTTTAATTGGTAATTTCACAATGAAATATCCAAAAGCGCTTATTCTGTACAGTAAACAAAATCCCAATAGTTTGCTAAAAATTAAAACCAAAAAATAAAAAAAAACTGTAAATTATTATTTGTATACTTAAGACTATAAATAAAAAAATTAAAAATTATGTGGTAAAAAATCTTAATACTAAATCGTTATAAATTATAAGATTAAAAATAATTATATTAATTAAGAGAGAACACTATTAATTTAATTTATAATAATAAAATTGAACAAACAGTTAATTGAACTGTGTGTTGTACATTAAAAAAACAAAAAATAAAACAAATTTATTTAATTTATTTGACACATCAAGCAGATCTATAATTAAAAATTATTATTATTATTATTAAAGAAATGAAATGTAAAAAATTAAAATTTTTAATTTTTGTTTTGTCGAATTTGAATTAAAAAGTGTGTGTAAAGAAATCGCGATGATTTTTTTCACAGATCCATGTAGTGTTCGCGGCCTAGAGTCCATTCCAATATCCGGTTCAGCATAAAAATAAAAAAAAAATTGTGACATCAAATATTTGGATGATGGCAACACATTTTTGAAATAGTTTCCAACAATCTTTAGTAATCACGAAAATTTTGAAATACTCTCGACAAGTTGTAATATTCTGAAATAATCGCGAACAATTGAATAACCTAAAAGAATCTGCTAATCAATCAAAAAATTACCATCGAATTAATTTTTGTATTTATTTCATGCACATGGGACAACGCTTGGGAAAGTAAAAAGCAAGGTAAATATTATCAAAATAGAAAAGGTGAATGACACTTTGAGAAAACAAAACATGCTTTCGCCACAAATAAATACTTAACCAGATGAACAAGTTTTTTTCTGAAACCGAGTAGTCCTTAGTGGGTTGGGGGGTTACTCTGTTACCATATTGAATGAAACACGACAAAACCTTATGATGTCATGAAAAAAAAGCTGAAAAAAAGCAAATCGAAAAGTTTATTGGTAATTAACAGAAATAAAAGAAAATTTCACCTATAGAATATACATCTGTAATAATGTGCCATTTAACCTCTAGTTATGTATGTAAGAACTAAAGCTCGGTATGCTGCTCGAGCTAAACTAAATTTTTACGCGGTTTACACAAACGTACAGATAAATTTGGAGCTAAAAAATTTGTGTAGAGCTTTGTGTAGAGATAAATTTTGACAATTCTTCTGACATTTTGAGTTTATACTTCGCTGTGTGGTTTAAAAATTGTGTCTTTTGTTTGTTTTTATTTCGTATCGAATTTATTTTAAAGAAACTGGGAAAATATTTCAAATAGAGCACGAAAAATGGATTCGAGCGACGAGGAAAATTTAATAATTGGGGCCGCCTCTGTTGCTGCGGTAATGTTAGAGGAATGTGTGATCGGAGGAAGATCGGTTTTTTTGGAATAAAACTAAATTTTATTTTTAATAAAAACACAAAATTAAAATTTAATTTTTTATTTTTCTTATTTCATCCATAATTTGCTGTTGGAATTTTAAATTTAATTCATCAACCTTTCCTTCTGGCAGCTTCTGCAGCAATCTGCCGATATTGTTTAACATAACTTCATGTTTTTGCTTATATTTTGCAGCTTCTGAAGTAGATGGAGTGTTCTTTTTAGCAGCTATCAAACCGTTTATAGATTTGGTTAATTTTTCTGCGCTTCCCAGTGGAACATGAAAACAGAAATATCAAAATTATGCACCGTGCATTTTATTTGCTGCAAAATTTGTGTAGACATTTTTATCAGAGCCAACTAAATTATAATACGCAAAGTATCAGTATGATTTTTTTTCGCGTAGAGCAGCATACCGATCAGCGAAATCGTGAGCGAAATTTTTTAGTTTGCATTTAGCTAGCTAAATTTTACATGTATTTTGTATAGGAAATTTATCTTAGCTCGAGCAGCATTAGCTTAATAAATAAACTATGACCCAAAAAAATACTGAACTGAAAAGCAAGTCAGTAGTGAAAAGAAATTATTAAAAAAAATGAAAAAAATGTTTTGTTTTCTTTTAATGGCGATAAAAACACTCACCTGTTAATTTGCCGTAGAGTACTCCCGAACATATGCATGCCTGAAAAAAATCTATTAGTAATTAAATACCGTACCGTGCTCTTTCTTGTTTTTTTTGTTTCACTCAATTATTGCACTGCAATTTGCAACAAATTTTCTTTAACTCTAAAATAAACTTAAAACATTAAATATTAAATTCTAAAGAATTAAGTTAAGCCAGCGATAGCCGCTTAAAAGACAGATTAAATTAAATTATTTTATCACCAACAGTTTTTTTACAACACGTCTTATTATTATGCTACAATGGTCTTTTCCTCTAGCGGTTGATCGCGCACTAACACCACATTACTGTGTTGAATTCGTGGAATAGGTTGGTGATTTTGTTATCCCTTGCATGTGAGGCCTCACTGCTAATTAAAAGGCTAATTTAAGCATATTAAATTTTTGATGTTTTAGCAAATGAACTCATCGGCGGGAGGTTGGCCATGACTTTCGAGTTAAACGGTTGTGTTTTTTGTTTTTTAAATTTATTTTATTAAAATAAATAATTTATAGTTAATTTATCAATTTATTGTTGATTGGTCAGCGCACGAGCGTCGAAGGTGTAGGCGTGTTTTTTCTGTGAAGCCGGAGTTAAATTGAGGTAGATAGTGCTATGTTTTAAAAATTACATATGTTAAAAGGAGGGCGTACATTTGTTGACCTAGATTCGGTCTCGATTCTTCATTTTAAGGCGTGGTGGACGTACCCAGGAGGTTTTTTGTAGTTTACATATGTTTGAACCTCTGAAATTCATTTTGGTACAACTTTTCGTGGCATTTTTCGAAATGCACCTGATCAAAAAACAAAAAACATTTCCAATGGTTTTGACGTGATAACGGTGTTAAAATACCGCATGTTCAGAAAATTCACCCGAAATTTAGCCCTTGTTCGTGGATAATTACTCATCAACTATAAGAATTACCTTTAATTTAAAGATATGATTGATTAGGTTGATCCTTCGGCATTATGCCTCAAGCATAATATTATCGCAATGACTTCGACCGATTAAAGGTGCTATTCCACTTGACTGAATTGACTGATAGTAAAATTAAAGGAAGATAAAAATATACATTTGCTAGATGGGCGAATGAAACAAAAACCCTTCTCAGTTAAGAAATATTTGTGTCTGTAGTAGTGTGACTGCAATAAAAAGGGCTGGCAATAAACCGGCACACAAAAAGTTAATATTTGAGATATAAAAAAAAATATAAAACGGCACAAATTAATGATCGCAACAAACAAAAATTTTTGGCATCATAAAATTAATTTTTTGGAACAAAATACAATAATTTGGCAACATTTATAATTTTTTGGCACTATTGGAAGGGTACACAAAAAATTATTTTTTGGCATCGAAATAAACATTTTGGGCGACAAAAATAATTAACTGGCAACAAATTTATAAATAAATACGTATATTAAAAATTAAAAAATTGAAATGAGTTTTAAAATATTCTGGAAAATGGAGATCCTTATTTTAACTTAAAATTGTAGAGGCTAACGGCTTCGATAACTCTCACGTCGCTTCGCTCCCCCCCCCCCCGCTTAGCCCTCCGAGGGGCTTTAGATTTGAACTTCGAGGGACGTAGGAGCCGGGATAAGCAAACATGTCGCACTGCGTGCCGCACGTAGGAGCGGATTATATAGAATCTATTATTGACACTGCAATATTTTGTATCGATCCCCCATCAAACATTAAATAATTTGTATCGATTAAATTTAATTTTTTGTCACGAATTTTTTTTTTTTTTACTACTAAAAATTATTTTTTTCTGTTTCAAAATATTATATTTGTTGCCAATTTATTAATTTTGATGCCAATGTTTGTCGCAATAGTATTTAATAATGTCCTTCAAAAATATTTGTTTGTATTCTCATATGTGGTTCCAAAATATTATTTGTGATGCCAATTTATTATTTTTGGTGCTAATGTTTGTCGCCAAAAAATTTTTCTGTATGCCCGTTTAAATTGTCCCAATAAAAAGTATCAAATTGAGATATGATCATATGATGAGAAATATTTCCCGCACACTAATATTTTTATGGTTAATATATTTTTCAAAGTTTTGTCCTTAAAATTTTGCTATAAAAAAGTAAAAATAAAAAAACCCATTACGTATTTTTGGTAGTGATTTTTTTAATTTTTACGGAAAATGTACTAAAAAATATAATCCATTAATAATATTTAATTTTTTCGATAATTTTGAGATACAAAATTAACTGAATTAATAGGAATATTTAATTTTCTTTAATAATTATTGTTTATGTTTTTATGTGCTGTCAAAATTTCTCCTCAAAATTTTGCTATAAAATAAAAAAATAAAAAAAACGTTGCCTTTGTCTATTACATAAAGTTTCGAACTTTTTTCTCTTTCCCTCTTTTTTTACTATCAGTCAATTCAGTCAAGTGGAATAGCACCTTTAGATGCTTGAACCAGTGTAGCGAGAGAATGGCTCATCCGATTGGAGATTCGATGGTGTCAATTTTTTCGTAAAAAACCAGTGGTGGTTAATTTATTTTAAATTAAATTAATTAATCTCCACATAAATTTTAATTAAAATCAAAATCAACAAAATAGTGATTTACAAAGCGTAAGATCACTGTAATGGGAGAATGCCTCATCTGATAGGAGCAGATGATGCATTCTCCCGCCCGTACCGCCATTTGTCAGTGTGGACTCTGATATACCTCTTGTGCTCGGCGGCGATGTCAATATTGATGTCATCGCTAAACCTTAATTCGTGCGCTTCATCAAGGATACATTTGACTTGACCTGGACTGCGTCTCCAACACACTAGCCTCGACTTTGAGAGGCACTTGTCTGGATCCACATCCGTCAGGCACATCACCGCTGAGACCCTGCGCTTCAATTCGTATACTTCTCATACCATCGCCCAGTAATTAATCGTTTGCAAACAACCACTCTACTCTCATTTCATGATGCTAATAATAAATAAATTTATTTTAATAAACCCATACATCGTGCCGTTATCACGGGAAGCACCTACGGCCGTGTAGAAGACGCAGCCTACCCCGATTTTTGAACAAATTGTGGATTGAGCTCCGAAGGCGGATGAGAATACTTTGTGTCGTTTCTTTATTTACATTTATAATAAGATTCACATAATGCTGGTTTATAAGTTGTAATCGGATTGAAATAATGGTGTTTAAAGTTTTCGAATGGATTTAGTGAGGAATGTGTCGTAAACGGAAGGTCTGTTCCTGTTGTTTACATGCGTGATGTGAATTTTGGTTAAATGTTATAAGAGATTGCTGCTGGTCGAGTCTAAAGCGGAATAATGTTGCTTATGCTTGTGGTTTTGTTAATTTGACTTTGTTTGAATTAAATTTTGCCTACTTGGACATAATGGGTGATTGTTTTGCGATGTTATTCTAGTACAAAATGTTAGATGTCCCAAGTATAACAAAACTGAATTCATCACAGACTTTTTTCAGCAATAATGTCCGACTTATTATAAGATTTACTATTAAAGTTGGCCAAACAAATCGGAAAATGATGAAAAAAAAAGTTACAAACCAAATTTCATCATTTTCCGATTTTTTTGGCCAACATTCGGAAAAAAAATTCATGTTTTCAGCTAAATGTCCGAAAAAAACAAAATTTGTCGGATATAAAAATACTTGGGGTTCGACTAATATTAGTACATTGCTGGTAAATAAGATTATTAAATACTAAATTCTGTTAATAAAATTGTCAGTACAATTTATTTATTTTGTTATTTAATTTAATTTATTTTATTTAGATGGTTAGTTAATAATTAGATTTAGACAGCTCTTAATCATATTGCAACAACAAATTTCTGGAGGCGGGTTCTGGAATCTAAAGCAGCCAAGAGAAACACACACTAATATTAACATTAAGGTTGTTTAGTACTTAAAGATTAATTCATATCAGATTTATAGAAATTAATGGGTTGCACCACCTTGGAGCTCGGAAGGGTTGGTATATGGGAATAAACATTTTTTATTTGATACAGCTGTAAAGTGTGTGCAATGGTTTTTATTTTATTATGGCCTTCTCCACTTACATATGCATTTTTCTCTTGACAAAACAAAATCTAGTCCATTATTTTTCTCGTGACAATTTTTAGTACATTTTGCAAAATACATACACAAAAATGGTTTTGACCATACGCATTGAAATTTTATCAAGAGAAGAAAAGATTAGAATATTCAAAATGTTTGTAAAGTCGTTGTGCCAATTGAGCATAATTTGTATTTTATGCTCAATTACTTGTCTTTTTTGTTTAATATTTTGACAATTAAAATGAAATTTTTCTGTTTTTTGGGAAAATCTTAGGTTTTTAATAAATTTTAGGTGAAAATAAAATAAAAATTGTGTTAATTAATTAAAACATAAATAATAAATTGGGAAATATAAATATAATATTCCAAAAATTATATTAATTCGAAAAAGGAACCAAATTCTAATTTTTTTCTTATTCTCAAAGAGAGAAATTTGTTATAGTCTTTATGTTAGTAGTTGTACAAAAAATGTCATGATCCGAATGTCATATATTTTTTGTCAAGAGAAAAATTTGCAAATGGAGACCAGCCATCATTCGATATTTTCTCAGTCGATATTTTCTCAGTCAACATTTTCTCATTTTTACTATTATTAAATGGTAAGTATATTACAAACTGATCTAAAATTCCTTACAATGGGTTGTTCTAAAAATTAACATTTTTTTTTCTTTCAGGGACTTCACTTAACTTTCAAGTTGACAATGAATTGAATTTTCCCCAACAGTTGAATTGGAACATCGTAGATCAATTTATTTGGTTATTATTATAATTTTTCATAAAATATTTGTTGCTTTATTTGCTGACCAGACCGTCCTTGATAATTCAAATTTGTATATGCTCAAATAAAACTTCATTCAATAAACAATTTCAATCTACTATTATTGTGTAGACCTTTCATTTTATTATTTATTTTAATCGTTGAGTTTTCATTTGAATTTATATAGTATAAGAACCGGACCAAAGTGGATTAAATTTTGTCGTTAACACTGAATTGAGTAAAATTTGAATTTTTGTCATAAATTAGTTTAGAGTTTTCGTTATGATGAATTAAGTTATTCCGAGCTAACTGCCAGCAATTTTGTAATCTAGATTTCAGTTCAGCGCAGTAGTCATCATAGTTGTAATAAGGTTCGGGGCCCGTATTCTTAAAATTCACCGAAAAAAGTCACCGGTGACTTTGGTATAAAACAATAAAAATTCTCGACTAAAATGACGCATTTCACTAGTACATTATCGGCGACTTATTAGGGTGAATTTCAAGAATATGGTCCCAGGCTCAGTTTTTAAGGTATTAGGAAGAGGAGATTTAAATCCATATAAAAGTTCAAATGGCATATATGCTGTGGAAGAGTGAGGTGTTGAATTAAATGAGAATATTGCAAATGATAATCAAAGGTGGTATGCCGTAGTCCTTAATTTTTTTATTTTCACTCTTGTTAACAAACAACTGCTCATAAAATTAGACCGTTGATCGGTAACAATACTTTCAGGTGCACCAATTTGATATAGGGGAGAGTCTCCGGTTGTGAGCACCCCTGCATAACTTTTGACAGAATGCAAATATGGCTGATCTGACTGTTGTTTTATTTGTATTTTGACAGTACGCAGTTTTCTAGCTAACATCGAAGTGAATGGACGAGCTTGTTCATTTGGTGCGATCATTTTACAAAAAAAGTCCGTAAAAATCAACACAATTGTAATTTTCCAATGTTTTAAAAGTGCGATAAATCAAAGTGAATAATCTCAAGCAGGGTGAGTGTTATCGATATTTTTACAGTATTTTAGTTGTGATTTGGGATGCCACATCGATTTATATCAAAATCAGGCGCATCACATATTTTTTGGTTACTCCGAGAATGGTCGTGATTTCCGGTTGTGCCAACTGAACAATTTAGCAACAGAGTCTAAACCAATTTAGATGCGGTTAAAAAATGGCGAGATACCTAAAAATGAAATACCTGCGTATACATACTGTCAAGGTGGAGTTTAAGAGGGAATTATTTACTAAATTTAATTAACAATAATCATCTTTGGTTCAAATTTCATAAAGGACACCAGACAATAAACTTTAAATTTTATAATTGAATTTTGCAAACACATCGATTCTACTAACAAGGGTTATCTAAGAGCCCTAGATATTTATTCATTTTTCACACATAAAGTCCAGCCTATTTAAACCTCAAGCCATTTTATATCCTATATTTACATACTAATTCATATGACAACAGCTAATTGGTTTATTAATATACATAAATTCCTTGCTGCTACTTGATAATTATTTGTTTGCGCTATGCAAATAAACGGCGGAGTACATTAATCAAAAGCAAACGTAATAAATAAATCAAACAGATAAATACATAAAATTTACTATACACAATATAAGCACAACCACCCTAATTGCATTGTTTACCTTCTCTGTATTTTAATGCCATTTCTACACAGCTATATAGAGATAGAGACGTTATTTGTATTTCTATTCAGAGTTTTGTTTGCACTACAAATTTAAAGTTGTTTGTAACATAAATTGAACCAACCATACCACAGAATACACAGATATTGTGTTGTCGTCTGATTGTGCGATGGGTTTGGTATTTAAAATAAAAAAATTCAATTTATTAAATAAAGGGAAGTTTCATTCAATAAATAATACACAGGGAGGACATACGTGTGTGGCTGTAAACAAAATATGCGTGCGTTTCAATCAAAAATTGATAAATTAAATGTTTTGCTAAGCATATCAAAAAAAAAAAGATCAAAAGATCTAAATTTAATAAGAAAAATGCGAATCTGTATTTCTATATAGAAAATCGAGACTGGAAATTGTTTGAAATAAATCTTGAAATCTAAACAAAATATACAGACATATTTTTCCGTTGACAAATTTAAGACCTAAATAAGAAAACCGATATACTTGTTGCATTGAATAATCAGGAACTGGAAAATCGGTTAAAATAACACAATTTTTTTTTTGTATATTGGTTTAAAGATTTTTGTAATTTTTATTTTTATTTTTTTCAATTAGGGTCAGACATATTCAAATGTATATTAAAATTATGCTCAAATCAAAATAATTTACTGTTGAGACGGGTTTCTTGCCTGTGAGGAGATCTTAATTATTCATGTATTCTTTGATTCTTATTGGCTCGCTGTAAATATTTTACACCTCCCTTCACTTAATGGAAATCAAACTCATTTGGCCTAAAATTGTTTCATTATGAATATTTTTATCATATGTTTCAACATTAACTATCCAGTTACCATTTAAGGATGTGGAGCAAAGCTTTCTTCAAGTCCAAGACATTTTCAAAGCCTTAACGATGTTTAACTGAACATTTTAGCTTTTACTATATCATATGGTGGTGTAGCTCTTGCAATTTAATTATTTTGAAGCTCCAAGCTTTTTTCCTATTTTACATCTATAGATTCAATTAACGAGGAGTTTCCTCGTTTTTATTTATACAGATAAAATAAGAACGAATTGCAGATCGATAAGATGATGGAAGGAATTTGGTATAAAATGTATCGATTTCAGAGTTTGTGGTCTTGATCTACGCGCTGGTTAACTCTGTTATTGTAAGCATGCTTTCAATCTAAAAAGACCAAAGTATTGAAATCCTGTCAAAAATGACGAAAAATTAAGTTGGTCCAAAACCACTTTTCTCGACATTTTGAAAGTTCCTAAGTCTAAAAAATCAAAAAAAAAAAAATGTCCGTCCGTCTGTCTGGATGTCTGTACCCATGGTATCTTGAGAACGGCTTGATTTCAAAATATATTTAAAAAAATCCAATCTGTTTCTATGGTCAAGGCGGAGATTTGAAAAGCTTTTGGATACTGTACGTCAAGAGGGTGGGGGTACCTGCCATATGAATTGACCCAAAATACCTGGTTTTATAAATATTTACGATTTTTTTTTATGCTGGTTTGATTATTGAATTGAGCATTGAATTGGGAATTGATTTGAAGGTTAAATTAGGGGTCAATTTGCGGGTTGAGTTGAAGTTGAGTTCGAGTTGAGTTGGGGTTGCATTAGGATGTAGTGAGTAGTTAACAAATTTTTTATATTGCGGAACTTGCCCATTTATCAACCGTTATTATGAAATTTGACATGTGTGTCGTCTATTCCTGAAGGTTATCCAAACAACATTTTAGATTCCCATCTAAAATGTTGTTTGGATAACGTTCTGGAATATGGCCAAGTATTATGGAACTTGGATATTCCTTAATCGGATATGTATCATTAAATTTGACATGTGTGTTGGGAATGGCATTCTAAAATGACTTTTGGATAAAGTTCTGGAATATGGTCAGTTACACGGTTAGAAATATCAGTATAATTTTGAATACTTCTTACGGTATAGAGTTCTAGAATACGATTTTTCGTGTTAAATTGGATGCCTGTACGCTGTACCCATGTTACTGAAGCTTTTGACCTGTTTGGCTATTGTTGTATAAGTAAATATTGGTTAAAATAGAAATCAATACTGTCAAAACTGTTACACCAACTTTATAACACCCCATTAAACATACCAAAGACCGTAGTTCTGAGCACCTCGTGAGGTTTCAGCCCTCTATATTTTTTCTCTTACGTTTTTAACAAAAAAGAACCGATTTAGCCCATCACTATGTATTGTCATATTACAATTATAGACGTTTTCATAAAACTGATTTTCCATTTAGGCTGCGGTCGTATCCTCACGTAAATCATTCACTATGGTAAATGTAGATTTTTAGTGCTCGTTCAATTCTTATAACAATAAAGAATAAAGTATCTAAACCTCAAACATTTAGCTTTTTTTATTTCATTTACCCTCCCACCCTTGCCACTAAAGAAGGACTAGTTGATCTCAAATCTAAAATTACTGCTCGTTTCATTAACGAGAAGACTCTCTTTCAAAGTCGAAGTCTATTTCAAATTTAAGTACAAGTTTTATATTTGGCTGGCATCCAAAAAAAAAAATTAGAACTAATCCAAAACCGTTCTGAAAATATTTTAGAGCTAAGCGTGAAATCGAAGGGTACACTACCAATATGACATTCAACAATATCAACACCTCAAACGCCAAAGAGATAGCGGACATGTTTGCTGCATTTTTTCAATCTGTTTATCGATTAACCGCTAGTACTGATTACATCGATAGAACAAGAAATAGCAACATATCAATCATTCGTCCAGTCATATCTGAAGAAGGCATTCTAACAGCTTTGAAGGATTTTGGAGACGGTTGTGGGCTAGATGTTGTACCTTCATCTATGTACATTAAAAACGTTCGCGAGCATTTTGGTAAATTCGTTGTGTAAACTGTTCAATCATTCCTTAATCACTGCTGTGTTTCCCGAAAAATAGAAAATCTTTAAAATAACTCCAATCTTTAAATCGCAACATCGTATTTCGCTAAGATTGCTTTAATTTGAAAAGTACTGTATATTTTTCGAAAATCGGTTAAGTCATTTTTAAAAAAATATGCCTTTCCAGATGTGCGAGTCAATTTAGAAAACGTTAGTTTTAACAAGCATATCGATAACTGCATTGCTAAAGCAAACTCTATGTTTGGCTTTGTCAAACGATGGACTGACGAATTCAGTGATCCACAAACTTTATTTACACAATGTTTCGCTTATATAAAATCTTAAGTGGAATACGCTGTAATCGTCTGGAATCCTTATTATGATGTGTGCACATTAAAAGAATTGAAAGCATACAAAAAAAGTTTTTGATATTTCTGTTGAAAAAAACTGGCTGGGAATATGACTATAACATACTTTTTTATCAAAATGTGGCTCGCTTACCAATATATTCGACTAGGTGCAAAGAATATGAAATTTTCACCTTTGAAAACAGACGTCTTCTTCTGGATGCTGCTTTTATCGGAAACGCCCTACTTGGCCACATCGATTCAGCTTTTGTATTGGAAAACATATCCATAAATGTCCCAAGCAGAACATTGCGTAATCACCGATTTTTGGCGCTAGAACATTATCCCACCAATTATAGCGATAACAACCCAAGCAATAGATTGGCAAAAGCATTCAATAACGCAGAGGATCAATTCGATTTTAATCTATCAAAAAACAATTTCAAAAAAAAATTGAAATTGTTTTTAAATTTATTTTTTAAAACTTTTTTTTAAATTTGTGATTAATTTTTTAATAACACTATTTTAATTTTAATATTTTTTAAATTTCTTGTTTTTGTATATTAATTTTAAATTTTAATAATTGGTGATTATTTTTTATATATGTATTTAGGTACCAAATCATAAATGTTAATAACAAAATCGATTTCTCTACGTTAATAAATAAATAAATTTATTGAATACTGGGTAATTTAAATTCTGCCGTTTATTCTGCCGGATCGGTAGAACTGAAAAATGCCCATTTTTCAATTAAAATTGTCAAATTATTGGAATTTTATTATTTTAATTAATAAATTAGGTTATGGTATTTCTTGTTATTCATCATTATATGTTATTAATAACAATTAATAACTGAATAAATTAAAATATTTGTCTCGTTTAAATAAATAAATTAAAATTGTGTTAGTTGTTCACAAACACGACTACTTCTATATCTCTTTCATTTTCAATTTAGAATGCTGTTGCCATCTTTTAAAAAACCTGACTTACTATTTTACAAATACTGCCAAATAGTGACATCTCTTGGCAAACATATAACATTAAAATTCTTTTTTTGGTGCTGCCTCTTTCGGAAAACATGATCTATAGCATAAATGCAACACCACGTGCATGCAATTTTTAATCATTTGACACTAACAAAAAATTATATTCCATAATAAAATTTTTTTTACTCAGTGCTACACATTCAACACATAAAAATCATAAAATTAAAACATGACTTCCGGTACCATATAAAAAATTTGTGATTTGACGTGTATTTCTCCCTATAGAAATGACCTACCCCAAAAATAGAATTTATTGATAAAATATTCAACATATAAAAGTACAGCAAAATTTCAATTTTTAAACAAAATTCAAAACATCAAAACACATTCACCAATTCGAATAAATAACTTATGCCTATATTCGTTTATAAATTCGATTTCATTTTATTCCATTCTGGTTTCAGCTATATGACGATTGAACTATAAAGCTTATCGAACAACGAAAATAGTGATTACCCGCTGCGCAGTAAAACCAGCAAGGCAATGAAAAATAGAGTTAAAATGCAAAAATTAAAAATTGCCCAAAATTAAAAAGATTGCAACGTCTGCAGATGTAGATGAACCTATAAGGATGAAGATGAATAGTAAGAAGTTATTTATTACTCTAAAATATTTTTTAAAAATACAAAATTTTCTTTAAAACCAACCTAACCTAAAAAAAAACGTTTAATGTCAAATGAAACATCCAGTCTGCGGAAGTCGTATTACAATGCAGCAGTAATATTTTTAATACCGGCTTGCAAATTTTTTTTTTCGCAGCAGAAGCTGAAAAGCAGCGGCCATCGCATTCTACTGTGCTTAAATATTCGTGCAATTTCGCTAAAAGAAGCATACAAATTTTGCATTAAAATTTAATTGAAGTGCAATTAACACATCAACACCAGACCAAATAAAAACTTATAATATAAACTAACGGGAATTAAATGATTTAGATTCGTAATTTGGTGTTTCCGTTTTGGCATAATGAGGAAAATTAATTAAACAAAAAGAAAGTGTATTATAGTAAATCCCGCTATAATAATTTTATTTAATGTAAACAAAGAATAAAATAATCAAAGTTTAGATTTTTTTTTTGTGTAGAAAATTGTAAGTAGATTTTAGAAGATTTGTTAATAAATCCGAAACAGGAAAATAGTGTTTTATGAATACATAATGTAAACGAGGGTACTTGGTATAATAATATGAATCTCTTTGTAAATTTACTATTTTGCACAAATTGTTTATAAAAATAAAAATAAAATGCATTTTCTTATTTTTTTTTTTTTTTGTTTCAAGTTGTTTAACAAAACAGAACCCATATGAATGCAAATCGAATATTTGTATGCGGATAATTGATTTATGGCCAGAAATATATAGAATAACCCAAACATTCTGATTTAAATAATTTTTAATTGAGTGGGCTGCAAATCATTTATCACATTGTTTAAGTATGCGTGAATCCGTAGAATTTAAGAAGTGTATATTATTTACATTACAATAAATTGCAAATTGCATATTATACGAGTGCTTACAATTTTGCGCTGTTTTTGCAATCTCAAGGTAAATGCACTTTGTGTTTACACTCATTTAAAACTGGCAGCACATTATATTCGTTTCAAAGAAAACTGATGACTCTACTATGTATATACATTTAAGTAAATATCAGGTTCAGGTAGGTATATACATATTACATACATACTATACATCTGAATATTCGTATAATTAATTCAAATTACGATTAATTTCAATAACTAATTCTTTCAAATTCATTTTAAGCGATATGACTTTTTGTTGATCTACAGAGGTGATCCGTGTATACAACTTTAAGATGTGTGATGTGAAATAAAATAACTTGAGTATACGCCGAGTAATAAGGAAAGGAAGAGTATCACTCTTTATTTTTATATAAATCTGTATACTTACAATATTGAGACTTGAGAGGATGAATGATGCGGCATTTTTATCTTAAGTGGTAAAGAATCTTTTTTTTTTCTGTAGAGTGTTAAAAACCTGTCAATCATTTGATACAAATATATATATACACAAAATGATAAAATTAATTTTGTTCACATTGTATGACAAAATTCAATAAAAATAAATCTATCTGGTTATTTATCTATAAGGCACTTCCTGGATCGATGGTTTTGTTGTCGCTCCTATGCTTGTAAACATATTTGTAGTGATTTCGATGTAATATTGTTGTACGATAGAGCGTCTAGTTTTGGAGAGAGTTCGAAAAGCTTGGAATACTCAATCTTACTCATCCATTTTCTTCCCCTCTCAGTAAAACAAGGTGCAGTAAAACATTTGTACTCCTCTCGAACCCTTCGATGTCACAAAAACTTTTCGGCCAGCTCAAGGAATCTAAGAAACGCACTTTGGATAAATTCACTGTTGTACCAAAATTTAGTTATGGTTTATGTGCGACTCCTCCAACCACAACCAAAATAACTTGCAACTATTATACCAAACAAAATAATTATCATTATAAGTACTGAACGCCTATAATTGCAGTTTCACCCAATATTTGTCCCAATATGAAACATGCCGTATTTCAAACAACATGTTATTGAATTCGTCAAATCAAAGACTAAATAAAGACACATCAATATTAAAAACCTCGGTGGCACAGTTGTTAGCATGCTTGTTTTAAGCTCCGTAGGGAACTCATGTTCCAATAAATAAGTCGCATTTTGGCAAAAGCGGCTTATTAATTGGAACATGAGTTCCGTCAATAAACCGTATTTTTTTACAATAGAAAAGGAATTTGATCTATAGATGTGCAAGTGAAAGCGGTAAGTTTGTTATTCAAATAAGAGAAAAGAGAAAAATTAATTTTTTTTATGTTTTAGGAGTGCTACGATTCCAAAATATTCAAAAATTGTTCCTTCTATGAGTTTCTGTTATCAAGTATAGGTTTTCGGAGAAGTCGTATCTTCTGGCTGATAATGAATATCCATCCATATTGTTGCAGTGCCTAATGAATCGGAGAGTTCGGTGATATTAGGTACAACAACCAAGATAAGGGATCTGGCAAAATTAAAGAACAGGCATTCGGCATATTGAAAAGCTGAAAATAAATACAGAACTGATTTTTATTAACTTACAAACCATCTTTGATAAATAAAAAATTAGTCCCTGGCCACCGAGCTCCGCTCTAAAAGTTGAATGTGGTTAAACATTTTTCTGTTTCTTTATGTTATTTCTAAAGATTTTAATGCATTCAAAATCAAAAAGTATCAAGAATACTAAATATTATTGTACATAAATCAGAGTTATGTAAAATACTCATTACATTTTGGGGGACGATTTTTCCAACAATACTTCGTCGATATGTATATTAGAGTAGAACGTCACCGCATTCAGTGAATCAAGTTTAATCAAAAAAAGCTTCTCAGCGACAATTACGCTGGAGTTAACCACGTTATTGACACACTCGCTAAGGAAAAGAAAGCTGTTGGTAGTGAGAAAGTAATACTATACCATCATCGATCCGTAATTCAACTCGATATTACACAGAACACTTTGAAGATGCTATAGGTATTTTGGTCCGTCTTAGATTGCCAGATTTCTTCATTACTATTAGCTGCAATCCTATAATTGGCCTAAAATTAAAGCAGCGTCACGTCATGTACTTCGTCGTTAGAATTGCCAAACTGAAATTTGACGAAATCATCGAACAACTAGATAAACTTCAAATCTTCGGAGAGGTCGTTGCTTATGTATATACAGTGGAATTTCAGAAGTGAGGTCTCCCACACATGCACCTGCTGCTAATTATGAACCCTGAAGACAAGATCCATAATGCAGAAGAACTAGACGATCTAATATCAGTTGAAATTCCTGGCAACGATGATCCTGAATTGCGAAAACTAGTTTTAAAATATGGATGATTCATAATCCATGTGGGTACCTGAACCCAAATGCACCCTGTATGATAAACAAAAATGGATGCGTGAAGTGCCGCTTCGTATTTCGCAAGCATTTCCAAGATTTAACATGTTTAGTGGATGACGAGAAGCGAAAATACCGCCATCGCTACGACCCGAAATTGGATCAATATACACCGACGAATTTTTACATGAACATGCCGTATACCGCAAGGACAAAAATGGTCTTCAAATAACTGTCTACTAAAGCGCTACGATTGCCATATAAATGTAGAATATGTGGGAACTATCCGTACCGTAAAATATCTGTACAAATACATTTATAAGGGTCATGACTATGTGTCCATCAATTTGATCGAAGATGAAAGAAGACTTATTTACAATGAAGCAGACACTTACATATATAGAAGGTAGATGCATTACTTCACCAGAAGTATGCTGGCGATTATTCGGTACCACAATCACAAATATCGACTAAGCACAAGAAGATTTGACACAGAATACTTCAATATTAGACGCATATTTCCTACATAAACAAGCGTTGAGACTACAAGGACAAGAAGACCGTCGTTTAAATAGAAATTCGGAAATAGTTTATCATTATTATTGGCAGATACCAGAACATCATAAATGGATAGTTGATGTTCCTGGTTAGTTTCAATGATATTTTAATGTTTAACAACACTCAATGTGACTCGTATACGATGATCGACAGTAGATAGAAGGTTTGCAGGAATCTTCCGCGTGTCAAATATTGCAATGAGAACATCAACCAAAGTGTGCTGCTGGGTCCATCAATTAAAAGAAGTAACCTCTGAAGACACTTCACTTCATTTTCACTGGTGGATAATATGCGCGTCGATGTCGAACAGATAGAATTCGCAAATTATTTGTTGCAATTAGGAGACGGGAAACTTCCGATTAAAAAGTTTGATGAAATAAAATTACCGGAGGATCTCCCGTCTAATGACAATGTAATTAACGAAGTGTTCGGGAATTGCCTCGCCAATCATAACTATAAAGAAACGAAAAATCAAACTATACTAGCGCCACTGAATAAAAACGAAGGTAAGATCAATGCCGAAATTATCGACGAACTGACTGGGGATTCCAAACTATATAAAAGCTATGATTCAGTCAAAACTCAGCCAAAAGGAGCACTCCAATTCACGTCTAAATTTCTTAACTCCATCGAAATTGCCTTGTAAGGGCCTTTATAAATTGGTGAGTTAATTTCTAGAACAAGTTTCATGCCAATCTGTGAAGAACTGAGTTAGTTCCAATTTTTAGAACCTCCACTGGAGGACCCCTTAAACGAATTTTCCTGAAATCAAGACTAGTCGTAATCGCTTCCTGGCACTCGCAAACTCTTCCTCCCTTCACCAATTTTTATCAAAATCGATCGTGCCGTTTCCGAAACTGATGATACAAACATATAAACAATTTTATGGCGTTTAAATATAGTAGATTAAGTTAAAAATTAGTCGCGTTTTGAATAGGACACTCTGTACCATAAAATTGAAATTGATATTATTAGTATACCTACCATATGCCGTACTGGAAATCCCTTTATATTAAACTAAGCCTTAAACTTAACGGAGAAATTATGACCGCAGACAGCCTGTAGGAGGAATTTTTTATGCCGCGCAATTAATAATCTAAAATTCCGGATCTATAGGGCGAATTTCACATTGGCGTTTATTGCAGTGAACCAATCGTTTAATGTAACAATAAATAAATAAACTCCTGTCCAATGGTGGCGATGTAAAATTAAAACTTTTGTTATTCCTCAATTTTTCTAAATGACGATGCCTTTTGATCTTACTAAAAAAAGTGTTAATTCAATTATATTTATTGATATAGGATACGGATTAATAAGATTTAACAAAAATGAATGTATATACATTGTATAAGCGAGTAATACAGGGTATTTCAGCTATCAAATATTGTATGAAATATAAAATTAACGAAAGCTCACTGACCTTTCATAAAACTGTTCCAATTGTATATACGGAAATATGCAGCTGTCGTTATGTACTCGTTAAACGTATCGAAAATACTTTTACTACCCTATTCCCATTCGTTATACCCAAAGCTAACTGAATTGATATGCCAAGTCAATAACAAAAAATTTTAATCCACATAAAATACATGACAATGGAACTAAAAATATAAACCAACAACAAACAGACTTTCCAATAAATTTACTCAAACAATTTCATCTTTAAATGTTCAGTTAAATTTAAAACACCAAAAAATATATTCTCGTCGATACAATATAACGATGGTAATAACAATAACAGTAAAGAGACGAAAAATCCCTTCACAATTCCCGCATTTTCTTATTTTTGTTGTTGTTGTTGTTTATCGTAAAATTATCAACCCACTGAAATAACAAAAACAAAACAAAAAATCTATTAGATATATAATAGATCTGCTCTCGTGTATATATTGTACGTACCATCCGTTCTTATTTACATTTTATATCTAAGGATTTAACTTGAGGTTTTTTGTATCTGTATTATTTAGAAGCACCGTGTGGTTTGATGGCTCAATTTAGGGTGATTTTTTCCTCTCTATATACTCTGCTGCATTACTATAAGAAGTCAATTGAAATGTACATACAGAGGCAATGAATGTATTTGTGTCAATATACTACTTATAACTAGGGTGGGAAAAAAAGAGGAATAGACATGTTTTATTTATATACAATGGAATTTTTATAATCAACCCCAAATTTATTTTTGTTTATGTATGTATATGAAAAAGGGAAAATCTATAAATTTTGTACAACGATAGAAAATTGTTGGCTCCGCCTTTTGGGAAAAATTCCTGTTTCTATACAATAATTCTGTTTGTTTGCGATACAGTTATCTCGTTTTCACAATAAACTGGTTTTGCTATGATAATATTGATTTGGTTTTGTTTAAGTTTATTATTTTTAAAAACCAACAAAAAATAAAAACGAAAAAAGCTCAGGCCTAAGCTATTTCCACATAAAAGTTTGTATTAGAAAAACAACACTGAAAAGTTTAAATTTGGTTAATATTTTAATGCTCAAATCAATTCTTCGGTGGAGATTTTTGTGTGGTAAAAATTGTCAGACTACATATATAGTAATTAGTTAGTTGTGTATGTCGGGCATTATTTTGACCGACGGTTTATGTTCCATGTTGAAAATAATTTTTAAAAATATTCATTCTATGATTTATAAGTATTCCA
The DNA here is from genome assembly GCA_963556165.1 of Tipula helvola. Taxonomy (NCBI): domain Eukaryota; kingdom Metazoa; phylum Arthropoda; class Insecta; order Diptera; family Tipulidae; genus Tipula; species Tipula helvola. The sequence continues at coordinate 7,998,168 of OY744483.1, forward strand.
ATTAGGTTTCAATTAGTTCATATTAGTAGAGGTATCCGTTATTTCTCGGGAATATATTGATATTCACAAAATCATCGACAGAAAATAATATAGTTAATGCATCAAAAAATACTCCTGAAGTTGTTCAATAAATTTATTGTAATCCATTTATTTAATTATTTGTTGGTAAATCATACATTTTTGGCTTTTCCATTCCAGATCTTCATTTAGAAATCATTTTAGAGTCCCTTTTCCATCGTACACGTCAAATAAAATAATTTTTTGCGTAAAGTTCTGAATTATATTCACCTAATAAAACTACTACTTTTCAGTTTGGCTACCTAGTCAGTTTGGCTACCTAAGTCTTAATGTAATGTACCAAATGTAATTACTTATAAATGAGGCCCATTTCCAATGAGGAATCGCACTCACTATTTGTGTTTAATTTGTTAAAGCACTTATTTGAGTAACCTCACACCGTTTTTAAATTTTGATTTAAATTGAAGCTGCTGATTTAGGTATATTATCAGAAGATGACAGGTTTCAGACAAATGATTCTTCGTAAACTAAATTACGTTTTTGTAACTACTCACCATAGAACATCCGACGTAAAATTGTTCGTGAGAAAAACAAGGTGCCTTAAATCAATAATAGCAATCGACGATGTCTGTCTCTGCGATTTGTTAATAATAATTGTGAAACTTAGCCGTAATTGAAACTGAAGCCTTAAAAATTCTTACATACTACTGGATGGAATCAATGATATCCTTGGACTGAATACTGTTCGCCTACGAGGGGTACCTCGCAGTAAAATACTAAAATAAACAAGTTGACCATTTTCAAGGTGAAATGCATTACTGTCGATTATATTTTATGGGTTGGATACTCTGCCAAATAAAATGTTGCTTGTTCAGACCATTTAGTAATTACACACGTACTTGGTTGCTTTTATTGATTGACACTAGGCAATATGGCACTATCCATCAGTTGTCTATCTCAATATATCCTTTTTCATTTTAATTGTGCGGTGCGGTAAAACCACCATGTTCTACATCTCGTTGTCTATAGGATGGGTATCCATCATTATCGGTTTGTGTGTTTTGTACTAATTTTCTAGGGTACTTCTTAGAGCATTTACCATCATTTATACATGATGAAGTTTTATTTAAAATTTCACAAGATAATATCGAATATTTCTGGCTCTTGTTCAGGATAAGGAAATTACTGAAATAATAAAATCTATATCTTGGAGGTGTATCCTATTCTTTAACCATAAAAGAATATGAACATGAGGAAGACCTCTTTTGACCTTTCGATAGGTAATCAATAAGTTTTTGACTTTTAAGTTAAATACACGTGCTATTATAATATCGGTCTCATCTTGTGCACTTTGCGTTCTCTTAAATGTTAGCTATAAATGCGCCGTACTAGTGGAAGATTACGCATCCTATTTCATGCTTCCTCGATTTTACTGTAAATAACAAAGCTTCTATTACTTTTTTCCATTTTGGATTAGTGTTAAACGTAATCAAGAGGTGTGGTCGCCCAAAATTATAACCATAGACCATACCATTCTGCGTATTTTCATGCATATAACGAGGACCGATGATGTAAAACTTGATCGGTATATATCATCATATAATTGGCCATTCATAGAACTTGTCTCATAAAAATGAAAAATAATGGCAACATAACAGTGGGTATACAGTAAACAGTCATAAGCTCGATGTGTCTTGCTTACATTTTGCAGATTCTTATTTCGAGAGCCAAACCATTTGGAAATCGGTTTTAATTTTTGAATTTCTTTTAGGAATAATTTAGACTTACCGTCATTTTTAAGTGTAAGTGAGTTTGGCAGTTCTGGAGGGGCTTGAGTGGGGTGGGGCGGGTGGCAGTTTCACTTCCAAATGATTCGCCAATCAACTTGGAAGCTTTAAAAAATGTAAAGATACGGACATTGCTGGAATATCATTTAAATAATTTACAGACTTATATCATAATTAAATGCCAAATTCGAAACACCTTTCCATTCTTGGGCCCTTGATTCGACTGTCGTGTATTAAATCGGTTTCGATAGCTCTTGATGTAGAAGCCCGCCCGAATACGAAGAGTTTTTAATCGAGATTCTTGCATTAATTCAGTTTCGATTAGATTTAGATTTTTATATCGATCTCCATCGACTGTTTCGTTTTCTCTGAAAAATATGGCCCAATGATGGTTTTGGCGCAAACGCCGGCCCAAACAGTCACTTTGTGGTTATGCAATGGCGTTTTATGGATCTCGTGTGGGTTTTCCGTTCCCCAAATGCGGAAATTTTGCTTATTAACTCCGCCATAGAGTGTGAAATGGACCTCGCCGGTCATCAAAAATTATGCTTCCAAAAATCAGGTTCAGTGTCAAACATTCGAGCGACTATTTGGCCGTATTTCAAGCAACGCGGGTCTGTCTGCAATATTCTTTGCGTTAATTGCACTTTATATGGAAACAAATGCAAATCATCCAAGTGGTTCCACTGACGGTGAAATGCTGAGCGCGGCGACGATACGACACTTTTGGGCTCTGGGAAACGCTCTCTTTGACCGCTTCAACCAGTTCATTGGAACGTCTTGGTCGTTAATGAACGGCATGTTGACGATCACTCACTGTCCCGTGCTGAACAAAATTCGACACCAAACGACGAATAGTGTTGTCAGACGGTGCCTGTTGGCCACGATATTTTCGATGATATGCACGTTGAGTTAACACAACTGAACGACTATTTTCAATGTACAGCGTCACTATTTCGGCACGTTGTTTCGGTGTGAAGCGATTCATGGTTAAAATTATATTGAATTGACGTTTTAAAAACATGTTTAATCAAGTCAGTCGGTTGACAAGTGTCAAAGTTATTCAATGTTTACATACCGACATAAAAGATGGCGCACCCTGTAGATAAATCAATCTAATATTATTAATGTTAATATATTACAGAAATAATTTGTATAAGTTATAAATTACCATCAATATGGATTCAATTTATTAAAAATTATAATAATATGACAGCTTAATATATTGTATTTCGACAGTCCTAAAGTAATCGCCACAAATTTATGCAGCGGTAAATTATTTGATAGTACAAGTGACCTCCTGTTGCTTTACAGCAAGCTACCATTCTTTTATCAACATCTTCGAGGTGGCTCAATTTCTTGAATACATTATTAATATTCTCACTTAGGTCTTCATTTGTTTGTGATCGTTGACATAGACTCCTGCCTTCAAAGAGCCCTTTAGGAAAATATCTAGGCATGTTAGATCACAAGATCTAGGCGGCTATATCATATTCCCTCTTCGACATGTGGCACGTCTGTCCTGCTGAAACCACATAATCTGGACATCCATACCTACCAGTTCGTCAAACAAAAAATTCGTAATCATATTCTGATATCGAGGTCCATTTACAGTAACAGCAATCCTAGCTTCGTTTTCAAAGAAATACGGTTCGATTACTCCACCAGCCCAAATATCACACCAGACGATCGCTTTCGATGGATGCATCGATTTTCCATTATTTATAGTGAATTTTCTTCACCCAAAATTCGACAATTTCGTTTGTTTACAAATCCACCCAGTTCAAAATTTGCTTGGTCGCTAAAGATGACTTGGTTAAAAAAATTCCGATTTGCAAGTTTTTTTTTTCTATGCCCCAATTAGCGAATTGTTGACATAATCCAAAGTCTGATGTACTTTTTAAATTATATGAATATTTTATGCCTTCAAATGAAATCTTGTGGTTGGTGGAATTTATAATTGCTGTGAACGATGACGAATTGATGTTGTTGGATTCTCATTGACACTAGAACTTACAGCACCAACATTTTCTTCTGAACGACCACTACGATGGTATATTTTGCTTTTCTCACCTATACCGAAGCAGTTTCCAAAAATTTTAGCAACCATTTTATGAATTGCCACAATTGACGGACAACTCTTCCATCTTCTGTACGAAATTATCTTACAACTTGTGCATTACTTTTATCAAATTTTAAATAATTTTCAACAATAAATACGTTTTGTTTCATATCTCTCTCCATTTTTAATAACCGGAATGTTTCTACTTATCATCTGTCAAATAGCTTATATCATTCTAGTACAAAAAATATAAACAACGGTAAATTTAAAAACTAACCCAAATTGGAACACTCTTTATATTAAAAATTGTATGGAAACTTCCTAATATTATTAATCAATAGAATTATTTCCAATTCGTAATTAATCCGTTTTAACAACAACAAACGTTCCACCCAAAGTCGAATCGAAACGTAAATTGAAATTTAAAAACAATTTGCGTGATATTATCAAAAAAAAAAAAACAAAAGAAAACACAAACCTGATTTGTATTGTTTTTTACTGTAACTATGTAAACAAAATGGAAATGAAAATCATGGATTACTAAATTTAAAAAAAAAAGATCTAATGAAAAATAATTTAGTATAATAAAAGTAAGAGCTTTTAACGAAGATTTGTTTAGAGGAATCGTACGAATTTGTAGCACAACAAAAGTAATTAAAATGGATTTGAAATTTATTCGAATTATAACCAAATTATCTTCAAAAAAAATTTTAACTAACTAACGAAATAAAATTATATTAGCAAATTACAGCATGTCTCCTTGTAGTTTAACACATATCACAAATGTTGACCGTTTTTAACTCATAGCGATCATAGCGGTTCTTAGAGGCAATTTATTGGCGAATAAGTTTAAGAAGAAAACAGGGCGGAACACTGACCAAAGAGCGAAAAATGAATCGATTGTTTCCATTTATTCCGTTAAATCGAAAATTGAATTTAAAATATTTGGATATAAGTACGTTCAAAATGTTAACATCAACACCAATACCTGCGGAGTTCAAAAGTTTTGACTCGTTATACTCGAACGTGACTTATATTTTTCCTAAAATCTTTATCAACTGACCTGAAAAAGATTTTAAATCTCTGAATACATTTAACAACACGAGTGGTAGTCTGAAAATCTTGACTGTATTGATCACTTTTAACCGAATACTATATACATATTGCCATTTCAGCAGGTTATCCCAAAGTGACCACACTCTTTCGCAAAAAACACAAAAAAGAAAGAAAAGAACTACATAGAACTTATTATCAAAATCCCATAAACAGCAATGAACAAAATATCCTTAAAGCAAAATTTTGCAACAATCTTAGAAAAACAATATTTTCATTTCTAAAAGACATTTTTGTGTCCATCGTACAATTTTGATCTTTTTTATTTTCATTTTATTTATCCAACAATTAAAAAAAAAATGGAAAAAGCACCCTGGCAAAAGCACAATGGGAACGTTGACAAATGACCATACACAAAAAAAAAGAATCTGGATACAATATTTTTTTTTATTATAAACAAATCATGTAGTAATGATAATATGTACAATATGTATAACAACCAAAAATTTTATTGTTAATAAATTCATTGTGAAAAATAAATTAAAAAAATATTTTTATTCTGCGTATAATATGCGGCGAAATGGATATAACATAGATCCGCAGGGAACCTTCAACATTTTATAATGACAATTATGATGTGATCTTTTTGCCACCACCGCCAGCCACCGCACACACAAATATAATAATAAAATAATAATTGTGTATTTTATTTTTAATTGAAAGTTAATTAACTTAAATCAAATTAAAAAATATTTTTTTTAATTAAAAACATATTTTACATTATAATTTAAAAATAATATTTTCATTTTTGTGAATAAAATTTAATTTAAAATTTTGTTTTACATTTATATTACTTTATTATTGTTATTTTAATATTATTATGATGTTATTGATAATAGGTACGAGATTTATCTACAGTATTCGTTTGGTTTAGAAATTGGGCAAAAAATCAATTTATGACTATAGCTAAAGTATCAAACTGTTCTACGTCCAGAAATATACTGTTGCTTTATCTAGGACCGAACTTAAGAATTGTGAAAATTAAAGTAAACTGTGGTCAAATTTATAAATCAAAATCTGTAGTGTAAAACATTTTGTATATTTAGTAGCTTTTCTGTAAACCTTAAACTTTTGAGATATTTACAAAATAAATTTTCTGGCCCAAGGGATTGGCCACTTCCAGTTTGGTGATCTGGACTAAAATTCACTATGGAACCTCCCAATTTATGAAAAAAGCCTAAATAAGAATCTATAATAATTTTCTTGATAATCTATAACAGAATCTTATACGCCAACCTGTAGACTACACCACTTTCTGTCCAGTTCTGATTCTAGAAATAATATTTAGTTTTACACGCACCTACCTCAAGTGCTGTCTATAGTTAAAAACTGTAAATAAAAAAGCATTCGAGATACTCAAAAATGCCAATGAAAATCACTACTTCGCGTAGATCCTCATTTGAAAAAATATTTTCAGATATTGAAGGGTCGATTTTCCTAGTTATGTACATTTCCAATAATAAATTCATACTGACGATCAAGGATGATCTAACCAAATATTCTCTAAGGATTGCAGATATTTGTCTAAAGACAAAAATAATTGGTATTCATGGATTCCAAACGCAATGTTCACAACACAACTTCTCATTGCACTAGGTATACCAAATTCAATGTATAATAAATTTGATGTACAATATAACTGATGACTATATTTCCGATGTTAATTTTCAATTGCAAAATTCCTATGAAATCGCACGGCAAAATATTTTAAAATCAAAGGAAACATTATGGAGTACCCTATTAATACAGTTATAATTTGAACAAGTGATATTTTTCGGTTTGCTTGTGTTGCTGTTTTGGCTATACAAAATTTTGCATTTGTTTTATAACGGGGATTCCGGTTTCTCCAATGTAAATGGATTTTGTTTTTAAATTTTAGTAGGATTTTATTCATTTACAAGTTTTAGTTTGTTTTTTGTGGTTTCTGATCATTTAAATTATTTTAATTATTTTATTTCTCATAATCCTGTATTTAAGAGTCCGAAAAAGAAATAATATAAGCTTGAACGATGGACACAGAATTATTTTGTTGCATGAAAATGGAATGAGTCAAGTTAAAATTGCACAATCAGTGAAATGTTTCAGGAAAGGAGCAAATTACATTAAAGCGGTTTGCTCTGACCTAATCTCATCAGGACAAAGCAAAAACATACCCTGTTAAAGAAAATAAAAAATTTTGTGGTTATCAGCCGAAAATAAATAGGATACATGATATGTACATGGCTTGTAATAAACAATTTTGTAAGTAGTCTTACGTGGAAAACTTTGTTTAACCTAATCGCGGAAAACATTGGAAAATCAGAAGAATTTACAAAATTGGAATAAAATTAACCTCTAGAGTATATGCGTATATCTGAAGTTGAATCGTTTTTATTGGATTTGTCAATAGGCATCGCAGGAAAAAAATTCAGTTTAAGTTTCCCGTGAAAAATCTCGGAAAATTCGATTTTCCAAAAATCATTAGAAAATTTATATAAAATCAGCCTCTAGAGAGTCTAGAGTGTTATATCTGGAGATGTATTTTATTGACGTGACTTGTCAATAGCTATTGCAGGAAAAAAATTCAGTTCAAGTTTCCCGATAATTTCGTAGTTAAACTGACATTTATTTTTTACTTTCCGCTCGAACGTTTTTCAAATTTTCCGAGATTTTCCACGGGAAACTTGACTGAATTTTTTTCCTGCGATAGCTTATTGATAAGCCATATCAATAAAATACATCTCCAGACATAACACTCTAGAGGCTGTATTATTTCCACAGTTTTCCACGAGGAACTGCTGCTAGGTTTTGCCATATAAGAATATTAACAAAGGTAAATAATGTTAATCATGCATCCTTACATTCCTTAGTAGTTTTTACGCTAAACACTACCGATTGATATCGACTTCATATTTTATTTTCCTCTGGAATCCATCCTTACATTCCTTAGTAGTTTTTCTTGTGTTATCAATCTGCATTACCGATTTTGTTTTCTTTCGGCTGGGATAACGCAATCTGCATTATCGTTTTTGGCTTTCGCCTGGAAAATTTCGGTTGGAGTAATACAATCTGCATTGTCGACTTTACACTTTCGGCTAACTTTAACAATATCAAAAACATGGAGAAGTTGGAAGATTGCGCCACTTGATGAACGACAATTGGTCAGAATATCGCTTGCATCAAGGAAGAAAACCTCTTCTGAGATCGCTTCTGACCTTAATGACGGCGAAATGAAACAAATTTCTCCTCAAAAGGTCAAAAGATGGCTCTAGGAATATGCATTGCGTGAATGCAAGGCTCGAAAGAAGCCACTAATAATGGTGCTTCGGCCCGATGAAAGCAATATATATGTAAGTTAAATCAGAAATCAAAATCAGAATTAATTTTTAAAATTAAATTGAACTGGAGGAAAATTGATCATATCTACTGTACAAAATTAATCTGTAATATGGCGAAAAGTGTAGCAGCGGTTATTAAAGTGAAGGAGATGGGTAATCAAGTATTAAGTAATACTTGACAATAATAGGTAAAAATAAACTCTAATAACTTTCCTGTTTCATTTCTCTTTTCTATATATGCATAAGATGGAAATATGTGGGGTGCTCCAGCTCCATATTTTTGAGCAAGGGTTGATAAAAATTTTTATATAATTAATTAAGTTGAAACTCGGCCAATAATTTTCTGAATAATTACTAATTATTACATAATAAACATTAAACCACAAATGAACAAATTAACTATTACAATTTTTTTTTATCTTGAATTTCTAGTTTTAAGTTGCTTTATAATATACATTTTGGATACATTTTTCTTATTGCTCTTTCCTTGCGAACAATTTGCAATTGTTCTCATTAAGGGGGTGATGTAATGAACACCTCTTCTTTTAAATATTAATATTAATCCACATACATAATTTGAATATTTTATAAAGCTATAACCTTTTAAGTAATGTAATATTGTCCATTAATTAATTGTAGGGTGTGGCCATTACACATACACTGTATTTAATATAGATAAATGTGATGTGAATTTATTTTAAATTTATTGCAGAAAAAATTATTTCATTTACAAAAAAAAACTGATATTTTGGCTCTTCATGTCAGACTTCGTTGCATGCGTCGGGCAACATTATTACTCTTCCATAAAAGAGCTAAGATTAAAAGTTTAATACCACTGACAGACTAGAACACCTAAACACGATCAGCTATAATTGCATTGACAGACTAAGGTCTAGCTAGTGACTGATTTTTCTTTTTGTTTTTAAATAAATCAAATAAATACAACATAACCATTAAAAAATAAATTATTATTTAAATCTTTATTATTAATTAAATTTTTTTATTGATTTTATAAATATTTTGCCGCTATTTAAAATTTCAATTATAGATCCATCTGTCCTAAAATAGCCCACCTTACATTCATATTTTTACATATATATTTATAAACAAGGTGTCCCAGAAAGAATGGATAAGCCTGAAACACCATAGAGCTATTGGGCGCTCAAAGTAAAATAAATATTTCTCAGCTAGTACTAAGATATGTCATTTTTTTGAAAATGTCAATTTTTTTCACACTACTTTGCGTTTCTGTATACCACAGCTACAAAAAAATGAAATCCATCGGTTTTTCGGTATTATAATATTCTTCATGGACTATACCAATAGATATGCAATAAATCGTATGAGTAGCTATTGTAATTTTTTTGAAAAAAAATCTCAAATTCAATTTAAATCATTAAATTTGGTAAATATTTTTTTTTGTAAAAGTTTAAGCGTACTTGGTGAAAAAAATGTATGAAAGCCTAATCGGCCAACTATTTAAAAAAATTGCGAGTCTTTTACAGATTTCAAAATGGTATAATATATCCTTTTATCTAATGTAAATACTAAGTTATTGCTATTAATATGCAGACGGAGTAAATTTGACTAAATAACAAAATTTTAAAAATTCATAAAAAATAACGTAACACAGCGAAACCAACAAAAATGTTTATACAAGCCTTGTAATTTCTGTGACGCACGCATAAATCCAAAATCTACTATTTCTGTTAGAGTTTGTGATATTTTATACTGTTTTTAATACAAACTACAATTTAAAATCGAAGTATGTAAATATTATACGGGGTTACGACACTAATACTTACAGAAATGGGCCATTTATTTTGAAAGTGGCATAAGTTCATATTTTGTTCAAACGAGATAATGAAAGAATAGAGAAACAATAAATGCAAAAATAACGGGAGTTTGTTTTTTTTATTAAGTGACTTATGCCACTTTCAAAATAAATGGATCAAGTAGCAGGTTTTATTTTGTGTTTGTATCGCAATAGTACGGCTTGTATAAGCACATTTGTGTTGGTTTTGAACACAGTGATAATCTTTTTTTTTTGTTTCCATTTTTGTTCATGCGAGACAAGGAGAGTTTGAGTTACTTAACTAACTCAAACTCTCCTTGTGAGCGAGCGAGAAAGAGTAAAATGTAATAAACGGCGCGGTTAATAAATAGCATGTAAGGTATTTAGTGCGTCACTCGATTTTTCGACATCGCATGTGTTTATTCTTTATTCATTTCGCTGTTTTTGTGAATCAGTGTTAAAACGACGACAACTGGCTATTTGATTGGACTATTCTTTTTGCTTACTAATTTGGATTTTGTTTGTTTGGTGATTTCACGACCATTTGGATTTATCTGGACGGATTTTTATGTATCAAAATGCCACGTATTCAGTACACGTCACAGGAATACGCAAGTATGCATTTTATATACGGTGAGTGCAGAGGCAATGCAAATAAAGCTGCAGCCCTTTATAGGGAAAGATACCCTAATATGCGTCACTCGCTGCAGCAAGTCGCACTGGGATGGCAAAATCCAGCGTACACCATGTATTGAAAAAAAAAATTAGTTCCACCCCTACCATATTACACGCATGCAAACTCTACGTTTGAGAGAGTACCACGCAAGATTGGTTTTCTGCCGACTGGTGCTTGCGAAAATAGAACAAGATCCACTATTTTTTAATAATGTTGTATTAATGCTAGAAGACAGAAAAAATCTCAAATTCAATTTAAACCATTAAAATTGAATTTGAGATTTTTTTTCAAAACAATTACAATATGTATATAGCTACTCATACGGTTTACTGTATATCTATTGGTATAGTCCATGAAGAATATTATAATACCGAAAAACCGATGGATTTCATTTATTTGTAGCTGTGGTATACAGAAACGCAAAGTAGAAAAAATCGACATTTTTAAAAAAAAATGACATACCTTAGGTACTACCTGGGAAATATTTATTTGTATTTTACTTTGAGATTTATGCTTAAAATCACTAATCTTGAAATAAAAATGAATTCGCTCATCTGGAACTTGAAACAATTTAACTAATCTATTGGGTGTGTGAATTAAAAGATAAATGAAAGATAACGATACAGTATATTTTATCCAATATATTTGCCATCGTTATATCGTCCAATATATTCGATTCCTCGTTTGAAGAAGCCTTCAAATTTCCTAGCTATCCAGCCATCGATCCAATTTCGCACTTCTCCGGCGTTTCGGAAGCGTACATCAGCCAGGCCTATTTGCATTGATCGAAACAAATGGTAGTCGGAAGGTGCAAGGTCTGGAGAATATACAGGTTGTTCAAGCCGATCCCAATCGAGTTGCTCTACCTTGTTTTGAGCGGTTTTTGCACGATGTGGTCTGGCATTGACATCATGAAACAAAACTTTATAGCTTTTGTTCGCTATTGCTGGCCGTTTTTCGTCTAATGCACGTGCCAAATTGTCCAGTTGGCGTCGGTAGCGATCACCTGTAACCGTTTCGTTTGGATTTAACAGCTCATAATACACCATACCTTTCTGGTCCCACCAAATACTCAGCATAACCTTATCGCAATGAATATCTCGTTTTGGCTGCGATGGTCCTGCTTGGCCTGGATCGACGTAAGCTGCTTTACGTTTGGGATTGTCGTAATAGACCCACTTTTCATCGCCAGTAACAATTCGATGCAAAAAATTTGTTTTTTGTACTCAGCAAAGATTTTTTTTGCATGCTTCAATTCGTGCTCTCAATTGATTTTCGGACAGTTGATGTGGGGTCCATCTTCCTAGCTTTCGAATCTTTCCCATTGCGTGCAAACGATGGGAAATGGTTCATCGGTCAATGTTTAACTGCATTGCAAGTTCTTTTTGCGTTTGACATGCATTTTCATCCAACAATGGTTGTAATTCGGCATCTTCAAACTTTTTTGGCTGAGCTGGCCGTTCTTTGTCTGTCAAGTCAAAATCACCACTTTGGAATCGATGAAACCAATTGAAACAGCTTGCTCTCGATGGAGCTTGATTGCCATAAGTATCAGAAAGCAATCGGTGAGCTTCAGCGGCAGTTTTATTGGAATCAAAAAAGAAAAGAAGAACCCCTCGAAAAAACAACTTATCACGATCTATTTTAAACCGATTACAAAAAAATGACGTAATATGAAAAATAACACTTTCTGCTCTGAATTAGATTGACAATTGTGACAGCTACAAAATACAATTGGAATTGCTTGTCAAACTTTACGCAATCTCACGTAGCGACATCTAAATGTTGAGTCTAAGAATTAATTCACACACCCAATACAAGAATTCACTAAAGACTTCGTCAATCCATAGCTACGTACTTCACCTTTTTAATTTTATAGTTCAGACTACAACAGAAAAATATTTTGTTGAATGAAATAGAAATTTGTTATCATGTGATATTTAAGTAATGGCTAAAATCCACAGGCCAGCCAACTCCTAAAGAGGTCCATCGGTCTTTTTTTTTATTCCCGAATATTCAAGCAACTTCTTTAATTCCCATAGGCTATTCGATTATGTTAACTGACATTATTAATCCCCCAAATAATCTTCCAGAAACATACTCCACTTTCAAACAACCTGAAAAGAGCTCCTATGATCAGTTAATCGCATTATAATCACAGTTCTTTTCTAAACTTTCATTAATTGGAACCCCTCTACTATATAAGAGTACAAATGGGCAAAGGTACCAATATTATACCATAAAAAATTCTGTGCAATAAAAAAAACCAACAGATAAGAGCTTTAATAAAAGAAATAAAAATAATATTTTCCTTTCCATTTCAATTGTTTATTTAAGAAAACATTTTAAAACAAAAATTAAAAAAAAAAAATTAAGGAAGAAGATTTTTTGTCATCATTTTGCTAAAGCAAAAAAGAAATTAATGAATGGAGGAAAATTTAATAAAATAATAAATGGAAAATATAAAACATATTTTTATTATTTATAAAAATTTGTGTAAACATTCATTAGCTAAATTATATCAAATAAACTAATAAAATACGAATCGGGGTTTATTTATTTATTTAAAAGAAATGACACAAAAAATTGTAAAAAAAAGAAAAAAAAAATTAGGATATTTTAATAATGTCAATTTTTTTTTTTATTATTTTTGGATAAATATTATTTTAATTTATTATTACTTTTTTTTTGTTCGTCTCGAAATCAATAAATATTTAATTTAAAAAAAAAAAATTCTGCTCCATGTTCGATTGGCGTTAAAATATTAGATTTTTTTTTATCAAGTGATAATAGACTGTTTGGGTTTGTTGTTTGAATTTCTATACGTGTTGTACGTCGTAACAAGTATGGTCTGTGTTTAGATTGGTACTTCGGCGCGGAAGTTGGGTGTTTATTTGTTTTAATTTTTTTTAGTATTTCGTTTTCGTTTTATATATACGTGATGTGTGGTGACGATTGGAAATTTGTTCGATTGTGTACAATAATGTTATCGATCCGATCCTTATGTGCATATAGTTTTCGCATTACAAAGCTGTGGTAATTTAAACTGAATATTTCAACACTCTGAGCTATAAAATGATTCATCTCACATTAAATTTTATATGATAACTACAAAATTCGCTTAATACAACAAAAATAAAGTACAAAATCTTTTTTTTTTTTTGGAAATCGAATGATAATCATAAATCCTTTTTTATATCAAAACACATAATAATAGCAGTAGCATCAACAAAATAAAACAAAACAAAAATAGGGTGTTTACACCACAAATTTTCCATTTCCTTCTTTATATTTTTTCCGATTTATTCCGTTTTTACATTTAATATCATCTCTCTTGTTGTTATTTTTGTATATTTCTCTGCTTTATAAATTTCACATCAACAGCATCATCATAATCATTATAAAAGCCATCATATCGTTCGTATATTGTTTTTCATAATAACAAAAATGGCATGAAAATCCTTTTACACTGTTTTTCAAAAACAATGTTTTTTAAAAAAGAAAGCGAAAAAAAATTAAACCCAGAGTGCTGTGTATAAACAGATAGATTTTCTTTTTTTTTCTCCTCGATTTTCATTTTTTTCCACAAAACATACTCGTACACTTTCAAAGAGAGCAACAAAAAATCTTAAAAATCTTTTGTATATTTTGTTATTAATATTGTTTTGATTGATTTTATTATGGAAATTGATTTTTCTCCGAATATGTACAAAACCCAGAAAAGATAAGACATTTTTGTCTTCCTTTACGAGGATTTCGTATTTTCTTTTTTATATAAAATCTATTTAAATTGGAAAACATTTGAATGATATACGTAAATGAAATTTCCGATTCAAAAATATAAAACCTTCCTGTATAAAAGATTCAAAAAAAAACAAAAAAAAAAAAATGGAAAATTCAATTAAATTTTCTTCAAAAAGGATTAAAAATGGTAAATATAATATTCTTTGTTTTATAAAATAAAATTATTTTTAATAATTCATTTTCTTGTCTATATATCCTTCCTACATGTGTACATTATGTACGAATATATACGAGTAGCACAGACTAAAAAATTTATGTAACTAAAAAGTAGATAATATGGAGTCTTATATACAACGGTTATGCTATATACATGTAAATATTTAATACAATAGATTCAATGTAAATATGCCAGATGCCAGATTTCTCATGGAATATAATCCAAAAATGGCTGATGAATTTAAAATTGAGGAAAAAATGACGAGGACTATGACGAAGAAGAAGACTAGAGTAGGAAATTTTTTGTGCTATATACAATTAAATTATGTAGCTATGTGGCGAAAAGTTATAGTTGAAATGTACAGTGAGCGAAATACAGTATAATAGCTGTCTTCCATTCACGGTATAGTAAAGTACTCGCGAGTACTTGTAGCTACTCAGTGCGAGTTCGCGACAATATTCTGCTGAAAAATTTTCAGCAGGCAACCAATCAATGTAGTCTATTTCGTAAACAAATTTTCCCTTCCGAATAAAATATTTTTAAATCGCATGCAATCCTGCTGAAAATTTTTCCGCAGAATATTGTCGCGAACTCGGACTCACAACTACTCATTCTCACACGATGGTGTAGAAACCAGAAATATTTAGGCATACCATTTGCGCTAGGTGGATTTTAGTTGCGAAAACTTCAATAGTAAAACTTCAATTTTATATATTAAAATTCCTCTGTCCGTTAATTTTTGGCGTAACTGCAACTACACCATATCATTTGGGCATGAGTGATTGCGAGCACAGTACACTAAATAGAGGTAATATACTCACTGGTTCTATTTTCGTTCATTTTTGCGCAGTTGTCAAAAATTGCCAATATGGCGAATGTTTGAGACCTGAATATACAATATACTAAATAAAATAATTATATAAATAAATTTATTTGAATTAAATGACATTTTTATTTATTTAAACAACTTTTTTATTTATTTATTGAAAATAACTTCTATTTTTTAAACTTTATTAGGCATGTATAGTGAAAATAATATCTCAGCGAAATTCTGACAGATCAAGCGCATCTACAAAAACAAAAACAAATGGCATAAACACAGCGATGTATTTAGGCTAATTTGTTTACATTTTGAGGTTAGAATTTGTCTATTTTGAAATATGTTTTTCCTCAAATTTATTCGCAATAATTAATGTAATTTTAATTTATATAACACAATAGCACTAGAACTTTTGATAACATTTAAGATAATTTTAATATCATTAGTTTGCCTCGAACAAATTGAAATTTAAAATCGAGTTTTTTTATTGTTTTGCTTTAACTCGAAAAATGACATTTCTTTCTAAATATGCCTAGTTCGTACCTTAACCCTCTCAAACGCCTTGTACAATATATTGTACATCAACTTTCATCGCTTCGACCAACCGTAATTTTTAATTTTTGTCTCATTTCTCTTGTGCGATCGTTATCTTATGTATTTATGTTCACACTACAGTTTTATGAGCAATGCCATATCATAGCAGTGCATAATTGTGCTACGTATTTTATTTTTGGAAGAAAGTCAATTTTAAATGGCGTTTGAAAGGGTTAAATGGGTATAACGTTACATATCCAGTGGTGTTGTTAGTATTTTTTATATTTTTTTTTAAACACATATTATTTTAGAATTTACCTATAAAATAATGAGAATTTTTAATATTTTCTAATATAAATTACATTATGTAATGGAATCAAATTTCACATATCTTTATTTATAATTTTTTTTGTTTTTAAAAATATTACTTAGCCGACCCTTCTCTAAATTTTTAATTTTGTTTAACTACTTCACTGTTGGCTGCGCACAACGATGGAAAAATGAGTTTCGCTGAGATATTATTTTCACTATACATATGTATACGTATAAACCTTTATTATGTGTACTGTGGATTGCGAGTACTAGATACAAGTATTTCGAAATAAAATCATACATATCGTCGGCCAAGCTCGCAGAATGCGTAAAGACCGGTATTCACGTACAATTAAATTGCGCAATATAATTGTGTGACGTCAGAACATTGCACAATATTCTCAACTTTTATTCAAGATTTTGGAATTTTATTGTGCAATATTGGGCGTAACACAATTATATTGCGCAATTTAATTGTGTTACGCCCAATATTGCACAATAAAATTCCAAAATCTTGAATAAAAGTTGAGAATATTGTGCAATGTTCTGACGTCACACAATTATATTGCGCAATTTAATTGTACGTGAATACCGGCCTTAAGTCCATTTTTGCCAATTTTGCGTTTTTCATATCGAACGAAAGAAGAGAAAATTGTGATTCGATTGCTGTTTCTAAAATATCAAAAAAAAGCAATGTTAAAGGAAAAAACTTAGAAAGTAAATTAGTTTTTGCATACTGGCGATTTTCATCAAATGTAGTTAGCGTTGGTTTCTATGTAAGTAAAGGGGACGAGAATTGTCAAATTCAACTGTTTGACAGTTCTGATCACCCTTGTTCTATGGTTAAATTTTGTTCATATTGTTTTCACCAGATGTCAGCTACTTTGTTGGAAATCGCGAATAGACTATGAGCCCATTTACACATGCTTTCTTGCATCAGTTTCTTTCCTCGTTTCTTTACCCCTCTCTCTACAAACTGATTTCGAAGTTCATATTTTTGTGATTCTTTTTTCAACAAATTTTTTTTTGTGATTCTTGTGTTTCTCTGCACTAACACAAACAAAAAGTTGTATAAAATTTCCGAAGGTCGTATTTTTATTTCTAAACCAAGTATGAGACGACGTGGCATACTATGATACTGGAAATATTTTTACACATACATAGACAAATAATTCAAAAGAATCACGTTTCAAGAAAACGCGTGTAAATGCAAATTGGTTTTTTGGAAGCAGAGAAACGTAATGCAAGAAAGCATGTGTAAATTGGTTCAATATTATGGAGAGTGAGATAGTTTTCATCGCCTCCTGAAAAATATGTTTTTTGGACTTAAACATTCTGCGAGTTTCGCCGACGATATATCGATTAAATCAGAGCTACCTACGTCATTCATAAACATTCGTTTATACAATATTTTTGTTGGTTTTGACATTGCCAAAATGATGATTTAGTAACAAAATCAGTTCAGATGTATTTTTACTTTTCTTTGGTCTGCTGCTAATTAGTTCAAGCATTTATTATATTTTTCATAGATACTTAATATCACTGCAATCTGCAACGAACTAACTGCCATCTAGAACTGGCTAATCAAAGAATTTATTTTCTCTTAAAAAGAGGAAAAGTTTAGATACCAAGTTATTTAATTTTATTTTCTGGGAAGCAGTGTTGGTCACTAAGGTGTACTCTATGAATTATATTTATTATTACGATGTTAAGTTCATATAATTTTCGAAAAGTGTAACTTACATTTTACAAGAGATTTGGGTTAGTAATACAGAGACATTATTAATCGTTTATACATATTTCGCCTACTGTACAGTATAATTTAAACTCGATTTTTTTTGTTAGCATGTACGACTGGCGTCTAAAAATTTACATGGAGCTATTCAAGTATTTTTTCTTCCACAAGCCACGCTTACATTTTTTTTTTTATTAAAAACAAATTAAGGTTAACGCATAAACATGTTCAGAATTATAAAATTCGCTTCTTTATACCATCAATGCATGTTCAGCTCTAAATATTTATAAATAAAATATTTAAAAATCACAAACGCTCTTGATATTTCATAGCATACACTTATACTTACACCCTGCGCCATTGAAATGTTCGATTTCGATTATTTACTATTTCATGCAATTCTCTCATAGATTTTACCTCATTCGCTATTTTTGTATTGTTTTTTTATTTTTCAGCATATTTCACGCCTTATTAAGTATTTAAAACCAAACTAAGGATGAAATATTCGTTCGGTTTCAATTAAGTAGTCAAAGAGTTAATTTTACAAAGTGTCGCTCTAAATTAAATGCTAACGAAAAAGCCAAAATTTTGCAAGCAAAGGCAAAAAGTACACACATTCACAAATTGCAAGAGTAATTTAGTGTAGCCAAACAGAAATTAGAAAGTTTTTAAGGCACTTTCAACAAATCGAATTTCAGATATTTAGATCTTAAGCAAAGGTTTGCTACGGTTGTGGAGCTGAGAAGTTAGCTTCTAATAGCAACAACCGACACTATTTCAGTTCATACTATTAAAAGGAACTTGGTTTATATCGTTGTCGACCTGCGAGAAAATCATAACTGACAGCAAAAATGGCAGCTGCAAGCCTCAAATTCGCAATAGAATGAAAAAACTGAACGCCCAGGGACTGGCGTTGGCTCATATTCTCGGATAAATCCAAATTCAATATTTTTGGACCCGATGTAAGGACAAGGGTTCGGCGACGAAAAGGCAAACGGTATTTAACAGAATGTATTTCGCCGACAGTGAAAAATTCACCATATGTTATGGCCTGGAGAGCCTAACAGTCTTTGGAGTTTGATCACTATGCCTTCTGGATAGTTCAGAAAACAGAGAAAAATATAAAAAAATTATCGAAACCTGAATCGTGACTATTGAGGACCCGACTCAATACATCGGTATTCCACTCTTCCAGGACGATTACTCTCCGCGAGTTATTGATGTTATTTGTGAAGTAAGAATGCTTAATTTTAATGTCTATTTTGTTTAGGTAGGCGAATTTAAAAATAGCTTGGTGATTGGGTCGTTACCCTGGACAGGAAATAGTCCTGACCTCAATATTGTTGAAAATATTTGGTCCTTCATGGGAATGAAGATTACAAATTACAAGCTGAAAAGTGCCAAAGAGCGGAAAAAACTTATAGAAAAAGTCTGGTTTGAAGAAATAACAATATACTATTTAATCAAACTTTAGAATTCAATGCTGATCGGGTTTAAGGCCATCACAAAAGCCAAGGGCTGGGTTATTAATCATTGATTTTAAAAAGTTCAATTTCTCTCAAAATATTTTGGTTGAGATGAATTATTTTATTTCTGTTAATTCTTATTTTAATTAAAAATTACCATTGTCAACAAAAAACTATTTTTCAATTGAAAAAACTTTGTTAAAAACACTGTAAAGACCTTCCAAACTGTTACGAGGTAGGGCGGTAATATTCCTTATCCGATATTATGTAGGTCTAAAATGTCGGATTACCGTTCTTTTTATTTGAATATATTCGGAATAGTGTAAAAATTGTTTTGATGTTCAGAAT
This sequence comes from Tipula helvola, assembly GCA_963556165.1. Lineage (NCBI taxonomy): Eukaryota > Metazoa > Arthropoda > Insecta > Diptera > Tipulidae > Tipula > Tipula helvola. Next base: position 8,018,112 of record OY744483.1, read on the forward strand.
CTATCATTTTTGCTATCTACTTTTGAAGCAAACGGTGGTATTTCCAAAATTTACTTTAAAAATTCAAACCGAACATTTCAATGGCGCAGGGTGTACATCAAATTGTTGAGATATTAACAATTCATCGTCATAGCAAGATTTTTAGACATCCGCAGATTTAGTTCCGCTAACGGAAATTTGAATAGAAAGAGAAGTTTAGTTGTCTGTATTAAATCAATAAGATTCTTTCGGCTTTTTATAGACACAATATATTAATAATAATGGCAATATGGCATTCACAACATTTTCGACTTGTCAATCAGAAAAATGAAGAGGCCAGTCATTTATAATATATCTACCAAAAAAAGTAGAAATATCAAAATCCCCCCCGTACTTTAACCCCAGAGTTAATACAAAATGTATTTTGACTCTAAAAAAGGAAACCTTTCCTTGCGTTTTCGTGGGTAGTTTGGTTTCGTACTGATAATCTCAAAACAAAAAGTTCGATCTACTCATCAGGTAGCTACGACCAAACTACAAAAATACAATTCCAACTCCATACTTTAAGTATGAAGCAAGAGTGTAGTTGACTTAGCGAATTATAAATAAATTCACCAAATCAAAAAACACAAGGAAAAGTTTTCCTTGTGTTTTTTGATTTGGTGAATTTATTTATAATTCGCTAAGTCAACTACACTCTTGCTTCATACTTAAAGTATGGAGTTGGAATTGTATTTTTGTAGTTTGGTCGTAGCTACCTGATGAGTAGATCGAACTTTTTGTTTTGAGATTATCAGTACGAAACCAAACTACCCACGAAAACGCAAGGAAAGGTTTTCTTTTTTAGAGTCAAAATACATTTTGTATTAACTCTGGTGTTAAAGTACGGGGGGGATTTTGATATTTCTACTTTTTTTGGTAGATATATTATAAATGACTGGCCTCTTCATTTTTCTGATTGACAAGTCGAAAATGTTGTGAATGCCATTATTATTAATATATTGTGTCTATAAAAAGCCGAAAGAATCTTATTGGAAATTTGAATCTGTTGTTACTTGTTACTGATTAAAGAAATACATGGATAGTACGCTTGGAAAATATGTGCATAACATAAAACATAATGCCACAATTTCCGTTTTTTATCTCTATGCTGATGTATGTCATGAAAACTGAATTAATTTTTAAAACTTAAATCATTTGGGGACATTTTACAAAATTTTTCAATATCAAAAAACTCCCACTTTCATAAATGAAAATCTTCTGTAAATAATAAATTTAATTTTAAATAATTTTTAAGTATACGCAGAAGATGTGTTTATTATAAATTCAGATAAATAAAATCCAAGCACGAAACAATGCCATGCGAAATCCAAATAAACTCAAAAATCTCGAATTATCTAGAAAATCTAGAATAAATTGGAATAATCTCGATTACCCCAGAAAAAAATCGAATAATTTCCGTATGAACCACGAATGATCTCGACTAATTTCAATAATATCGAGAAATCATGATTTTAATGAATAATTGCGAAGCCTTTTAATCTGTTCGAGAATATCTGTAAGTTGTGAAATTATCGAATTAAAGCAACATTAAGCAAGTTCACGCTAAGCAAAAGTACACTTGAGTGACAAAGGAATTTGCATTTTGCTTAAATTATTTTTTTTAAATAAATAGGTTTTACTGAGTTCACCGCTAATACAAAAAATCCGACAAATGAGGAACTATAAGCTACTTGAAATGACTTTATATAGTATCCTGGATTTAACTATTTTAATTTTTTAAATGTATGTACTTGTTATACTGCACGATGACTACAAACAAATGAGAATATATCGTCTTAGCAGTTTTTAATCCATCAATAGGGAGTTATACGAGTTTTGACAACTGAAATTCCTAAAGTAAGTTTTTAAATATCGATTTAGTTCATTTGTCCCTCCGCTTAGGCAGCTCTGATGTGCTACACGGGGACATTCGATTCATCTTTTGTTTTAAAATTACAAACAGAAAAGGTAAAATCATTACAAATAGAAGTTTTTTGTATAAATAAGTGGTTACATAACCTTACATATTTTATTTTATTAATAAAATTGGTTGTGTTGTGATTAATAATAAAAATTAAATTTAAAGTTAATGTAGGCGAAATGTTAATTAAATGTTGTTAAGTAAAGTGTGGTTAAGTTAGTAGGATTTGTATATAGGATATTCAAGACATATTTTTGACGTTATCACTACATATGAAATATTTTTATACCTGTGATGCGCTGAAATTCTTGAAACTCGTTTTGCGTATTACAAAAACGAGGCGCCCCAATTTTCTTAACAGGGGTTCTCTAACTTTGATGAGTTCCTTCATGTTATATATATATATATATATATATATATATATATATATATATATATATATATATATATATTTCATTGAGATAGAGTTTTGATAGTTTACGTGATTTTTCAGGGCTTTTAAGCTTATGCGAGATTTGTTTGGGGCTGGGTTACCTATACGTTTGGTGTTGATATTCTGCAAGATTTTATATATTTTTCGAGATTATGCAACACTACGGATGTTGCTCGAATTTAGTTTGGATTGAATTATAAGCATTGGATTCTCGAAAACCAAGATTTTGAAATTTTTGGATCAATCTAGATTTCGGGTTTGATTAGTGTTAAGTTGCGTAGCATCGAAAATATATAAATAAAATAAATTTAAGGAAATTATTAGATATTTTTGAGATTTCATGATACTTGTACGATATTATAGGCTATTATTATTCGAGATTATTGTAAATTTGATATTTTATTTTATTTTTAATGATAAATTAGTTAAGATAAGTTTGGTGGGTGCATTGAGTTACATGATGTTACAATGATGAGACTTTTACGAGAATATTTGAGACTTAATTTTATGCACTTTAATATTCTTTCTTTAAATGACAAAACATATCAATGTTTTTGGAAAATTTCAATATAATAAAATAAAATTTGGTCTTTTATTTGTGGTGTGTGAAATGACAACAATCATGAGAGCAAGAGAGCTTGCAAGATCAAGGTTTTGGTTGAAGAAATACAAACAACATTATTACCTCTCTTATAATATTCTCGCTTGCATGCACAATTTAAAGTGCTTTTGTTCTCCATTTAAATCGTGAATATATTTTTTTTTGCGGTAGTGTCAAGTATGTAAAGTCGAACGAAAAATATATGTTGCTTAAAAGTGGTTGGAAATTATTATAATTGAAAATTCATATAGGGAAAGAAGTGAGAGCAATGAGGCTGATTGCCGCCGACCCATTCGTCCAAAGAACTGATGGATGGGGTATTAAACATAAAATAGGAAATGCCATAAGAGAGCTCTGTTGGCGTTGCCCTTAATTGTCGTTGAATCCAAACGCCAAATTATTTGAGTTCACAAATTCACACGATTTATAGATAAATAAAGGTTCACAGATCCGAAGGATTTACAAATTAGAACTTCTAATATTCTTCAAAAGAGGAGCTATTCATCCTTTTCATTTTTAGGCATAAACCAAAATGTTCATGTTTTTATGTTTAGTCATATTAGTCTTAATCTCTTGCAAATCAGAAGGAACAATTCGTATTGAGAGTCATTCTCAAAAATGCCAAATATTAAATTTCGTGCAGATATGAAATTCCTCACAAAACAAGGAAAATATTTGATACCATAAACTTTCGTTTCAATTAATTTTTGACTCTCAATGCGACTTGTTCTTTCTGCTATTGCAAGAGAATTTCTAATGGTGGTCGCATCCAAATTGTGAGCGAGCATAAAAAAAAGTTGGTATCACACGTGTCTGGGGATCACACATTTTTAACTTTGTTATGTCGCACATTGGTCGCTCACAAGCAAACATGACTTGATTTTTGATTATGTCTAAAAATGAGAAGGGGAAAAAAATAAAAATAAGGAAAACATCTATCTGTCTCTTTTGGTCTTGTTCCTCGAACTTAAAATTCTGCCGGTAAAGCAATTTCCCTAATAATGGTTTTTATTTTTAACGCTAGATGTCTTTGAAATGGATATTTTTAAGCTTTACGATGAACCTTCCTCTCACCCCCTCCGAAGTTTATCGACCTCTCTGTAACACTTAATTTGCATAACTATATTGGTTATACTGAAACTACGACGAATCCTATTAAATAATAAAACATCTTGTTGCAGTTTGAGCAGCTCCATTAATTTAATATACTTACACTTTGTAACGAATATAAAGACGAACCCCTAGTCCCCTAATTTATAAATAAAGCCGCGTCACAGAAAATTTATATACAAAATTAACAATTTGTTTTTTATACTTTATTTGCCAAAGGGATGAATAGAATAGAACACACAAAAAAACCAACGAATGTTATTTTTCTCACCCCTAAGTAACAACATAAACTCCAAACTTTTCAGTTAATCTTTTTCTACTTAATTTCCTTTTTTTCCAAAATAATACTTTTGTATACACATACAACGTACATAATAGAAAAGTTAAATTAATTTTAATCAAAAATTATTTATAATTTATTTTGTGCTATAGATGTTGGATAAACTAAAATAAAATGGAGAAAAGCATATTTTAGCCATTTGTATAATGTTGGTAGGTGACTGATGCGGTGAGTTGTCTAGGAGGGCGATCACTGTTTGTTATATTTATAGCGCGGATAGACGCACTCACATGACACAACAAATTTATCTTGCGGCTACATTATTGATTATGTATTTTTGGCATAACACTTTGCACATACAGACATACATATACAAACACCCGGAATAATAAAAATTAATGAATTTTATATTAGTCATAACTCATATAGCTCATAGGAAAAAAAATTAATTAACAAAATTAACCCTGCAATCACGTGGAACCCATTAGATTAGATTTAGAAATGGTTTTTGTTGTATATACACAACACAACATTTTTAAAATACAATATTCATTCATTCATTCAATTTTCATGTTGTTGGTAAAACGGAAACAAACTAATGGTGAATTTTTTATTTTTTTATGTTTTGTTGTTGAAACAACACTGAAAGTGTCAATCAAAATAGACATCATTTTGTTTATTTAACTAAATCTAAAGTAAAATAAATTTTTTGAAAACTATATCAAATATGTGTATATAATAGGCTCTAGTAGATGTATTATATACATAAAAACTATTAAAATTGTTTCTGTTAATGTACGAGTAGTTCTCGGTTAATTTAAAATAGAAATCGAATTATTTTCAATATCAATGGCAGCTTTAGTGACAGCGCGCATTGAAGTGACAAACATCTATAAAATAAATTTGGGTATTTTTTTATTATAATGATTTCATGTTAATTTAATTATTAATAATGTTTATTTATTATTCAATATGCTATTCATATTGTATTTAGGGTTTTGGGTGAATGTTTATTCAAGCTGCAGATAGTAGAAATTTCACTCAATACTAATTCATATAAATTCGACATTTTTTTGTAGCTGCTACGTATTTCTCTCGAAAGCATAATGAAAATTATCAAATTTTGTTGCAAATACAAGCATAATCTTCTACAATATTAATCGAATTGGTATTTGATTTAATATGTAATATTTCCAAAATTGATCTTCTTGCTAAAATTGGTTTTGAAATTCTTCCCCAAACCATAATTGATCTACCTCCAAAATTTCTAGATGGAACGATGTTAAATGGTGCGTATCGTTTTTCCTCACATCGACACGCACCCTAATTCGTTTGTCTGACGTTGTCAAACAGAATCTTGACTCATCTGAGAACCGGACATTACTCCAATCTTCAATTGCCCAGTTGATGTGTTCTCGGGCAAATCGCAATCGTTCTTTTCGATGTTCTGCCGTTATTTCTGGGCTTCTCACGGTCCCGTTTGAAATACTAATACCCCGTACCTCTGCAAGTGTCGATCGGGACTATGGACGATAGTGATTAATCGGTTTCTGAGAGCGACTAACATGAGATATCGATCATCTAACATGGAAGTTTTTCGTGATCACCCGTATGCTGTTCTCCGTTGATTGTTGCCACTCTTTCGATAACGTGCAAATACACGGGACACCGTTGATTGATTGGTTCCTGCGTCAGATTAGCAAGATTCTGTTAACTATATGTCCTTCTTGTAGAAATGTCACTATTCACGTTGTCTCTATTTACATTAGCAAGAGTGGATCGGCGAGAACTCATTTTATGGAATTTTCAATAAAACTTTTATATCACAACAGAACTTTTCTATAAGTTTCTAGCTCAACTGATAATTTAAAATAATTTGATTTGTACTGGATTGTGCATCTGATGTAAAATACACCAATACAATCTAAATATTGCAGTTTTGTTTATTGTTACATAGAAACAATCGAAACACAAGTGTTTACTTTGATTATAAAATTCAAAAAAATGTGTGACCGACAAGAAAATTGTAAAAATTAATTGATGCGATATTTAATTGCGCCAGGGTATATTGATTAAATGATTTGAATTTTTCAGATGCCGTGTAATTGCACTAATATTTAAATTTACATCTTTATTGGTGTCATATCTTTGTTGGTAAATTCTTTTTTCCAAAAATTGTTTTCTCTGTCGGGGTCCAAGTTGGATAAAGCAGCACATATAGTGGCAAAGTTCCCGATTGACGCCACGTATAAGGTAAAGCGTTGTGTTTGGTGGGATTGGAAGGGAATCGTGAATCATAAGCTGCTCAAACCTGGCCAGACGATTGATTCCACTCTCCACTGGCAACAACTAACGCGACTGAAGCGAGCAAATGAGGTAAAACGGTTAGATTTTAGTAATAAAAAGGGCGTTGACTTCCATCGCGGCAAAATTTGAGAGATCTTCGCCTGGAAGTTTTGATGCATCCATCGTACGGCCCGGACCTTGCCCCATCCGACTACCATTTCTTTCGCTCTCTGCAAAACTCTTTTAATGGTATAAAGCTGACTTCAAAAGAGGTCTGTGAAAATCACTTCGTTCAGTTTTTCGCCCAGAAATCCCAGAAGTTCTAATGTGGCATAATGGTTTAAAAGAATTTAATATACTTTTCCTTCAAACGACCAACCACCAGCTTCACAAGCAATTTGCAAAATACGGACCAATGACTAAAAAATAATGCCATAAAGTTTAGTAATAAAAGGTGGTATTTTAAGAATTATTTTATTGTTATTGCGAAAATCATAAGCAGAAACGAACTTCACTACCCTCTAACCATTTCAATAGTAAAATACACGAGGGACTCTGTAAACAGGTGTTGGAGAGGAAATATTTTATTGGACACATAAAAAACATAGAACGAATAAAATCCAACACACAACTTCCAATTAAGGTTAACACCAAGGTGAAACTAAACACGTAACTTTTAAAAAATCATTAGAGACTTTAACCAAAAATGATCTCGAATAATTTAACGCATCACAATGCAATATATATGGAGCCCAAAATGAAGTTTGTATTTTAACCTTGTAAGACATATCTCTCAGATAAGAGACAACTGGCGAATTATGGATTCCAATTCATAAAATGGAAGTCCAACTGCAGTAAAATTCTAGAAAATGCTCCCACTGAAAATCATGAAGTTCACATCAAACAATATGTAATGTGTAATATGGAACGCCAAAACTGATCAGTTTGTTTTCACGTACAATTTACCAGATACGACCATCTACACGAAGAGGACTATTCTATCTGAAGCGAGTCGTAATTTTGATCCTCGGGGTTGGCTAGCTCCTGTGGTCATAAGCACAAAAATATTTATGCAAATGCTTTGGAGAGATAAACTCAAATGGGGCGGTCCACTTCCACCCAAGAAAAACATTCTCTGGGAGAAAACACGAAATAATATGAAGCATATTACCTCAATAATAATCCTCAAATTTATTCGAACAACGAAGTTATACAAAGTAGATATACACGGTTTCTGTGATTCAAGTAGTGAACTAGCCTACGCAGCAGTTGTTTACTTCAAAACTATGAACCTTGCGAATTGCGCTTCGCGTGGCTTATCTCCTCGAAAACTGGAATTATACAGCCTTTGGGGGAACGTACCTGAATGGTTCTGTAAGTCTGTCGAATTCTGGCCTCCTCAAATAACATGGCGTAGTAATCTCGAATAAAGGACCAAAAAGGCGTTTGCCCTTACGAGTACTATAAATCAACCAGATGAAGGGTATGATCAAATAATTTCTACATATTCCTCGTTCCACAAACTACAACAAGTAATATGCTATATTTTCCGATTTGCTGGCAATGCAACAAAACGCCGAGAAAAACTCTTTCATGTTTTATACAAACTTTGCCAGAACGAATATCGTAAATACTATCAAGAACAAATATCAGCACTGCAAACCAAAGGAGAAGTCAGAAAAAACAGCATCCTCAAATCGTTAAACCTTTTTTTAGACGTTTTTGGAATACTACGTATTGGAGGAAGATTGCAAACTAGCCCTGCTCCGTATTCCACCAAACCCCCAATAATCCTACATTCCAAATCTAAAATCACGACAATAATTTTATTTGATTTTCACCGAAACAACAAACATGTTGGTCCATCGCTACTTTTATCAATCGTCAAACAGGAGTTTTCGATACCTAATGGCAAATCTAAAGCCGCAGCAAATTCAAGGCACAATGTCAGCAGGAGCTAATGGGAAGCCTGCCAAGATCGCGAGTTCAGTTGATTCGCTCGTTCTCGAGCTGGTTACTGTTAGCGACTTATCAAGCGACGCATTTCTGGGATCACTAAAAACGTTTACTGCAAGCCGAGGTGTCTGCCTAGAGCCTCATAGTGACAACGGCACAAATTTTATCGGTGCCAAGCATCCCAATAATATTTCTGATGTTTTTCAGAAACCGCATAACATGGCATTTTATTCCTCCAAATTCACCTCATTTTGGCGTTATCTGGGAAGCAGCAATAAAATCAACAAAGTTCCATTTAAAGAGAGTTATAGGCAACCATATTTTAACGTTAGAATAAATAACCATTCTCTTAGCTGAAGTAAAGAGGCTATTTTAAACTCCAGACCATTGTGTCGCATTAACGAAATCGAAGTTGATCCTATAACGCCATCCCACTTTTTAAGATCGCCGAAATGGACTTAACCAACCTTAAGATGTCACACCTTACCCGATGGCAAATGGTACAGCAAATAAGTCGACAGTTTAGGAAGCAGTGTTACCTAGAATACTTGACGTCCTTGCAACAGCGTTCCAAATGGAGATATAAGCCTATTCCCATAAAAGTAAACGACATCGTTATTATCAAACCAATAGCTCATGGGAAGAGTCATTAATGTTCACCCAGGCACTGATGGCATTGTAAGAGTGCGGTCACTATCAGGACTAGGAATAGTGAACTCAGGCGGCCAATACACAAATTGTGCGTTCTTCCCGTCTCAGCTGAGCTTGATGCTAATAAACCCGAATAATCCCTGTCATGTAAAATATTTCCACAAACTCGTCACCAAAACACACTTCAAATATCATTATTACACACAAAAATCATCGTATAACGCTATAGTCCAGATCATCTCATTAAGCAGCAAATAAATTTCACGCAATATTTTTGGTTCAATCTCATCGTATATCACCACATTAAAAAAAACACATCTTTATTTCGAAACGTTATATGAATTGATGAAGCAACAACACAAAATGCCAACCATCTCAAAATTATTCTTGGTTTACTTTAAATAGCTTTCGAATCGTTCGAATTCGTTTTAAAAATCCTTAAAATGTCTAACAAGTCTTATCAATTTTGATTTTTATGCTAGGCTCAGCTTTAACAAGGTCAGTCCGCATTTGTTTCTGTCATTTATCCAATCATTGCCCATTAAAGAAAAAACTTTTGCAATAAATGCATTACTTATTGGAGTACTTAGGCTAGAGTTCAATTCCCGTCTTATTTTGTTTATTCGATTTTACTTACTATAGATATTCTTGACTTATTTGGGAGAGTTGGGAGCGGCAACTCCGGAGCCCTGGTGATATACCTCCAATTCTGAAGACTCCGGAGTAAAAGGTTCGAGTTGGTAACCCTATGCAGTGATAATATCAAAATTCAAACCAGCGCTGCATGCACGGTGGCCTTATAATACTGCAAAACGACGAAATTTGTGTATCTAATTTATTTAAAAACAGCGCATATTTGACTGATATTCCGGCAACCAAAACAAAAAAACAATTCTATTGATATCGATGATGATTTAGTAGCCAAAACCATTTAAATGACATGACTCAAAATCTTATTCAAACGAATGTTGATGAGAATATTTTTTATTTTTTTGTTGTGTGTTTATGATTGACAGTGACGCATTTTTAAAATATCACACACATTTCATCCTCATTTCTTAAATTATTATTACTGATTTTCTTATTTTTTTCGAATCTTTTTATCCAAACACGTAAAGCATACGATTACTGATGATCACACGATGATCATCAATCATAAAATACAGCTCGAGCTACTTTAAAATGCAATCATTTAATAGCGCGGCTGAGTGATGTGTGATATATAGATTTCATTTGAAGATATGTTACACCTGATTTGTATTTGAGTACATATTAAGAACATATAGATTATGTTGTGTATCATGTCTTCGGTGGTGATGGTGACAAGATTGACATGTTTTGTGTATTATACTCGGTGTATAGATGAGGAGGATCATACCATAACATAAATTAGTATTTTTAATTTAATGGATCATTGAATTGAATAATAAACGCGCGATAATTATTTTTCATCGTTATACGACCGACGACGACATAATTGCCTAATTATAATTAATGTCATGCCTATATACTTTGCTTTTATGAGTATGTTCTCGTTTTACATTACTAACAAACCTATATGTTTATAAAAAAAACAACAATAACAACAACAACACAAAATAATAACAATAATAAAAATGTTAAAATATACGTTAAAGAAAATATTATTTTTCTCCTCTGGTTTGTTTAGAAAACAAATAAATTGATTGATTTAAGTAAATAATACGAGAACGAAATTCTGAATTTTTTATTGAAAGTTAATAATCGTTAAGAAAATGAAGTGTGTTAATTAAATCATCATCATAAATTTGAAAAAAAAAAAAAAAAAAAAATTGTGGCTTAGTCTAATCAATATGGACATATGTACATATAATGGCGCTGTGGCATTTCACTTTGTATTCAACACGTTTTAGATCGAACTTTATAAATCCCAATAAGTGTATGACCCGAGATTCTGTATACGATAGATTTATATAGTTGATATAAAATGTGTTTGATGATATGACAACAATACACAAAAAAAACGATCCCCTCACGCATCCCGCGCTAAATGATAGAATTATATACACAATTTGTGATAGAAATTAGAATACGATATATACGAATACAATAAATTATAAAATGATGACACCAACTAAATCTATCGACAATAATAAGCTCTCCAAAAATATCGTTTAGAATCACGTGTTAATAACTTCTAAATATATAAGCGTACATATGTACATATATACACACAGTAAGATAAATTTAATCCATCGAAAATTAATACCACAAATGGCTTGTTTTATTCTTGGGTTTTGAGTTCTTCTTCGTACAGTTTCTTATTGTGGAAACATTAAAACAATTTCACAGCTTTACTATACTTTGTAATAACATATGTTTTGTATACCCTAAAAATTGTCAAAACATTATAAATTTATAAGATATATACGATAATATGATCGCGCAGTTGAATACGAAACAAAATATTATGTGTATCTGTGTACCGTACTGAAGTTTGAAGAGAGAAATTGAAAGACATCTTGACGACTAAATGAAATTTAAAAAGAAAAAAAAACATAAAAAATTCTTTTAAAAGTAGATATATCGTAATTAGTGAAGAAATATTAGATTTATGAGTCACATTTAGACAAATTACTCAGGCGATAAGATAGATTGATGTTACATTAATAACTGTCAACACATACATATGAAATATAGGATTGAATGAGGTGGGTATAAGCCTCGTGGGCTAATGTGGCCCAAATAACAATTGTACAAGTGGCCCGGAAAAGAATTCCATTTTTAGCGCAGTTCGAACATTTTAACATTTGTTCAAAGCTTCTAAAACCATTCTATAATAAGGCCATAAATATAAATAAATATAAATAGTGCGACAGAGCTATATCCACGGCCCATCGTTGGGTCAGTTTTGAGTGACTATCCTGATTTTTAAGAATTATGAGAAGGAGCAGTGTACTTGTAATAAAAAAAAAATCGGAATCATTTGTTGAAGAATATACGTTGCTTCTGTTATCTGAAGATACTATATAGTAGAACAAATTAAGCTTAAAAATTAAAACGTAAAGTCCCTCTTCATGGTGAAGAAATGGGTCCAAAAACGTATTCCTACTAATATGTGATATAAGCAGCATAATATCTGCCCGTACTACATATATGGATGTACCCTGAACGCAATTGATTGGGCATTTGTTTAAGTTGCCAAAAATGTAATTTATTGTTTGTTATTAAAACAGTTCAAGATGAAATTGAACAAAATATATTTTCTAAATTACTCAAATTTTGAATGAGCTCAATAGAAAGTCTTTAGTTGAACACGACAATTTGAGGTTGTGATGACCCGGCAAAGTTTTGATTACTTTTTGTGAACATTTTGCCAGGGGCCCTCTTATTATGGTATGAATCGATTCGCTTCGTTATCACACATAAACTCACCGCCGGCAGAGAAAACAAGCCACCCTACAATTTTTTAATTTAACCGCACTAGCTGGAAACATGAAACAAAAACCAAATTTAAGGGCAACAGAAAATTCTGGATAATTATGTTCACTTTTCCATAATACAAGTACTAATACATGGTCACCAACTGGTCGGAGGTTTGTTGACAGCCTTGTAAGAGGTGCCAAGGAGAGCATATGGTGTTGTTAACCTCCATTCCTGCCTTTCCATAAACAACGTCCGCCATTCTTAACGGATACTAACATCTAGTAGAAGCCAATGGTCATTAATAAAGCGGTCAAGTTTAACACTCGAAGCCTATAGTGTAGCCATATACTATCCTAAACCTAAACAAATATTGTTTTCACTTCCATTCCTAGTTGCAATCAGCAATTCACGTGTTAAGTGCTTTAACCCCATTCTAACCCGTACTAAATGCGAGTAACAAGCTCACAACCCTTTCTAATATTTAAAAAATAATAATAAAAATGTTGTACCTTACCCACACAGGAATCATGCCGCCGGTGCCCCAAAGCAAGTAAGATAATTTTCGATGTAATAAGTAAAAGCTGGCTTTCAGCCAAACCTCACTTATTACAAATTCGTAGACAAATAAAATTGTGTTTTGTTTTGTGTGTTTCCTTTGAATAGAGTTTCTAACTGATTGGGCAAATATTACGCTGGTATTTGAAGTTCCTAAATCATCCATAAAGCCAGAATTGATATAAAATAAACCACGAAGGCCCGAAATCAAAGATGCAGTTAAAAACGAAATAAAGCAAACACAGTGTATGACGTCATTTCTCAGGAATTCGAAGAAACACTAAATATTATTTATTTGTTGGTTTTAACTTATGTATGATCTATTAATTAAGCATCGACGTTTCGATGGCTTTACTCCATCATCAGGGTGTTTTATATGAAAAATTTCATTTCACTTCAAGTGCTTACTAGTTTTTAGCTTATAAATAGAAAATGAACTTACGAGTATATGAGTGCCCCAATAAATTTAAGAAATTAGGTCTCTTAATTTTAACAGTGAACCAATAAAAAAGCCACCAACTGTAATTTCCATAGCTGATTAAGAGCTTTGTTGATAGATTCTTCAGATTTTTATATACCTAATACATATTTTTACAATAATTAACATACTCCCAGAAGTGCCTGGCCAAATTTTGGGTGGAATTTTTTTTTTTTGTAGGTATTTTACGGTTGAACAAGATGTGTGTACACTGGATTCGAATGAAAATATTTTATACTCAAACCACAGATAAAAATAGACAGATGGATCTTGTATGGTTCATTTTTACATTCTAAATTTCAATACAACAATGATTTTAAAATGCGTTGCGAATATAATACGTATACGCAATACACCGATAACATTGGAATGGAAAATTTTTATAATTTTTTTGGGTTTTTAAAGTTACTTGTGACTTACTTCATTTTTGTATTGGATATTTAGTGCATTTATTAGAGTGCTTCACTTTTATAATGAAAAATATGACTACATGTGATTCCATAAAGCAGACAATTATATAATTTAAAAATCTGGAGGTACACCAATTTTACAATGAACGACACAACTGTTGAGGACTAGTTATCAATGAAGTTGATTGATGTGAGTATATGTACTTGATTTTTATAAACTTTTCTGCCAAAAATAGCCTCAATTTCCCTTCACACAAGCTTGTAGTTATTATATCTATTTCGTCAAATTTATTATTGTAATAAAAAGCTTTGCCCGGTTAACCAGTTTGGTTAACGTTTTTCGAAAGTTTTTTAACAAATTTTTTTAAATTTATTTAAGAAGGATGAATTTGTTCAGATTCGCTCCTTTCTTTTTGTTTTTTAAAAAGTACTTCATTTGGGTAGATCAGTCCAAATTAAGAAACTTTCAATATGCTGAACTTTCCCAGAATGACCAACTTGATTGCAAAATTCAAAAAGTTATTACCGAGCCCAGATCTATCTTTTTTTGATTTAAAGTGGATCACTGTAACAAAAAAACTACAAAAAATTTAAATAAAGTTAATAAAATAAATCTTTATTAATTGAGTGTTTCCTTATGGTGCTTTAAAATATATTCCCAACATATTGCCACTCGCCGTTATGGTTTCAATAAAATTGTCCACGCCATCATTCATGAGTTTGACATTATAATCTCTGTTTACAACTTGTATAGTTTGTTCAGTTATCTGCAAATATTTAACTGCGATCGTGTATTCTATATTTGGTGACAAACGCAACGAATGGCCAAGGTTGATAATCATCGTTGACCAAAGCTCTGGAGAAGATTGGGTAAGATTAATTTTGCCAATTTCATTTCCTTTATTATCTTTGCCTGAAATTTCTATTTCGATATCGTTCCTTAGCACTTCTTGGCCAATCCATATTCCATGCAGAATTGTTTCCTTTCTAACAGAAAATTTAGTTTCAAATTTTTTATGGCTATGTACATTTTCCCAAGTCGTTGGGGGTTTATATACTTCTCTGGGTGTGGATATCCATGAATTGTCGACACTTGTATTTCCAAAAATGATTTGTCTTCCAATTGAATTAAAATCACTTTCACTTAGTAATTCAGGATACTGTTTGGCACACTCACGTAACTCAGCACTCGACATGGTCGGAAAACGAACTTGCCTGATTAGGCCATCAAATTGTTGTCGGCCGTCACTTAACGACATATTATGGTTTTTGCAGTAATTTTCTATCCACCCAGCCAATGCGTTAAATATTGCTTTTTCAGTTACGCCTTTTTCGATTGCCTCCAATTGTAAAGCTTTAAATACAGCGTCCGGATGAAGTGTTGAAAATTGTGTATGCCTTAATCGGTGACCTAGGTTCTGAGCAAATGAGCCATTAGTCAAATGTCGTGCGATGTCGTATTTCTCGATGACACAGTATTCAAATAATTGAATGTTAAAATCACCTTCTCTTAATAAATTAATAACAAGACTCTCCAGCATTATAACCTGGTATTTCGTAGCCAACTTCAATAACTCAATACCATTTCGTTCATTGATGTCGCACTCGTCCGTATAGATAAAACGGACGAATTCCAAGAAGCTGCCATATTTAAAATCGGTGATCGGTATATTTTCTTATCGCCCAATGTGCTCTCCAATTGCTGTTCAAACACCACACTCCGTTTCATTAGCTCTAAGGAGTGGGCATATATGATATTCGCATCTAATCTACGTTAAACTGTATATCGGACAGGAAATTACGATTGAACAATTTTTTGGTTATCTCGTGCATTTTCAGATGTGGTGACGAATTTAATTTAAACTCCATACTGTTGTGAATTTTCAAATTAATTTGAACACTTTTAACACCCTTAGAATTCGGCTAGAAAAACTTGACTGTGGAATATATATTGCCGAAAATTATATCCTTTACAAAATTAATATTTTCGGAAGGGGTATAATAGATCACAGATATTTTATTGCCTATAAATTGGAATGCCATACGAATTGTTAACTCCTTATTTCAGGTGAATCATTTTTAGTTTACCTTAACATCTGTATGCCGTTCGCTTATTTTAATTATTTTATAACCCCGTAATTATGAATTTACATAGCTTGGTTTTGTCGTTTATACCTGCGTGTACTTTTTATAGCCTTAGTAACTGACCTGGAGCCTAACCAAGCGCAAATTTTAGTGATAAAAAAAAATTACTTTGGAAAAATATTTTTTTATTAAAAAACTGTATGCAGCCAAAACTGCTATAAGTTCTATTTTTCATCCATACAAAACAAAAAATATCACTAAGGCAAAACATATTTTAGTGATACATATAGAGATACACGGAAAAAAATAAATTGGTCCTCAGCTAAGAAAACGGACTTTTAATTCAAGAAAATGTACTTTTTCTTGATTTAAAAGCTAATTTTCTTATTTATATCGAGTTTTTCTTCATGTAAGAATTGTGTTTCTTGAAATGAAGAAAAAATCGAAAGAAATAAGAAAATTAGCTTTTAAATCAAGAAACAGTACCTTTTCTTGAATTAAAGGTCCATTTTCTTAGCTGAGGACCAGTTTATTTTTTTTCGTGTACGCCTTTAACCTCGAAATACTTCTTAATTCTTATAGTAGATGCAAGCACCCCCACCCCTCTTATGAGTTCTGTTAAATCTCAAGATGTTGTAAGTTGTAACCATTCAGCGCAACAGATTCATTATTAATCCTACTAGTAAGCTATGTTTCCACGACACCAAACACATCGAGATCTTTGATATCGATAAATATTCTCAATTTGTTAATATGGCAGAATAGACTAAGATCATTCAAAAATTCAAAATTTACACAAGTACCATTCCGGTTCTTAATCGTAGCATCTTTAGTTGAAGTTAAGCATTTCTGCGATGAGTTCAGATTGAGAATAGAATTAGTGAAGAACCACGTTTATGAACTATAAATCGTACTATTAGCGCACACATTTTTATGAATATTTTCTAAATTTTATTTTTTTTACGTAAATATAGCAATTTTTACATTAATAGTACGAATTGTGGTTAATGAACGCCATTCATAAATAGAATGCACTTAATTTGTTTCAGTGGACCAAACTACAAAAATACAATTCTCGCTTAATACAATAAGTATCAAGCCAGAATGTACTGATCTAGCGAATTATATTCACTAAAATCAAAAAACCCAAGCAGAAACCTCATTTGTTTGTGTAGGTTTATGCCCACACGAATAATTAAGAAGTTAAAAAATTGTTTGTTAATCAGTTGATTTTTCGGCTTTATTATAGACAATATATTAGTATAGTACAAATCATAAAAATACAGAGACCAATCTCAAGGGCATTTAACATAAATGCAGATTTTAAGCTGCTGGAGCAATAAATAATTACGAGTATAGCCTATTTTTTAGTTACACTTGATAAACCCGAGAATTTATCGAGTGTAGTCACGTGCAATGACGTCAGCAAGAAATAAGAAAATATTGATGAAATAACTGAAGGGAAAATTTTTAAACTTCATATATGTACATATTTATGTTAGATGCACTACATATTCGTGCTTTCTGAATTTATTTTTTTTTCGGTTTACATAGAATAATAGGAATTATTAACAATGGAATCGTCACATGGAAAAGCTATTTACAACAGACAGTAGCACTTTCAACTGCAGAGGTAGAATATATGTCTGCTTCAGATGGGGTCAAAGAAGCAATTTGGCTTAGAAAATCCTTAAAAGATATTGGCTACGATCAAGAAAATCCGACATCGATTATGATTGACAATCAAAGTGCATTTGAATTTCATCAAAGAACAAAATATATCGATGTCAGGTTCCATTTCATCAGAGAGCATGTCAAGAACGATTTTATCAAACGAGTTTACGTTTCTTCAAATGAACAAGTAGCAGACGTTCTTACTAAACTATTACCAGACCAGAAGTTCAAAGAAAATGTTTAATCATTTGGAATGAAAATTTAAACAACAATTAGTGAGAGTGTTAAAAGTTGAATTGAGTTGATTTAATTTTGTTATTAGATGTAGTAATGAAAATTATAGATTTCGCAGTCGTTAAGCAAGCGATTAATTTTTGAAAATAAAAGAAATATACCTACAATACCAGATCCTTATACAGATCGTATGCTTTTATTAATATACCAGAAACTCGACAACATTTAATTTCTATATTGTGGCTTTTAATAGTAATTGGAATGTCAACTGCACCCGGATATTGTCATATGAATTTTTATATTTTAGAAGAAAAGGTTCTTCAAAGGTGGAGTACAGTTTTCTGTGTGGCCTTATTGGATTGGTGTATTTTGTAACGGGTATGACAAGCGCCCGTTACAAATTCAAGCGTTTAGAGAATTGAAGATTCTCCATTTTCCAACTGGAGAGGCCATCCCAAGCCGGTTCGATAAAAACCCCCTGATGAAAGTGACGGATGTATAAGTAATTAAGTTTCGATTAGCAGTTTTATTATTCGACACGACGTAGTCAATCCCTGCGGCTCGACCAAAACTGACAAACCGGGTATTTCACATTGGTAGATTATTCAAGATGTTATATAAAGGTGGGATTAAATTTATTTTCTCATTGTCATGAAAATGAATGGATGTTATAAAATTGAAAATAATCATTTAAGAAAAAAATGTAAAATAAGTTACACAAAACAAAGATTGGTCCAAGATAAATTCACTAAAAGCCAATTAAATTTTTCAAAACGATTTAATTTAATTTTAAACACAGGTTACTTGGAATTCCCCAAATTATTTTAAACAATGTCTATACCATTGCCGATTTTTTCTAATACTAACGTTTTAAGCATTTGGTGTGTCACACCAGTTCCAATCACAATAATACTATAAGTCATAACTCCCAGAAATCAAAGCCATGTTGTAGTTTTTGAATTTTATGGAGCATTTGTATGTACCGGTATTCCATATTTTCCTATCACCGAAAATACAACCGTGTAGCTTCAACACTGAATGGGCCAAATTTGGGTGCCATACAATTTGTTAAGCAATAACAATACTATATAGTCATAGAAGTTGTATCAATCAACGCTCTCCTATGATTATGGTACCCATTACAACATACTTATGTACATACACACATATATCGATCTATAAATATTAGTGTTTTGTTTATTGTTTAACCATTTAAACATTACGATATCAAATATTCCCACAACATACTCGTATCATCCCGTGTGTATAATATTTGGTTTCAGTTTGTATATATTTCAATCAAAAAATAATAATTAATACTCGGTTGTTTCTTAAATTTATAATATTGAAATACTCCTTAAATTATTATTTAAAATTAAAAAATTGAAATTTTATAAACAAACCATTATAAACACACAGCACACAAAACATACAGTTGATCTATAAATTAATTTCATAATCTTATCTTCGACACATGCGTTATAAACACAGACTGTATATTGGTTGGCGCACTATATACGATATACATATTACATATATCTTATCTTTATCTATATATATACATATATATGATAAATTGTCAGCACTTTAATAAACAATGAAATTAAATTTTATAAATATAAACAACTTATAAATTTGTTTCGTGGTTTTTGGTGGTGGACGTCGAAATACCGAAATATAAATTTCTTTTCTCTTAAAAAATTGTCTTAATCATTTAGAAAAATGCTTAATATAAAACATATGATACTGAATAAATGAGCACGCACTTAATACATGCACGTTTGGTCCAGTGCCACAAAACAGGATTTGTCTCAATAATTTCATTAATTTGACCACACAAAAAAGATCGATTTACGAAGATCCTCAACACATGTGTGGCTATGTATCTATAGAAGGAAATTAACCATCTCAAATTGCCCATACATAGAGGATAATAGCTATTTATTTTCAAATCGTTTTGACTCAAATTTCTTATACTTATATTCATCCTAAAAGCAAACGGACATCAAGTGTAACACGTGGTAAACGTTTTTTCATTCATAAAACTAGTTTTATGACCATAATTGTTGTTTTAACTGACTATACAACAACAACATCAACGTGTTGTTTATACGGTGTTCATATACATAATTTCATAAATCAATGTTAAATTGCAATATGCGCGTATATAAACCAAATTTATGTGTATAGATTATACACAAATATATGTTTCGAAGTGAGAATAAAACTTTCATCGATGCCTAAATGTCTAGAAATTAAAATAAATAAATAAATAAAATTTCTCATTCAAAATGTTCGTTGTTGTATTTATAAAATGTATGTACATACATCCATAAGTACGTGAGTTTTAAAATATTTTGTGAAGAAAACAAAAATGTTCAAATCACTGTTGTTTGTTTATCTATATACAAATATCTGTATACAATATACATACCTAACACATAATATAATATACAACATACATAAGAATTGAAAATATTATTCACAGAATTTTTTTTTTTCAAGATTTTATGAATTTCTATACAACAAAAAAAAATTTAGAATTCATTCATTTAATTCAATCACCGATCGTTCAAAGACACTGTGTAATATAAAATATTGAAGTAAGGTTAGTAATCTGGTTTGCTCGATGTACATACATATATGATTGATTATAACTAGAGAAGAGACCTTCGAGGCCCTTTCAGCTCTAACCTCGCGGCAGATTCGCAGCGGTAAACATAATTAATATTTACTGGACAAGAGCTTTCAAGATACTTACACGTCTTCTAATAGAGTTTGATAAAAAAACCCGCTCTGCTAGTTCCGTGGCCCTCATTTTTCTTTTGTATAAATGAGGAGATAAAAAGAAAGAAGTTAAGGATCTTTTTTATTCATTTGAAATATTTCGGACTGACTAAAAGGTGTAAAACTTAATGTGTGAAACATTAAAAAGAACAAAATTGAAATTTTCCGCTAAAGCATAAACAGAAGCCGTGTTTTCCATGAGAACTGCACTAGAACTCGATAAATTTTAAATTCTTCACATAAAAATCAAGCCTCGATTTAACTAAAGATTCAAAATGTTTAGGAATCACGGATAGAATTGAAATGCCAGTAAATCGGTCTAACAAAAGACAATTTCCACACCTCAGGCAAGGAAGCAGTTGAAAGACTTAAATTAAACAAATGAAGTATTGGCTGACATATAGCATATGCGCATTTGGTCAAAATAAATTGTGTAATACCATCGGGGCCTGCACCCTTGTCAGCCTTCAAACCCTGTAACCCATTGAACACCTCAGAGAAAATAAACTGAAACCTGGCAGAAGATAACAAATTTAACGACGTCAAATAATTACTCGTGCGGTCCTCATCGAACGAGCTATGGAAAAAATTTGCAAAAGCATCACAAATTGCTTGAGAACCAGTGACAGATATAATTAAAATTATTTAATGGTTTAGGGCTCTCTATATTGGTTTTATTTTTTAAAAATTAACTTGAGCTTTCGGACTCACTTCGAACCAACAGACTCACTTCAGTGACAGATGTATTATTGTAAGTCATCACGCGGATTTCCTCTTCGTATTTATGAAAGAAAAAACTGTTTGAAAGAAATTTCATTCTCTATCTGTAGGATATACATTTTATACAAGAAATCGATCAAAAATTTAAACTCCTTACACAGGTCACGGTACTTTCGTTTAGCATTAAAGCCTTAAATGCTTTAGACTTGCGATTAGCAATATTTTTCAAGCGAAAATTAAAACATGGCTCAGCGTAAACGGAGTTCACGATTTTTTTTTGGTACAAATAACTCAAAACCAGTATTCAAAACTTGATAAAATTAAGACACGGCATCCGAGCTATTCAGATTGTGGAACAGAGTTGTCCAATCAACGTTTACGGAAAACTGATCAAAGAGGGCACATTCGCTTTCTCAAAATCATAATTAAAGTAATTACTAATACTAAATGCACAAGAAAATGGTGTGTGATAGATGCTGGAAGGACCAGCTGAATCAAGACATGACTCGATTTTAAGGTTATCTAAAGATGAGAAAACTAAATCCAAAATACGTTCATGATAGTTGAAAACATTGTTGAGCTGACGATTCCCAAATTTTCCAAAGTTATCTAACATTTGGTTATAGAAAGGTCATCCGAAGTTGATCCATAAAACTCGCCGTTCGTCCAGCTCCAAGCAATTTTCGGTAAATTAAAATCGCCTGCAAATAAAATATGATCATCGCTATTCATTAGTGGTAATAGCTCATCATTAACCAAATTCACAAAACCTTTGTAGACATCAGCGGTACTGACATACGGAACATACACAGAAACCAAAAATAGCCAAAATTCACCACATTTGACTTTAACAATAAGTGCCTCGCCATTGTGACATAATAGATTTACGCGCTGATATATTAAATCATTTTTCAGTGTAACAATGATACCACCACCTTTAATTGTGACGTTCTCGGGCACACGATCTTGACGAAATACATAGTGCAAGACGGTGGAAAATATTCTTCTGAGTTAAAATTGATGTTTAATCAGGTCTCAGTAAGAATGACAATATCATAATTATTACACAAAAGTGATGAATAAATTGCAATAGCCTTGGAGCGTATCCCACTGTTATTGTGATAATAGATATGAAAACTGTTGCTGTTGTTCGATGTATTGTGTTTGTTACATGTGAAGTTAGTGATGTTTATGATAGAATCGTTGGCAGTTCTATTTATATTACTATTTATTTGATTAGCATATGATTCGAAAGCAGTCGGCTCGTTAGAAGGATAGCAATTATTTACGGAGTCACATTCAGTGTTGCAAAATTTCGCCCGTTTTTTGATATATTAATGAATGGCCGTATTAAAGTTTCACTAGGGTACAGATCTGTTGACAGTGCATCATTAAACTTATTCTCGTACACAGCAACTTTAAAAGAAATGAAATGAAGGCTGTCCACGTTGCGGTTTTTTGGAACAAGTGACCAGCATTAAATTTCATTTTCTGGAACACTCAACTTCACGTCCAGATATGATTTCAAATTCTTGAATTCAGTACTGAGATGAAGGCGACTGACGTACAACATTTCTTATGCTTCACTAAAACTGTTTGCAAATAATGGTCGTTAGAAACATCAGTACCCATGATGGTACCCCAAAATACTTGCCATTTGATGTTATATGATCGGCGGCCGCTAAATTAGTTTGTGGAATGACCCCTTCAATATTATTTCCGGCAATGTCCGCAACCACCTTCGATGAAAAGCCATTAACAGACAATTGTTGATGAACTGTTCTGAACCCAGCTTCGATTTTGTCGTTTAAACCCGCAACCGTCGAACCATTTTGCATTATTTGTTCCTTCAAACTGATCAACTCCGAACTAGAACCAGTATCCGAATTATGATCGGCTTGGCAACTCTGGCAAACAAATCTGGCATATGGGCAATCTTTAAACAGTTTTATCCAATTATCCATTTTTTTGGTAAGCGACACTCTAACCAAATGGTTGATCCGTGTTTCATTTTTTTCCTTTCTCACCTTTTTGGTTGTTTCCAACCACATTTTTTCTCCAAATACGACAGCATCTAGAATCTAGATCTTAAGGCGAGCTACAAAAATCCCACGACCAACTTCCTCTACCCGACTTGAGTACCGGGATTAAGTCGTAGTAGCATTCTCTCCTTAAAATAATTTGTATAATGGCATGATTTAGGTCTAACCTGATTTGTGCCGTAACCATTACAAATTTCAAGAAATTTTTAAAAGTTCATAAATATGCATCTCTACTTTTCAAAACTATTGGTTCTGCTTACTCCTGATCACTGTTCCAGAGTAATTTATTTGGTCTTATCGAGCTCGATCGATGGAAAGCTCAATGTCTGTATCGGTTGAGATATCACGAGGCATTTAACTAAAGAGACGTGATTTTCAAAAAAATTAAATTTTCTACGAAATGTGTAGAATATTCGATTGATCCAAATGCCCGTTGGCTTGACAATTAAAGTTCAAAACGCCAATTGATAGAGGTATCATTTATTGAACAGAAATTTAGTTTTGAATAGGAGGTGCTTTCTATGTTTCCTAGAATATTGCGGTTTGGCGATATAAATATACATCGCATTAGAGTTTCTGAAAATAATGTTTTTGCGTTACGTCAATCTTAGTCCTTACTGTATATTGTTTCTGGAATCGCAAGATTCGTTATTACCGAAATATTTTTCCAAAATCCGGGGATTAAAAAAAATCATCCAGGATGATAAACCATCGTCGGTAAGTAGTTCTTTACTCCAGTTCAAATAATGATTCAGTATACATAATCTCGACAAAACTCTAACTACTGTTTTATGTCTCGTGTGCGTGCGACTTGATTTGCACTTCTCAAAATTACTGTTAAGTGTAATTACATCTTGTATAAACAAAATTAAAACCAAATTTAAACAATGATCCACCTACTAAACTAAACCAGTCAATTTAATACTAGACATAATAGACATACTAGACCGCTTAGTACATTATAACTCTCTCTCGAATGTATGTATATATAAAACCGCGGCATAATAATTTATTTAAATACACTTTTACAAAAAAAAAAAAAAATGTTAAAGAATGTTTTCAATAATTTTAATGATCATTTCGTTTGAAAATTACTTGGACCCCGAATTTTATAAACTATTTACATACATGTCAAACAGATATTTTATAGTATTTCTTATTAATTATTTTATGTTCTTTCGGGTGTCGATATGTTTATAATCTCTATATATCTATATAAGAGTACATTTATCGTATATGTACATATACAATATATAAACGCGCGATATACCGTGGTATAAGAAGTAAAACAAAATTTTCTTTGACATTTTTCTTTATGATCCAAACAAAATATAAAATTAAAACTCTCTGGAAAATCTGTTTGAAGCTAAACAACACAAAATTATCGATGAGATAAAATTCTGTGGTGTGGTGGTACTTTTTATAAATCTTATAGTATATACTCGGTATATACGTATAAATGTTCTTAGAAACGAATGAACGAGATTTTTATTACCTAGTTGAAAACAAAAGATATATTATGGTTTAGAAAAACCAGAAATGTTATAGGTTATAATTTGTAGAACACAAAAAAAAAAAAGTTCTTAAAAATTCTAAGTAATTAAAACTTAAAAGTAGTTGAAATAAAAATTTATCTCAAATAAGGTGTTGCTACGACGAGTATTCGATAAATACTTGAAAGAATTTTTTTTGTTAACAATAAGTGACTGTAATTTAGTGCCCAATCATCTTCGCATCTTCATTCAGACGTTTAATCATCTATATCTCTTGTGTTGTATTGTACGTACGTATCAATTTCGAGAGAGGAATAGGTTATTGATTATGCTTCATTCAACAACAACAAAAAATGTTAACAAAAAAAATTCGTTTATGAATGAATATGTCTAGATTACAACAATTTGGTTGGTTTGTTTGTTTGTTCGACTTGGGTTCAAATAAATGCTACATCAATCAACTCCTAATTATGTTTGACAACACACATCAAAAAGATGCTTAACATTTTCATTTCCATTTAAATTCAATTAATAAACGATTTATTCAAAAATATTCAACTTTTTGTTGATTCGATTCGTACGTTCTTAAAGATATTGAAATACAGATTAGATAATTTTGGATTAGAATGGGACAAGGATTACAAAAAATATTCCCTTAAACATTTTTTTTTTTCGGAAATCCGGAAGAATTTTGGTATTAGCCCTATTCGCATTTGTATGGTTAAAACCATAAACAGTTATTGGTGTGTTTTGACAATGACGATAAATCTATGGGTAAACATACATAATTGAAACTGGTCCGGATAATAAATCGATAATTATCCTACCTGAGTCATGAAACGTGACATTCGGTTTGACTTTATTTCTTATGTATTTCATAATGCGTGCGGATAATCCTTATACATAATAAAATAATTTGGACGATTTATGTGGTTTTCAAATTTTTGTTTTGTCTTATGAATAACAATCATTACTGGAAATTGAATCCATTGAGATGTATTGAGAGAATTTTGTTATTACGAACCCTCTTATACGAAATTAAAAGGAAAATCGGAGCAAATAGTTGGAATTTTGATCGAATTTTTACAAGAGAAAAGTCTACAAATTTGACTTGAATTATACAATATTGAACAGGGTAGAATAAAAATTAAATTAAAATTAAAAATAATTAAAATTGACATACAAATATTTTCAGGTCGGAGCAAAATGTTGCTTCAACCTCCGTTTCAAGCTATCTTTGCTTAAGTAAAAATCGAAGAGATGGTCAATTTTATTAAAACTCTTGGACATCATGTTTACTATGGTTCATTGTCACCATAGTTTGTTCTGTGTTTATTCAGATCAAGGAACTCACGATCTCTTAAATTCCTGCTCGGTGCCTTTATTTTAATTGATTCCAGTATAGACGGTGCAACGATTTGATCTAGTAAAGTATTTCCAACAAACGAACACTTTAAAAGCTCTCGTCTATTTTCCAATGTTGTCATTATTGATAGGAAAGATATGGTGCCAATCGCTTAACGTGGTATGGCAAGTTTAAGTCATAATCCCATTCATTTTTCCTCTCAATATTTTGGATATGTTCATCGGAAAAAGGACACCAGGCATTGGGCGCATTCAGGTCTCCCAACATGTTGGCATCAAAAATCTACCGATGGAAAAAATGACATTTAAACAATCACATTGCCATGAAATTTTGAATGTATCATGAGCATTCAGGTCTCAACGTGTTAATTTTACTTGTTGCCAAATGTTGGCTTACCTGAATGCGCCCATTGACAGCATATTCAAGTTGAGATCTGACGTATGCATAATACAGGATCTTAATTGTCTCGAGGCCATAAATATCCCTCGTCCAACGCTTAATAAAACCAAGCATTGAATTAGATCTAGCGACGCATTGCTCAATGTGCTTAGTATGTGTTTTCAACGAAAGTAACCCTTAGGCCTTTAATTACGAATACTTTTAGTAAAAGTGTGCCATTAATTTGATATTGTTGTATAACAGGGTTAACTTTCCGATGGAACGATAAACTTTTACACTTGTTGATGTTCAGACTGAGGAGGTTCCACTCAAATCATTTCGCTAGATTGTTGATGCCTTCTTGTAGCTTATGGGTGTCGCCGATGTTTTCTACTGTTTTAAAGATTTTGAGATCATGTAAACATTAATACCTTAGAATGTTGTATTACTTCAGTAACGTCGTTGATGAAAATTCTAAAGATCCAAGGACCAACATGAGAGGCTTGTGGTACCCCTGAAGTAGCTTGGATTAATTCTGACCTTATATTACTAAGCTCAATATACTGAATGCAATTACTCAAATATGATTTAAACGTATTGTATAACAAGTTGCATACTACCAGTTCAAATAATTTGGGTATTGAAGATATTAATGTATTGTAATTCCTCTGTAACAAGAGACATCATTTCTTGCTCCTGTTTTGAAAATTGGTGTTACTCTGGTTACTTTCCATTTCTTTGGAAAGGCTGCAAGTTTTAAAGATTGATTAAATAGAAGACATAGAGGGATTGCCAACTTCATAAAATCCTTTAACAATGAAGCTGGAATACCATCAGGACTAATCGATCTCCGAATTCTTCGAGAGCTCGATGAATATCCTCGGTTTCAATCCTTGGTGTTAGTATGGGTACGTTGTTTTCACCATTGTTTGGATTTTCATAGTTATAAATGTTTTCCGGCTTATAAACTGATTGAAAAAGCTCCGCAAACATGTTTGATATAATCTGCGGGTCACAAAATTTACGTTCCGTGAATGGCATACACACTGGGTAACCATTAGTTTCACGTTTTTCTTTAAAAAAATCTCCAGAAATGTTTTGGAATTTTTCTTATTTATCCTTAATTTGGCTAATGTAGCTCTTATACTTTATCTCAAAGTAGCTTTCGAAATTTTGGTTACACGCAGTGAATTTATGTTTGCTTTCCTCGGAACAGAATTTCAGATTCTGTTTGTAAGCCTTGTTTTTCTTGTTCTTTAGATTGATAAGTTTACAAAATTATTAAGATTCATTGTGTTAGCTTTTCTGAAGTTGTAGTACGGCTTGCAGTTTTGTTGATTATTAATAACATTATAGCCGTTGCTTTTAATAATTACTTCTAAGGCCTTGTGGTGAATATCATTACTAACGAATGATGATGGCGATTCATTTACTTTAAAGTTAAAATTTCGTCCGTTTCTTCGTCATATCGACCAGCTAATAGTTGGAAAATTAAAATCCCCCATGATTAAAATGATGTCAGATGGATTAGCAGCATTGTTAGTTTCCATTATTGTGTCGCAGCAGGCCGTGTAAGATGAAATCGGTGAGCCAAGTGGAGCATATGCAACATACATATATAAAAATTGACTTTTTGTTGATTGCAATTATAACACATAATTGCTCGATGGACTCCTCCACCAGATTTTTTAGTACTTTTTTGCGGTGAACGGTCACATCTATAAACCACATATCGGCTGGGAAAGAATTCAGAAATCAGGATCCCATTGTTAAATGATGTTTCACAGATGATATAAACCGGAAACAGCGTTTTTAATACAAAATTGTGACATTGAACGGCTTTCGAAGACATTCTATTAAGATTGTGGTAATAAAATGAGTGGTTTATTGTTTTTTTTTTTGGTTCGGGCGTTGGTGTATTGTTCTCATGATGCTGGTTCTGTTGATTTGTAGTTAAGGTTATAATTGGGCTTTGGCCGGGCTCGAATTACGAACATTTTGGCGAAGTGGTCTCCACTCGAATTCTTTCTCTAATAGTCCAGGTGGCCACATTGCTGATTGTAACGCAGTTGTAATTGTTCAGCAGGTAAACTCACACGAAATGACACGTAGTCGTAGAACAGACCGTTTACTTCTTTGGGTGAGATTTTGAAGCACACAGTTTCAGCAAGTTTCTATTAATAAAATTTTCAAATTGCTGTTTTGTGACCGATTTTGCAATTCTATTAACAAAAAGCCACCGTCGTGGGGCAACGGCTTTAATTGCTTGCTTAACAAGCTTAGAATCCTGAAAGTCAGTGAAGTTAGCCCGAAGAATCAGCCCGAAGTTTTGGTTCATTTCTCGGATAAAATGTAGCTATCCCGAAAAAGTGTAAATTTTGTAAAAAGTGTAGGCTCATCCCGAAGAAAATATTATAATTAAAATGCATCTAACAAGATGGTTTAAACAAAATGAAAACTAATAAATTTATTAAAAAATATTTATAATAAAAAACATAAATTCGTTTAAGATTAAGAGTAATACCATTCAACATATTCTACAAATTCATATACAAATTTATGTTCTGTTGGTACTATAGTTATTTACTATAAGTAAACCATAAATTTTACACATCCAAAAAGAGGAGATATTGCTTAATGGCTTTATATCAGGCCGGATAGGACGTGGTACTAGCTAATAGCTGGCCAATACCTCAGGTTCTTATCATGGGGATAAACATATGTTTTCGAAAAATTTGTATTTTTAGTGTAGCGTATGTGTGATATGTAGAAATCTTAAATTATTTACAGCCAATACTAGGGATATTGCTTAATGGTATTTTATATGGGCAGACAGGACATGATACTAGCTAATAGCTGGCTAACACCCCAGGTTCTTATCATGGGGATAAACATATGTTTTCGAAAAATTTGTATTTTTAGTGTAGCGTATGTGTGATATGTAGAAATCTTAAATTATATTCAGCCAATACTAGGGATATTGCTTAATGGTATTTTATATGGGCAGACAGGATATGATACTAGCTAATAGCTGGCTAACACCCCAGGTTCTTATCATGGGGTTAAAGATATGTTTTCGAAAAATTTGTATTTTTAGTGTAGCGTATGTGTGATATGTAGAAATCTTAAATTATATTCAGCCAATACTAGGGATATTGCTTAATGGTATTTTATATGGGCAGACAGGATATGATACTAGCTAATAGCTGGCTAACACCCCAGGTTCTTATCATGGGTTTAAAGATATGTTTTCGAAAAATTTGTATTTTTAGTGTAGCGTATGTGTGATATGTAGAAATCTTAAATTATATTCAGCCAATACTAGGGATATTGCTTAATGGTATTTTATATGGGCAGACAGGATATGATACTAGCTAATAGCTGGCTAACACCCCAGGTTCTTATCATGGGGATAAAGATATGTTTTCGAAAAATTTGTATTTTTAGTGTAGCGTATGTGTGATATGTAGAAATCTTAAATTATTTACAGCCAATACTAGGGATATTGCTTAATGGTATTTTATATGGGCAGACAGGATATGATACTAGCTAATAGCTGGCCAATACCCCAGGTTCTTATCATGGGGATAAACATATGTTTTCGAAAAATTTGTATTTTTAGTGTAGCGTATGTGTGATATGTAGAAATCTTAAATTATATTCAGCCAATACTAGGGATATTGCTTAATGGTATTTTATATGGGCAGACAGGATATGATACTAGCTAACAGCTGGCCAATACCCCAGGTTCTTATCATGGGGATAAACATATGTTTTCGAAAAATTTGTATTTTTAGTGTAGCGTATGTGTGATATGTAGAAATCTTAAATTATATTCAGCCAATACTAGGGATATTGCTTAATGGTATTTTATATGGGCAGACAGGATATGATACTAGCTAACAGCTGGCCAACACCCCAGGTTCTTATCATGGGGATAAAGATATGTTTTCGAAAAATTTGTATTTTTAGTGTAGCGTATGTGTGATATGTAGAAATCTTAAATTATTTACAGCCAATACTAGGGATATTGCTTAATGGTATTTTATATGGGCAGACAGGATATGATACTAGCTAATAGCTGGCCAATACCCCAGGTTCTTATCATGGGGATAAACATATGTTTTCGAAAAATTTGTATTTTTAGTGTAGCGTATGTGTGATATGTAGAAATCTTAAATTATATTCAGCCAATACTAGGGATATTGCTTAATGGTATTTTATATGGGCAGACAGGATATGATACTAGCTAACAGCTGGCCAATACCCCAGGTTCTTATCATGGGGATAAACATATGTTTTCGAAAAATTTGTATTTTTAGTGTAGCGTATGTGTGATATGTAGAAATCTTAAATTATATTCAGCCAATACTAGGGATATTGCTTAATGGTATTTTATATGGGCAGACAGGATATGATACTAGCTAACAGCTGGCCAACACCCCAGGTTCTTATCATGGGGATAAAGATATGTTTTCGAAAAATTTGTATTTTTAGTGTAGCGTATGTGTGATATGTAGAAATCTTAAATTATTTACAGCCAATACTAGGGATATTGCTTAATGGTATTTTATATGGGCAGACAGGATATGATACTAGCTAACAGCTGGCCAACACCCCAGGTTCTTATCATGGGGATAAAGATATGTTTTCGAAAAATTTGTATTTTTAGTGTAGCGTATGTGTGATATGTAGAAATCTTAAATTATATACAGCCAATACTAGGGATATTGCTTAATGGTATTTTATATGGGCAGACAGGACATGATACTAGCTAATAGCTGGCTAACACCCCAGGTTCTTATCATGGGGATAAACATATGTTTTCGAAAAATTTGTATTTTTAGTGTAGCGTATGTGTGATATGTAGAAATCTTAAATTATATTCAGCCAATACTAGGGATATTGCTTAATGGTATTTTATAGGGGCAGACAGGATATGATACTAGCTAATAGCTGGCTAACACCCCAGGTTCTTATCATGGGGATAAACATATGTTTTCGAAAAATTTGTATTTTTAGTGTAGCGTATGTGTGATATGTAGAAATCTTAAATTATTTACAGCCAATACTAGGGATATTGCTTAATGGTATTTTATATGGGCAGACAGGATATGATACTAGCTAACAGCTGGCCAATACCCCAGGTTCTTATCATGGGGATAAAGATATGTTTTCGAAAAATTTGTATTTTTAGTGTAGCGTATGTGTGATATGTAGAAATCTTAAATTATATTCAGCCAATACTAGGGATATTGCTTAATGGTATTTTATATGGGCAGACAGGATATGATACTAGCTAATAGCTGGCTAACACCCCAGGTTCTTATCATGGGGATAAACATATGTTTTCGAAAAATTTGTATTTTTAGTGTAGCGTATGTGTGATATGTAGAAATCTTAAATTATATTCAGCCAATACTAGGGATATTGCTTAATGGTATTTTATAGGGGCAGACAGGATATGATACTAGCTAATAGCTGGCTAACACCCCAGGTTCTTATCATGGGGGATAAACATATGTTTTCGAAAAATTTGTATTTTTAGTGTAGCGTATGTGTGATATGTAGAAATCTTAAATTATTTACAGCCAATACTAGGGATATTGCTTAATGGTATTTTATATGGGCAGACAGGATATGATACTAGCTAACAGCTGGCCAATACCCCAGGTTCTTATCATGGGGATAAAGATATGTTTTCGAAAAATTTGTATTTTTAGTGTAGCGTATGTGTGATATGTAGAAATCTTAAATTATATTCAGCCAATACTAGGGATATTGCTTAATGGTATTTTATATGGGCAGACAGGATATGATACTAGCTAATAGCTGGCTAACACCCCAGGTTCTTATCATGGGGATAAAGATATGTTTTCGAAAAATTTGTATTTTTAGTGTAGCGTATGTGTGATATGTAGAAATCTTAAATTATA
This sequence comes from Tipula helvola, assembly GCA_963556165.1. Taxonomy (NCBI): domain Eukaryota; kingdom Metazoa; phylum Arthropoda; class Insecta; order Diptera; family Tipulidae; genus Tipula; species Tipula helvola. Next base: position 8,050,934 of record OY744483.1, read on the forward strand.
TTCAGCCAATACTAGGGATATTGCTTAATGGTATTTTATATGGGCAGACAGGATATGATACTAGCTAACAGCTGGCCAATACCCCAGGTTCTTATCATGGGGATAAACATATGTTTTCGAAAAATTTGTATTTTTAGTGTAGCGTATGTGTGATATGTAGAAATCTTAAATTATATTCAGCCAATACTAGGGATATTGCTTAATGGTATTTTATATGGGCAGACAGGATATGATACTAGCTAACAGCTGGCCAACACCCCAGGTTCTTATCATGGGGATAAAGATATGTTTTCGAAAAATTTGTATTTTTAGTGTAGCGTATGTGTGATATGTAGAAATCTTAAATTATTTACAGCCAATACTAGGGATATTGCTTAATGGTATTTTATATGGGCAGACAGGATATGATACTAGCTAACAGCTGGCCAACACCCCAGGTTCTTATCATGGGGATAAAGATATGTTTTCGAAAAATTTGTATTTTTAGTGTAGCGTATGTGTGATATGTAGAAATCTTAAATTATATACAGCCAATACTAGGGATATTGCTTAATGGTATTTTATATGGGCAGACAGGACATGATACTAGCTAATAGCTGGCTAACACCCCAGGTTCTTATCATGGGGATAAACATATGTTTTCGAAAAATTTGTATTTTTAGTGTAGCGTATGTGTGATATGTAGAAATCTTAAATTATATTCAGCCAATACTAGGGATATTGCTTAATGGTATTTTATAGGGGCAGACAGGATATGATACTAGCTAATAGCTGGCTAACACCCCAGGTTCTTATCATGGGGGATAAACATATGTTTTCGAAAAATTTGTATTTTTAGTGTAGCGTATGTGTGATATGTAGAAATCTTAAATTATTTACAGCCAATACTAGGGATATTGCTTAATGGTATTTTATATGGGCAGACAGGATATGATACTAGCTAACAGCTGGCCAATACCCCAGGTTCTTATCATGGGGATAAAGATATGTTTTCGAAAAATTTGTATTTTTAGTGTAGCGTATGTGTGATATGTAGAAATCTTAAATTATATTCAGCCAATACTAGGGATATTGCTTAATGGTATTTTATATGGGCAGACAGGATATGATACTAGCTAATAGCTGGCTAACACCCCAGGTTCTTATCATGGGGATAAAGATATGTTTTCGAAAAATTTGTATTTTTAGTGTAGCGTATGTGTGATATGTAGAAATCTTAAATTATATTCAGCCAATACTAGGGATATTGCTTAATGGTATTTTATATGGGCAGACAGGATATGATACTAGCTAACAGCTGGCCAATACCCCAGGTTCTTATCATGGGGATAAACATATGTTTTCGAAAAATTTGTATTTTTAGTGTAGCGTATGTGTGATATGTAGAAATCTTAAATTATATTCAGCCAATACTAGGGATATTGCTTAATGGTATTTTATATGGGCAGACAGGATATGATACTAGCTAACAGCTGGCCAACACCCCAGGTTCTTATCATGGGGATAAAGATATGTTTTCGAAAAATTTGTATTTTTAGTGTAGCGTATGTGTGATATGTAGAAATCTTAAATTATTTACAGCCAATACTAGGGATATTGCTTAATGGTATTTTATATGGGCAGACAGGATATGATACTAGCTAACAGCTGGCCAACACCCCAGGTTCTTATCATGGGGATAAAGATATGTTTTCGAAAAATTTGTATTTTTAGTGTAGCGTATGTGTGATATGTAGAAATCTTAAATTATATACAGCCAATACTAGGGATATTGCTTAATGGTATTTTATATGGGCAGACAGGACATGATACTAGCTAATAGCTGGCTAACACCCCAGGTTCTTATCATGGGGATAAACATATGTTTTCGAAAAATTTGTATTTTTAGTGTAGCGTATGTGTGATATGTAGAAATCTTAAATTATATTCAGCCAATACTAGGGATATTGCTTAATGGTATTTTATAGGGGCAGACAGGATATGATACTAGCTAATAGCTGGCTAACACCCCAGGTTCTTATCATGGGGATAAACATATGTTTTCGAAAAATTTGTATTTTTAGTGTAGCGTATGTGTGATATGTAGAAATCTTAAATTATTTACAGCCAATACTAGGGATATTGCTTAATGGTATTTTATATGGGCAGACAGGATATGATACTAGCTAACAGCTGGCCAATACCCCAGGTTCTTATCATGGGGATAAAGATATGTTTTCGAAAAATTTGTATTTTTAGTGTAGCGTATGTGTGATATGTAGAAATCTTAAATTATATTCAGCCAATACTAGGGATATTGCTTAATGGTATTTTATATGGGCAGACAGGATATGATACTAGCTAATAGCTGGCTAACACCCCAGGTTCTTATCATGGGGATAAACATATGTTTTCGAAAAATTTGTATTTTTAGTGTAGCGTATGTGTGATATGTAGAAATCTTAAATTATATTCAGCCAATACTAGGGATATTGCTTAATGGTATTTTATAGGGGCAGACAGGATATGATACTAGCTAATAGCTGGCTAACACCCCAGGTTCTTATCATGGGGGATAAACATATGTTTTCGAAAAATTTGTATTTTTAGTGTAGCGTATGTGTGATATGTAGAAATCTTAAATTATTTACAGCCAATACTAGGGATATTGCTTAATGGTATTTTATATGGGCAGACAGGATATGATACTAGCTAACAGCTGGCCAATACCCCAGGTTCTTATCATGGGGATAAAGATATGTTTTCGAAAAATTTGTATTTTTAGTGTAGCGTATGTGTGATATGTAGAAATCTTAAATTATATTCAGCCAATACTAGGGATATTGCTTAATGGTATTTTATATGGGCAGACAGGATATGATACTAGCTAATAGCTGGCTAACACCCCAGGTTCTTATCATGGGGATAAAGATATGTTTTCGAAAAATTTGTATTTTTAGTGTAGCGTATGTGTGATATGTAGAAATCTTAAATTATTTACAGCCAATACTAGGGATATTGCTTAATGGTATTTTATATGGGCAGACAGGATATGATACTAGCTAACAGCTGGCCAATACCCCAGGTTCTTATCATGGGGATAAAGATATGTTTTCGAAAAATTTGTATTTTTAGTGTAGCGTATGTGTGATATGTAGAAATCTTAAATTATATTCAGCCAATACTAGGGATATTGCTTAATGGTATTTTATATGGGCAGACAGGATATGATACTAGCTAATAGCTGGCTAACACCCCAGGTTCTTATCATGGGGATAAAGATATGTTTTCGAAAAATTTGTATTTTTAGTGTAGCGTATGTGTGATATGTAGAAATCTTAAATTATATTCAGCCAATACTAGGGATATTGCTTAATGGTATTTTATAGGGGCAGACAGGATATGATACTAGCTAATAGCTGGCTAACACCCCAGGTTCTTATCATGGGGGATAAACATATGTTTTCGAAAAATTTGTATTTTTAGTGTAGCGTATGTGTGATATGTAGAAATCTTAAATTATTTACAGCCAATACTAGGGATATTGCTTAATGGTATTTTATATGGGCAGACAGGATATGATACTAGCTAACAGCTGGCCAATACCCCAGGTTCTTATCATGGGGATAAAGATATGTTTTCGAAAAATTTGTATTTTTAGTGTAGCGTATGTGTGATATGTAGAAATCTTAAATTATATTCAGCCAATACTAGGGATATTGCTTAATGGTATTTTATATGGGCAGACAGGATATGATACTAGCTAACAGCTGGCCAATACCCCAGGTTCTTATCATGGGGATAAAGATATGTTTTCGAAAAATTTGTATTTTTAGTGTAGCGTATGTGTGATATGCAGAAATCTTAAATTATTTACAGCCAATACTAGGGATATTGCTTAATGGTATTTTATATGGGCAGACAGGATATGATACTAGCTAACAGCTTGCCAATACCCCAGGTTCATATCATGGGGATAAACATATGTTTTCGAAAAATTTGTATTTTTAGTGTAGCGTATGTGTGATATGTAGAAATCTTAAATTATATACAGCCAATACTAGGGATATTGCTTAATGGTATTTTATATGGGCAGACAGGATATGATACTAGCTAATAGCTGGCTAACACCCCAGGTTCTTATCATGGGGATAAACATATGTTTTCGAAAAATTTGTATTTTTAGTGTAGCGTATGTGTGATATGTAGAAATCTTAAATTATATTCAGCCAATACTAGGGATATTGCTTAATGGTATTTTATATGGGCAGACAGGATATGATACTAGCTAACAGCTGGCCAATACCCCAGGTTCTTATCATGGGGATAAAGATATGTTTTCGAAAAATTTGTATTTTTAGTGTAGCGTATGTGTGATATGTAGAAATCTTAAATTATATTCAGCCAATACTAGGGATATTGCTTAATGGTATTTTATATGGGCAGACAGGATATGATACTAGCTAACAGCTGGCCAATACCCCAGGTTCTTATCATGGGGATAAAGATATGTTTTCGAAAAATTTGTATTTTTAGTGTAGCGTATGTGTGATATGCAGAAATCTTAAATTATTTACAGCCAATACTAGGGATATTGCTTAATGGTATTTTATATGGGCAGACAGGATATGATACTAGCTAACAGCTGGCCAATACCCCAGGTTCTTATCATGGGGATAAAGATATGTTTTCGAAAAATTTGTATTTTTAGTGTAGCGTATGTGTGATATGTAGAAATCTTAAATTATATTCAGCCAATACTAGGGATATTGCTTAATGGTATTTTATATGGGCAGACAGGATATGATACTAGCTAACAGCTGGCCAATACCCCAGGTTCTTATCATGGGGATAAACATATGTTTTCGAAAAATTTGTATTTTTAGTGTAGCGTATGTGTGATATGTAGAAATCTTAAATTATATTCAGCCAATACTAGGGATATTGCTTAATGGTATTTTATATGGGCAGACAGGATATGATACTAGCTAATAGCTGGCTAACACCCCAGGTTCTTATCATGGGGTTAAAGATATGTTTTCGAAAAATTTGTATTTTTAGTGTAGCGTATGTGTGATATGTAGAAATCTTAAATTATTTACAGCCAATACTAGGGATATTGCTTAATGGTATTTTATATGGGCAGACAGGATATGATACTAGCTAACAGCTGGCCAATACCCCAGGTTCTTATCATGGGGATAAACATATGTTTTCGAAAAATTTGTATTTTTAGTGTAGCGTATGTGTGATATGTAGAAATCTTAAATTATATTCAGCCAATACTAGGGATATTGCTTAATGGTATTTTATATGGGCAGACAGGATATGATACTAGCTAATAGCTGGCTAACACCCCAGGTTCTTATCATGGGGTTAAAGATATGTTTTCGAAAAATTTGTATTTTTAGTGTAGCGTATGTGTGATATGTAGAAATCTTAAATTATATTCAGCCAATACTAGGGATATTACTTAATGGTATTTTATATGGGCAGACAGGATATGATACTAGCTAATAGCTGGCTAACACCCCAGGTTCTTATCATGGGGTTAAAGATATGTTTTCGAAAAATTTGTATTTTTAGTGTAGCGTATGTGTGATATGTAGAAATCTTAAATTATATTCAGCCAATACTAGGGATATTGCTTAATGGTATTTTATATGGGCAGACAGGATATGATACTAGCTAATAGCTGGCTAACACCCCAGGTTCTTATCATGGGGATAAACATATGTTTTCGAAAAATTTGTATTTTTAGTGTAGCGTATGTGTGATATGTAGAAATCTTAAATTATATACAGCCAACACTAGGGATATTGCTTAATGGTATTTTATATGGGCAGACAGGATATGATACTAGCTAACAGCTGGCCAACACCCCAGGTTCTTATCATGGGGATAAAGATATGTTTTCGAAAAATTTGTATTTTTAGTGTAGCGTATGTGTGATATGTAGAAATCTTAAATTATATTCAGCCAATACTAGGGATATTGCTTAATGGTATTTTATATGGGCAGACAGGATATGATACTAGCTAATAGCTGGCTAACACCCCAGGTTCTTATCATGGGGTTAAAGATATGTTTTCGAAAAATTTGTATTTTTAGTGTAGCGTATGTGTGATATGTAGAAATCTTAAATTATATTCAGCCAATACTAGGGATATTGCTTAATGGTATTTTATATGGGCAGACAGGATATGATACTAGCTAACAGCTGGCCAATACCCCAGGTTCTTATCATGGGGATAAACATATGTTTTCGAAAAATTTGTATTTTTAGTGTAGCGTATGTGTGATATGTAGAAATCTTAAATTATATTCAGCCAATACTAGGGATATTGCTTAATGGTATTTTATATGGGCAGACAGGATATGATACTAGCTAACAGCTGGCCAATACCCCAGGTTCTTATCATGGGGATAAACATATGTTTTCGAAAAATTTGTATTTTTAGTGTAGCGTATGTGTGATATGTAGAAATCTTAAATTATATTCAGCCAATACTAGGGATATTGCTTAATGGTATTTTATAGGGGCAGACAGGATATGATACTAGCTAATAGCTGGCTAACACCCCAGGTTCTTATCATGGGGATAAACATATGTTTTCGAAAAATTTGTATTTTTAGTGTAGCGTATGTGTGATATGTAGAAATCTTAAATTATTTACAGCCAATACTAGGGATATTGCTTAATGGTATTTTATATGGGCAGACAGGATATGATACTAGCTAACAGCTGGCTAACACCCCAGGTTCTTATCATGGGGATAAAGATATGTTTTCGAAAAATTTGTATTTTTAGTGTAGCGTATGTGTGATATGTAGAAATCTTAAATTATATACAGCCAATACTAGGGATATTGCTTAATGGTATTTTATATGGGCAGACAGGATATGATACTAGCTAACAGCTGGCTAACACCCCAGGTTCTTATCATGGGGATAAAGATATGTTTTCGAAAAATTTGTATTTTTAGTGTAGCGTATGTGTGATATGTAGAAATCTTAAATTATTTACAGCCAATACTAGGGATATTGCTTAATGGTATTTTATATGGGCAGACAGGATATGATACTAGCTAACAGCTGGCCAATACCCCAGGTTCTTATCATGGGGATAAAGATATGTTTTCGAAAAATTTGTATTTTTAGTGTAGCGTATGTGTGATATGTAGAAATCTTAAATTATATTCAGCCAATACTAGGGATATTGCTTAATGGTATTTTATATGGGCAGACAGGATATGATACTAGCTAATAGCTGGCTAACACCCCAGGTTCTTATCATGGGGTTAAAGATATGTTTTCGAAAAATTTGTATTTTTAGTGTAGCGTATGTGTGATATGTAGAAATCTTAAATTATATTCAGCCAATACTAGGGATATTGCTTAATGGTATTTTATAGGGGCAGACAGGATATGATACTAGCTAATAGCTGGCTAACACCCCAGGTTCTTATCATGGGGATAAACATATGTTTTCGAAAAATTTGTATTTTTAGTGTAGCGTATGTGTGATATGTAGAAATCTTAAATTATTTACAGCCAATACTAGGGATATTGCTTAATGGTATTTTATATGGGCAGACAGGATATGATACTAGCTAACAGCTGGCTAACACCCCAGGTTCTTATCATGGGGATAAAGATATGTTTTCGAAAAATTTGTATTTTTAGTGTAGCGTATGTGTGATATGTAGAAATCTTAAATTATATACAGCCAATACTAGGGATATTGCTTAATGGTATTTTATATGGGCAGACAGGATATGATACTAGCTAACAGCTGGCTAACACCCCAGGTTCTTATCATGGGGATAAAGATATGTTTTCGAAAAATTTGTATTTTTAGTGTAGCGTATGTGTGATATGTAGAAATCTTAAATTATTTACAGCCAATACTAGGGATATTGCTTAATGGTATTTTATATGGGCAGACAGGATATGATACTAGCTAACAGCTGGCTAACACCCCAGGTTCTTATCATGGGGATAAAGATATGTTTTCGAAAAATTTGTATTTTTAGTGTAGCGTATGTGTGATATGTAGAAATCTTAAATTATTTACAGCCAATACTAGGGATATTGCTTAATGGTATTTTATATGGGCAGACAGGATATGATACTAGCTAACAGCTGGCTAACACCCCAGGTTCTTATCATGGGGATAAAGATATGTTTTCGAAAAATTTGTATTTTTAGTGTAGCGTATGTGTGATATGTAGAAATCTTAAATTATTTACAGCCAATACTAGGGATATTGCTTAATGGTATTTTATATGGGCAGACAGGATATGATACTAGCTAACAGCTGGCTAACACCCCAGGTTCTTATCATGGGGATAAAGATATGTTTTCGAAAAATTTGTATTTTTAGTGTAGCGTATGTGTGATATGTAGAAATCTTAAATTATTTACAGCCAATACTAGGGATATTGCTTAATGGTATTTTATATGGGCAGACAGGATATGATACTAGCTAATAGCTGGCTAACACCCCAGGTTCTTATCATGGGGTTAAAGATATGTTTTCGAAAAATTTGTATTTTTAGTGTAGCGTATGTGTGATATGTAGAAATCTTAAATTATATTCAGCCAATACTAGGGATATTGCTTAATGGTATTTTATAGGGGCAGACAGGATATGATACTAGCTAATAGCTGGCTAACACCCCAGGTTCTTATCATGGGGATAAACATATGTTTTCGAAAAATTTGTATTTTTAGTGTAGCGTATGTGTGATATGTAGAAATCTTAAATTATATACAGCCAATACTAGGGATATTGCTTAATGGTATTTTATATGGGCAGACAGGATATGATACTAGCTAACAGCTGGCTAACACCCCAGGTTCTTATCATGGGGATAAAGATATGTTTTCGAAAAATTTGTATTTTTAGTGTAGCGTATGTGTGATATGTAGAAATCTTAAATTATTTACAGCCAATACTAGGGATATTGCTTAATGGTATTTTATATGGGCAGACAGGATATGATACTAGCTAACAGCTGGCTAACACCCCAGGTTCTTATCATGGGGATAAAGATATGTTTTCGAAAAATTTGTATTTTTAGTGTAGCGTATGTGTGATATGTAGAAATCTTAAATTATATTCAGCCAATACTAGGGATATTGCTTAATGGTATTTTATATGGGCAGACAGGATATGATACTAGCTAATAGCTGGCTAACACCCCAGGTTCTTATCATGGGGATAAACATATGTTTTCGAAAAATTTGTATTTTTAGTGTAGCGTATGTGTGATATGTAGAAATCTTAAATTATTTACAGCCAATACTAGGGATATTGCTTAATGGTATTTTATATGGGCAGACAGGATATGATACTAGCTAACAGCTGGCTAACACCCCAGGTTCTTATCATGGGGATAAAGATATGTTTTCGAAAAATTTGTATTTTTAGTGTAGCGTATGTGTGATATGTAGAAATCTTAAATTATATACAGCCAATACTAGGGATATTGCTTAATGGTATTTTATATGGGCAGACAGGATATGATACTAGCTAACAGCTGGCCAATACCCCAGGTTCTTATCATGGGGATAAAGATATGTTTTCGAAAAATTTGTATTTTTAGTGTAGCGTATGTGTGATATGTAGAAATCTTAAATTATATTCAGCCAATACTAGGGATATTGCTTAATGGTATTTTATATGGGCAGACAGGATATGATACTAGCTAACAGCTGGCCAATACCCCAGGTTCTTATCATGGGGATAAACATATGTTTTCGAAAAATTTGTATTTTTAGTGTAGCGTATGTGTGATATGTAGAAATCTTAAATTATATTCAGCCAATACTAGGGATATTGCTTAATGGTATTTTATATGGGCAGACAGGATATGATACTAGCTAATAGCTGGCTAACACCCCAGGTTCTTATCATGGGGTTAAAGATATGTTTTCGAAAAATTTGTATTTTTAGTGTAGCGTATGTGTGATATGTAGAAATCTTAAATTATTTACAGCCAATACTAGGGATATTGCTTAATGGTATTTTATATGGGCAGACAGGATATGATACTAGCTAACAGCTGGCCAATACCCCAGGTTCTTATCATGGGGATAAACATATGTTTTCGAAAAATTTGTATTTTTAGTGTAGCGTATGTGTGATATGTAGAAATCTTAAATTATATTCAGCCAATACTAGGGATATTGCTTAATGGTATTTTATATGGGCAGACAGGATATGATACTAGCTAATAGCTGGCTAACACCCCAGGTTCTTATCATGGGGTTAAAGATATGTTTTCGAAAAATTTGTATTTTTAGTGTAGCGTATGTGTGATATGTAGAAATCTTAAATTATATTCAGCCAATACTAGGGATATTACTTAATGGTATTTTATATGGGCAGACAGGATATGATACTAGCTAATAGCTGGCTAACACCCCAGGTTCTTATCATGGGGTTAAAGATATGTTTTCGAAAAATTTGTATTTTTAGTGTAGCGTATGTGTGATATGTAGAAATCTTAAATTATATTCAGCCAATACTAGGGATATTGCTTAATGGTATTTTATATGGGCAGACAGGATATGATACTAGCTAATAGCTGGCTAACACCCCAGGTTCTTATCATGGGGATAAACATATGTTTTCGAAAAATTTGTATTTTTAGTGTAGCGTATGTGTGATATGTAGAAATCTTAAATTATATACAGCCAACACTAGGGATATTGCTTAATGGTATTTTATATGGGCAGACAGGATATGATACTAGCTAACAGCTGGCCAACACCCCAGGTTCTTATCATGGGGATAAAGATGTTTTCGAAAAATTTGTATTTTTAGTGTAGCGTATGTGTGATATGTAGAAATCTTAAATTATATTCAGCCAATACTAGGGATATTGCTTAATGGTATTTTATATGGGCAGACAGGATATGATACTAGCTAATAGCTGGCTAACACCCCAGGTTCTTATCATGGGGTTAAAGATATGTTTTCGAAAAATTTGTATTTTTAGTGTAGCGTATGTGTGATATGTAGAAATCTTAAATTATATTCAGCCAATACTAGGGATATTGCTTAATGGTATTTTATATGGGCAGACAGGATATGATACTAGCTAACAGCTGGCCAATACCCCAGGTTCTTATCATGGGGATAAACATATGTTTTCGAAAAATTTGTATTTTTAGTGTAGCGTATGTGTGATATGTAGAAATCTTAAATTATATTCAGCCAATACTAGGGATATTGCTTAATGGTATTTTATATGGGCAGACAGGATATGATACTAGCTAACAGCTGGCCAATACCCCAGGTTCTTATCATGGGGATAAACATATGTTTTCGAACAATTTGTATTTTTAGTGTAGCGTATGTGTGATGTGTAGAAATCTTAAATTATATACAGCCAATACTAGGGATATTGCTTATCGGTTTTTTGTTTGGGCAGATATTCTACTAGCTGATACCTGGCCAGCATCGGAGGGCCTTTTCATGGGGATAAACATATGTTTTTAGAAACCTAAAATTATTTATAGCCAAAACGATTATGTTAACAGATTTAATTATTCGTTTTCCAAGTAACAGTATCTTGCATTTCAATTATCGAATTATATTCTAAGTAATTATAATTTGTATTTTAATTACATCATTTTGAATAATTTATATATACATTTTTGCAAGGCTTATTAATATTTCGTTTCTGAGCCACCACTACAAATCCTAATGTTAATGATCGTTGTTTTAATGATAAATACGTTTTTCCAATAAACGAATTTTGTCAAATCAAATTTAACAATTTACAAATGCAAAGTAATTGTAATTTGTATTTTAATTACTGAGTTTGCCAAGGCCATCTTTACCATGGGGCTATAAGGGCCGCAGCCCTAGGGCGCCGCATTATTAGGGCGCCACCAAACGTCCAAGATCGAATTTGTGGGCTATAGTTCAGTTGATTTTCAAAAAATTGAATTTTCCACAAAACGTGTAGAAATATTCAACCGGTCCAAATGGCCGTTGGTATGACATTTACAGGTCTCAACGCCTATTGATAGAGGTATCAATGCTAGTACGCATTTTCACAATCATCCGGTGTTCTCATTTTATTCATTGTATCGTCTCCGATCGTCGAAATCACTAACGTTTTTTCGGTTCTGGAATTAATTGCCTCTCTTTATAAATGCTGTTTGAACTTCATGTCTTGTATTTTCTCTAGAATTTCATATGGTGTCGAATGTACTGGTTTTAAAACAGAACATATTTCTGCACTGGGAAATTTTTTTTAGCTTCTAGAAAGGCGCCTAATATTTTTAGCCCAGGGCGTCTAAATATATAAGAACGGCCCTGGAGTTTGCTGTAATTCGTAAAAGTATTTTAATTACGCAGTGAAATGTAATTTGCTCAGCCTTGCTTATGATAGACTTACATATGTATATCTAAAATAAAATCTATCTTTAGTCCACACCGCCTGATCTAATTCGCGTTATCCAGGTAGCACCACGAGGAGGAGAATCAGGACTTTGCTACCCACAACTAAACTAAAAAAGAATATAGTTAAATTATAATAGTAACTAAAACACAAGATAAAATGGAATTCATTATCATTATTAGTTGTATCTTGTATTTGATGATTTTTTGTTAATTTTTTTTTAGTTTTTTTAATTTTTTTGTTTTTTTTTTAATTTTTAATTTTTTTTATTTTTAATTTTTTTAGTAATATTATTTTTCAAGGTTGTATAAGTTTTAGAAGACAGTGATTCTGTACACTATTTAACAAAAAAACTCAGTCTTTTTTTTTATAAATTATTATTTGAGGCCTGATTTTTATTGAATTTGGGTTTCGGATTACCGGTACATAAGTGCTTAAATTATCGTACTTTTCCCATTTTTCGTTCCTTTTGCCAAAACAAATATAATGGCCTTCTGATGCCTTTGGGTATTTAATAACTGAACCGTCATCAGTATAACTAATAACCGACGCTAAATCATATTCTTTATTGTTAATTTTTATGTTAGTTGCTACTTCCGACAACTTTACATACGTCACTTCAACCGCTTCAGTATCTATACAAACAATTTGCCCATACATTTCGTTTGAAGGATTCATGGACTGAAAACAGTATTTACAAGACTTTTGGGGAATTTCCTGAAAACAATCTTCAATATTTGAAACACCTAATTTTTCGTATAAAGGCATGTCTAAATAAATTATTGGTCGCTTTTCGTGTTCTTTGTTTAAACATTTGGAATTGGAACATTCTAATGTTACCTCTACACTTGGAAATTCGGTAAATAATTTCTTACAAACATTAAAAAGTTCAGTTGTGCAATCTGATGTAAAACCCGAGGTTTCAACTAAAATTTCTTTTCGGATTTCGTATACCTTTGCTAAATCTTGGTAAATTAATGATTGCAACAAACGTTTTGTTCGACTGTTTTCCAGATTTGTTAAAAAATGTTTGTCTTTTTGTATAGCTAAAGCGACTGCCTGGAAAACAGAATCTATAGCACAAGTATTCTTATAAAAACTGCATGTGTGTTGAGCATTTCGAATTAGTGGTAAGCTACTATTACTTTGTTGTGTAAAAATTGATTTTGGTTTGATCGACTTTCCTCTTTTTGGTGTTTCGTCAAGATGTCGACTCAATGTGGCCATTGCAGCGATATCATGCTCACTGGTCGTTAGATTGTTAAGCGATTTAACAATGGCGAAATCAAAGCTAGTTTTTTTGTTTTTGGAGCTTGTAGGGGTGGAATATGAATTTTTCCTCTTCCACACTGAGGTACTTTTTTGATTTTCTATTAGAGTTTGATCACAATTTTCGGTTAATTTGGTTTTTGGATGAATTTCTTGTTTACCTAACGACAACTTTGGAACATCAAAAAATACTTCTTTGGAAATAATATTGTTTCGCCGATTTAATTCACGCACGAATCGGCCCACTTTTAGTGGCATCTTACCTAATTCTTGGGTACGACTTGTGGCTGAGAATCTTCTTTTAAGGGTCGCAAAGTAATTTTCCACATGACCATTGCTCCAACGTTTACCTTGATGCAGAATTCCCGTAAATAGTGGTAATATACTAGCATATTTTTTCAAAAATGTGTTTTGAAAATTTAAATTATAAAAATTATTGAGGGCTCCTTCATCATAATCTTCCGACACAGATAATTCGATATAATGGCTTATTTTTTGCAAATCACTGTAAAAGGGGCTTTGCTTGTACATCGGACAGGAAAAATCCTTTTTATTTAATTCGTTCTCAATTCCTAAATCCGCCGGACAATCAGTTTCGCTCATATTTAATTTTGTTGCATTAATATTTAAAGCAATTAAGGCAACTAGGTTATCAAATGCCTGCTTTACGTTTACGGTAATATATTTGGAAATTAATAAGACTACAAACTCCCGCCAAATTTGTTTAACTTCCTCATAATTGTTTGCCACAATTATAGAAGCCATAACCTCCCTCACAAATTTATAAGCTTGTGGAAATTTTTGGTATTCTTTACTAACATCTTTAGCAATATTATGCGATATGTGTGAACAACACAAACGTATTTTTATGACTTCTGCCGGTGATTTAATGCAACTCACTTTTGTTGCCCACATATGGGTAGTCTTTAGGTATTCCACTAAGTCCATCCGATTAAATGCATCCAAAATCGAATGTATTTCTGCGTAAGAAAAATCAACTACAACCGTTCCAAAAATTGGCCATTTTTTTAGCGTTTCTTCAACATATAGGCGATATTCTCTAAGCCAATTCCCTATTGTTCGGGTGTTATGGCTGGAACTTATCATATCGCTCAGTGGATATGGTGTAGCGGTGTCTTTTTGCTGCGATTTGACAGGTACGACGATAGCATAGTACATCACTGACTTACAAGGTTTATACGGTTTTCTAACAAGCCCACCTGTAGCATCTAAATATACCGTTAGCTCTTCATTTTTGTAACGCTCCTTTATCTTCTTAAGTACCAAACATTGTGTTTTAGAGCATGTCGTTACACAGAATGGGTTTTTACCCACCTGGTTAATGTACGATTCATCTGGATTCAAATCACTTTTTTGTTTTTCCAAATGCACGTCTTCGATATCGTCGGAATGATTGTCGTTAGATAGTAGGGCTTCCGATCTAATTTTGCTTAATACTCGCCTGTCTTTTAACAGTTTTGCCGTATTTGTTTTAGCGAAAAAATTGAGATCCTCCTCGTTGGTTAAGTTTTCTGAGACTATCTCAACAGTATTTCGGAGCAACTTTTCTTTATATATGTCTCTTTGATATTTAGATGTATGTTGAAATTTTTTAAATGGATGAGAAATAGTTTCTTTTGTGCTATAGACGTCAAAAGTTCCGAATTGAAGGTTGGAATTTATTAATTTAAAGTTCCTGCATGCTTCGTTATCATATTTGTGACCGCAGTAAGCTCTAATAGTTAAGTGGTTCCGAGCTAGATCATATCCCTTAATATTTATAAGACAACCAGATAACTGAATCAACTGATTTGTGACATGGTAAGTATAATGATAAGCATCGAGTTTTTTGTCGTTTAGATTAAAAATTCTTTTCCATATTTCTTCAGAAATATGAACCTGATACTTCATTAATTGAAACCTTTTATTGGTTTGTGACTGAACAAATTTTATTTTTGGTTTAGAAAAATGTAGAAGCGAGCTTCCTTTGATTTCTTTTAGAGGTTTGCGATCGACTATTTGAAACTCCTTCTCGCTATCATCATCTGAATACTGTAGAGGCAATATAACCTTATTAACATTATTATTTGATTCTTCAGAATCCATTTGCTCTGCTATAGCCATTACTGAATTTTCTGAATTGCCACTTTTTTGAAATTTATCGAAATGGTCCGCAATATTTATTGAATCACTGATAATATCGGAAACTATGCATTTTTCATTTAACGGTAAATTGATTGTAGTATATGGTGGATTAAGGATTTCGATGGAAACAATTTGTATGGATGGTTTCATTTTAAGCCTAGGTAATAACGTATTAATACCACAAGCAGTGTTATATTTGATAACCGTGCTATCAGTTTCTGTTTGAGACACTTCATTTTCATTTTTACTATTCAAAAAATTATTGTAATTTTCATAGATCGGCGGGTTGCTACTTATACATGATTTAACATTAATACCATTTGGTTCAGAATAACTGAATACATTAATATTTAAATCATCATTAGTACGATCCACAATCTTATTAATTGCCAGTGGCGTCATGTTCTCAGTAAAACATTTCTTAGAGTTATCTCTAAAATCGTTTGCGCCTGCTCCAATGCAACTTTCTGAATTTAATTTTTCTTTAAGACATATGTCGGTATCAAAACTAAGAGAAGATTTCAATTTATGTAACTTCAAATACCAAATACTATATATTAATCTTCGGTTTTCCTTGGTATATTTGACATGAAGTTCTTGGCACAATAGCTTCATTTTCTCTGTATCAGATCTAGTTAAATCTTTGTGGGAAAATGATAATGTTTGCAGAGCTCTTTCAACATTTTGAAAACCAACACTGCACCTTTTTTTCTTGTTATTATACCTACTCGAACTCATTATATTAATTAATAAAAATATTAGATAAATAAGATATTAAAAATAACAGTAGTTAAATAACGCAAGACCAAAATCGTAAATGTGTATTAGGCTTAGTAAGAACTATAAATTTATTACTCATATAAATAAAAAATACCACACTTCCTACACAACCTTAATTACAGCAATAGCCAAAAACCAACTGAATCTTTTATTTTAACTGAAATTGTTACTCTCACGAAAATAACACTCTAATAATCAAAAATAGAGAAAACTTTACGAAAGAAAGAACGATAAATAATACAACACAAAATGTTTCCAAAAATCAAGTATGGATCATATTTAATATTATTAATTATTACAAAAGCAAGTATGAATATTTTTTGATTTTTTTATCATTTATATTATTCACACCTATTTAATTGACGATTCAACAAAATATACTTAGAGTAAGTATTATGTAGGTAGATGTACATATACAAATACACGACAATTACGAGAAAAATATTTTATCGGACATAATAAAATACACAAAAGATAAATATATGTATTTAATTTAGAAAATTTCTAAAATTTTATTATATTTTGCTAAATTCGTTCAATAAATATTTCAATAATTAAAATACAATTTTAAACGTTATTATCTATAATTTAATTATTTGTATTATTTTAAATTTGTGTCTATCATGTATGTACGAGAGGATCTTGGGTGATCAATGTGTCTCTTAGCTAGTAGCATGGCCTATCCGCCCATGTACATATAAAACCATTAAGCAATATCCCTAGTATTGGCTGTATGTAATTTAACGTTTCTCCATATCACATACGCTACACTCAAAATACAAATTATTCTAAAACATCTGTTTATCCCCATGATATGAACCTGGGGTGTCGGCCATCTCTTAGCTAGTGTCATGGCCTATCCGCCCATGTATAAAACCATTAAGCAATATCCCTAGTATTGGCTGTATGTAATTTAACGTTTCTCCATATCACATACGCTACACTCAAAATACAAATTATTCTAAAACATATGTTTATCCCCATGATATGAACCTGGGGTGTCGGCCATCTCTTAGCTAGTATCATGGCCTATCTGCCCATGTATAAAACCATTAAGCAATATCCCTAGTATTGGCTGTATGTAATTTAACGTTTCTCCATATCACATACGCTACACTCAAAATACAAATTATTCAAAAACATATGTTTATCCCCATGATATGAACCTGGGGTGTTGGCCATCTCTTAGCTAGTAGCATGGCCTATCCGCCCATGTATAAAACCATTAAGCAATATCCCTAGTATTGGCTGTATGTAATTTAACGTTACTCCATATCACATACGCTACACTCAAAATACAAATTATTCTAAAACATATGTTTATCCCCATGATATGAACCTGGGGTGTCGGCCATCTCTTAGCTAGTGTCATGGCCTATCCGCCCATGTATAAAACCATTAAGCAATATCCCTAGTATTGGCTGTATGTAATTTAACGTTACTCCATATCACATACGCTACACTCAAAATACAAATTATTCAAAAACATATGTTTATCCCCATGATATGAACCTGGGGTGTTGGTCATCTCTTAGCTAGTATCATGGCCTATCCGCCCATGTATAAAACCATTAAGCAATATCTCTAGTATTGGCTGTATGTAATTTAACGTTTCTCCACATACGCTACACTAAAAATACAAATTATTCAATAACATATGTTTATCCCCATGATATGAACCTGGGGTGTCGGTCATCTCTTAGCTAGTAGCATGGCCTATCCGCCCATGTATAAAACCATTAAGCAATATCCCTAGTATTGGCTGTATGTAATTTAACGTTTCTCCATATCACATACGCTACACTCAAAATACAAATTATTCTAAAACATCTGTTTATCCCCATGATATGAACCTGGGGTGTCGGCCATCTCTTAGCTAGTGTCATGGCCTATCCGCCCATGTATAAAACCATTAAGCAATATCCCTAGTATTGGCTGTATGTAATTTAACGTTTCTCCATATCACATACGCTACAC
The DNA here is from genome assembly GCA_963556165.1 of Tipula helvola. Classification (NCBI taxonomy): domain Eukaryota; kingdom Metazoa; phylum Arthropoda; class Insecta; order Diptera; family Tipulidae; genus Tipula; species Tipula helvola. The sequence continues at coordinate 8,069,506 of OY744483.1, forward strand.
TCAAAATACAAATTATTCTAAAACATATGTTTATCCCCATGATATGAACCTGGGGTGTCGGCCATCTCTTAGCTAGTGTCATGGCCTATCTGCCCATGTATAAAACCATTAAGCAATATCCCTAGTATTGGCTGTATGTAATTTAACGTTTCTCCATATCACATACGCTACACTCAAAATACAAATTATTCAAAAACATATGTTTATCCCCATGATATGAACCTGGGGTGTTGGCCATCTCTTAGCTAGTATCATGGCCTATCCGCCCATGTATAAAACCATTAAGCAATATCTCTAGTATTGGCTGTATGTAATTTAACGTTTCTCCATATCACATACGCTACACTCAAAATACAAATTATTCAAAAACATCTGTTTATCCCCATGATATGAACCTGGGGTGTCGGCCATCTCTTAGCTAGTGTCATGGCCTATCCGCCCATGTATAAAACCATTAAGCAATATCCCTAGTATTGGCTGTATGTAATTTAACGTTACCCCATATCACATACGCTACACTCAAAATACAAATTATTCAAAAACATATGTTTATCCCCATGATATGAACCTGGGGTGTTGGCCATCTCTTAGCTAGTATCATGGCCTATCCGCCCATGTATAAAACCATTAAGCAATATCTCTAGTATTGGCTGTATGTAATTTAACGTTTCTCCACATACGCTACACTAAAAATACAAATTATTCAATAACATATGTTTATCCCCATGATATGAACCTGGGGTGTCGGTCATCTCTTAGCTAGTAGCATGGCCTATCCGCCCATGTATAAAACCATTAAGCAATATCCCTAGTATTGGCTGTATGTAATTTAACGTTTCTCCATATCACATACGCTACACTCAAAATACAAATTATTCAAAAACATATGTTTATCCCCATGATATGAACCTGGGGTGTCGGCCATCTCTTAGCTAGTGTCATGGCCTATCTGCCCATGTATAAAACCATTAAGCAATATCCCTAGTATTGACTGTATGTAATTTAACGTTTCTCCATATCACATACGCTACACTCAAAATACAAATTATTCAAAAACATATGTTTATCCCCATGATATGAACCTGGGGTGTCGGCCATCTCTTAGCTAGTAGCATGGCCTATCCGCCCATGTATAAAACCATTAAGCAATATCCCTAGTATTGGCTGTATGTAATTTAACGTTACTCCATATCACATACGCTACACTCAAAATACAAATTATTCAAAAACATATGTTTATCCCCATGATATGAACCTGGGGTGTCGGCCATCTCTTAGCTAGTAGCATGGCCTATCCGCCCATGTATAAAACCATTAAGCAATATCTCTAGTATTGGCTGTTTGTAATTTAACGTTACTCGATATCACATACGCTACACTCAAAATACAAATTATTCAAAAACATATGTTTATCCCCATGATATGAACCTGGGGTGTTGGTCATCTCTTAGCTAGTATCATGGCCTATCCGCCCATGTATAAAACCATTAAGCAATATCTCTAGTATTGGCTGTATGTAATTTAACGTTTCTCCACATACGCTACACTAAAAATACAAATTATTCAATAACATATGTTTATCCCCATGATATGAACCTGGGGTGTCGGTCATCTCTTAGCTAGTAGCATGGCCTATCCGCCCATGTATAAAACCATTAAGCAATATCCTTAGTATTGGCTGTATGTAATTTAACGTTTCTCCATATCACATACGCTACACTCAAAATACAAATTATTCAAAAACATATGTTTATCCCCATGATATGAACCTGGGGTGTCGGCCATCTCTTAGCTAGTGTCATGGCCTATCTGCCCATGTATAAAACCATTAAGCAATATCCCTAGTATTGGCTGTATGTAATTTAACGTTTCTCGATATCACATACGCTACACTCAAAATACAAATTATTCAAAAACATATGTTTATCCCCATGATATGAACCTGGGGTGTCGGCCATCTCTTAGCTAGTAGCATGGCCTATCCGCCCATGTATAAAACCATTAAGCAATATCCCTAGTATTGGCTGTATGTAATTTAACGTTTCTCCATATCACATACGCTACACTCAAAATACAAATTATTCAAAAACATATGTTTATCCCCATGATATGAACCTGGGGTGTTGGCCATCTCTTAGCTAGTAGCATGGCCTATCCGCCCATGTATAAAACCATTAAGCAATATCCCTAGTATTGGCTGTATGTAATTTAACGTTACTCCATATCACATACGCTACACTCAAAATACAAATTATTCTAAAACATATGTTTATCCCCATGATATGAACCTGGGGTGTCGGCCATCTCTTAGCTAGTGTCATGGCCTATCCGCCCATGTATAAAACCATTAAGCAATATCCCTAGTATTGGCTGTATGTAATTTAACGTTTCTCCATATCACATACGCTACACTCAAAATACAAATTATTCAAAAACATATGTTTATCCCCATGATATGAACCTGGGGTGTTGGCCATCTCTTAGCTAGTAGCATGGCCTATCCGCCCATGTATAAAACCATTAAGCAATATCTCTAGTATTGGCTGTATGTAATTTAACGTTTCTCCATATCACATACGCTACACTAAAAATACAAATTATTCAAAAACATATGTTTATCCCCACGATATGAACCTGGGGTGTTGGCCATCTCTTAGCTAGTAGCATGGCCTATCCGCCCATGTATAAAACCATTAAGCAATATCCCTAGTATTGGCTGTATGTAATTTAACGTTACTCCATATCACATACGCTACACTCAAAATACAAATTATTCAAAAACATATGTTTATCCCCATGATATGAACCTGGGGTGTTGGCCATCTCTTAGCTAGTAGCATGGCCTATCCGCCCATGTATAAAACCATTAAGCAATATCCCTAGTATTGGCTGTATGTAATTTAACGTTACTCCATATCACATACGCTACACTCAAAATACAAATTATTCAAAAACATATGTTTATCCCCATGATATGAACCTGGGGTGTTGGTCATCTCTTAGCTAGTATCATGGCCTATCCGCCCATGTATAAAACCATTAAGCAATATCTCTAGTATTGGCTGTATGTAATTTAACGTTTCTCCACATACGCTACACTAAAAATACAAATTATTCAATAACATATGTTTATCCCCATGATATGAACCTGGGGTGTCGATCATCTCTTAGCTAGTAGCATGGCCTATCCGCCCATGTATAAAACCATTAAGCAATATCCCTAGTATTGGCTGTATGTAATTTAACGTTTCTCCATATCACATACGCTACACTCAAAATACAAATTTTTCGAAAACATATGTTTATCCCCATGATAAGAACCTGGGGTGTTAGCCAGCTATTAGCTAGTATCATGTCCTGTCTGCCCATATAAAATACCATTAAGCAATATCCCTAGTATTGGCTGAATATAATTTAAGATTTCTACATATCACACATACGCTACTCTAAAAATACCAATTTTTCGAAAACATATGTTTATCCCCATGATATGAACCTGGGGTGTTGGCCATCTCTTAGCTAGTAGCATGGCCTATCCGCCCATGTATAAAACCATTAAGCAATATCCCTAGTAATGGCTGTATAAAATTTAAGGTTTCTTCATATTAAATGACTACACTACCAACAGAACATAAATTTGTATATGAATTTGTAGAATATGTTGAATGGTATTACTCTTAATCTTAAACGAATTTATGTTTTTTATTATAAATATTTTTTAAGAAATTTATTAGTTTTCATTTGGTTTAAACTTTAATTTTTTCGTGCTAGATGCATTTTAATTATAATATTTTCTTCGGGATAAGCCTACACTTTTTATAAAATTTACACTTTTTCGTGTTAGCTACATTTTATCCGAGAAATGAACCAAAACTTCGGGCTGATTCTTCGGGCTAACTTCTCTGACTTGAATCCTGACCGCTTGTTAAGTAATAAGCTTATAATCCTGACGGTTCGCTACCGTTTTTGCAGGTATCGCCGGTTGTGATGTAATAACTTCTAGTATGATATTAAAAGGTTTGGTCAGGGCAAGTGTTACTCTGGTAGGTTGATCAGTTTGCGTTTTCAATGATGGCGAGTAGGTTTTGATGTATCCTCTGAATGAATGGTTGCGTGAGCACTGGCCTGAGCACGTGTTACGCAACGTTCATCTGTATTAACAGGCGGCCTAATGGTCTTTATAGCATTTTTCAAGTACTCTTCTATTAGGGCAATCCTTTTGAGTGAAATTTCCATCAAATTTTGGTAATCGTGCATACGTACCAAACATTCTGGGCAGAACCACTGTAAACCAGGCACACTGTCCATCACAATTTTCAACCCCTTTCTGACATTTTTAGGATATTTGTTTAAGCGCTTAATTGCTTCAAAGTGCACAGTTGTAGCTAATAACTTTGTCGCGCATATATCCATGGCATGCAAAAAACCATTCATCGACTACAATCACCTTGTATTCTATATACACTTTTTTTCAATTGATATATTAGACGATTATGACACTAACCTAATTACAGTTTTAAAAAATATCAGTCACTTTAACACAAAATAAGCAAATTTCAATTTATTATGTAATTATGATAAAATTGTGCATTACACGAATTTTGTGTTGTTTTTCTTTTAAGACAAAATCTTCTTCAAAAATAAACAAAAATAAAATAAAGAAACATTATGTAAAATATTGTTGAAAATAGAAAAAAACACGTCCGAGTTGAACGATTGTTGAGTTGTTACTCATAAATCTTTCTTCCATATAGGTCCAATTTTCGCCAAAGTGAAGTTTTAATAAATATTTCACATTGGTAAGTTTGGCATCGGATGATTGGACAACGGGTGCTATTACCGCTGCATTCTTTTGGGGAATATTTTTCCCGTTTTTCGTTATATCGTCATGCCAGTGCTTACTTGGTGTATCTCCAAAATCGTATTTTTTGAGTTAAATATTGATTCTTACTAAACCGAATATGCTCTTTTCATTTATCAAATTCATTTTATTGTATCTCCTTTAGTTTCATAGATATTCAGAGGTTAATTTAGTGTAACCGCCATTATCTTTGCATCTTACAAATCAGTTTTAGTGTAACTACCACTAGTATTCGTTTTTGTATGCAATTGAACAAAATATGCTCCAATAATTACGGAGTTTGTTTGTTCAATGTCAACTTTTTTTTTTAGTTTAATTCCTATACTATTAAAATTTGTAATAAGCTGTTTTCGGTGTATGTATCTCCTTATTTTAACCAATCTAATTAAAGGATTTTCGTCACGTGGTAAAAAACTATATGTATAAAGAAAACAAAACAAAATTATTTTATTCTGCTGCGTACATTCAACCGTAACACAACACAATAATATTAAATGTTTATTTGTTCAAAGGTAATATAAAGTAATCCGTTATGAGTGTCTCAAATATTGATAAAAATAGTTCGCCTGCATGCGATATGCCAGAAGATGTATCTCGGTAAGCCGTTAATAATATAATATTATATAATATTTGTAATGAAAAATAAACGCTAAATTTCATTTCATGCCAGTATTATAAATGAGATTAATTTTGAAGAGGACATTGATAGTCCTTTTGACGACTTGGATGTCGAACGTGATATTACACTTCCTACCCGCAACCAGATCAATCTTTTTATGGAAAGTATGAAAACTTCATTTTCACTGTATATTCTATTTAAATTATAAATTTTATTTTTGATTGTATATTAATGTAGAACAATCAAGGGAACTACCAAGCTCTCCATTGTCCGATGTAACTAATAAACCCACAAAATCACGAAAGCGTAAACGAAATGTCGACGGTTGGAAACGGAATATTTTAAAACGACGTAGAAATCAAGGTGAATCCTATTGTAATCAACGAGGTATTCATCGAGCCAGAATAGTGCATGCTTCTTGTGGAGATGGATGTGTTTACATGTGTAATAAAACATTTTCTGAACCGGACCGTGAAATTATACATAAGGCATTTTGGTCTCTAGATTCAAATGCCAAATTAAAGCTAAAGCAAGGACGCGGACCAAAAGTAAGATATCACGACGAAATGATACGTATGAATATTTTTTCGAAAAAAATAGTGTCTTGTTCAGAGTTTGCAAACTTTTTTTTTTAAACACGCTCGATGTTTCGCAAAACCGGGTTTACTACTATTATCGAAGTAAGCATTTACATAACGTTGGCTTATCTAAACCAAGAAACCAGGGCATTCATACAAAATATAAAATCCCAGAAGATCAGCTAAACGGTAATTTTTTTTAGTAATTTTTGTTATTTTATAATTTATTTGTTTATTCATTTATTTAGGTAATTGATTCGCATTATTGTCGTGCCAACTCATCCAAACAGTACCTCGAAACCGGGCTAAATTTGAACAAAATGTATAAGTTTTACATTAATTCGACGGAAAATCCAGTAAAATTGCACATGTACTCAAAAATTTTTAATGAGGAATTTAATTACTCATTCTACAAACCTAAAAAAGATCAATGTGATCGATGTGTACAATTTCAACTTTTAAATAGTCCAACCGATGTCGAGAAAAAATTGTTCGATTCACATCGGCTTTCACATAGCCTAGCTAAATCAGAGCGCGATAGTGATAGAAATATGCGACAAGATACCACTGCGGTTATTTGCTACGACCTGCAAAACGTTTTTTCCGTTCCAAAAGCCAACGTATCCAGTTTTTTTTATAAACGGAAATTTAGCGTTTATAATCTAACTGGACATTGTAATAAAAATAACGTGACATATTGCAGTATTTGGCACGAGGGACTAAGTGGTAGATCACGGAATGACATTGCCTCAGCTTTAATCAAAATATTAGAAAATGTCGTTAAAGACAATCCTACAGTGACTAAGTTGATCCTTTGGTCTGATTCTTGCGTACCGCAAAATAAAAATCGATTGATAACACTAGCCATTCTTCACTTCTTACACAAGTTTCCTCAAATTCATCGAATAGACCAAAAGTTTTCTGAACCTGGGCATTCCCAGATCCAGGAAATCGATGCAGTGCATAGTACTATCGAAAAGTATTTAAAAGGAATCGAAATTTACAGTCCGGTTACGTTACTAAAACTTTTAAATGTAATGGATTTTAGTAAAGTTAAATTAAAACTAATCCAATTGAAACCGACTGATTTTTTTAACTATAAAGTGGCCTCTGCTTCGTTAAATTTTCCTCCATTCGCTTCCATTAAACATATTGTGTACACAGAATCATTTTTCTTGAAATTTCGTAGGGAGTTCACTGGCGAGTTCGAAGACTGTAACATAATGAAAACGACGAAAACACGTAAAAAAATTAGTACCAACAATGTGTTGGCTCTGCCCGACATAATTAATTAGAGGTTTGTTTATAAAGTTTCCGTTGAAAAAGCAAATGATATTAAATCTATGTGCAGATTAATGCCAGAAGTTGATGCACAGTTTTATTCAATTATTTTTAAGTAAACTTTCATGAAATTATTTAATTGAAATTTAATTTAATTGTTTTTTATGTACTGAATGAATTTCTAATAATTTAAATTTAATAAATGGATTATTTTAAGTAAAATTAATAATTACTTGTTTAATATAATTTAGAAATCATTGGTTTAGAGATAAGGAACTTCTCGAAAACTTAAATTAACCATCCTAGAAGAAGGATATTGAATAATTTTTACTTGGTGGACATACACTAATTTACCACGAAAACGCATTTATATTTTCCAATTTTCCATAGAAATGGGCAGTTTCCTGGATAAAGTTCAAATTGGAAATGGTCGCTAAATATTGTGCTTAAAGTTAAATCAAATAATTCTATAAAAAATACTTATAGGTTCAGCTAAAATCGCAGAATTAACTTAATTTTGCTATTTCTCAATATGCAAAAGTTGTTCTGTCCAGCAGCTGTATTCTGAAAAAAAAGTAAAAAAAACGTGGCGGGTAACTCGATGTTCTTTAACGTGAACGTTTCCTTTTTGTCAAATTCCTATTCCTAACATAGAGAACTGAAAAACAGAAAAAATGTTCTGTCAAATTATGTCATTTGACAACAATTCTAGCATTATGCACGCCAGTTTACGATTATAACAGGAATAAAATATATCTTTTGGTAAACCGAGGACAACACATGAAGCCCGCTGAACTCAATATTTAGTTTTAACCCTTGTGTGTATACCCGAAAAATTTTACGCTAGTACACACCCCACCGGCGGATTTTTTAGGAGCTTTTGGTTTTAATGCAGCTGACATTTTAAATGAACCAGATGCTCCTTTACCTTTTGTTTCTAATTGACCACCAATAACAGCACCCAACGAATTGGCCAGGGATATATTAAAACAGCCACGATTTAGGCGACTGAAAAGAACAGATCCACTCGGACTGATGAACCTGTGAACCTGTAAATTTATTAAATGTTGATGTTATACATATGTATGTATAAGTATAATCTAAATTAATTAAATTGTGAGCACCAACAATAAGTATTAACATTGGTTAAGACTTAAAATATGTAATAATTTTAGCTTAAGATTTGATTACTTCTTGTTAGTTTCTTATGTAGAAAGATTCAAGAATAAAGCCATTGGCAGCATTAAAAAAAAAAAAAAAGTACACACCCGACCCACCCAGCCAAGTGTATGAGTTTTTCAACCGATTTTTTGTCGGTTCCGCTATGTTGTTGCATTTATTTTATAAATTTAGTATTTTAGTGAATAAAAACGAAAAAAATAAAGGGAATTCCCCTATAATGAAAGTGGAAAATGAGAAACGAAAAAACCCAAATGAGGAAAAAGTTAGTAGTATTTAGTATACTGTTCGACTAATAGGTTGTGGTTGTTCTCATATATAAAACATTCGTATAAAATAATACATACATTTTTAAATTTTTATGCAAAATTACAATGGCGGAACGCAATAGGGATATACAATTTAAAATATTTTGGCATAAAACTGAATATTTTCCTTATATTTTGTTCTAGCTACCCGAGTGGCTGGGTGTGCGTTAGAAGGGTAAAGAAAATTATTCACACATAACTCTATCAAAAAATAATTTTTATCCAATTTCTATACAAAAACCGAAAACTAATAGTCAATTCTTGGATGTCAAGAAGTTAGAAACGTCTATCTTCAAAATTGCAGTTCCCACAAATATTTAAAATTGAAATGGCTACCCGGGTAGCCGGGTACGAACACAAGGGTTAAATTATATTGTGTATTGTGACAAAGGTTGATACGGTTGACAAAGTGGTAGTCGTATGGAACCTTTCATTTTTAGCCCTAAGACCGCAGACTAGGATAAAATATATTTTTTTTTAAAAATTTACAAAAAGATTAGTTAAATTTATTGGAGATAACTCCGGATTTGAACAGTGTATCAAACCAGATGGTTTACTCACTGTTATCCGGGAAAATATTTCTAAAGGGCCGTTTTCGATTTTGCGAAAGCTTAGATTTTGCTCAGAATTGCAGAATTGCCATGCCATAAGACTCGCATTCGCATGGTTCAGGATCGATCTTAATCTCAACCTTAACGTTAACCTTAACCTTAACCTCAACCTTAATCTTAACGTTAACGTTAACCTTAAACTTAACCTTATCCTTAACCTTACCTTTATTTTTACCTTTACCTTTACCTATATTGTCTGGGGCGTTATTCCTTTTCTAAGCTGACATTAATGTCCATTGTAGAAAGAAAATAAGGCCAATTGTCGGTATTACCTTTTATGATTGGCATTAATGCTCATATGTGGTAATTCTGGAAAACGAAGTTTTATTTTTAAATATTCTGGAAAATGGAAATTTCCATTCAAATTTTATAATTAAAGTTTCCTTTTTCAGAATCACATTCGCAATATGCCTCAGTATATTCGTTGGTTCTATCCTAATAAAATGGATTTAGCCAACCAAAAAACACTTGAAATATTTGGGTAGTACAACTATCAGTAGAATTAATACAAATGGTACAATTCCCTTGATCTGATTCGAATTAAAATAACATTTCAAAAATGTATTTCTCAAGATGTTTTGGATTTTTTTTTTAAATTAACACCCACAACAAAATGACATTGAAACTAGTACTTTAATACCGTTTTAGGAAAGAAATAGTGCACGGGCCTTTTTTCCTAAAAAAAGGAAATAAGTCCGGCCTACGAGTGTATTGTGTATTGAACACAAGGGTTAAATTATATTGTGTATTGTAGAATGATGGGCAGCTTCACCGAATATAACAAAAAATAACAATGAGTAAAAATAACATGGCCATATTGGCCAAACCGTGCTCCAATTTCTTTTGAATTTTATGTACGAAATCGCCATGAAAAGTGCGCCCTACCACAAGTTAATGTTGTTGTTGCTGAACGGGCAGTACAGACAGTTAAGGAGGGGTTAGCCAAACACATGAATGAGAATGGAAGATATACTACTGGGGAAATCTACCGATTTCTATGTAATTTCTTATTAAGTTACCGCATCACACCATCTTCGGTTACAACTTAATCTCCTTCTAGTTTCCTTCTCAAAAAAGAACCTTAAATTATACTATCGTTTTTGCAACCACCTTTTAGAAATTTGATAATTCGCCCCTTAAGAAAGGTAATAAAGATGAAATAAGTTTTTCTAATTCTCCAATTTTTTTTAGAAAAGGATAAGGTATACGTTCAACTAAATGAAAATACTGAGTGGGAGCCTGATATTATTCTTAAGCCGTATGGGGTGAAACAATATTTTGAATAATTTGGCGATCAAACAAGTTTACACCAATATCAGATTCGACCAAGGTTTGAAAATTCCACTGTCACATCGGAACAATCCCATGACACAGCTCAGAGGCAGGAAACCCGTCCATAAGCGGATCCACCAGTGAATCCGAATCAACGTCAAAAGCATATTTTACTATTCCGCATGTTTCGGCTTTTTACCAGAAAGAATGTAATTCGTCATACGCCTTCAAAAATATCTAAATATGAAATAATTTCGATGTATCTATTCCTATTCAATATACACTACACATAACACAGGAGTAATGTTAACCATAACCATAACTAAAATATTGTGAAAAAGATGAAAATTATTAGATAAACCACAAGCAAAATTGTGTATGGTTTTCTATGATAAAATTGTTAGAATAGAATTTATAATTTTTAATTTTGATTTTTTTTTTGTTTTGTTAAAGAAAAGCAAAAAAACGATAAAACTTAGTTTTTTAGTTAAAAATGAATTTTATGGTAATTTTATATTAACAATTGACTAAGCTCCACTAATCCTCGAGATGATTTTCTAACTTCTCCTAACCGCAAGAATGTGCGGTGATGATGATTAAAAAAATGTTTTGCTATTTTTTTTTTTTGGTGTAGTACTAATTTCCATAATTCAATCAATATTTTCTCGTATACCCTGGCATAATTGAAAATATGGAAAATAAAAAGGAAGATTTCCCCCTTTCGTTTGAGCGATTGTAGATATACGAGTATATACATTTTACCCATTATTGTCACTCAATTATTTGGTTTTATGAATACAAATTAATTAATTTCGACACACAGTAACTCTCTGTTTACCATATTTATAGTGTTTTTGGGGAAAAAGTGTGACTAAAAATAGCTGCTGGCGTTTCTGATAATTTTTATACCAAGCCTATACATTAGGTAGTGTGATATGTGCATTGATTCGAAAATATATCTACACATCGGTATTGCAAATTTACGCAGAAAGACCACCCTTAAGATATGCGCGTACGAAGCGAAACTAATTTTACCAAGATCTCGCTATAGGTACAGCCCAAATCAATCGAAAAACGCAATCAAACGGAAATTGCACAACACTAAATTTAATTGAGTTGAAAAATTGGTAAAGGTTCAACATGGTACAATTAAAAAGTTTTACCAGGCACCCAAAAAAAAAATATCAAAAAAAAATTTCAATTAATTTTTGTTAAGAAATTGAAATAAAAAAACGAAAGGATAATCTCCTTTTTGTTCGAAAACAATTTAACAATAACTTGGGAAATTTATTAAAAGGACGCTTCGTGTGTTTACGATAAAAATAGACTGAAATATGATTTTGTTACAATTAAATCTGTATAACGAGTTTGTTGATCTTTTCTGCAGCAATTTAAAATCGTATGTGAGGGTGATTACGAGAGATGCATGCAGACACAAGACCATATGATTGACAAATATATGATTTTAAGGTGACAAAATACAAATATTTTAGCTAAGGATTATGTACAAAGAAATATTGTGAGAAAATTTTGGCTTTTTAAGATTTAAAAACACAAAAAAGGTACAAATTTTGAAATCTCTCGTGTATTTAAGACGTCTTATAATTTAGTAATAAATATTCGTAAACTCACTCTGAAATCATCAATCATAAAAATCAACAAAGCATTATGGTATTGTGTCAAATTTCAAAATATTTTCGTATAAGGATTTTAACCTGCTAATAAGCATGTCTCGATTTAATAATTGAATTGTTATATAAACATGTTGAATGTATACAGGTGATGCGACGTGGCTTACACAATACACCGTTGATTGATTTGAAACGAGCATGGTGGTGGACAAAAAAAATTCGTTATAAATTATGCGGTTAAACAGATTCTATCGAATATGACCTAAAATTATATTTTAATATAAGAATATTCCGCATTCACACAACATTATGACAAATAGCACAATGTACTTAGCACAATATGTAGTATACATATAGTATTGTTATTTTTAGAACGCACAAAGAAAGTGTGAAAATTACTATTTTTCATATATCGACCACACATTTGACAAATTTTATTTTCTATTTTTTGCTACAAACAACCAAACAGTTATTAAAATTAAACATTTGTTTGAGAAGAGAATATCTTGACGTGACCCAGCTGACTTGTATCATAAATAAAACGTGATTTTTTCTTCTTGTTGTGTATTTTTGTGTGACAGTGACTCAGGAATTCGCGCACGTATGCTTTAAATAGTTGAAGTAGGTCTAATCATTGTTATGTTGGCGTAAATTATTTAAGAATAGATTTGTTTGGATAGATTCCTAAAAGTTGGAATGATTTCAGTTAAATTGTTGGACATATTAGGCCATATGTATGTAGATAGTTGCTAATATAAGATAAGATTATAACGATATCAATAGAGCTAACAATTAACAACAAAACATCATAAATCTACATTTAAAACAAAAGTCTAGCGATTCGTTTCTTAAATTCATCTCTGAAGATATTGAAATCGAAACAATCCGCTACGGCGTTGAGATCTCGTTGAATGTGCGCTATAGAACCAGGGAAGCTGTAGTTGATACTTGCAGTCGGAATATGAAGAAGTTCCCGGGGCATAAGTTGCGTTGAGGAGCATGTGAAAGAATGTCGGAACAGTCTATTTTACCACAAATGATGTTCCAACATGTATGGATATAATATATAAATTCCGGCCGGCCAGTAAACATAAACAAATTAATTCCAATAAATTTTCACATACCATTTGATTTCCGTATGGGAAATGAATTTCCACGTACCACACAGTACTATATTATGTATGCTGCATAATTCTACGAAAATTCATCATCGATTTACACGAAACCAAGAGAGTGATAAATACACAATAAATTAATTTTGTTTATTATCAAAGCATTTCTAAATTTTTGTTTCTTCTTTTTTCTTGTGTGTTAATCTTAATATACAATCTTTAAAAAATCTTTATGAATGAAATAAGATTTTAATGTTTATTTAAAAATTTGAAATCAATGGAAGAAAATGAGGAAGTAGAATTTTTTGTTGTTGTTCAATTTTTGCTTTGGTTTCTTCTTCATAATGCGTGGAAGATCAAGATACATGTTGCTCGCATTTATGTGTATACACAAATATATGTACATAATGTAGTTTAGAAGTAGAGGAAGAAATAGTGTGATGTGTACGTCAATAAATATTCAATAAGTTTTTATTAACTTTTGTAGTGATTTGTGTTCTTCTCTCTTTAAATTTTTTTAGGAATTTTTATTTAGATTGGGCGAGCGCGCAGACAAAATCGAACATATGTATGTGTTTCGGTATATATGTATGTATATGTAAACGTTTAGTGTGCTCGCATGTTATTTGCTATTGCCGGTAAAGCGGGAAATAAATTATGAAAATTGGGATGTTTATAGACACTCAGCATCCGAAAGGGCTTTTTCATTTACATACAGCATGTATTACTCTGTATGTGGAATATCAATACGAATTTAACATTTTCCAAAATGCAAAATCTGTTTATTTTTTTAAGCTAGAATACGTATTAGATTCTTTCTGATCTCTTCGTCTTTTAAATTTTTTTATGAATGAATGGGAGACGTATTGTCGGTTAACATTTATTCCTGTATATAAAACATAATATTCAAAGGCAAAAATAAATATAAACAAATAGAGTAATTTGTGCGCCACAAAACTACATACGACATATATACACATAAATTTATTATGTTTGATGTCGTGTAACAATCAAACCACAAAATGCTGGGGAAAGAAAACGTTAAGATTATAAAAGATGATATCTCGTTGCTTTTTTTTATTAATCATATTCGTAATAATAATAATTTTTTTAAATTAACTCGATCATGAGATGTGTCTTCTTCTTACGTTTATAAAAAAAAATTTATCTAAATTCGTATATCATGAAAATCTTATTTCGTTTCTATCGGTGAAACATCAAACGAAAATATCAAATCGACTTTGACACTCGCAATTCGTTCATACACACACATCACGAGTATAAAGAGAAAATGTAATAATTTTTTTATTTTTTTCCTTTTTGAAAATTTTACTTTTGATGAAAATTTGTATATACAAAATTTACTGTACTGTGGAAGAAATAAAAAAAAAAAAAAATTTTGAAAAGATGAAAATGAAAATTTTTGATTTATAACTTTTTATTTCAATTATCTGTTTTTCAACTGGAAATTCTATCATCTACTTTGTATTTTTTTTTTGGTTTCGGTTTTTTGTGAAGAAATGCATGAAATGATTTTAGGAAATGAATTTTTATTTTGGAGTCTGTGAAATATGCAATTGAACATGACTTTACATAAGTGTTCCTTTTTGAATAGGGTGCGCTATACACAGCTTATATGAATTCTGTAACGTTCACATGGCAAAAAATTGAGATCGTCAAATTGTTGGTCACTGACCTAGATAATTATTACCGGCTTAGGCTAAGTGACGCTATTGCTGTGTTTTTCATAAGTCTCGATAGATTTTTATAAATTACCTCCAGACTTTCTCTATTTTTCTGGTTTATTTGCAAATATTTCAGTTTAATTTTATCCAATAGGACTTTTTACGCTACATTTTATCGTTTGTAATTCATTTCCTAGAATTACACAACTTATTAATTGTACATGAAAATCTTGCTTTTTATCCAGATACTCATCGAGACTACAGATTTGCCCTTTCATGAGTACCTACAGACACATTTAAAATTTGTATTTTAGCATGGAAACCTAACTAAGTTAATTTTTAGTACATCTGTCATTTTCATTTAGTACAAAAGGATTGTGAAATTAGTTCTTAAATCTTTCACTAGTTTCGCTAGTCCGTGTACAAATTTGTTTGTTTACATTTTTTTTTATATAGAGTTTTGCTAAAAACAGCTATAATAAAATTGAAATAAATTGAATAAAAAATACCTCGATATGAAGTTTAAAGTAATAATAATAATTAACAATAGATTAATACATGTATTTTGAAAAGATAATAATCCATAACCCTTTAATATCCACGAAAACGATAAGTTAAAACAGCTAATTTTGATATATTTATAACTGATTTATCAACTAAACTTATTATTAAATTTATATTTTTCGATGCAATTAACCAACTTTCTCTTTATTTTATAGTTTTAAATACAAAATATTGCTCAAATCACATATTTTGCTGGATAATAAATTTCTAAAACAACGGACATAACCTCATAAAATACCAAAAATGACCTCATTTTTATTTGTAATTTTCTTGGATGTTAAAGGGTCAACGGATTATTAAATTTAAAAAAAAATATGTTAAATAGTATTTCAAAGTTTTATTATAACCATCAACGTTTCTTCAAGATAATTGTAATTAAGAATTTTTCGATTTAATTGGACATGTTTTTACCGAAACTCCATATAAAAAAAATGTAAACAAAGAATTTTGTACACGGACTAGCGCCTCTTGCGAAAATGTATGCGAAGCAGTTGTACTAAAACAGTTTTAGTACATCAGTTCAACCTTTATTCCACTCGGCGTCGCGACGTTACGGGGTCAAAATTTTTGTTTACATTTTTTTTATATGTATAGTTTGGCCCAAAACAGCTCTAACAAAAAATTTAAAAAATGAATGAAATTTACATCGACACGAATAATAATCAAATGATATTTGTTATCAAAAGAAGGATTTGTTTATTTTTAACATAAAATAAACGGATCGCCGTTACAATTGTTAGAAAAACGAAATACAAAATCATCAATTATTTAAGTTTTGTATGGTAAATTTTTATGTTAAAAGAACCATTTGAACTGCCTGGAATAACAAATTTCACAAAAACAATAATCAGCAAGGATCTTCTAATAGAAATGGGCAAAAAAATTTGACATTTTTAAACAAAAACAAACATTAAGCACCTGACATAACCTCACAAAACTCAAATATAGCATTTCCGGGTTCATTTCATACATTTCCACTTTGAAATTATACTTTTCTTGACCAAAATTATACTTTTCAAAATCAAAATTAAATTTTTCAATTTTGGTTTTCTATTTTTCAATTCTAGTTATATAAAAGTCAATTTTATAATTATATTTATCAATGTAAATTCATATTTTTCAATTTGCAGTTTATACATTTCAAAGTTCACTTTAAAATTTCCAAAATTTTATACAAAAAAGTTGTTGTAAAATTCTATATACATATTTAAATATACTTGTAATGTATCTCGCTTCTTCCAACGCTTATTCGATAACAACAACTACTCGATAGTTGCATAATAGGAAATTCTATACTAAAAATCTTTAGAATTGAAAA
The DNA here is from genome assembly GCA_963556165.1 of Tipula helvola. NCBI lineage: Eukaryota > Metazoa > Arthropoda > Insecta > Diptera > Tipulidae > Tipula > Tipula helvola. Next base: position 8,086,525 of record OY744483.1, read on the forward strand.
GATTAGAAATAAATCGCGGTAACTGCTGTAAGAAGTTTGTTCGATTTACCATTAAAATTATTTCATTAAAATAATAAGAAAGAAATGTACATACATATTTTGCGGATTCAGTGTATTGAAGTGTCTCAAAAATTGATTTTTCATCACGTGAAATGTGTAAGACCTGCTTGATTTTAATGAGATTCGCTGCGCTGGATGCGTCCAATATTTATTTATGGTTTGCAATAATTTTGGTCTATTTCATAGTAGAAATTTGGACCCCATATTTGTTGGCAACTCTGCCTAAACTTTATTTAGTGGCAATACGCGAGTTAGTTTATACAAAAATTAAATTCTAAAGATTTTTAGTGTAGAATTTCCTATTATGCAACTATCGAGTAGTTGTTATTGAATAAGCGTTGGAAGAAGCGAGTTCGTAATGTATATTTAAATATGTAGAATTTTACAACAATTTTCTTGACCTTGTATATATATGTATGAAATTTTGGAAATTTTAAAGTGAACTTTGAAATGTATAAACTGCAAATTGAAAAATATGAATTTACATTGATAAATATAATTATAAAATTGACTTTTATATAACTAGAATTGAAAAATAGAAAACTAAAATTGAAAAATTTAATTTTGATTTTGAAAAGTATAATTTTGGTCCAGAAAAGTATAATTTCAAAGTGGAAATGTATGAAATGAACCCGGAAATGCTATAATGTTCTGTGTTTAAACATCAAATTCTTGTAAACCAAAGGCTTTTCTATTTATTTTATGTTAAAAATATAATAATTATCCTTTTGTTAATCAATTGTTTTATTTTGCATTTCGTATCATTGTAATTTTCTTTGATTATATTTCAATTTTAATAGAGTTGTTTTTGATCAAACTACATATAAAAAAAATGTAAACAAAACACATTGACCCCACGTTCATATACTCTGGTGGTAAGTAGACATACTAATCACACAATCTATAGTAGCTGATTTACATGTGCTCTGTTTTAAAAGACAGAAGATGTACGATAAAAGTATTCATTTTTTTATTATTTCCTTCCATTATGAAAAGGCATATTCAAAATGTGTTATTTAATACTATTTACCGCAATCCACAAGTTTCTGGCGAAAAAGAATGGAAAAATCGAAAAATGAACCTGTTTATCATTTTTCGTAAAAGTTGCTCAAAATTTAAAAGTTCATAGTAACATTTTGAAAGAAAACAAAAAGTTTTAGTCTGTGTATCTCATTTTTATATATGTATGGATAAAATGTATTCGCACTTTTCCTCATGTATTTATACTTTTGGAATAACAAAATATAATGAAAACATTAATGACGTAGCGTTGTCAAAATAAACACAATTCTTAGTGCTGCGAGTGCCAGTATTTTTAAATGAATGATACATAGAAGTAATATCTGAAAAGATTTATCGACTTATGGAGACTTTTAAAAAAACTCAGCAAGTACTGATCTTGAAAAATTAAAAAAGTTGACACAGTATTCATCTCAGCATGATTCTAACAATGATAACCGTAATATTATAACTGTCACAAGGATACCCATTCCATTTCAAGTACAACATCCAGTGTCATCGTCGTCATCATCATCATTATCTTCATCTTCATCGTCATCCAACCGGAATGCGATTCATAAAAACAAAAAAAGCAAGGATAGATGTTTAAATAAAGAAAAATTATCTGTTGTCACAAATGGAACTGAGCCATCTGTAAATACTCGGTCAAAAGACATATTTACTAATAATACCGTTACCGTTAATGCAAATAATATTTCGCCTAAGTTTGTAGCTGATATACGGAAGCGGAAGTTTTGGAATATATTAAGGATAAATTTGATATTCACGATTTTCGTTGCATCTAACTCATGCATCGTTTTGTAATGGAGTATACTTCATTTAAAGTGAATACTTCAGCACACATTATGGACAAATTGCTGGACGGAAATATGTGCGGTGTAATGATTAAAGAGTTTGTGAATTCGGATATTTATCGCCAATTTTTTCAACGGAGCCGCCGCATACAGTCACCAGTTTAGTCAATTACGTCCAAATTATTAATTATAATGTCAGTAATAATAAAAATAATAATAACAATGATAATATTAAAAATAAATAAAAATGGTGACGAAGAAGAGGGAAATTATACGACTAAAAACAAATATTGGTTTAATATACCTATAATACCACATCACGGGCGGAATGCGCACAAAAGTGGATACACTTTTTTCATCGGTTATGGAAAAAGATTATGGCGCAGAAATCGGCACGATACTGGTGAGTGCCTGGATGTTGGTGGTGGTCTATTAATAGCTGTAATCAATCAGTATATATGTCAACAAATTAATATTGTGTCCGGTGACATTGCAATTAGGGCATCCAAAACCGGTTAAGCTTAACCGATTAACCGATTAAATTTCATAATCGGTGTTACGATTATTAATCGACTTACAATTAATCGGTTAACCGTGGAAAAAATTTAAAATTTATAAAAAGAACATTGGAATACACAAACTAATTTTCATCCACTGCACTTTAATTTTACAAATATATTCTGATTGGAATCCATCTCAATCTGACATTCTGACACAAAACAAATAACAATTACAGTAAAATTTTAAATATCGGGTTCGACGTCCTTATTTTTTTCTCAAAATAATAAAAATTGAAGTTTTAGCTAGTGGACAAAGATTTAAAAGAAGATTTTTTTTTTCTTTTGTTATTATTAGGGTGAGTGTTTGCAGCCCAGAGCACTGCGACCATTGAGGCCTATTGTGCGTCCCTAGAGGTTCTTAACTGGAATGTAGGCTTTTTATGTCCTTGACAAATGCCGCTACCTGATGTATATCCATGGGTCGGCATTAGGCCACTGGATTGTATGTGTATTTTTTAGGATGATAGCATCACATAATATGAAGAGTACGTGTTTCAACATGGAGTCATAGATGTGTTCATCGTCATCACCGATCGTAATCAGCTTTTGCATCCCTCCCCGATTGGGATTCGAACCCGGTACCTCCCGATCCAACCGCCGTAGCTTTAACCACTGCACTCGGGAGGGGTTGATAAGAAGAATATTTCATGCGCTGTGGATATTTAGTTTTAGACATTGTTTGCAAGGTATTACATTTAACCATATAAAGTTTGTTTGTAATTTACATTGATTTTATTGGATTTTAGTACCATTAAATAGTCGACAAATTTATCCGATGTTTGGGAACACTTCACTAAACGTTTAAAGGATAAAGCAAAATGCAATAAATGTGACAGCTTGAAGCTGCATGGTATTCATATTAGGAAAAGAAAAATGAATAGTGAGACCGAAACAGATACCGTTGTTGAGAAACATGAGTCTAGTTCGAAAGGAAACCCCGGTAAATCAAATCTGTTGAATTATTTCAAGCGAAATTCATTAGATTATATCCTGGCGAAATGTGCTGATCTAACGCAGGATTCCCTGTCCGTCAAATTTGTAGATCTGACGCGATTAAAGGCTACGTTAAATCGAAAGGGTATGACATGCCAACCAGTGAAAGCTCTATTCAAAAACACATCAAGTCGTCCTACGAAGCTAAGAAGGCGGAGCTTAAACAAAGTATATACATCCGGACAAAAGTTTAGCATAACTAGAGATAAATGGTGTGACATAAAATTGATGAAATATTTAAATGTGACGTTGCACAGTAACACTAACAACTACGAGTTGGGATTTGTGGAAATTAAGCGTTCCATCAATGATGAAATATTAAAGAATTTAGTAGCAAGCAAGATTGGAGAATTTGATTTAAGTTTTGATAGAGATATAGCCGGGTCAACTCACGATGGAGCTGCCAAAATGGCAAAATATGCGAATGATATTGGCTCTGAAAGCCAATTATGCCAAAAACATGGAATACACTTGGCTACCCAGTCAAATAATTGCGTTGTTGAACTAGCAGCAAATAATAATTTTATTAGCGATGTTGACGAGAATCCGGAGAATAATAGAAATACTTTTTATTGATCAGGAAAATGACAATTTTACTTTTGAAATAGACTCTGACTCTGATGAAGAGCTATCGTTTCATCATAGCGGTATTGGATCGGTCTTATCCAAAATTAGAAAAATAATCAAAAAATTCAAATATTCTTCGATAAAAATTGACATTCTGCAAAATTATGTCATCCTCCAAGAAAAACGAAAATTGAAACTTCTTTTGGATTGTGCTACTCGGTGGAACTCGCTCGTCCCGATATTGGAACGATTTACTTTGCTAAAAGATTGCATAAAAAAATCTCTGGCCGAAATGGATACCAGCGCTAACTGAAAATAATTGGCCAGTTGCCACTGGTATTTATTAAGAATCTAATTGATAGAGTTTATTAATTAACAAATCGTGGTCTACCTTATCAAAGGCCTTACTGATTTCTGTATAGTATACAATACATCCATTTGGAAACCTAACTCAAGCGCCTCTGAAACGTAATTATTAAAGATCGCGAGATTTGTAACCGTAGATCGACCTTTATATAAACCATGTTGTTTTGTCGTTATAACATTTTGAATTATAAAAAATAATTGGGCATTAACTAGAGTTTCAAAAATTTTCGGGATTGTTGAAAGTAAAGAAATTCAACGATAATTTCAAACATCACTACGTGAACCAGACTTAAAAATTGGAATAATCGATGATATTTTCCATACTTTGGGGAAAACTCTAGACCGAAGACTAAGATTAAAAATCTTTGCCAACGGAGCCGCAAGGACATCAGTGCAACTCACCATGAAACAAGGAGGAATACGTTAGGCCCGGCCCCCTTTATACAATCTAGCTGATTTAAAGCTGTTCAAACCTTCTGGTATGTTAAAATTAAGTACGAGTTAATACTTGTCTTATCACAACTATTAAATTCCGTTCGTAGATTGCTACAATATAAAACCGATAGTTTAAGTCAGATGGATTCGATTTATATATTTTATGCAATTTATTCTTTCGATTTTTCAAATTTGTGAGTGATCTATTATACCACGGTTCACATTTAATTTTCCCGGTCGATTTAGATGTAGTGAATTGATCAAATGCGACATTTAAGATACAATAAAAATTATCCGCACAATAATTGACGTTGTTTGGTAATAGTACATTGTCCCATTCCATCCCATAAAGAAAGTTCCTCAGGTTAACATAATCTCCATTTCTATAATTTAAATAAGAAGACATTTTAATCAAGACCAATTTGGAAATCAGTTTAAACATTATATTACAGTCGGGAATATAATGTGTGCCAAAGAGTTACTACCCAAAAACAAGCATTGCTATGGGAGCCTTCTTATTTAACTAGCTTATTAAAATTTGCCGAGAACATGAATTGTCCCCCATTACTGAATTTGAAGACTTGTTTGACAATCTATCAGATGTCAAGAAACCAAATAAAAATTTAATTAAAACAGTTAAAGCACAAATAGCAATCTGATGAATGATGCGGTGGTACTGTTTTCTAATAAATAACACTGACCCTGTATTTATATCTAACGAATTTTCAATATACGTAAGCCAAGACATTGAGAATTGGGATGATAACAATAATGTGTCCAATATTTGTAATAAAAAAAATGTGTATCACATCATCTTGAAAACCTCCCAAAAAAAAAAAACGTTGGTTATATGTCTCGAGGGCAGTAAATTTAATAACCCAGTTTTGAAATGATTTCACAAAAATAATGTCTGTAAGAATAATAGTATGACCTGTTATGTGAAAAGCATATATAAAATTGTCAGATGTACCTATATTGGACATAATATCGAAAACGATGTTGAAAATTAGCTATCATCTCAAGAAGGGCGAGTCCAGGAAATTCCAAGATTCCAAATTCCTTTTTGATGTCCAGGCAGGCAACATGTATTCAATTTAAATGCCATTATTTTAAATCTCCTGCAGCAAACTACGAGCACGAGATTGCAAAGTTCCATAAAAACAGTATTGATGAGGATTAATTGGAAATCGATCAAACGAATGGCATCGAGCTTGATAAAAATGATTTTTTTTTTATTTACTTATTTGTAAAAATAACAATGGCTGAAAAAACATTATTACAATTTAAACAATTCAATCATTTTTTTGGTGCAAAAGTATATTTAGTAAATTTACTATATTTAGCTGTAGGTTACCTACGTACGTTACGCGTCTCAAATAAAATTGCCAAAATCTGTCAATAAAAAGATGTGTTTCGAATTACTTAATAAATAAAAAAAATGTTGTTTTTCTATTACAAGATTATTAGAATCCTAGTTTTGTACGAAAAGATAGCTTTATATAAATTGAGATTAAAAATCATACACAATACCGAATGGGATTAAATCGTCTTCATCCCGTTTGAACAAAAACGATACAAAAAGGTAGTTCTATGTACACACAAAACACATTTTTGTTTCCAAATGAACAATCCACAATAAATGTAACATTTCTAAATCTGGTGGTTTTGTTTCATTGCCAGATTATTAAAAATAAAAAAAAATAAAAAAAATGGCAGGGAACTGAAATAACAAATTTAATTCGAATGTCGTTAAAATGAAAATAAAAAAATAAAAATTCAAAGATGTTTCTCCCATTTTTACTTTGTTGTGGCTTGCGGCCTCATTACATAATGTTAATTGTTGCTTGCGTATGTTATACTTTTGGTATAAATACTCCAACTTATTACTATAAGTATATTGTATATACATAGATTCATAGAAAGAGAGAGAGATCTTAAAAAATTTAAATTACGACGATGTGGTTGCATTTTTATTATATGGAACCGCATACAACCAACCCAGACCATAAAATCTTCTTAGAAAAACGTTGCTAACCAAACCATATTATAACAACGAGCTCGATCATTCTCTAAAAATATAATTATATTTCTTTTATCAATCGAGGCCGCAATAATTTTGTTACGCATATTTTAATGTGCGTGTGGTCAGATTTTTTTTTTTGATTCACTAGGACAGCAACAACTATTTAGTAATTTCTGTTTATAATTAATTTGGTTTCTATGTAGAATAATTGTAATTCATATAAAGCATGGGCTTCCTTTAATCGTCCGTCTATCTACCCATATCAAACTTTATATTAACTTGAAAAGTGTTCGTCCGATTTCTTCGCATCCGAACCAGCATTTTATTGTTTATTATTAGAACTCTGCATTGCATTGCAAAACGTTTCAAAATTGTACTTCTGTCATCTTGCCGTGATAATAAAATTGACAAACTGTGATTTATTAAACAGGATTAAGTGAAATTTTCGCATTTAGTTGTTTATTTATTTATTTATTGGTTTACAAAAAATTTGAATAAAACATCAACCCCATACTTACACAATCTATTTTGAGCTAGAGGCTCATTTATAATAGACTGTGCAAGATGAGGTGTGGATTTGCATAAAAATAGTTTTTTTTAACAAAATGTTCACTCTATAGCCCTTCAAATCTATCCTGTAAAGCGTCAAGTCTGTCTGTAATAGTCAACCTAAATTTATAGTCAATCTTTAGTTGTTAGTACTAATGATAAATTATTATTATTATTATGTATTCAAATTAGCTGAACCCACAAAGTCTCCGCACTCAGTAGCTAATGTGCTCAAGGAGTTTTACCTAATTCATAAATATATCAATATTAGTTCAAATTAAAATTCAAATTCTAATTCTAATTCATATTCAAATTAAAATATTGACCAGTTTTTGTTACGATTTAATTTATGGCTTACTAAGAAGGACCCCTCCGTTTCATCCGGTTTAGAAGAAATAAATGCGGATGAGCCCTACATGTTACCATATATTTTTAAATATGTTTGCTTAATCACATATTTTTACAAATTTTCACTTAAGTAAAATGCTAAATTTATCTTTAGTTTTACTAGTGTACGTCAGATGTCTATAGTTGTTTAAAGATAATTACAAAAAAAAAATTATTAATCACAAAACTATCAGACGTTCTTAATACATATTTTGTGAATTTGTTTTGCTTTGCCCACAATTTTTCACCAAGTGGTAATTTATGGTTCTTTTTACCATATTTGTGCTGCCATCTATGTAATGTATATTGACGTAGTAGCCACACGATTTTTAGTGAGCTTTTATTTAAATTTGACCAAAATGCTGTTGCTATGAAATTTTATAAATTTTAATATAAATTAACCGATGTTCATATGATATACATACATATGTAGTATGTTGAAATTCAAATATTTATGAAAATATCTCAGATATCATAATTAATAATTTGTAACGTTTTCATTTAAAAATTAGTCTTAAAAGAGATTTTATTTGAGATAAAAAAATCCGATCCCTAGGCAAACTGTCACTTTCGGACCTTCTCAAAACAATAGGAAACTCCGAGCCCCAAGCAAGCTTTTGTTAACAGGTGCAAAAATTTCGTTTTCGTACTAATATCTGAAAAATAAGCTTTTTCTTCTCGGTTTTCCATGCTCAAAACGTTTGTAAGAAAATTTTCAGAATGGAACAGCATTTTAGGGGCTGAATTCTTGAAATTCACCCGAAAAAAATCATCAGTAGCTTTCTAGTTGTGATTTCAATTGAAAATTTAAGTTACTGTGTACTAAAGTTACGCACAACTCTTTTGATTAAATCCCAAAATATGGGCCCAATATGAAAACCCAAAGGTTATCTCACTAACGGAGCACGAAAATTACGGGCCCTCAAAATTCAGGAGCTCTAGTGCCTGGTTTAACTAGGCGTTAATCCGCTCTATATAAAGAAATTCTTCAAAATTCAAATGGATCAAAATAGCAAACACAATTCTACCTTATTTTAATAGTATGGATCTTTTAGTTTCAACCGTTACGGTATTCTTTTGAAATATAGGTAGCGTTTACGAGTGAAAATTTTTAAGCGTGCAGACTACCTCTCCAGCCCTTTATAACCCAGAGGAGTAATTTGTCTAACTTGGCTTATAGACCATTTCTGAAAAAATTAATGTCTATATGTATGTTTGTATGCGTGGATGTCTATGAGTTCTCTTCCTCAAAAACCGACACCTCTAGTATTATGAAATTGTTAATTTAAGTAGATGATATATTATTTGGAGATGGGCAACTCCTACATGTTGGTTCCGATCGGACAATTAAATCTTGGGGCTCCCGTTATGTAGTGTTTTAATTTGAATTGAGGCGATTAAGTTTTCGCTCAAATATAATTTTTATAGGGATTTATTTTGTAGTAATTTACCGCTTAATAGAAACAGGAGTGACAAAACTCGATTATGTAAGACTTTGTTGCTTTAAAAATAATTTTAAAATAAAACCCAATCAATTATCTCAAGCCAGCGGCGCAGGGAAGGGGGGTTGCATTATCCCCCCCCCCCCTGCGTTTCACATATTATAAAATCATTACATGGTGGTGTGTTAATCCACATAAAATAATTTATAATTCGAGTAAGGCAAATGATCATTACCTGTTATAGGTACAATACATGTAACCTATTTTTGATTCTTCACAAAAAAAGAAATATACATAAAGCGGCATAATATTAGCCGTGATTTTTACAGATCTATGTAGACCTTTTTTCCAGATTAAGTCGAAATTAGATTACCTAAGCGAAGTTAATTTAAATGTTTAAAAGACGGTCAGGTATCTACCGGTTGAACGCTTCTACCTATAATAACAAAACTAGCACAAAATATTTGTTAGATTTTTACTAGTACTCTTAACCTGGATAATCTCTCTACTTGGAGAGTTACGAAACACAATCGGTGGGAGCAGACTAAAAGGATTGAAAGAAATGGCCTCGAAGAATTGGCCTTAATGTCACACGACGAATCAATATAAAAAACTATGAAAAAATTGAATTCAAATAAATTCGAATGCATTATTTCTTTATAGAAATGATTTTTTGTTTAAGAACCCCCCCCCCCCCCTCCCTTGACGAATTTCTGGCTACGCCACTGTGTCAAACGCTAATCTTAGAGATCAATTTTTATTCTGAAGAGTTCAGATTTTTTGACCTACGTTCCGTTTTTTTTACCCTAAAGAACACGGCTTAAAACAACAAGAAAACATTGTTCCAAAAATGAGCACACAATAGACATTTTATCTTACTTGTCAAAGAGGTTATGTTAATCGAATATATCTTAAGGCCAATGTAATATTACATGTTCGGAGAGGAGTTTCAATAAAGCAAATAAAAGTGATTAATAAAACAAAAATTAAATTGAAATGATTGCAAATTATATTTAATTGAGTATTTCATTTGGCATAACTTTAAAATGGTCTTAAATGCTGTGTAATCAAGTGTTATACGAGAGTGAACAGGAATACAATTTGTTCGATTTAGAGTTATTCCGAAAGCACGCTTAAAATATTTAAAACTTGCTGAGAGGCAAAGTACGGCGTGTCGAAGCATTTCCTCTAGAAGAGTAGTACTAGTTTTAAATCCCGATTGGGTTGTGTCACTTAAATTGGGTTAGACAAAATTGCAACTCGACCAACATTCACATCAAGATTTTACAGATAGATTCTAAAGGCACAATTGAAGGAGCTTTTAGAAAAATCCAGATTCGTGACGACGTAAACTTCGAACTTGTAAGTTTCTAATGATTTATTATGTGTGCATATTTTGACGAAATTACATTGTTTTTTTCCGCTGGCGCTACATCCCATAGAGGGATTTGGCCGCTTCATTGTGAAGTTTCGTAATCATTTGTTTTTAACGGATAATGAGTGATTAGTTCATTGATCCTTACATTAACCAGCCGTGATTTTTTCATCACCGCCGGGAATCGAACCCGGGAGCTTAAAGCAAGCATGCTAACAACTGTGCCACCGGGGCGGCTATTACATTGTTAACACTTCCAAATTGCGTTACAAAAATAAACTAAAAACATGATTTTTATTATCATGATACTTGTACGAAAAATGACGTATAACTTTAAGGGAACCGCTATAGCAGAGCATACCATTTTTCGCGCATGCGCAATTTTTGCAAGCGCCATTGTTTATAATGTGGAATTAAGGTAAACTACATTTTGGATTGAGCCTTGGCTAAAAAAACGCTTACTTTTTTACAGCAAACACCTTACTATAGTTTGAGTCTTGAGTTTAAAAAACTGGTTTGCTTTGTGTATTTACTAAAATAAATTTTGAAATCTTTGATAATTTTTGACGTTAGAATTGTAAATTAATTAATAATAATTGCTTCGTCAACCTTGCAGACACAGATCAAATAGTTTTTTTCGCCCTTATCGCTTCTTCTGATAGTACCACAAATGTTAAAATACTTAAAAAAAACTTTTTCCAAACATTTTTTATACTAGTAAAGATTAATATTTTTAATATTTTTACTAATAATTGCTCCGTCAACCTTGCAGACACAGATCAAAGAGTTCTTTTCGCCCTTATCGCTTCTTCTGATAGTACCACAAATGTTAAAAACAGCATCTTTTATATATATAACAATTTTTTTAATGTAATTTTAATTCGTTGTATACCTTAGAGGATGGGGGCTACCGCCCCCAAACCCCCGCTTTTCCTGAATTTATACAATTCTTCCTATTTTAAATTTTATTTGTAATTTTAAACAAACAAAAAAAAAATTGCAAAATTTTCCTGGAAAAATTGCAAAATTTTCCCAGAAAAATTACTTGCACTGTCGAAAAACTGTTGAGATACAATCCTAATATCAAAATTTTATAAAAATCGCACATTTTGACGTCTTTTAAAATTTCATCTGACAATCATTTTCCATCGTACCAAAATATCCGAAAAATAATGCATTACATACTAATAAAAGTAATGCATTACCTGCAGTTTACAAAAAAAATCACAATAATTATTTTGGAAAAGTGGCATTTTTCTTTACATATTTTAGTTTTAAAAATTAGCACTTTATTAAATATGGAGCTATTTTCTAGTTGAAATTATTTCTACCATTATAAAAAATGGCGCTGTGTGACATGGTATGCTCTGCTATAGCTAAGCCACTTTAAGTTTCAATCATTAACAAATTAAGTTCTCTCTTATAAACAACACAAATAAATTTTAAAATACTTTACAAACATGAAAATTCATAAATAATTATCTAACTTACAAAAGCTGTATTGGACTACAGATATTGTAACAATTGATTTTATCTGTCAAAATTTACTTGCGCTTACATAATCGCGTTTTGTTGCAATTGCTACTTTGTGAATTACGAGTTGTCAAAAATCGTAACTCAGAATACTCATCCTAAATGGAATAAATACTTGGATTACTAGATTAATCACAAACAAATTGACGATTGAAGGATCGTGGATACCACGTAGTGGACAAATTTGGAACTGAACGAGCTATCCCAATTTGACGCTTTAGATATTATGAAATGTTATTTATATGTTGATATTTGGTTATTATGAAATGTCATTTAAGAATAGCTTGCTTAATTTTTAAATTTTTTGGTAGGTCGGCGCTTTTCGACATTTACAATCGTCAATTGTTGATTGTACAAGTAGGGAAAACGCCTCTCGCGGCAAAAATTTAAATGGAACTGGATACATAAATTAAATAAAAAATGTGACAAAAATCGAATTAACGTCTAGAATATGCAACAGCTAACCAGTTTATTTACGAAAACCCACCTAAATTATAAGAAAAAAATCTAAAACAAGTAAAAAAAAAACACACAAGCAACATGCAAAAATATGCATCCGCCTCAGTTAAAAAATTTTCCGCTACGTTTAGTCCGTGATGCTCCAATCGTCAATTGACGATTGGAGCATCTCGGATTCCATCTAGTGGATTTTCTTTTAACTATGGGCCAACGCAGTTTTTTGGCATTTCTAATTCATGTTAAAGTAAATAAATAATAGTCAACAGGCATTGAGATATAAGTCGTGATTTGATAATAAATTGTGAGTGTGACTTTTGTACAAAACAAAAAAAAAAATAAACTGACAATTTGTCATAAATTGAAACGTCACATTTCGGCATAGGGCCAATTATGTTATTTTCCGCTAGAGGCGCATTTCGTATTTTTACAATCGTCAATTGACGATTGGAAATACAGAGAAAGCACTACCTATCGGAGAAAAATAAAACAGTAACTACAATACAAAATTAACATCAGCGCTTGCAAAACGACTAAAATATGGCATAGCGGATTTTTTTTGCAGCGAAACTACAATAAATAATTTGTCTAAAATCACGTCTCCAATCGTCAATTGACGATTAAAGCCGTGGTTTTAGACAACATATTTATAGCCACTTCACTTCAAAAAATTTCCGCTATACAATATTTTAGACGTTCTGCGAGCGCCGATGCTAGTTTTTCATGGTCGCTTCAGTTTTATTTTATTCCGACAGGTAGTGCTTTTTCTACATTTACAATCGTCAATTACGAACGATTTTTTTTGCCCATTAGTGGTGACACCTTTCGGAAACATGTGCGTTTTATAGCACAGAATACTCGATTAAGTTTAGATAAATTCCATTTATTTAATTGCTTTGGCCAAAAAGTAATATTTCCAATTTGAATGTTCTCGATTCCGGAATTAATTTTTTTTTTAAATAATCTCTGATTAAAAATTAAAAATCAAAATTTTACAAAAAACAACAAATTTTTTTGTATTTCGTATAGAATTTAAAAAATTTTTGAGAATTTATAATAATTAAATAAATTCTTTAAATTTAAAAATTGTCTAAACGCTATAAATTACTATATATCAATCCTACAGTAAATTCTAAAAATACTATACTATAAAGTCTAAAAATTCAATAAGTTTCTTAAATTCTTTAAATACCAATCAATTCTGTAAATTTTATGAATTTTATAAATTCTACAAATTCTATAAAATTTATAAATTCTATAAACTTTAACAATTTTATAAATTCAATAATTTCTATTAACTTTATAGTCCTCTAAATTTTATAAGTTCTATAAATTCTATGAATAAAGTTTAAAACTTCAGCAAGTGCTACAAATTACATAAATTCTTTAGTTCTTAAAAATTCTGTAAATTCGATAAATTCTATAAATTTTATAAATTCTCTAAATTCTACAAAGTTTATAAATACATATTAAAAATTCTAATATTTTTAAAAGCTCTATAAATTCTATAAATTTTATCAATTCTTTAAATTTTATAGGTTCTATGCGTTCTATAAATTGTTTTAAGTCGCTCAGTTTTATAAATTCTACAAACCTAAATATTACTTATTCTAAAAATTCCATAATTTCTATAAATTCTATAAATTTTATAAGTTAGTTGAACCCTCCAAATTTTATAAATTCAAAAATTTCGTTAAATCATATGAATTTTAATAATTCTATAAATTCAATAATTCCCATAAATTTTTTAAATTTGATATACATATTTATGAATAATTCTATAAATTCTATGGATAAAGTTTTAAAATTCAGTAAGTTCTTTTAATTCTGTAAATCTCATAAATTCTTTAGTTCTTAAAAGTAAATGCGATAAATTCTATAAATTTTATAAGTTCTTCAAAGATATAAAATTTAATATGTTTATAAAACCTTTAAATTCTATAAATATTAAAGATTTTATAAATTCCATCAATTCTATAAATTATATAATCTCCATAAATTTTATAAATTCTTTGTATTTTATAGTTCAATGGGTTCTATAAATTGTTCAAGTCTGTCAGTTCTTATGGCAGCCAATTTCGTTGCGAAACACATTGTTGGGTAATGATCAACTGTTCTGCCAATTGTTTTTCGGTCTGACATGAATCTTCAACCAGTTCCGCTGCACTTTTCTTCAACAAAAAATAATAAAGTTAAACTTGATATTTTTAATGAGATGAAAATAATAATTGTTTACACATTGAACAAATGGCACTACAAGCTTGACATCTAACCTTCTAAAATCATACATTTTCCGATTATATGAGATGCAAGCAGTGATACTAACGACATCTAAGTAAAAAGATGGGAAATACATTTATACACTCAATATTCTGTTTAATAATATAAATTTTTATTTTTTCAGTGCAGATCCAAATCAAAGGTAATTGCACTTATCGCTTCTTCTAGAGCAAATTTTTTTAATGCAACAATTTTTTCAATGTAGTTTTAATTCATTGTGTAACCCACTTTTTGAGAATATTGTAAAATTAAATCTAAATTTTCCAGAATTTCAAGTCAATGAACGATCCACTTTAAATGGAAAATAAAGTCAACTGGCTTTATTTCCGTTGATTTTATTTTACTGTACATCATTTCGCTTATTAGACCTCATTGATTGGAATTTGGATTTTATTTTTATGAAAAAAAATTCTTTCGTTACGTTGGAAATTCAGACAATATTGAATGTTAAAAGTAAAGCGACAAAAGGACTAATTAATTTCGATATTTTTTAATATAACGTTTGCGCGTCCTTGTAACCCAAAATAATGTCGACTTACAGACTGACGTAGCCGCTCTCTTTCAGAAAGTGTATATTAGAGCTATAGTTAAATCTAAATTTAGATTGAATCAAACAACACGCAACATATTTATTAAGTACATACGGAAATTCATATTTTGATTGCAAAACATTTTTTTTTTATTTGCTAAAATTACGATCTCATTAATATTAAAAAAAAAAAAATTAACATTGAATTATTCCTAAAAAATTTCATTTTAATTCGCTCATAATTCTTGAATATTTATTATGCTGCTCATTCTCTATAGCTCAGAATTTTTTATAAATTATGTATACACACAATTTGACTTACAAATTTGAAATACAATATTGCACAGGTCTGATGTGTATTTGTATAACGTCGTATATTTATCGTGTGTGTGTGTGTATGTGTGTGTGTGTATCAACCCTTCGCCGTAAGAATGTGTTATAAATTTTATGCGTGATTTATTATTATGATCCAAGAAATTTATAGAAAATTAAGATTTTTGTAATTTTTTATTAATTACTCCGCATATAGCACACACTAGACATTTTTTATGAATACGAAGAGATGCGCGAGATGATCATGAAATAAAAATTTATTACACTGACTTAAGATATCAAAATAAAAAAAACACAAAAATTATTTATTAAATGTTTATTTTAGCATTAACTTTCATTTTCTATACAATTTTGAAACGATTAAAAAATTTTTTCATGAAATTAATTTTAATAATTTTGTAAAGTCGATTCAATTTAAATTTAGAACAGTTTCGTTCGTATATAAGCGCGCGCATTTATAGGATCAAAATTTTACCGCGGGAATTATTTTTGTAAAAAAAAAAAATCCTGAAGATTTATTTGTCATCTATTTATAACAAAAAAAAATTTTGTTGTAAATATTTACATATTCAAAATTATTTTTAATTTTCCATTTAAAATTTAAATGACATCCACAAAACACGAAACCTCGTAAATGCACACACACACACACACACAACTCAGAGTATTATATTCTAAGGTTACATGTTACTGGGTTAAACGATACCAGTATATTGTACATAAAACATTTGTCATTTTACCACACCAAATTACATAATTCATCTCAACATCATCATCATCATCTTAAAAATATAAAAAAAAAAAAAAAAATCAAAACATATTTTTCATTTCTAACATCTGAGAATACAAATACTCGCGTACATAAATTTTATGATTAGAATTTTAAATTCTAAATGTATGCGTCTTCCCTATAGCATAAACAAATGGTTTCGATTTAATTTGGTGGAGTACGCTATTATTAGGAAATGTGGTGCGCGGGGTTTAAAATTATCATCAAATTTGTACCACATAATACAGACGACTTAAAACTGTCTAAGATCTAGATAAAAAATGATACGATAAGTAAGCGTATGCGGTCTTGTATAATGCCAAGTGATTTAACTAATTAAAGTGTTATTATGCTGCATAATCGGATTAACTGGCGCACGACTTCATTCTATATGTTATAATGCATTGATCCTTTTATTCAAATACCTATTTTGATATTTTTAAGGCCAACAAATTAACTTGGTTTTAACACTTCATGAAATAAAAAAAATATTTCACGAATAAGTAGCTAGTTTAAATTTCAAAAGAAAATTTTCATTTTCTTTTTTTTTTTCGTAAACCACTTTGTCTCATATATTACAGATATTGCATAGATGTGTGAACAGATAATTTTATTAACCGTTTGGCTGATTTATTAAAAATAGGTGAATCTAAATTTATTTTACATCTGATAATTTAGTTAAGAATCAGATAACCGGAAACTGTCAGATTTTGAAGTCCCGTTTCCGACAACGCATAGCAATTAGGGCATTTAATTCCGGAATTCGAAATTCCGTTTCCGGTATACCGAATTTTGGTTTTGATTATTTTGGAATTGAAAGCAAATATTCCGGAATTAATGAATTTTGTTTCACACTAATTTAAGTAATTTTGACATAATAGTTGTCTTGTACTAAAAAAAGCTATATTCAGGGAAACTTTTCTAAAGTCACTATTCAAGGAACCGAGAAATGTTGATCAGTGCTTAGTTCAAGGAATAAAACAATCTAATAATTTGAAAATTCAAAGTCAGGCTAAAAAGGAAAATTCTCTTCAAATGTAACAAAAAATTATGTATACGTAATTTTTCATAGGCTGACAAAAAGTGATCAATTTAGGGAGCTAGTCAAAATAGGGAGGTGGGTATTTTTGGGAGTTTTAGAGTATTTCTCTTTTGCGTTCACCATGACATGACACATAACTCATTTACATTTTTAGTTTTATCCGTCTCTAAAACACACCTGGCAAATATGTGTTGTGCTGTTTCTTAGGTTTTAAACTGAAAAAGGTATTTAGTACATAATAACTATACAGCCCCGTAAATAGTCTGGTTTCGGACTCAAACAAACAAATTTTCTCGTCGTCCAATTCCAGCTCGGACGGCGATAATTTAATTGATGAATTCAGGAATCTTGTCCCTTGGCCCAGAATGTTCATTGCGGGAACGTTATTTTAAAATATATGATTAGTTCGGTTCTTCAAAAATGAAAAGAATAAACATATTGCTGGTGATGATGCAAAATTGTCTCTAAAAAATCATTTTATTGATTTATCGCTACGAAAATTAGTGATTGCTAGTTTTTACTTTTCCCACGATAACGAAGTTATATTGGGTAAGTATTGTAATCGCGAAAAAATGTGTTTCTGATTTTCACATTTCTCGAAAAATTAGGTTACCGAGATCCCGAAACACCGATCAGAAAAATGTCGTGTCCGTCCTTCAGTCCTTCCATACTTCTGTCCTTCTAGTCGCACATTTTTATTATTTTTGTGTTGCCTCCCATTCTCACAAATGTTGATAGTTTTGGTCGAAATTTTGTACAAAGATAGATTTTAGTAATAAGCAGAAATTTGTGTTAACTTTTAGGTCCATTCGAGTATAGAATAGAGGAGGTTGCAGTGGAAGAGAAAACTGCCAAACAGATTTTCTCAAAAACGGGACTGGCGATTTTTTTTGTTATGTTGGCGATAAATTTGATCATCATCTACTTGTTTACAAAATTTGAAGTCGATTGAAGCATTGCGTGGGGGTCGTTTTGACAAAAAGGAGTAATATAAATTTTTGTATCTGTTTACCGATGTAATGACGAACTTTCCGATCAAATATTTTTCTACAGTTAATACACCTTGCAAATTCCAGCAATTGTTCTCTAGGTGTTTTCAAGATGATATAAATAGATTACCGTGTAATATTAAATATAAATTACTAAATTTACCTAAAATGCTTTGCTGGTGACAAGCTGTTATTGACATTTTATGACATTTTAATGATTGAAATTTCAACGACAGATTATTTGTGGATTGCTTTAATAAAATCGCCTTTAAAGTATTTTTTATGAGTAATAAATTCTCTTGGTATTCAAAGTCGTATATAATCCTAATAGCAAATTTCTATGGGAGGCTTTAAAATAATATTACGCAATTAGGGTGGTGTAGAATTCGCTGTGGAATCTAAATGAAAATAAAAAAATAAAAGAAAAACATTGTTAACTCTCCAAACAAAAAGGTACTAATTGTGGAGAACTCGTTATGTTTTATTTTTTTTTGTCGGCTGAACGACAATACAATCAGTTCATTTCAAATTTTCACCCGAAATACTCCTCATACAATAAAATTTATGATATAAGTTGGTTTATATAAATCATAAATAAGAATTGTACCGAATTAAAAAACAAATAAAATATAAACAGTAAGTAGTCGATATACTTAGTTAGGGAATTCAGTTCATAGTATTGATCAGAGTCGTTTTTGGTATTTTTGGTTCCTGTATATACATAGATTGCAACCGGTGACGGATAACGGGGCAAGAACAGGTCCTAAACGGAATACATAGACGGTTCCTGTTGGTAAAGTGGTCTTGAATCATCAAATATCTCTGTGACTAATTATATTCCCGTTGGTGGTAAGTGGATTTTAGTCTTTTTAGTCAATGCGGAAATAATAATTTCTTGTTTTTTTGTGTTGTTTCAATTATGATAAACAGTGTGTTGTTTGAGAAAAACAAATCAAATTGGCGTTGCTAAGAAAAATCCGACAAATCGGATATACGAACCGACCACCAACGGGTTAAATTAAATTTACAAATTGGAAGATATAAAAACTGCTTTGTCTTGCGTTTGGACTGTTCATAGCGGAAAATACCGATGTGTGCAAATGCCGATTGTAACAAACTTGTGTGATCTACGTACATTTCAATGACGATTGGAAAATTATGTTTTTCTATATAAAATTATAGTGACACAAATTTGGAAACTAAAGTTTATATTCGAACGTGAAAAAAAAAAAACGATTTAAAATAAATTAATTAAGTATAGTGTATTAAAAAATTGGATAAAAGATAGTAAAAAAAAAAAAAAAAAAAGGAAATTACAATTTTTCTGATTAATTAAATTTATAAGAATTTTGTGGTGGTGCGTGGGTAGACTAACATTTTTTTTTAGCAAACGCTCATCTAAGACACAAAAAGGCCTTGGAGTGACTTCGGGTGAACGGTGAGTTTTTGAACAATTTTTGCTTTGTTTTTTTTTAAATTTCCGACGTATACATATTCATTAACAAGCCACATATATAAATAATATATAAATTTAATTAACCATAGTAATAATATTAGGATTAGTAGCAAACTTAAATTAGTATTAATATGCCTATATTTAATTCAATTTTTTCAAACAAATAAATAACTTCTAAACGATGAAGTAACGGTTTTTTTTTATAAAGGGAAAAGTGATCTTTGTGCAGTGATTAAAGTGTAATTTTTGTTTTGTGGTGCGATTTGTTTTTTTTTTTTGGTAAAACTGCGAAAGGT
The DNA here is from genome assembly GCA_963556165.1 of Tipula helvola. Taxonomy (NCBI): domain Eukaryota; kingdom Metazoa; phylum Arthropoda; class Insecta; order Diptera; family Tipulidae; genus Tipula; species Tipula helvola. The sequence goes on from OY744483.1 coordinate 8,106,779, forward strand.
TGTTCAAAACGAACCTCCCAATGAAGGCGAGCTTATCCTTAGCCAGCGCACCAGCAGTTGAACAACAGTAGAGTTTTCACCACAGTGGAGCATAGGTTTAGGAGAGCTGGGAGATATATAAAATGAAATGGTCATATGATAAGAAGGTGGGATTCGGTAACAAATGATGATTAACGTAATTCTGATTTTTTATTGTTTATGCTTTATTATTTTGTATTTTCGAATGGTTTACAGCGGTGCCCTGTCCGAACTGAAGCACTGAGTAAAGAATTATATCGGCTAATTTTCACGTTCTCAAATTTTCAGAAAATACAATTTGAACATTGTGGATGCACTTTAAATGGATTAAATTAAATTCTTAAAGACTATCAACGGTATACTAGAGTTGTATAACTGGATCTAATGTTAAAGGTCGAAGATGCAAAATGGCGAGTGCGACTTACACTTTGATTGTTTCTCAATACGAGCCAGTTCTAAATAATCTAACATTATTTGTGAGTTTGTGATTTGGCGGTATGAGAATAGAAGATTTATATTATTGTGACCAATCGCGATATTGGGGAAGAGGTCTTCAAATTTAAGAAAAGCCGTGATATATTGTGCCTGCCCAAAATAACAGAAAATGTTTGTAAAATATAAATATGGTTGGTTTGGTAATCTTCCGAGAATTGGATTGTTTTACTTCATTTTAATGTTTCTACTATGAGTAATTTACTCGTTTTTCCAGCTTCTTGAAAAATATTAAAAGCCTAGGTACACTTTCTTGCATCATCACCTGCGGTACGTAATATTGATTTTCTCTGCCTTTCGAATAGGAGTTTAATTTTGGGACGATGTAAGTGTCCTTCGAGGCTAAAACAGGATATGTAGAAACGGGAAATACCGCTACCAAAATTCTAGCCTAAACGATGCGTCAGGTTTAATGAGAAAAACAAGAAACACTTGATTTCAATCATTTATGGCCAATTATACGAAAGGTACTAAATCGCATTAGCAGTTAAATCTTTGTTTTAAAACGTTGTCGATTTTTTCCCACATTCATTCATTTTATAAGGAGTGAGTAGGAAAATAAATTTTGTGTGAAATGCTGAAATTTATAGAATTCATCGATTTTATAAAATTTGCAGAATTTAAAGACTTTATAGGAATTGATAAAAATTGGGGAATTTTAGAAAAAAAAACAATTTACGTTAGCAGAATTTATAGAACCCTGTCAGTTAAAACAAATACTAAAACTTATAGAATCTACAAAATTTAAAGAATTTAAAAAATTCATAAAATTTATTGAATTTATAAAGTTTTTGGAATTTGTAAGATTTATCGATTTAAACTTATAAAATTATTTTATAAACCTACTGAATTTTTCACCTGCTGCAACCGGAAAGAGCAAGTCTGGGGAGTCCTATGACAGCGCTTAAACTGAAAAGGTTGAACTGACAGTATCACTTGTAATAATGCAAGACAAGTTTGGCCAAAACTAGACTTGGGGCGCACCATCGTGAATTAAGAACGGGTCGTAGGAATACCCACGCGAGTCTGCCTTTCTGGATAGAATGCTGCACAGTTGAACATTTTTTTGATATTCGATGCATTATAATTGCTTAATAATAAAACCAAAATTGTATGATGATAAGCAATCGTTTAATTGCTGAATGTTTAATATTTTTTTATGATATGAAAAATTCGAATAGATATTTCGAAGAAAGTGAAACTCGAGACCAATGGTTCTCAAACTGTTAGCCGCGGACCCTAGGGAGCCGTGAAACTGTTGCCAGGGAGAAACCTCGCCTTAATATCTCTAATAAACCGCACAATTTCCTCGCACACAAATTGCTGAATCTGCCTAGCAATAACCATTACGATTTTCTGTGCTGTAAATGGATTTTGTAGGATATGTAATGTACTATATACACTGTGCAAAACAAAAAACGCAACAGTAAAATTTTTCGAGAAATCCCCAATTTTCAAACGCTTGTATCTTGGTGAAATGTCGGTTTAATTTTTTTTTTTTTTTAAATGAAGGAAATTTAGTCTACTTTCCGATGCTGGATCCATTTTTTATTATTTTTGTTTTTTTATGACTTTTTTGAGTCAAACAAAAGTGTTTGTTGTGTTTGTGGATTTTTCCAAGTAAAATAAAACAACTTATTTGCTTGCACGTTTTTCTTTCTTTTATTTTTCTTTTATTTGATGTGCGCACGGCGCGAGTTGTAATGACTACTCGATATTTATATAATGTGCGCGCTGTGTAAGTTGTAGTACAAGACTACTATGATATTTATATAATATCGCAAACAGCGCGTGGTGTGCAAGTGTATTTGCACATTCTCCCCCCCCCCCAACGGCTGAGGGCCCAAGAATGATCCCACATTTGTGCAAGGGGAATGGAAAAACCTAGCTAGAAGAGCTAGGGGAAAACGCATTTCCAGATCACCGGGGGGTTGAGAAGTCCCGAAGCACTCGCACCTACGAGTGATTGATGGGAAGAACGCAAAGTTTTTGAATAGGGCGTTCTTTGGTGCCAGCAGCTGTTCTAACGGTCACCTTGCGTACAAGACCATCATGGCCAGGATGAACCTCATCGATGCGACCAAGGGCCCAACACGTCGGTGGAAGATTTTCCTCCAGTACGATTACCATGTCACCGGCTTTAATGTTTTCCTGTGGTCGATACCATTTGCTTCGTTTCTGTAATGATACAAGAAAATCATCCCTCCAGCGATGCCAGAATGATTGAGTTATTTTTTGCTGTTGGCCCCACAGTGTCAGACGGTTGTCCTTGCAATTTATCAAGTCTTCTGATGGTGGGTGATGCAATAATGATCGACCAGCCAAAAAGTGACCAGGTGTAAGAGCCTCGAGGTCCTCGTGATCATCAGTTAATGGTGACAGTGGACGTGAATTTAAGCAACATTCGATTTGAGTGAGCACTGTATACAGCTGATTGGCTGACAATATACGCTGACCGACGACTCTTCTCAGGTGGTACTTCATGGATTTCACGCACGCCTCCCAAAGCCCACCTTGGTGTGGAGCAGCAGGTGAGTTGAACCGCCAAGTTGTCCCCAAATTAGCCAACTCTCGATGGGGGATTTTATTTTGCCATTCTTGACGAACACGTTGCAATTCCTTATTTGAACCAACGAAATTTGTGCCGTTATCGCTCCATAACTGACTACATTGCCCACGTCGACTGATAAATCTTGCAAAAACTTCCAAGAATGCCTCCACCGTTAGACCATGAGCAAGATCCAAATGCACGGCTCGAGTCGTCATGCAAACGAAAACCACAACCCAACATTTTATGGTCGCTGGAGGTTTGTAGGTCTTCGCTGCTAGTTGGCGCAGGTTCATCTGTGGCGCAAGCGTTTTACGAACCTCAACCGGTCCAGCAAAATCGACGCCAGATACCACAAATGGGAATGATTGATTAGTCCTAGCTGGAGGTAATGAACCCATCAATTGTTTGGCGGTATCCTTCTTGAACCGTATGCAAATGACACACTTGTTTATGACTTTCTTGACTGCCGCACGCAGATTTGTTACCCAAAATTTGTGCCGAATGATGGCCATTGTCAACTGTGTTCCCCCATGGAATGTACGTGAGTGAGCGTCGGCTATAACCAACTTACAGAACCTTGATTCTGGATGAATGATGATTTGATGCTTCATTTCCAATGGCAAATTTGATTTGGCTAATCGCCCACCGACATGCACCACATGTTCACTATCGATAAACGGACATAGTTGAAGCAATTTTGAGTTCGATGGAATCTCCTTTTTATTCTGTAGGGCCTTCCACTCTAACCCAAAGTATTCGATCTGTACTACGCGAGACCAATAATTAACTGCGTTATCGCGCTCAACTGATGACACAGGAGTAACATCTTGAACTGTTGCTAGTTTGACAGGTTTGACGCCATTTCCCTTTATTCTTCGAATGAACCGGAAAACAAAGGCCGTTGTTCGTATCAATTTATTCAGAGTGGACGCTCTATTAATCAGTGGCTCATCATTAACCATAAAGGCTGTCACTGGAAATTCGCAATAGATGTTAATATGCGCATTTAATAACCTTACCTTTGATTCGGCTTCATCAGTGTGCATGTCGTCCTCAGATAAGTTCAACCGCATATTGTTTGGCCATTTGTTCGGTTCTTCTTGGAGCCATTGCGGACCATTCCACCATAGTTGGCAATTTTTCAATTGCATAGCAGTACAACCTCTCGATAACAAATCTGCTGGATTCTGCTCTCCAGGAATATGATGCCAGTCGTTAACATCTGAGGATGACAATATAGTAGCAGTTCGATGTGCGACAAACGGCTTTAACCATTGATGCCTTTTCTTCAACCAATGGATGACGATGGTTGAGTCCGTCCAGTAATGAACAGTTACATCCGACAGCTTGCATGCCTTTTGAACCAACTTGCATAAATTGACACTCATGACAGCCCCCATTAGTTCTAACCGGGGAACTGTTTGTGGTTTAATTGGTGCGACTTTATTTCTTGATGTAATGAGACGAACAATCACGTCTCCATTATGATGAACTGACCGAAGGTAGGCACATGATCCATATGCTGATTTCGAGGCATCTGAAAACAAATGCAGCTGCATTTGCACTTCTTTTGAGTAGGCTATCCATCTTGGAACGGGTATTGCTACCAATTCAGTCACGTTCTGATGATACGATGACCATAATGTCATAATGTGATTAGGGACAAGGTCGTCCCATCCAATATTCAGTTTCCAAATCTCTTGCATGGCCATCTTACCAGCAATGATAACTGGTGCGAAAAGTCCAGTAGGGTCGTATACCTGAGCAATTCGACTGATGAATTGTCGTTTGGTAAAGGTTTTATGTTTGTCTGCTGGATAATCATTGATTTTGATATAAAAATCGTCTTTGCTTGGATCCCACATCATACCTAATATCCCGGTATTAGGTTGTAGTTCGATTTCACGCAACTCATTTTGAACAAGCTCTTTAGCCAATTCCGAGTTACTGGTAGCCCATTTTGCTAATTCAAAACCAGCAGAAGCTAACATTTCAATCATTTGGCTACGCAATGTTTTTAATTCTTCCAATGTTCCAGCACCAGATAGGAAGTCATCCATATAAAAATTGGTTAGGGTGGCCACAGAAGCAGCCGGAAACCGTAGTGCTTCGTCCCTGGCGCATTGTTGTAGCGCTCGTACAGAGTTAAACCCAGCCGACGTAAATCCCCAAATGACACAAGTGATGAAATATTCCCTAATTGGTTCATTTGCTGCTGGACGAAAGAAAATTCGTTGGAAATCCCATTGATCCTGGTGGACCTTTATCTGGCGAAACATCTTCACGATATCCGCTGTCAAGGCAAAATGGTATGTTCGAAACAGCAACAACGTTTCACACAGATCAGCTTGCAATTTCTCGCCCGGCAGTTGTTGATCGTTGAATGATGCTCCCGATGATGTCATACAGGATGCATCAAACACGACGCGAAATTTTTTCTTTGCTATTATATGGTATGGTATGTAGTATGACTTATCCGGACTCTCTGGAGCTGGTGGAGCTGGAATCAATTGACCTGAATTAACGTAATCCAGCATGAATTCTTTATATGCAGCAGCCATTTCTGTATTTTTCTTGAGACGATTTTCTAATCCGATAAAACGATTGAAGGCTGTCTGACGAGAACGGCCAAGTGGCATTGGGTTTTCCTTGAGTGGGATCGTAACCACATAACGACCATCAACCCCTCTAGTATGTGTGGATCTAAAAATATCTTCCGCTCGTTGTTCCTCAGCAGTACGAGGGTTATGGGATTCAGAATTATCTACCGCCCAAAATCGCTCCAACTGTTTATCCAAATCACAATCTGATTTGACCACATGGTATGATAAAGCTGTTAACGGCTGCGATTGCTTTGCATAGCCAGATACGACCCAGCCCAGCATTGATTCCTGCGCGACAAAACGATCACCTTCCGCAGAGTAACGGACTATACCGTCACCTAAGATCGATGTCCAAGTACATACACCAACTAGGGCATCAATATGACCAGGTACAGAAAACGTTGGATCAGCGAGTTTATCATCACAAAACTGCCTAGTAAGTGGACACTTAAACCCTTCCTGTGGATTTACACCTGTTATCTTATTGACAATGACGAAACGTATCGGCATTGTAGGCGCAACGTCATAGCGATGATGCAACATGCAGTCCACCATGCCCAATGATCTGATCGGCCGTGAGTTACCAATGCCTGAGATCATAATTTTACATGGTTTTCGAACGAGGTTCCACTTTTGAACACATTCTAGTGCTATCAAATTAACCTGTGATCCCGAGTCACAAAGTACGCGAACATTTCCAGTTATCGTGTTCGGTTGTTGTAATCTACACAACGCCGTGCCAATTATGGGTAGGCCATCGTCGTGCTTGGATTGCTCATCCATTTCTATTTGGTTTGCCTGCATACTTGCAGATGGAATTGGATTCTCAACGCTGATATGATACGATGACCGTTGATTTCTGCTACCTCGTCGTTTATTCGCATAGTTGTAACGGTTATTTTGGATATAACTTACTCGCATCACAGGATATTTAGGACAATTCATGCGATTGTGTTTAGCATAGTCACAGCCCTTGCACCCTTTCCACGTACATTCGTTTTGTGAATGCTGGTTCGATAGGCAAGAATTGCATACATTCATATCCTTAATTTTATTCAGTCGGTCCGTGTATTCCAATTTAGCTAGTTTCTCACAATTCCACGTACGATGATCTCCGTTGCAGTATACACAAGTATCCACTTTCTTATTACCTGCGAATGAGCTTGATGATTGTTGGTGGTTTAATCTACCCCTATCCGTTTTCGAGCGTTTGGAGTGATTATCATGAAAATCAGAAGCATGGCGCTTATTGCGATTCTCATACGGTGGATAGATATTATTTTGGTTATTTTGACTAGCTTGTGGCGCTTGATTGGCCTTTAAATTCCGTACTGCTAGAATACGGCGTTCGAGGAATGGTAGCAGATCCCGAAGCGATGGTGTGGTGACGGGATCACGGTCCATTTCCCATACAGCTCTGGTCGATTTGTCCAGTTTACGCAAGATAAACACTGCCATAAATGGACTCCAAGCCTCGGTATTACAATCAAACCGATTCAACGCCCGCAACTCCTGCTCAATGGTATCGATGATTGAACGTATACGATCTGGTTGGCAAAATTCCATGGGTGGAATATCTAGAATCGCATTGATATGAGCCGTTACAATTTGATAAGGGTTGTCGTAGGTACCCTCTAATTTCCCCCACATACGATCCAACTCGTCCTTATCCCGATGCTCGGATTCTCCAGCGCAAGTCTTGGCTTCGCCGATCAGTGCCGACATGAGCAGATCGATTTTCGAATCAGCTGGTAGTTCAGTGTTCAACACTTTACTAACGAATTGGGCGCGCCACGATGTCCAACCCGTATAGCTACCATTGAATTTTGGCAGCATAATTTCCTTCACCTTTGGTACTGTTCGATTATGATTAGGCTTGGCAATATTCATGAACGCGGACAACCTTTCCTTAGTATTGTGATACAAGTTCGCCATTCTTATAGCCACCTCCTCATTACGAGCACGCCTGCGTTCAGTGAGGTTAGGTGACTCAGCTATTTCCAACTGCTTGTTTTGAAACAGAGCCCAGTGACGTTCGAGGGCTGATTTTTGCATGTCGATGATCGCCTCGTTCCATGATTGACCTTCTGGTGATTGACATTTGGTATTGAGTCGCTTAATGAGTTTAATGGCTATGGTTCGTTCTTCAACCAGCGCCTTGATTTTAGCGCTAACCATCATTTGGCTACCCTGTAATAAATCAGGGCCGATCAGATTCCAAAATAGTACTACTGGCCGTGACCGCAGATGTAAAAAAAACTTCAAATAGTTGCGGTGGTGTATCTGGTGATCGACGCCACCACCGTGTATAGGAACCATGCAAAATAATAATTGTAGAATATTTGCGGGTAATGTATCTAGTAATCGACGCCATCACCGCGTGGTTAGCAAATATACAACAATAACTATAGGGTATTGCAGGAGATGTATCTAGAGATCGACGCCATCACCGCATGGTTCACAAATATATAAACTAATTATACAATATTTGCAGGCAATGTATCTAGTAATCGACGCCATCACCGCGTAGTAGCAAATATCCAAAAGCAATTATAACGCAATTGCAGGTAATGTATCTAGTAATCGACGCCATCACCATGTATAACAAATATACAAAACTAATTGTAACAATATTTGCAGGCAATGTATCTAGTAATCGACGCCATCGCCGCGTAGTAGCAAATATCCAAAAGCAATTATGTATAACGCAATTGCAGGTAATGTATCTAGTAATCGACGCCATCACCATGTATAATAAATATACAAAACTAATTGTAACAATATTTGCAGGCAATGTATCTAGTAATCGACGCCATCGCCATGTACAACGGTTAAAGAGATGGGCGGTGTCATATGAAATGTTCAATGCACTAACAATGCGATAGAACATTCCAGCAGTGTATGCCTCGTGGAATTTGTCCAAATAATTTCATGAATTTCACAATGTGAGCAATATATTGTGCAATAATTAACTAGTGACAATGAATCACTTCACCACAAATTTACAACATTACACGTAAAACTAATAATTCCAATTTTAACATACACATTTGCACGTACACCGCCATTTCTAAAAATTTCACTAGCGTCACTAACTAATGAATAGAAAATACAAATATACCTGATGATTTCGGGTGAACACCGAAAATCTAAATCTAATTTATTCCAACTTCAATTTTTGTAGACGGGAACAATCCCTATTCCCGGGTTTCGGCACCAAAATGTTGTGTTTGTGGATTTTTCCAAGTAAAATAAAACAACTTATTTGCTTGCACGTTTTTCTTTCTTTTATTTTTCTTTTATTTGATGTGCGCACGGCGCGAGTTGTAATGACTACTCGATATTTATATAATGTGCGCGCTGTGTAAGTTGTAGTACAAGACTACTATGATATTTATATAATATCGCAAACAGCGCGTGGTGTGCAAGTGTATTTGCACAGTGTTTTTAACGATAAGATAAAAAAACGCAAACTTCAAGACTGTCAACGACCTTTCCTGATGTTTCGTTCACGAATCCAAATAAGCCATTTTGTACAGAATTTAGAAACCTCTATAATGAGATTATTGAAATTGTTGTACGACAAATCGCTGTTGAGTTATTACAGTTTTAGCGAAAAACATGACAAAATATTCAAATACTTGAGTCCCGCGTGATGTTGGACGTTGGTCGCACAAATAAGAAATAAGTCTTTAAAACAACAAACACTAAAACGGTGTTTCATAACAGGATAACATTTTAAACTTTAATCAAAATTAATACACCTCCTGGCGTCGCTCCAACATGTCCCATACGTACTTTATAGGGTTTAAATCTGGACTTCGCGGAGGATGGTTATAATTAAACGAATGCCCTGCTGTTGCAAAAATTGCCGCGTGTTTATCGTTGAATGTGGCCGAGCATTACCATGCATAAAAAAAATCCATCCAATTTCTCGTTTCATAGGAAGCACATGAAGCCTTTAGTATATAAATTTTAAAAAGCTACTCATACTTTAATTTAATTTGAAATTTAAAATGGTAGCTTGTTGACTTCAATAATTTCAATTTGGTTAAATTGTATATCAGGATAGTGTTGAGAACTTCAAATTGAAAATTCTAGGATTCAAATGCCGAGTTTTTGGTTGATTACCGAAATGTTGGTAAATTTTTAGAATACTTACCGAAAACTTCTGTATCTATCTTCAGATAAAATGCCTATAAAAACTGATCTTCTCTCATCTACTGAGCTATTTTTTTTCTATATTATGGCACGATCCGTTTTTTTCAAATTTTGGATATAAAATTGCTAAGAAGGACAAAGCTTCCAAACTGGTTGCTTACATTGAAAATTAGTAATTGAAAAAATCTAAAAAACTTTGGATAGCTCTGAATTCTGTACAGAAAAATTATATTTTTAATATTTCAAGTACTTTCAGAATTTTCAAAATTTGATAATTCAGAAGCAAAAAAATTCAAATTTGGTTTTAAATACTTAAGTAAAAATAATTTGACACAAAAATTAAAAACGAACCAAATTCGGGTCGTGTTGCTGTCAAATTAAAAAACCTGCAAAAATTGAATTTTCACTAATTTGAAATAGTCGTAAGCTTAAAAGTGTTTAGCTTTAACTTTAGTTTAATCATTTCGGTATATGTTCTCCTCCATTCATATGCCCAGCTAAAATATTTAGTTTCGGACCAAGCTTAACAATTTCCTGGAATTCTACATTTTTTGCGTATATAGGAATTTTTTTACCTGTAACTCGGATGGAGTTGAAAGAATATTTTGGGCTGATAGAACATTTTTTTAAATTGAAGAGATACGGATATGAGGCATATGGGATCCTCGGACAAGAATGGCCAAAATGCTTAGCTGTAAATTCATTATTTTTGAATACAATTTCTCTGAGCTCTGGATTGTATTTTTTCGATTTCGGGGGCCGCAGTATGAAAAAGTTTGAGAAGCACTGCGCTCTAGACCATCATGCATGATATCAACACTATAGTTTTTGATCGTATCAAAAAATAAAAGTTCGTTTAAAACAGATGTATACGATTAATACCTTTCGTTTCTATCAATTTTTTTTGATTTTCTGGTCGCAGATTTTTTAAAATATCGTAGCTGTCTAAAGTTCGTAAAAAATCCACATTTTCTACGGGAGTTATTTTGGTCGTGTTACTCGGCATAGTACATATGCGGTAGAAGTATTTGGCGGAAAACGATTTGATTTGACCGAGCATATCATTAGCTGCAAGATTATCGTGCACTAAAGATATTAGAACGCAATCTATTTATAGAAAAAAGGATTCCGCGGCATTACAATGTTTGAAGAACGCTGTTCTATTCAAACACAAACAAATTTGCGGCGGAACCCTCCTATGTTAAAACTCTATATGCAAGATACAAATTTGCATATATTCAGTAAAAAAAAAAATAAATAATTGTTTATTATCCCATAAAATGTACATCTCGCGGAACCCTAGTTTGAAGAACGCTGTTCTATGCTACCTAAATAGCTCATGGTTCCAGTAAGGGTAAAGGGGACACATTATGTGCCACTCCAACTAACCTAATCGAACCCACTGAATTTTTAGGCTTTATAGAATTCATAGAAATAATCAAATTTATCGGATTTACAGAATTTATACGATTTATAGAATTTAAAGAATTTATTGAATTTGTAAAATTTATAAAAACTTAAAGAGTTTTTAGAAATACTAATATTTGTAAAAAAATTATGAAAATTATGCAATTTTTAAAATAAGTCAAATTTGACTGCTTTTTAATGGTCCAAAAGTGTTGGAGACACCCCCACAGTTTCCAAACGTGAATGTTATAGAGAATCATTTAGAAAATGCTATCAGGAAACACAACATTTTTAATAAAAATCAGCTCAAAATAGCTTTAGAGGAGGAATGGAAGCTAATTAGTCCGGCCTTCTGCGAAAAATTAGTAGGGTCTATGCCAAACCGTCTAAAGGCAGTTAAGAATAACAAGGGCTCTCCAACAAAGTATTGAATGCTGCAATTAAGGATTACTATTTTGATTTTGTAAAGAGATGTATGCTATTGTAGCAGTTAGGTATGCGTTTTATTTTGACCAATTTTTTGAATTACGCAAGCTAATTTAATTATTATATTTCTTAGGTAGGATGAATTTAAAAAATCATTAAAATTTTCAACATTGAGGTTGAGGTTTTTAGAGGGATTTATTCAGTTTGAGGTCCCCTGAGTCCGAAAAATTGAATTTCGGATGTGGTGTCAGTCGGTCTGTCTGTTTCCTCTATACAGCTAAATTCGTTTAACCAATCGAACTAAAACTTCATATTTAAGTTTTTTTTCATATATTGCGGGAGGTTCAGTAAATTTTAGTGAAACTAGTCCAACCGGAAGTTTATTTTGCAAATAATTCAAAAATTATATGGTTTACAGAACAACTATAAAGTATAAAGTGTTTGATTTTAACATTTGAGTCGTACAGAGAACCGCTATTTTTCTGAAAAGTACCTAGAAAAAGTAAATAAGTGAAAAATGTTAGAAATGTCGCAAACCAAAAACTTTGCAAGTTCTTTAACGCACACTTAAAGATCTCCGGATCAGAAACGTACTAATAAGCCGGGTAAGAAGTAACGATAAAATACAAAGACACAGTATATACATTTTGAAATGTGCAGGAAGTCAACCGTAAGAGAACAATTTATTTAGAAACCCTATAAACAAACATATATTACATTGATGACTTCGATATGTGTATCTGAACGTTATAATGATTAGAAATAGTAATTTTCAATTCAAAAATAGTTCTCCATAAATGTTATTATGGTATAGTGCGTTACACGCAATAATGTAAACAAATTAAATTGAACACCTAAATAAATTTTCTTCACAATTTTCGAAAAAGTAATTTAAAATTTAATTTTTTTTTATTTTATTTTAATTCTCTCCTTTCAATCAAGATTTCAAATTACCACACACAACTTATTTTTTTTAAGACTATAGTAAAAAACTAACAAATGCTTAGAGAGTTTTTATAACTTACATAATTTTTGAATATCGAAGACGGGCGCGCGGGATTCAATTCAATTCAATTTTTGTTTTGTTTTGTTTTATTTTGGAAATGTTTTTAGACAAATGGGCGCCTCTCCTATAAATTTATAGAATAAGGCTGATAATGTTTCCAAAACATAAAAACAAAAAAAAAATCGAATTTCCTGTTCATAATGTTCACAAATTAATTTTAATGGTGCGAGATTGAACGTGAAGTGCGCACGGAAAAAACTGTGAGAACATTCAACACAAGAATTCCAAACTCGTCTTAACACCGATCAACCGATTTTTTTTGTTTTTTTGTTTTATATAAACAATCATTCATTTCATCAACGAGTTGTTAATATTTCATAGAGATTACGTAATCATCGCTCCATCGACTATCGCATGTCTACCTAAAGTCTAAGAAACCATAAAACAAAAACACTGTGTGTGTGTTACTACTCGCGTACAGAGTTAGATAGCGGAAATGGAATATGGAAAACTAAACACTATAACTAAACTAACATTAAAAAATTCGAAAAGATGGAAAAATGTGCGCGCGGCATTAAAAATTATTCCAATAAATTTATTTGGATGTGTTTTAACAACACAAAACAACACAACACAAAACAACACTGCACACACATCTCTAATCGATATTCATCTAATGTTTGGTGGGTGTCGACATCCGTACATCACACACGCATTTATACGAGCGAGTAAATATTTAGGGTGCTAAATCCATATATTCGATTTCGAGTATACATAAAGGAGGTGCGACTTTGTCGTCCAAAAAAAAAGGGAGCTCGTTCGTTTTTTTTATTGAAACTTAATGAAATGAATCCCTTTTATGGTTTTTATTTTATATTTCTGTCTTGGATTTTTCATAATTGATGATGATTGAAATATTAATTTGTGTTATGGTTGTTAAAATAACACAACATAATTTGCCTTTGCCTTTTTTTTTTGTTTTTGCTTCGTTCATTCATTAGTTGTTTGTTAATTTGATATTTTTCATTTTCTACATAGTTCCGGTTTCGATTTTTTCATTTTTAATGTTTTTCGGTTTCTTTTTTGTGTGGTGTAATGGAATTTTTCTTTCAAACTTGCCAGACATACTGTCGCCGTTAATTTAAAAATAGGTTTGTATGTTATTGTAATATTATCATTCATCATGAACCCAACACAAATCAACCACTTTAGGATGGTTATATGAGATGTACAGATTTGGAACATAATATTTGATAAATCGTTCGGTATTTAACTAAACAAATGTATGGTAATAAAAAATTTTTGAGGTTTTTGATTACTTCTTTAGTTCTAAGTTTAATGTCATAAAAGGAGAAAAATTTGGCATACAAATTTTATTAAGTTTTGTTAAAATCGAACAACTACCTAAAGTTGGAACCCCCGAAATTTCCCTATAAAACCTTCATTCAAATGAAAATCAGCACAGTCATGGAACTAAAACTAACCATTGTTAAGGTTTACAAAATGATGCTGGATTTTATACCTAGTTCGCTTAAAGTATTTTAAGGGATGTTCCTTGATTAATTTTAAGCAAAAAATTGTTCTTTAACAGGGTCCATTTTCTTTATCACCTAAGATACAGACCGTGTTTAGTTCAATTTTAGTCTCACCGCAAAATTTTACATTTGGCATAAAAAGTTTAAATGCGATACGATAGGGTACGTGACAATAATCATAACCTAGTTGCCTTTTCTTTTACAAAAACTCTTTTTTGATGGATTTTTAAATAAATGACAATCTTCTCTTTCAGTCAGTTTCCTCAAATTGTACGCGTGTTTTAACATATTAGTGAGCGAATTAAAATTAATTTTATTAGTAAACAGTATACTGAACGAAAAACAAGGTTGGCCTATATGTCTGTCAATTTGTAGCCCAGATGGTTTAGTTTAACCAATCAAACTGCAACTTTATGTTTAAACTTTTTCATAAATTTTAAGGTCCCCGCTCCCAGCTTTTTTGAACCAGAAAATTTATTTTGCAAATATCTCAAAAATATACAATTTACAGAAAACATGAAAAAAATAAAAAATCTTAAGTTTGCAAAAACTTTGCATAATAAGTTTCTCAAAATTCGCTGTTCGTAAAAGAAAGTTGTGTGGTGGCCACACCTCAATATTTTTTATTGTGTTTTGTAATTCACTGTAACACTTCAACCTGCCTTCAAAGGGCTGCTGCACATTTCAGCTAACCTAAGCGAGAAAAATAGTTTACCATAGCTTAGTTTAGGTCGCGTAGCTCCTTCCATTGCATACTTCAGCTAATAAGCTCGCTCACACATACTTTGATGTTGTCGTCATTCATTAACTCATCCATAAGGTTACTTTTCGAACTAAAATTAAATCACAATGAATGAAATTTAAACTTTTTTTGAATTGTTAGAAATAAATTAAACAATTTAAATTAAACATTTTAAATTGAATATTTGTTTATTTACTAAAATATGATAAAATACATAAATAATTACAAAATATCTGACACATCTAAATAATTCGTTCGGGCAATGTTCGTATCTTCGAAGCCGTGATCTTATTTTTTTAGTGCCGAACAACGATATACCGTCGTTGTACACACTTTTTGTAAAAAACGTGAACACCAAATATTCCTCTTTATTTTTCTGGATAAACTTAATAAAATAATATCCTCCTCAAAACCCTCCTCAGAAGAATACGATTCAGAATCTAGGTAATCTACGTTATACATTTCACTTTACGGTGTATCTAAACATGCAGCTTACGGCAAAACGTTGATTTTACGTTATTTTAATAAATAATAGGAGTACGTTAATTTTATAAATGATTTAAATATACAGGGTGTTTGGTGCATCGTTTGCCAAATTGAATTGGCCGAAAAGGGGTCATTTGATATCTCCTAAGCCCCAATAACTCATTTCTGGTCCCAATAACGATCACTTTTAGGTGTTTGTCATTGCAATGAAAAGTTGAGTTTTAAGTTTATTGGGGGGGGGAGGGGTGGGGAGGGGGAGGGGTGGGGAGGGGGAGGGGGGAGGGGGAGGGGGACGGGGAGGGGGAGGGGGACGGGGAGGGGGGAGGGGGACGGGGAGGGGGGAGGGGAGGAGGGGGGAATTGGGGAAGGGGGGAAAGGGGGGAAGGGGAAGGGGGAAGGGGAAGGGGGGAAGGGGGAAGGGGAGGGAAGGGGGAGGGGGGAGGGGGGTAATGACAAATGATATTTCTAGACTTTTTCCAGTAGATATATAAATATGATGATTGGCATTTTTATGATTTGCCAAATCGAAAATACTGTGAATGTGATTACTACGCTGCACCAATCCAACACCATTAAACATTATTGCAATCGCTACAGAAATATGCTGGGGAAAATACCAATTTTATGGCAATAAATACTAACTTGAAATGCATATTTTCCTTTACTAAATAGGAAGCGCTTATTACTAAAATAGTACATTTTACTATATTTATGTTACATTTTACTATTTTAATGGTAACAATTTGTATTCGCATCTCTTTAAATTAACTATATGTTATAGTAAAATACTTTTCTATATTATGCCGCAATCCTGTGAGCTCCTATAAATTATAGAAATGTCTCCTATAATTTTTTTTCCGTGTGCAGCTCGCGCTAAGAGAAATTTTCCATACAAATTTGATATACAATTTATGCACCATTGCATCAAAATTTTGAAAAAATATCAGTTGTTTCATTCAAATCTAGGTTGCGCCACTATAATTCTCCAAACATTTTAGCGGCAACTTATCTCACAAGGGCAATTGACGATTGGAAATACAGAGAAAGCACTACCTATCGGAATAAAATAAAATAGTAACTACAGTACAAAATTAGCATCAGCGCTCTCAAAACAACTAAAATATAGCATAGCGGAAATTTTTTGCAGCGAAACTACAATAAATATTTTGTCTAAAATCACGTCTCCAATCGTCAATAATTTGAAGATAAATTTTGACGGTTTTGAATTTTGATTCATTTTATAATCGAAGTAGGCACGAAGTAAAATTAATTTTTTATAAAAAAAAAGTCAAAATGGCCGACCAACATTACGAAGTAAAGTATTTAGATACAGAAGAGCTTTAGATTTAGAACAGTAATGGCTGCAACACCAAAAATAAAAATTATATCCACGGAAAAAAAATTATAGAAGACATTTCTATAATTTATAGGATCCCACAGGATTGTGGCCTAATATAGGAAAGCATTTTACTATAACACATAGTTAATTTAAAGAGAGTAAAATGTACCATAAAAATAGTAAAATGTACAATTTTAGTAATAAGCGCTTCCTATTTAGTAAAGGAAAATATGCATTTCAAGTTAGTATTTATTATTAGCATAAAATTGGTATTTTCTCCAGCATATTTTTGTAGCAGGTCGTCATAGGACATATTAGTAGTAATGCCATTCACAGTACTGTCGATTTGGCAAATCATAAAAATGCCAATCACTTCATCATAATAATATATCTACTGGAAAAAGTAGAAATATCATTTGTCATTACCCCCCAGCCCCCACCTTTACTTTACCCCAGAGTCAATGTATCGATATCGACTCTCAAAAATGAGTAGTGAGCACCCTCCTCGACTTCTCTGTGGTTTCATACGACCAAACTACAAAAATATAATTCTCGCCTGATACCTTAAGTATCAACAGAACGTACTGACTTAGCGAATTATACTCATGAAATAAAATAACATGAATATGTTTCAGAGAATACGAATGCAATTATAACAGCTATATTTTGTGGTAAATATTGCTTTTGATATAGTAGTGGTCCCTATTTTAGACACATACGCTCTTTCTCGAGGAGAGGATTCTATTTATTTTTAATGATTTTACGTTCAAAATAAAGAGAATCGTATAAAACAAAGGAAATTGTATCTTATAGATCGTGATATTTGTTCATTTTAGTACCGCAATTGTCGCTAGTGTGAATTGTCTTTTCCATAACAAATGAGATAATTTACACTAGCGCACCTAGCGTAAATGATGGCGAAACTGATGTTTAGTACAAGTGCTAAACATGATCTATATAGATCATGTTTAGCACTTGTACTAAACATCAACTTCGCTATCATTTACGCTAGGTGCGCTAGTGTAAATTATCTCATTTGTTATGGAAAAGATAATTCACACTAGCGACAATTGCAGTACTAAAATGAACAAATATCACGATCTATAGGAATTATTCCTATAATATATTGGATTTGTAGAAATGCATATATGTAGGAAATATTGCTATATGGCATAATAAATTAGCTCTTATTATAGTAGCGATTCCAATATTGCATTTCAGGCTATGCAGAGTGGAAAGTCAGCTATGTACATATAGTATGTTTTACGAAAAATATAGTACGGGATGCTATAATTAAATTCTTATAAACATATAGGAAATAAATTAGTAATTTTTTTTCTCCGTGTCCTCTTCGTCACTGGAATTCATTATTTTGTATACTTTATATAAACTGTTTATCAATTTTGCACAATTTTTTAGAATACACACATTTTTTAAATTTTTTAAAAAACACTTGTTTTGCGAAATTTTTAACAAGTGTTTTTTAAAAAATTTAAAAAATGTGTGTATTAAGTGTGTTTCGCCAAGTGCCCATGGCAGATAGTGTAAAAAAGGAGAATGCTTTAGAAGTATCAAAAAGCAATAAACTAAAAGAAACTTCATTAAAAACCAAACGAATAAAAGTCAAACAAAATCAACAAAATTTACCTCTACACTGTAATTTAATGGAGAATTGTGGAGACCGCGCTAAACTGTATGTTAGCTTGAGCTGCACACTGAGCTTAACCGGTATATACCTCACGCGAAAAAATTCTTTAAAATAATGTCTTGCAGATTGTAATATAGATGTCATCACTATAAAGTCTCCACAATTTTCGCAGAAAATTAAATGAACGCTAAATTTTGACATTTATCAATTTCAAAGTCGTCATTTCTGTTGTAATTTGAACCGGTGTGATGTTTTTGGACACTTTTTTTGGACAAAAATTTATGCGAGTGTACATTGTGAAGTTTTTGGAGAAATTTGAGATTTTAGATAAATTCGGTTTTAGAACCTATATTTATGTGCATGTACAACTTTAACAGTGTATTTAACAAATATAAAGTTATTACAAAATTAGCAAATCGACGAATTTCGCTTGGAACAAGCACGTTGTTCCTAATTATATCAAATAACACAAATTACAGAGATTGGCTCATGTAGTGATTAAGATTATATAGGTTGTAAATGGTATACACATTGCGGAATCCAAATCACTCAGTGCCATTTCGATGTGAGCCGTAGGGCTCTTGCAAAAAATTTTGAAAATTAACAAATCGACACGTTGTTCTTTATTATATCAAATAACACGAATCTCAGAGATTGGATCATACAGGATGTCCGGGTTTGAGATGCTAATCAATTAAGGGGTGATTCCTTGGTTTATTCTGCGAAAAAAATGGTATGGCGAGAGGGGGTCCAGTTTTTATATCCTTTGAGATACAGGATGTTTAAAAAATTTGGTTCAGAAAAAAGGACACCCAAATATTAAACTTTAACTTCCAAAATATTCATCGCAGAGCAACCGACTTAGTCTTATTTGACTGAGGAACTAATACAACTAATACACACAACAGCACAACAGATAAGGGAAGAATTACCAAGAATTGAAATAACCAAAGTTATACTTAAACGAATATTAGCCTGTATTCAATCACAAGGAGGACATTTTGAGCACTTTCTATAACTCCTCGACCCAAACTTGGTATTAGAGGATTGTAGGGGAGATGATGACAAATTAACCCTTAAGAGACACACTGGGTTAAATTAACCCAGGTCTCATTTTTTAACGCGCGCCATTTTAAAACGCGTGGTCCTTGAACCATCGGGCCAGTGGATTAGGGAAGTTTGAAATGTCCACTAATATCCCCCCTTAGGCCAGATACAGTGCGTTTATAGAAGCTGAGCAATGAACGTCGCAAAAACAGGTATGGGTAAAAATCACCCAGTGTGTCTCTTACGTTACAAAAACGTCTCATTTAAAAAATTATTTTTGTTAAATATTGTGTGTGTGTTAAACATTATAATTTTAGTCTATTTGAACTAAAATATGTATATTATACAGAGAAACCTCACTACCATGGACATCGACTGGACCAAAAAGTTGTCCATTGAAGTGAGGTGTCCCTTGAACTGAGGATTTGTGGTTGGGATTCTATTTCTTATCTGATTTTAATAAAATTCAGCATTCTCAATGGGATTAGGATTCTTTTGCATAAAGTTCTGGAATATGGCCAGTTACGAAGAAACTTGGCCATTTCTTATCCGATTTTGATGAAATTCTCAAATGATTTTCGGATAAAATTCTGGAATATGGCCATTTAGGATGGAACTTGCCCATTTCTTATCCGATTTTGATAAAATTCAGCATGTGCGATGGAAATGGGATCCTCAAACGAGTTTTAGATGAAGTTCTGGAATATGGCCAAGTAGGAAAGAACTGCTCCATTTCTTATCCGATTTTGATGAAATTCAGAATGTACGATGGAAATGGGATTCTCAAACGAGTTTTTGATGAAGTTCTGGAATATGGCCAAGACGGAGAGAACTGGGCCATTTCTTATCCGATTTTGAAGAATTTCAGCATGTTCGATGGAAAGGGGATTCTCAAATGATTTTTAGATGAAGTTCTGGGATATGGCCAATTAGGATGGAATTTGGCAATTTCTTATCCGATCTTGATAAAATTCAGCATGTACGATGGAAATGGGATTCTCAAACGAGTTTTTGATGAAGTTCTGGAATATGGCCAAGACGGAGAGAACTGGGCCATTTCTTATCCGATTTTGAAGAATTTCAGCATGTTCGATGGAAATGGGATTCTCAAATGATTTTTAGGTGAAGTTCTGGGATATGGCCAATTAGGATGGAACTTGGCAATTTCTTATCCGATCTTGATAAAATTCAGCTTGTACGATGGAAATGGGATTCTCAAATGATTTTTAGGTGAAGTTCTGGAATATGGCCAAATAGGATGGAACTTGGCCATTTCTTATCCGATCTTAATGAAATTCAGCATGTGTGATGGAAATGGGATTCTCAAACGAGTTTTTGATGAAGTTCTGGAATATGGCCAAGACGGAAAGAACTGGGCTATTTCTCATCCGATTTTGAAGAATTTCAGCATGTTCGATGGAAAGGGGATTCTCAAATGATTTTTAGATGAAGTTCTGGGATATGGCCAATTAGGATGGAATTTGGCAATTTCTTATCCGATCTTGATAAAATTCAGCATGTACGATGGAAATGGGATTCTCAAATGATTTTTAGGTGAAGTTCTGGAATATGGCCAATTAGGATAGAACTTGGCCATTTCTTATCCGATCTTGATGAAATTCAGCATGTTCGATAGAAATGGGATTCTAAAATGATTTTTTGGTAAAGTGCTGGAATATGGCCAATTATGAAGGAACGGAAATGGAAATTCTCAAACGTGTTTTAGATGAAGTGCTGGAATATGATCAATTTGGAAGGCACTTGGCATTTTTTAATCCGATTTTGATGTAATTCAGCATGTACTATGGAAATGGGGTTCTAAAATTATTTATAAAAAAGGTCATCAAATACATAAAATCATATTAAGTTTCTTCCTAGTCGGCCATATCCAAGAACTTCATTTAAAAATAATTTTAGAGTCCTATTTCCATCCTACTTCCTGAATTTCATCAAAATCGGATAAGCAATTGCCAAGTTCCTTCCTAATTCGCCATATTGCAGTTCGTCTAAAACTCGCTTTAAAATCCCTTATCACATGCTGAATTTCATCAAAATCAGCTAAGAAAATCATTTTAGAATCCCATTTCCATCGTACATGCGGAATTTCATCAAGAACGGATAACAAATGGTCAAGTTCCATCCGTCTTGGCCATATTCCAGAACTTTATCTAAAAATCTTTTTAGAATCCCATTTCCATCGCACATGCTGAATTTCATCAAGATCGGATAAGAAATGGCCAAGTTCCATCCTAATTGGCCATATTCCAGAACTTTATCCATTTGAGAATTTCATCAAGATCAGATAAGAAATGGCCAAATTTCTTCCTAACTGGCCATATTCCAGAACTTTATCTAAAAATCATTAAGAATCCCATTTACATTGAGTATGCTGAATTTCATTAAAATCGGATAAGAAATAGAATCCCAAT
The DNA here is from genome assembly GCA_963556165.1 of Tipula helvola. Classification (NCBI taxonomy): domain Eukaryota; kingdom Metazoa; phylum Arthropoda; class Insecta; order Diptera; family Tipulidae; genus Tipula; species Tipula helvola. The sequence goes on from OY744483.1 coordinate 8,128,669, forward strand.
AAAATTCATAAAAAAAATCGCAAATCCTCAGGTGCTTGACTCACTTTTATGGACAACTTTTTTAGTCCAGTCGATGTTCGTTATAGTGAGGTTTCTCTGTGTCATATTTTAGTTCAAACAGACAAAAATTATACTCCTATATGTTTAACGCAAACACACAACATTTAACAAAAAAGGATTTTTGAAATGAACATGTTTTTCTGACGTTAGAGACACACTGGGTAATTTTTACCCGTACCTGTTTTTACGACGCTCACTGCTCGGCTTCTATAAGCGCACTGTATCTGGCCTAAGGGGGATATCGTTTATTAATTTCAAAAACGTTTTTTTTTACGCAAAATAGCCAACTTTTAGATTTTACCTCTATTTTGCTGTTTTCAAAAAACTCCTATTTTCGATTTGCAAAAAAAATATAGTTTTTACAATGAATGGAAAAACCCATAGTACCACCTTAAGGTTCAACTCTTTAGCTTTTCATTGATCATCTACAGAGTGTCAAAATATTAATTTTTGATAGAAATATAAGCATTTAAAAAAAAGTTCCGTTAGTTTTTTGTAAATATTTTTGCACCTATTTGATTTATCGAAACAAAATTATGTTTTTATGTTCTTGAAAAAATTTTCTATTAATTGAAAAAAAATTTATTGAATTTGATCAATTTGATCACGAGATATAATCTTTCAAAGTATCGCTGGGTAAAAATCACCCAGTGTGTCTGTTACGTAACTTTTTGATAGTGTGTCCCTTAAGGGTTAAAATTAAGTAAAAAAATGAAAAATTATAACGGTTTTTTTTGAGAAAAACTCAATTTTGTAAAAAAAAAATATTTTTTTTTTACTTTAAAGCATCATAGCTCTCAAACGGATGCAGATGCAACATCGACACAAATCTTAATAATAGCGTATACAATTGCCATTCAAATAAGACTAAGTTGGTTACTCTCCGATGAATATATTGGAAGTTACAGTTTAATATTTGGGTGTACTTTTTTTCTGAACCAAATTTTTTAAACACCCTGTATCTCAAAGGATATCAAAACTGGACCCCCCCCCCCCCCCTCGCCATATCATTTTTTTCTCAGAATAAACCAAGGAATTACCCCTTAATTGATCAGCATCCCAAACCCGGACACCAGTGGCACTATTCTGGTTTTCCCGGGGAATTGCGAATTGGGAATTGATTTATTGTCAGTTTTTAATGTATTTTGGTTTTCTTTTTTCCAAAGCATACTAAATTTTGGGGAAAAATAGTTCTATTTCTTAGCAATTTTGTTGTTTATTTTTCCCCAAAAATTTGGCTGGGAATTATTTTTTCCCAAAACATGAATAAAATACCAATCGCTCAGTATGCTTTGGAAAAAAGAAAACCAAAATACATTAAAAACTGACAATAAATCAATTCCCAATTCGCAATTCCCCGGGAAAACCAGAATAGTGCCACAGGGACAAAATTTTAATTAAAAAATTGAATATTTAAAATAAGAATCGATATTACTCGCTCAGCACATCTCAACCGACAGACTCAGATGTTTCTTGCAAAATTTGCCGAATACGCCTTTTTATAATTGGAAGTTGAAGATACTGCCCTATCTGTGCAGAAGACATTGAATCTTTTATTGCAAGCCGTTTAATCTCTCGTTTGTCACGATAAGTTACCGTTGATTTACGACCACAACGCTTTTTAATGCCATATTTGTCCCGAAATGTTACGTAATTATGCACAAGGGTTTTACTTCTACATATTCTGGCAGCAATTTCACGTAATGTCAAGCCACTTTCATAAAAAGCATCGATTTTGCCGCGCTCTACCATGGTTAGTTGTTTTCCCCCGTGGCATTTTGTAATTATAACATACAAAAAATATTTATATTAGCCATTTATAAAAATTTCGACCTAATTTGCAATAATAATATGACGAAACTTGTCACGTAAACCTCAAAATTAAATTTTTTTTTGTTAAATTTTACTTTTGTCCTTATAATTTTTGCCTTTCAAGATTTGTTTGCAACTCAAAATTTATAAATGAACTGCACTAGATATTTCTCTGTTACGCATATTATATATAAAATACTGAAACATAAATAACAGTAAATTTAAAAAAGTAGACAGTGGTGGATTTAGGTAAAATTTCTGATTATAGTTTGTCCCTATATACATATATTGCCTCCGCTGTATTATGTACTCGTACGTGTATTAGAAAATTTAAAAATTTAGGTTTTTTCTATTTAAATTCGAAATATTCTGTTTAGACCCTGGGTGCTCCTCTAAGTTTAATTAGGAAAGCTCTCAAGTTGTTTGGTATTCTTCAGAAGGTGTATACAAAATTTTCTGCTTCAACGGCACGATAAGATCTCTTAATAAAATATGTGAAATATCTACCACCGAAACTTCTTTCAGATATCAGATGGGAATACCGTAACGATAGTGTCAAAGCTATATCTACAATTTTCAATTTCCAAAAATTTAGATGTTTTGACTGAGCTTGGAAATACAATAAAATTAACAATAAAATTAATGACGAAGTTTTCTCATAACCAGTTGGATCCTTATGAGTTCCTGGACGATTTGGTACGATTTGTTGAGTAAAGTTGGTTTCGTCAGTAAAATCTTGCAAATTGGCAATCAAACATCTAAAAGAATTGTTACCATTTTTTGAAAAATTTAGAGAATCTGGTTTGTGGTTTCACTCTGTGTTTGGAGAATGCCAAGGAGATTGCGTTAAAATTACAATAAATAATGACCAAATATTTAAAATCGTGCGACATAAGAAAATTCGACCATTATTTGATTATGAAGCTTGTGATAATGCTAAAAATGATGCAAAAGAAAATTTTGAAACCGATTATTTTTTAAGAATTGTCGATTCTGCTATAGTGTCAATTATGAAGCGATTCGAATCATATGAAAAGCACAACAATACATATATTTGAATTTTTATATAATGTAGAGAACTTAAATAATATCAAAGAATTAGACACTTCTATTAATTGCAGAAGTTTACATGCTGCACTAGAAGGAGACTTTCTTCCAGATGATTTAATTCAGGAATTGTTGTTCTTTAGAAATATTGTCCCAGAAAAATCTAATTGGTTAGAAGTTTGACGGTACATCCTTTCTAACAATTTATCTGAAATGTATCCAAACCTAATCACTGTACTGAAAATATTATTAACAACACCGGTTACAGTTGTACCAGCCGAAAGATCTTTTTCAAAATTGAAAATTATTAAAAATTATCTTCGCTCCACCATTAGTCAAAAAAGCTTTACATCATTATCAATCTTGTCAATAGAAAATGAAATAGTAAAAAATATCGACAATCGACATCGCCGATGTCATTTCTGAGTTTCGTTGTTTTTAAAATGAATTCTTATTGGCTACCTGATGAATCCTCTTTAAAAAAGCGCATCGACTCTCCTACCTCGATAATATAGTAAGATGTTAGGTGATGTGGAAACAGGATCGATTTAATGAAATATCTATCTACTTTCAAAGACTCCAGGAAGAAAAAAGATTAATTTCCCTGAGCTAAATCTTTGAAATAAATTTGTTGACATTTTACTTAAATATGAGTCTATGTACTTTTAAGTTAAAATACTTAATGTGTATCTGAGTTTTTAAATTATTGATGTCTTAGCCCTCGCAAATCGTCATGCACAGGGCCTCGCAAAATATTAAGCCGGGCCTGGTACCCATACTTCAAATATTAAATATTATAAATCTTAGCGAGCTGTAAAAATGACACTTATACTACATTGATACATAATAAAATAATAATTTTGAAATTGTTTAATCGGTATGCTATGTTTATGCTGGAACACATGAACAGAATTTCTGCTAGCATCGCTGCCGGCAGAAATTCGGGTGAACTACAATCTACATGAGCGTCGTTTTTGATAAGCAGAATTTTTTTTTTGTGGCATTTATTTGATACATATTAATTTTAATTTACAATTTTTTTAAATGAATGATGCATTACTTTGTCACAAATTAATTAATTTGTATCCTCCATTTTGGCACTTGTCACACAAAACTTATTTTCTGTCAACAAATTAAAAAAAGTTGATTGAAAAAAATAAAAAGTATACAAATTGTACTAGATTTGTTATGTTTTACGTAATATAGCCTAGAAATAGAGACACAAAGTAGAATTCTGCTCGGAAAGCAGAATTCATGTATTATGCTGTATAAACGTATGTATTCTAATTTTGCTGCTTACAGAATTCTACTCATGTGTTTCCAGCATTAGTAAATTGCTCATGCTGTTGCTGAGTTTGGTAATGCGTGGCATATATAGGAAACAAAAAATATAATAGTGGTAAACAGATTCGAATGCCATTTTCTAAAGAGACATGCTACTGTCTTTCCAACTGCTATGATTTTACAGTCAAAATAGCGCCTTTGTCTAATAGATACGCCCTATTTAATTTAGTTTAAATCTGCTTTGTTCATCTGGTTTGCCGTGAATACGTAATGCAGAATTTTTAAGCGTTCAGGGCAGGTTCAGACGATTAACTTAACAGAACTTTGCTCAAGCTCATTAAGACATGGCTATACTGAAATATAGTCGGTTATAAATTTCAATTTTCAATTAAATAATTAATGTCGGTAACCCAAAATGCTGGAAACACATGAGCAGAATTTCTGCTAGCAGCACTGCCGGCAGAAATTTGGTTGAATTACATGAGCGTCCTTTTCGACAAGCAGAATTTTAATTTTTGGTATTTATTTGATACATATTTAATTTTAATGTACAATTTTTTTAACTGAATGATGCCTTATTTTTCACAAATTATTTAATTTTTATCCTCCAATTTGGCACTTGCCACACAAAAATTATTTTCTGTCAACAAATTAAAAAAATTCATTGGAAAAATAAAAAGTATACAAATTGTATGATACTAGATTTTTTATCTTTTATGTAATGTAGCCTGCTGATTCGCAGCAAAATTAGAAATAGAGGCACAAAGCAGAATTCTGCTCGGAAAGCAGAATTCATGTATTTCATGCCGTTTAAACGTATGTATTCTAATTTTTCTGCTTGCAGAATTCTGCTCATCTGTTTTCAGTAAAATAGAATAACTTATTGACTTTTTAAACCAAAATTGTACCGTAATTTAAATGCTGAGCAAACAGTTCTCAGGCCCATCGAAGAGACTCGAAATGATTCAATATAGTTGAAGGGTTTCATATAATTCTTTTGCGAGTTGAGTGTGAACTCGCCCGTTGTTTTTTCTTATAAAATTTCGGGAAGAGGCTCAGAACAATTATGCACCAACTTGATTTTCCTTTCTACTAAACGTAGGTAAATGCTAAATTATATTTTTGTATTTTCGAACTTTAACAATAAAGTTTAAATAAAATACAATCAAAACTGATGACCTTTGTTAGGATTGGTTAATATATCGCGCCGTTATTTATAAAAAGTAGAAAAATTGAAATAAGTTTGAATGGACGCAGATACGCGTAAGTTCATTATCTCCATAAAATGTTTTCTTTAACCTTTATTGTGATTCAGTAAACAACACCACAACAAAAAAAAGAAATTTTTAAGAAAACCATTTGTTTATTTCCTGAATTAAATTTTTTTCGGTTTACGAACAATTCGACTTTTTTACAAATATTGATTTCATCATTCATCACTGCGCGAGAAACAAGAAAAACCAAAAAAATTAAAAATTGGAGAAAAATTTTGCAATGCAAATTGAATATTTTGTGCGAGTTCACCTCAAAAAATCAGAAGTGAAGTATTTATGTATGTATATATATATACAAAGAGTTGTTAGACGCGGGTTTGTTTATACAGAAAATCTACAATTTTTTGAAAATGAATCATGCGGAAATTATCGATATATGCACTCGATATATGTACATAGAAGGATATTATCACATCGGATCTATCGTTGGATGAAAAATGTTCAATTTATCATCTCTATATTATGTTGTACTCATGTACATTAAAATTCTCGAAAATTCCAATAAAAAAATCAATTCGGGAAAGAACTAAACTGAAAAATGATTTTACTTTTTGTTTGGATTTTCTTTTGATGAAATTTTTATAAACATCCTGTTGATGTCATCACAATGTTTTTTACTTTTCTAAATTGTTTTTTATTATATGGACTTGAGTTTAGATTTGGAAAATCAAAAAAAAAAACTGAAATACATTTTAATGGGGATCATTAATTTGAGATACTAATGATGATGATTTTTAGATACTTTTAAATCTAAATTTTTAATGTTTATGTGATTATTTAAAATTGTTTGCAATTATTTAGGTCAACCTTATCGATTGATGGAAGCTAATTTACTATATATAACGTGTTGTTACAATAAGATCTGTTTATTGTTGCTTTGATTGATGGCAGATGACAAATTGTAATAACAATAACAGAATACGGCATTTATACTTCCAGGACAGTGTGCAACCTAGCTAGCGCCAACAAATCTAAATCTAAACCCAAAAATTGTAAAAATTGAGTAATCGGTATAAAATAATTCATCTTTTAATGGGTACTCAACACCGCACATATCTATCTATATGTACATAATAGACGCATATAACTTGAACATAAAATTTATGTAATTTTAGATTTTAGAATTTTTTTTCTGGTACAGATTACATCCAGCATATAAATAAAAAGAAAAAAAAATCTCGCACCAAAATAACAACAGGTGTAATATATTTAATTGTTTATTTAAAAACTCTTTCTGTAATATAAAAATATTACCATTTATTTATTTAAAAATATAATTTTTTATTTTAAAAACAAAATCGATAATATTTTGTTATGTTTGTCTGTTCATAACACCACATACTAAACTGCTAATAAACTGCTCCACATGATTATTGTTTAAAAACTATATGTGTATATACGAGAGTATAATGTAAAACAAACATGCGTTAACATAGCGCTGTATACGCCTATATGTACCTACTCATTGATAAATGATTGCCTCGAGACATACTATCGAAAGGAAATTGATTTTCCTCATTATTCTTGAAAATCGAGAAAAAAAAATTCCTTAGCTAAAAAAAAAAATTTGATTTACAAACGATTGATATAAAATACTTCATACTAACCAGATTGCCAGCTGGTGAGAAACATTTCGTTTTATTTAATGGTTCGAATCTAAAATATTAATTTTATTGTTTTATATTTTGTGTAGATGGCAGAAAAAAATATAAATCAATTAATCAAACCATATATTGCGCACCATCTATGATTTTATGTTTACATCGAAAAGGCTTTTTTTAAAAATAAAATGAATCTTTGCTAATAGTTTTTGAGCTTGTTCGAAGATGGCACCAAATTCGTTTCACGATTGGTCTAGTCACCGCTAGATGGTGGTAGTGGCACACCAAATACAAAATTTAAAAAAATTGGTGACATCAAAATTAATTACATTAAGCAACTACAACAGAATTAAAACTAAAATATAACTGGGCATTTGCTATTAATTTTAAGATGCAAGGTTAAATAGTTTTATTTATTGTTTAGAACGCTTTTTATCGTTCAAGCGAATACAAATTATCTCACTAATTCAACATAGTCGGATCTTTAACGTTCACTTCACGTGTGAACAGGGCTTATTTGTTAAGACATCATTTAAGTAATAAACAAATGTTATGTTTATAGCCAAAACGCATAGGTTGCAGAAAGTGAAATATTAGTAAACGAAATATGCTTCTAAATTTGTGTTTTAAACTCGAAATTTATTAAAAAAGAATCAGAATAAACTTAACCACCAAAAGTGCAGTTTATAATTCTCCATCAAATTAAACCCCACCAGCCCCATTTAAATACATAATAACGCTAGTCAAACAAACCCTTAGCCTTACAAACTAAGCATAATATTTGTTAGATTAACAAAAATGCATGCGTATCACCTCGTAATAATGCCAAAAATCAATTGTAATTTTTAGAGACGAACCTAATACGACGATGTATTTATGATGTGTGGGAAATGTTCAATATCACCAAAACTTATAAGTTGTCGAACAGGTAGCCAGGTTGACGAGGCGAGCTTGTTTTGTGCATCATAATGTAAATTCTATATTTAAAAAAATGTTTCCAAAGATGGGTTTGAAGTTTATAACAAAATAAGCATGTATTAGGAAGTACACTGTTAATAAAATTCCAATAAGATTTTTGAGTGAAATATTAAAATGTGAATTTTATAAAAAAAAAAATAGGTTTTGCACTCCATATTCAACCTTTTACAAATCAGGTTCATCAATTTGCAAATGAAATTTCATCTTTATCCAAACCAAATTCACCTTTATTCAAAACATATTCATTCTTTTCCAAATCAAATTCAAATTCATCATTTATAAAAACATCACATTGAAATTAAAAACATCGGATTGAAATCCCTTGACTCACTGATAATTCGTATTTAGAATTTTTGAGATTCTCTGTGACCTATTTTTGAGATAATTTTGAAATTATGGAAAATTGTTAAATTATTCCAAGTTTTCGATATTGGTCTGCGGCATAAAAATTGTTTTCTTTTGAATGATGAACCAGGAAAAACTTAATTGTTTGTACTGGTGTCTGGTAGGCGGTGGAGGAACTAAACTTGTCTGGCATTCCGTTTTTCCCGCAACCTTCTAAATTTTTCCTTTTATATCAAGAACCATAATACATGTTACTAAAATCAAAAATTCTAAATAATCACCTCTATTATGATGACGAGTTGATCGACTATCGACACGAATTTGTATTGTGTTTTCGATTTTTCATTTGATAAAAACAATACGAAAAAGGGAAAGGCAACACAGAGTCGTTTCGATTGTCGATCGACTCGACAATGATAATAGGGGTGAATATTCCATATTTTTGTATTTCTAAATTGTTTAAATTTCCATATTTCTAAAATTTACAAATACCTATGGAATTTATTAGTTTTCTAAATTCCGAAAATCTTAAATTTAATGTAAATGTTTAAATTAACTAATTCCTAATATAAATTCTAAATTTCAAAAATGTTGTAAAAATTTTCTAAATATCAGGATTCATAAATTTATCATTTCTAAGTTTATACTAACTTTAAACTCCCATTTTCCATTTTTACCTTCCCAAATTCGCAATAATTTTATTCAATTCTAATACATCCCCCCCCCCACACTACAAAACTTCTAAATTTTCCTAAATTTCCTAATTTTTTTCTTTCCAAACTATGTACATTACAAAATTCATTAATTTCTAAAATCAATATCGAGTTTATAAAATTTGTAAAATCCTAAATTAATTTTTCCAATATTAAAATTTCAAAACGCCAGAATTCTTAAATTTGATAAAATTCTTATTTAAGCTTCTAAGAGTTTTCGTTTTCTAAATTCCTGGCATTTAGGGTGAATTTTAGAGTGAAGTTCAGGGTTAGTTCTAGAGAGGGGTTTCTTTTCAGTGAATTTTAGGATGATTTCTAGTGTAGGTTGAATTAACGGGTATATTTTAGAGTGACTTGTAGGATGAATTTAGGAGTGTATTTTAGAATTAATTTTTCGTAATGCCTACTCTACTCCCTATACTCGACACCTAAGGCTACTAATTTCCATCAATGTGATCTTGCGGTAGTCGCTTTGTTGTTTATTGGTTAGAACAATGCCCATTCTTTGCGGTAACCAGGCGATTCCACTAGTACAATTCCACTAGACACAATTCCACTGGTACAAGTAACCGGTCAATTCCACTAGCACAATTCCACTAGCCACAATTCCACTAGGACAATTCCACTTGACAAAATTCGTCTGGAGAACAATTAAACTTGCGTTGTAACTTGTATATTTACACGGAAACGCAAACACATTTGTACTTTAATATTTTATTGGTGTTATTGACACTTAATTACGAAGTCATTATAACTATGTATATGGAGTTTAAATTAATAAAAACTGAAATGGGCAAAGAAGCTATTAAGGGTATACCTTTCAAACAAAAAGTGAAGGTAGCAATGGTAAAAAATATCTCCGTTGCGGCATTTATTACGATTCTACCCACTAGACACGATTCCACTGCATACAATTCCACTGGCACAATTTCATACTTTAACATTCGTAGTTCTTTCTTTAGGTAACTTTTTAAGTTTAACTTGTTGTATAATTAACTTGTTGATAAATGATAATCAAACGCGCGCGATTTACCACTCTAAATGCATTTGATTATCAACTAGTTAAATTGTGCAAGTTATTGAATTATACCCAGTGGAATTGTGTGCAGAGGAATTGTGTCTAGTGGAATTGTGCTAGTGGAATAGGCCTTGAATCATTCTTTGCAATAAAATTTGGCCTTGTATTAGAAGAATATACAAAATAATTCCCTCCCTTACATCTCCTGTTGTAGTAGAAACTATCCTATTTATTGTAAAATATTTCATTAGTTGAATTTAAAATAACATGTATTTAACTCAATGTAATTTTGCACTCATATGTTTTTGATACAAACTTCACATATGACGTAATATTACAAGGAAACAGATATAATATTAAAACAAGATAGCATGTATCATCTCTTACACTAAGTGGTAATTTGCTGGAACATGCAAGACCTGTGGTGAATACGGCGGAAGGTTTAATACTTCCCATGTAACGTTAATTTAACGTGCCTTTAACTGATTTGGAAGTGTGCGTGTGTGTGTATGCGTTTTAACAAAATTACTTTACCATGTCTTCTGGGCCATTCTGGTCGTTTTACGACCAAAACGTGGTTCAAATTGATTATTTGTTGTCGGTAGCGATTATTATTAATGGTTTCACTTAGTTTGAGAAGCTCAAAATACGCCATTCCTTCCGAAGCGATTGGGACTTGCAGCCGATGTTGATGGTTGACCTATTTTAACCCATGATTTTCTGCGCTTAGGATTCCCAAAATAAATCCACTTTTCATCGACAGTCTCAATTCTTTGCAAAAAAAACTTGCCTTTGTAACATTGTATAACAACATTTGAAGTGACAATTATTTGCTAAGCAATGTTTAAACGCATCTTCATCCAATAATGCTTGCAGTTGTTGGTTTTCAAGCTTACCTGGTTGACCTGAATGTTCTTTGTTTTTCACATGAAAATCAACACTTTTGAAGCGTTTAGACTAGCGTTCACAAGTATCTTGAGATGGAGGATGGAGCTTCTTCACCATCAGTTTCCCGAACAATACGATAGCAACACTTTTCTTCAAAATGAAGAAAATTTCAATTTTCAATTTTTGGCACTACATTCAAAATTTGCAGCGTAAAAATATCTGTAATGTGAACACCTTACAAAAATTTGACCGATAAAGTTTTAAAGCTTGTTGCCAATGAAGAAACACGATGTACCTGTCGATTCGCATATATATCAACACATTTGTAACCTCCATCTAATGAAAAAAATCCGCATAAATAACCGTTAAATCTGGTAACTAACATCTTCCTGACTCTGAAAACAGAATCCCACAAACAACGCAGGCTACTATAGATCCTGCTAAATATGTTAATTTAGTTAATGAACGCCTGTAGAGCCTACTATCAGTAATCAGTAAAAATCGGACTAAATTCTGGATTTTGGTCCAAGCGGAGTATAATTGCTGTGTTTTTTTTATAAGTTTCGATAGATCTCAATAGATCGTATCCAGATGTTCTCGATTTTTGTAGTTAAACTGCAATTGATTCAGTTTATTTTAATCAAGAATAACTTTTTATTCAACATTTTTACTTTTCCCACTATAACGAAGTTATATTGGGTAAATATTGTAATCGCTCAAAAAATTTTGTTTCAGATTTTTACATTTCTCGACGAATTAGGTTACCAGGACCCCGAAACACCGAACAGAAAAATGTCGTGTCCGTCCTTCCGTCCTTCCAGTCGCACATTTTTATTATTTTTGTTTTGCCTCCCATTCTCACAAATACTGATAGTTTTGGTCGAAATTTTGTACAAAGATAGATTTTAGTAATAAGCAGTTTGTGTTAACTTTTAGGCTCATTCGAGTATATAATAGAGGGGGTTGCAGCGGAAGAGAAAACTGCCAAACAGATTTTCTCAAAAACGGGACCGACGATTTTTTTGTTATGTTGGTGATAAATTTGACAATTCCTCATCTACTTGTTCACAAAATTTGAAATCGATTGAAGCATTGCGTGGGGGTCATTATGGCAAAAACGAGAAATATAAATTTGTTTATCTGTTTACCAAGTTAATGTCAAACTTTTCGAAGAAATATTATTCCACAGTTAATACACCTTGCAAATTCTAACAATTGTTCCCTGAGTGGCTTTAAGATAAAATGAATAGATTACCGTGTAATATGAAATTTAAATTTCTAAATTTACCTAAAATACTTTGCTGGTTGCAAATAATATCGTCAACATTTAAAAATAATTATATCTAGTCAACTTTTAAATATAGCAAGATATTCCCGTTTATTTCTGACATTAACATTTCTGTGAGGTTTTATACCGGTTTCACACCGTACGTAGTATAATAGCAAAATAGTATAATACTATTTTACTATCTACCATAGTCGATTTCTCACCGTATAAATTATTAATAAAAAAACGAAAATTAAAAACAAATAATGATTAAATATAATTACGCAATATACAAAAATGTTCCTACATTAATTTATTAAAGATACACTGTCATAAATTTTCCTTCTACAATAAAAAAAATAAAATATAATAGCTATTAAAATTTGATAGCTATCAAATCGAAAAATTATATTTTATTTTTGCTATTATACTATCTAAACATCGGTTTCACACCGGATAGCAAAATAGTATTATACTAATTTGCTATTATACTACCTACGGTGTGAAATCGGTATTATTGACATTTTAATGATTAAAATTTCAACGACATATTGATCGATACATTATTTGTGAATTGCTTTAATAAAATCGCCTTTAAAGGTATTATTTCTGAATAATAGCAAATTACTATGGGAGGCTTTAAAATAATATCACGCCACTAGAGTGGCGCAGGTTTAGGAGAGCTGGAGAGATTCGGTAACAAATGATAGTTAACGTTAATTCTGATTTTGTATTCTCTGTGTATTATTTTGTATTTTCAAATGGTTATTTTGTGTTTGGTTTGGTGTTCTTTAACGGATGCTTTATGGGAAAAGTGTCGTCCGAGAGTCGGATAGGCCCAATTTTTTTGTTTTTAATTCATTTCCTTGAATTACACAACTTATTAATTGTACATGAAAATCTTGCTTTTTATCCAGATTATGCTATGAGACTACAGATTTTACCTTTTATAAATAAAGACGCACATTAAAAATTTGTATTTTAGCATGGAAGCATACCAAAGTCAATTTTTAGTACATCTATCATACATTAGTTGTATTGCTTTCGCCAAAACAAAAAAAATTACAACAACAATCGTACTAGATAGACCAAAAAATAGTTTAGCTAACCCAAATAAAAATTAGTGGTTAAACAAATCTTAACCAAATTTTTAGTATTAATACCTGCCACAAGAGTCAAATTGACAAGGAGATACACGAAAAAAAATTAGACCAAAGTTTGTTTAATTTTTTGTGTTGCTTTGATCAGTCGTTAACCAGAAAAAATACCTAACTCATTTTGGTTGAAAGCAATACACTTATTAGGAAACAAGTAGCTAATTTACATTTAATCACTTGCTCTATTTTAAAAGACAAGAGATGTACGATAAAAATATTCATTTTATTGTTATTTCCGTCAATTATGAAGAGGCATATTCAAAATGTGTTATTTAATACTATTTACCGCAATCCACAAGTTTTTTTTTGGCGAAAAAGAATGGAAAAATCGAAAAATGAAGCTTTTTCGTAAAAGTTGCTCAAAATTTAAGAGATCATAGTAACATTTTGAAAGAAAAAAAAATTCAGAGTGTCCGTCTCATTTTTACAGTATGATCAAAAAGTACCGGGAATTTGTAAATAAAACAAGTTTGTGTTAATTTTCGGGCAAATTTATTTTATCTCCTTCAAAATAACATCCATCTGAAGCAACACACATGTGCCAACGCTTAACCCAATCATCCATGCATTTTCGGTAGGCCGAAACTGGGATGTCCTTCAGCTTCTTCGTCGCATTTCGTTTTATGGCTTCCAGAGATTCAAATCTTTTTCCACGAAGTGGTAATTTAAGTCGAGGGAAGAGAAAAAAGTCGCACGGAGCCATATCGGGTGATTCCGATATGGCTCCGTGCTCCGGCACCGGTGCCTGCTCAAGGATATTTACGCTGTGTTTGGTCAAAAAATCTGTCACAATACGCGCTTTGTGTGACGGCGCATTATCGTGGTCGCGTGGCATGCCCAAAATATCTACAACAATGTGCTGAACGGTTCCGTATGAGATGTTAAGATCACTAGCAATCTCTCTAATACTCACATGACGATTTTCAAGCACAGTTTTCTTCACAATTTCAACGTTTTCATCGGTATTCGATGTGGAAGGGCGTCCAGAACGAGGCAAGTCTTCAACCACTTCACGACCATTTTTATACACTTTATACCATTCATATGCTCTGGTTTTTGATAGAGCAGACTCCCCAAAGGCTTTCTGCAACATTTTAAATAATTCAGCACAAGAAATTCCGTTCAAAACACAAAATTTCAAGCAAAATCTTTGCTCAATAAAATTGTTCATGTTAAAATGCGACAAAACACAAAAACTTGTCTATTATAAACAGCTGACAAACAAACAATAATCATCTGATCCCACTCAAGTTACACACAGATGTCAGTATAGGATCTACCAACTTAAAAAAGAAAAAAAATATCCAAATCGGTCGAGAGCGGTTCATTTAAATTACAAATTCCCGGTACTTTTTGATCATACTGTATAATGTATGGATAAAATGTATTCACACTTTTCCTCATGTATTTATGCTTTTGGAATAACAAAATGTAATGAAAACAACATGACGTAGCATTGTCAAAATAAACAGAAGGCTGTGAGTGCCAGTATTTTTATGTGGATGATAGAAGTAGCTACAATTTCCCAATATTTTTGGCAAATATCTGAAATCTGAATAGATCTATCGAGACTTATAAAAAAACACAGCATATTTACTATTAGAAAGTACCGCTATTGCATTTAAGTTGTTTATTATGTTTAGAAATAAAAAAAACAAGCCTTTTCTTTTCAAAATGCAAAATACTTCAATCTTTATACTTTTATCGATGATAAATGTTAACAGAACTTCTGGAATAACCGCTATGTGCGTCTCAATCGCCAAATATTTAAATAGAGTGATGATTTGCCATCAGTTTCTCTCAAACCCGTTTATTAATTTGAAATGTCCGCGCTGAAGGGATTAAAAAATTTTTTTTTTAGATTGGAATAGGACTGTCTTTCATTATGATGCCGACTTTGAGCGCGATCTGTCAACCAGTCTGTTTACAGCAGTTGGTTAATTCAGTCGACCTCATTAGCGTCCGCCGATTTTTACGACTAACGAAATTATTCTAACAAATAGTTTGCCTTATCGAGCTGCGATTTTGAACGAATATAAGGCCAAAAACTTAATAAATACCATCGATCAACCACCATATTCGCCTGATTTAGCACCGTGTTTTTTCCTGTTTTTCAGACTCAAATTGCCACTCTGTAGAACCCGTTTTGCCCGTTTTGTTTTGAAGGCCCTCCCGGAAAGTGCCTATAACAAATGTTTCGAAAAAAATGCTGGTATATGTGTATACCGTCGAATGGAGAATTCTTTGGGGGCGACAAAACAAATTTTTATGATTGAACTTAAAATTAGTCTGATTGCAAGCATTTGCAATAGTTTTGGATCAGGTCCGATTCATTGAATAAGATTCACATAATGCAAGTATGTAAAATATAATCAAATTGAATAGCAATGTTGTACAAAGTTTTGGATGGATTTATTGAAGTATGTCATGAACAAATGGTCCTTTGTAGACATGTGTGGGGTGTGATTATTCTCTCGTATTAGGAATTGCGTGTTTCGAGAGCTCGAAATATGCTGACAAATTCTTTAAAAAAACCTTAATCATTACGAGTTGTCGGCCGTACTTTACATTGTATGAGTAAACAACAACAAGGGAATTGCGAGAACTCGCAATGTCTTGCACATAATCGCGTTGTCGCAAATTCTGATAACTCGAGACTCGTAGTGCTGACATAATCGCACCCGTGATGTGACATGCAATTGTTGAATGGCGTAGGGGTGGATTAGAGGTGTTTGGCTTGTCACGGTGGTAGGTTGCTACAGTGTCGATTTCTACTGGTCAATCTGAAGCAGAATATTGCTGCTCATACGGGTGTTTTATTGATTTAACTTTGTTTAAATACATTGTACATATTAAAAAACTCAACTTTGTAGAATTTTCACATAATAAGTGGTTATACTAAATTACTATAAATTTTATAAATTTACAAAAAATAATTCTGTGAAGGTTATATTTCGTGCGATAACAAAATATTGGTGTACAAGTAAAGTGGTGTATACCAGCAAATTAAAATGTGTCCGTACCAGTTGAATCTTGAAATTCTAAGTAGTGTTATTAGTGAAAGCATAAATAATCTACCTAATTTAGTGTTGGCTTGAAAGTATATCATTGCTAAATAAAATATCAAATAGGCAAATACAGCGACTGCAAAAGAGTGACCCTCCAGTTAATAGAACGCCACCGGGTTTGTGAATTTATTTTACACGACAAGAATTACGAGAATATGATTGAAATCAACCAGATGACTGGTTTTCTCTTCAGAGTCTAAATTTAAATAACTTTTTGCTCGGTTTATGACTTAACAAAAAAATGATTAAATTCGATCTAAATTGTTAGAGATATTAATCATCATAAATATTAAAATATTTGTAAATAGGGTTCCAGAATATTGTACGTCTTGGAGGGGGAGGGGGGTGGGTGAGTTGGCGAGAGTGGTTTTAAGAGATGGTCTCTGGCGGGGTTTATTTAAAAAAATTAATCTGTCTATTATGTATAATTTGTTCTTAAACTTGAAAAAATTTAAATTTAATTTTTAGTTTCGGATTTTAATACCAAACCAAAATTCAAATTAAATAAATTCGATTGTATTTAAGTAGGTAAAGTTTAGAAATAACTAATTAATCATGATTTCGATTTCGATTTCGATTTTTAGGAAGTCCCGTGGAACCTGACCCAAGCTTCCAGAATCTTCAAGCTTATAGCGGATTTGTGATTTTTGGAATTGTGATTTCTTGAGCTAACGTTTATCTTAATCATACATGGATGTATAACACTATAACAAAATACTAACTATTCAATACTTAGATGTATCGTACAAGATTGAAGCTACGTCATTTTAAGGCTTGTCAAATTTAGTGATTAATTTGCTGTCTTGATAATTTAGATGCCTAATTTAATTTATTTGTAGGTAGTTACGGCTGATTTTTAAATTAATAATTAATTTTGAAATAAATTAGGATTTAGGTGTCATAGAATGGGAAACGGACCGGGTTTTGGAAGCTGCAGCAGCCAAGGGAAACAAACACTAATGTTAACGTTAAGGTTGTTTGTAGTACTTAAAAATTATTTCGTAGCAGGTTTATATAAATTAAATTAAGCATTGGTTGAGAGTATGATTAGTTATTAAAAAATCAAGCAATCAACTAAAAATGGCCGGAGGTAGTAAGATGGTGAGAAATATATAAGGGATAATTGATAACTAGTTTAAATACTTCAGGATGCCAAGGATGGAAACCAGTTTTTAGAAAAAATGTAGTAAAATAATTATTAGAAAAAATTGAAGTGTGGTCAACACACGACTTTCTTTTCTTTTACGAACAGCGAATTTTGAGAAACTTGTTATGCAAATTTCTTGCAAATTTGAAATTTTTTTCTTTCATGTTTTCTGTAAGTTGTATATTTATGAGATATTTGCAAAATAAATTTTCTGGTTCATGGAAGCTGGGAGCTTGGACTTCAAAATTTACGAAAAAAGTTTAAACATGAAGTTGCAGTTTGATTGGTTAAACATTTGGGATATAAACTAACAGATATATAGAGACCAACAGATACTACTTCGAAACGCAATTTTTCGTAAAGAAAGTATACAAAATAATTAATTTGTAAGAAGTTTGCGTAATAAGTTTCTCAAAGTCCATGTTCGTAGAAGAAACGTGTTGGCCACACATCAATTTTATTTTTTTTATTGGAAACATTTTGTATTAGTAGTTTAATCTTATACCTTTTAAGATATTTGCAAAATAAATTTTCTGAACCATGGGAGTACCCACTTCCGGTTGGCCGATTTGGAGTATAATTCACTGGAACCTCCTAATCAAAAAAGCTTAAATCTGAAGTTTCAGTTCGATTGTTTAAACTATTTGGGCTGTAGAGAGAACACAGACTGACAGACAAACAGACTGACAGACTGACAGATAGGCAGACATCATTTCGAAACCCACTTTTTCGGAATCTGGAGACCTCAAAACAGATAAATTTTCAATAATCTCATAGTCCAAAATGTTAATAACTACTAACAATTGACCACCAAGGTGTTTGTAACCGGGTGGATCTCAATTCTATTCTAACAATCCTATCCAATTCTTCCAAGTAAACGTAAAAAAGGGTGTACGGTGAGCCCGGCAACATAAATTCTTAGAATTACAGAGAGATCCTGCTAAATGATTGGTCGAACATTCAAAATCAATCAATGATTGAACTTAAAATTAGTGTTTTATTTAACAATTCCCGGTGCTATTTTGACAAAATGAAACATGCCGGTTTCATTATTTTTCAAAATAATAACGATCCTAAACAAGTGTTAGTTTACGGATCAAAGAATAAATGTTTTAAACTGGCCACTGCAAAGGCCTGACTTGAACCCAAACGAGAAAACTTATGGGCAGAAGTTAAGCGAGGATTAAAAAAGAAAAGTCTCAGAAGACGAACTGTTCCAAAATATTGAAGAAATCTGGAAAAACGTTCCAGTGTCGCATTGTCTTGTCGATAGTAGCCGGCCTTCCGAAACGTAGTACAGTAGTTCTGAAAAAACAATGGCTATTCCAATAATATAGCAAGAAAATTATGAGCCCCCAAAAATTCACGGGCCCTTGACATGTGCCTATAGGCGTTAATCCGCTGCTGGCCATTATAGTTACAAAACTAACCACAGACGTAAACCTAAATGGATATTCTGGATAGCCTTTAAAATCCATAAGCTTTTTAGTTATTTGCTGAAACTGAGAGCTTTCTATTTTAACAAAATAATGCGTCAGCGTATAGAAGGTGTATAGCATTGATTTTCTTTGAACTATTCAAATAATGTTAATAAAAGGTCAAAGACATCAGCAAATTCCGTTAATTCAATTTTATTTTCACTTTAAGGTGGACTAATAAACCCACTGTAATCCTTTTAAATATTAATCATACTAATCGGAAAATGATAAAAGACTGAAAATATTAGTGATGATATTATTGAACATTTGATTAGCATCCTTTGCAACAATAGACAGAATCTATCCTAGAGTTAGTTTGGGTGCCCAGACATCCGATTACCGTCATAACGATCATCTTTTCCATCTTGAATTTATACACAGCACAGTTTGCTTTATCTTATCCGTTTATTCAAGTTTGGTAAAAAAAAAACAACTTAATAGTAGTTCGTTCGCCAACACTCAGTATACACACATCGCACAACCAGAAACCTTCAATGTACACGACAATGGGAGAAGAAAATGCTATCTAGCCGTATAATAAAATTAATAACATATTAAAGTATGTCGAATGTTTACGTTAATTTTTTTTCTTCTTTTCTTAATTTTAATTTTTTTTTTTATTTTTCCCAAATGTTCAGTTTTTTTTTTTTTTTTTCTTAATAATGTAAATATTTATATTAAACCATTTTCAAATTATTTTACGATCTAAAATAAAAAGAAAAAAAAATCTTTAATTTATTACTACAGAACAAAAAAAAAAATCGAAATGTAATATAAAATGATATTGGAAAGAAATATTCATCAGTCTATGAATTGAATTAAAATGAAAATAAAAAATTAAAAATTAATTTAATTTTAAATTTTATGAAAGAAAATTTGTTTTTCGACTTCGGCTATTTGTTTCTCTGCACTCGCGTGGAAATCTATATAAAAACGTTAAATAATCATCATCAAAATGTGAAGTTTCTTTTTTTGTTATATGGGATTCAATGAAATTATTGAAAATTGATAGTAAATAATTCTCTCAGATGTATATTTCAATGTAATAAAAATATTTATAGTGCATGCATGCATGCGCGTTTGCCTGATATCTACTATTATAACATGCGCATCGAACTCGTAATTTTCGTAAATGAGTGCAAAAATTTGTATACACACAAAATATTTATCAACATCCTTTATACAAGGAAGCTGATAATTGTGTTCATATCATAAGAACAGAGGCTTCACAAATTTTAACTCTCCCAATGTGGTATCGCATACATTTTTTATACGATTGTATCGTTTCTGTGTTATGTCAAAAGGTTGTAAAAAAAAAAATGCTCGGCTTGTCTATTTTGTTTTACTTCATTTAATTTGTAAACAAAACTTAACAAATTATCTATATGGGTACAATAATGCATGCCTATTACTAAATTCTACTCTTGTAATATTGGAAAAGGGTAAGTCTAACATCTCATTTAAAACGTAATTATATCTTCGGTATACAACATTAGAGGAAATGTTTTTCAACTTGTTCTTTGTTTTGGGAATGTTATGAAATTTATGATTTATTAACGACACTTTTTTTTTTAGATATATACATAAACAAGGGTTCGCGACGAAAATGAACCAATCATGAACCACTTATGTTATATTTTACAATTTTTGGAGTCATAACATTAATGTTGTAAAATTGTTGGTTGGCTTAAAATAAACATTTGCGTACGTGCGTTGTGATATATCGAGTTAACAATTTGCAATCGGAATTCCATATCAAATTTCGCAAAAAATATGTTAAAATTTTTAATATTTTATATAAACCAATGAACGCGGTTTTTGGATCGGATCGTCTTTTATATGTTTCATATTTTTATTTTTTATTTCTGTCGTTAATCTATAAATGATGTCTGTGTATGCATTAAGATTCTACACTTGGTTATTTAGTACATCACGTAGGCAAAACGGAATCATGTAGGTCAAATTAATGTCAAGGTTATAGTGACCAGTCGAATTAACATTATTTACAATTTAAACGGGCCACCAATGGGTTTGTTGTTGGCGTTTCTCACCGTATCTACTGTCGCTGGAATCTGTAACTGACCACGTGCGATTGGATTGTGGTTTTTCGTTTATCGGGACATTTATTGTTTATATCAGACAATTTAACACGTGAAACTTACAATGCCCTCTGAAATACAAAATCATGTAACAAGCGTGCCATGGAAGAACAACAATTAACTCGTTGGCCTGAACACTTAAAGTAATTTGCCGCCCCATAAACTTTCTACTTAAAAGTAACGTTGCTCCTGAATCCTCCTGAAGAATGAGATAATTGCAAGTAATTGCGAAAACAAAAGGAAGATTACACTGTTGAACACAGTGTAATCTCGTAAAAACAACTCCAAGATCATGGAGATCAATTGGTCACCCGACAAAACGCATCGAGCCTTAACTGAAGATAACCTTATCCTGGAGAATGGCGTTACTTACACTTATTGGAATTCAAAGCAAAATATTCACATACATTTTAAGGACAAGCCGATGAAAAAATGGTACATTATACTTGAAAGATATACAACATATTGGTTACGTTCACAAATGTAAGAATTACTCCAATCAATCGGAATGAAATCGAAACCAAAATCAACCAGTTTAAGAATTATAATTGCGTGATCCAACTTGACTGGAGAAAGCCCTTTAAGTTGGTAAACATTAACCTACATACCTTTTAAAAAGCCAAGTTAGTTAGTTTGTGGCGTAACGCTATGTATTTTCTTATAGTTCCAAATAAGATGCCTAAACTTAATAACTGAGTAGTCTGAGTGATATTAGGTGTTGACCTGTTAACAAGAAACTTCGAATAGAAAATGTTTAAGGTTCGATGCTCGCCAAAGTACTTATTAATTTTATTATTTTTCCCATAGCGGTATTCATCTTCACAGTCCAATGGGGATGTTCACACGAAACGATACTTGCATTATCCATAACCACCCATGAATTTTCAATATTTTGATCATTCAATTTACTCATAAGCTCCGTTAAGAACTGTACAAAAATTCTAGAATTTACCTTTGAGTTGCATATAACCTATTTATGAGCAATACCCTGACTGTTCATCAAAGCTATTAATGATATGTTTCGGCCTCTGGCAGCTGGTACTGATACCCGAGCGGGTGTATTCACCTTTGAGCGTACCTTTGATCTTCGCAAATGGTAGTTGAATCCACTCTCATCTACAAAAATAATTTTTTCCCGTTCTGGTGATGCATTTTGTGAAAAATTAATACCGTATTCTTTCCGTAGAGCGATGGCTCGATTGTCATTGAGTCGGTCAACTTCCACTTGCGAAAGCTTTAACGTGATTTTGAGAGCTTTTAAACCGTTTTGGATGCTTGAGGTATATACCACCAAATTATCTAACTCTAAAATTTTTTCTCTATTCTTTTTTGAGGTGATCGCGGGATTTCGCTCAACGATTTGTTCTATTTTGGTTAAAATTTCATTTGTCATTTTTACCAAACGTTTGCACCACATTTTTTGGGAATAATTTCTTTGCCATCTTTTAAATAATTTTTAATAATAGATGAAGCGGTATTTTTGATTATTCCGGCCATTTCTGCTGATTCCACAACTGAGCTGCCTTTATTATGAAATTTATTCAATATTTTTATTGATTCTACACTTGTCCGCCTGTAAGGCAAACGGCGTTGTCTTTGTACAGGTTCCTGTGATATTTCGGCAGTACTTTCAAGGTCACCGGTTTCAAGATCTGACAGTGGATCCATTTGAGTTATACTAATTGTGTCCACAAGTATTATTACATATTGATAAAATTAAGCTAGATAATATTATGTATTCAAAATTAGACATGTAATACTGAATATTTAATACACTATTCCAAATTAGAAAAACTTACTATTTATACGAATAACTGTTTATATTTATATACAAGTAAATTTAATTTTAATTTATGAACAATATAAGATGTAATTCACAGTAGGTAGCACGAGCGGACTACGTGCGGAGTCCAATTAAAAATGATCTAAAAAATGAGGTAAATCAATTGCAAAGATACAGTACAGTAACAGTAACATAATAAAAGGAATCTGTTTCAAATAATATCCGCATTAACAGAGCTTTTAGATTGCTTTGCAAAAAATTGAATTTTAATTGTAAAATTATCACATCGTTGTAAAATTATCGGTTGATTACTTAAATATTGGAATTTTTCGAATACTTACCAAACATTTTTGTAACTATTTTCCGACAAAATGCCTATAAAACACAAAATATTATAAGTTTTGTAAATTGGTCGAAATCTTTAACTTGGTTTTACACATTAAAATGGCATATTAGCAGAGCCTTCTAGAGTATAGAGCCATAATCATTATGACGTATTTTTTAGAAGCTTTTTTAGTGGTATAACTTTTCACTGATATCCATAGGAATCCATAGTAAAAATGGTGTTTTTTAGATTCAAGTTTTTCAATGAAAACAGCAAAAATGTTACAAAATGTTTATACAAAAGTGTTCTACATATCTTTAGCAGCAATATACAAGAAGGGTATATTGGTATTTAGTAAATATTAATAGCCGAAATATTAAAATTAAATTATTTCTAAAATATATTTTTCGAACTTTCATTTTGAAAAATACATCAAAGTTAGCTCTGACGAATTAAAATAATACTTGCTAAATTTATCTTTAGTTTTACTAGTGTACGTTAGATGTCTATAATTGTTGGCAGAGAAATACGAAAAAAAATTATTTAATCACACAATTATGACACGTTCTTAATATTTTGTGAATTTGTTTTGCTTTTCCTACAATTTTTAAACTCAAATTTCCCCAGTTCGCAATTTTTGCTACGATTTTTCAAAATGTTTACTACCCACTGCCATCTATGTACATTGACTTAATGCACACGACTTGTAGTAAGCTTTTCTTTTTAATTTGACCAGAAAGCTGTTGTTATGAAATTTTTTTTATATTTTGGTTTAAATAAATCAATTATTACAAGAAAATGAAAACGATTTACTTAAACGAGATTTATATATGTTGAAATTCAAACATTTATGAAAATATTTCAGAAATCATAATTAAGAATTTGCAACGTTTTCATTTACAAATTTGTCTTAGGAAAAAAAGTGATTTCCCATATGTTTTATGTGTTTTACCAGAGCCTACTGTATAAATAAGAGCCTGCAGTATCGACTGTATTTTTTACTAAGCTTAAAATAAGGTACAAACATTTTTTCCTTTACTATGAAACTATATGGGGAAACGGTTATTTTCATTTACAGTTTTAGTTTATTAGAAATGTGAGCTTTTGTTTTGTTTTTATATGAAAATGTTCATGAAACATGTAATATTATTTGATTGAAAAATCGAGTCTTGAAAATGTTTATTTCTAAGTGAAAATCGTCATGAAAAATAAGGTACTTTTGAAATTTTAAATATTGTTGTTTTTGTAATATACTACGTCATCAACATAATTATAAAAAATAAAATGTTTATAAAAAATACAATAATCGTCTCTTTCATTGCCTCCATTCTAATTTGAATTCGAATATGTTTCTATAGTTATTTTGAATTTGCAAAGCATGCTAGATTGTTTTGATGTTTTGTTTTTTTCGCACTCATTGTATTGATAATTTGTTCTGTTTGGCTCTTTTTGATTTTTTTTAATTTTGATTGTTGAGCGGAGACGTGTTGTCTTTTTTCGTACCATTGGGTTTAGATCATGATACAAAGAATTAATAAGGTATGATCAATAGATGTAATTACGCCATCCGGTGACAGAAATTTGTTTTTTATTTTTTATTTGTTGTACAAATTTCTCTATTTTGTTTTGTTTTTTAGCACGTCATTCGATGCTGCACCACGATACTACCGAGTGACGTGCTAAAAACAAAATAAAATAGAGAAATAACAAAAAATAAAAAACAAATTTCTGTCACCGGATGGCGTAATTACATCTATTGAGCATACCTTATTAATTCTTTGTATCATGGGTTTAGATGTGCAGATATGATGTCGTCATTAAACTAAATTTTCTCTTTTTAATACACATTGTTGTTGTTGTAGAATGTTTTTTAATTTAATTTCCCTTAATTTCTTTTGATTATTGCTGGAAAATATGGAAATTTGAGAATCTGTGTTTTAAATGAGTAAGACATTGAGTTGTTTGTTAGCGATTTCTTAAAAAAATATTTAACTGGGTTTAACTTTTAATTCATATTTTATCGTCAATCAAAATCGCGTTTTTTCATATAAACACTATGAAAATAAATGAATTTTTAGAGTTTCTATATCCCTTATTTTAAGTTCATTTTTCACATGCCGGCTCTATTCACTTCAAGATGGTTCTGGTTTTACTATGGAAATTTTGGTTTTTTCGTCGTTTCTAATTCCCTTATAAAAGCTTCGTTTTTTAGGTTATGGCTTGTATAATCAAGGTTGCTTTGATATTAGTCGTTGGTGTCTTTCTAATTTTCAGACTAAAAATTTTTTTGATTGATTTGCAAATCTCCCCAAACCTACCAAATCTGATAAAAATTCAATTAATCCAATTAATTTATCATGAAAATTGGCAACTAAGGAAACAGTATATAGACACCAGGTTTGAGGAATAAAACCATTTACTATTCAACGCAACACACGTGACTAGAATTATAAAACGAGCAGCAGATTTGTTTAAAGAAGCAAATAATTACGAGGGATTTTTTTTAGTTAGCTTAACAACACTTTTTAACTGTAAAACTAACTTCCGTGGAAGTGAAAGTGCCTTTTAATGGTATGTAATCATTACTGTTGATAAGCTCTGATTAAGACTCAAAACGACCGAATGTATAACATTTAAATTGAATGTTTATTTATTTCTAGCGTAAGCAGACCTCAATGAGGTCAACTAATTTTATAAAAATTAAGAATCAACGTTTGTGCGTCAAATTTATAATACAAACAATGAAAAAATTGAGCGTTCAATTCTGACAAATTATGTGCTCACTTATAATTAATTTATAAGGGAAGGATTAATATTCTTTAATTTTTTTCTACATAGAAAAATCAATTTTTCGATAATTTTCGGAGATTACAATTAAAAAAGTAATTCGAAAGTTCGGTACCAAAGACCTTTGGTCTTTGGGACCAAAGAAAATTGTTTTAATTAAAAAAATTGAACTACTATCATCTACTGAGCTATCATTTTCTGTGCTATGGCAAGTTCTTTTTTTTCAACAGCTAAGCGGGCCAAAGCTTTCAAATTGGTTTATAACATTGAAAATTAGTAGTTGAAAAAATCTAAAACAAACTTTGGATAACTCTGAAATTTGTACAGAAAATTTTAATTTTTTTTTAATGTTTCAAGTACTTCCAGAATTTTCATATAGTTAAATAATTTAGAAGAAGATATTAAACTTAAATTTGGTTTTAAATACCTAAGTAAATATAATTTGACACAAAAATTAAAAACGCACCGTCAAAACGAATTTTGACAAATTAAAATAGTTGTAAGCTCAAAAATGTTTAACTTTAACTTTAGTTTAGTAATTTCTGTATCTGTTCTGCTTCACTCGCACATGACATAGAAAATTGGCACAACTCAGAAATTGAAACCTGACATAGTGGCGCTTTCATATTTATTTTACAAAGTGAGCGACGTCTTAATTTTCTGATCTTCCTTTTCTTGACACCCTTTTGATCTCCTGAAATATTTGAAATTTTGAGTTGTGTCATTATTCTTTGTCACGTGCGATATGTCAGCTAAAATATTTAGTTTATAGAAGTTTTTACAGCTACATCTAATGTTTAATAGTTCCTTATGTAGAATCCTCTCAAGTTTAACAATTTTCTGGAATTGTACAATTTTTGCTTATAGGAACTTATTTACCTGTAAATCAGATGAAGCTGAAAGAATATTTTAGGTTGGTAGAACCTTTTTTCAAATTGGTGGGACACCACTGGTATGAATAAAATGAGATCCTTGAACAAGAATGCCCAAAATGCTTAGCTGTAAGTTCATTATTATTGTATAAAACTTGTGGGGCCCTGTGGGGTTTGAGAAGTACTGATTTTAAGCGAACAGCATGGCATGTATAAACAATTTTGTGTTGGTTTTGATACAAAATTACAAACTATAATTTAAAATCGAAGTATTTAAAGATTATACTGGGTTACGACAGTAATACTTACAGAAATAGTAGGTTTTATTTTGTGTTTGTATCGCAATAGTATAAACATTTTTGTTGGTTTTGGTCAAAACCTGCTAAGCCTGATTGTGTTGTTAGCTAACTTACATATACATATTTAAAAATATGTACTCTTATGTGTATGGGTATAGTTACAAAAACCTTTTAAAAAAATCAAATTTTTTCGTTCCTTACAACTACTACTTCCAGTAGATATCACACACTATATACTTAACGTCAAAATTGAGCATTTTTACTCTCTGTTTTTCGCTGCATTTCTACAATAAAAAAATAATTATTCGCTTTGCGCATGCCTCGTTTTTATTGTTTTTTTATGATACAGTTTACCAGGGCTGCGGAATCGGTAAAACAATTCTTGACTCCGACTCCGATGTACAATATAAAAATTGACTATCCGACTCCGACTCCAACTCCAACACAACATGTAATCAAAATATTATAAAATTCATACTACTGTTCGTATTCAAATTCTATCTTCATAAGAATATAATTTATACATAAGTACATAACAAAAATTAAAAATCAAATTAAAGAATAATTAAAGAAATAAAAGAAAAAGAAAAAAATTCTACAATTTAAATTAATTACTAATTTATTCTTAAAATTAGTATGGCCTCAAGAATATTAAGACTCGTACTTCTGTGAATATTTTCCACTTTCTCTAAGCCATCTAAAAACAAATCCTGAATTTTTGTAATCCGAAATCGTTTCGATTTCTCAACATGGTTAGTACTTCCTGAAAAAATCATGGCTAAAAATGTTTACTCTGCCGAATTATGAACTAATAAAATCAAGATATGTAGCTTTAGGTCAACGAATTTATCACTGTAAACTTACAGAGCATAATTTTCGTTTATAGAGTCTAGTTACATTTTATGAATACCATTTTAGTACTAATCGGAAATTTTACGGTTGTAGAGCTAATTTGCATTTTGTGAATAGGGGCCTTAAATTACATCATACTGGAATTGAGAATCTAAAATGATTTAAGGACGAAGTTCTCGAATATGGCCAAATAGGATGGAACTTGGCTTAAGGAATTTTAATGAAATCAAATTCATCAATTAAAACACAAAGAATATTGTTTACCAAAAAACTATGAATTACTATTAATTTGCTGAACAACCCCAGGGGTATTTCGGTATGCATAAACTATCAATCCCTAAAATCTTTGATTCTAGCAATTCAAACATTTTCCCGGTAAATACCGGATCTCCTTACTAGTATTAATATAATATGGTACTAATAAAAAACGTAAATATTCAATAAAAAAAAATGTTTTTCGGTTGGGTCAATATCGACTCCAAATTACACCAAAACTCATCCACAAGTGGAAATTTAGTTGAGTAATGTCTGTAAATGCTTATTTCTTATAGTTTAAACATTTTTTTATAAGTGCATTACAGCAGTAAATACCAAAAGTTAGGAAGTCATTAATTTCTGTTGCAAAAATCGAAACTTAGGTTTGGTGTCTCCTAAATTATTGAGCATTGGATCATTACTGAGACCTCTTACATATTTACTTAAAAAAAACTGGTTACCACGAGTTTTATTGTAGATCTGAAATGCAAAAATCTTTAATGTTTACTTACCGTTGTGTCACAGCTTTTATTCCCTCAACCTCAAGAAAATATTTTAAAAAAAGCCATAAATCATGAATTAAAATTATTTCATTTATTTACAATACGGTTGTCGGTGAATTCAATTTTGTCGTCACAAATTTTTTTTTTTATTTCTTTGGCAAAACTTAAAAATTACAAATCGTCATAAGACATAAAATAAAAATTAAACATAAATTTCAAATTAAAAAACTCAAACGAAAAAAAAAAATTAATTAAAAAAATTTATTTGTCTACTATATATGTATATACACGAGAGTATGTATATCAATTAGGATATTTATGCTCATAATACGGTGATGTTGTCACCACAGTACTTAAATTCGAATTGATATGATGTGATAATGATGTTGGTGTTATCGGACTCAACGAGGTTGAATAGCTAACCGTTTTTCGTTCCAGTATACCATTTGAAACTGGTGTCATTGGTGATAGTGTTGGTTGTGTTAGTTGTGGCATTCGAACTGCTGGAAAATAATTAAAAAAAAAAATGTTAAAAATAAATCATAATGCACAGCCTCTTGAAAATCGTACAATATTTTAATCTTAATTGTATATATATACACTTTAAACGCAAGACCTATGTCACTGCGCATAATTACATATTTAAGCGACGACCACCCACTTAAAAAACTCCAAAATTTTCTAAAAAACTTTTAATCTAAATTATGAGTTGTAATATTTAAATATTTTTTTTTTTTTTTGGTTAAAACGATGCGCACTTGAAAATTAGATGAAAAATATTCGTAAGATAAAAACACAACCAAAAAAAGGTTAGAAATACTCTCAAGTAGCTCATGTCTTAAATAACAAACAAGAAATAAAATAAATTTTAGGTTTTCAATTTCGTGTACATACTATATATAGCTAAACGCAAGTTGTTAGATTTTTTTGTTGTGTTTTTTAACAAGTGTTTTATGGGCATTTCAATAAAAACGAACATTGTATGTATGTTTTATATAAAGACTGTGAAACACTTTTGAACAAAATTATAGTCTATCGGTCATAGAGGGTACATTAATATACATATAGGGTAATAAAATTGTTCATTCCTTCCAACAACATCTGTGTGTACTGTGCAATAATAATGTGTTGTCTCGTACACATAAAATTATTTTGGTCAATAAAAAATCAGACGGTTTCATTTTCTTATACATACATTTGATTGTTTGTTAGATATTTGATGACGACCAAAAATTGTTCATAGCATTGTGCGCTATTTCAAACATAAACATCTGAAACCGCGAACGAAAAATATTTATGCGGTTAGTGGATTAAATTAGTGGCAGTTAAAGTTCTAAATTTGTATATCGTCGTAGGACTGTCAATAGCTGCATTTTTTGGCAGACACCAAGTGATTCAATCTGGACCAAACTTTATAGTTCTTTGTTTTTTTATGAAACGTGATTTGATAGAGATCAGATTCAAGTCAAGAAATTTGGCTTATATCGCTTGGATTTATGAAAAGTAGAATTTAAGCATTTTGTTGTTAGAATCTTTTATTGTAGTTCTCTTCAAGATACCTTCCAGACATTATTGTCAAAGGTAAAGTGCCTGAATTAGTCGTAATTTTATGATTTCCTGGTGTATCTCTAATAATGAGTACAAACCCCACCTAAGTATAAAAAGTTGGTATTTGTAATTCGGAAATATTTTTTTTATACAATTGTAAGAAAATGATATATCGAATTCTGACATCGTATAAGTTTAAATTCGGATATGATTTATTTAATGTCTTATCGAACATATTCTGTCGTAAAAATACAAATTCTGGAATACAATATCGAATTCAGACGCGATATATCGAATTTTGACGTCAATAACTCAAATTCTGATGTCACAAAATTAATTTCTGCCACGACTCTTAGAATTCTAATATTTTTTATCGAATACTGATATGATTATCGAATACCGGCATGTTATTTCGAATATTAACATCCATACTCAAACATGAATTATTGAATTCTGACATCATAAAGTCAAACGCTGAAAAAAATTATCGAATTTTGATACGAGATATGGAATTCTTTGATATATCATCTCAAGACTTCAGAATTCGATATATCATCCCAAAATTCGAGATGTTATGTCAGACTCAGAATATGACATGATATATCCAATTTTGATATGACATCTCGAATTTTCAGATGATGTATCGAAATCTGAAGTCATGAGATGATATATCAAATTCTAATATAAGACCTTTCGAATTCTAACAAAACATGTCGAATTTTAAACGAAAAAAGTTAAAATATCGGCGTGACATATAAAATTTTACTTGTGATATCAAATTTTAAAACCAAACACTGAAATTCTGATATAACCTATCGAATTCTGAGATAACCTATCGAATTTTCAGATGATTTACGGAATTCTGAAGGCTTCATGACAGATTTAAATTCTGGAATGACATAAAGAATTCCGATGTATTGAATTTGGATATAAATTACTCAAATTCTGGCTTAACATATCGAATTCTGCCATCATTTATCTATTTTTGACATAATATCTTAGACAGACAAAAAATTGATCGCGATTTTTATTTATCCCGATTGTCAAAAAACGCGTTCTGAAAACGAAATAATTCTGTTTTTGTGAAAATCGTGTAATGACAGATAGGCAAAAATCCTTTAATAATCTAGAATTTGCGATTATTCGTTTTGTGTCTATACCTACGGTATAAGATATACAATTCTGACATTATAAATTATATTCTGACATGTCATATCGCATTTTAACATCATATGTAAAATTCTGATATAATATATAGGATTCTGACACCAAAAATTCAAATTCTGATATCAGACATATTGAATTTAGACAGCATTAACTCTAATTTTGATAGACAAATCGAATTCTGACTTGATATATCGAATTTTGTAATAACATACATAAATGGGAATTCTGATATGACATAACGAATTCCAGAACATTACATATCGAATTCTGATGTGATTTACCAAGTTTTGGCATGATATATCGAACTCTGACATTATAAATTCAAATCCTGGCTTGACATATTGAACTAAATTAAATTCTGACTTCATATATTCAAATTTTGACACGACATATCGAATTCTGGCTTGATGTCATGATATATCGAATTTTGACATCTGATATTTAATTTATGACATGACGTATCGAATACTGACAAGAAGTAACGAATGGAACAATTTATCGGATGCTGGCGTATGTAGTATCTCAAAAATGTGGCATGTCGATTTCTGACATAATAAATACAAATTCTGATATTGCAAATCTAACTCTTACATCATTTATCGGATTCTGGCATAAAAAATTCAAATTCTAACGTACCTCGAATATGTGACATGGTGACATAAGATATAGAATTCTGATATCATAAATGCAAATACATACTGATATTGTATATCTAATTGTGTCATGAAGTATGGAATTCCGACATGACATATCGAATTTTGACACCAAAGTTTCTAATTCTGACAACGTATAATATTTAAAATTTTCATATGATATGTCGATTTCTCACATAATTTATTGAATGGTAGTAGCTTGGATACATAATATCTCATTGGGTTGATATATGTACATAACTGGCAGCTAATTTCTGTTGGTTTTGTGGCCACAACCGTGGGTGGATATATCAACTTAATTTTTACGTTTAACGTTCAACCAAGCAATCCAAGGGAAAGAACTCTATTGATTTGGACGTTACTCCTTTTAGGGTGTTCGGTTATACGAAGGGTTTTGTTGACCAACCTCTCTAAAATTAATAGAAAATAAAAGATTGATGTGAAAAAATTTATCGCAGTCATTTTACAATTGAAATGACACGTTCCAAAATGACATAAGGTACAAAAACTGAGTATTTCGATGAAAATGGTCTAAAATGAATTAAGGTGAAGTTATGGCATATAACCAATTAGGTTATAACTTAGTTAATTTTAACCCGATTTGGCTGAAATCCAACGTATGCGAGGGAATTTAGGATCGAACTTGAATAATTCTTAATCAATTTGGAAAAAATCCGACATGGAAATGCGATTGTCATATGAATTTAGATGAAGTTCTGGAATATGGCCAATTAGAATGAAATTTGGATATTTACTAACTGATTGTGATAAGCTTTGACGATAATTATAAGAAGTTCCAAACTATGTAACTTCTGATTGAATAATAAATTTTAAAGAGTGAGTTTTAGAATAGAAAGCAGAAATAAAATTAAGTTAGGTCCAAACTTAATTTTTCGAATTTTCATTTTGCATCAAGATCATTTTGAATACCGTCCCAAAAACGATGTGACTCGCTACCTTTCCTACAAAACTTTAATTTCAAAAAATTTCAAGTAATCGAAGTATATATGTTTCAAAAACTCTTCTCAGTATCATATAGGGCATCCAATTCCGGAATTCGGAATTCCGGTATTCCGGAATACCGGCCCATATTTTAGTTTCAATTATTCCGGAATTGAAAACATTAATTCCGGAATTATCGGATTTCTATTTCTCACACTAATTTAAGTAGTCTCAACTTAATTTTATGTAATTGTAGTATTTTTTATACTATAAAATAGTGAAACTTCTCTAAAGTGAACACTCAAGAGTCACAGAAATTTTGGTCACTTTAAGGAGGTGCTCAGTTTAAGGAATAGCAGTCCTATAGTTTGAAAATTAAAAGTCTTGCCAACAAAATAATTTTGTAACAAATATTATAGATAATATTCCAGGGACTGATAAAAAGTGGTCAATTTAGAGAGATGTTCAAAATTGGTCACTTTTGAAAGTATTACTGTGCTTCTCTTTTGCGTTCACTAGGATATGACACCTAATAAACGGATTACAAAACAATAAATGCACGTCTATCAAAATGCATTTTATCCATCCCTAAAATGCACCTGTCAAATAAGAGTTGTATTGTTTCTTAGTTTTTAAAACCACCAAAAGGTACTTTGTTGTACCTAATAACTATGCAGCGCTTTATTATGTATCTCGGTAAAGAACAATGTATTTAATAGAAAAGGTATTCATTCCAATTCGGACTCAAACAAACATATTCAAAAAATTTCTCGTCGTTACAATTCCGGTATAAATTTGATGAGAGCAATTCAAGCTTTGACGGCAATGATTTAACTGAACAATTCAATAATTTTACTCCTAGGTCCAGAAAGCTGATTGCGGGAACGTTGTTTCAACACACAATATATGATTTGATTAGTTCTTCAAAAACGAAAAAAATAAACATATCGCAAAAGTGTATCTACAAAATTCCTTAAAATTGTTTTATTGATTTACCGCTAAGAAAATTAATGTTTGCGATTTACCCTACGTTTCGACAACGACTTTAATTTTGAGGCGATTGAGGTGTCCTCGAGGCCCTATTCATCACAATGTTTATGAAACCTTTCCATTAATCAGCATTGATCCTGAAAGAGCGTATTTAGCAACAGGAAATATCGCCACTAAAACTCTAGCCTGCCTAAATGACACAACCCTCGGTGTGTTAGGTTTAATGAGGAAAAGCAGAAAAACAGGAAAACAAATTTAAGAAATTGGTTGTTTCTTGTAAAATTTTGATTTTTAATTTTTAATCAAAGATTATTTAAAAAAAATCAATTCCGGAATTGATTCCGGAATTCCGGAATCAAGAGCATTCAAATCCGAAAATTCCGGAATCATATTTTTCTCAAAAATTGGATGCCCTAGTATCATAACGCCATTCGTAACGCAACGCCTCGTAAAACTCACACAATATCGGCAATCTCAAGGAGACTCGCATGAGCTTGATATTATTAAAAAGAATCTCGAATAACTTAAAATCCTAAAAAAACAAGAAATTATTATCGTATTATAAATAACGAATATTCAGACCATTTCAAAGCGCAAAAAAAAAAATTTTAAAAAAATTGTAAAATTATGAACTTCGAAAATCAGGAAGAACCTTGTGGCAACTGCACTAGAGATGAATTATAATAATAAGTCGAAAATACAACTCGATCTTTTATCTTGCAAAAAATTAGAGACAAATGGTACATGAAGAAGTAACTGAGAGGTCAACCTTAATTTGTGACAATATGTAGCATATAGCCCTTTTCTGCTTTTCATCAATTGTTTTTGTTTGAAGAATATTCAAGTAAAATCCAAATGCACTACAATAAAATATTAAAGGATACTGCAAGCAATTTTAAGAAATGTGGAGAAAAAACTCAAAGTGCTGGCCAATGGCAACCGCAACTCATTTTAATTTCAAACACCATCTAATGGTATTTGGTCAGCACCGAACTTATTTTTAATTCATCGTCTGTGTACCATAAATTATCAATATCAATTAAAATTGTTATACATAAACACCATGATATAAATATTTACAGAGTTACCTATGTTCTAACCAGTCACCATGTTTGGTTAAGATTTGTGTTTTTTCTATCATGTACAGTAGGTGAAATTAATTTTCAATTCTAAAACTTAAAAATATTCTTATGAACCAAAACCAATTCGGTAAAAAATATCCAAATTAACTGAAAATGACGTCACGATCCACGTGCTTTCAGCTGTCAAACATACCTCGTCATGTTTATATCGTGCATAAACACTATGTTCGGCAACAATAAAATAAATGAAGAACGAAATCTAAGAAAACGATACAAAGAAACAAAACCAAAGTTGCCTTAGTTCTTTAGAAAATAAAACACACAGTTGCTGAGATGTTCTAACATCACTTTTCTCGATGTTCGATAGTGTTCATGTCTCTCTTTTCGAGAATAAAATTGTATACTACTTCGACTTTTGAATTACGCTTTTTATATTGTGATCTCAGCATGCCCGCATAAAACATCATTCTATACATACATTCAGTCACTTTACACTTGCTTTCTTCCATTACGTTTCTCTGCTTTCAAAAAATCAATTTGCACGTAAGCTCAGTATGCAGCTCTAGCTAAGATAAATTTTAACGCGGTCTCCACAAGTCTTCAATTAATTACAGATAAATTATCAAGCTAAAAATGTGTGTAGAGATAAATTTTGTTGATTTTGTTTGATTTTTATTCGTTTGTTTTTGAATAAAGCTTCCTTTAGTTGATTACTTTCTGATACTTCTAAAGAATTGTTCAAAATTGCTATTATGGATTCCAATGACGAAGAGGATATAATTTTTATTGGTGATGCATTTGATACTATCCACAGCATTATCGTCGTCCAAAAGATCATCTAAATACTCGATTTGTAATGTACTTCGATTATAAAATGAATCAAAATTCAAAACCGTCAAAATTTATCTTCAAATTATTGTCCTTGTGAGATAAATTGCGGCTAAAATGTTTGGAGAATTTATAGTAGCGCAATCTAGATTTGAATGAAACAACTAAAATTTTTTCAAATTTTTCAAAGGTGCATACCGCTCAGTTAAATTTTACGTCAAATTTGTATGGAAATTTTCTCTTAGCTCGAGCTGCATACTGAGCTTTACCCGCGTTTCCTTGAATCAGTTTCACTGTTGCTATTTATCTATTTGTGTGTAAAATCCTCTCTCCGAAGTTTGTGATAATATTGTTTTTGTAATAATTTTGACGTGAGTGAAATAATTGTCTCTTCCATATTTGTAATAAGTTCGTTTGCGTCTGACAGATGATGCTTGGAGAATAATACAGTAACAAAAAATATATGTATACTTATAAGGTAAATTTATGTACTTATAAGGTAAAATTAGGGCTTGCTGATAATATTATGTATACAATATTACACGATTTTTGGTGCAGCACAAAAACGAATAATTTGTTCACAAAATGATTAAAAAGGACAGAATAAAGGCATGCATAATCAACATTCATCAAAAAATCAACCAAAATTATTTCGGAAACGTCAAAATTATAACATGTAGTCGCTGTAATAATTTGGTTGTATACAAAATTCTGTCATAATTATTACAGCTGAAACAATTATCACAAACTTCGGATCCGTCTTTAAAAAAAAATATTTTTGTATATAAATATGACCTTCGAAAATTGTATATAACTTTTTGTTTGTGTTAGTGCAAAGAAACACAAGAATTACAAAAAAGTTTTGTTGAAAAAAGGATCACAAAAGTATGACCTTCGAAATCAGTTTATAGAGAGAGGGGTAAAGAAACGAGGATAGAAACTGATGCAAGAAAGCATGTGTAAATTGGCTGATTCATCACTCTTTATCACCCAAGTTTTCTTTATCGTTGTGAAAAAATGGCATAGCACGTAGGTACATTTATTTTACAATGATGAGATTGCAATAAAGAAATCATAATTCAAAAGTTGAAATATGTAGTATAAAATTTTATTCTCGAAAAGAGGAACATGAACACTATCGAACATCGAAAAAAGTGATGTTAGAACATCTCAGCACTCTTACATATATTGGGCCAAGGAAAAAGTTTATTGCGTTTTTCCACCAAAATTAAAAAAACCTTTATTATAGTTTAAGTGAACTGTCTTATACCAAATATGTACGGGTTAGATCAATAACGATCAATAATCTTTTGCCATTTTCCGGTAAAACCATTATGCATGCCATCATTGTAGAACTTCTGTGATTTCTGGCCGAAAAATTTAACCAAGTGATTATCACAGGCCTCTTTTGAAGTCAGCTTTACACCAGTACGAACGTTTTGCGGAGAGCGAAACAAATGGTAGTCGGGCGGAGCAAGGTCCGAGTTGTCCTTACGGTTGATGCATCAAAACTGCAATAAAGATGTGTGTGGTCTGGCATTGTCGTGATGGAAGGCGAAGCCTGTCCTATTGATCAATTCTGGCCGCTTTACGTCAATTGTGCACCTGTATCGCATTAGTTGTTGACAGTAGAAAGTATAATCAATCGCCTGGCCAGGTTGGAGCAGCTCATGATGCACGGTTCTCTTTCAATCCCACTAAACACAAAGCATTACCTTACGAGTCGTCAATTTAGGCTTTGCCTATTTGTACAGCTTCATACATCTTGAACCACAATCTTTTTCGCACATTATTGTCGTATGTGGCCTACTATTCATCGCCCGTTATCAACCTCTTCAAAAATGGATCGATTTCGTTCCGATTCAGCAGCGATTCGCAGATGGAAATTCGGTCCAATAAATTATTCACTTTTAATTCATGTTGTACCCAAATATCCAGTTTCTTTTTGTATCCAGTCTTAATGGTTTAAAACGGCTGGCATTAAACCGGCACACAAAACATTAATATTTGAGATACAAAAAACTAATAAAACGGCACAAATTAATGAGCAACAAACACAAATTTCTTGCAATCATAAAATTAATTTTTTGGAACAAAATATAATAATTTGGCAACCTTTATAATTTTTTGGCACTATTGGAAGGGTAGACAAAAAATTATTTTTTGGCATCGAAATAAACATTTTGGGCGACAAAAATAATTAACTGGCAACAAATTTATAAATAAATAAATTAAAAATTAAAAAATTGAAATTAGTTTTAAAATATTCAGGAAAATGGTCACTTGGAAATTATTTTATTGGCTGTGATGTAATTACAGTATTAATCTAAATTTAAGAAAATCCTGGGCTGGGCTAACTTCAAATAATATTAAATTTGGCTTTAATTTAACTAGGGTTGCCTGATTCGAGTTTTTTTTTTACTGGGTTGGAATCCTGGGATAACTGGAAATATATCTGTTATCGTCCTTTAAGACATAAATTGCTATATTTGCATTCTATATGTTGATGCAGAAATCTGAAACGTGCTAAAAAGTAATCTAGGCAATTGGTAAACGTCCCTTAATCCTTAATTTGCTACTTGAAACTTTAATTGTATTTCGATATTTTAACAAAAAAGTTGGATAATTAATGAATTTTAAAAAACGGCCTCGCGAAATATCTTGCACAGTACATTATATTTTAACTATTTACAAACACATAATCTAAAATAGAATATTTTATTTGTACCTCAAGCAGATAAACACTGCTAATAATGCCGGTGAAATTAGAATACAGCTACGTATTTTTAAATCTGTGTGAGAGATTTATCGTTGTTTTTGAGTTGAGATCGTTGTTTTTTATATTATATTTGCTTAGAAACTCGATTTTTGGCTAGAAAATAGTAGTACTTCTAGAAAATACAAAAATAGAAGGCTGCTCTTGCTAACTATTTAACATGGCCTAGACGAACAATTCTGAGTATGCATAATACAAACAACCTAAAGAATGAGTTATGGAATATTGTATACTGGTACATAATATGTAGGTTCCTAAAGCAGCAATACATCAAAAATAATGAAAACTATGATGGTCGTCGGCTTCTAGCTTTTTACAGTGAAGTGCGGTAACTATTAACTAAACTGGTTCAAATTACTTAATATCCCTTCAGTACAATTACAGTAATACTTAGAAGTATAATTAGGGCAACCAGGCGACTGGATTTCTTCGGACATATTTTTTAAACTTCTGCGGGCCCCCGGGAAATTCGTCTTACATTGTCTTGGCTTTTAGATAATATTCACTCAGATGGCTAAATTTATTAGCTGTAATGCAAAATTCTGAAGCAACCAGAAAAATAATTATTTCAGCACAATTTACATATTTTATTTAAGAAATCGAACTCTAGCCCAAATGTTATGGCCCAGAAATTTCTTCAAAACGCGATTTAATCTATTTTACATTAGGAACTATAGAATCCGGTTAACGTCTCAAAAATAATATTTCACTAAAATACATCGACAAATGTGTATTCCATTTTGTGAAGAAAGCGGAGAAAATTGTCTGGGTTCGCTGATTATGGGAATCCAAAATTGGTAAATCTAACCAATCTAACAGTGTTTCAAAATATTTCTTGCTGTTGGGCCATGTGTTTTTTTTAAATTCTGGTTCCAACACAACCCTGTTTAGAAACTGAGATGATAACCTAAATTTGTTAAGTATATGTAAAGTTAAATTTGGCAAATATAATTTTTGATTTACATCGACCAAAACATCATTGGCAGTGTTCCGTAATATTTGTTGAATTTTAGCGGTTTAATTAAGAAATCCGACCTCAGATGAAGAGCGAGAGCCTGAATACAAATCAATCAATTTTATGTAAGAAACTATACTTAAAGAATCGACTTCACA
Organism: Tipula helvola; assembly: GCA_963556165.1. Taxonomy (NCBI): domain Eukaryota; kingdom Metazoa; phylum Arthropoda; class Insecta; order Diptera; family Tipulidae; genus Tipula; species Tipula helvola. Next base: position 8,168,680 of record OY744483.1, read on the forward strand.
TCTCAAATCTTACATATAAAATTTTATTAAAATCCTTCCGCAAACGTACTATCTCCGTTCTCCAGTTAGAGCTGGAGACGTAATGTCTAAAAAAAATCGGTGAACCAAATTTTTGATTAATGGTACCGACCGTAATATCAGTAATTAATACCTAACTTAGATATACAATTTCACTAAAATCCATTAACAAACGTGCATGTTCCATTTGGTGCTGGGAATGTATTAAAGACTTGGATTGGTATTGTAAGAAAAAACAAATTTCTTTTTCGATTCTCTCTTTGATTTGTGTTTGCACTTGTGGACGAAAGTTTCATTAGTAGTGTCCCCAATATTTGTTGAATTCTGGCCATGTTTTATTTAAGAAATTCCATCCCTGCCCCAAAGAAAACTTCTGCGGTTATGCTTCAATTCCATTGAAAATTAATTTTTGACTTGAGCAACATATTTATTGATCAATGAATTAGCTACATATCCAAATGATGAAACAAGGTATTGGGTTTGAAACTTTTCTAAAAGAGATTTCAATACATCAGATGTGTATTGCAATTTTTAAAAACATCATATTTCGAACCTTAATAATTGTCCAGGCTTTTTTAGGTTGAGATGTTCTGGTGTTTCAAACTTTTCCAGATTTCATCCAGATTTATTGTAAGTATAATAGTAACGATTACTGCACTCAATTAATTTATTTGGTTTGTAATTGAAAGTACCTCTTTATGAAAATCGAGATTAATGAAAAGTTGTAAAAGCACTACCTGAGACAAAGCCCCTTATAGATCTCAAAAACGTATCTTTTACCATTCTTTCATCCCGGTTTACTTCTATTCCAACAGAAGATGAAATCCGTCATTAACACACTAAACTTTCATTCGTTATTTAACCGCTTTTGGGTAATAGATTTTGAATAAAACGAGTTCTACTTGAGACGAGAGAAATAATTAAAGCACATAGGTATATCCAAACTGGTTTGGAATTAATGAGAAAGAAAACCCTCATGAAGTCATGATTAAAATGTTTTCTTCGATTTAATAATATCTAATAATGTTTAAAATCATTTATTTGAACGAACATCTCAAAATCCGCAGCGAATGCATTTCCACAAACAAAACGCAAATACACATAACGACAACGACACACTTAATATAATCGACGAAATATCATAAATTATGTATGATTGTATGTATGTATATCAAACGCATTTCATAAAAAACTAAAAATCTATACGCTGCCATCAAAATTAAAATCTTAAGTGGTTTGATACAATTAAAAATTATTATTTGAACGCAAGAAATGTATTGATGACAAATTTATAAACCCTCGTCAATTACATATTCGAGTATACATATAATAACGAGATGAAAAACAGATCTAAAAAAAAAGAAAATCATTTAAAGGCCATACGCCATAAATCTTGAGAACTCATAAAATTTATTTTAATTATAATTTATTAATTATAAACGCGTTTCATTATTTCGTAACACCTTATTAACGATAATTATGTCGTAATAAATTTTAACTTAAGTGCGTGCTTTAAAAATATTTAAGTAGCTAAATTATTTATTTACCATTGTCTAGTATATAGGGTGATGTACTGTAATGATATCCTACATATTCAGGAACGTTACTATTTTGTGACGAGGATGGTGGCGGTGGGGTTGAATCTCCCATCGGACTATGTGATAATTTTGAAAATGTGTTAAATGTTTCGTATGGATATGCATCCGTGAATGTACCGGTGGGTCCATTTGCATATTCATATGTGGCATACGATTGGCCGGAATAACATCCTGGTATTTCCTGTCAAAAGACAAAAACAAACATCATAAAATATAATATTGTGGTGTATAAAGTCAAAATAAAACGATAACTTACTGTAATTCCGGCACCATCGTAACCGCCACCCGTCGCATAATATCCAGGTGCTGTTTGTATACAATTTTTTATAATCCGTTTTCTAAAACCTCGTGGCCTTCGTCTTGCACTATTTTCATCCATAAACAGAGGTTCTGATTTGGGATCAATCGCCCAATAGTGTCCTTTGCCCGCTTTACCCAAATTTTTCGGTAATTTTAAAAAACATTCATTCAAACTTAAATTATGACGTACAGAATTTTTCCACCCATGATAATCGCCTCGAAAAAATTCAAATCTGTGTAATAAAAAATAAAAATGTATATACGCAACTATTAATAAATAATAGTTTATAACTTTGTATTTAAAAATAATAAAAATAAAAATGATCGAGAACCATCATTATAATATTGTGTATGCACGATCTCGCGCGTTCAATATTCATCATCACATTACCCAACAAAAACAACAAAAATAAAATGTGCTGAGATCGACCATATAATAGTTATCGATATCTTTATATTTCTAAATTTGTTCATTAAACGATAAAATTTTTAATTAATTTTTTTTTTATAATATCAGCACTAAAAATTATATTACATTGGATTGGGTCGTTTAATAAATATAAAATATTGTTATGTTGTATATGTACGTGCACATATTTTTTTAACCGGAAATAATAAAATAATGATGAAAACTGTGTATATAGCGAGCGAGTGTATGGATATTGTTGTTCAAAATTCCTAGACCAAAAACAAATTTTTGTCGATCTATTTTTACGAATCTACATGCGTACTAATTATAAACGAATGAATCAATTATTAATAAATAAATGTAAACTATTTTCAGATGAATCATTAAATTTTGTTTGGAACCAGTTTGGCTGCTAAATTCAGTTCGATAATACAAATATTTACATCAAATACATTTTAAATGTACCATATAGACTACCGGGAGAACGAGCGATGTATTTACATACAATAAATTCACTAATTAATGGGCTCAATGCGTTGTAACTGTATAATCAATCAATAGCGCACAATCTTAAATCACAACCATAGACCTACATAGCGGGAGATTCAGTTTTTAATATTTAAAATGATTTTATCGTTTGGATCCCGCGGAATCGAACCGCCATCACCAATTAATTAAATCATCATAATATAGAGGAGTGTATGTGTGAAGAAAGAAAAATTAATTTCACAATTTTATTTATTAGTTTAAAACATTTTTCTTTCAATAAAATAAATAAACTTTGTCGATTTTTCAAAAATAATTAAGAAATGATTCTCATGGTACAAACAACTTGCAGTGTCTAGTCCAATATATAGAATGAATAATTTAACAATGATGGTTGATTAGCATCTAGCGTGAAATAACTCATTATGATCTTGATGTTCTATTTTCTTTATTTGTTATTTTCAAAATTTTGTTCTCACATTCACTGATCACAGCACGATCACAAATATTAAGTCTGTATGAAGAAAATTTAAACTCAAACTCTCCCGCGTCTTGAATTAATGCAAAACGAAAAAATTGGTATTCCATACAAAATCAGTTCGGTGACTTCACTCTACGTAACGACGGTTATTGTGTTGTTTTAGTTAAACTATTTCGAAATGTTATTTAATGAATTCCAGGCGAGAAATGAGTAATTCAAATTTTTAAATTGCCAAAATACATATAATGCAACAGAAAAATGGTGGATGACTTACTTTTGAACTGTGGCCGAAACCAATGATAAATATTTTTTAGTACAATTTAAGATAATTATTTGAAAAAACCGCGTACAAATTATAGCCTTGTCTTGACGGCAAAATTAATTATAGTTCTAAAAATTAATTTTATGATCATAATTTGGAGTTATCGTCTTGCCGGTAAAAGTATACTACCCTCCTCTTTTCGTCAAATGCGCGAACTAGTTAGTCTGTTATTGTTATTAGACGTCAAATTTTGCGTTAGGCGTCAGGCTGCGGGCCAAATCTAAGGTACATCATTTAGTACAGTAAATTGTAATTTTAGTACAATTTACCACTGAAATCGTGCCAATTCTCTGGTAAATATAATTATCAAAAATGGATTGAAGGGTTTGAAATAAAAAATAAGATGACATTAATAATAATGTGTGGTCAAGCTTATAAAAAAGTACCTTTTATTACAAGAAATGGTTTTGCTGGAATTTTGTGAATCACAGGAGATACGTCATTGTTTGGGTTATTGTCAGAATGTTCATAATTAACATTTAATTTTTTTTTTTTAGGCGAACATTAGAAATTGCATCGATTATAAACCACCAATTTTAGTAAACATATTAAATGGAAATTTTGATAAAACAAAGGCCAACATTCGAATAATTCCACAATCACAATTAATTCCGGATAAAATTCATTTTAATTTTCTCCATATTCATTCAACCTTGTTCCTATGTTTTACCCTACTTTTTAGTACAGTATTTCAATTTACCTAATGCACTGTTAAAAAGTAAATCAAAGCGACATTTACCTCAGATTTTCCAGCAGCCAATGAATGTTATTTACTATTAGCACTCAAGCGAATTTGTAAATCTTTTTAGTTTGTATTTGAAAAAAAGTAACTAACCAAAAAATCAAGAAAATATGAAACCAAAGAGTTTTATTTATTTCTAATCAGTGAATGTTTGAGCCTGCAAAATAAAATAAACTCGCATATACACAATAGAAAACAGAAAACATTCATTTTTAAACTTTTTGACAAACTGATCGACGCGATCCACCTGTATTTTCCGAGAAGTAGTATATGTTCCAATTAATTATGGGTATTTAGGGTAATTAATTATAGTACTAAAATGTACTAAAAATTGTTAAATTATGTTCGTATTTTACATTTGCTGTGTAATATTACACTGCTAAATCAAATTATGCTCCAATTAATCATACCATTAAGGCAAGGCATATCACAGTTAATTTCTATGAAAATTGTTTGCTAAAATAGCAAGCCTGTTAAATCAGTCTATTTTGAGTCACGTGCACGAAATAAACCAATCAAAATATCATTAGACTGTTAACTTCCCTAGGGAAATTATCAGTTATTATGGTTTTAATTGGAATATTTCGTACACGTGACTCGAAATTGACCGATTTAATAAGTAGGCTTGCCATTTTAGCAAAAGATACTCTGGCTACTAGATGAAAAGAATTCATAGTTGTATTTTACAATAAATACTGTTTCAAAATGACACTTTCATAGTAAAATTTACAATCTAGCAGCCATATGTAAAAAAAATACAATAAAATAAAATTGCAAAAAATGTTCTCTTCGAATGCCCCTCGAGCATTGATAAATACCTCATAATTTTATTATATTTTCCTCAAGCACGTTGCTTTCAGGTAACAGCCCTCAGCCGACTGCTTCGGGCTGTTACCAAGCAACGTGCTTTCGAAAAATATAATAAAATTATTTCGGGAAATTATCAATGCTCTTGAACTGAAAATCCCGAAAAAAAATCCAGAAACAGAAAAATTCAGAAAAAAAATTCCAGAAAACTAAACTCCAGAAACGCAATTATTAAAGTGTGGACCAAATTAAAATTAAAATTTATAAAATGTCTATTGAATTTGACTTTTTTCGTAAAGTTCTTAACGTAATGGAAATTGCTTCGACAACCTTTCAGTCACAGATCAAAGGAATCGTATCGCTCATATCGCTTCTAATGATAGTTCTACCACAAATGTTTCAAGTTATTTTGTGGTTGGCTTTATTTGTTGGGTTAGTATGGCATCGACGAATGTATTGGAGCTTCATATGCTTCAAGGAAGATCACAGGAATAGTATCGCTCGTATCGCTTCTACTGATAGATGGACGTACCACAAATGTTTTAAGTGATGTCAAAAGTGTAAAAATGCCTATAAAATTGAATTTTTTTCATTTGATTGCTGTTCCGGTCATTTCCAGATTTTTTTTCGGGATTTTAAAATATGTATCTGTTTTTTTCAGGCAAATGTAGAGATCCCATTTAAATGGTGTAATTCTGGGGATCGTTACTAATGCCCGTAACACAATATCCAGAATGAACAAAATCTCGTAGACCAAAAAAAATTGTCAGCTCCGACGCGCGACTAGAGTTTACTCCTTAAGAACGATTGTCTTGGAATATAAACAATAGGCAAAGGGGTAAATAAACGCATCTCTTATAACACTGCAGCATGTACATACTTTTATTTATATTTATTTAATAGGAGGTACAGACCGTCCTAGGATGGATTCAATATAATGGTGATGTGCAGCGGCCGCTGCCTCAATCACGATTTGACCGTTTCATATTTTTTTAAGCTGAATAGGAGTATAGCTCGAGATTAAAGGCTTTTAAGGATTATTATACTTTAAATAGACCTTAAACCAAAGAGTAAGGGCTTTTAAGCATGATATCACATTGCATCACACAAAAAAGCTATAAACTGCCAAACGGGAGCTTTGTGCTTTTCTTCAAAAAAATATAAATTGAAAATCAACACATTTTAATGCTTTGAGCATAATCGAACCATAGACCTTAGCCTCTCTAGCCCAATACGTTACTACTAAGCCATATCCAATTATATTCCATATTAGCCGCATTTCTTGATGTTTAATTTGACCCAGATCAGATCAAGTTTCATGAAACGACAAGCAATAAAAACCACTACTCGATCCAAAAAGAAAAATTTGTTAAATTTTTGTTGTTGCTTTCAATGTAAACTTTGATCTGATCCGGATCATCATGCCTTGTAGATTAGTAACTTTTTTGTGAAACCGGGTAATAATATAACAGTGTTTAAATAATTTGTAGTTGTGTTCACATACATTTAGGCGCATCATAAACGCGTGCCACGTATTTTTTTGTGCAATTACTGTAATAACTATAAAGCGCAATATTTAATTTATAGTTAAATATTTGGTCATTACATAAATACCTACTAAAAAAAACCAACAAAAATAATAAAGTTGGATGAGAATCGAACCAAAGACCTTTGCCGCTCTAGATCAGTGCGTTCCTACTAAACCAAAAAACATACCTCATAGTAAATTTTCATTGTTATTCAAAATACAAAACTCTTTCCGTTTTTCAATGTGTCAAAAAAATCAAATAAACAAACGCCGAATTTTCTATGCATTCTAAAAAAATTTGCGTTATGTTACAAACTCTGGGATATTATATAATAGAATAGCGAAATTTAGCGAAATTATAGTAATTACCGTGATAAAACTATATAGCGAAATAATCAAGAAAAATATTTGGTACATACAATTAGCAAAAAATAAAAAATTGGAAAGACAAAATACAAAAGCTTTCAGCAGAATCGAACCCTAGAATTACCGCACAACATTACCACTACCTACGCCACAAACGATATAACATTTCACATTCAATTTCCATTGTTAAATTGTTTTATTATTTCAAAGCATAACGACTTCACTTTTTGTTAACGCTCGATTTTGCTTCTCATCTAATTTGTGTATCGCGCGTTTATATATGAAAATCGATTCTAAAGGAGTAAAGTCCATAAAATTAGGGACTTAAGTTTGTCTGTACGTAAATTTTGTTCGCAAACCGAGACACGAGAATTGAGAATTTTGTATTCGTACACGATGTATAGTATACCTTTTTATGGTTGTGTTGTATTATTTTTGTTTGTTGTATTTGTGCGTTTTTTAGGACAGTAAGCATCAAAAATAATTAAATCGGGTGAATCGGTTGAATTTTTTGGTGCTTATGTTCCTTTCTCTTCTCGTATTTTATACTTCTCTCTTGCTTTTGAGTTGAGATTTGTCATTCTACAAACAAAATAATTTTTGAGAGACTTGATTTGTTGTTGTTTTTGATTATGGAGTAACATAATTTTTTTTTTGGATAAAGGATAAATTATTTTTCAAGTTTGTTACTAAAAACAATTTTTAAATAAAATATTTTCGGTGATTGATTGATGATTTTTAACATACAAGCACTTTTGATAGACAGAAGAAAATTAAATGACGTCAATTTCATAAAAAACTAAACAACACTCACGTGGCCACTAATATACACACATCTACCACTACTAGAAATTTGCGGTTATTCTATTCTCAATTCTCGGTTTTTGAACAAAATTTACGTACTGTACGTAAATTTTGTTCGCAAACCGAGACACGAGAATTGAGAATTTTGTATTCGTACACGTTGTATAGTATACATTTTTGTGGTTGTGTTGTATTATTTTTGTTTGTTGTATTTGTTCGTTTTTTAGGACAGTAAGCATCAAAAATAATTAAATCGGGTGAACCGGTTGAATTTTTTTGGTGCTTATGTTCGTTTCTCTTCTCGTGTTTTATACTTCTCTCTTGCTTTTGAGTTGAGATTTGTCATTCTACAAACAAAATAATTTTTGGAGAGACTTGATTTGTTGTTGTTTTTGATTATGGAGTAACACTTTTTTTTTTTGAGTTAAAGGATAAATTATTTTTCGTGTTTGTTATTAAAAAATAACATTTAAATAAAATATTTTCGGTTGTTTAATGTTTTTTAACATAGAAGCACTTTTGATAGACAGAAGAAAATTAAATGATGTCAATTTCATAAAAACATAAACAACACTCACGTGGCCACTAATACACACACAATCTACCACTACTAAAAATTTGCGGTTATTCTACTCTCAATTCTCGGTTTGCGAACAAAATTTAGGTACTGGGGTGAGATGTTGTAACTTCAAATTTTCGAAATTCGAAAAGTCGAAAATTGGCATGTTGTAAAATTTTCGAATCGCGATAATGATACTTTTGTATCACTCAGTTTATTTAAAGTGATGTACGAGCGATTCGTCAAAATATATGATATTATAATAATATTCCTCATAAATTATTGTTTTTTTAATAAAATCTCTAAGAATTAATATTTATTTAACGTTTTTAATAACAACTAAATGTCAAATTAAAATTTTTGTTATTAGAAGTGCGTTCGTTTGTGGTGAATTAACTGAATTATCTGAATTTACTGAATTAACTGAAGTGATTTGCCCGTTCGTTTGGTATGCTTCACTTCACTTAAAAATATTGAGCTACTGATTTATCTGAATAATAATTTTGCTTGTATAGATAATTCAGATAATTGTTTATGTTGTTTTTTGACATTATTTTGTTTTACGCATCGAAGAAGCCAGGATATTTAGAGAATTTTAAATTATTTTTCTGTTATAATGGATGACGATTTGATCGAATATGTGAATTTCGGAAATCACGAAGAATTTGCAAATGAGAAAATGTAATGTGACACACAAAAATAATTAATCCTAGAAAATGATTGAGTAACTTTAAATTTTAATTATTTTATAACACAACCCAATTACTTTTTAACAATTTGACATTTTTCTGAATTGTAGCAAACGAACGACCAATTCACTTCAGTAGCTTAATTATGTGAATAATAACTCAATTATCGGAATAGTAACTCAATATCAATTCAGTTAATTCACCACAAACGAACGAGCTTTAATTCATCTTTGAAAAATGGTTGCTGTGTTGAAGTATCACTTTGGAGTCGAAAATTTTACAACGTGCCAACTATCACTTTTTCGAATCGACTTTTAAAGTCGATTCGAATGAAAGTGATGGTACAACATCCCAGCCCTGGTGTGTGTCATGTCAATTTACTTATAGTGGCAAATCAAAAATTAATTAGTTGAAAAATCAATTTGTTTTTACTAAAACTTACGGCATTTGTTCTGTAATCTGGAAACAAACACAAAACAAAATAGAGCGAAAATTAAAATTTTGTTGTACATGTCTTAAATAAATTGTCTCACTTTGCAACTGTGTAAATGGCCAACTGATTACCGAAACGACTGTGACGACTGAAAATGAAAGTACAATACCATCACCAGCTGAAACTAAGCAAATGCCAAGAAAGGATAAAAAGAGTGTAGGGGGAAAAATTCCTTCAATACTAGAGTCGAACGTAAAGATATTCGAAATGGCTCAAGCACTAAAAAGCAACAATAAAAACTCGTGCAATGAAATTGTCATTAGCGAGTGCGTTCAATTTTCTAAACAATAGGAGTTTGCTGAAAAATGGAAGCAGAAACAATTCTTATGCAGCAGCGCCAAAAAACGACCTGAGAAATGGATTTTTTGCAAACAAATCCTAAATTGCAGTTTCATTGAACTTATAAGGGAGATAAATCTATTTATACCGCAGCACAAATTAATAACAGGCCAAACGGAGAAGCAATCTGCTTTACTGTTGTTCCTAATAATTTCGAGATTTCCTCGTTGGCTAATCATGCAAACAGAAAAAATAATTAAAAGAAAGTTGGCCGGATTGTTTCTTAGTGCAAGAAACGAGATTTCACTATAGACCCAACTTTATAAATAATGGACACAATGCAAACAGGATGGACAATTTCTTGAATTTCGGTTGAAGTTGAGGGGCCCGATTGGATTCAATGCATAGCAATGGCGTGGTTAGGGATTAACAAATTATTGTAATATCCATATACGTTCCAATAGCGACTAATTTCAGTCAACTGGAAAAAGATCTTGATATAATAAATAGAAAGATAGAGCAATTCAAGACATGGTTTATAGGTACTTTAATGGCAGATACAAAGATTGGGATAAATTAGATAATATTACCGAAAGTGCGCTTAAAAATTGGTTTGATGAGGCCATGGCGCAATTATTGCACATAGTTCCCAGCAGTCCAACGTTTTCATTGGCTGAATCATGATATCATCAAGCAAAATTATATGCGGGATAAATGTACAAATCTTCCTGTTGTACTAATAAAGATATATACTGCGCCAACATGTTGCGGTTGCGGCATCTGAAATCGCCCAAATATCCAAACATAATATCCATCCATAGCAAAGAAGGTAGAAGAACATATGTATATATGTAGCAACCCTAGAGGACTGTAAATGGGGCATTAAAATAAACGAAATAATTTCGCAACTCATTATCTTCCGACCAACCTACGATAGATGTTCCGAAAATGCGATAAAAATAGTCAAAATATCAAAATCAAAATTAATAAGGGTTAAGGCGGTGCAGGAAATAAAATATCTCGGAATCATCAAAAAATCATGTTGAAATTCAGCGTAATAGCGTATAGCATAATTCACCCAATAATAAGGCAGCTCAAACTAAAAAAAAATAAAAGGGACTCTATATACATAAACAGCTTCCGACCATGTACATGATACTAAAAAATACAAAAGAAAAATCATATGAGCTACTACTGGCAAATACAGAAACCACATGACGATGAAGACCACTGTCCAAAATACCACAAGGAGGAGCTTTACGAAAACATAATAATCGCAAATATCACAAAATACCTTGAGAGAATGTTAAAAAAGGCCTTACACAGGAATAACTGCCATCCTAATAGGCTACTACTGACGGAGCTAAAAGAGAGAAAGAGAGAACCCCCACAATAACAATACTACATAAACACTGAGGGCCTGAAAATTATCACATTTGGCGATTTCATTAAAATCAACGCAAATAAATACCGAGGTTGAATAGGTATTACAAAGAATAAACCTGAAGACAACATAAGCCGAGCTTTCATCAACAACGGAAAAAAACCTACTGCAAATCAGCCGAAGGATTTATAAAAAAACAACCAATCAAGTCAAGCACACAAACAACAAGGACATATCTTAAAATTTGGGTAAAAATTTAGGACTACCTAATAGTCCGTATACTACAAAAAAAATGTATTTTATGTATATAGAATGCAACAATTGTTATGGTATGAAAATAAAGAATCTACATCTATGTAAATCATAACCACATAAACGATTTAAAAAAAGTATTTCACTTCGGAATCTTCTTCCGATTCACTAAATTCGCTTGGGCTGAAGAGAGATAAGACACAGAGAAGCAGACACTATTCTGACTCAGGTGTAAATCCACAAAATATCTGAAATTCGAAAATGATCATGATTACCAAATTTTACTTTACTATAGGTAAACTAAAGTAAAAGCAGTTATAAAAGGAAATAACAGATTGGAATCAGAAATTATTCACTAAGACTGAGGTCCAATTAGTGACTTATTTGACTTACTCAAATTGGCGGCATGGAAAAGTCATTTGGCGGTCCAATTCAAGCCGAACTTATTTCATCTTAACCGTACAGTTGAGAGAACAAAAAAAATATTAAAGTGGTTCTATTAAACAAAAATATAATAACGATAAAATATGACGTTTAACTATTTTTTTTTCTTGTTTAAATTACGTTACCGCGTTATTATTACAATCAATTTAACAACCAATAATCGATTATTAATTGGTTGTGAAAGTTATTGAAGAATTTAAATCAGAAAATAATTTTGAAATGTCATTGTCATTTTTGTGGAAACTCTCCCAAATAAGCCAAGAAATATAAAATAAGTGTACTTGCGAGGTGACTTATGAATAAGTCAGTCTATACATAATAAGTCGGGTCCAATTCCCGCCAGCCTAAGCATAATAGTTCTCAGCTGGACTATTTAATAAAATTTCTCCAAAGAGTATTTTAATTGTTCTCGAATTTAAGATGAACTGCCATTACTATTTATACTGTAAATATAAATAGTATTCAGGCAAGACAAGTGCTAAATAAGATCGATCAACTTTCAGAATTCTATTATACTTATTCACTTTTAAGTTGGAGAAAAAAAGCAATTTCAATTGAGCGTCCAACTATGAGATATTGAGAAATGATGGGTCCTCTTCAATCAAAACCTTATTGTAGTAATATTTAGTGTTTTTAAGCTCTGTTTTTTATTTTGTTGGTTTAAATGACCGAGCCTTCAAAAACATTTTTTTTTTTTAATTTGTATTCCGACAACTTTGCTTTCGTGGTATATTTTGCGGACACCTAGAATCAATCAACTTGATTAATACAGTTTTAGTTTTAAAGTATTTTTTTTAAATTCATCATCAATTGATTATCAACTAATATTATCCGGGATTACATATCAATTTGTGCTTATATTCATACAAATAATTACTGTGAAAAGACAAAGACAATGTCACAGATCACAGATCTAATCAACACATAAAGTTACACAAAAAGTAACTTCGAACAATTTTCAATAATATCGAAAAATCTCGAATATCTGGACGAATCATGGAATATCATTAATGAATGATCTGTATATAAGAAGAAATGAGTAACATTAACTTTATTAAGCACCTATCTCGAAAATCTCAAATATTCTAGCATAACTTCGAAAAATCGTGATGCAAGCATTCCAATATCGCTCAAATTCAAAATATCTGGATTAGTTCAAAATTATTTTGAGGATCTTAAACATAACTCAACGCAAATCTCGAATATTCCAATACCAAAAGCATCGATAAACCACTAGATAGAATAATAAGACGTAACCGAATCCCTGGCAAATTGCAAAGAATATCATAAACACGAATAATCCCGAAATACCCGAATAAACTCAGAATAATTTGAAAATTCGAAAAAAATCACTAAGAGTCACTAGTAGTGGGTAATCTGAAAATTATCATGCAGGCGTCGCAAAACCTCGAATAATTTCAAAACTATTGAATAATGCCGATAATTTTGAATAAATAACTTCGATGTCAAGCAATTAACCCAACGCTGTGTAATTCCGGAAATATAGATATATTTATAAACCTCGAATTTCGAGAATCTCACCTCTGTAATATCATATAACTCAGAAAGAAATCCAACTCAAAGCCTAGCTAAGTCGAAAAAAATTAAAAACTTCGAACAACATTGAAAAATATATAAAATTCCGAATAAACGATCAGTGTCAAAGAAATCTCGATAAAAATCTCAAAAATTCTCAGAAAATATCGAAACTGCTAATTCTGTAACCTCGCGCAGTTTAGAATTTTGGAATAACCTCGTTATTCTTAACAGAATTCGAATAAAAATATATCAGAGCATTCACAACGAAAAAAACTTTTTACTTATAGGTTTGTATGAATTTTCAACTTGACGAACAAAATTTTTTGCTCGTTATGTTGAAAATTTGTATGAACCTGTAAGTCAAAAGTAAAAAATTGTTTCATTGTGAATAAATGTGCTCTGAAATATAAGTAATTTTTCAAAAAAAAAAAAAAAATTACTTGAAAAAGACGAATAATCTTTAAAATATTGAATAACGTTGATAATTTCGAATAAATTAGATGCCAAGCAACTCAAACCTAGATATCTTAATCTTAGTCCAAGGATCTTAGTCCAAAATTAAACTTTATTTAAAACTAAAATATGAAACCACCAAACTCAAACATCGCGACACCTAGCGGCCAATTATGTAAGCATTATATTTTGTTGCAAACACAGTTGTGCTAACTGCTACCACAATCATGTTTTCTCGCAATTGCAATATGTGACTCCCCAAAGGTAACCCCTGAAGCTTGGTTCGCGAGGTCGATTTTTTACCCTAGTTAATTTTTACCCGTGCGTCAACCAATAAAATTATACAAATAACCAAAAGTACCTCCCCTATTTCTTCTGATCGAGATAAAATATTTTTATCTTTTGAGAAAAATATCCGACACGCATACCAACTCCATCAACCAAAATAGAACTATAACGAGCAATAACTTAACTTATGCCCATTATAAATTGTTTTTCTATTTTTTTGACGTTTGTTTAAATTTTGTTTTTATTTCTGCTGTGGCCGGTGTTGTGAGATTTTTTGTAGTTAGTCGACTTTTTACGTTTATAAGTGCGAAATAAAATAATTAATTAATAATAAATTACAAAGCCAAGTATAATGCAAAGTATAATTTATTATACATGAAATTTTTGCAATGTGATGACGAATATAGCGCGAATTGGGAGACAATTATGTTTATAACTAACATTGACAAATCCCCGTTTAGCATGTTCAAAACGTTTTGTCTTGATAAAGACATTTTTTATCTCTTACCAAAACATAAAACCATGCCGCCCCGGTGGCACAGTGGTTAGCATGCTTGCTTTAAGCTCCGGAGGTCCCGGGTTCGATTCCCGGCGGGTGATGAAAAAATCACGGCTGGTTAATGTTGGATCAATGAATTAATCACTCATTATCCGTTAAAAAAAATGATTACGAAACTTCAAATGAAGCGGCCAAATCCCTCTATGGGATGTAGCGCCAGCTCGCAAATGACTCGCAAATGAAACGGGTTTAATTAGAAAAACAATTTAATAACAAAAAGAAAAAATATGACACGAATTAATTAAAATACGAAACAATTCACAAAATAGCCTACTAAGGGCCTGCTCGAATACTGTGGTAACAATTTCCCCGTTGTAGTTTTTGACGTAAAATACACCATAAAACGCACTCATTCAAATTACCACAGTCTTACACCATGGTAGAATTTGAAGGAAAGGAAAGAATGTTTGTTTGGACTTAGGATTTAAATATAAAATTGTATAATTTAGATTTCATAAAATTTAATTTAAATGAAATTCAAAAAATTCTAATTAAATACAAAGATAATAAAAATCTAAACTAAATAAATGTATTTTATTTAGTGATCCGCCATTAAATCGAGTTTATGTACTATTTTTGTAACTGCTGCATTGACCTTTCGCATTAATGCTACAACCATTCTATGACTATAAGTAGCACCACAGGCTATCCAACAAATTAGGCCAATGTCATGTGTGGAACCATGAGTTTACTTGGTAACATTTTGGCTATTTCTCCACAAGCAAAAATATAAATTTCACACCTTTAGAAAATTTCTGATTTAATGGCAATTAATGACTTAAGATAAGATTGGCCCAATAATATCGTAAATTTCTACAACTATCAAGAAGCTGGAAAGTTCTCCAGACAGAGAATAATAAAGATTTAATTTAGTATTAATAAGGAAGCTATTTAGGAATACTTATTTATGATCAAATTCGTCCCTTTAATAACAAAATAAGATTATTGAAATTTAAATATGCATTTCAACAATCGAAAACCGTTAAATTATTCAATTCACATTTTCACAATAAATGTCAAACGTAAATACATAATATTCGAGCAGCCAAAAAATAGAAGGGGAATATTTTAACATTAAAATGTCAAAAACTACAACGAGAAAATAATTACCACAGTATTCGAGCAGACCCTAAGAAAAATATTCAAACTTTTAATCAAAAGTAATTATTTGCTAACTTCATAGCATTGTAAAAAATAGCTAGAGTAATTTAACTGACCTCGCGAACCACGCTTGAATGCGATATTGGAATGGAGATTTTTTCACAAAATAAAATGAGTAAGGTATGAATAATTTAGCTGATGTGTAGTTTACGCACCTTAAAAATCGAAAACCAAGCAAATTACGTAAAAAATCGATTGCATGTTTATACGACCGACAGTCTTCCTACAAAAAAAAACACGTTTGCTGATAACCTATATTTATAGGTTATTGTAGTTGTTAATGTTGCTACAGAAAAATACTTTTCAATTTTAATCTATCGACAATTGTTTATCAAATTAGATCTATAATAATAAACAAATTAAAAATTTCAGTTGTTGCATCCCATTTAATGTGATGCATAAATCTGCGCAACCGCAAAACTTGACAGCAGCCATATTTCGGTTGATATCGGGTCGATTAACCCAAAAGTTTAGATTAATCGGTTAACTTGTTATTTCATATTTTTAAATAGATTGTTCTCCGTTTTTGTATTAGAGCTAAACCTTTCGTTATTTTAAAGAAAATATTAATGCAAATTAGGATATGAAAATAAAATATAATTTAAAAAAACAAGAAGAAAGCCATCGATCATAACCATGTATCATATTTTGTTTTAATTTTTGTTTTATTATACCAATAATTATTATGGTACATTACATAATACTTGACCAATTAACCAAATCTATGCAAGTACAATTAGTGTTCAAAGAAAATCGAGTGATATTCCAATCCATAATTTCATCACCTATACAGTTTAACATGGAACAAAATGTTTATCCTAGCCCAAAGTTCAACCAGGGTAATCTTATTCTGCCTGGAACAGCACCGATTTTACAATCGTAGGGTAGCCCCACACCCATGAGGATGTCTGTTAAAACCGGCCATTAAATGAGAAGGTAGAATCATTCAAAAATCATAAATTGTTCGTTTCAATCATAACATTTTACTATCTAATATCCTTAGCATGATACATTCCGAGGATTTTTCCAGTACCATCTGCAATCTCGTATATTACCGATCCGATTCGCTTGGAAATAACCGCTTTAATAAATTTTGGTGCTAATTTTGTAGAGAAATTGTTTGAAGCACAACTCTGGGAAAAGTTGCATATACATTATATCGACTAATCTGGATTGAATGTTCGGGCACGACTGCGCAAATTGTAGTATGAAGAGTTTCGTTCGTACGTAGCCTTAAAGGCCCAAAGAACCATGTTTTGAGCTACAGTCGATCGATCAGATGGACAGAAAATTTCCACATTACGATCATCCAGTGATTGCAATTTTCGAAGAAGTTCATACATAGAATCATGAGCAATTTTGTATTGGCCAAATATTAAATAGTGTTGCAGCAAACCCAGTTGATGTATGTGAATAATGTTTCTAAGCGTTCCAGCTATTTCATCCAAATGATCTTATGGCTGATAATATTGAACGGTTAACGCGTTCGGATACGTTGGATTGTGGTGAATATATTGCTGTAAATTCATGTTTCACACCATATTTTTGCAACAGCTCAGCCAGTAGCAACGACTTAAACTTGGGCCCGTTATCTAAAAATAGAATTTCCGGTACACTGTATAATTGAAAAATATTTGCTTCTTAAAACTGACAACTGGTTTGAGAATCGGGAATCGAGTATAGTGATCCAAAATTACCATTATAGGTTTGTAAAAAAATAAATAATTCCCAGTTTTTGGAATTGGGTGTTATTTCATAAAGGCTATTAACTTCTTTAGGTGGTCAATTTAGATTTTGATGATTTAAATTTTGGTTCGGAATACAAACTCAAAAAATGCGGTAAATAGGCAGTGACACCGTTTATTGCACTATCCCATTTACTCAATTTCACTTATTTAAATAAAGTATACAAGGATTTGATTTCTAGAAATTATAATTTAACATCTACAGAGAATTTTAATTTAAATTTGAACTCGAAAGATTAGCTTTGAGTACGAAAATTATATTTTGTACACCGAGGTTACAGTTTGTCTCTTATTAAGTTTGATGTAAAAAAAAAATTCAGTTTCATCTGAGAAAGATTATTAATATAAAATATTAAATACCTGCAGCTTTTTTCTACAAAACGTCAAAACAAATAAGATAATGTGTAAAAATGAAAAAATGACAAAGTTTACCAGCTTTCACGCTTATAAATTATCAAATTTTTCAAACGATAAGGGTGCTGTTCTTATAATTGATTCTAACAACCGCACATATTTTCTCAGGTACTTCAGACACTGCGTGAAGTAACTGCAACTAGCACATGCACAATTTCATTAATAAACAAAAAAAAATTTTAATTAATTTAAACAAAAATATTAAACCGAAAGTTATTAAACTTTTTAAAAAATAAACACTAAAATTATGTTTATTATTGTTTACGTGCTAATTAAAAATAAATTATAAAATCCACAGACAGAAATGCTAGCTGATCACCAGAAAGAGAAATGAATGAGAAAAAAGAGAGCAGAGAATAATGTTTATATGCATAATGTGTTATAATTATTTAAAAATTGTTTATTTTTATTTAAATACACACAATCAATGAGAGTAAACAATAATTGTAATTAGAATTATAAGGAGCTAGATCAATTTTCATAATATTTATACTTTATTATAAATAAATATAGTTGGTTGGTTGGTTCGTCTTCGTATAGTATTTATGTATGATGGTAAAATCATATGGTTCAATAGTTTATATTAAAATTGTTTACATAATTTAACCATAAAGTGACTTATCAATGGAGCTGAGAGTTTTTGCACAAAATACGGAAGGTAAATATTTATCTTTGCGGGTGTTTGTGTGAGAAAGATTGACGCCATTTTGTTTACAAAGTGATGGTAAAGATATCTCTAAATACGTTATTTTTAATGTTTGAAACAAAATTTATAGATCAAACAAAACGTTTCCTGATCGAACGATTTTTGTTACGCCCATCGTATACAACTTAACCATAGATACAAATAATAAAAACTATATGGATCTTATTTTATGAGCTACAAACAAGTCTAAAAACGACCAAAATGTGAAACTTAAATTGAAATCGCATGCTCCGCTATATCCATTTACTATAATGTTAGAAGAAGTTCGTATCAAATTTTCGTAGAAAACATTGTAGAATAAAAGAAAATACAGGTAGAAGCTTTTCATTAAATCGGACCCAATAAGCCATGAAATTTAAAGTAAAGCATGGTAAAATAAATAAATCCCACAGCATAGAACGAAATCAAAGATGAGGCCGTAACTCACAATCTAAAAGAAACTATTCCTCTTTATGTTTCTCGCAGATTGAGGTTTATGAGCTTCCAGAAGTACACAACTCATAATATCTCGCCATTTTGATAATCAATTTTAACAATTCATTACGTATAGCACTTATTTGAAAAATGTTCATTGCTTTGATGTTTTGGGTATTATTTGATGTTTTGGGTAGAATTTGGTATTCTACAAATTCAAGTATCTCCAGCAATTTGCGTCAAAACAAAAGAAGAATTATAGGACGGTGCATATTACGAACGTGTAAAATCAAGCGATATTGCAAATAATTGCTAGGTTGTGTGAATCGCAAAAAAAATACGGACATATGTACTTTAAATTGACGATAATTTTTATACTATGACGATAAATTGAAGTTTTGTATTTTATTGTACAATGTAAAAATCCTTTATTTTATTTTTAGTAAATGCACTATTTACAGAAGTTAAAGAAAACAAAATGTCGTTTCGTTCCCATCACTCTTTCTCAATGTACATTGTCCATAAAGTTAAAAATCAACCGGAGATACATCGCCAAGCTATACAAAACTTGTCAGATTAGAATACATACAAAAGATGCCCACAGAACAAAAATGTTCGTATTGACGGCGACATTATCGCTGTCAACAATTTAAAATCTGTTTGTAATTTTTATTGCAGTGCTTCCAACTATTTTCTTTATTGTCTTATTGGTACAAACCGCAGTACAGGAGTCGATTATGTATCTCTCGCATTTCGATAACTCGTAAATCATAAAGGCCCAATTGTAACAACACGCGATTATGTATAAGCAAGTCCGAGAAAAAAATTTTCGAATGAGTTGGTTGTCATATTTAAAAAGTTGCACTAGAACAGATTTACATAATATTGTTTTGTCGCAATGTTTGAAAAAAATTTCGAAACTCGAAAAAATAATGCGAAATGCTTAAATATAATCGGCCCCCAGAACTTGACGAATTCAAAAAAAAAAAACTTATCAAAATGCTGTTTAAATATGCATTTACAGAATTTTTAAATCCATGTATGCCATGAAAAACTAAAAAGGGGAAAAATATTTGTACATTTCCTGTATTGCGAGTTTATGAGGTTCGACGAGTAGGCCTTGAACTATACGGACGTGTTTTGTCTCTGAAGAAAAATTTATTTTCTGATTTATATGTAAAATAAATAAAAAAAAAGTGTAAAGAACCTCTCAGTGGAGTGGCCCCTACACGCATATAAAATAACCTCTGTGTGCATAACTCTGGGGAGACCTTTATAATTTAGCGATTAGTTAGGCTAAAGGCCAAGAAAATGCTAATCGGCTCATAATAGTACTGTGAGAAAACAAGGGAGATGAAAAAGTGCCAAAGATAAATTTGTGTAAGTTTTGTGAAAACTATAATCGTGGGGAGCGGAGTAAAAGAGGAAAATCCAAAAATTAATTTTCAATGGAGATGTTTAGAGCATGGTTGCGAATGGTGAACAAAGTAGAGAGTAGACACAATCCAAATACTTTACTCACCACCATGTTATAAGAAGACTGAGAAAAGGAGTACTTCAAACGAAATGTCAGGTTAGCAGTGTTACGGGGACAAAACACTGATTTTATTTTAATTTAAATTTAGTAATTTGTCTTGGTTAATTGGAATTTAATTTAATCTAAGTTAACGTTTGGGATGTTTATGGTTGTTTGAGCGATTAGCAAATTTTCACACCTCACATTACGTATAATAATAACTACCCTTATTAAACTTGGCTGGGTAATTTTCACATAAAATGGTAGTGTGAACGAAATTAATAAGGTCCGTGGCCAAATTATCAATTGCGGAAAATCAAAATCGATTAATAACAAATTTGTGTAAATCAAGGGTAAATAAATTATTAGATAATGAACAAGGAATGTCCGAACTAGCTTAGAGGCAATGAATCACGATAAACAGTTAAGTTTGTACTGCTGAATGATACAAAAATGATTAAAATATGAAATGGGAGTAAGGGTTATTATATATAAACAGATAAGTGTCTCCGAAAATACAAAAGTAAATTCTACATATATTGGGAATGATTGTTATTCCACCTCATTTGCGGTTGGAGCTTCTATTTTAGTTTATGACAATGTCTTGCAAATTTAGTAAACATAATTTACCATGCAAAGCAAGTGTCTTGAGCTGTGTACTTATCACGTAAAGTGGTAGTATTTAAAATGAGGGGTGTGTGAAGTCGATGATGTCCGTGGATAAATTATCAACTGTGGGAAATTAACTAACAATAAATTTGTGTAAATCGAGTGTAAATTAAAGTGTAAATAAATATTAACATTAAGGTTGTTTGCAGCACTCAAAGAGTAATCCACAACAGGTGTATAGAAATTTAATTAAACTTAAATGTAAACTTAATTGGATGCCAAGGATGGAAAGCAGTTTGTAGAAAAAATGTAGTAAAGTAATTATTAGAAAATGTAAATACTAACAATTGACCGCCAAGGTGTTTGTAACCGAGTCGATCTTAATCCTAACAATCCTATCCTATCCTTCCAAATAAATGTAAAAAAAAGGTAGTACGGTCGGCCAGGCGTCAAAAATTCTTAGAATTACCGAGAGATCCTGCTAAATGCTTGGTCGTACATTCAGAATCAATCAATCAATTTCCTGTACTGCGAGCTTATGTAAACATTCTGCTGAAAAATTTTCAGCAGGATCGCATGCAATTTAAAAATATTTGTTTACGAAATAGACTATATCGATTGGTTACCTGCTGAAAATTTTTCAGCAGAATATTTACGTAAACTCGCAGTCAGTTTGTTTGATAATTGTCGAGGAGCCGCATTCTTGAAATTCGATCGAAAAATATCACCGGTGATTTTCTTGTAAAATACAACATTTCAATCAAAAATTTGAGTTGCTGAATCGGCTTAATAAACTGAAAAAAATTGTTTAAATATTCGCTGGTCCTTGTACGATCGAAAGTGATCCACTGATTAATCCTAAAGGGGACAAACAGATAAGCATTAATATAAACCCGACGCTTAGGTTTTTTCAAATTTTTGTATCCTTCACAACACTAATCTGTTTTAATTAATTTTGAACTCCTAGGTAAATTTTAACTCTTGAAAGAAATTAAAAACTTTCTCAAAACAATTCCCATACACTCTAGCAACTATATGGAATTTCGTTCAATGCCATAACTTTGCTTAAATCCGATGTACCGTCGGTCAAATATTGTTGGTTCCATTCACAAAATTACTAACCTTTTCTGTAGATACGAATAAATTTCGCTTAGTGTAAGCCGTTTCTCCGGTGACTCCTTTATTGCCATCACAATCATATTTATATAGCTAATCGGTGGTTTTTCAGCACGCCGTCCACCCGATTTTTTCGTTGTATCGGGAGCCGTCGCTACACCATTACCACCACCACCAACACTACCACCACCACCACCACCTCCACCACCATTTCCACCATTAACATTTTGCTGTTGCATCGATTGTGATTGACCGTCATGACATTTTTTATGATTCGACGAAATCATATCCATTGAATTGTCTGTACCACCTGATGTGCAGGTACTACCATTCGGCGATGCATGTTGATGATTATGATGTAAATGATGTACTGATCCATTTGTAATTATTGTCGCAGTCGATGATGATGGTAGCATATTATTTGTTAAACTCGTATCGATAACACTTCCACCGTTATTACTAAGATGATGTGGAATTGAATCGAGCGTATTACTCGTACAGTATTTTATATTGGGTGACAGTGATGTCATCTGAGCTTGATTTAAATGACTCGATATCGATAGTTTTGATGTCATCGATGATATCGCTAGGCTAACGCTATTCGGATAATTTCCGCATGAGGTTAAAACACCCGATGAAATCGAACTCATAGGATTTCCTTCGATCACGGAGGTATGTGTTAACGGTGGTGGTGCTGTGTGTATCGGAGAATATATTGATCGATTTATATAGCTGGCAGAAGGTTTTTCGTCAACATCTTCATTTGAATTCGATAGGCCTAAATTCGAGGGCGGCATTTGTTGTTCGATTGATCCGAGGTATAGAAGATTTGATGAAATCGGTTGTAAAATATTTGTCGAACCGACACGATTAAATAATGATTGATGGTGATGATGATGGTGGTCATTCGAGTCTTCGGTTTTAATCATTTTGCACTTTTACTAAACCAAAACTATAGAAACAAGTGTTTTACTTTAAACCACACCAAAGGAATATTTATTTTTTAAGCAAATAAAATATGCGCACTTCTCATAAAAAACAGTTTAAGCACATTTTTTTTTATTCATATAAATTTATTGCAAGAGACACAATTATTTTTAATAACACAATTTATTTATTTATTAAAGCACAAAATAAACAAAAAATTAATAATTGTATATATGAATAATAATTAAAGCAACAAAACCAATTTAAGATAAACAATTAATTGTAATTAAACGAGATTTAAGACGTCTGAGCCAAACGAATGGAAAAACTAAACTGAAAAGCAAACTACAAAAAAACTAAGAATTTCATCTTTAAGGATTTTTCTTTGTCATGCATTCGCTCATCTCGCGTATGTTAATTTTTAAACTCTGTTCTATTTTAAATTCTTCGGATTTTATTTTTTCATTTCTTTGAATTTTGGTTGGGTAGAAAATAAAAACAGATATCGATAATTTTTTTTTTTATTTTTCATCTTTAAGATCATCGAATGTGGGATGGTGTTGATGTGTTTTACTTCATTATGTATTAAAAATTATTTTATTGATAATAAAAAATAAAAAAAAAATAAAAATTTATTTTATTTTTTAGGTGAAGAAGAATCAAGAATATATTCTCGTGTTTATTATAAGAGCTTGGGCTGTATTCTCTTATGGAACTGTTGAGAATATTTTAAGTGTATAAAAAGAAATATTTACAAGGAAAATTATAAAAACGCGCGCGCGGCAAACAACAAATTTGTTAACTGAAGAGTGAAACTTAACAAAAAAAAAAAATAATTAAAATTTCTAATTTATGGCGAAAATTTATGTGCGCTGTAAATGCGAACCAGAAATAATTATCAAATAGCAAAATTAAATTTAATTTTTAAAAACTTTATTTTTTTATTTTTTTGTTAAAGGAAATCGATTAAATTTATTATCGCCTATATAAGAATTCGGACGTACATACGGTTTTACAGAAAATTGTAAAAAATAGATTTTATTAATGGTTTCTGGTGAAAATTTACGATGAATCGCACCGGAACAGATTTTTTTAAATTTAACCGATTTTTCGTTTCTTCGCAAATTAGCGTTTCCAAAAATCGAGAGTCAAAACATAAGCAGACAACTTGGACGCCTTGCGATCACTCAATAAAATTCATTTAAAATTATGGATACTTTCAAAAATTCAGCAATTGCGCAGATAATGCAGTCGAAAATAAAGGCAAAGTAGACCAGCTGCTTTAGCTGCTGACTGCATTTTAATACGACCAACTGCATAAAAAATGACATCATTGAAAAAGTAATTGTTGAATATTCTATCGAACCTATGAATCGAAACAAAACCCTTCAAAATTATTTAATTCATTGCCTTAAATGCCGAAACCGTAAAAAGGGATCCATGGCCGATGTAATTAAAGGCAAACGAAGTATTGTAAAAATACAAAATTATTATACCATAATATTAATGTACGATCTAGACACTTTTAAATCACATTTTAGAATGTCTAGGAATTGTGTTGAGGTCTGCCTTAATTGGATGCATCGACGGAACATATATTCCAATACCAGCTCCCATCAATGATGCGTCCAGCTATTACAATAGGAAAGGATATTTATCATTCACCCATCTTGCAAGTAAGTACACATTTCACTGCATTTCACATTGTAAACATTTTACGCAGGTATGTTGATGTATTGTATATTTATTATGTTTCTTCTAGACCATGTGTGATGATGAATATAAGTTCATCGAGGTATTTTTTGGATGGCCTATTCGAAGCCTTGATGCGAGTGTTTTCAATAGCAGTTCAGTAAGCAAGAAGCTTGAAAATAGGGAACTCGGGATTCTGCCTACCTTTTATTGCCTACTTACTTAATGGTGCCATTTCGCAACAATGGATTTTTGAATTCAAATCAGACTAGGTTCAATATAAAACTTAGCCCTACGAGAACAGTTATTGAGCAAGCTTTTGGAATGCTTAAATGTCGCTTTGGGAGATTAGAGTTTTTGAATATAATAAATTTAATGAACGCCAAATATTTCGTAATGGCTGCTATTGTTCTTCACAACTTCATTATTTCCTTAGAAGGTGACACTGATAACAACTTGGAATCGTTTTATGAAGATACAGAAAACGACAATGAATTTACCAATAATCCATCAGTAGATATAAGACCAAGTAAATTTTCTAAAGAAAAATCAGAATGTTTCTTAATTCATTTAATATCTAAAATAATTCATTTTTAAATCGTAAAAATTCAATATTCAAAAATGCCTGATATTAATCATAAATTAAACTGGTTTAATTCCTTAGCACTTAGTCTTCTTAATAAACATGCACCTTTACGTAAAATCAAATTGAAATCCTCTGCTGAAGGGTTTCAATTTAGTCAATCGATTTTAAAGTGTCGAAATATAAGAGACTATTTACATCATATTTGGAGAAATAATAGAAGCAATGCTAATTGGAATAATTTTAGATCATATCGTAATAAAGTTAATGGTATGATTAAGAATGCCAAATTTCAATATTTTAAAAGGAAAGTGTTTAATGTCGATCTGCCCAATGACGTCTTATGGAAAAACTTCAAAAAATTTGGTCTTTGTAAGGGTGCTGATAAGTGCAGGGTGGATTTTACCCCGAGTGAATTTTCAGATCACTTTGCAGTGCGGCCTGTTTCTGGCGTTTATAATCCATTGCCTCATTCTGACGTATTTATACCTAACACTTCTAAGTTTTACTTTCACAACATTTCTGAGAGTGATGTTCTTTTAGCTATGCAAGATGTTCAGTCTAACTCTATCGGGCCTGATGGTATTCCTATCTCGTTTATTCGTATGTTATGTCCTGTCATTATTGGAACCCTAACTAACATCATAAATTCAGCATTAACGAATTCTGTATTTCCTGATGCTTGGAAAACGGCTTATGTTACACCAATCGGGAAAAAATCTATGCCGGATACTTTGAATGATTTTAGACCTATAAGTGTTCTTCCTAGTCTCTCTAAATTGCTCGAAAAAGTAATGAAATTACAGATTATTACACATATTTCATCACATAATTTACTGAATACTTTTCAATCAGGATTCTGTGAAAAACACAGCACCACTGCGACTCTGATTAAGGTTGTTGATGATCTAAGTAAGGCGACTTCGGAAGGGAAAATTTCACTTTTAGTTCTATTGGATTTTGCTAAAGCTTTTGATTCAGTCAACCATGATGCCATGCTCCACAAATTGAAATCCCAGTTTTGGTTTGGCGACTCTGCGGTACAGTTTATAAGGTCCTATTTAACTGGAAGATCCCAAATTGTCAACCTCAATAATAAGTTATCGTCTCCTAATAATATAGTTTGTGGAGTGCCACAGGGGTCCATTTTAGGACCCGTACTATTTTCAATTTTCATTAATGATATTGTGGATTCCTGTGCGATCAAATATCACTTGTTCGCCGATGATCTGCAAATATATGATTCTGCTAGTTTTAACGATGCTGCATTATGTGTACGAATGGTTAACTCTTCTTTGGATCAAATATTCGCATGGAGTAGGCAAAACCACATTAAGATAAACTCCAGCAAATTCAAAGCAATGTTTATAACCTCTAGTAAATCTCGGCTGGCTAGTTTGAATGCTTTTGATATTGTTATTGATAACCATTGTAACAAAATCCCCCAAAAGGGATTTTGTTATCAGAACATAGCAATAGAGGTCTGGTTGCGGTATTGCACTGGCTGAAGCTCGCCGCTAGGCGTGGGGGTTACCAGACATATTACTATGCTTGAAAACCGCATAGAGATAAAACGAAGGGGACAAGGAAATTATTCTACTGTGCCACGACCACAGTGGTAGATAATCATAAAAATAAAATTTGCGTTCGACAAGGACGCCGGTGCCACTCCGGCGACCCTGCTCAAGGCCTAGGTCAGCATAAGGCCGCCCATCCTCACGCGATCACCCAGAACTAATTAGCAACACATCACTAAATGTAACCAGAAATCATAAAAAAAAATCTGCAATTACGCATAAAAAAAACCAAATCGGAAAAAAAAAAACGAAATGAAAACAAAAATGAAATGAAAGAAATTTGAAATGAAAATGAACCGTCAGATGAATTACCAAAAAAAAAATGTGGTGCGAATCGATTTTTTTGTGGGGTGTCGCATGTGACGCCACCCGGAACCTAAAACCCGAAAAAAAAATCTAAATAAAATTTAAATAAATAACTATAATAATGAAACAAAAAGAGTCAAATTTGGCTCACAAAACTTTTTAAAAAAAAAATAAAAAATTCACGCGGTGTGAACGTACTTATTATTTATTTTTATACGCCACACCCTACCTGTACCACACTTGGCCCGTCCGACCACGACAACAGCACCGACGCAGCAGCCCCCTCTTGCGCGAACCCCACTCTGTTAGGCAGAGTTGCTGCCACAAACCCAAAATCAAATATCTCACTTTCCGTGGACGTGAATATATTAAGTGTAAACTGCCCAGAAAATTACTGGTTCACTAACGGTAATTATATTCTGTGATTCACGATAATAACATGCCAATCAGCAAATAGATAACATGTAGGCACACCCAGGAAAGACAATGCACTGTCTTCTGTCGAAATGCGTAATTCAGATAAATAATTGACCCAACAACAAATTATTCATATATTTTTTCCACTTTTAATAGTTTTTCTTTATTTATTATTTTTATATTTTAATTTTACAAATGGTAGTTTTCATACATAACAAAAATTTTTTTTTCTTTTTGTTTCGATCCGTATGGTTTACAAAATAAATTCACGTCTTAGCGATAGTATACGCACTGAAAGTTCACCATACCAATATAATTTTCACTTTGGATCGAAATTTTTATTTCTGTTTTCATTAAATTATATAAAAAAAATTTTACACTTTGGAGTTTGGATTCTAAATAGTTCTAGAAAACTAACACTAACAGTTTTAGATATTAACTGACTTTATATTATATTCAATACAATAACAAAAAAAAATTATTCCTTACACACGGAAAAAAATTTTTATCATCAAAAAACCCCGAAATGAGTTTTTCCTCATTTCTCAAACAGAAAACTTTTACACAACGCTCCAAACTTGACTTTTTCTTTTTATATTATAAAAAAAAACGAGAGGCTTACAACTTAATATTCAAAAAGCCATTTTTTTTTCCTATTTTTTTTTTTTAATTAATCAAAAAAAATATTGGTCCTTCGACCATACTTATTAAAAATCAAAACGAGACCCCCCACACCAAAAAAAATTCGACGCGTATTCAAAAAAAAAATATAAATTTTTCCCCCACCCAAAAGAAATTTTTTCATATATAAAAAAAAAAAAACCCGACCGATAGATTTCGGATGACGACAATGACGTACACATACGACATCACCCAAAATCGATTCGCACACACCAACACTAATTAATCAATTTTCTGGAATATTCCATTTACATGGAAAATCCACGCGCTAACCAAAACAAAACAGATGAAGCAACACGCCAACCACTACACGTCATTACATACCATCAAACAAAAAATGATAAAACGAATCGAGTAACCGACCAAAATACGGAGAAGTATAAAATGCTAAATGGTACACTCTACCAAAAAAAAAAAAATATATTTTCTATTACAAATTAAGCCAAAGAAAGAATGACGTGTAGTGGAAGAGATTTTATGCAGCGCAGTGGATAAATATGCAACCTTGTTGGGATTTCCAACCGTAATTACAGATTTAGATTAAATAGAACATAACAACCACAAGCGGTTGTTACACCATAAAATTGAGTTAGTGGGTAAAACTAGGAACCTTGGAATAATTATTAATAGCCAACTTTCATGGGATGACCATATTAATTATGTTTGCTCGAAAATTTATGCAACACTCAGTAATTTATATTTACATGCGAGCTATACACCTCGTGCTGCTAAATTTAAATTGGTACAAGCCCTAATAATCCCACACTTAACATATGGCGCTCCCGTGTTTTCTGGTTGCTCATCGAAATCGTTTCATAAGTTGAACGTAGCTTTTAATTCTTGTGCTCGTTTTGTTTACAATAAAAGAAAGTATGACTCGATATCAGGGTATTCGCGTAAAATCTTAAATTGTGATCTGGGCAATTACTTAAAGTATAATTCTGTTCTATTTTTATATAAGATAATTTTATATAAAAGCCCTTAATATCTTTTTGACATGATACACTTTGTACGGTCGCCACGCACATTTGGAATTAATCTACCGGCTAATTGTGCTTCAAAACAACGTCAAGCATCATTTTTCGTACGTGCTGTAAAGCTTTGGAACACCCTTGACCCTGCTTCCCAGTCTTTGGCTAGCCTTAGAGCTTTTAAAATCTCATGTTTCTCTCATTTTTCGTCTGGTCAAATAAATGCATTTTGATTGTACGATTATTTATTTATTTATTTGTTTATGTCTTGTATTATATTATGAAACCAAATTATAATTTATTCCATTTTGTAAAAAAAAATATTATAATTATCTATGTTTAACTTTTTTGCAATGTAAACATAATAAAAATTTTCTTTTTAAAAGAAAATTTTAAAAAGGCTTATAGCCTTATTTGTATAATATTTTTGTTAATAAAAAAAAAAAAAAAAAAAATAAAAAAATAAAAATTAATTCACAGAATTTTAATTTGTTTAAAAACTATTCAAAATATCACATATCACAGTTGTAATATTAATTCTCATCTCGTTATTTTTTGACTAGTACTTCAAGAACTGATTTAAGGCATTCTACCTATTGCTTTTCAAAAGCTCCCCTTCTAAATTCATTAACTATTAGAACCTTTCCTTTTCTTTCTCGTCTTCTTCCTTACAGTAATCTAGAAGATCTGACGTTCCTGTTTCCGATTGACGTTTACCTTGGTGGGATCTAGATGGACTGTGCCTAGTTAACCGACCAGAAGTAGACGGTATTTCAAATTCCGAGTCGCCACTACTATCGAATACCAAACCATCTGGTGGTTTCAAGTTATGCCGGACACAATAAATCCGATCGAACTTTCCAAAATATTGCCAATGTATGATACCATGACCACTTTCTTTATGCTCTATGCTATCTTTATATTTGATTATACATTAATAATAACAAGTTACTAAATTTTTTGCGAGCTTCTTCGGCTGAAAAAAGATGCTCTTTCGCACTTTCCCTCATTTTTTTAATTGTTTGGCGCCATAAAACATTTTGCTCTTTTTTTCGTTTAAAAATTCCTTTTCCATACGCGTGTGAAGTAATTCGTATATCTTTCCTAAATAGGAAAATTTTTGAAAGTGTTAGTAACCAATCAATATTGAAATGTTTTATCGAGAAAATGAAAGTAAAGACTGAGAAGCACGCACGTTACTAAATAATCTTTGATATTTTATCCGGAAATCGGAGTATGTTAATAGAATAAATAATGGTCCATTCGAGGTTTATGTAACATTTGGGGACAGCCTCTTGTAGATAAGTGGGGTAATATCATGACGGAAGCATCACCAAGCGCATATTGAAATCAAATTGAACGGTAGCCACAAAAATATTTGTCTAAACTTCATCGGAATTTAGACAGCAGCCAAGGCGCCTTTAGCATTTCAACAAGGCTGATTTTGATGGTTTGCGGTCTATTTTACAGCATTTTCCTTGGGGACGCCATTTTTTTTATGACAATAACATTGACGACGACGTTTCCAATATCACTAACACTGTGTTACTTGGAATGAACAAATTTATTTCATCATCATTCTCAAATTCCGATCAAAATCCTAAAAGCTTTCCAAAAGAAGCCGCTAAACAAACTAATTTTGCCCACAAGAAATATAAACGGAATTAAATAAGTAACAAACTAAAATGGAATGAACACATTGTCGCATTAGCGATAAATCAAAATCCAAAGTGAAAGAGTTCCTTAATTGATGTAGGAGTTTCTTTAAATTACATCAAGTTCTCAAAATA
The DNA here is from genome assembly GCA_963556165.1 of Tipula helvola. NCBI lineage: Eukaryota > Metazoa > Arthropoda > Insecta > Diptera > Tipulidae > Tipula > Tipula helvola. Next base: position 8,200,105 of record OY744483.1, read on the forward strand.
TATAAGACCTGCATCCGACCATGTATTGAGTACTGCTGTCAAGTATGGGAGGAGCGTGCGGTATTACCCTCCAATTATTTTGCATAGTTCAACGCCGCGCTAGCAGAAAAAAACGCAACCCCAAACTTAAACAAGAACTGGATAGCTTACAGCATCGCAGAGACGTCGCAGAACTATGGTAAATGTTCTGCAGAATTGTCGGAGAAAATGGCACCATTTGTTTTATCTGAGAGTTGCAACATGTAATACTTCAGGTTATTTACTTTTTGAATTTGAATATGGATTACCTTTTGAATTTTTGAATTGAAAACAAAAATGATTTTTTTATTGTATTTAATTTTCACATATACATTGTAGGTAATTCTTTGTAGTTAATCTAATCTCTAATAAAAATCGAAATCTACTCCCACTCAAAATTATTTTAATTGTTTTTTACTTTACTAAGCGATAACAATACATTTTTTAAAGAGCTGAGTTGAATAGGCAAAAAAAAAAGATTAAACCCATTTGAGATCGTAATACATACAATGTATGACGTATAATTTCTGCATTTATGCAAATACATAGTATGAAATATCAAGAGCAACGAAGCTGTAGGAAAATGTTCATGTTTATTCTAATTTAAGAAATAAAACAATCAATGAGCGAGGAGAATATTTAACGCAGAAACTAAATTGATTACATATTTTTGACGTGATAACGTTTTACACCGCATGTTCAGCAAACTGATCCGAAATTTAGCCCTTGGTCGTAAGCAATTACTCATCAACTATAAGCATAACCTTTAATTTAAAGATATGATTGCTTAGATTGGTCCTTCGGCTTTATGTGTCACGCATAATATTATGGCAATGACGTCATCAGGCGGCAAAGGAACCCGCGCCGCAAACCTCTGATTTCGACCAATTTAAATGCCTGAACCAGTGAACCGAGCGAATGGCTCATCCGATCGGAGATCCGATGGTGTCAATTTTTTCATAAAAAACCGGTAGTGCTTAATTTATGTTAAATTAATTTAATTAATCTCCACATGAATTTTAATTAAAATTACAAAGTACAAAACAGCGATTTACAATCAACCATGAGAATCCTTTATCTGATCGGAGTGATTCTGGTGTCAATTTGTACGTAAAGAAACTGTGGCAGATAACTTATTGTTAATTAAAATAATTAGTCTCCACATGAATTTTAATTAAAATTAAAATCTACAAAATGGTGATTTACAAAGCTTGAGAACACTGTATTGGGAGAATGCATCATCAGATCGAAGCCATTCTAGTGTCAATTTGTGCGTAAAGAACTTGTAGCAGATAATTTATTTTAAATTAAAATAATTAATTGTCACATAAATTTTAATTAAAATTTAGATCCACAAAGTGACGATTTACAATGCTATAGAGAGCACTGTAAAGGGAGAATGCCTCATCTGATAGGAGCCAGCACGTACCGCCATATGTCAGTGTGGACCCCGATAATCCGATATACCACTTGTGCTAATCGTTTGCAAACAACCACTATACTCTCATTTCATGATGCTAATAATAAATAAATTTATTTTAACAAACCTATATTGCACCGCTTATAAACGTTATCACGGAAAACACCTACGGCCGTGTTCCGTGTATAAGACACAGGCTACCCCGATTTTTTCTTTTTGTTGTAACTGCTATTAAACACAAATAGAGATTATTTGTTCTTGCAAAATTTGATTAAATTTTTTATTTGGTTTGGCGACAGGGCAACTGACAAATCACATCATGTCAATTTACAAATATTTTGAATATTTTAAGGTTATGTAATTTTTGACGTATAAAAAATTCAGCAATGTTCAATTTTTAAAAGTTACCTCTACGGTAAAGCACAATAGCCGGCTGTGTACACCTAAATCACAAACCAATTAACTTAGATCCTTTTGAATTTAATTGCGCGTCTCAACCGAGTACTCCATTAATTTCCCCATTTAAGTATTATTGTATGTAAAATACTTAAATGGGGAAATTTGAATATGGCGCATATGCTTGGCGTAATTTATAGTAGGCGATTTGTACACTAAACTTCCAGTATGTATATCTAATTCCGCGTGTAATAATCGCCATCCCAATGTATTTATTGGAACCACAGAGTAGCTCTTAAAAAATCAAATTTCTCAATATAGATCCGAGAATATTAGATAATGACAAATTGTATACTACTAAAATTGGGAATTATGGAAATCAAGCTTAGTTAATTATCCTTATTTAATATTGCTCGAGATATATGAACATGGAGAATAATGTGCTGCACAACCCTCACATATACTGATCCAACTTATTGAGCTAGCAAATTTTGTAGCAAGACTGGAAGAATATTAATTAGTCGATCAAGAATCATGAGATGCTGAAACGGTTGGTTATTCCATTAAAATTGATGACCTATTCTTAATATATAGGAGTATATGGTTTGCAAATGATTTTCCATTCGAAAAAATTATTGATTAATAAAATATTCGATGTTGTGCGTTTTTTTTGTGCCCAATGATAAAACTTCAAACTAATTTTTTTTTAAATAGTCCAATTTATGCCCGAATGTAACGTATGTCTCCGAAGCATACACAAAAGACGGTTCTTGGGACTTAGGAACCTCGTACAATTTAAACAAATTTTTGAAATATTGGTTTAGGGCTCTTTTTATTTAAAAACTTAATTACAGCTTTAGCTTACAAAGTACAAATAAAACTCGTACAATTTGTCTTAAAAACGAACAATTTTCAAAGATATTAATTTTTTTGAAATTGATACAGGTCATAGCCGTTTTAAAGAGGAAGTCGTGCAGATATTCTACTAAAATTTTAACACGTTTGAAATATTAAGTTTATCGGTACTACCTATAGCCAAATTATTTTTTACGATCTCCCTCCGTTTAACACGTTTGTTTACCTTAAATCTAACTAATAAAATAAAGTACAAGTGAAATTTTTGTCTAATCTTAAAGGATACATATAGGCGGAGTCGACCTGTAACAATTTTTTAATTTCGATATTATGATCCTGAATCAGAGTGAAACATTGATTTTGAGAAACAAGAATAATTTAGACAATTTGCAATAATCTTGAATATCTTCAATAATTTTGAATAATCAGTTACATCATGTGAGTAACATCAAAAAGTCCCTTATCTTGAAAATTTTAAAAATATCGTATATAACCTTCAATGATTAGCCCGAATGCGGGGAGTAATTTCGAAAGACCAAACAACTAATTGTATAATTATTTCAAGGATCTTTGAAATTCTAATATATTTTCAAAAAATGCACCTAAGTTACTCAACATACTTAAAGTTTAACTTAACTTTAAATAAGTGAATGCTATGCCAAACTCGAAAAGCTCAAACAGGTCTCGATAAATCTCTAAGTCTGTAACAAATCCCTCGCAAGTTTAGGAAAATATCGAGAAACATGGTTATAAACTTGAAAAACCTCGATAATTTCGAATAGTCTTAGAATGCTCGAAAATCCTCAATACTCACACACAAAAAAATTCCATATTTATTCCTGAAACTTTGCAGAATCTCGAATAAAATTTAAAAAATATCATGAGCAACACAAAGCCACGAATAATCTCCTTGCTTGGCAACAGCAATTAATAACGCTACTCAAATCTGAAAATCTATAGAGTTATCCAAAAATCTTCAATTTCGATAATGTCATCTACGTCAGATTATGCAAATCGGTGCTAAACTCGATTATCAGTGCAACCTCCAAGCTAAACTCGAATATTATTGAAAATTTCGGAAGTTGTATGTAAATATTCAACGCCAATTAGGGATTTTCCCAAATAGAATTCCAACGCCTACTGACTGGCGGCTAAATTATTAATTTCGACTAAATTAATTTTAAAATTTGATATTTATTATTAATCGCAACGTACTCATCTTTATTAATCATAAAAAAAAGTACGGGGACATCCACTAATTTAGACAGGAAACTTGTATTTGTAAACATGATTTTACTTATTTTTGCATGTAAAAATTAAAAAAGTGTAGTCAGCGCTGTCCAAGCGTGGGGACAAATGAACTAAAATCGATTTTGGGAAAATCCCTCATTGATTTACGAAACGCCTATAAACCTCGAAAAATCTCCTAAAATATCAAAAATCACTAATTCTGAAATGTCATTCAACTGGTAAGGCATTATAGCAAATTTCGGGTAAACTCGAATAGATAATTTCCAAAAATTTTGCTAAATATTCTCAAAAATATTCAGATATTCGCGAAAATCTTAAATAAAACTTATTTCCTGGAAAATATTGAAGTCCCAATGTAAATCAATTCAAAAGCAAAAAATCATTTTTCTCGAAAAAAAATTTAAAAATGCAGATTAATGTTGATAACTTAGATGATTTCAATAAATTTTGATGAGGTTTTTATTTCCCTATAATAGAACCGCCTTCACCAGTTTTGGCCGGATCTTCGCAAACTATTTGCTTATTTTGAAATAATTTGTTTGTATAGGATTTATATCCTTTGCGAATCATTTGTTGTTTTTGAAGAAAATGGTAACCCCTATATACTGAAAAATAGACTTATAAGAAGAATTCAAAGTTAAAGTCGCTTGAAAGTTAAAGTCAGCTGCCGCCACTGCTTATAAGGTCATTTAAAAGCTCATCTTTTCAAACAAATTTTCCATTCCATACAGCTTCACTACACATACAAAACTTATGAAAATCATTCATATTACCGCTAAATGTTGGAATAATTTTTAACACTCTATCAATGTCGAACGAAATTTTTTGTATTAATTCACTATTTTCACATAAAACCACAGAATTTGTGACCGCAATGTTGTTTTTAGGATTTGATTGCTTGTTAATAATTTGTTTTGGTAAGAACTCGTATTATACGATTCTAATTTTAACAAAACTGTATTAATTGGTTTTTATTTTTTACATAGTTCTGCACGAATTATTTTAACTATTTTTCACGATTATCACTGTATTTTAATTATTTGTATTGCATTAATTAAATTTTTGGTTTTACTGTTCATTATCTTAATTTTACAAGTGATTATTTGTTGTTACGGTTCATGTACAGCTGTCACCATTGTTATGATTAATGCAACCACTCATAAGATTTGTTTTATTTCTTTATTATTTATTTATTACAATACATTTATTAGATTATTGATGTGAAAACATCTTTAGAGGCAGGAGTAAGTAAAAAGTTGTATAGAAATCAGGTTACGGAAACAAAAGTGCCGAACTAAAAATATTGCTGGTATGTGTGAATATCGACGAGAACAAAACATAAATAAAACGTAAAATTAATATAAAATCTGTCGCATATACATGCAATACAAAAAACATCATCCGGCATTTCAAAAACATCGTGAGCCGAATACAAAAAAAATCTAAAAAAACCGCCTACTTTAATTTATTTTGTTGTAAAAATATCTGCTATATATGGCCGCAGCAGCAAGTGTTTTTGAAAATGAAAATTACATACGAGCAAAAGGACCACAAATTATGCTTGTGTAGTGTAGCTGGCTCCAAAAAAATTAAATGAATATAGCGAGCTTTGAAAATTGCACATATACATTGATACATAATAAAATAATAATTTTGAATTTATTTAATCGGTATACGCTTTCTTATTAGTATTGCTCATGATGTTGGTGAGTTTGGTTATGGAGGGTTTCGCGCAGCGCGCTACTATCTTTCCAATTGCAATTATTTTACGGTCAACATTGCGCCCAAAAAGAACCTCTCTATTTAATTTATTTTAAACTGATCAGTGATAAAGCGATGCGATTTTGCTTTGTTCAGCGAGTTTACCGTGACCATTTACTACTATGGAATTTTGATCAAGATGGCGGTGTATGAGTAATGGTATATTTTAAAATGTACATGGCAGGTTTAGGTGAATAACATAACAGAACTGTACTTTACTCATTCAGTAAGGTTCGTCCTCCAAATTCAAAATAGAACTTATTGACTTTTTGAACCAAAAATGTAACTTAGTTTAAATACTTAGCGAACAACATCCGTCTTTATAGAGGGGTTTTTGAGCCTTACCGAAATGGCTTGAAATGATTCAATAGATATTTACACAAAAAAGTTTTCACATAAATCTTTTGCGAGTTGAGGGTGATCTCGCTCGTTGTTTTTTTATTTATTTGTTTGCAAAATAGTTAATTAAATATAAAATTATATTACAATAGTAACTAATAGGTGGTTAATCTCCAAGAAACAATTCTCGACTGCCTCATAATTCGATTGTTACCTCTATCGCTTAATATAATTACAATTAACCTGTTATTTACAGTACAATCTCACAAAAAAATTATAAATATATACAGGGTAATCATTACAGCATTTTGAAGGGATACAAGATGTAATGAATAAAAGATTTATCGGTACAATTTGTTTTCTTTAATCAGGGAATCTCTAAGCCTAAGTAGGTAGTTCAAAAATTCGCAAGCCGAGTCAAGGAATTAAACTCTAATTTTAAATTATTATTAAAGTAAAGGTACCTAATTTTGTATTACATATCTCGGTTTTCTCAATGTCTTGTTTGAGCTACACAAAAGGACATTTTGGTCGTTACGTTTTAGGTCAAATAAGATAGTCGATGAAGTTATTTCTCTATAGTTTAAGAAACACCCTATATATTGTAATATATAATTATTTACTACAGCACGCTCAGTGTTTTATTCCAAATAAATGATAAGTGTTTAGATATGTTTATTAATTAAATCTTTATAATTCATAATAAAACAAGAATAATATACAATCGGAATAATAATCAAATTTACACAAAAACATAAAAATAAACTAAAATTAAAAATATTATTATTAAAAAATTGTTTACTATACAGTAAATATTTTAGAGATATTTGGCTATATACATAGATGTACTCGTATAGTAAACTAAAAAAAATACATCTTAATTATAATTAAACGTTTTTTTTTTGTTAAGTAAACTATGCGTATTTAACATAATTAACGATGATGATTCTCAATGCTATCATCATGATATTTTTACACAACATTTGCCGCACTATGTATGTATATCGTGCGCGCACTTAACAAATATTTAAATCTATTTGTAATAATAATACATAAATTGTTTATGGATTTTCCTTTTATAATATTTACAATGGAATTGAAGAAAAATGTTTCAATTGAAGATGAAATGAAATAAAATAAAAAATTTGTGTTATTCTGTTTTCACTGGGAAAGCCCATATTCATAATAAACAAATTTCGGTTTTTTTTTTTTTACTATAATTATGTGTGTGTGTGTGTGATATATAAATATTTAGTAATATGTGGTTTTCGAAAAAAACATAGACAAATTAATTTATTAAATTAAATAATTTTTTTTTATAGTCTAGGGAAATTAAATTTTTGTAAATATACAAGTTATTAAGAAAATAATTTGAATTAACCATAAGTAATTTGGTTTACTATACAGAATAAGTTATAAATTAATTGTGATAAACAAAAAAATTAAATTGTTTAATTAAATGAAAATGATATCTAAATTAACATGTACAGTATGTATGTAGGTTTTAAATGTAATGCAATTTGCGGCTTTCATGCACCAACTCATTTTAATGGATGGATGAGATGCGTAAAAATTTGTTGTTGCGAAGGGTATTAATACACCAACAAATTTCTATTTTTATCATCTCTTTTAACTGAAAAAATTCGATTTGGTTTTTTTTTTCCTCGATATAATTGCTTTTTATAGTTTCATTTGTTAAAAACGAAAATAACTTTAAGATGAAGTGAAATAACCAATGGCAAGCGAGAATTTTTCCTCAAGATAATTTTTATGTAGCTCCGCCTTTCTGTATCCGTAGTTTATGTGTTATTTTATATTTTAAATGGGAATTTTTTTTGAAAGGTGATGTATATTATGGCAAACGTGGGTTTTATTGGTAAAAATGTCAATCTAATTTTGAAATTAGGAAAATGGCGATAAATTACAAAACTTAACGTTATACGCGTTGCGTAATAAATTAAACTATTTGAGAACGTTTCAAAAATTCTTAATTTTATTTATTAATTATACGCTTGCTAATTCTACTCAAATTATTTCTAATAATAACTAAGTTAAGGTGATGAGAGCAGTAATTTAAAAACGTTTAGTTTACCAGAATTAAATTTTAACATATCAAAAAAATAAATTCTTTCATCACCATAAACTGTTTATTTAAAAAAGTTTTGGGCATTACGAAAAATTTGCGATTTTACGATATCTGATTTTGAAGGGCGTATGGTAATGCTGTGATGTGCGACAATGTATAGTTGGATTATAAGGCCGGGAATTGGGACACGTAAACGAGGGAGAGATAGTGGTGGTTATTGAGAAAAATTTAGAAATTCAAGGTGGCCCAAAGGGTTAGAAAAATGGGTGGTTTAATGAATTCTGCAATTTTATTTTTTTGACGTTTTTGATTTATAAGAATTCCAAAATAACCGTTCACCTTCGGACTCCTCGAAATTGAATTTCTGCTCTAAAATTATTGAGTCATTTTTTCTTACTGCAATAGTACATAAAAGCGCACAACATTTATAAATGTAATAACTTGTCGAGATGAATAGCGAAACACCCTTTCCCCCATCCAGCAGCAAAATGTGCTTTTTAAAACACCATTTCACATGTAATAAATTGTACTGCTTTTGACTTTTAATTGGGTTGCGGTACGGTGTCATAAACCATGGTTCTAATGGGTAGCCGGAATCACCTAAATCCAAGTATATTGTAAGTAATTGAGGTGAGGCCAACACACGACTTTCTTTTACGAAGAGCGAATTTTGAGAAACTTATTATGCAAATTTCTTGCAAACTTAAGATTTTTTTTATTTTTTGGAAACTTTTTCTAAACCTTTTCTAAACCTTAAACTTTTTAAGATATTTGCAAAATAAATTTTCCAAAGGAGATACCACTTTCGGTTGGCCGATTTGGAATAAAATTCGCTGGGACCTCCCAATATATCAACAAAACTTAAATCTGAAGTTTCAGCTCGATTGGTTAAACCATCTGGGCTGTAGTGATGACACAGACTGACAGACACCATTTCGAAACCCACTTTGGGGTTGAGGTCCCCTAATGAACAGATAAATCTCCAAAAATCTCGGAATAGGGCCGAAAGGCCGAATGTCGAAAGGCCAAATGAGTGGAAAGGCCGAATGTCTCAAAAGGCCGAATGTCGAAAGGTCGAAAAGCCGAATATCGACAAGCCGAATGGCGAAAAGCCGATTGTGTGGAAAGGCCGTATTTCGAAAGACCGTTTGTGTCGAAATTGATTTCAACTTTTCATTTTTTATGAATGAACATTTACAAAATTTTTGTATAAAAATGTGTAATAGTAAATTGCCTTAAATATTAAAATCTTCCTACGTTTTTTTGCCATATAATTAAAATTTAATTAGTTATATGTAATAAGAAAAGAAAAAAGAATTTTTGAGTTGGCTACCTTATCTATCAAAAAATAATACAGAAACTGAAAATCCCGAAAAAAAATCCAGAAACAAATAAATTCAGAAAAACAAAAATACAGAAAACTAAAATTCAGAAACACAATTATCAAAGTGCGGACCAAATTAAAATTAAAATTTATAAAATGTCTATCGAATTTGACTTTTTCCGTAAAGTTCTTAATATTTACGATAATGAAAATTGCTTCGTCAACATTGCATACACAGATCAAAGGAATCATATCGCTCATATCGCTTTTACTGATAGTTCTACCACAAATGTATGTCGGCCTTTTGCCCCATTCAGCTTTTCGACATTCGGCCTTTCGACACATTCGGCCTTTCGACACATTCGGTATTTCGACATTCGGCCTTTCGACATTCGGCATTTCGACATTCGGCCTTCCGACATTCGGCCTTCCGCCATTCGGCCTTTCAACATCAAACGAAAATCTTAAGGTCCAAAATTTTCATGATTAATATACTTTATTTTACTTACGTAAAATAAAGTATAATAATAATGTAGTAAAAATGAGGAAATTGTTGATTTTTTGATAAAACAGCCATCTACTTCTATATAGCGCCAATAAACTTTTTTATCAATGTGAAGGAAATTTAACAAAAGTTTGTTAAAAATTTATCAAAAAAAAATATTCCATCTAACAAAATGTTTCTTAAATGACACCATCCAGGTTTTATACGGTTTTGGTCCAAATGTGAAAGAGCCGGTCAAAAAAAATTATGCTATATTCTGTTAGAATTTGACCTCCTAAGCATTTGTTATTATAGCAAAAGTGTTTATAGTTTTTTATAGCAAAATTGTTTTGCTCTAAAATAAAAAATAAAAAAACGTTGTCATTATCTCTTTTATGGAGTATCAGATTACTTTTCTCTTTTCGTTTTTTTTTTGACTGTGTGTCAATTTTTCTCATAGCAAACAGGCTTAAAATTTCAAACTAAGAAGAACCGAACACTTCACTAATCCAAATTTAAAACTTAGAATAACTTGAAACAAATTTCTACCGTTCTGATAATTGAATAACATTTGTATTTGATTCCATCGAAGTATACCAACATTTCCTCTGGAATTGAGAATCTTTTATGGAAACTTTGGTATAAAGGGTTTCCCCGTCAATTTTCCTTACCAGCAGCTGTACTCTGAAAAAAATTTAAAAAAAGCGTGACGGGTATCGCGATGTTCCTTAACGTGAACGTTTCTTTTTATGTCTGTGAAGTTAGCCCGAAAATTATCCCGGAAAAGTGTGTTGGCAACACTAATATATCGTGATATAACAATATCACGATACTTTACTTGTCATCCCAGAAAAAATATGTCTGTCATGACATTATTTAGTGTCAGCCCGAAAAAAAACTATCATGAAATTTTTACGTCATCCCCATAAAACTGTCATGACATTATTTATCCCGAAATAATATTTTTACAAGATATTAAATCATGGGTATTTTTATGTGTTTTCTAGCCAATAGCTGCACATTTTCAATACGAAAATGATTCAGCTATAGTCAAATGTAAGTTGTAATCCCCTGAATTGGTGCAAGAAACTATCTTGGGACAAGTAGAAGGATTCTAGATCCCTCTAAGATCCCTAGAAGTCATACAAGATATCAATTAACGAGCACGGCTTAGTATAGGTTTTGTAGGACATGGATACACCTTGCTTATGGCCAAAATAAATAAAAAATCTATTAGCCGTTAGGCAGATATAGTCCCTAGAAGTCATACAAGATATCAATTAACGAGCACGGCTTGGTATAGGTTTTGTAGGGCATGGATACAAGTTGCATATGGCCAAAATAAAAAAAAATTCTATTAGCCGTTAGGCAGATATAGTCCCTAGAAGTCATACAAGATATCAATTAACGAGCACGGCTTGGTATAGGTTTTGTAGGGCATGGATACAAGTTGCATATGGCCAAAATAAAAAAAAATTCTATTAGCCGTTAGGCAGATATAGTCCCTAGAAGTCATACAAGATATCAATTAACGAGCACGGCTTGATATAGGTTTTGTAGGACATGGATACACCTTGCTTATGGCCAAAATAAAAAAAAATTCTATTAGCCGTTAGGCAGATATAGTCCCTAGAGTTCATACAAGATATTAATTAACGAGCACGGCTTGGTATAGGTTTTGTAGGACATGGATACAAGTTGCTTATGGCCAAAATAAAAAAAAAATCTATTAGCCGTTAGGCAGATATAGTCCCTAGAATTCATACAAGATATCAATTAACGAGCACGGCTTGGTATAGGTTTTGTAGGACATGGATACACCTTGCTTATGGCCAATATAAAAAAAAATTCCATTAGCCGTTAGGTAGATATAGTCCCTAGAGTTCATACAAGATATCAATTAACGAGCACGGCTTGGTATAGGTTTTGTAGGACATGGATACAAGTTGCATATGGCCAAAATAAAAAAAAATTCTATTAGTATAGGTTTTGTAGGACATGGATACACCTTGCTTATGGCCAAAATAAAAAAAAATTCTATTAGCCGTTAGGCAGATATAGTCCCTAAAATTCATACAAAATATCAATTAACGAGCACGGCTTGGTTGATATCTTGTATGAACTCTAGGGACTATATCTGCCTAACGGCTAATAGAATTTTTTTTTATTTTGGCCATATGCAACTTGTATCCATGTCCTACAAAACCTATACCAAGCCGTGCTCGTTAATTGATATCTTGTATGAACTCTAGGGACTATATCTGCCTAACGGCTAATAGAATTTTTTTTTATTTTGGCCATAAGCAAGGTGTATCCATGTCCTACAAAACCTATACTAAGCCGTGCTCGTTAATTGATATCTTGTATGACTTCTAGGGACTATATCTGCCTAACGGCTAATAGAATTTTTTTTTATTTTGGCCATAAGCAAGGTGTATCTATGTCCTACAAAACCTATACTAAGCCGTGCTCGTTAATTGATATCTTGTATGAATTCTAGGGACTATATCTGCCTAACGGCTAATAGAATTTTTTTTTATTTTGGCCATAAGCAAGGTGTATCCATGTCCTACAAAACCTATACTAAGCCGTGCTCGTTAATTGATATCTTGTATGAACTCTAGGGACTATATCTGCCTAACGGCTAATAGAATTTTTTTTTATTTTGGCCATAAGCAAGGTGTATCCATGTCCTACAAAACCTATATCAAGCCGTGCTCGTTAATTGATATCTTGTATGACTTCTAGGGACTATATCTGCCTAACGGCTAATAGAATTTTTTTTTATTTTGGCCATAAGCAAGGTGTATCCATGTCCTACAAAACCTATATCAAGCCGTGCTCGTTAATTGATATCTTGTATGACTTCTAGGGACTATATCTGCCTAACGGCTAATAGAATTTTTTTTTATTTTGGCCATAAGCAAGGTGTATCCATGTCCTACAAAACCTATACTAAGCCGTGCTCGTTAATTGATATCTTGTATGAACTCTAGGGACTATATCTGCCTAACGGCTAATAGATTTTTTTTTTATTTTGGCCATAAGCAAGGTGTATCTATGTCCTACAAAACCTATACTAAGCCGTGCTCGTTAATTGATATCTTGTATGAATTCTAGGGACTATATCTGCCTAACGGCTAATAGAATTTTTTTTTATTTTGGCCATAAGCAAGGTGTATCCATGTCCTACAAAACCTATATCAAGCCGTGCTCGTTAATTGATATCTTGTATGACTTCTAGGGACTATATCTGCCTAACGGCTAATAGAATTTTTTTTTATTTTGGCCATATGCAAGGTGTATCCATGTCCTACAAAACCTATACTAAGCCGTGCTCGTTAATTGATATCTTGTATGAATTCTAGGGACTATATCTGCCTAACGGCTAATAGAATTTTTTTTTATTTTGGCCATATGCAACTTGTATCCATGTCCTACAAAACCTATACCAAGCCGTGCTCGTTAATTGATATCTTGTATGACTTCTAGGGACTATATCTGCCTAACGGCTAATAGAATTTTTTTTTATTTTGGCCATAAGCAAGGTGTATCCATGTCCTACAAAACCTATATCAAGCCGTACTCGTTAATTGATATCTTGTATGACTTCTAGGGACTATATCTGCCTAACGGCTAATAGAATTTTTTTTTATTTTGGCCATAAGCAAGGTGTATCCATGTCCTACAAAACCTATACTAAGCCGTGCTCGTTAATTGATATCTTGTATGAACTCTAGGGACTATATCTGCCTAAAGGCTAATAGAATTTTTTTTTATTTTGGCCATAAGCAAGGTGTATCTATGTCCTACAAAACCTATACTAAGCCGTGCTCGTTAATTGATATCTTGTATGAATTCTAGGGACTATATCTGCCTAACGGCTAATAGAATTTTTTTTTATTTTGGCCATAAGCAAGGTGTATCCATGTCCTACAAAACCTATACTAAGCCGTGCTCGTTAATTGATATCTTGTATGAACTCTAGGGACTATATCTGCCTAACGGCTAATAGAATTTTTTTTTATTTTGGCCATAAGCAAGGTGTATCCATGTCCTACAAAACCTATATCAAGCCGTGCTCGTTAATTGATATCTTGTATGACTTCTAGGGACTATATCTGCCTAACGGCTAATAGAATTTTTTTTTATTTTGGCCATATGCAAGGTGTATCCATGTCCTACAAAACCTATACTAAGCCGTGCTCGTTAATTGATATCTTGTATGAATTCTAGGGACTATATCTGCCTAACGGCTAATAGAATTTTTTTTTATTTTGGCCATAAGCAAGGTGTATCCATGTCCTACAAAACCTATACTAAGCCGTGCTCGTTAATTGATATCTTGTATGAACTCTAGGGACTATATCTGCCTAACGGCTAATAGAATTTTTTTTTATTTTGGCCATAAGCAAGGTGTATCCATGTCCTACAAAACCTATACTAAGCCGTGCTCGTTAATTGATATCTTGTATGAACTCTAGGGACTATATCTGCCTAACGGCTAATAGAATTTTTTTTTATTTTGGCCATAAGCAAGGTGTATCCATGTCCTACAAAACCTATACTAAGCCGTGCTCGTTAATTGATATCTTGTATGAACTCTAGGGACTATATCTGCCTAACGGCTAATAGAATTTTTTTTTATTTTGGCCATATGCAACTTGTATCCATGTCCTACAAAACCTATATCAAGCCGTGCTCGTTAATTGATATCTTGTATGACTTCTAGGGACGATAGTGGTTATACTTTGTTGAACTTCAAAATATTTTATCAAATTATTTGAATAAGTGGATATTGTAATGGTAATCCAGTGTAAATTACTGTGTGCTAATAAATTTTTAAAATACTGAAATTATTGAATTTATTTATAATCATTCGTATGTACCTAATAGTGTTTTTATTAATCACATACAAACAACTATTTCATTTTGTTTTACTTTGCTTACTCAATTTCTACGACATATTATATAAATATATTTACTTTCGTTATAGTTTTCATAATACGCTAGTTATAATATATTAGTATTACCATATTTAACTATAATCGTTTTCTGGGATTTTTTTTCGGGCTAATTTCACAGAGGTTTCTTTTTGTCAAATTCCTATGAGGGACTTTCCAAATATCCATTTAGTTCATTTGTCCCCACGCTTGGGCAGCGCCGATTCATTTTTTTTTTTAATTATACATATACAAACACATGTCTATTTAGACAAGAAACTTAAATTTGTAAACATGAGTTTACTTGTTTCTGTATGTAATTAAAAAAAATGAATCAGCGCTGCCCAAGCGTGGGGACAAATGAGCTAAATCGATATTGGGAATGTCTCTTATTCCGATAAAAAAAACGTTCAGGAACATCGAAAAAACATAGAATTCTGGAAAACATAAAAATGTTCTGTTAAATTATCGCCATATTGACAACGATTTTAGTCTGTTTGAGAATGTGTACATAAACAAAATGTACTTTTTGGCGAACAAACGACGGCACAGGTAAGCCACCAAATTAAATATTTATTAATTTAAAATCATAAAATTTTGTTGATTTTATTGAATTAACATAAACATTTTATTTTAAATCAGATTTTACGCCATCGGGAGCTACCAATCGCTGGTGTCACCGTTTATGGCATTGCCGTGTGCCATTTATTCTCCTATCTGTTCGCTAAATTATTAATAACTTATTTAATAATCCCTAATACTTAACAGTAACAAAATTTTATTAGTTTTAAATATTACAAAATGAATAACTTTTTATTTTCTAAAATAATTATTTGTCATATAAACGAAAAAACGTTTCAAATACCTAACCAAAAAAAACGTGAGTTATTTAATATCGGGAGCGTGCACGTTTTTCTTCAGTCAGAAAATGAAATAACGTTAAATCTGCAATTCACGTTTTTAACTGCCAAAAAAAACCTAAATCAGCAAGTAAATTAATTAAATTTAAAATTATGTATATTTAAATACATATTTAAATATGCTCTATTAAAAGGGAATTTTATTCCGTTTCTGTAGCACCCAAAAAATTCTAAACAATTGTAAAGAAATTTCAAGAAATTTAAAACAATTTTACAGAAATTTAAATTTCGTTGCACTGAAAATTTAGCTTGCACAAACAATTTTGAACAGAATATTATAATTTAATATGAAAAAAAAATTTCGGCTTTTTTATTGACGATTGTAAAAGTAGGCTGAACGCCTCTCATGGAAAAATTGTTTATTTAAAAGAACCATTCATTTAAAGTTTCTGTTGCATTTGAAATTAAGTTACAGTAAACTTAATTTCGAATGCGTTCTGTGTATTACGTGAAATATGTAAATAAAATACCAACTTATTATTTCGATGAAATTAGATAACCACTTAGATTAACCACTTAGATAAACAATATAGGAAAAATTGAAAGAAGGAATTGCGGTTGTTTCAGCAACAAAATAAAATTTTTAACGTCAATGGATAGATAGGTTTAGTATAGAAAAATGCCGCTAAGTGAAATCCGTGATGCTCCAATCGTTAATTGATACTAGGTAAAGTGATTTCAGTGCCATTTCTGATTGTATTTTGGAAAATGCTTTATAAGAAAAAATGTGACAGCTAATTCTTCAGTACAATTGTCATCAAGTTTGAAGAAACTATTCTTTAATAAAAATATTTAAATATTCTTTTATTCTTTAATATTAAATAAGATTTGACAGCGATAAAAAATTGTGTCTTACAATAGACTTTCACCATAATTCTGATAGCTGGCAGGTTACCTAGTGGCAATAGACAATATATTAATTGTAATGACACACCCAGTGTTTTCGGTTTGGTAAATCAGTAAAATAAAGTAGTCAATGACTCCGATTCCTAATATATCTACCATCAAAAGTAGAAATATTATTTCCCCTCCTCCGATACCAATGTATCGTCTCTTCAAAATGAGAAACCTCATTATTATAATTTGAGTAAACAAGAATTATTTTAGCTCACAAATTTATATCCGTAAGGTTTTTTTTATATTGAATCAGCCTTTGTAAGATTGGTTCCGTTGATCTCTTGTACCCTACAGATGGATCTTGGATGTAGCTGCATATTGCAATTGATGCGCCTTCTGTATTGACTGGCATCGCTTCTGCATTAAACACGCGTTCGGCAATGACCTTATTTGGTTAAAATAGCTTGCGTCTTTGAATTATTAATACATTTCCTAAAAATTAAGATAATTTAAGTACTGCAGTAATTAACATTTAAAATCTAACTTCGAGAATTACCATATTTTAATTTGAAAGGAGTTTGATTATATTAGAAGCAATTTTTTGAGCTACTCCAACTGTCATTTTAGTTTTATTGCTAATTAAATATTTCGAAATTTGGTTTACCAATAACCCTCGTAAGGTATCGTTTAATTCATTATTGACGTTATAATAATTTATGATTTGTATTCCAGTGTACATAATTGTTCAGGATGCCATTAGTATATCCAAATTCATAATCTGTGTCTTCACGTGATAAATCTTCTTCAAGTTGTCGACGTCATTTAGTTAAAATATAAACCAACTTTATTTGCAATCCAATGTGAATTTTCTTAAAAAAATAGGTACATCTTAAAAATATTTTTCAACTTCAGTCCCTCTAGATCGATAAAATTATCTGTAAATATTGAAATAAATCTTTGTTTATTACAAGAAACTAAACGTAAAAAGAATAAAATGTTAGCCGTACCAATACAGGTTTCAAATACTACTTCTAAGTTCCACGATTTTAGGAGGTCAGGTAAAGTCATACATTTCATTTTTGGCTTAGGGAAATTTATGTCAAGCGATGGCTAGTTTGCATTATGATTTACAATAATATATGAAGTCACGGTCGATATCATAAATCAAAAATTAGATTTGCCAATTTTGATTTTCCATACACAGCCAATGCGGCCAATTTTTGCCACCTCCAGCGCCAAATGGAATAAACACATTTACCGATGTGCTGTTGTGAAATTTTATATTTGAGATATTGCGCCGTATTCCGGCATCATAAAATCCATGTTATGTTATTTTATTTCTTCGCTTCCTATTTGAATTTGTATTGAAAAAACAAAAATAACATAACATAACATACAATTTTAAATCCCAGAATACAGCCTATTACGCCGATTTTATAAATAGTTCAAAATTTAAAATAGATTAAATCACGTCTTAACGAATTTGCCATATCATTTGGGCTGCAGTTTGATTTTTTAATTACAATATTTAAATTGTATGGAAATTATGATATTATTTTTCTTTCCTTCCTCTGAGTTTTCAGGACAATGTAAGACATTTACCCGGACACCCGCAGAAGTTTAGAAAATCAGAGCATGTCCGGAGAAACCAGGACGTCTGGCCACCCGTTATTGTCACTCCTAATGAAAGAAATTTATTCATTTGAATTTGCATAATTATCAATTTATTGAAGAAGCGTTGTACCAAAAGTTCTAAATACCAGAGAAATGCGATTAGGAGAAAGGGGCGGGGGAGATTTGATATTTCTACTTTTTTGGTAGATATATTATAAATGGCCTCTTCATTTTTTCTGATTAACAAGCCGAAAAATGTTGTGAATGCCACTTTGTTAATATATTTTGTCTATAAAAAGCCCCGAAAGAATCTTTTAGAAAATAAATTAAATAGAGCGGTTCTATTTGGGCGCAATGTTGACTCGGACCAAACTTACCAACATCACGAGCACTGAGCAGTTATTAAGGAAGCATACCGATATTTTAAAATTATTATTTTATTATGTATCAATGTATATGGGCAATTTTCACAGCTGGCTATTTACATTTAATTTTTTTTGAGTCGCTTACAGTACACAGGCATAATTTGTGGTCCTTTTACTCGTATGTAATTTTCATTTTTAAAAACACTAATGCTGAGTTTATGACATAGGAACATAGGAAGATAGGGAGTGTGACACGACCAACCAAATTATTTAAAATATCATAAGCCCCGCCTATTACTTCCATGCTATAGTTGAAAAATTTCTTACTTTTGATCAAAGTAGGCTAGTAGGCGGGGCTGGTGAAATTTTAAATAATTTGGTTGGTCGTGTCACACTCCCTATCTTCCTATGTTCCTATGTCATAAACACAGCATTACTGCTGTATTTGGCCGCAGGGCGATTTTTTTAACCTGATACACTCAAATATCTTGAAAAATAAGCACTACGAAAAAAATGGTGCAGATTAAAATTTAATTATTCTGCGGGGGAAATATATTAGTGTTAAAATTAGTACCCCCCCCCCCCCCGCTCCTTGTAGGTGGGGCGAGGGTAACTTTGAAACTAAAATAGGAATCCCTATTTTTATTGCAGATTCGGATTCTACGGCTAAAAATACGTACGATTTGACTGAAACATTTTTTTCGATTCAAGATAGATGGCGCTGTAAATGACGATATTCAATTTTTTTCAATTTCTCCTGCTGAGAACCTACGCAAACGATTCTGCAATACGTCTGCAATAAAATACCATGGTTTCGTTGTAAATACACGAATTTAGTCTTAAACAATTTATTCATTTTGTAAATTTCGAATAACTGGGAAAAAGGTATCAAGGTATAAAGTAGGCGCTTTTTTAAAAAAAAATTTGTATTCGGCTCACAATGTTTTTGAAATGCCGGATGATGTTGTATATTGCATGTGTATTGTGTATGCGGAGATTTTGCGTTTATTTTATGTTTTATTTATATTTTGTTCTAGTCGATATTCACACAGTCATGCAATATTTTTTGTTCGGCACTTTTATTTCCGTAACATAATTTTTTACTTACTACTGAAAAACCTGCCGCTAAAGATGTTTCCACATCAAAAATATTTTACGAAATTAGTTTAGCACGCAAAAAAAAAAAATTTTTAAAGAAAAAATTTTATTGACACGCCAATAACCAACTACTTGCGAGCACTGGTCTTGACTCCAGAGCTTCAGAGTATATAGAGATTGTGATCTCCGAGTAGAGATTGTGATACCTTTAAAACATTGTGTTTGGTCTTAGTTCGATCTCATTTGGATTACTTATTTAAATGGCCTCCTCAAATCAAAGTTCGCGTTATTAGAATTGAAATAATTCGGTGAAAGTTCACCATACCATGGTATATGTATATTCTTCAAATAGACTATACTACGACTACATCCTTCCTCAGGAACTTGCTTAAAAAGTGTAAAAAACTAAAACATTTAATAATTTGTAGGTAAACTGAAAATGTGATGGGAGATTTTGGCCCTTAGGTTAAATTCGAAATTAGATTATGTATGGAAAACTTTTAGAAATTTTCAAACTGGTTAAATGTATACTATGAATTTGCCCTTCTTTCTCATTACTAAAACAATAAAGGCTTTCACCACCCTCGACTTTATAAGAATATTGAACGAAGAAAACTCTTTACCAACAAAAAAAAAACGAAATAATTATTCAATTTTTATAATGTTGTTTATTGTTATTAACACGTTTCTTCAACATCTTTGGAAATCATCATCATGTATGTGTATGTACATGATCGAGAAAAGGAAAACCTAAAAAACAATCTTTAATCTTTATGTTGATAGAAATGAAAAATTTCATTTTTTCCCCCGAACCAATAATAAACATAACCTTGTTCTGTCAAAAAAAAAAAACTTTTTTATTTTTTTTTTGGATAAAAAATATTTTTCATACATCTATCTATCTAGCGATCTATTCCTATGATCTGAACCGAGTTGAAATTAAAAAAAAAAATTTAAGAAAACAGAAAAAAAATTCAATTTTTTCGTCTTGAATAAAACTAAACAAAAAAAAATCATATTTCCTGTCATATTTTTATAAAATTCGAAAAATATTCTGTTTATTTGAAAAATATTTTTTTTTTCTTCTAAACGTTATACTTTGTTTACATGATCTGAAATAGTAAGTTTGGTGTAATGTAATGATCCGCAGCGGTGTGTGAGGTCAATGGAATTAATAACACTCACAATTTTCCAGACCAATAAATTCATAAATATTTCATATCGAATGCGGGTGTGGTGTATCTACACGTACGTATAATGCCAAGGAAGTTCAAAGCGCCATCAATATTTACCATATTTTATATTTTGTGTTTTTAATGATTGGTTGATCCAAACGTTGCCGTATATATATATTTGAGGGGTGTAGGTGTATTTTGTGGAAAATTTATGTACAAACCGCAGTAGATATACTAAACGTGGAAAATTCATCTTTAGCAATTCTTTTGTGTTCAATTTCGACGTTTAAAATAATTATGTATATTACAAATTTTTTTCGTGAAAGGAAATCCTGATTATAAGAAGCGAAATAAATATTATGTGGATAACCGATATTCCATTATTATTATAGAAAAAAAAAATATCTAGATATAATTTATAAATAAAATATAAATATCCAAATATTTATAATAATCATGAAAATAATGAAATATTAATATTTTTCATGAAAGAAGATTGTTAAAATGTTACATCTGTGCGCGCGGGTCTTTAAAACATCAACACGACCAGTTGGTTAAATAGATCGGATAGTTTATTCTATGTACATCTATATACAATATGCTCAGTAAAGTATTCAAAATATGATTAACGTTATATCTTAAATGTCAATATGAAAGTAAACAATAACTTCAATAACCTTTTCTGTATCCTTTTAAATTTTTAAACCAACCATAACCAAATATGTTGGTCGGTAAAACATTTCATAATGGCTCAGAATATACTTATGTAGAATCATTTATTATTAATCACCGTTATCTACATCTTAAAACCTAATTCCGCAAAATCTAAAACTTACAAGAATTTTATGTAAGCAATTATACCAGCAATTGTTTAAAAATTAATCTTTTTTCTTTTTTGTTTAAACTGTAATTATTATTACTGTACGAGTTTAGTATTTTGTTTAGAGTTAATGTAGGTCATAAAATTAAATAAATACATAACTAATGTTTATTATTATGTGATTAATCTGAATTTGAGAGAAGCCGTTTTAATTACATTAATCACTGTCAAGGTCATTTTAATAACTGTTATAGTTATACAAGTTAATGATTAAACATTTATACTATAAATATTTAGATAGTATTTCCTACAAACATATATGTAGGTACAATAATGTATAAATGATTGTTACTATATAAAAGTAGTATTTTAATTTATTATTTAGAAAATTTGTGTAGTAAACTTTCGTTGGAGTATGTAAATATAGAGTCCCCGGTGTTAATTAGATTAGAAGTAATCGTTAAAAATGTAAAGACAGGTGTTGGTATAAAATATTGACATTAACGGAATACGAAATACTTCCTTTGAATTATAAAAAGACGAGAAAGCCAAACGCAACACTCAAAAGTAAAAATTTTGTCAGTTCGATTCAAACCAAGAAGGTTTGTAAGAATTCGTATTATTCTCTTTAATTGAGGCAATGCTGTTGGAAGATTTAAAATAGAAGCAACACGTTTTTCCGTATGTAAAAAACAATGAGCGAGTTCACGCTGAAATCGCAAAAGATTTATGTGAAACCATTTATGTATATACATAGATATCTATTGAATAATTTCAAGCCATTTCGATAAGGCTAAGAAACCCCTGCAGAAAGACAGCTGTTGTTCACTAAAAGTCAATAAGTTATCTATTTTGGGTTTGGAGGACGAACCATACTGGCAATAATGGAGCATGACCAAAGTGCAGTTCTGTTAATTTAATCACCTAAACCTGCCATATGCGCTTTAAAATATACCATAATCTTGTTCAAGATTCCATATCTAGATTGCAGTGAATGGTCACGACAAACTCGCTGAACAAATCAAAAGCATTATAATCAAAATATCGTCGTCCTAACTTTGTATTAACGTATCTGACATTTTTTCATAATCCTATCTCTGATACCAAATGGTTCATCGTGAGAAACTCTGTTTGAATTTTTGCATCTGCGTTGGTTCACCGTTAGGACGACCACTAAAAGTCAATTAACGTTGGTGCGGGAATTCGGCTTGAGTTTCTCACGACGAGAATTTTGGTATCAGAAATGAGATTTTGAAAAAATGTCATATACGTTAATTCACACTTCACAGTTAGGACGACGATATGTGCCTTCATGTGACTTTGGGAGGGCATGGAAAATACATATTCGGAAGTAAAATTTCTCACTATTTTCCGGTGTTAAAAATAGGAGGGATTCCTATTTAAGACTTCAAATTCACCCCTGTCCCATCTACAAGGAGGGTGGAAAGGGGACTAGTTTTAGCCCTATCATATTTCCCCTGCGGAATGATTAAATTTTGATTACACGGAAAAAACTAGGCTTGTTATCACGAAGCAACCGGTTTTTAAATTTGTTGCTTAATTGTAATCTGAGATGCTGCTGACTGACTGCTGAGACTGCTCAAAATTCTTGATTGAAGAAAAAAAAGTAACAAATGGAGAAAACTATGATTTTGTTTCCAATTTTTCTTGCGACTAGAAATTTATCCTTTTCTCAAACTATATTGTCCAATTTTCTTGGAATTGGGTAGAAATCAGTTTAGTGGCATACTTTTGGTAATTGTAAACTTTTATTTTAGTGGACTTTATTTTAACATTTTATTATTGATTACATTTTTATTAGAAAAAAACTGATGTGTGTTCTTGAACGTCAAAGATGGAAGAGAAAATATTTATTACAAAAATACTAATGAATACCTACATAACAAAAGTTGAAGGAATACAGAACTCGTCCTCAATGTTATAATACATGTGTTAAATTAGCTGAATTGACTGAATCAACTGAAGTAAATTGAGTGTTCGATTAGCAACTTTTCACTTCAATTAAAAATTAAGCAACTGAATTATCTGAATCCTAGTGTTCACTTCGTATGTTAATTGATATGGCCTTTTGACAAAAAATGTCCGGATATTTATTGCACTTCATAATAACGGCCAACACGATAAACATGGGTAACAATCAGTGATACATGCCAGGTTCATTGCCGTTACCTTTAAACATGAAGCCGCACAAGAACATTCGTGTTGACGAACAAATTACAGCAAATATGGTTCGAACAACCCATCACTAAATCGTAATAAATTATTTTTTCATTATAGTTTAACTAATTTTATGGAATAATAAATTATAGTTAAGAATAAATAATAATACTAAGGAAATTTTGCTATGCCCAAGCAACAAACAATTTAACTATAGTCGTATTTCCATGAGAATTTTACAACAACAATTGCTCGCGATATGAATTAAATAATTCAAACCAAAAGTTTGAATTATTTAATTCATTCCTAATTTTAGTTATACCACCCGACACCAGACGCCAACTTGGTCTTTCTACTTGTTGTTTTATTTCAATTCGAAAAAATAATTCGCGACTTGTTTCCATGAGAAAAAATAACTCAAAAATAATTTGAATTCATTTTTCTCATGGAAATACGACATATATTAAAAAAACAATAATTTTAATTTTGAATTGAACTTAGTAGGTTGGAAACTAATTATGGTAAAATAACTAAAATAAAAAAAATATGTCTTAAAAAAACTCACCCATATCGCCGCCAAAGATCAGGCATCTGTTTGCGAATGATGCCTTCTAAATAATTAAGATTTAAGAACTTCTTTAATTCGTTAGAGGAGATAGAAGAATGTTTCATTGCAGTTCGGACAATTAAAGTGCCCAGTAGGCTGGTATTTTCAGCAATACAACGGCCAACCACACCCCAATGAGACCATATGATGGGATTAATTAAGTAAATTATAACGACCGGATCGGTTGCCTGATCTGAATCCGATCGAAAATTGTTAAAATCAAGTACAAAAAAACGAACGGGGTTCAAGCTTCACCTGAACCGCAAATGTTTGGTAAAACACAAGGTCAAAAATGGAGGTTAATATTGTGACGATTTTGGCCATCATACAACAAGCTCACTTTATGAACAGCAATAGCTTAGACAGTTGGCGCGTAGTATAAACGAAAAGGTCAATGGTTTGATGCTTGTCGTAGCCAATGTTTTTATTAGAATTATTTGTATGGACATCGAAATATGTTTATACCCCACCGCACAAGTTCATAATGATCGAGTCAAAACAAGAACGTCCGAGTCTCGAACTGTGGGTCATAAACAGAAGAACCAAGAATGAAGATGATTTATAACATTCAATAAAGGAAATTTCGAGAGCAGTATCAAACTGGTATATAAACACGACCGATGGCAATTAGAGGACAGTTTTTGATTTATTTTAAATCGTTAAACAAGGAAATAAATCTGTTGTTATCAAAGCCCCCAAAGATGACGTCATGGGATTTTAACACAGCATACATGTAACGTGAACACTGAAACAACTCTTACTATGTTTTTTTGTATTTTTTGTTTCTACCTTAATGTATTAAATAAAAAGGGAGGAAATATTCATGACGTTTTACAGTACATTTTAAAGCAACATTTTAACGCAACATTTAACATAACATTATCTAACGCAGAGTGTAACATGAACCCAAAACTAGTCCCCTAAATGTTTTACCAAACATAAAAGCTATTAATAATAAGAAACACAAAAATAAATAGTAATTTTGGAGTTGAAATTTGTCGAATTTGGAATAAGTGACCGTTCACAAATGCCAGGAGCTGGTGGGCTCTAGGGATGTGTCGATGCAGGGAAGTGGTTCGAAAAGAAGGTCACACGACCAATACTATTTAATAAAAACGCATATTACAGAAGAACAGCCTATTTATAAAATAAAATGTTTAATTTTTTTTTATGTTTGGTAAAACATTTAGGGGACTAGTTTTGGGTTCATGTTACACGCTGCGTTAGATAATGTTATGTTAAATGTTGCGTTAAAATGTTGCTTTAAAATGAATATTTTTACCTCTCTTTTTATTTAATACATTAAAATAGAAACAAAAAATACAAAAAATATAGCCAGAGTAGTTTCAGTGCTCACGTTACAAGTAAGCTGTGTTAAAAATGTCATGACGACATCTTTAAGGCTAAATATTTCTGTGCGTCCGATTTTTCCCAATGTAATATAATTGCATGCCATATTTTTCAATGATCATCATTTTCAAAATACAAAAATTAAAAAAATGTCATATGAGGGACTTTCCCAATATCGGTTTTAGTTCATTTGTCCCCACCTTGGGCAGCGCTGATTACTTTTTTTTTTTACATGCATAAACAAGTAAAATCATGTTTACAAATACAAGTTTCTTGTCTAAATTAGTGGATGTCCCCATATTTTTTTTATGATTAATAAAATTGAGTATGTTGAGTATATTTGGGAAAATCACTAATAGCAAAAATATTGTTACGAACTAGGCTTCTGAGTTCGTTCGGATTTTGAAATTAAAAACACTGTGTACTTTTCATGTATTAGACTTTTTCACTAGACTTTTATACACTTTGATATTTTTTTTGACTTCACTATTTAAATCCGTCCGCTTGCCACTGGTGGGATACGACAACAGATTTATTTCCTTCTTTAACAATTTCAAGTAAATCAAAAACTGCCCTCTAATTGCGTTAAAATGTTGCTTTAAAATGTAATGTAAAACGTCATGAATATATCCTCTCCTATTATTTAATACATTAAAATAGAAACAAAAAATACAAAAAAACATAGTAAGAGTTGTTTCAGTGTTCACGTTACATGTATGCTGTGTTAAAATCCCATGACGTCATCTTTGGGGGCTTTGATGACAACAGATTTATTTCCTTGTTTAACGATTTAAAATAAATCAAAAACTGCCCTCTAATTGCCATCGGTCTTGTTTATATACCAGTTTGATACTGTTCTCGAAATTTCCTTTATTGAATGTCATAAATCATCTTCATTCTTGGTTCTTCTGTTTATGACCCACAGTCCGAGACTCCGACGTTCTTGTTTTGACTCGATCATTATGAACTTGTGCGGTGGGGCAGTGCTGCCAAGTAATTTTTATTTTTTTCTGTAAATTTTTCAAAAAAATTCTGTTTTTGAACAAACAAATCTGTTTGTTTTTCAATATGCCAAAACACATTAAATTTACATAAAATTGTTGGTACAAATTTTTTGTGGGATGCAAATTCGTACAGTTTTGGAAATTTTGTTTTTTATAAAATTTTTGTTTATAGGATCCCATTTAATGTAACGACCTAATGGCATTGTTAGCTTTTATTTTATTTAAATTAATTTAGGGAAGCACCCGCTCAACGTTAGCCATTGCTATCGGGACAGTCAGAATGGCCATAATAAATGTCTTTAAATTAGGAGAGGAGACACTGTCATTTCCACGTTTAAAATTAAATATATTTTGCCAGAAAAGGTTTATTTTCAGATGAGAATCTAAATTTAACGCATGAAAATCAAGAAATCTAATTTCCCGCCATTCATCCTCAATCTTTTGAAAATTTTCAGTTTAAATAATTTGTGGGAAATGTCTGACAAGATTTATGCATTAGGTGATATGAAGTTAAACGACTTCAATAAATTATCGCTAAAATCAAATTTTTTAAATAAAGGGTTAAGAAATAAGAATTAACCATGAAGAAAAACCATATTCTCTATGCAATCACGTTTTCTTGTATCAAACAAATAAAGATTATTTTAATGGAACCTCACTGGATATGTTTGGCCTTGTAGGCTTCTCTCGCAAGGAACGGTTTTTTATTATGTTTGTTTTGCACAATAGAATAAATTTGAATGTTTATTTTTCAGTGATCGAGAAGTGTGGCAAGAATTTTATTTGATGGAGATTGGGCTGAATATAGCATTGGAAGCTTTGAGCGCCTCTCCTTAGAGTTGGGGATTTGTGGGTGTCATACTCTTATTTGACACGACGATATCTTAATTTAATTTATTATTTGTTGGGAAAGTAATATTTTCAGAAATACTTCTGGAACCTAATTCAGCTTGTCAGAACCTTCTAGCATCCAGCGGATATTTAGTTTAGAAATTGTGATATCTTGTGAAAATTATTTTATCGGCAGAGACGGCATAGGAAGCCGGAAGAAATTTAATCATTGAACCAATAATAATCAATTTGTTAATTTAGAAGCATTTCAATTCGAGCTTCAGTACTTTAGGAGTGTTAACGTTTTAACATTGGCTACTGGTAACACTAATTATAATTCAGCATCTACAACAGAACAAGTTCAAATTTATATACAGCTAAATTCCGTTGAAGTGTTGAATATTGTTCTATTAATACAGTGAAACCTGTTTTATGAGATTTTTTTTATACGATTTTTTTTGTGCAATTTTTTTTTTGCGGCATATTTCATAAAAAACATAAAAAAATCGCACAAAAAAGATCGCACAAAAATAGGTTTGATTATATACCTCTACATCAGTGATCGCAAATATCTACGTGGCACGAGTGCCAAATTTGGCATGTTTAGAAATTTGCCCGGCACGCCAAAAAAAATTTGAGTTTTCAAAAATCGATCTTTTTTGCAGTTATTCTTACAACAAAAATGGAAAATACGTTTTAAAATTTTGATAAAGTCCAAATATTGAAATTCTGGGAAATGGGAAAGCATGACATCAATTTGAACTTAAAACCTTTACGAATACCAAATATTTTCGAGAAATGAAAGCTTGAAAGAAAACTGTAGATGGCAAAATATATGGTTTGATCAAAAAATCGAGGGATTTTTGAACTTTCGCGGGCTGCATGTCCAGTTGTTACTTGTCCTTGGGAGTGGAATTTTGCCCAAAAGGCGAAAAGTGAGTTTTCGTTTTCATAAAACATAATATAAATTAAAACTTACACTGAACGTTCTCGTTCAAGTTTTAATTTATATTATGTTGGTAACAAAGTTACTCAATTTACCTTTCACACATGATAAACTAATTTAAGAGGTATGATCAAGCGCATGTATTGCTATCTCTTTCACTAAAAAATTCCGTCATTCGGTGATTTGTGCTATACTATTTTTTTTTATAAACACTAGTTCATAGCAAACAAAAATGACTCGAATTGTTTTGCGGTGATAGTTTTTGTGAAAATTTTATGAAAACAACGAAGCCTTGTAATTTTATCGCACCGATTGACGACATGCGCAAGAAAAGACGAATTTGAAACAGCTGTCAATCATACCTTTCAATTGATTTATCATGCATTTCACTTACAAAAAAGTAAGAAAGAATTTCGAGTGCGTTTGTTTAATGAAGTTACTTTTTTCATTACTGAAGTTACTTTGATCGTTCGTAAATAGATGGTTACCCAGCAAACGTGTCTTAAGTAACACATGCAAGACAAACTCAAGACTTGTTATGGTAACAAACCCAAGTCAGTCAAAAGACAATTCCATGTATTTGGGACGAAGAGTCTTCAAAGACATGTCTTGTGGTCGTTATTGGTAACATGTATACAAGATGTCTTGGGTAACATGTCTGGTGGTCGTTATTGGTAACATGTCTGGTGGTCGTTATTGGTAACATGTCTTGAGTTTGTCTTCCATATGTTACTTAATACCGTAGACAGACACAGAGTTAATCGCGATTTTCAGTTGTTATTTTTTGTCAAAAATCGTGTTGTGGAAACAAAATAATCCGGTTTAGGTGAAAATCGTGTAATGACAGTTGACTTTCATTACACAATCTTCACAAAAAACTGGATTATTTCGTTTTCACAACGCGATTTTTGACAATCGGGATAAACGAAAATCGCGAATAATTTTGTGCCTGTCTACCGTGTAAGATACATTTCCTGGTTTGTTAACACTTTTTGTTTTAATTTAATCACAAATAAATATTGTATTGAATTTAAAATATTTAAAGAAAAATATTTTTTATATTTAAATTCAATATTTATTTCTTTTATACCTACAAAAAAAAATTAAACACATCAAACATATCTGCTCAAAAATAATAATAAAAACTATAAAAAATGGCGAAGTATAATGCTTTTTGTGCATTGGTGTCGATAACGAAGCGGTTTTTGAAGACATTTTCAAGACAACCAAAAGACATGTTACCATTCCTTCTATTTCCCACCGATAGGAGCGCTTTAAATTACATTACGTTTGTGTCTCTAGTAACATACTGAAGACAACCGCAAGACATGTTGCCTAAGAAATTTGTCTCTTTTTCACCAGTGTAATTTCATATTATTTTCTCTATTCCAGACAAGCACAAGACTTGTTACCAAAGACAAAAAATTTGCTGGGTAACTTTAATAGGCGTTTTCGGAAATATACCATGGGTAAATTCACAGTAAATTTCGACCATTAAATTACACTATAATGGTCTAATTTTACTGTGAATTTACTAAACATCTATTTCCGAACACGCCTAATGTTTGAAACTTACTATGAAGTTACTTTGGTCTATTTCCGAAAATGCCTAATTATCCGACAATTTTTTTCGATTTTGCACAAATGGACAAAATAAAAGGCGAAAAAATTGAGCAACTTTGATTTAGCTGTCAAAAATACATTTTATTGTTATAGACAAGTTTGTTCAGAATTTGTGTCGTTGCTTCTGATAAGAATTCGTATTAAACAAAAAAAATCATGATATTTAAAATAAATAAATAAATAATGAATTGTATGTAATAAAAATAAAAGTTTGTTCAATATTTAATTTCGGATTGTCCGTTGTCCTATTTCAAGTGTGATTTTGTTTGTCGTTAAGCCAGGGAAATGTTATGGTGTTGTTTGCTAAATTACTTCGGTCTAAAAAGACCAAAGTATTGAAATCCTGTCAAAAATGACGAAAAATTTAGTTGGTCCAAAACCACTTTTCTCGACGTTTTGAAAGTCCCTGAGTCTGAAAATGCAAAAAAAAAAAATGTCCGTCCGTCTGTCTGTGTGTCTGGACCCATGGTATCTCGAGAACGGCTTGTCCGATTTGGATTTTTTTTCACCAATCTGTTTCTATGGTCAAGGCGGAGATTTGAAAAGCTTTTGGAGACTGTACGTCAAGGGGGTGGGTACCTGCCATACGAATTGACCCAAAATACCTGCTTTTATAAATATTTACGATTTTTTTATATGTGCTTATTTGATTATTGAATTGGGAATTGTTTTGAAGGTTAAATTAGGGGTCAATTTGCGCGTTGAGTTGAAGTTGAGTTGGAGTTGAGTTGGAGTTGGTTGGGGTTGGATTTGGATGTAGTGAATAGTTAACAAATTTTTTATATGATTGAACTTGCCTATTTATCAACCGATTATTATGAAATTTGACATGTGTGTTGGAAATGGGATTCTAAAATGATTTTTGTATAAAGCTCTGGAATGTGGCTAAGTAGAATGGAACTTAGTTATTCCCTACCCGTTTGTTATGAAAGAACAATGGCGAAAAATTATTTGAAAAAAAAACTTAAACGTCTAAAAGTGACACATATCCGAAAGAAAATCAATTAATTATCTACGTTTTCCTAAACTATAATATTATCTAGTTAAAGCCGAGTAAAAAAATAATATTTCGTTTTAAAGTTCGTTTCATGAGATTTATCAATATAAAATTCAAAAGTTCAACACTGAATATCTATTAATCTCCGCCTTCTCTAACAAAAAATCTTGCACAAACTAGCTCAGAAAATCACAATGAGTTAAATAAGATATTTTTCATTTAAAGACGTAGAAATTTAATTTCAAATAAAACAATGTATGGGAAGCTGCCATTGTTCTTTGACATGTGCGTTGTAAATGGGATTCTAAAATGAATTTTTGGATAAATTTCTGCAATATGGTCAGTTAAACGGTTAGTAGTATCAGTATAATTTGTTATACTACTTTCGGTATAAAGTTCTAGAATACGATTTTTCATTTTAAATTGGATGCCTGTACCCATATTACTGAAGCTTTTGACCTGTTTGGCTGTTGTATAAGTAAATACATATATGTTGGTTAAAATAGAAATCAATAATGTCAAAACTGTCACACCAACTTTATGACATTATTGAAGATACCAAAGACCGAAGTTCTGATCACCTCGTGAGGTTTCAGCCCTTTATATTTATCAATTATGCAATTCTTTCCTCTTGCTCCCTTCTGTGACACATATTTGGCGATGATATTCTCTATACTTATTATTATATTTAAATCACAGTCCTGGCGTATCATGATATTTGTAGCTGTATTGGATGCTCTTAGTTTATTGTTGGCTGTCGAAAAGGTTTTCGGCAATTTGACGGAGGCTGAGGCATCATAACGGTGTTGTTTTTGGCCAAAAATGTACAAACAAGCAGAAATGTGAAACTTCTAGGTAGTAATCCTTATTGTTAATGCCTATTAGGAAGAACTCTTGGTATACTATGCCATTGAAATCGAAGCTCACAGTTGAGAAGAGCCTTCATATTCTTTCGAACATGACGAGCGTTTTTCGGTCTTGCCTCTTCAGGAAGCTTCTATTAGGACCATTAACCCTCGTCAGGCGGCATAGGTACAATTGTACCTTGTTGCGTTTTTTAAATTGCAGTAACTTTTTTTGTAGAAGCCATAGAGGATGGAACTTTCGTAAGATTTCTTCATTTTTAGTCTAGATCATATAGGAACGCATAAAGGGAGGAATGGTTATGGGAAGGAATACATACAGTGAGGCTGTTAACGTTGTAAAATTATGCCGTCGGACGAGGGTTAAGCCTTAGTTTCGACGTCACATTCATACACTCCTGTTTTAACACCAGTTAAGACCCGTTGGAGCAGTTCTGGATCATTGTTCACTTCAATCAGCGACTTCTGAGCAATGTCCATTTGGTACTGGTTTTGGTCGAAATTCAACAATATCAAAGCCAAAACATTTGAAAAAAAGTGTTTGGCATTACCTAAATTATATACCAACATCATCAGTAACCACTATGATAGTGATTCGGTAATAGTCCATAACCATTTTGTTGACTTTTCAACGATATCGTCGGTTATTGGTGTGCTGGGGCCTTCAACGCACTCGTTATCTTCAATACTTTTAAGGCTATCTTTGAAACGTTTCTATCACTCGTAAATGTTTGTTTTATTCAAAGAAGTCAAAACATGCAACATTACCCTAAGTACACATCATTCAGATTCTTTATTACATTCTTCCTACACGTAGAAAATCGCCGAGTACACCAATCCACATATAACTTATCGATCGCTAAAAATTCCGCGTGTGTTGATCAACTATTCAAATCTCTATTAAATTTTACGAATTTAGCGATATTTTATTCAATGGCTTAAATAGTTTTGGTTCTGGGTTTATTTCGTACAACAAATTAAGAAGCACGTTGCGTTTGGATTAGTTACTTACAAGGAACCGATACAGAGTTTTCACTCGGGTAATCAGGGAGTCTATTTTTGAATTCGATTCGAACGTATTCGACTCTTCGAAATATAAGAATCGCATTTGATTTAAATAAGCAACGAATTCACAAATAGCCGCCCAGGTCAAAACCGCTTAACCTGAACGATGTCTTACATTTTTTAAAAAAGAAGAACATTTCAACTTAAGAACCCATTACAAAAAAAATGAAAAAAAAATTCTTTATAAAATTTGTTTGGTGTTGACGTCCATCCACTGGTTAAAAAACAGATTTGTAGTCAAATTTCTTCTACGAACGTTTCAAAACCCACCACCTCGATTGATCATTTTAGACGCCGCAACTAATTAATTTATCATCAAATTTATTGGTTAAGTCAGATACCAAATTTCAACGGAATTGGCGCATAATCGCAGAAGTTCCGTTCGGAGCAGGGATGGAGTTTCTTAAATAAAACATGGTCAGAATTCAACAAATATTCCAGGACACTGCTAATTATAATTTGGTATAAATAGGTTTAAATTTAAATCAAAATAAATAGATTTGCCAAAAAGAAATTTGTGTTTTAAGTACACATATACACCAAATGGAACAAGCAAGTTTGATAATAGAGTTTAGTTAAGATTTTTAACTGGAAGTTCGTATAAAGACCTAAAATTCAGAATCGTTAAACTTCATTTAATGCAACCTACTTAATCATTTATTTTACAATGCCAATTATTGTATAAAAGAGTTTAGCGTGCCAGCTGATAATAGCTGAACTAACAGATCTTCCTTCGACAAATCGTTGTGAGTTTCAATTTTTACAGATGAATATTTTAAAAATAATAAGGAACCGAACGACCAAAGAGAATTGTCTGGGGTTTAGATATTGAACCCGACTCCGAGGTAATAACATTTATCTTAAGTTATTTTATTCGACTTCGTCCTATAAAAATTTGTGTTGAAAAACAAAAATAAAACTCTGGCGTATTATGACCCGATTCTGACTGATCTTTAATGTTAAATATAAAGAAAATAGTTTGGCACGCAAAAAATCAATTGTTTAAAGGAATAATTTTATTGGCACGCCAATAACCATAATTTGCGAACAGTGTTCTACATGAAGCAGGTTTGCGAAAATTCTATATGTATTTATAACAAAAATTTGGCCTAAATTTTAGATTGAGAATTTCGACAGATACCAGTAATAAAGCTAGATCATTTACATAAGCAGTTCATGCTAATTTTATTTATTTGTTTAGGACAACGTCTAAGCCATTATTTTATAATCTGTAGGTATAATTATGACTACGATTTTCAAAAGTACTCCATAAATCTGATTCGGCAAACTAATAATTGTTATTTTAGAATTCAGTTTTCATTTTTAATAAATTATAAAATTAGATTAGAAATATTTTTTGATTGCGTTACTAACTATTGGCTATACTTAGGTGTCTGTAACCGGATCAATTTGTGTCGCTAGTAACTAAACCTAACCAAATCCTCTTTACGTTGCATGTTCCAGAGTATGCGATAAGGTCCAGTCATTATAAAGTGAAAATAGTCTAGTAAAAGCAAACGAACTTTCGATAACTCTTATGCCGCGAACATTAAGCAAACAATTGTTAAGCCTTGACGTTTAATATTTAATCAAAAAAAGTGTCTCTGAACATCGACCACCCCATCAATTTTTCAATTTCCAAACTCTAAATTTTATGGATTGATTTACGATTGAATTGTTATTTTTGTATCGCCTGTTTTGTTGTGTTGTGAGGCGATAATTTGTGAATCTGTATTTGAGTAAAATGTTGAGATCAAAAGACCGAAAAACTGAAAATTAAATGAAAAATCGATTATTTTTCTAATAAAAAATTTAAGTTAAAAAATAATAAAAAAAAAAAAAGAAAATACTATTTTTAAATTAAGAATAGAAAATAAACACAAAACTAAAGACGATGTTATATGTATATACGAGAATGTGTAGTAGATGCGCGACGATAAGGCGCGATCGTGTGATGTGATGCGATGATGATGATCAATGTTGTTTGAAAGTGAGAATTTTACTGTTTAGATTGATTTGATGCTTGGGCAACCTTGTGAGAAATGCAAATTAGCAAAAATTGGAATATGGTCGACGATTGAACGATATATAATATTATGTATGTATATAACACAATTTAGGTTTTGTTTGTGTTTGAAATCTATACCCCGCAACCGCATGTTCTGCACCACATATTATTTAAAAACAATTCACAAAGCGAACCGTGTTAAGATTTGTTGTTGTTTTTTTTTGGGATTC
This sequence comes from Tipula helvola, assembly GCA_963556165.1. Classification (NCBI taxonomy): domain Eukaryota; kingdom Metazoa; phylum Arthropoda; class Insecta; order Diptera; family Tipulidae; genus Tipula; species Tipula helvola. The sequence goes on from OY744483.1 coordinate 8,235,513, forward strand.
AAATTAACCGAAAAAAAAATTTGGACCACCCAGAATTTTTTATGGATATGCTACAATATCTTACTTCGTCAAAAAGTATAAAAAAAATAAATTTAAAATTATGTTTGGAAAAGAAAATAATCATTTGGATTTTTGTTGTTGTCGTTGTAATGTTTATGGATCATATTATATGCTTGTTTGTATGCCTAATTGTGAAGAACAAAAAATGTAATGAATTACAGAAGATTTTGTCGCCATGTAAATTGATATGGAAACTATACAAATAGACTACTAATACTAATTTAGTAACTATCGTATACAACATAAACATGATAAAGATTTTTTTTTCCTGTTGAAATCTAATTAGTACATCGTTTAAAATAAAGGGGAATGCATCACACTGTTGGATAAGTTAACTTATCTCCAAAACACCACATTAAGCGATTAGCAATAAATTTAAATAGTGATTAATAAACATGATTTTGTACATGCTCGTACCATACATAAGTATATCTCTCTATACAAATTCGAATTCTCAACTTTTTTTATTTTTTATTTTTTATTCGAAAATAACTGCTGGATCTGTTGAAAGCGTAAAATTACAACAACAACAACATTAATTTTAACTGCCGCGATTTAATATTTACCAGAATTTAACCGTAAATTTTAAAACTGTCGGATTGAATAATTAATGCGTTGATAGATGGTTGAAAATTGTAGATTACCGAAGTTAAATGTATGGAAACTTTATAATTTCGATATAATTCAACTAATTTAATGAGATTGTGGAATTGATTTTTAATGAAGCACGTACGTATTTTTTTTATTTGGTGTAGAAGAGGAAACGGGATGCCATTTGCGTACGTCTACATATAATTTTCAAATTCCTTATGCAAATTAACTTTTTGATAAATTATAAAACATTATTGGTTCTGCTTAATTTCACATACGTATATGTACTTAAAAACAAAAAGATTTTCGATTTTTAATTAATTTGTTTGTTAGGTTTGTATTGGAGTGATACCAATATCGCGGGTTTTAGATAAAGTGTTCAAATCTAAAGTTAAATCACAGATAAGAATAGACAGATGTGGATCTTGTATGGGCCATATTTACATCCTAAATTTCAATACCAAATTCCAATCTAATCCTTTAAGAGCAGGACGTATATATTATAAAATAAAATTTTGTTTTAAGTTGGTTTATGTTTGCTTTGATATAATCAAAATAGCCATACGTAAAAAAAAAATAAAAAGGGACAAAAATGTACGTCCTGCTCTAAAAGGATTGGATTGGAATTTGGTATTGAAATTTTGGAATGTAAATATAGCCCATACAAGATCCACATCTGTCTATTCTTATCTGTGGTTAAATATTAAACCCAAAATTGGAAAACAAAATTTCGAACGTCAAATTATAAGGTAGCTCAGTTTAAAAATTGTCCACTAAGTGGAATCCGTGATGCTCCAATCGTCAATACGTACGTAATGCCGAGTGATAAATCAATATATCATGTTTAAATGGCAAATTTTCTACAACCGCAATAGTTAATATCTTTCGGAAAACTCCGAAAACACAAGCAACTTTCATATAATGCCACTAGGTGTCACTAAATATTTGTTGTCAAAAATTGTACATACATCCCAAGTATTTTTACTTTCGACTTTTTCGGTATATTTCGAAGTTTAAACTAAACTTAGTTTCGACCTTTCGACTTTAACTAAGTTTAAGCTAAGAAAGCGTATGAGTCTTTTCGCGATAAGTCAAAACTGGACGAAACTTAATCAAAAAAAAATTGTGTGCATGTATTTGTGAATATCCGGTATAATAACACTAGCGGTATAATGACTCAATTCCATTGTGAAAAATTGACTGAGCTGACTTCAGTTGGGAAAAGACAAAAAAAAATAATTCACCAGAATGACAAAGACGAAGTATTTTGTTATTGTTTTTTTATAGCAAAATTTGATTGACACATTTTGACAGCAAACAAAAACATAACCAAAAATTATTAAACAAAATTTGGTATTAATGTTAATTCGATTATTTTCACGTTTCAAAATAATCTAAAAAATTAATTATTATTTTTACTCAAATCAGAATTTTTTTTTTCGAAGATTATCCGTCATAAAATACAAAATTAAAAAATTCTTTCCCTTAACAATGCCACACTATTGTTTATTAGTATTTTGACAGCAAACAAACACATAACCTACAATTAATTAACAAATTAAGTATTATGTGTTAATTCAATTATTTCAAGTCTCAAAATTATCTAAAAAATTAATTATTATTATTACTCATATCAGAATTATTTTTTTCGAACATTATCCGTCATAAAATACTAAATTAAGAAAATCTTCCCCATAACAATGCCACACTATTATTTTATGTGTTTTGACAGCAAACAACAACATAACCTAGAATTAATTAACAAATTAAGGTGGATTTATATTATCGGCGCGGCTCAGCACATTCATTCATGCATCGTCTCATACATCAACGATTTATATTAGTCGTGTTCCAGTCGACCACTTCAAGTACTTATGAGTAGTTAGGTTTGTGTCTTTGCTTAAATTTAACTACTCGTAACTGCTCTTGCATTCTGGCAAGAGCAGTTACGAGTAGTTAAATTTAAGCAAAGACACAAACCTACCCGACAAACAATTATTAACCGCAACAAGATTCACGGTTTCCAAACCGTAAAAAGTCGGTTGAAAAATTAAAGCAAAACAGAAAATATCTATCCGAAGGCTATCCGATTTAAAAAAAGACGGAGAAAGCAAATATTAAGCGAACACAACTAGATTATTTTAATAAAATTTACTTATCGACAGCAACCGATTCAAACACGAAAAGAAAACGCAACCTAGTCTGTCAAAAACCTAGGATATTATTGTCTTAAGTCGGTTATAAATCAATACTAAAATGTTTATTTAGTAGGTACCGCAGACAGTTTTAAGTCGGTAAAATAATTTACATTTTACAGCCAAGTGGGCAATAAAGTATCCCGACAAACATTGTTATTAAGCGCGACAAGCTTCATGGGTTTGGGACCGTAAAAAGTCGGTTGAAAAATTGTATGTAATGTAATACATGACTTTTCAACTGAATTTGGTTTGTTCGTTCGACGACGACGCGACGTGATAAAAAAATATTTTTTGTTCTGTGATAAAAATAATTTGTGTACCGTGTTAATAAAATAAGTTTGTATTTGTAAAAATAAAGTGAAATCATTTACAGTAAATATTTATTTTATTTTTATATTAATAATTGTTGCATTGTGTAATATATATTTATTTCAATTTTAATGTTATATGTATTAAATTTGTGAATTATTTATTGTAACAAACATAAAAGCCGAGATGAAAATGGCGGCTGTATTGTAGTGGGGGCTTTCAAGTGCGTTTTTATATTTGATACGATAAATAATTTACTCATTATATATTGAATATGTATTTATAATTTAACTGCTTTACAAGTATGTATGTACCAAGTCGAAACCGCATAGTTCTTGCCATTTTCTTTTGGGAATTTGATATTGGAAAATAACCGATGTGGGACTAGAGACTGTACAGTATTTTTTCAGACTTTACTTTCCTCAAGTAAAACCAAAACACCGTATTTGGGCGATCCTTAAAATTTCAATACGGAGGAGAACCGGTATTTTATAGTCCAGTAGCCTGTAACATGTAAGTAAATTTATCGAACACAAAACTGTCTTAATGTACGTGAAAGTAGAATTTTCGTATTGACAAATAACCGACGTAATACTTAAAATCCGCAGGGTATTCACAGATTATTTTTGCTTCAAACCGTAGAAAAAAACTTTCTTAGGAATAAAATAGGAATTATTAAATATTAAATTTATTCTATAATATTGTATTTTTATATTTTTCTGTCCTATATATAAACAAGTATTTCGCCGAGCTCATAAATAAGTTAGAACTAGTACGTAGTGTGCACAATTATTCAAAAGCCGCTAATGCATACCAGAGACACCTATTTCTATACATACAGCTACATCTATACATACATCTATTCAACTTTACATCTGTACACCTGTACATTCATAAATTATATATGAATTATGTATTAAATTAAATTTCAAAATAATTCAATTACATTTTTTTTTTCAATGTATGTAAGTAATTTTTCAGTACTCGTACTTTAGTACAATATGTATAATATAAATTAATTAAAATAAATATGAATTAACAGTATCAAAAACAGGTATTATTTTATTAATTATTTTCACTAGGGGCATTTTGGACAAAATTAAAAACGAACAAACTTCATGACGAAGGGCTTGACAAAAACCGGGGGATTTTTCAGTTTTACGTCGTTTATTAGTCAATGCTAATGGTATTACTAATTATAGTAATTTTGCGTGTCTTAATGCCAAAAGGGTCTCGCAGAAAAACCGTGAACGGCCAGCCTTACGTCGGTTTATTATTAATTCCTATGTTATTCCTAAGACAGTTTTTTATACGGTTTGAAACGAAAAAAAAACTGTGAAAACACTGCGCTTTTTAAGTATTACGTCGGTTATATGTCAATACCAAAATTCCAATTGCACGTACATTAAGTCGGTTTTGTGTTACATAAATGTACTTACATTTTATAGGCTAGTGGCCTATAAAGTATCGCTTCAACCTTCGTGTTGAAATTTTAAGGACCGCCCAAGGTCTTCCAAAACACTGTATTTTGGTTTTACTTGAGGAAAGCAAAGTCTGAAAAAATACCGTACGGTCCTCTAGTCCCACATCGGTTATTTTCCAATACCAATTTCTCAAATTGTTTGTCGGGCTAACTACTCATAAGTACTTAAAGTGGTCGACTGGGACACGACTATTATCAGCTCAGTTCAGTTCATATAGTAGTTCGTATTTATTTCGGTGTGCATTCGTAACACAATAATATGAAATTAATAATTGTATCATAAATATGTTAACAGTATCTGGATGCAACTATTTATTGATAGCAACACGTGTTGTTAATGAATGCAAATTATGCAATATCTCAGCGAATTACGAAAAAACATTCGAATTTAGTATTTCGTTTTTCCTTCGCATCTTCTCGTTTGCGTTTTGTTTTCACAATATTCTTTTTGGATGATGCGATATGCGCTGCACGGAAACGTACTGATAATATAAATACTCTCATATTAAATACATGTAACAATAATTTTTTGGGACGAGCTGTGCCGAGACGAGCCGATAATATAAATCTATGTATGTGTTTATTCAATTTTTTCTAGTCTCAAAATTATCTAAAAAATTAATTATTGTTATTACTCATATCAGAATTATTTAAATTTAATTTAAATTTTTAATTTAAAACACAAAATTAAAAAAAATCTTTCCCATAAAAGTGCCATACTATGATATTAAAATGAATAATGTGTGCGAGAAATATTTTTCATCGGTACACAATATTTATGTCCTTGTATTAGTTGGACTGCCATAAAATGTTCTCGATTTGAACTTTTTTTAAATTTTGATATCAGTCCACTAACACAGACACACCATTTTTGTAAGTAAAATTTTGACTGACTCCGTTGGGCATCTCGTTCACGCAACCACCCTGAACGTGTAGTTATTTTGACTGACAAACTTTGTTTCACAATGGAATTGAGGCTTAATAACACCTACGGTATAAAATTTTCGTATACCGAAAAATTCACGAACATGCAAATTCGAAAATGCGAAAATATGCGATATCTCAACGAAAAAAAAAGATATTTGAGCAAACTCAATGGCATTTGAAAGAAGAAGACTTGTTCTATAGAACAACACATGGATTATTGAAAAAAAAATCGTGGTGCTAGATAACCTCAAATATGTCAAAAAACAGTGTTTTTTGCACTTTTAGGTTAGAATATCTCAGAAACCTGACGTGATAGAGCAATTCTGAGCCCATATTCGCATTCAGCGTGAAAAATTACTTCGGAAACAACTATTTATTGTCCAGGGGCAAAATTTTGCAGGGTAGTGTAATTCTTCAATCGCCTACTTTATCGACCAATTTAATATAATTTGTCGAATATCCAGAATTTATTGTATAGTTAAATCTAAAACTGAAATTATAAATAATAACACAATATATTATAAAAATTAAATTATATAATATTCGTGATCACTTAAAAATTCAAATACATTAATTAATTATAAATAAATTAATTAAAATTAAAAATAAATTGAAAATATAAATTTAAATTAAAAGTTAAAATACTCCCAAAACTGTTCTTTGCGGAACGCCAATAGAAGTGGTAATTTCGGAAGAAGTTACATACTTCATTTACTTTTGTTTGCTTCTTTTTTCTATTACTCAAATATGATTCAAACCAATTAAATTCGATATTCGCAATGCCATATTTACTTAGTTTTAGTAACAAAATGTTTCTATCTATAGTTTCAAACGGCCTTCGTAAATTCAAGAAAACTACATCTATAATATTATTGTTGTGGATAGTTAATTTCCAATTTATATAATCATCAAGCACAGTTATATGTTTATTTATGAACCTCGAGTGTTGTTCCGATATCATATTATTTGATTCAAAGTATTCCTCCAACTGCTGCAAAACTATTTTTTCATAAATGTTTGCTTCCGTAGTTATCATATTCACGGGGCGGAATTCACTAGACTTAATAGTGTTTTTTTTTTTACCTTTTCAATAGGTCTATTTAACGATTTTTTGAAAAAAAAATTGAAAATGTACCGCATTTTAAGAACTGATTTATAAATTTAACCAAAATTTCACCAATTAAGTCCATAATATCATTAATAGTTGGGGAATTCAATAAATTAAAATCTCTTTTATTATTTAGTGATTTAAAAATCAATTTCAAATTCTCAAATCCAATCTCTTTAAACCTAAATTCAGTACTTACACCAGGTATTAAATTCTCGTATGTACGAGAATTTAATACCTGGTGTAATTACTGAATTTAGGTTTAAAGAGATTGGATTTGAGAATTTGAAATTGATTTTTTTGGTTTATACGAATGTCTACCACTGTAGACTTTGTATTCATTAGGGCATCCAAATATTGTAAATTACTTTTTCACAAACTCACATAACTCATCTATTAGCCAAACACCGCCAAGTATAGTTTAATATTACCCAATTTAAGCTTTAATGATAAATACCATAGTTCAAAGCTTAATGCCACTTTTTTGATAATCTCATACTTCCATTTATTCTTAACACTAGATAAACCGCGGACATTTATTGAACTCGTTTTATTTTATTATTATGTACGTATTATTTTGGATATTCAAGGTGACTTTTTAATATGACAACAAAGTAATTATATTAAAACTAATCATAAATTTCCAAAACAATACTTACATAACAATAAAATAAAATGAGTTCAATAAATGTACAACCAGACCTTTTGACTGGTCCGCGGTATATCTAGTGTTAATAAATATCATAACACCCATCTGTATGTAATGTACTGTATGAAAATTCGGATCTTACGATTTTATAATTATCCATCATAACAATATCAGCTTCGTCTTCTTCAACTAAATGAGTCTCTTGCTCAAACATACAAAATCCGGTTTCCCCTTGAATTCAAAATCACTTCCAAGTTCACTAAAGTTATTGATTACACCACGAATATTTAAATAAATACATTAACTTCATTTAACCTGGTGTTATTATTTGTTTCTGATGGTTGCTATAGTTTTAAGTAATTTGGTTAGCTGATAATTTGAAAATAAATAGTATGGTATTTTGTTGCCAATGTTGTGTCCCAAGCTTTAGAGCAACATTTACATAAAACGCAGTCAAATGTACTGGGTCAAGTGTCGGGAGTGGGTCGAGTGTCCTGGGTGTGCTATATCGAGAATCTGCAAGCTGCTATTATTAAGACAAGATGTCCAATATAAAACTGGGAGTCAGTGCATACCAATCCGGATTCGACATACAGCATACCGGAGCTGATAGGCAGAATTGGACCGGAATCTAAATAAATCTTTTCAATATTAATATAATATTTTTAAAAATAATTTTTTCCATTTCCATAAATGTTTAGTAAATATTGTAATAATAAATTAAATTGCAGAAATTATTTAATAATAACAATTTAATTAAATTACAAATTAATAATAAAAAAATTTTAACGTTAAACGATTTTTACAAAAATCCGTTTTTGTTACATTCATATATTTTTATTATGTTCTCTTATTTCTTTTTCTACAATTTCATCCTCCTTTGCTACTTGGCCCTGTTTTTTTAACACAAAATCATGCTGCGGATACTCCTGATCAAATTCATTGGTGGGCATGATTTTGTGACCAATAACAGTGCTGACTGACGGGTTATCGCCGTATTTCAATATATCTATCTGTGTGTTTCATTTTTAGGGCAATCAGGGGGGTATAGTGATGGTGATAAAACGGAGTCGGCAGCCTGTAGTCATTTAACCTTTCATTTCTTTCGGTTTTTTCATTTCTTATTGCATTATCTTCTAGAAATATGCGACAAAATGCAGCAAGCAACACCGATGCGAATTCGACACACAGTATTTTTTTAAGTCTGTGTTTAAAAATAAAATGTATATTTCGTATTTATCTAAATATTTATTATTTTGACATCGCGATCAAAAAAAACAGGGTATATGTACATATTTTTAATTTGTTTATTTGATTTTTAATAATTTAAGCGGTAATTGATGCTGTTGAATCATATCTCAGATGATTCGTATCAAAAACAAAAATAAAAATTTAAATAAATTACAAATTAATAAAAAAATTTAAATCTTAAACGGAATTCGGGGATCCGAAAAATTTAAATGTTAAACGGAATTATTATATCATTCATAAAAACTATCTGATTTTTTTTTAAATATTTATTAGGGAATACAGATACATACTTCATTAGCTTCAGTTGAAACATTTAATTTTTCAACAAAATCGTTTCTATTAGTCACTTTATTAATAATTTTAATTTTTAATAACATAAATTAACTTTATAGTACAGTATCCGATTTTTATAATAAAATGATTAAATCTGAATTGACGTTATCTCCCGACGATGTAATTAGCAGGTTAAGATTTATTAATGATCAGACTATACTTTTAATTAAATCTGTTTGTTGAGAGAAATACTGATCAAGTATTTCAATGAAAAAATTATTGTATCATATAAATTTTTATTATTATTTTTTTTTGATTTTTTAATATTAACCCAGATACCACCAAACTTTACATTTCCCACGTAAATTCTTTTAAAAAAGAATGAAATGAACGGGGTTTCTTCGAGCCATTCGAAACAATGGTTAATTCACACTCGCGAAAAACACGCAAACAAATGTGTTTCCAAATTGGCCAAAAAATAAATGATGTAACTAAGACAATATAAACTATTCTAGACAGGTGTCATTTTTAATAATTTATTTTTCTTTCAATTTTCAATGCAATAACAAACAACCTTGCATTAAAAATTACAATTATGTATTCAATTTATAAATTTCGATTTGGATTGGCCAAATAGAATCTTGATTGTGTTTTCAGAAATAGAGCTGACTGATGGGCTATTGCCATACTTCATAATACCTATCTGTATCTCATTTTTGCTTTTTGAGATAATCAGGGGCGTATTGTGATGGCAATAGAACGGAGTCGGCATTCTAGGAAAACATTTACTTTTTTGTCCTCTCCTCTTTATATTTTTCTATCCGTTTCATCTCAGTCATATTTTCTGTGATTAATTTATGTAAACCTATTCAAACAATAGGATCAACATATTTTATAATAAATATTTCCTCTTTCTTTTTCATTTTAGGTCGTAAATGCCGCGGAAAAGAAAGGCCGAAGTGGGGAATGCGGAACCCCCTAAAAACACAATTACTATAAAATGTGGATTATGGTCAACATGCAAAAATGAACTGGTTTATCAAAAAATACAAAAAGATGTATCGGAACTATCTTGGATGATAGTGGAATTTTCGAGATATACCCATTTTTCATTAATGAAAAAATGGACGAACAATAATTTTGATAAAGTGAACTTTTTGGATTATTTTCATCACCTTAAAGAAAACTCGCCAAATAAATATACATATTATAGATCCCGAATATAAAAATATTCGGGCTATAAATCAATTAAGACTATACGACGGTATAGCTACCGATCCAATTTATTTACGTTTGCCGCCCAACATTACGAAACGATATTTCACAATAATTTATGGATTCATGGTTACAAAAGAATATGAAAATTTTTTAAACCAACAAAAAATTATAGTTATACTACATTAGATTTTCTATTTAATAAAAAAACCACATTAATACCAAACGAAACACTTTTAGATGAAATGCGCAACAAATTAAATTGGGATGGCCAAAAATTTTATGACATTGAATTTCCAAAATTATATCATAAATACATCAAATTTTTTTATAACCTTCAAAGGTATAATGAGGAAAATAAAATCAAAAATTTTAACTTAATACCAATCCATAAATATGGATTACATCATATAAAATATGATTCCAAGGCATTGTTTCATTTATTGCGCTCACATCTATTATGTGAATCTAAGTGGGAATCATTTCAACGAGAAATAGAATGGACGAAATATTTCAAACTGCTGGGCACAAAAAACAAAAAGTTTGACTATTCCATAAATACAGATGGAGTTTCAATATCATTCAGTATGGCAAAACCGGGCCAACCGAAACAAAAAAAAAATAAAAAACAAAAAATAACACACGAAGATACTAATGAAAATTTGGACAAAATAAGAAGAAATATTGGGGAATATGATGTTAAAATTGGGTTGGACCCGGGCCTGAAATTAATTGTTGGTGGAATTCGGAATGACAAACCAATTAAATTTAAAAGTAGCTATTTTAGAAATTTAACGGGTGCACAAACAAGGTTGAAAAAATTAAAAAAATGGACACCGTCAACGGAGACAACAGAAAACTCACCAATGGCATACAACTATTTAGCCTATACCAATTATCAACTTTCTATATTAAAACAAAGGCAAACAGAATGCGGACAACGAAAGGTGGCACGTTTAAAATTACAAAAGTTCATATGTGTTGAACAAGCATACAAACAGTTAGCAAACGAAATTATTGGCCCCGGCAACTACAAACCACTCATAGTCATAGGATCGAGTAAAATTGCGGCCAACTCTCCTATGAAAGGTTATATAAGGACGCCGCAGCCGAAATTATTAAAGGCTTTGAAAAAAGTATCGGACGTTCTAGAAAAGAGAATTCCGTATCACCAAATTGTGCGCATCATGCTACAATGAACATAGAACAGCAACATCACCTCATTGCTATCAACATTGTTCCCAATGTTTGATTAATTGGAATATAGGGATGTCAACGCGGGAAAAAATATTTTATATTTGGGGCTATTCAAGATTAACAACACACAACCAAATATAAATTTTAAACAAATTAAAGAAGTAAATTTAGTTATCGGCGGCCCAAATTTATAACGGTCGAAATATAATTTCACCTATTAATATTTTGCGGCTAATGATATCTAGTTCATATTCGGTAATAAAAAAAATTGTTTTTGCTTTGTTCATTAGATTAAGGCTAGTTGAAAAAATACGTTTAAATTTCAATATTAAAATTAATTATTTTTAATCTTTTTGTTTTAAATGAAAGTGCGATTGCCAAAAAGGTCAAAAATCTTGCGCACCTATTGAAACCACCTAAATATTATTTTACAGCGGTTGCACCAGATTTTTCTTTGTCGCTGATGTCCTTTCCGCACATTTTTTCGAATTTATTAATCATCCATAATATTTTATAATCATCCATAATATTCTACTTTAACACCACTGTGCACGTGAGATAAAAATTTTAAACATTACCTCAAAATATGGCGAAATATGACGTAAAAAAACGAATTTTTATTGTTGAGTACACACTTACCGTCGTTGGCCAAAAACTTTACGCGGCTACACAAAACCTGCTAAAATTCACTCTTTAGAAAGCCTGCTTCCTTTGTTAGCACGCAGATACACTACACATTTAAAAATTATAACTGTTATGTCATTACTAAAAACCATATAAAAAAATGTACTTCGTTTTCACCAACACCACTTATAATTGATATCACACACTACTTAATACACTGTATTCACAACCGTATATATTCTCACTAACACAATCAGCAATTGATAAATTTTTACAGCAAAGATCGAAAATAAAATTCATTTTTGAAAAGCTCGAAAAGAATTATTTCGAAAAGAATTATTTCGAAAAAAAAATTCTCGAAAAAAGAAAATCTCGAATTGAAAATCTCGAAAATAGAAATGATCGTTTTTGGATAAGATTTGATATTTATAATTGGGCCGCCTGATTATAAATATCAAATCTTATCCAAAATCGATCATTTTCTCTAAAGATCAAGTCTACAGAGGACTTTATTGTGGTAAGTATTTACAAACCCTTTACATTTGTACCCAAATGTAAATTGTAAGTGTAGTTTAATTAGATTTGTTACCTAAACCCCCAATCTGTCTATCTTTTGCAGAACTGCAGAGTAATTGTTACAGATTTTATGTATAGAGTAGCAAAATTGACATCAATTATATAAATTTAGAAGGCTATGGTAGCATTCATGTAATACATAGTAGACTGAGCATATAACATACACTATTCGGCAACTGAAGTTAATTAAAATTCAAAATAAAAAAATTTCTAAAAATGTATGCGAATAACCTTAATAAATGTATTAAAATAACTAAAACCAATAAAAACAGGGATAAGTTATTATTGAAGGGATTTTCTTACAATTTAGAAAAAAACACTTTCGAAATTTTTAGGTGGTCATGTGGAAAACAATAAAAATAAGTTGTCGAGGACGATTGTCAACGAAGTTAGATTGTGGTAAACACACAATTATAAAATTGTCACAAAAGCACAATCATTAACCTGTCGCTAGTCGTATCGAGGTGCTAAAAACGAACGAGTTTATTAAACAGTTGGCGTGTGACTCAACGCCACCGCAACGTTTAATGTGGTTCCTAGCATAATGACCCAATTATGTACTATTCATGCCATTATTCGCGATTTCCAACAAAGTAGCTGACATCTAGTGAAAGCAATATGAACAAAATTTAACCATAGAACAAGGGTGATCAGAACTGTCAAACAGTTGAATTTGACAATACTCGTCCCCTTTACTTACATAGAAACCAACGCTAACTACATTTGATGAAAATCGCCAATTATTTTGCCTTATGAGTTCCAAATCGCAAAAATGTTACAACGAAGTTTTTTATGAAATCCTGCGTATACTTGTAGCTTGATGTAGTAACATTGAACTAAAACCAAAGTATATGATGACCGATTTCCAGATTGCAATGATCAATGCGTCAAAAATTATACTTTCCAAGAGCACTCCACAAAGCATGTTGTTTTCATTTTGCACAAATTTTGTTTCGGAGAATACAACATGAAAAATTAACGTCTAAATATGAAAGTGATCAATAATTCTCGATCAACATGAGAAATGCCTAGCTTGCTTACCAGACACTGAAATAGTTAAGTATTACGAAACCATAAAGCCTTATTTATGTAAGAAAATCCGTAAAATATTGCCTTATTGGTTTGAAAAGAACTGTATGGCCCAAAAAATAGTAGTCCTAGATTTACACTTTTATTATGCTCCATTAACGAACTTATAACAGATCATATGCCGCGAATATAAAATAACGTTGAGGTATGGCATAGACGTCTTAAATTATTGTAGGTAGATCACACGTTGGCGTTTATAAATTAATTAAAGATTTTCAAGTGGAATATGTTAATAGTATGATGATGACCATGATAGAAAAATTAATTGCCGGTAATACCAAAAAATTAAACAGAGAACTGGTTTCGAAAAATATAAAACATATTTTGGAAAACCAGCTTTTATTAAACCCTTTAAATTTTTTCAAAGATTTAGCTTATAACATTAAACTAAATTAAATATTTACGTATGTATTGTGTTATTGTTGGGGGGCCAGTAGATAAGAGAGAAGAGATGCAACAACTTCAACAACGATGTCAAGCAACATTTACTATGGTCAGTACAAATTTGGGTGACCGCTTGAGAACAATGATGATGGAACGAAATATTGACCTCCCCAACGCCCAACCGCCGATGGAAAAAATGTGGAGACATACGTACACACATAAAAATAGAAATTAACTGATTATCGACTACTTAAGTGTCTGGAGCTGGGTCGAGTCTTTAATACTTAACATACCTTTTCTTTCCTTCGCTCTTGTTGTGTGTAAAGAGTGTACGGAGGGCCAAGTGTCATCCGGGAGTCTTGCTTAGTTTAGGCTTGGTTGAACATTCTGATCAATCAATCAATCTTATGTTATTTATTGTTTTACTGTTGATATTATTAATAAAACTTTAAATTGAGTAGTATCAAAATCTCAAATTCGATATTTTGTCAAATCGTAATTTTTTTTCAATTTTCTTAAAACGAGATTTTTATTTCGATATCTTTTTTTCGATCACTGAATTTCATTCGAGATTTTTTTCGTTCATAAGATGCTGTCCCGTTTATAAGTGCATTTAACCGATCGCCTTATGTCTGTGTGTATTTTTTACAGTGAACAGGGTATAATTCGTTTGTTAAGTTTATTGTCTTGTTAGTTGTTATTTAAAAGTATTTTCTGTAGGCAGTAAGTGTGAACCATTGAAAATTCATTTAAATAAAAAATCGTCATTAAAAATTACATTCGATTGTCAACCTCCGCGGAGCACAGATTCAATTGCGAAATTAAAAATTAATTTAAAAGTAAAAAAAAAATAAATTGTGAAAGCTAGTGCTCTCCAAAATTTTTTAGCGGATTGAGCAATTAAAATAGATAGCTTAAGAAAAAATACGGCAAAGGCTCAATTTAAAAAAACAGTTGGTAAGTCAACAAAAATCGGACTAACCACTAAGAACCGACATACACACACTGTATCAGGAGTGTTTAATTCAATAACTTAAATTGTTCAATAATGGAGCTGTTAAAATGGTGGAATTGTCCTATTGGAGATGGAGACGTTTATTATAGTACTCGCTTTTGCAACCATTTCAATGTTGTGTTAATAAATTATTGGTCTGCTGAACAGTATAGCTATGTAGCTTCCAGGACTGATGGGTAAGATACATTGGCCTACCAGAAACAAGAAACTCGTTTCATATGTTATTTCTTAACCATTTTTGCCACGTGGGAAATGTTGTGTCATGTTGTTGCTATAAATGCTGTTTTTTTTTTACTCATTCCCGAAGAGATATGATATTAGGGGGTCTTAAAGAGGTTCGCAGTGATTACTAAAAATAATTGGGATATTTTATTAAAGTGAAGTTAGCTGGGGTAAAATACATATGTCAAAAATACATCGATTTTTTATGGCAAAACGTATCAGTGAACATCCACAATCTGGTCACTTAATATTGGATTGATTTAAATCAAAAAGAAAAAAATAAATAAACTTGTTTCAAATTTGGAATAAAAATAAACCAGCCAGAGAGGAGGTACAGTAAGAAAAAAAATTTTTTTAACTTTCTTCATTTTTTAAATAATTTATTTATTTATTTATTCTTAAAAAAATTTCTAAAGAAATTATTTCATTTCTCAAAATTCGTTTTGTTTTTGAAATATTTTAGAGTCTTTTATTAGCCCGATGTCCTTTAAAATATAAAATTAAATTTGATTACGCATTTCATTGTTTTAAGATTGCTCTATAAAAAATTAATTTTTTTTAGATCGATGTTTAAATAATATTAATGTTTGTGTTTTGTATGTATACACAAGACACCACCCAAACGCGCAAACTACGCTTAAATATACTCACTTCAAGATTAAAACCTTTGTAAAATAATTCTTTACCATGTGGCTACATCTAAAAATGTTTAATGTTTTGAATTGTTTTTGCTCGGTATGTGTTGTTAATTTTGAGTTAAGTGGAAGATTTTTTTTTTTTGTATTATTTCACTGGCATAATATACATTAGCATGAAATTACTGCTCATTAAATTCAATTTTAACAAAGTAAAAAAATGTTAAATATTTTGACATTAATTTATCTCGTATAAGTTATTGTTATAATAACGTGTGTTATACACACACACACACAGCACAGGCACAGCACACAAAACAAGAGAAAATATTTTGGTTCTGTTTTGTGTAGTTGGCGCCAATCACTTGTACTAAAAACGAATTTAAAGTATCATATTTTTGTTATTGTTTTCAGTTTATGTTTCATTCACGTATGTGCCCCATAAGTTTTTTACTGAGACGGTATGGACGAACATTTTCATTTTTTATTTTTTTTTTTGGTGTTGGAACAAAACATTTTCTAAATTAAATTAAAACTAAATTCTATATTTAGGAGTTATACATACAATGTACTTACTATTCGTGCCGTTGTTTCGACTTTAATGATTTATTTTTGGTGACTGTATGGTGTTCGTACTGGTCAAATTGTATTAAAATAAGTTTATCAGTTTTCGTTTGGTCTATTTGGCAGGTAAATTCTTACATATATTTCCACCGATTAATTCATATTTAATGACCATGTAACGTATGTTAAGTTTATAGAGCTACTAATAACTGTACCACAGTCTTATTTAGTTAGAACCCAAAAATACACATAAATATTTCCAAAAAATGTCCACCAAAAAACCGACAAATATCATAATGCTTTACAAAAAGTTCGTTTTCGCTTGACAATCATCCCCATCTATCAGATTTTGTCACAAACTTTTCCCACATTTTATTTTTTAAGCGTGGTTAATTGCTTTTTTTTTTAAATATTGTCAACCGGTCGAATGTAATTTTGTGACGCAGGCCCATTTAGTGATTTTTGAGATCCGATAATAATACAAATCCACGAATGCAACTTAAAAGAATATAGTTATGTATTTATACCATATAGGGGCTAGTGGGAATGACGTGATAAGTTTTTGATCATTTTTCAACATTATCAGTTGTTTGTTTGTATGTCATTTGACTGTAAAGTTGCGTTCACAGTTTCACACACAACCGATTCACTTTTTATTTATATATCCTTGTACTACTTATATAATAAAAATCTCATTAAATGGAATAAAATAAATGTGTTACATCAGGTTGTTTTAAAGCACATATTTCACGAATTTTTATTATATAATTGTTTTATATTGTTTTTATACTGACTATTGAAATATTCTCTTAGTTATTAGCTAGATGGCATTACGGAATAGAATGAAATATAATTATGTTTGCAATATTGATGGAGCACCGATAACGATTGATCGGCTAGGGGAATCAACACAAACGTAAAATAGCACCTCGCTTTATAGATTGGATTGAGTAGCTTACTTCACCGGTTTTCTCCCCCCTCCCCACCTGACAAACGAATGAAAGGATGAAACGGAGCATTATATTTGATATTATTTATTTGCTCACATAACAGGTTCCCTGCACCCACCCCCCAATATTGGGTCAATTCGTTCAGATTGTAGAGTTTCTGTCATCTGAGTTACTAGTTCATGGAGCGTATTCCTAGAATACCCTTCTACCTCCTCATTTTTCCCCCTGAATGACTGTAGAACAATAAAAAGTTAGGAACATAACTGTATTGTATTTCAATACTTCTTCAAAATGAAAAACAAAAATAATATTATTTTGATCAGGTAATGTGCATGTACGATTGCAATAATAAAAAAAATGATTAAGGCGCGGAAATAACACACGAAGAACACAAGGTATACAGAAAAAAGAGGTAGTATATTCCCGTGTCTCATTTTCGTCTTTCTTTGCGCATCACGTCACGTGAAGACAAAAAAGCAGAAATTTATATGAAGTTTGGCGGTTTTTTGATTAATTTTTTAAATAAATCAAGAATAATCGTAATTTTTTTTAACAAACCGTATTTACAATTGATAATGATAGTTTACCGAGACCCTTTTTATGATTTATATTTTTTTTATGGTCCAAATATTTGAGAAATAATTCTTTCGAGTGTATAATGTCTAAGATAAATGGAAAAAAGGGTAAACAAAATTATGAATACATAACATAAAACAATTAAATTATTAAATGTTTTTGGTTATTTACGTACCAATTATTAAAACTTTTATTTTTTTACGTTATTTACTCAAAGTTTTGCCATCTATTTTCGTTAGGCTTCAAATTATTGGTATCCACGTACCTATTCAAATATTATGTCCATATTCAACGTTAAATATATATGGCAAAATATATTAAATAAAAATTCAGTTCACAAATTATTAAACGCCCAGTTAATAGAAAATATAAATTTGATAAAAACGAAATTAAATGAAACTATAAATTAAAATTAAATCTCTGGCTTATTTCATTTATTGTCTTATGGTTTTCGCTACAACTAAATCAAAACGCCCATTCACTGTTTAGTGTTCTATATGTGTTCTTATCAGAAATATGAACAATTGGTAGTTTTGTTGCAATATGAATTATTCAAATTTAATATATTTAAAATCGAACACTCCCAAATTTTTGAATTAAATAATTAAAATCAAATCGTTCTCTGCATTTAATAGTAAAATTATACTCATAAATTCCAAAACTTGTTATGCAATGTGCTCAAACAGTCTGCTCTAGACACGAATATTAAAACATGCCTCTTTTCGCGATTTAATTCCGAAAGTATTGCAGTATATAACTAAAATCAAAATTGAAATGTTTAATTTTAACATAAAGTCGAAAAATAATTAATGGCAAAAATTAAAAAAAAATCATTTATTTTCCATTTATTTAAAAAATTAATAAAAATATCACGAAATTCCATATAAATATCAGCATTTTTGTCTTCACGTGACGTCAAATTGTGAAAAAAGGATAGCAACAGCATGCGCAATATTATACCTTATTTTCTGTATATCTTGCGAAGAACATTGACGAGACTTGTGAGAAAGAGATACTATATGCAAATTCTCACTTTGTGTATTTTTTCTCACTTTGTCCAACAACACAAATCGAATGTTGATATTTCTTTCTATTCCTTTTCCTTCCTGTTTTCTCGTTGAATTTTACTCGTTTCACTTTCAGTTTGTTCTTTCACTTTGTCTATTCAGTCTAAATTAAAACGTTAAATATAACCTGTATACAATTTTTACAATCAATTTAATTTTAATACATTAGTGCGGTTATCGTTATTTTCTTTATATACGGAAAATCACGCATTAAATATTAAAATTTTCTCGTTCTTAAGATGTCAGAAAGAAAAACGAAGCGAAAACCAGGTGCATTTTATAGAAATTTAACTAAACATAGATGCAAATACACCAATAAGATTGCCGGATCTTTAGCACGGTATATTCGACCAATTGCACCGGATATTCCAGAAACTAATAATAATAATGAACCAAATGTAACTATATAATTATAATCACGATCTTACGCAAGCACAAATTCGAACTAAAGAACTCAATTTAGTGTTAAATTTATTTATGAAATCAATTTGTTAGTAATGCTAACATTTCAATTAATTAGTTTGTTGTGAACGCGCCTTGTTAAAAGGATTGAGTCTTTATGAACACGCCTTCGGTGAAAATGATTTTTGTTTTTGAATTGCACCTTCGTTCATCGCTCTATAGTCTTATGTCATCCTTATAATCAACGTGTAATCTAATAAAAATTATTATCAAACATAAAATATCGTTTATTTTCATCCCTATCACGCAATAAATTGACTACTGATTACGCTTTTCCCATCATTTAGATATTAATGACGGTAATGACAACGAGTTATCTAAAGATGAAATTTCACCTGATTTTAAAATTTGTCGCAGGATCCAGCAGATTGGCCACTAATTTTAACTACAAAGCATATCGATTTTATTGTCCTTAATTACGAGTAAGAAAATATCAACAACCTTAGGTTGTTCGACAATGGCTCATGAATTTGAAAAAATTGGATGCTATTCTTTGTTTATATTACAACTGGCGCATATTGGTCAATATTTAGTGAGACATGAAACTCAACAGGCTGTAAATAAATTTTAAAATAAAATATTTTAAAATAAATTTTTTTTATGTTGTACTTGATGTTTGGTGGCTGTAGAAGAACGCTTCAAATTATTACATGATGTTTATGTTACAAATACTATTTAAAATGCATGTGGTAGCAAATAATATTACATATTTCTCAAACTAGAATTTTTTAACACTATCAATAGCAATTAGCAACTGGCGACCGCTCTTTTTCTAAAATTAAAATTATTAACAATTATTTACGATCAAATGTGACCCAAAATCGTTTAAATGATTTCAATTGGAGCTGCTGAACAACAGTATTCTACAAGCTGCGTGGCAGAGTGCTCCTTCTACTCGTTATCAAACGGAAAATCACATCAACTATCCAGTAGAAGTAAGAGAGCTGGTTAGAGAAAAACGGAAAGCGCGAAAAATCTGGCAGAGGAATTAAGCACCACAAAGAAAATCACGACTTAATTATTTAAGCAACAAATTAAAATTTTTTATCAAAAAAATCAAGAACAAATCTTTTAGTGAATACCTAGCTGGCAGAACCACAATTTAATTGTAGATGCTCTGGAAAATAAAAAAATATGTTCAAATGTCTTCTTGGACATATCTCAAGCCTTCGATAAAGTATGGCACCAATGCCTGGAATATAAAAAAATACACGATAAGAGATCTGTCGGAGCAGTGTTACCTGATTTTAAAGTCATATCTAACTGATCAACACTTTCGTGTAAAACATAAAGAGGAATACTCCGAACTAAATAAAATATCGGCTGGAGTACCACAAGGAAGTGTTCTGGGGCCCGGAATGACCCTTGATGCTAAACTCAAGTGGAAAAAGCATGTTTAAAGAAAAAAGAAGAGTTAAACATCAAATATAGAAAAATGTATTGGCTCATAGAAAGGAACTCTGAGCTATCATTACATGATAAACTGCTTTTGTATGGACGTATGGTACACAACTATGGGGCTGCACCAAAAAAACTAACGTAAAAGTAATTCAAACTTTCCAAACTAAGTCTGGCGTCAACAGGAATGATAACCTTCATTAGGATCTAAAAATCGAGAACGTGAGTGAAGAAATTTCGTACATCGCTTTAGTTTAGTCAACATGAAAAATGATAATTGAGTATTACAATATTTTAGAAATAAATACTGTTCAACTAACACTAACAACAAGCATCAATTACAATAATTCATTAGTTACAATTCATACTTGATTTCCATTTATAAACTTACCTTAATAACATTAATTGCATGGTTACCTTAATAATATTAATTGTGTACCTACTTAATAACCAAATAAATTATAATACCTATAAACGTCTTTGCTGTCAAAAAACGGCGATAGATAGATTAAATCTAAAGATGGCACTAGTAGTTTTTTTAAAAATTTTTTTTTGTTGTATCGAAACAAAAGAAAAAAACACGAATAAAACTTACAACTAGACATGAATTATAAAAAAAATTAATTTTATTTTTGATTTATTTACCAAAAATTAAAAATTGTTAAAGCTGACATCTTTAGAAGTTATCCCGTACTATATTTTCACGTATAAAATAATACTGCATTATCGATAAATCTGCCTATATCATTGACCGCAAATTTACTATGGAAAAGTATAGTTATGTCCTTTATAGGTATTATAATTTATTTGTTACTAATGCCTCAATTCCATGGGAAAAATTGACTGACATAATAGATGCCAGCATCTGTGTACACCAAGCGACGAAATTTTTTTTTGATTTTTTAGGTAGTGTATTTTTCTACTAATTAATTATTTTAGCTTTTCTATAATGATAAATAAAACAAAGAAATTCTTACAAATTCATACAACATAAATCAAAAAACAGTGAGGTTATATGTAGCGACAAGACGCGATTTTTTTGTAATCTAGATGTGGAACATATTGTCGCGACGACAAATACAACTTCACTCGATACATTTGCTTTTAATATTTATTTTTCTATTAAAATTATGAAATACTTGAATGTTTTAATGAAATTCACTTATATTTTTGCTTAAACTACGATTTGTATTCATTAAATCACCAAAATAACAAGGATTAAATTTTGTCGCCCGTCGTCGCCGCTTGGTGTGTTTTACCCTTTACTCTCGAAATGTTGTTGTGTAGAATTTTGGCCCTCTGCACTATAGCTCAGTATGCAGCTCGCCCTAAGATAAATTTTAACACGGTCTCCACAAGTCTCCACTAAATTACAGATAAATTCACAAGCTAAAAAGATTATGTAGAGATAAATTTTTACATTTGCTTTATTTGTCCTACAACAACAAAAAAAATATAGTTCGAGCGAAAGTTAAATAAAGTATTGAGCGACTTTTATCAAATGGATTCAAGTGACGAAGACAATATTATTATTGGTGCCGCAGCTATTGTCTAGATCTTCTTCACTGTACTCCATTTTGCGATTTAAAAAAAATAAATGTTTATTTTTTAGTCGCTGTCAAAATTTATCTCAATTTTATTGTGCTAGGCAGATAAATTGCTGCGAAAACGATTGTAGACTTTCCACTAGCGCAGTCTGTATTGAATGAGATAACTACAAATTTTTCACGTCAGCTGCGTACCGGATCTACGAAATCGTGAGCTAAATATTTTTTTGTTATTTCGCTAGCTAAATTTTACGTCAAATTTGTATGGAAAATGTATCTTAGCGCGAGCAGCATACCGAGCTTAAGCAGCAAAAACAAAATCAACTGTCAAAATCAAATTTGTTTTATCATTGAAATAAAATAAAAAAGTCTCTCTCATATTTACCAGCCATCAACAAGTGAACACAACACAAATTTATAAAATAAAGTAAAATTAATTGAAAATATAGGTGTACAAATATATTTCCGACCTTTTTAGATAGGTGTCGTTAGTATCACTGCTTGCATATTATTCAATCGGGCAATAAATGTTTTTTGGAGGTTAGATGTCAAGCTTGAATAATTACTAGTGACATTTGTTCAAAGCGTAAACAACAATTATTTTAATGTAATTGAAAATGTCGAATTTTGTGCCAAAAAAGGAAAAAAACAACATTTGCGGGAAGTTTTACTTCATAATTTTTTGTTGAAAAGTGCAGCGGAAACAAATCATTTGCTTGTGGAAGTTTACGGTGAACATGCTCCATCGAATACAACATGCAAGGAGTGGATTCAAAGTTAGTGATTTTGACGTAAGAGACAAAGAACGTGAAGGCAGACCAAGAAAATTGGAAGATTCAGAATTGGAAGAATTGCGTGAAGTGGACCGTCAGACTGAAAAACAATTGGCAGAAGAGTTGAATGTTACCCAACAATGTGTTTCGCAACGTATACATGCAATGGGATTGGTTCTGAAGCTGGGAAATTGGGTGCCACACAAATTGAAGGATCGGGACATGGAACGTCGGAAAACCATGTGCGAATTGTTGCTTCAACGACAACAAAGGAAGGGATTTTTGCATCGGATCATCACTGGGGATGAAAAGTGGATCAATTATGACAATCCAAAGCGGAAACCAGTGTGGGTCAAGCCAGGTGAACTAGGGCCGTCGACGCCAAAAGCAAATATCCATGGTTCGAAGGTGATGCTTTGTATTTGGTGGGATATGAAGTGTGTCGTCTATTATGAGCTGCTGAAAGAGCGTGAAACCATTACGGGACAAGTTTATCGATGACAACTGATGGCTTTAAAGCAAGCTCTAGCTGCAAAACAACCGGAATGGGACAAAAGGCACGATAAGATTATTTTGCAATATGACAACACTAGGCCACATGTTGCTATACCTGTCAAAAATTACTTGGACAGGCAGAACTGGGAAATTCTACCCCACACGCCGTATTCACCAGACATTGCTCCCTCTGATTACCACTTGTTCCGGTCGATGCAATCAGCCCTGGCACAGCGGCACTTCACTTCATATGAAAACGTCAAAAAATGGGTCGATGACTGCGGATCGCCTCGAAACCACCAGACTTCTTCCTTCAGGGAATCCGTTTATTGCCTGAACGATGGGCGAAGGTTATAGCTTCCGAAGGAGCATACTTTGAATAAAACATTCTTTCATTTTCTATACAAACTAATGTCTTTTATTTCAGTAAAAAAGATCGGGAATATATTTGTACACCAATATATTTGAAATTTCTTTAAGATTTATTTTTTACAAATACCGAATTTTGTACAAGTTTATTTGCCAATTGTACATAGATATTTTGTTGTGTTTATTCGTCAAGTGTGGCTAAATATAATAAAAATTCTGTGCAAAGCTAATTGCCAATTTGTACAATACAATGTAGTGCATTTCTAACGTTTGGCTTTTCCATCTTCGTTGTAAATTAATTAGACAAATATAAACGAAAATTGTCGGAAATCTTATAAATTTCTAAAAAAGAATGAAGTTTCATTCTGAACTTTATTCAATTTTAAATGAAGCGTATAAAATTATTCAATTATTAAATAAAGAAATTTGGGGACATAATAATTTAGTAAACGTAAAAAACAATAGAAATAAAATAAAACTCGTAATCTTATTCTTATTTCCCATCATACTTGTCGAACTTCATCTTAATCGGTTAACAAATGGCCAAATTTTAAAATATGCCGTTTTGAAATATGTCGTAGTGTATCATATGCCGTTTAAATCATGATCAATTAAGGAATAGCCAAGTTATATCCTACTATAACTGGCTACATTCCAGAACATTGTCAAAAAATCATTTTAAAATGCTATTTCCACCGCATATGTCGAATTTCTTCATAATCGGTTAAGAAATAACCAAATTTCATCGCAATCGGCCAAATTCCAGAAATTTATCAAAAAAAAATTTAAAAATTATCGCGTTTTGAAATATTGCGTTTCAAATGGGAACCAAGAAATGTATATCTGATTGGAATTAAATATCAGAATTTTAATAATTATTCATTTCTGATTATTGCATATCTTTGTTTGTTTGTTTGTTTCTATCTGGCGGTTTACGTCCTACCTTACGCAGTAGCCAAATCGAGGACGTACGGCTATAGGCCCGTTTTGCGTAGACCACCTGTACATTGCATTGCTTCATGCCAGCCTATAGTACTAACATGAAAGGTATGTCGGCCTAGGGGTATCATAGTTGTGTATTGTGTTCATCTTCATCACCGATCGTAATCAGATGATGAAAAATCCCTTTTGCATCCCCCGCCCCTATAGGGAGGAGAACCCGGACCTCCCGATCCAAACGCCGCAGCTTTTTAACCACTGTGCCGTTTGGTCGGTTATTGCATATCTTTAAGCGTCTGAAACTTTAAGTTGAGAAACTTTTTGGGATTTTGAAAGCTTCTCCAAATTCACAATTTGCCATTTTTTGCATTTTACGTTTAAAATAAATTGACTAAAAAATTTCGCTGACCTTGTAATAGTTAGCTTCATTTCAAATTTAAAGGAGAATACAGTTGAATTTCGGTATAACAAAAAATTGATTACTTGAGAAATTCTAACAATTTAGGTTTTGGATTATATTAGTATTCAAAACATTCATCAAGTCAGTAGGTAGCTCAACAACGACTCTTGAGATAAATCTGTTACAAAAACATTTTATTATTTACAAACATGTTTCGTTCGAATATAATTTTATTTCTGGTAATGCTATAAACAAACAGTACTATACGAGACAGTTGGTCACATTTGTGGTCAAGATTTTTTTATGTATGTTTGTATAATAATATGTACTTAAAAAAATTTTGTTTTTATAACATTTTTATGACTGTTATATATGGAAATTTAAAGTTTAGTACTCGTTCATAACGGCACACAATATGTTGCCGTATTTTTTGCAAATTTTGAGATATCAAAGCTGTTGTTGAATTTTAACACAAAAACAAGATCGTCGAGATCGAGTAAAAAAGTCACACATTGAAGAGTGTAGTATCGTCATTTCGATTCGTTTTTTTTTTTTTTTTTTTGTTCTCCATAAGCTAAATATTTATTTTATAAAACGAGTAATTTCAATTGAGGTGTTATTCGACAAATTTATGACAGCTCACAAAATGTGTTTGATGTTATATGGATTTATAATAAAATCATATGTCTATTTATAGGAGCAGTTTTCTGTATTTTTGATTGAAAAATTTCTATTTACATTATATCGAGTTAATGGGAAAAAATATATAAAATTTTCAAATACAATTTTCATAGACGAATATATGCGCGTCTCTGTACCAGCCATAGTATAATAGTACAGAGACAGATAGTTATTGCTCCATATGGTTTTGTTATAGTACATATACTGCATATTAGACTAACAATACATAGTGTAGTATTTTCTTGATAATAAATTTAAAGATTTTATTATATTATGAAGAAAAAAAAACGAACATGTATAGTGTAATATAAATTAAACCCAAACTGTATAGTAAAACTATACCATAAAAGTTAGACCTCCTATTAGTAGCAATAATTATGTAATAAAAAATCGTTTTTTAAGATTTCAGTCGTTTTTTACTTAAAACATGTACATATAGGCAAGCAAGCAACATGTGATACAGTTTCACAGGGGAAAAATCTGTATTTGGGTATAAAGAAAATGCACTTTTTAGAACCCTTTTAGATTTTAAATCGACAGAGTTTAATGTATAATTATAATTACCATATTACCGACTAACTATAAATATAGGGTTACATGTCTTACAGTAATCTGTAGTTTAGGGGCGACAGATATCAAGTGTGTAAATTAATTTTATGCACTTCTTCCACCATTTTATATATTTTTTAATTCAAACTTTTTGAGAAGGATGGAATTCCCAAATTTAATTTTATTTTTATGATCAAAATTTCCCAAGCCATTCCAAACAAATACTAGAACTTTTATCTTTTATGAAAACTCTATGTGGCTTATTTTCCTTCTAGTTCTTCGAAAATTTTGTTGCTTGCAAATACCAACTTCCAGATAAATGTAATATCCGGATATGAGAATTAGGATCGGCAGTTAAGCACACCACGAGCTGTTGAATGCCTTATCACAAATAAAAAAAATTATTGGAACTCTTTATTGGCTATACATCTCGATGGCCTAAATCTGGAGGCCAAATACCTTAAAGTGGAGATTAACCCAACCCACTGAAATTAGCCAGCCCAAAAATAAAGGAGGGATGATTTGATGGAATCTATACCAGAAACGATGTCAGAATAGTAAATTTAAGTTCGTCTTCGTACTTCCAATAAGGAATTATATAATTTTTAGAAATAAATATGTAATTGTTGAACCTAATCAGAGTGTGAAGGTGGGTGAAAACAAACCCAAAAATAATTAATTTGATAAGTGATGGGTGTCATTTTGCTGTTGAATAATAAATTTGGAATGAATAAAAATAAAAGTGCAAAATCGTTCTACCATCACTCTCAAGGAAAATGAAGGCCATTCAATATCTTTGATAGTAGATGATACTTGCTTCAAATATTCAAATACGTATTGCGGAGATGTGCTTAGAGAAACCGTAGCATTAACATATACCTTGCATAGACTAAAGAAAACCGTCCACTTGGTGTTAAAATAGTAGAGCTCTTGTCATTACGAGGGAAAATTTTATGTTTTTTCCATAATCCATATTTGATTAGCGTAGCGAAGAGAACTCACGTCGGATTTGTCTCGTGACTTATTAAAAAAATGAAAAAAAAAAAAATGGTTAGTTATGGTCTATATAAGGTCTATCACTACACGTTATCTAACAATTTTTTTATAAATTATATTCGATTGGGGTTTATTCGCATTAAAACGAGCTCATTAGAGACCGACTAACCAACGATATTATATATATTGTAAAAATGGTAGTTGTCCATTTTTATTCTTTTTGCGGCTTTTATCACTTTGATATTAATGTAAACACAAAATTTTTTTTTTTTTTTTGTATTGCACATACATATATATTTATTTCACAACGTTTTTAAAAACAACAATTGTTAAAAACTCTCAAAATTTAACTTTAAAAAACATTATTTTTTACATTTAAATTTAAAATTAAAAACAATTTTTAAAAATTAAAAAGAAGTGAAAGTTTATATAGATTACTTTCTATTTTTAGTGATAATTAATTTTATGTGATTGTAGTCCTCCCATTGTACAATCACATAAAATTAATTATCACTAAAAATAGAAAGTAATCTAAATATATAAACTTTCACTTCTTTTTAATTTTTAAAAATTGTTTTTAATTTTAAATTTAAATGTAAAAAATAATTTATGTTTTTTAAAGTTAAATTTTGAGAGTTTTTAACAATTGTTATTTTTAAAAACGTTGTGAAATAAATATATATGTATGTGCAATACAAAAAAAAATTTTGTGTTTACATTAACAACGATATTACTTAAGTCTTCATTTATTAGAGAAATATTCCAAACAATAGAATCCTATATGATCTCTAAACGACTATTTCTATTAATTTGGACATCGTCAGCGAAAATGTGAAATGAACAATGGTGAATAAAATCAGCCAAAGAATTGTTAGAAGGATTAGAAAGATAGTTGAAATTCAATTTGGCAGCGGAAATCTAAAATATAAAGAGCTGAAACCTCACGAAGTGATCAGAACTTCGGTCTTTGGTGTTTTCAATGGGGATATCATTCACCTGTCACCTGTGTCATAAAGTTGGTGTGACAGTTTTGACAGTACTGATTTCTATTTTAACCAACATATATTTACTTATACAATAACAGCCAAACAGGTTAAGCTTCAGTAGCAGGGGTACAGGCATCCAATATAACACGAAAAATCGTATTCTAGAACTTTATACCGAAAGTAGTATACAAAATTATACTGATATTTCTAACCGTGTAACTGACCATATTCCAGAACTTTAACCAAAAATTATTTTAGAATCCCATTTCCAATGCACATTTCGAATTTCATCTTAATCGGTTGGAAAATAGGCAAGTTCCATCATACTTGGCCATATTCAGAACTTTATCCAAAAATCATTTTAGATTCCCATTTCCAACACACATGTTTAATTTTATAATAATCGGTTGATAAATAGGCAAGTTCCATCATATAAACAATTTGTTAACTACTCACTACGGCTGTGTTTCAATCGGGTAAAAAGTTAAATTTTTTAACTGTGGTAAAAAATATTAAATTTTCCTCACTTTTTAATCGTTTTGGTGTTTCAAATGAAATTAGTTAAAATTGTGACGTTTACGTTTTTTATTTTTATTTTGCGTAGAGAAAAACAAAATGCAAGCTACAAATTTTTAACTGGTCCGTAACCAGTTAACATTTTTGTGGTGAATAAAATGCCAAAAATTTAACTTTTTATGCGGTTTTTATTCGTTTGAAACACAGCCTACATCCTAATGCAGCCCCAACTCAACTCCAACTCAACCCGCAAATTGACCCCTAACTTAACCTTCAAATCAATTCCAAATTCAATGCCCAATTCAATAATCAAACAAGCATATTTTGGGTCAAACAGGTATTTTGGGTCAATTCGTATGGCAAATACCCCATCCTCTTGACGTACAGTCTCCAAAAGCTTTTCAAATCTCTGCCTTGACCATAGAAACAGATTGGCGAAAAAATTTCCAAATCGGGCAAACCGTTCTCGAGATACCATGGATCCAGACAGACGGACGGACATTTTTTTTTTTTTTTTTTTCAGACTCAGGAACTTTCAAAACGTCGAGAAAAGTGGTTTTGGACCAACCAAATTTTTCGTTATTTTTGACAGGATTTCAATACTTTGGTCTTTTTAGACCGAAGTAACTGAGATAAGAGTTTATTAAACAGAATTCTGTGATTATTATAATCAAAGGCCTTAAAAAAATCTAACAAAGTTAAAAAAGTCAAATCTTGTCAAGTGTTCTGTAATTTTCTAAACCCAGATTGGACGAAACTAACTAAACTATTGGTACTGAGATAAGATTGAATTTGATTTTTAACAACTATCTCGAAAGCTTTAGAGAAAGAACTTAAAATGCAAATTGGCCGAAAATGGGATAGCTCTAAAGGATTACTGACCTTTGGGATGGGGATTATTTTACTTAGCTTTCATTGGGCTGGAAAGGAAGAGGACGTGAGAATAAAATTGAGGATATGTAAGAAGGATTTTGAGACGAAAGGGAAAACTCGCTTAACAAATTTTAAATCGACGTTAACCAGATTGTAAATCATCGAGAGAAATATTTGAAAACGAAAACGAATTAGAGGACGCGGAGTTTAAACTAGAGCAATAATAACTATTGATGTCATTGGGTTTGAAAACTCCACTAGTATACTGCTCTTGCATCTACCAATGTCTAAATTACGAACATTACACCAGAAAACCTTGAGAGATAACTCTATTACGAGCCTGCTTATATGAGACTGACTATAAGAATACCATTTCCATAAACTATATTTACTAACTCTAATACTAATAGCATTCGAAATTTCCTGAGACAAGCAACGTGGAGATTTCGCTTTGACAGTAAGTGTAACCTTTTTCGTTTTCAACCACAGACCAGACTAATATACGAGTTGAAAATTTCTAATTAGTCGCAGAACTAAGGCAAAAATTATCCTTCCAAGGAACCGAGTTACAAATTAAGTAAAGATGGGAATTATTTTTACTAAAACATTTAAAAGTTTGAAAACGTAAACGGTTCCTACCTCTAAAATACACCGTGAGGGTTGATGCGATTCACGCTATTAAAATGGTCTCGAATTGCATTTTCTATGTCTGTATAGATCGATGTATATACTCTTGTTTAATTCATTTAAATTTCGAAGGATTCCTTCACATACATTTTGAAAATTTTGAACTAATCAGATAAATATCTCTTCTTCTTCTTCCGCTGGCGCTACATCCCATGAAGGGATTTGGCCGCCTCAACGATGCTCCTCCAAATAATCCGATCCGCCACAAGAGAACGCCAGACACGGTGACCGAGTGTGTACAGGTCCCTCTCAACGTCGTCCATCCATCGGGTAGGTGGTCTCCCACGAGGTCCTACTTTCACTGGTGCCGACTCCAAGGCCTGTTTAGTGGTCCGATTTTGTGAACGTAGTACGTGCCCAAGCCATCTCAGCCTTGACGATTTTATGAATCCTATGATGTCGACTTTATCGAGATCATTTCTGATCTCGTGATTCATTCGCATTCTGTACGTGGCTCCCTCTTTAATGGGACCGAGAATTCTTCTTATCATCTTACGCTCAGTTACAGCGATTTTCTGGATGTTTTGCGCTGTTAGTGTCCAAGACTCGCAACCAAAGGTGACAACTGGTCTTATCAGCGCCTTGTAGATGTCCAATTTTATTTTGCGCGATATATGAGGAGACTTGAAAATTTTGATATTGGCGTAAAATACTCGGTAGCCTGCTGCGATCCTCGATGAAATGTCCACAGAAACGGAGTTTTGCTCAGTGATCAGTGATCCTAGGTATTTAAACTCATTCACCTTTTCATATTGAGTATCTCCTGAAATGAAGTCCCCACGAGTCTGCCTTCTCGCGGTCACCATGTATTTGGTCTTCGCTTCATTGATCTGAAGGCCTATTTGTTGGGCTGTTAATTCCAACGGGAGGAGGACCTCTTTCAGAGAGATGATGTTGCGACCCAGAATGCAAATATCGTCAGCGTATGCTAATAGCTGGGTTGATTTATAATACAGGCAGCTACGCTGCGCTATATTAAGCTGACGAATGACATACTCTAATGATAGATTGAATAGAGTTTGAGCTATTGGGTCTCCTTGCCGCACTCCAGATGTTATCTCGAAGGCATCCGAAATTTTGCCTTCTATTAGCACCTTACATATTGAGCCATCCATTAAAAGCTGGCACATTGAAACCAATTTTGACGGTATGCCCAGATAGGACAATACGTTCCATAACGTGTTCCTCTTAATGCTGTCATACGCCTGTTGAAAATCTATGAATAGACTGTGTACAGGGATGTCCTTTTCATAGCATTTCTCCAGCACAATCCTCAGCGTGAAAGTTTGATCGGTCGTTGATCTATTTGGCCGAAAACCACATTGATAATCACCCAAGATCCTCTCGCTATAAGTTGATAACTTTGCTGCGACTACGTTAGCCAAAACCTTGTAGCCCGTGTTCAGCAAAGCTATACCGCGATAGTTGTTGCAGTTTAATCGATCTCCCTTTTTATGAAGTGGACATATTAGAGCCGTCTTCCACTCTACTGGGATTTCTTCTCTAGACCAAATTGTTGATATTAGCTCAAACATGCGGCAGAACAGATAATCACCGCCATATTTGAGCATTTCGTTGCAGATACCATCCTCACCAGGTGTCTTGTAATTTTTCATCTACGAAATATCTCACTGGACGAGAATTATTTCATTTTTGATAAAGGTATATAGTCTAAGAACCGGTGAATGTTTTATTAAAATAGCTTTACCAGCTCAAAATTTGTGAAAAGGTGGCTTTTGGCCCTAAGAATGGTATCGACAATAGTTTTTTTACTTAAATAGGTCTAAAATATATGTTATAAAAAATTTAAACTACCTATATACATCCCTTTAAAACTACCTTTTCATAAATTATCAGCCGGTATAAACTCTTTGAATAAAACGTTCACCAGCACTCCTGCTGAAGAACTTCGGATCATTAAAGAATGTACAGTAAACCTCAATAATTAATTTTAGTTCTACGTTTGGTTTGTTCTTAATTTATTGATCTAAGTAACTTAATTATGCAGTTTAGGCAAAAGTAAAATCTTTTTAGTTTCTAAAACAAATATTTTTTGGCTTAAATGTTTTTGCTTAATTTTAAGCTAATTAACAAAAAATAAACATAACATTTGAGATCTTTTGCATATTAACAACATAAAAGGGGTTCAATGACAGGTTGCAATTGCAATAGTTATTGTGACAATTAACCCAAACGGCCTGTGCATATTTGTAGCCTTTGGCTTGTCTGGAGGCAGTAGATAGCGTCTCTTGCGGTACTTAAAAGGCTATTAGCATACGAAGGGTGCGGTCAAGAATTCAGCCGCTGCACAGTTTAAGCAGCACAAAAAATCGAAAAGCAGGCGGAATGCAAAAAATATCTGCCACATTTTTATACGACCGGTAGCCTAATTGCATTTGACTACTTTTATAATTGCCATTTAACTACTTTTATAATTTCCTGTGATTACGAATTATTATTAATATTAGTATATTTCACCAGCAATATAATGTATAAAATTAAATTTTTTTTAAATATTGGCATTCAGCTTTTGCATCCTATGGGTGGTGGTTCTCTTGTTAGGATAGAAGAGTACGGATACGGACTACGGAAGTAAACACGATTCTTGTATGATTTAATATTTATTGTATCGTGCATAAATATGCATACGTGTCCTTTAACATGTCAACTCCTACTGCCCTTTTATTTTTATATCATGACCTAATATTCCTCACACTATGTGGTGACTGCGTAAACTGCAATGATTTGGCTGCAATATTAAATTTTTGACCGAACTGCAGTACACACTGCGTAGCGGTTGAATTCTTGACCGCTACCGAATTTCAAATAAAAGAAATTAAATAATTTTCAGTTGAAATTTTTTATAATTTTTTTTATTAAAAAGCTTTTTGGATTTTAAAAAGTTCAATATAATGTTGTTTAATATTATACACAAAATGTTTCGAATATGATTTATGTGATATATTTTTATTTAAATATTTACATTTTTTTGATAATTAAAAATATATAAGTTTGAAGAACGTCTCTTTCCAACCCAGATACACAATAATTTAACCCAAATTACGATACCATGTCCCACTCGACAATCTCGTTTATTTCTCGTGTATTAATATTTTCAAAAAAATACTTTTTTATTATGACTTTACTGACCATAATATTTTAATATTATTTAATATTCTTTTAACCTAA
The DNA here is from genome assembly GCA_963556165.1 of Tipula helvola. Taxonomy (NCBI): domain Eukaryota; kingdom Metazoa; phylum Arthropoda; class Insecta; order Diptera; family Tipulidae; genus Tipula; species Tipula helvola. Next base: position 8,269,336 of record OY744483.1, read on the forward strand.
TTTTTATAATAATAATTATACATATCATAATTGATAATAATATGGTTTTTAAACATTAGGTAGGTATGTTTGTTTTGGAGGAGGAAATACATTTTTTGTATTAATATTTAAATATAGTTTGAGAGATGGTTTTAAAATGATATATTTATTCTATTTTATTATTAATACATTGAATTATATTTAATAATATTTTTTCTGTTTTATAGAATTAAAAACAAATTCTGTCTTTTAGAAAACAAAACAAAAATAGATGAACAATTAAAAAAAATCTATTTTCTTGTATATAAAAATCGAATATTAATAAAACGGCTTATTTATTCTTCTTCTGAATAATTTGCCTTTGACGATGGCGTAAAATTTGTGCCCGACGAAGGTGAGGATGAACTCTTTGAAGGAGCATTCGATGATTGCGCTTCTAACGGTCGCGCCGATGCTGGACTATCCAAATTCCTAAGGTTATGTTTTTTAAGCAACTGACAATCGCCACCTTCTTGACTTAATTGATACACATACAGATAACCGTCTTGGGAAGCTACTAGAATTCTTTAATTTAAAAGTATAAATCAGAAATGTACAACTACAGTTAGTGCTTAAAAGAGTTACCTTAAAACCTTTTGTACCATAGTTATTGCACAAGCATGTTTTATACCAGCTACCGGTAGAACAGCCGAAGCAAATGCCCGTCCTAGTGTAAAAACTTCGGCTGACAAAGGAAAAAAGTTTGTAAAGGCCTTGTTTAAATAGCTGGAAATAATTTACCCTTTTATTAGAAATAATTAGCCTAGCAAAAAAAATGTTTTTCTTATTACCCCATCCAATCATCTTTCCCTTGATTATTCTCCTTATTTTCGACTATTGGTCGCTCTAATTTAAACACATGCACCGTTTCCGTATTCGACGTGCAACATAAATATTTCGAACATGTACTAAAAGCTAACGATGCAATCGATACACATCTTTTAACGCCACGTCGAAATTCAAATAATTTTGAACCATCTTGCACTGAAAATACACGAATAACAGTACCTTTTTCACTAGCTGTTGCAATTTCGGTGCCCGGGGTACTAAAAGCTATAGCTGCCAATGATGATTCATGAGCCGGAATCATCGTTTTTGCATGTAAATTAACAGCATCAAAAATTTGCACTTCACCGCTTGTTGCGCTACCTGGATAAGCTAAATAACAATGATCTGAGTCCGAGGCTAAAGCACAAAGACCAATTGGATTAGGTGGAGTATCGCGAATAGTATGAACAACTTTCATATCTCGAATATTGTGTATATATAAACTTTCTTCCAGACATACAACTAAACGAGCACGATTAAGTTTTACGGCCAAAATTGTGTTTGAATAAGAATAATTACAGATTTCAGTTCCTTTTTTATAGTGGCAAACCTGGAAAAAAAAATCAAACATACAAAACTAAACATATTTAGATCAATCACGATCACCACAAACTTTCAATTTTCTAGGAGAGTTTAATGAAACAACTGCAACCAAAGAACTACTAAATAGCCGTTCGACTAAGCAAATATCTTCACCATGGTTCGAATATATTTCTTCTAGAGTTGTGTCCACGGAATTGAGTGAAAATAGGCTGTATCCGTTTTTCGATCCTACCGCTAAAGATCTGTAATGAAATTAAATAAAAAATTTAAATCATTTAATTGTATAGGGAAGGCATTTTTTCTCTTCCGTAAATATGATTTATGAGCCCCAAAAAAGTTTCCAAAAATATATCCTCTAGCAAAAACTATAGAAAGAATATAATAAAGGCTTCCTATGTCATACAACAAATATCCGCAGCTGGGATACAGAAATAGTATACAAAACGAAATAGTAAAACATAAAAAAACTATTTCTGTACCCCGAGCTGCGGATTTTTGCTTTGTATGACATAGGAAGGTTTTATATTCTTTCTATAATTTTCGTCTCTAGGTTTTATTTTAATGTAAAGCAATATCGTAACTTACTGTGCTTAAAATCATTCAGCGTACGAAGCAACGAGCTTCTTCTTAATGCGCAACAGGACGTTATAAGAATTTCCTTAGCAATTCAATAACAGAATTACTTAAGTTTAATTTGTACACGATCAACGATTGGGGAGAAATTACTTACTCACTTACTTTTTCACACCGCTCTAACTAACGCAAGAATTGCATTCAATGAAACCGGATTAAACGCAGGTAAAAATCTCTTTAGAACGTTGATGAAAATTTATGAAATAAGGACAATTACAGAAATACTAGAAACAGTTGTATCTTGTATTTCTCGAGTTAGGATTTTTTTAAATTTAAAAATATGTATTTCAAATCAATAATAAAATGAGAAATAAATTGAATGAGTTCATTGGCTCAAAATGAATTAATGTAAAATCTTAGGGTTTAAATCCAAACTCGAAAGCCATAAAATTTTACTTAAAACACAAAACACCGGGATTTGTGATTTTTAATAAATCGAAACTTAAACCTATTTAGTTCGGATGATCGGATTTCAATTAAGAAGATAACGTTTAATGGTTTTAATAATCGCAAATCACACGCCGAATCGTTTCAGGAGGTGCTTATTACACATTTTCAATTTTAGCGATTTTGTTAAATGTCTTCGAGTTACTAAGCTCATGGTCAAACGCATCTTTTGTTCGAATAAAAGACTCATGGTTTTATTTATTTACAAAAAAGAATTAGTTAGCACAACGTAAAGTTGCATTAAGTAGTATTTTAAGTTTAAAAATGTTTGATAGCCTTTGTTAGTAAAAGACGCCACGAGTTACTGTTACTATAATCTCTATAGTCGAAATTTAACAATTGAATTAAGCATGCATTAACAATGAATTTCCGTGCAAATATATAGGTATCCTAATTAAGCGGGTTGGATGTTTTCTATAATATGCTACAAAAAACAAGAACAAATTTCCGTCGTGATATTTAGAATCCTATTTGATTTTCAGTCTTGGCTGGATTATAACCCAAATACTACCTACACTATAGTGTCATAAATAAACAAATGGTTATTCGACCGAAGAACTTTTACAATGCGCAGTGACCCTTTTGATTTTACGTGATCTGTTTACAAATTTGCACAAATGAATCATTACAGACTACAGTAGTACCTTAACAACTTTTCATGTAGGTACTTTTTTTCATAATAATTGGAAAGAGAATGTGAATATTGAACAAATATAATCGTCTAATAATGACAGTAACTTTAATTTATAAACATTTAATTTAAATAATTGAAATGTACAAAGCAACAAAACTTTAAATATACAGCAAGGACAAAGAAAGTTCCTTTGTTGTGAGACAGCAGTCTGGACACAAAACTATACAACTTTCCAAAATTACTTACGAACAATCCTGGTTGAAATTCACGAAAAATGCTCCTGAATCAATGTCTGCTCGGCCCAGTAGACTCATTTTACCCTCAAAATATGGGCAATCTTGAATTTTATAGTCTTCTTCTTTTCGTTGTTTTACCGTCGAATGTTTTTCTTTTTTTTGGTTTAAATTTGTACGATACTACATAGGTTTAAATCAAATTTATTTATGGAAAATATAAACTTTGTCACAATCACTATTTTATATGTAATAATATTCCTAAATATCTAATTTATGTAAAAAAAAAACTAAATTTTATTTAAGTTTCAGAAGAGACGTAGTGCTAAACTTCATAATCAAAACAAGTCGCCATTTGTAATACAAAAAAAATTTTCATAATACACAGAAAATAATAACAGCTGATGTTTGTCAAATCCACTGTTCGTCTTTTTTGGTTGAATTTATTATAAATTCATAATAAACTTCATGCAATAACTAAATTAATTTAATTAGGTAAGTTAAATACAATTAAACTAAACCGATATAGTATACAAAAAACTAAACTAAAATAAAAAAAATGTTTTGAATTGAAATGACGTAAAATTTTTGTGTGCCGTGAAATGTTTTTCACTTTTTGACATTTGTTTAGATGGCACCATCTAGCGTTTGTGGAAATAACTATTATTTTGCTCAATAATTACCATGTTTCCATGATAGAGCTAACCTATTCGGACAGGAATGGAAGTTGGATTGGTATGCTTTGATAGGATCTATCGGTGTTGCGATAATTTTCGTTAAATAATTAGTGTCGCCCTTAAAGTGTCGCCAAAGATTGCTCCGATGTTATTGCGGAAATACATATATCCTAATTTTCCTAAGTTATTTGTTGGAAAAGTATAGAAAGCGTTACCTATCGGAAACAAAATAAAAATCATAATAAATCAGTGCTGAGAATGAGATGTTCTTACATCACTTTTTTCGATGTTCGATAGTGTTCATGTCTCTTTCTTCCAGAATAAAATTGTATACTATTTCGACTTTTTAATTACGCTTTTTCTATTACGATCTCAGCATGCGCGCATAAAACATCATATACTACGTTTCCATGATGGAGTTAACCGGGATTAACGTGGATTATCTCATCATGGAAACATGTCGAGTTTAGGATTTTCGTTAAGTTTCTTAATCCAAATTAACTCAACGAAAGTAGTAGGGTAAGAAGAGATTCTATCTGTCAAAACGGAAAAAACAATTATACCAATGCAAAATGGTGTCGCGAGCATTCTTACTCTTCGTATACTTCATAAATCATCAAAATCACAATAAATATTAAATTTAAAAATTTCCACCAAACAAATAAAACTTTGTGAAATGACTTTTAATTGTTGGGAAATGTCCAATTACACTAGAAATAATAATTGCATGGAAACGATATGGATTAGCGCCGCCATGTTATTAACTCAACGAAACTCTTAATTCGGGTTAACTCTGTCATGGAAACGTAATAATACACATTCATCACTTTTTATCACCTAAGTTTTCTTTATCGTTGTGAAAAAATGGAATAGCACACAAATTTAAGTACTTTTCATACCAGACGCCTCGGCTTTGAGCTTCAAAAATAAAAATTCTTTATTCTATTTTTCAATTATGTAAATTAGTTTTATTTGATTAATATCGTTTAGTTTTTTAGAAATAAATTCAATTTGTTGAGAAATAAATTATTTTTAAGTGATAATTTAAAAAAAATATTGCAATGAAGTTATCTACAAAGCTAATGCGGTAGACAGACACAAAGTTAATCGCGATTTTCATTTATCCCGATTGTCAAAAATCGCGTTGTGAAAACGAAATAATCCAGTTTTTGTGAAGATTGTGTAATGACAGAATTTACTAAATTTACATAGTTTAAGTATATTGTATGGAATGTATGGAAATGTTCTAAAATAAAATACACACAAATTTATAACTAAATTAACATTATTTTGAAAATCGTTGCATTTACCAAATGAGCCAAAAAGGCACACGTTGGTTGGATTAAGCATGAAACACACCGAGCAGCGGCAGCGAGCAGCAGATTTAAATATTAACTATTTTACCTATTTAATGAATATAAATGATAGTTTGAGCATACATATATGTATTATAAACAAAAACATTTAATTATTTTATATTTTTAATAGATAAATTTCAATTAAAAGAAAATGTATTGAATGAAGTTGCTACTGCTGCCGCAGCAATAGGTTCCACACCCAGCAGCAAAAAAAGAATGCTTTTTGCTGCTAAACATAACCTCATTAAAAATGACGTATTGATTCGTCTCTGTTATTTTCGTGTGTACCTATTTGTTTTGAAACAAAATATTTTGAAAATAAACGTTCTTCACAAACTATACTGTAAAACTTTTTCTATCACAAAAGTTTTCCTTCGATATGTATAAAATAAAACACCTTTTAATTCTTTTAATTATATATTATAACGCAGTACAAAAAATATTAAGCTGTATTCATGTCCTTCCGGAAACGTTCTATATTAATGCTTATCAACTTGTATATATAACCTACTTTTTCTATTATTTCATTCTTTCTTCTTTCCTCGGAAGTAGAAACTATTTATTCATTTTATAACATTTATGTCTCTTTCTTCTACCCTATGAACCTAACTCAATATTTATTTATTTCAAGTGATATGTACCTTTAGGCACATATTTTACTCTTACAGCTCGTCCAATCTGACTACATATAGCGCCCTCGCTATAACTTTTATTTTTTTTTATTTTTTTTTTATTTTTTTATTTCTGACTTATTGTCACTTAAAAATAACTTAAATTAATACATTAATTCTTAATATTACTTAACAAAAATAAAAATCAACCATAGATATAATACCATCATATTAAATTTCTTCTTCAGAGTTCAAATACTCAATTTCGTATTCCTCATCTAAATATTCTTCATCCCGGAATTCCTGATCATATGTTGTATCCCCAACTGAGATCTCTATATCGCATTCGTTCTCCACCTTCTCCCCCTGACCTACACTTTTTGAATACAAACGCATGGTTCTGCTATCAAATATACCACCGAATGGTCTAGCCGAAACTTGATACCCTTCAATGTCTTTAAGCACGTACCTATTCTGATTTAATACTTTCGAAACACGATATGGTCCTTTGAACTTTCTCCTTAACTTACTATTCTGTCCCACTTGCAACGTTTCCCTAATCATAACTAAGTCACCCTCCTGATAACTGACTTTTTTTCTAACTCCCTTGTCATAATACCTTTTGTTATACTCCTGTTGCTTCTCAATAGCTAACTTCGCACCTTCTCTAATTTTTTCCAAATCTCGGTCATCACCTTGGCTATGTATATTCTCAACAGTCTTAATGGTCATTCCTCTTTGTACTACTCCAAATAGCAACTTTGAAGGAAGTTCATTAACTGCTTTATTTACCGTATTATTTAATAAGTGTTCAGTGTCACCTAACAACTTGTCCCATTCTTCCTCGCGTTCGTTTACTAACTTTGCTAAAATCGGCACCAATACTCTATTGTATCTTTCCGCCTGTCCGTTGGAATTGGGTGAAGCCGTCGCTACTTTAACATGGCCCACACCATGTTCTTGCATGAATGTTGCAAATTTATGAGACGTAAAAGCGGTACCCCTGTCCGTAATTATCCGTTTAGGAACACTGTAGTTCGAAAAATAGTTTATCAAATGATTGCATACCTCGGCCGTGTTGGTAGTTTTTGTAGGGTATAACTTTATATATTTAGTAAATCCATCTACCACTAAAAATATGTATAAATTTCTCCGTTTTGTTACCTCTAAAGGTCCTAAGTGATCCAAATGAACCGTCTGAAATGGTTCCTTTCCTTTCTCAATTGACCTTAATAGTGCTTCTTTTTTTATTGGCTTGGGATTGTATGCAATACATATAATACAACTTTCAGCATGATTGACTAGTTTCTGTTTCATGTCGGCAAAGTAGAATTGTCTTCTAATCATCTCGCTAACCTTGTCATATCCCAAATGACCCATTTTATCATGATATTTATAAATAACCGAATCTATCATCTTTTCTGGAATAAGCAATTGTAATTTATCTTTGTCCTTCCTATATACAATACCCTCTCGGAGTTCATACCCTTTTAATTTCCCATTCTCGACCTGAACTTTAATTTTTTGAATAACCTTATCCTCAATCTGACAAATATAAATTTTTTCCAAGAACAGATCTTTTTCGTTAACCTCTAGATAATATATCTGTATCCGACTAAGAGCATCTACATGCCTCATCCTTTCGCCACATCTATGTATAACCTCAAAGTTATATTCCTCTAAAAACAAAGCCCATCGATCAATCTTTGAATTTAAATCGCGCTTTGCTAACGTTAATCTAAGTGCATTGCAATCGGTAACAATCGTAAAATGGATACCGAATAGATATGGTCTAAACCGTTTAATTGCATAAACCACCGCTAATGTTTCCAATTCGAAACTGTGAAGCCGCGCTTCAACATCTGTAGTTTTTTTACTAAAGTACATTATCGGATGTAATTCTTGATCATTCTGCCTTTGCAGTAGTACAGCCCCAAACCCTGACGACGAAGCGTCTGTATGAAGCTGGGTTTCATTTTTTATATTATACAACGCTAACACCGGTCTATTTATCAACAATTCTTTCAATTTGTTAAAAGCATCCCAGTGTTTTCTCTGAAACTCAAATTCCCGAACCTTTAACAATTCATATAAAGGCGATGCTATCCGACTAAAATTCTCGATAAACTTCCTAAAATAACTGGCTAAACCTACAAACTGTTGCAAAGATCTATTATCCGTTGGCACTGGGTATTGACTGATAGTCTCTATGTGTTTATTACTTAAAGTTATTTGCGATTGCCTTATACTATATCCTAAATATTCAATTTCCGTTTTAAGAAAACTACACTTCGCGACTTGTAACTTTATATTGTTTTCTGCTAATTTCCTAAACAATTCCCCAAGAATATCCAAGTGTTCTTCTATACTTTCAGTTGAAACCAGTATATCATCTATAAATATTAATATTTTATTATTGTCTGTTAAGTCTTTAAAAACCATCTGTATATATTTTACAAAATGTGCAGGTGAATTAGTATACCCGAAAGGTAATTTATTAAACTCAAACTGTCCTTCTTCAGTTACAAATGCCGTATATTGTTTAGATTCCTCCTTTAAATCCACATGGTAGAAGCCATTCCTCAAGTCCAAACTACTGAAATACTTCTTCCCGCTAAGTCTCACCAAAACATCCTCAATTATCGGCATAGGGTAACATATCCTCTCGACTATTTTATTCAACTGCCGATAATCTACGCACATTCGCAATGTACCATTCTTCTTTCTAACCAACACTACCCGGCTTGTATATGCAGACTCACTATGCCTAATAATCCCTGTTCTCATTAACTCGTCCGTAATCTTCCTTAACTCAACTCTTTCGTAATGACTAAACCTTTTAGGCCTAACTCTGACTACCTTCTTTTCCTTCAGCTTAATCTCAGCTTCGTACCTAACCGCCTCGTTTCCCTTACTTTCACCCTTTACATAACATTCTTCAAACAAATTTGAAACCTCGTTTCTAAATTTTATTGTCTCCACCGTATCACCCACACTAACCTCATCTCTAGCTTCAATTAACATTACCTGTTCATCAAGTGCAGATACTTCTTGCATAAGGTTAAGATCGAATGCGATTGACGGTTTGATTCTCACAGTTAAAATCCTATTTATACTCAAGAAATCCCTTCCCAAAATGACATTTATATCCATGGTTTCATTTGATACCACTAATAAATTTACCTTATATAACTTATCACTAATTATAATTTTCGTTTCTATCTCGCCCAAAATCACTAAACTACTCTCGTTAATGCCTGTTATATTTGGCATATTTTCAGAAAAACAACTATAATTATATTCTTTAATTAAATTCTCCCTTACGATACTCACAGTACTTCCCGAATCTACTAGTACTTTGGTGTTGATTAATCGGTTGTCCATAATCACCTTGACTGCAACCTGGCTCGTTTCATCCACCTCTATTTCATTACATTCGTTCGTATCCTGGTTTTCATATACCTCTGCCGCCTCGGATATTTGATACACTTTTTTATTTTCTTCGATCGTATTCAACTTAACTCTACATTCATCTTTTTTATGCCCGATCTTTTTACACCTTTCACAAATTGGTTTTCGTAACGGTAATGGACACTTGCTTGCTATGTGTCCATTCTGGAAACAATTATAACATTGTTGACGCCTTATTTCTCGTATACTTTTATCATTTGGATTTAGGTTTATTTTCTCCGCTTTATCCACACTTTTGTATACACTCACTTCACAATTTTTCCGTTCACTTTCTCTGTTCATCTTAACGTACCATTCAATATGATCCTTTAACTGATCTAAACTGCTTATCCGGACTGTTTTAAGTGTGCAACTAAGTTTAAATTCGTTTATCCCTTGAATTATATAATAAATGGTACTTTCATCACTTATATAATTTTTCGCTACTGCACAAATATCGTAGAAATACTCGATTAACCCTTGATCCCGTTTTCTAATTCTCTTCCTTAAGATTTCATGTATTTCTGCTTGATTTTTACACGTTTTAAAATTACGTTGTAATTCACGCTTAAACTCGTTCCACGTTACACTACACCCTACCGTCTTGTACCACTTGTTGGCATATGCTTTCATTTTATCTTTCGACGCTAAAATAACCAATCTGGTATCTATCTTATGCGTATCCATTAACGCTTCGACCTGCTGTATCCATTGTTCCGATGATAATCCGCTTTCATCTGTTGGATCAAAACTGGGTAAAATGTCTATCACATCTCTAATTGTTAACCTCATGTTATCATATCCCGCCTGATAACGATGTTCCTGTTCTTTTTCCTCCATATTTTGTGTACTTTTGCTCGATATATTTATCCTCGCATCTTCACTTCTTGTTTCATCTTGTGCATCATCCATTACACTCCGTAGCAATCGTTGTAATAATTCTTCTTTCTTGCCGTCTGTATTAAGACCACGTGCAGCCAATTCCTTCTTTAATTCTCTCACGTTTAATTCTCTCGACATCTTAATAATTATAACAACTATTGCACATATATATTGTGTATCCCACTTCTGAACTGTAAAACTTTTTCTATCACAAAAGTTTTCCTTCGATATGTATAAAATAAAACACCTTTTAATTCTTTTAATTATATATTATAACGCAGTACAAAAAATATTAAGCTGTATTCATGTCCTTCCGGAAACGTTCTATATTAATGCTTATCAACTTGTATATATAACCTACTTTTTCTATTATTTCATTCTTTCTTCTTTCCTCGGAAGTAGAAACTATTTATTCATTTTATAACATTTATGTCTCTTTCTTCTACCCTATGAACCTAACTCAATATTTATTTATTTCAAGTGATATGTACCTTTAGGCACATATTTTACTCTTACAATACCATTTAATTCTCGTATAATATAAAAAACAATTTTGATAAAAGTAAAAAACAAAAATCTGCTGCGCTGCTCGCTGTGAACGGATACAAACAGTCGACAGTGTGGATTGTTTGGGACATGTCGCGCTGCTCTTGGTGTGTTTCAGCCTTAAAAAATTACATTCCACACAACCAAAACTGGTATAGAGCCATCTATTGGAATTTTTTGAACTAAAATCGCTCTACCGATAATTTTATGCGTAACTCCTTCTCAACTACACCATCATTTGAGCATGAGTAGTTGTGAGTACAAATACTTATGAGTAGTTTACTAACGCCAATGGAACACGCTAATTTAAAAATTTATTGACCTTTTTCCTTAAAAAAATTTGACAAGCAAGATCGACGATCCGTAGGTGGTCCGAACTAAAAATTAATGTTGTAGAAATATAATTAATGAATTATATTTCGGGAAACAACTTGACAATTCCGCAAAAGCATTTCTAAAGTTAAATTTAATGTAAAATTTAATTTATTTAGCTAAAACACTGAAAACAAGATTCCAATATTATGCAACACCTACAGATATTTCTGCTGATTCACTATGTTTGACAATTAAGGAAAAAGGTCTATTGACGATTGTAAAAGTAGACTGAGCGCCTCTCATGGAGGAGGTGTTTTCGTTTAGTTCAGTGATCACCACCAGATAGTGTGTAAGGAATTTCATATAAATAATTTTTTACAAATCTTAGTGGAATTAATTTTTATAAGTGCTGGCACTCATATTACTTCATAAAAACCAACAAATTGCCTTTATAAAACAACAAAATTACATCTTCACACCTTTTACTTGATATTTAGAGTTCAATTTATTTTTAACTAAAATAGAAAAATATTTACAAATTCAAGTTAAAATGTATTTATTATCACTTTGTTAACGACAATCACCTAAATAAATTTAATAAATTAAATAAAACCATTGATTGTTTTAAATTTATTACGGCTTGCATTACATAGGATTCCTGTGTAAATGTTTGACATTTGAGTTTTTATCCCCGACTTGACCCGCACCATGCGTCAAACACTCAAAGTAAAAACACCCCCTATAGGAGGATTTTTCAATTAGTAAGAGAGTTCGCATATAGATGGTGTGCCTGGGATTTAGTATTAAAAAAATTAAGTAAATATTAATAGAACTAATTTGAAATACTGCAGATACAAACGTCTCATCACAAAAACTAATAAATTATCTTTATAAAATAACAATATTCGTATCTTGACATGTTTTACTTAGAAATACACCTCTAAATTTATTTTAAACAAAATAGAAAAATATCTTCCAATTAAAGTTAAAATGTATTCTTTACCACTTTATAAATAAAAACCTCTTATAAAATTCCAATAAATCAAGAAATATCATTCATAAATAACAATTTGTTTACACTTGTGTTACATAGGAATTCCTATGTAAATGTTTGACATTTGAGATTTTGTCCCAGGACAACGACGCACCATACAGCAAACACTCTAAGTAAAAATTCCTCCTATACTAAAACTATCTATCCATTGACGTTTAATTTTATTTCGTAGCTGAAACAACCGCAATTAGTCGCAACTCGCAATATAGACCTTGAAATGTTAACATCTATATTAAGTTGGTGGTCCGGGTACTGCGCATTTTCGTATAAGGCCCATTATATCGTAAATTTGAGCGAGGGTATCAAAATTTTCAACTTAATAAAATAGATAGTGGATCCGGGTACTGAGTGTTATCGTATAAGGCCCATAATATTCGTGCTGTACGAAGGTGTCACAAATTTGCAACTCAGTGAAATAAAAATTATATTCGGGGATGTCCATCGCTTCTTTCGAGAAGATTCTGGAATAACCGTTATTTAAATAATACGTAAAAATAAAAATAACATTACATTCGGCATACTAGGATTTCCCTTGAGATGGATCCTAGTTTAGAAATTTTTGTTGAAAAAAGAATTACAAAAATTTGACCTTCGAAATCAGGGTCCCTATTTGGGAAATCGATTCGTTTGCTTATTCGATTCGAACGATGAATTCGATTCGTATAAGAATTTTTATTTGGGAATTCGATCGAAAATAAAAAAGTATGCCTGTGAAAATATGATGAGGGAAATTTATTTTAATAAATACGTGGTATTGACGATTTTACTGATATAGATGTCGCGTAGGTTTAGTGCTATTGAGAACTATCAATGTTCGGGGTAGTGACATCTATCAATATTAAAAATAAGCTAGGTAAGTATATCAAAATGTGACATTTATGATTTGTATGCAAAGCGTAATATAAATTCAACAAAAATAGCGCGTAAATATTCATTATTTTTAAATTAAATTCTATTATAATTTCATAAAGCTGAATTATGTTCAATTAACAATTATTTTCCTTCTTTAAAAGATATGTTATACAAATGTGATATTTTATAAAAGGCAGTGAAAATAGAATAATATTTATGTAAACAAATCTAAAATAAGGAGGTTATGCTTTTGTTAGTTCGAATATTTATTGAACTTATTAATGAAATTATTCTAATTGTAAGCAATTCGGGCGTTATAAATAAATATTAATTTTGAATTTTAGGTTTATTTGCAATAATGTCTACGACAAGTTGTCCAAATGTAGAGTTATGTGAGAATATTACAATTTCGCACACGCAGATAATTGAATATTTTGGCACTTCAAAAAGTCCATTCGTGAGGGTGAGGAGATATTGAACGCAGGCTGGATTCAACCTGTTGGGATTGATTCAAACTCCAGCACTAATTCTCTAATAATAGTTGGTTTGGTATTACAACATCTACTTAAGACTTGGCAAAGCGCCATTCGTCAATTTTTGTTTACCACTCGGGAAAGCTGTTAAAATTTGCCCCCTTTTAAAATGCTCATTGCATATCACAAAAAATTTGGGGAATTTTTCCACATCCGTAAAATAACCGACCATTTTGCCAGCTCCAACTTCGAATCTAACACTATTTTTGGAATCAAATGCATCGACACTTCTGCTGATTGGTAATTGTTGCATTGCGGTATTCCACAGTGTCTTAATGATTTTTATTCATTTTATTAGTTTCCGACATACCTACTCCAGAATAATCTAGATGAAATGGATATTTCAAATCACTCATGTTGATATAACGATTGTATATCTATTTTATTTCATTAATAAATTCAATAAGTTTTCGAACTAACAAAAACATAACCTCTACATTATACACTTTTTTTTATAAAGATTCTTCAACTTTTCACCTCTTCTTATGTATTTATAACAAGTATCTTAAAGAGCTTATATCTTTGTTAATAGAATACAATCGAACACTTCCAAATTATAACATAATTTCATTTACAATTAATAAATATTTACCCGGCCTTTTTGTAAAATTTATATTCCGCTTTGTATACAAATTGTAAATGTCATATTTTAATATACTAACCAAGCTTCAATTTTTTTCCACCAGATCTACCGACAGTTCTCTATACTGCTATGGATAAATCAAATTTGACGTTTAGTGGATTATAATGTTTTAGTCTGAAATGGCTGATAGGTACAATTTTGTTTATTAAAATTAAATTAATATTCATTGGAATTCGTTTGTATATCATTTAAATGTTTATTTCACATACTAAATCAAACATCAAATTAATTGTATAGCACTAAAGTTAGTTCATCATAGATGGCAACCCTTTCGCGGAAAATCGTCAATACCAAATACCACCCGTAATAATTCGAAACCTTGGCGAAATTTTGACATTTCATTTCCATTATTTTGTTTGGTCTTTGTGAAAAAAAGTAAACAAAATATATAAAACTATATAATTGATATATAAATCAATGGAGATGTCCAATTTCTTTATTCCGCCGTATTTTGTAGGTATACATCGTAAATCTAAAAGTGAATAAAATGTTTTCTAGTATATTATACAAAATAATAGTTTTATTTCAGTGAATATTTTTTATTTAATTAGTTCATCATATTTCAAAATTTATTGTTCACCTATGCATTTGCTAAAATGTTCATGTTTTGTAATTGTGTTTCTTCCATGTTCTACTCGGCTTGTGAAATAAATGTTGTTGAAAAATTTAAATAAATGTTCAATTTTATTTAAAAAATGGTTTTATTGAAAAATTATTAATTTAATGATTAGGTACATAATTAATACCATTTCTCAAATGGTGTCCTAAATAAAATAATAAATCCAATATTTTAGAATTATTCTTTCTTTTCATATGGTGTCGATAACAATTTCATCAACGTACAGAAATCCGTTCATGAACGTACAAATAGTAGTCGAAAACGGATTCCTAGTTAAGGGAAATTTATGTTCGTAATTTATCAATCAGCGTGTTTACACTTGATATCATGAAATCGATTTCATTCCTCGTTTCTTTCCCCTTTACCTAGGAAACCGGTTTTGTCAAGGCCATGTTTTGATTTTTTTTTTGAACAAAAATTTTTGCGGATCTCATGATTTGATGCACCAATACAAACAAAATTAAATCAAACAAATGTCAAACACATATTAAAACATTACACGAAATGCCAGATTTCTACACATACAGAGAAAATTATATTGTGGTGATACGTTGATTCATAAAAGTTAATGTAAACGATGTTGATTTCGTGATATCAGAGAAATTGATTTCATGATATCCTAGTGTAAACACAGTGAATAAAACTTACTGGTTGAAGCCGCATACTACAAAAAAAATTCAGTAACTTTTATGGTAATTGCGTAACAGAAGAACTTGACGGACATAAACTTTTCTCAACTTTTCGGTAATATTTTTCCCCTCAATTCTTTTTTTTCATACGAGAAAAAAAATTATGTTTTTTAAGTTGGTATGGAGGGGAAAAAAATTTACAAATTATATGAGAAAATTTTTATGTCCGTCAAGTTCTTCTGTTACGAAATTACCATAAAACCCAAGTATAACAAAACTGAATTCATCACCGACTTTTTTCAGCAATAATGTCCGACTTATTATAAGATTTACTATGAAAGTTGGCCAAAAAAATCGGAAAATGAAGAAAACAAAAAAAGTTGTTAACCAAATTTCATCATTTTCCGATTTTTTTGGCCAACATTCGGGAAAAAAATTCATGTTTTCAGCTAAATGTCCGAAAAATACAAATATTGTCGGATATAAAAATACTTGGGAAGTTACTGAATTTTTTTTGTAGTATGCGGCTTGACAGATAAATAAATGTTGATCACCGACGCTATTATCTATTGTAGCGCCTCTAGATAATCGAACAACGGAATCATCGTATTATTTTTGATGTTAGATGTCACTGGCACTGCCCCAAACAGATCTCACTTTGTGAACACGACATCGAAAATGTTAAAAAGAGGCATTTAATTAAACGTCATTTGAAGAATTATTTTCTTTTGATAGGAAATTTTTTAGTAGACTTTTATATTTTGTGGTGTTAAGATCTAAAGTACGTCAAAAGTAAAAATATGGCAATTAATATGCGGTATTCATTGCAATTATTATTAAAGTTCCGACATAATAAAACATTACTTCAATTTACACCGGTACGTACGCAGAAGAAGTTATGTAATATGATAGATTCAAGTTTTGCAAAATAACGAGGCTTATTTTTTACAAAGATTAGAGGGTACTAACTAATTTGATAAAAATTATGTAAGAATTTAATTTATGATAATTTATACAAAGCCCAGTTTTATAACTTTAAACTTATCGCCAAAAATTTACATTTTAATAAGGCACTTTAATTTATTTTTATTTCAATCAAAAAATTAAAGATTTGATACAGTACAAAATAAAATTGGTGACCTTCAAATTTATTATACGCAATATTTGCGTTTTCATCAAAGTATATACACAAATATAAAATATTTTATAGATTGTTTCTTTTATAATTCTTTAGATAGTCACCAGTAAGAAGTACTCGACACAACTGAAAAGTAATAAGATTTTCGATTGCATAGGTGATGCTGTTAAAGATATTCCAGATGGCGCCAAAATTCTTGTGGGAGGATTTGGACTATGCGGTATTCCTGAAAATTTGATCGAAGCTGTTGCAGCTCAAGGAGCAAAGGATTTAGTCGTGGTCTCAAATAACGCAGGTAAATATTTAAAATGCCTTAGTAGTTATTTGCTTCGTTTGAACCGTTGATCTGAACAATTGGCTATTTTAGTTAGTTGCACACGCCAAAAGTAAGATATCTTGAGTGTTTTGTTATCTACATTGATTATGTTTTTATCTATGATTTAAAAAAAAACATTGATTCAAAGAGTATCACGTTATTAATCGTAATTACACATCAACAATAAAGTTTAGCATTTAATAAAACGTAAATTAACATAATAATAAAATAGACAAAAAATGAATTAATCTATTGGGCTTGTTTGATTAAATAAATAAATTTTATCTTTCTGTAGGTGTGGATGATTTTGGCTTGGGGGTGTGGCTGCAAAAAAAACTAGTTAAACGTATGATCTCTTCGTATGTGGGGGAGAATGCTGAATTCGAAAGACAGTACTTACAAGGAGAGCTGGAACTAGAACTAACACCTCAAGGAACATTGGCCGAACGATTAAGAGCTGGAGGTGCTGGAATCCCCGCCTTCTTTACACCTACGGGTTTTGGAACTCTAATCCAAGAAGGCGGTGCCCCTATCAAATACACAAAAGACGGGCAAATAGAAATCGCCTCTTCAAAGCGACAAGTATCCGAGTTCAATGGAAAATGCTACGTCCTCGAAGAAGGAATTACTGGAGATTTTGCTTTGATCAAGGCTCAAAAAGCCGATCGCCTTGGTAATTTAATATTCAATAAATCGGCTCAGAATTTTAACCCAACTATGTGCAAAGCAGCTAAAATTACTATTGTTGAAGTAGAAGAAATTGTAGAAGTAGGTGAAATTGATCCAGAAGAAGTCCATGTACCTAGTATATTTGTACATCGTATAGTTAAACCGACAAAATTCAATAAACGTATCGAAAAATTGAGGATCACAGATCCAAATAAAAAGTCACTAAGTGCCACGCCATCAGCCAAAGATCGTGATCGGATAGCACGTCGTGTCGCATTAGAATTCCAAGACGGAATGCATATCAACCTGGGTATCGGTATGCCCGTCTTAGCATCAAATTTTATTCCAAAAGGTAAAACCGTATTATTACAATCAGAAAATGGTATTTTAGGATTGGGCCCTTTCCCTACAAAAGATAAAGTTGATCCCGATTTAATTAATGCTGGCAAAGAAACTGTAACCGTAGTGCCGGGTGCATCATATTTCAGCTCTGATGAAAGTTTTGCGATGATTCGAGGCGGCCACGTTGATATAACCGTACTTGGCGCTATGGAAGTATCTCAATATGGTGATTTAGCTAATTGGATGATTCCCGGTAAACTGGTTAAAGGAATGGGCGGGGCCATGGATTTAGTTGCAGCGCCGGGAACAAAAGTTATTATCTCAATGGAACACAATGCCAAAGATGGGTCTCATAAAATTTTATCCAATTGCAGTTTACCATTGACGGGTAAAAATTGTGTTCATATGATTATTACAGAGAAAGCTGTATTTACTGTAAATCCAGAAGAGGGTCTAACTCTAATCGAGATAGCTGAAGGTTTAAAAGTGGAGGACATTGTCGCTTGTACGGGATGTGTATTTGAGGTTGCTAGCGATCTTAAACCAATGGGACAAATTTAACTGGCAGTTTCCCATCTATGTATATACATGTAAATCAAATTACGTATAAAACATCATTTTAAATGAAACAGATGCATTTATTTTATATAAACTAAATATAACAACTTTTACTACTTATTTGAAATTTGTGTTTTTTGTTCATAAATAAAATCATCTTAGGGGAATGTCAATTTATCATAATAATATTCGCTTTTAACCAGCAATGTTGGGCTTTATCTCATCGACAATCTAGGCCTAACTATTTCGATACTGAGCCAGTTCTTCACAATGCCCTAGAGAAGCCAAGTCGTAATCTACCTCACTTCTATGCCTGCGAAAACGTGACTGGACTCACTGGAGCACTGTACCTTATGATTGATCAGCAAGTTTTGGGCTTCGCATAGCCCATATTTATTGGCACCGTAATCATATCAGTTTATTCGAGAATCGCATTTCTGTATTACACACAAATACTAGAATCCACCTCTAATAGATGACAGCCGTCAAATTTTATTTGCACACAAAAGGTTTAAATGGCTCAAGATATGACAAGTTCTATGCACTCAAGGCGTATTGGGCCTCATGGAACACCAGAAAGTGAATTTAGTATAGAATGTTTTCAAAATTACACAGCGCCTGAAGTTTTTGTTCAAGGGTTAGCTGGTATTGTGAACCAAAGTGATGTCGAAGTGATGATTCGAGCCCAGAAGCAAATGCTGCAGAGATTTGAGAAAACAAATGAAATGTTGTTAAATTGTAACGCGCTTAGTGCAAATCGACTTAAAATTGCGAGTGAAGATTTTAAGAAGCACACAAAAATGTTGAATGACATGAAAAAAGATTTGGATTATGTATTTAGGAAAGTTCGTACTATTAAGGCTAAGCTCAGGTAAGAATTGTCCTGCTAATTCCATAATTTGCATCATTTAAAATTGGTTTATTACAGTGCCCAATATCCCACTGCGTTTGCTGAAGTAGAACAGAAAAATACGTTCGCCGAAGAGGCAGAAGATGATTTTGAGTCAAATCTATCATCATCCGTAAATTCAATTATTCAAAATCCAAATGCATCAACTTCGTCTCGACACAAGGTCAAATTACAACAAACAGAAAAAAAGAAATCTGATGACTCTGGATCCACCGTCAGTTATGTGAAAATGGATCAAAGTCCTAGTGACAACGGAAAATCAGAAAATGAAAAAAAAGATTTAGTGGCGACAAAACGACAATCTCTTCAGTCTACAAGCAGTTCAACAGAAAATAATTCAAATGATTCGTCCGATTGCACCTCAGATACTGGATAAATTAAAGAATTAAATTTATAATTTATTGTCTTCTAATAATTCCAAAATTTTCAATAAATCAAAGTTTATGAAAATGAATCGGAGCAAAACCAACCCAAATGTATTATACAAGCCATATTATTTCCGTGACGCACGCATACTATTAAATCCAAAACCTACAATCAGATTACAATCAGAAAATGGTATTTTAGGATTGGGCCCTTTCCCTACAAAAGATAAAGTTGATCCCGATTTAATTAATGCTGGCAAAGAAACTGTAACCGTAGTGCCGGGTGCATCATATTTCAGCTCTGATGAAAGTTTTGCGATGATTCGAGGCGGCCACGTTGATATAACCGTACTTGGCGCTATGGAAGTATCTCAATATGGTGATTTAGCTAATTGGATGATTCCCGGTAAACTGGTTAAAGGAATGGGCGGGGCCATGGATTTAGTTGCAGCGCCGGGAACAAAAGTTATTATCTCAATGGAACACAATGCCAAAGATGGGTCTCATAAAATTTTATCCAATTGCAGTTTACCATTGACGGGTAAAAATTGTGTTCATATGATTATTACAGAGAAAGCTGTATTTACTGTAAATCCAGAAGAGGGTCTAACTCTAATCGAGATAGCTGAAGGTTTAAAAGTGGAGGACATTGTCGCTTGTACGGGATGTGTATTTGAGGTTGCTAGCGATCTTAAACCAATGGGACAAATTTAACTGGCAGTTTCCCATCTATGTATATACATGTAAATCAAATTACGTATAAAACATCATTTTAAATGAAACAGATGCATTTATTTTATATAAACTAAATATAACAACTTTTACTACTTATTTGAAATTTGTGTTTTTTGTTCATAAATAAAATCATCTTAGGGGAATGTCAATTTATCATAATAATATTCGCTTTTAACCAGCAATGTTGGGCTTTATCTCATCGACAATCTAGGCCTAACTATTTCGATACTGAGCCAGTTCTTCACAATGCCCTAGAGAAGCCAAGTCGTAATCTACCTCACTTCTATGCCTGCGAAAACGTGACTGGACTCACTGGAGCACTGTACCTTATGATTGATCAGCAAGTTTTGGGCTTCGCATAGCCCATATTTATTGGCACCGTAATCATATCAGTTTATTCGAGAATCGCATTTCTGTATTACACACAAATACTAGAATCCACCTCTAATAGATGACAGCCGTCAAATTTTATTTGCACACAAAAGGTTTAAATGGCTCAAGATATGACAAGTTCTATGCACTCAAGGCGTATTGGGCCTCATGGAACACCAGAAAGTGAATTTAGTATAGAATGTTTTCAAAATTACACAGCGCCTGAAGTTTTTGTTCAAGGGTTAGCTGGTATTGTGAACCAAAGTGATGTCGAAGTGATGATTCGAGCCCAGAAGCAAATGCTGCAGAGATTTGAGAAAACAAATGAAATGTTGTTAAATTGTAACGCGCTTAGTGCAAATCGACTTAAAATTGCGAGTGAAGATTTTAAGAAGCACACAAAAATGTTGAATGACATGAAAAAAGATTTGGATTATGTATTTAGGAAAGTTCGTACTATTAAGGCTAAGCTCAGGTAAGAATTGTCCTGCTAATTCCATAATTTGCATCATTTAAAATTGGTTTATTACAGTGCCCAATATCCCACTGCGTTTGCTGAAGTAGAACAGAAAAATACGTTCGCCGAAGAGGCAGAAGATGATTTTGAGTCAAATCTATCATCATCCGTAAATTCAATTATTCAAAATCCAAATGCATCAACTTCGTCTCGACACAAGGTCAAATTACAACAAACAGAAAAAAAGAAATCTGATGACTCTGGATCCACCGTCAGTTATGTGAAAATGGATCAAAGTCCTAGTGACAACGGAAAATCAGAAAATGAAAAAAAAGATTTAGTGGCGACAAAACGACAATCTCTTCAGTCTACAAGCAGTTCAACAGAAAATAATTCAAATGATTCGTCCGATTGCACCTCAGATACTGGATAAATTAAAGAATTAAATTTATAATTTATTGTCTTCTAATAATTCCAAAATTTTCAATAAATCAAAGTTTATGAAAATGAATCGGAGCAAAACCAACCCAAATGTATTATACAAGCCATATTATTTCCGTGACGCACGCATACTATTAAATCCAAAACCTACTATTTTCTGTAAGTGTTAGTAATATTTTATACTGTTTTTGATTTATACTACAATTTAAAATCAAAGTATGTAAAGATTATACATACTGTATTATGACGCTAATACTTACAGAAATAGTAGGTTTTATTTTGTGTTTGTATGGCAATATTATGGCTTATTATGACGCTAATACTTCAGAAATAGTAGGTTTTATTTTGTGTTTGTATGGCAATAATATGGCTTGTATAAGACATTTGTGTTGGTTTTGATTGGAGCGCTAAAATAAATTCATCCAAATTTGTAGATGGATGTATGTATTTATGTTTGTATGTATGGAATCAAAACCTTCTACAATTCTCTCTTGAGAAAGTCCAACCAAATGTCCAACCAAGAGAGAATTGTAGAAGGTTTTGATGGAATGTATAAAACTACTACCTACTTAGTAGAGGTAGCTACTAGCTAATCGCCTTTAAAGCGCCGCAAGAGGCGCCACGATCGCCACTAGGTAGTTAAATGTGAACCAAAACCAACACATAAATCTCTTATACATATAATCAAAACCAACAAAAATGTTTATACATAAACATTTATAAACATTTTTGTTGGTTTTGATATAATGCAAAACCTGCATTTGTATTGGTTTTGATTCAGCGTTTATTTTTATGTATGAATGTATATTATTTCTGAACTATTTTGTCCTTGAATAAATAAATATCTGTGGTTTTTTTGAGAAACTACTTCATTGGATTTCTGTCGATTTTTAGTTTTGAATCAAAATAACTCGACAATAGATTGAATGCTAGACAACTTCATTGTGATTTTTTGTGTTAAGGAAAACAAATAAACGTCAAAATATTGTTCATATCTTTTTGTATGAAGTGGCACAGATGCAATTTTATTTCTATAATTACAGACATATATTAAATATTTTTTAATAAAAATTTAATTGAAAGGTATTCATTTTATGTCATTTTAAGCTAAGCAAGTAAATTTTCTTGTGAAAAGCGTGTGAAAAATTAAAACATAAAAAGAAGGCAAATTCGTATTCTTTAGGTTTAATCTTGTGCCGTTTTGAGTTTTTTCTATGGTTATTTTTATTAAAATTAAGTTATTTTCAAACATTTTAAGTTAGCTTCATATAAACTGCTGTTTGTTTTCCTTAACATTCAAAAAAATTTGACATATTCTGGCTGTCAAATAATCGATCTATTGTCTGAAGTTTCAAAAATAACTTTCATTTTTAAAAAATGAAAATATTGGTCCCTCCATTTCTCCTGGAAATCTGGAAAAGTGAGTAATTACCACTACAAGCTACTGCGATTTTTTATTTCAAATGCGTTTTCTGAAAAAAACAGATATATCTTATCTTTGACTAATTAGGTATTGTTTTGATTGCCGTTCACCTTTAACTCTAGTTTAAATATCGTCCACCAGAAGTCAGTCACTTTACGTATTGACGATTGTAAAAGTAAAGAAAGCGCCTCTCGAGGACAATAGTTAAAATGATGCACCTGATAAAATGACATTTGTCACAAATGCGACGAAAGAAAATTTAGCAATGCGGTAATTAAAAATTGTTTTTATAGTCCAAAATTGGAATTATTTACAATTATTAGCAATCCGGTAAGTAAAAATTGTGTTTACAGATCAAAATTGAAATTATTTACAACAATTTCGAACGTCAAATTATCAGGTAGGTCAGTTTAAAAATGTTCCACTAGGTGGAATCCGTGATTCTCCAATCGTCAATAAAAGCGAATAAATCAAAAATAAAAATTCAATTCAATTCAAATACCGCGTAAATGGAGTAAATTTGAAAATGGTTTAGTATTATACTGTTTTCCAATTACACAAAAAAAAAAAAAACCCGGGCGAAACCGGGGCAATAGCGGCTGTCATTCGTTGCCCGGTAAAATTTTTCGGGCCGATTACTAACACAATTACATTTTAAACGTCATTTAAATAAAAACTAAATATAATTAACTAAATTAACACGAAAAAAGTCTTTCATTGCAAAATTAACGTAGAATTATTAAAATAATTTGTATACACATGCAAAAAACAAAAAATTACGGAAACCGCATTTTTTGCTGTTCCAGTTGAAACGTCAAAAAACTAACCCGGTTTTGCCCCGGTTTCGCCCCGGTTTTTTATTTTTGTGTAACTGGAAAACCAGATTAGTACAAGAAATAAAATAAAACGTTCACCCTGTCCTGCTGTCACAACTGTTTGACATTTTGTTTATTTTTATTCGTAGAATAGAAAGTTATTTGAATTTTTCAAAAGTTATAAATAATGATCATCCTAGATTCAAAAACTTATGGTGAAATTCTCGAAGATATAAGAATTAATAACAGTTTATTAGCTATGGATATGTGTAAATTTTTAGAAGATAAATATTTACAATTATCATATGAGACAATTTCAAGTATTGTGCTACAGGAGGGTAAACAAAAAATCATAGCCCAACATCATAAAATCATGAATAATATTCGCGAAATATTAAAGGCATACGAGGCAGAGGTGAGAAATACCCAAGATCATTTTGCACTGGTTCGAATAGCAACCGATTTACAATTTTCGCCCGTATCTCTGGCCCGTTTACTACTGAATGAGAAGTATAAGGGAACGCATACAAAACCAGAGCGCACCGATATGTTAAAAAATCCGAGTCTCATAAATGATCCATTGTTAAGTTGTAATGTTACAAATTGTTTACTAAACGATATGCTGGATGGACCACTGACTTATATTATAAGACGTTTCATTGGGGAGGAGTACGAGATTCGACTGCGTCAAATGGCTAAGGATGTTGGTATTAGTTATTACGACGAACAAGATTTGCGCCGTATTGGTTTTGATAAGACACCTGATTTAAAATTGGCTGTGCCTTGCTTATATAAAGGCCAGGTGATTCATTGGATCGAGAGTAAGGCACTATTTGGTAGTCTGAAAACACATCGAAAATATATTCAAGATCAACTAGAGAGTTACTGCAATAGGTGTGTAATTTACTTGTCTACTCTCACTTGTTAACATTTTTTAAGTTTTTCGTATTCTTTCAGATTCGGAGCTGGGATTGTGATTTATTGGCACGGATTTCTAGATGTAGTTTCCGATTGCAAGGAGAATAATAATTTAATTTTAGTAGCAGATTCATTTCCCAAACGGGAAGAATTAGAATTTTTAACATTCGATTAATAAACGATTGATTAGATTGTTTTAATAATGTTTATTTTATCTTTAAAATTCTTCTACTGTTTAAATATTTAAATAGCATTTTTGATACAGAATGAAGAGGTTTATATTTAATTAATTTGATTTACAAATGGAACTGTTTCTAGATTTCCTACGGCACCAATGGACAATTTACCAGATGCGACTTTTGATGCTGCACGTTCTACATCGGCTGAACTGACACACTCGATTTCCGTAGCTAAAGATTCGGCACTTTCAACTTTTCCCAATAAAAGTGCTTGATTTCCAATATCTTCAATGAGTCCTCCGGTATTATCCAAGTTGAACAAAACAGCTGATTTTAGGATTGCTTTGCCGCGAGTAATATCTTCACAAGAGACTTTTCCTGATTTTAAAGCTTTAATGGCGGATTCGACTGCTTTGCCGGCACTCTTGCTCTTAGCACTTAATACAAAACCGAAAAGACCGGAATCAGTGTAAGAAACATTCAAAGCTTGAATTGAAGCAGAAACAGCTTGTGATAATGGACTTTGGCTTGCGCCATATTTAATGGCTGAACCTGAGCCAATTGCGGCTTGAAGAATAGCATAAGCTAAAGCGTCTGCGCGATTATTTAATCCCGCACCGGCTGTGGCTACAGCAACATGTGCCCAGCTTCCACCACGTTCTTTGCGAACTTCCGTAGCTCCGTTGAATACTGATGCTTGATCTTTACCGTCACCTGATTCAAGTCCCAAGTTCTGTGCATATCCAACTAAGATTTGGTGATCAATACCAACACCTACGACAGCAGCCCTGTTGGTTGTAAAGTTTGTGCAGAAGTAATGTTGTAATGTTTCGCTTGAAAGTTTTCCAATACGTTTTTTGGGAATATAAATCGAATTGCCAAGTCCCGTGCGATAAGCAGCTTGATGAAGTAGTTCTAAAGCACGAACTTGATCTGGGATTGTAGCTACATCACGTTTTAGCCGTGATTGGCTATCTTCGAGTTCCCATGGCTTGAATACTTGGCCGGTTGAAGCATTTTTCAAAAACTCTAACGCTGTCTCTAGATTATCACGACTCACGTCAATGTTGTATGCGATAACTTCGCGATCTGAAGTGGCACTTAGTGATCCACCAATTTGTTGTAAATTTCTGGTGATTCCGAGAGCGGAGGCAGATGCGGTTGATTGTCCGGCAGCATTGCGGATGACGTGAGATGCACCCAAACAATCGTACGTTTCATTTCGAGATCCAGCTCTATATAATAAGATTCAAAATAGAAATATGTAGTTATAAAACGAACGATAATACGAGACTATCTAAGTAATCTAATTCAGGGGATTACCTGAAAAGAATGGACACTCTTGATACGGGTAAATCACTTTCAACCGATGCAACAACGAGTTTATTTGCTAGAACTGTTGTTTTAATTTCCTTTTGGGCAGTTTTGCATGCGGACTGTGCCGCCACCGAATATCCTCGGGCCTGGAAAAAATCCGCAAAAAATTTGCATTAGACATTGACAGAAGTGTTACCTCACTAAACTTTACGTAACACATTTTGCATTGAATCAGAAAATTGTTTTTTTTATCATTTATAAGCAAGAATTATTTAGAAAATTCGTAGTTTCTTGTACTTACGGCTACACTCTTAAACAAAGGAGTTTTACTCGCTGTGCATGCCATTTCGATAAAATATTTTCTATTTTTTTAAAATATTCTCTAGTAAATTTTTTCACACTAGAAAATATTTCTGTCGTCTAGTGGCAATTAATGGTGTGTATGTGTGCTAAAGTTACCAGATGGTGAAATTAAAAAAGGCGATTATGGCAAAACTGCCATATTGGAATTAGAAGGTAGAGACATCTCTGAGACAGATTTTACCATATCTAGAGGTAATTTCTCGAAGAAAGAACTACAAAAATCTCTCATATCGGCATCACTGCACAAATCGAATGAAGAAAAGAAAAACAAATACAGTATATTTTGACATCTGAAAAAGAAAAAAATATTTTGACAGATAGATACGTCGTTTTTACGAGATAAAATATTAATTGAAAATCACCGCATTAATAGATAAAACACAATTATATTGTTTTAAAAGTATATTTAAAAAAACGTAAAGTGTTTGGATAAAATATAAAAGATTAATAATCTAAAAATTGTATAAACTATGGCTTCAGTGACATCCTTTTTTAATGTTGGTGGAAATCCGTTTTCAACCCCCGTAGGACAAAGAATAGGTAATTATTTATCATACGAAAACAATTTTACTAAGAAAAAAATGTCTTCTAATTATTAATTATTTATGTAAATGTGTTTTTGTAATTATAAAATTGTACTTGTCGCCTATATTAACCGTAAGAAAAGTTATGACTCAACAAATTTTAAATTGTAATCGAATATGTTTACGTTTTTGTTGTTGTTTTTACAAACCACAGTGAAGTGCCCATGGAAAAAACCTAATATGTATACCTAATATTGTACAAATAAAATTTTCTGCTCGAATGGAAATTAGATTTCCCAACTTCATAAATTATATTTCAGTTGTCGTATGATATTATTGCACTATAGCTATGAGTATTTTCATTTATCAAATTGGTTGATAAAGTTAGGTAGACGGAGATAACATACGGTATTCGAACACAATAAAATATTCTTTGGTTTGTGAATTTATAATCCAAACATTTTCTCATTGATGATTTTTTGTCTTCTTTTGCTTAATTGACCTTTTAATTGACATCAATGTTCATCAACTCTCAGTTGTTTCTTGGATGAGATATCACAAACGCTCGAGTAATGAGATAAGGTAGGAACTTTCCATCATGCGATACTTTTGTTTATAATCTAAAAAACATAATTGCTAGAATTAAAAAAATCTGGCTTCAAATCCGCGATTCCTGTGCCGAAACTGTAAAATGTCATGGAGGTAACAAATTTGAATCGAGCGTATAAATTGGATAATTTTATGATATACTTTGGCTTCGCCAAATTAGTAGCTTTCCTTAATTTTCACAAACCGTAAATTGGAAATGTTTTCGGTAAACAGAAAAAATACAGAAATGGAACTATATAACAATGCATTCAAAATTGATTATTTTTATTTTGTTGCTTCTTAATTATTAATTTTATACATTACAGAGCATTGATAATCCAAACAACTTTCTGCTTTTGACTTACAAGTTTGTATGCATTTCCAGCATAACAAACAAATTTGTTCATTATGTTGGAAATTCATACAAATCTGTAAATCATTTCGTCTGGTTCCGCTTTGTGTGTCCAAAAATAGATCTCTAGGTCTCCACATAGGTCAGGTCAATGTTTATTTTTTGTAATGAAATTACTGGACATCGACTAAATCGATTCTGATAACACACGAATGTCTAGTGAATTATTATTAATAAAATTTGGTTGGAACCAACCGCCACAAAGGGCCCAAGGTGCAACGAGGGATTCTATCCCAAATCGCAAAGGCATGTTGCAGCCTTAATAAACTGATGTAGCTTGGGTCAAGGCAAGGAAGACAACTGATCTTCAACAATACACCTAGTCAAATATTTGCAACTTAACCCCCATCGAAAGCAGGTTAGCTACCCACGAAGTGAACGCAGTCATCATATTCTTCGAGACATTCCTCGCATAACCATGTGGCAAAGGTACACTTAAAATGGCTGTGTCTAATAAGAGTCGCGATCAAGGCTCAACTGGTTCCTGCCGAGAGAAGAAGCAAACCTAGTGGCCCTCAATGCCACAATGGGCATTAATTCACATACAGTCAAACTTGGATATAAAAAATCGGGATATAACGAAAGTCTTATTATAAGGAACTTATATAAAATCCCAAACTTCGAGAAATACATACAAATGTAGGTAAATCGATCTCTTGATATAACGTTTCTCCCTTATAACGAACAATTATAACCAAGTTCGTAATCGTTACTCTATTACTTGAACAGAGAAGATGAATAAAGTATTTACAGTAAAAGCAAAAACTCTTGACACAGTCAAGGGATTATCCAACGAATTCAGCACAGATAAGCTGTCTGTACAAAAAACAAAACTTTTATTTATAACACCGAGTTTCAATGTCTCCATTACACAGAGCATAAGAGTAATTGCTTCCACTTGAAAAACGATGGCATACTTTCCCAGACACCCTGCTAAATTCAAATTACGAAGGGAGTACATTCCATAACGTGAACTATTATCAGAAGGAGGGCCGTCAGAAAAAAATACTAGCGACTCAGATAAGTTCTCAAGAAAATTCAGTGGCCGAAGGGTGAACCACCGAAAATAATTTGGTGAAATTGAATTCAGACAAGAGTCTATCATTACCCATATTAATTCTAGTACTAATGAGATGTAGGCATTAAGAATTGTTCTTAGACCCCAACCGATTCAAGAATGTTCTATATTTCTATGCAACTTAGCTGAAACGCAGCAAACCATGCTGTGCTTAGAACGAAAGAATGACACTATAGTAAGGACCGAATTGATTTCATGGCAGGAAGCGGAGTTGGGGCCATAGCTCCAGTAGTAATGACTACAAGCAATAATTTGTAGGCCATTGAGTTTAATAAAAGAAGTCTTTAATTCCAACACTGGCCACTATACAAACGAAGCATATGATAACATCGGTAGGACCAAAGATTTATAAATGAAAGACAGCATTTTGGGAGTTAAACCCCAGAGGTGGGATGTTGTAATATCACTTTCGATTCAAATTCGATAGATTTTATGTCTCATGTTTCAAGAATAAAATTGTACTGTATTTCGCTCTTTGATTACGCTTTTTCTATTGCGATCTCTTTTTGTTGCGTACTTTTCCTTCAAACCGATAAAATATCACTAAACAAAAATTTGAGTGATAAATAATCATGAGTAAAGTAGAAATAGAATGTTATTTTATTTGAACAAGCTGAGATAGCAAGAAAAGAGCATAATTATATTGAAAAACGAAATAGAGTAAAATTTTATTCTTGAAACACGATTTCGAATCGAAAATGATGTTACAACATCCCACCCCAGGTTGTCTCAAAGGTTCGTCCACTCTACCAAAATATGGCAGTGGCTCTGTGAAGTTTACAAATCACGTAAAATTTTGCAAATTTTTCTAAAGATGAAATGTTTAGTTAAAAAAAAAAAAATTTGAAAAAACTAATTAGTTTTTGCTTTTAATTAAATTGTGTTGGTGGTTTCGAGAATGTCAGGACATTTACATTGTAACCCACAAGAAACTCTTTATTACTTTATTATTGAGGGATCTTTCTATCCTGGTTCATGGAGCGCCGTTCCACCGGACTTGCTAACTCTATAAGCATGCTGCATGTTACTAAGTAGGGAATAAAATAAATAATGACCTCTAATAAATCTGTCGACAATCCTCTCTAACGCTTTAAGAAATGTTGACGACAGACAAACTGATGTGTCGAAATACTTTGGGATCAGTATAATCTGATTTGCCAGTTTTCGGTATAGAAACAACGTTGCTTTTGCACCAAACTGGAGGAACAATGCTAAAAGCAAAAGCAACGTAGGCTTTGAAAAGATAGAGCAAGTGGTCCTTAATACTAGAAAAACCATGCTGTAATTCAGCCGGGAAAATCCCATCAGGATCACCTGAGTTGCACCATAGACAATCATAATAGATTTCTCATTTGACTAAAAACACAACAAAAAATAAAAAAATTCCATTCAAATGTTATCGGTGTATTGCGGCTCCTTGAATTAAAAAAGGCTGAATTTAAAAAGGCTGACTTAATTAAAGTGTTTTTATATGGAAAATTGGGACTTTTTTTAATTCATTTTTTTCTGAAATAAAAAAGTATTCCTTTTTCATACAATTTTCGCTTTTTTTATTTCATTAATGAAGACTTTTTTTAATTCAGCCTTTTTTAATTCGGTACCCCGTGTATTGCATATAAGTATGTACGTATTATATTTGAACGTTTTGAACGCATTCTAAAATACACAACACAACGATAACATTGGAAATATCAGAAGTTTTGTTTTTTTCCTTTAGTTATAATGTTATAAATAATGAAATGAGAAATCTAGTAGGAATGACTATGGTTGTACTGTCAGGAGGGAATACTCCAACCCAGGACTTCGAACGTAATTATCCGATCCGCTAGTTCCCAATAGGAAGCTTCAATGCAATTCTTAGGGTTAGAGAGTGAGCAAGGTCAGAATTAACGATGACACATTCAGGAAAATGAACAGAGAGAAACAACTCGTTCGCTTCTTTTTTCGAAGAGGTCAACTTGCCATTCGATAGAGGAAGCGCATCAAGTCTGCTAACCGTCTAGTGAATAGTATTTAATGTTAATCTTTAAGATAAACCTCGAACACGAGTCGAAAAATTTACAAACTATCTTTTGGTACTAATTAATTGTATGGTAGTTAGTCGTGAGTCGTGACTAACTTGTTAGTATCTCTTTCACAAAAACCACCTTAATAGCGATAAAAAAATAAAAAAATATATATTTTTTTTTTTAATGTAAATTCTAGAGCAAGCTACTGATGGAAGTTTAGCATCAGAAAATTGGGCATTAAACATAGAGATATGTGACCTGATTAATGAATCACCTGATTCTGCCCGCGATGCCATGAAAGCCATTAAGAAACGTTTAAGTCAGAATGCTGGTAAAAATTACACGGTTATCATGTATACGCT
Organism: Tipula helvola; assembly: GCA_963556165.1. NCBI lineage: Eukaryota > Metazoa > Arthropoda > Insecta > Diptera > Tipulidae > Tipula > Tipula helvola. The sequence goes on from OY744483.1 coordinate 8,301,132, forward strand.
AACTGTTCTCGAAACGTGTGTTAAAAATTGTGGCAAATCATTCCATTTGCTTGTATCAAACAAAGAATTTATACAAGAATTGGTGAAATTGATTGGACCCAAAAATGATCCACCACCTGTAGTTCAAGAAAAAGTTCTGAGCTTGATTCAAATATGGGCCGACGCATTTCGTAAACAACCCGATTTAAGTGGGGTTGTACAAGTTTATACAGAGTTAAAAAATAAAGGTATTGAATTTCCTATGACTGATATGGATGCGATAGCGCCAATATTTACTCCACAACGGAGTGTACCAGAAACAAAACCAGCTCAATTAGCCCCCGTACCATTAACACCGGAACACACAATGCAAACACCTAATTCACCATCGTTATCTTCCAACATTCCAGCGGATTTATCATCGGAACAAATAGTTAAATTACAGTCGGAGTTAGATATTGTTTCATTAAATATGTCAATATTCGGTGAAATGCTAACCGAACTCAAACCAGGCCAAGAAGATGGTAATGACTATAAATTAATGGCCGAATTGGCATCCACATGCAAAGAAATGCAAAGCCGAATCGTTGAATTAATTGGCAAATTAAATCACGATGAAATAACAGCAGAATTGCTACGATTGAATGATGAGCTAAATAATTTATTTTTACGACATGCTCGCTATGAAAATAATCGTGATCCAAAAACAATGGCTACACCATCAGCTGTTTTGGGTGCTGCTTTGGGAATTCCGACAAATACAAATATTGATGCAACCAAAAATTCCAATAAAGATTCCTTAATAGACTTTGGTGTAAATGGTGTGGACGTGTTACCGCAACAATTGGCAAATGTTAGTTTAGCTTCATCGCATTTGTCACAGATTAATTCAGTGAGCGCGTTGTCAGGAGCAACATCGAATTTAGATAAACACAATGATTTGGATGAATTCGATATGTTAGCAAAATCACGGAAGTCGAGTGGTGGTGGTCTCCAGGAAAAAGACATGAAACCTAAGTAAGAAATATTAATTGAGATTAGAAACAAATTATTAAATTATTATTGATTTATTTACAGTTCGATGTCGAATGATGTTCAACGATTGGATTTAATTTCTGGTGGTGGCGTGCCCACTACTCTTCCTCAGCGTAGTCAGCCGGTAAGTAATCACACTTATGATTCACGAATTCAATATTTTATTTAATTATTATATGCAATTTCCGTTGGGGTTACTTATAACACAAATGTACACACCTACATATTATTACAAATAAAGTAATATCTTTAAAACTTTTACATATGTACTCAGTATTGAAGAATTATCAACACCTTACATTCAAATTATTCTGTGCAAAACGTCATTATTATAGTTTTCATTTGTATCATTTATTTATAATTTTTTTCTATTTATTTACTTACCATTTTGTGTTTATTTTATTTTTTATTTTTTGTATATTTTTGTGATTTGTCCTCTACAGACAAGAGACACAGAATTTGATGAAATTGCAGCATGGCTCGAAACAAGTGTAAGTGTTGTGTTATAGAAAATGCAGCAAACAGCATCAAAATATTTGTTTTTGTTTAATATTTGAAGTGTTTGGTCACGGAATAGATGAGTAAATTTGTTTACTATAAATAAATAAATTCTAAGCGGGGTTTGAAGATGATCACTATGGTAACATAATGAAACATTAATATTAAAATTATCACCGTAAGCCAAATTAATACAAATAACGCAAATAATAATAATCGAGATATATAAATTTAGCTAGCGGAGAAACACTGTCGACATATTATGAGGTAAACAAAAATTTTCTTCGAGTTAGAAAAACATACAGAGGAGGTATAGAGAAATCACCCATTATCAAAATTGTCAGACGAAAAAAGGAAATTAGTGTGGTGACCTTGAATGACTTCAGTTTTGAAGATACGGACAAAAAGGTGGTTTTTTTTTGCTTTGTAAAACAGCTTCTGCAATAAAATGAAGAAATTGTTTAATTTATTGTGGACTATCCACAGAGTGCTTGAAAAGTACGCCAACCCATTAAAAACCGTATCTTCAAAACTAAGGTCATACAAGGTTACCAAAAAAGTTTTCTTCCGTCTAACAACTTTGACAATAGGTATTTTCTCTGTATCACTAACCATTTTCGAGAAAAGCGAGATGTCGTTTTTGGAAGCATGGGATCTAATTATGTATTGGAAAGGGAATTGAAACTGTGCTGTGTAATTCGCTATTGAATATCCAGAATCTTGAAATGCAATAATTGAACGACACTATGTCGACGATTATCTTGATTGTGCAGAAACGAAATAGCTGCAGAAAAATGAATAACCGAAGTTATTTAGATACACCAAATAGGAGGTTCGAAATTGCTAATTGTTCATTCTAAAAAGTAACAGAATTACTTTCTGGAAGATATGATATGTCCAGAAAAAATTGTTTTTTTGGGAAGTAAGAGTAAGAGTTGAAAAGGGTGGCGATTGAAAAGACGAATGACAATGCCAATTATTAGAATTAATGATTAGGAATAATTTCATAAAAATGACGAGCTAGAATTTGTTGAAGTATACTGCAATGTTATCAAAATAATATGTTAAGTGAATGTTTATCGTATCGCACCAAGATTTTCCAAATGGATTAAACTATTAAGAATTGCGGCTTGGTATACGTAGCCGAAAAAATAATAATTTAACGATGCCAACTGGAAGATTTTTTCAACGAAATTAATGATTTGAAGAACAGCCACGTAATTGGAAAAGGAAGCCAACATAACCAATGACTTGTTAAGAATATCCAGATGTTTGGAAAATACAAGCTACGAAATTGATTTAAAACGGCTAATTATATTAGATGATAAATACATGTGTTCAACTATTGATAAAATTTAATTATGAGAAATACCACCAGCTAGGAAATGAATTGATATTCAACCAATTACGAAAGAATTGAAAGCAAGTTATGCTACGGAAAATAAAAAATCAATGTATAATTTGGAAAATTAAGTACCCTAAACCAGAAGATCAATTGACGGCACAATTTACCTAGCTTTTGGTCAACCTCAAAACTAAATTCGATTTTATTGGAATGGACTACTTCGGACCAATTGAAATCAAAAGTGGACGTTATGCCGAAAAACGTAGTTTTATTCATATATTTACCTTTAAACATATAAACAAAACTACATGTATACGTAATGTTATTTAGCCGTGCATTTAGAGATTTCATGATTGAGTATCCATGCTTGCTCAATGGCCCAATGCTGAGAAATGTTAAAATTGTATCTGTAGGAATACCTACATCCTACAGTTTCACAAGCTCGATCCATTTCCGTGCGATGGATCAGAATTTGTGGGTTAATTCATTTAGATTCTATTCCTCGGATTTCATCATAACAAATTTCCGCAAACGATTTACCCATCTACTTGGCGACCAATGCTTCATATTCATCTGTGTTATTCTTTGTATAATTATAATCAATTAGATTGTAAACAACATTACCTTTTACACACTACATTTATGTTTGCTTTTCTCGTTACAAATATGTACATAAATATGTATTTTAATGAATTCACTGTATTAATTGCAATTTTTCGTTTGTGTTAACACTAAAAATAATAAAATAAGTGCGCTGTGAAAATATTTTTTAAAAACTAAACTTGTATTAATTGCTTTAAAAAACATTTTCGCTTTATTATATTTTTTATAAAATAAATATTTTGTGAGATTCAGATCAAATGTTATGATTAATTTGGTTAAATTTAATTATTTTTCATTAGCACGATGAAGATGCGCCCGAAGAAAGTGTTACGAGTAAGGAATTTGAAAAATTCTTAGCGGAACGTGCAGCCGCCGCCGAAAATTTACCAACTATACCAAGCCAAACTGGATCGACCAATTCACAAAAACTGAAAGACAAAAAAGAAGAAGAGGCCGGCCTTCTACTTTGAGTGTAATTTAATACATTTAATATTTTAATAGTATTGTTGAATCAAAAACAGATATAAAAAATAACCAGATAAACATTTTACAATTTATTAATTAAAAAAATAAATAGAACCAAGTACGTTATACTGCATCCAAGTATTTTTATAAAACATTAAAGAAATTTGAAAAAGCCATATTATACAAAATTATAATAGAGAAGTAAATTGAATTGATTTTACGATAACATTGGTATTTTAAAAAGACTAAGTTTTGTGAATTTCTCTTTACAGTTCTTATATAAGATATTTTGTTCTCGATTTGGTATCGTTACATATCCTTCCCCCGTATAAGAACATTTTTCTATTTTGTATTCAGGAATATATTATAAATGTGCTTTAAAATACGGTAAACCATCGGTATAAGTGAATTCGGCTTTTCATGTGTAGCTTTATTTTAAGCACAATATAAAATATTTCCTTTATTCTATAACTCAAAAAAAAATATTTTTTTTTTCATTGTGATTTTAAAATATTAAATGTTATAAAAAATAAAAATATTTCTTTTGTACTTCACGGTAAATTATTAACTCAAAATGCTAAAAGGCTTTTTTTTTCAAACTTCTAAACCACTTAAAGATTAAGCTGCAAAACTTAACTAACTTATCTCTAACTAGACAGACACCATCTACTATTTAGGTAATGCGGTAGCCTAACAAACAAAAATTAATCTAAATATTATTGAACTTTATGTAATTTTAGTAAAATAGGCTTGAAATTAAATGTCCAAAAAATGATTAATTGATTTTTTTTATATATATATAAAATTTGAGAAGAGAAAAGAGATAAAAAATTATATACATATACCTACTATATTTATTGTATTAAAAACAAAATAATTTAATAATAATATTATAAACTACATAATAATAATATAAAATATATTTAATGTAAGAAAATCAAATATTATTTATTAGCGTGCACTGATTATTAAAAATATTATCAAATTATAAAAGAATAAAACGGGTTTCAATTTTTCTAAATGGCGCCCATCGTGGGGCATACATAATTTTTTTATAAATGCAGATCAACTAACATAAAACCTGTCTGCACTTCATATTACAAAACAGAATATGGTTTTCAGCTTAAGATACAAAACATCATGAACTTTAATTTCCGTCACATAACAGAACGTTGGAATTCTAAACTGATTGTATCTAGTTCTGCTAATCTATACATATCGTCGCTTGTCGCTTCCAATTAAGAGTATTACATCTGCAAATCATTACATTTTTTATAGGGGCGTGTCAAGTTTTTAATGTTAAATTTGGCCTAATTTTTTTAAATAAAATTCTTGCCACACTTTTTGGGAAGGACTTTATTTTAAAAAAAATTAAGTCGAAATTAGCATTACCAATTTTAAGGCCTCTCCAAAAAATTAGTGAGTTGCAGATGTAATACTCTTAATTGGAAGCGACGGTGTTTGTTGGGATGTCTTAGGTTTTCTCCGAAAGTACCCAACCCTTTTCAACGGGGGTTGGGATTAGGAGTTGCCCTTGACCTCTCATTGATAATAGATGAGTTTGGTCGGGGAGCGAACCCCTTCGAAGGAGAGACTAGGATTCAAATTTGCGTCATATATACTTTCCAGAATATTCTCCAAATTTCCAGAAATATCTAGAAAAATCGAATAGAAGTTCCAATCTAGAATATTCTAAGAGTCCTAGCCATTTTCCGAGAGCACCCAGTGGACTTCTTTGAGTGTTGGTTTTGGCATGGTTAACCCCACTTATGGCGAATTATGAATGACATTTACTTTCAATAGATGGCGTCAGAGCGCTCCAAGTCCTGGCTGCTAGCTAGGAGGAGAGGTACATCTGGAACTCGCGTCACTAATACCTCGCGTAATTTTGACTTATCGCGAAAATGACTAATGAACTTTCGTCTTAGAATTTCGCGAAGAATCCGTGGTTGGAATATAACGTTATAGAAGCTTATGGAAACCTATAGAAATTCATAGAATGTGTTAAAAAATTTCATACAAATTGATTAGAACGTTATAAGAGTTCATGGAAACCCAAAGAAATTCATAGAATGTTCTAGAAATTGTTTAAAAATCGAAAAGAACGTTCTAGAAGCTCATGGAAACCCATAGAAATTTATAGAAAGTTCTAGAAATTTTCATAAAAATCTAATAGAACGTTCTAGAAGCTCATGGAAACCCATAGAAAGTCATAGAACGTTCTAGAAATTTTCATAAAAATCCAATAGAACGTTCTAGCAACTCATGTAAACCCATAGAAACTCATAGAACGTTCTAGAAATTGTTATAAAAATCGAATAAAACGTTCTAGAAGCTCATGAAAACCCATAGAAATGTTCTAGAATAATCTTTGCTGACATTATTTTCAGTTAAAAAGTTTCAGATAAAAAAAGAACTAAATGTAAGCGACGAAATAGGAATTTCAAAATAGAAAAAATAAAATAAAAAGTGTAAAGTGGCGATTAAAAATAGTGAAGAATACAGTCAAACCTGTTTTTGTGCGGTCTTTTTTTATGCGAATTTTTTTTTATGCGTTTTTTTTGTGCGATTTTTTTTTGTATGCGATTTTTTTTGTGCGATTTTTTTTTATGCGGTATATGAATATCGAGATTCTGTTCAGCCATTTTCATACCTAATGCATCAGCCAAGTTCATTAATCATTAGACATGCTCAATATTCTTATATATTCCATATTCCAGCAAATTTCAATATGTAATTACATATTATCTTGTACACAAAGAATATAATTTAGGAAATGTTTATTTCACAACTAATGAAATGCGTAGTAATAGCCACACTGATTTTTAACCTTGAACATAAACTAAAAAAATATACAATATGTATGTAAGAAAAAAGGAAATTTACCGTTTTATTTAAAAATGAGAAATTAAAATTTTTTAAAATGTTTCCACGTGTAATTTAATTATTTATTTTGTTTAGAAAGCATTTTCTCGCTATTTCGTAAAACTTTGACATATGTATTTTCTAAGGGAAACTTTTTTTATGCGGTCCCTATCCACCGCATAAAAAAATTTTTTTTGTAATTTTTGTACAAAATTATTTATTATAGCGATTTATGGAGTTTGCGAATATTTTTTTTTTGTGCGATTTTTTTTGTACGGTCCCTATCTACCGCACAAAAACAGGTTTGACTGTATTTTGTTTTCACTACTAGTCTTTGTTTGTAATAGTAAATTATATACTTTTTGGATTACATTTTTGCTTATATATTTACTATACTTTGAATGCATGACAAATAAATATTGATATTAATTGCTTACGGATTTTCAATCGGCACTCATCAAATTATTCATTTTTGTGAACGAAAGCAAAGTATAGTCCACAATTCACTATTAGTAGCTCGTGACTGAATTATCCTGCCACCATTACATATAAAACTGGGCATCATGAAACAGTTTGTTAAATCACTAGATAAAAAGCTGAAACTGCTTTTCCTACATTTGCCAAAAATTTTCTCACCTCACTATGGAAAAGATTAAATCCGGTATTTTTTACGGCTCCCAAATTAGACAACTTACGAAAGATAATCAAATTAGAAAATCTATGACTGAGCTTGAATTAAGGGCTTGGACAGCTTTCGTCACTGTGATGCAAAACTTTCTCGGAAATAGAAAATCAGAAAATTATATTCAACTTGTAGAAGACCTCCTTTTATAATTAAAACATATGGGGTGCAATATGAGCGTAAAACTCCACTTCCTCCATAGTCACAGGTTTCCGAAAAATCTAGAAGATATGAGCAAGGAGGAGGGAGATTGTTTGCATAAGGATTTACGCGCCATGGAAGATCTTTATCAGGGTTTCTGGAAGACTGGAAGAATATGATGTTTGGCTATTGTTGATCCTTGATACGACATTTTCCTAGGTCTACACATAATACCGTAGACACACACAGAGTTAATCGCGATTTTCAGTTGTCATTTTTGTCAAAAATCGCGTTGTGGAAACAAAATAATCCGGTTTAGGTGAGAATCGTGTAATGACAGACGACTGTCATTACACATTACACAATCTTCACAAAAAACTGGATTATTTCGTTTTTACAACGTGATTTTTGACAATCGGGATAAATGAAAATCGCGAATAACTTTGTGTCTGCCTACCGTATAAGACAAGAGCTTTAAAGCAAAGTTTTATGTTTGGTAAAACATTAGGGTACTATAGTTTTGGGTTCATGTTATAAGCTGCGTTAGAATGTTATGTTAAATGCTGCGTTAAAATTTTACGTGTCATGTAAAATGTTATATTAAATAAAATATTTCGTCTCTTTTTTTTTTTATTTATCATTGTCATATTAAAATAGAAACAAAAAAGACAAAAAACATCGCGAGAGTACTTTCAGTGTTCACGTTACATGTATGCTGTGTCATATAGCAAAAATATTGTTACGAACTAGGCTACTGAGTTCGTTCGGATTTTGAAATTAAAAACACAGTGTACTTTTTATTTCACTCTACTTTTATACACTTTGGTATTTGCTTTGACTTTACTATTTAAATCTGTCCACTTGCAACTGATGGGGGGCTATGACAACAGATTTATTTCTTTATTTAACGATTTAAAATAAACCAAAAACTGTTCTCTGCTTGCCATCAATCGTGTTTATAATACTTAACCATATTGCTGTTCATAACGTGAGCTTGTTGTATGATTACCAAAATCGTCACAATATTTACCTCTATTTTTGATTTTATGTTTTACCAAACATTTGCGGTTGATTAAGTTAGATGATACTTTCTCTGAATTGAAAGAAATCAACGCAGGAGTTCCACAGGGCAGTGTATTAGGGCCGGTTTTATACCTACTGTACACTTATGACCTTCCTGCATTAGAAAACAATACAGTGGCGACTTTTGCAGATGTCACGGCGATCTTAGCTGTTGGCACAAGCAGCGAAGAGTCAACACAAAAGTTACAATCAGCAATAACTAAAATTTATAAATGGACAAAAAGATGGCGAATAAAACTAAATGAAACTAAATCCGTTCACATCAACTTTACAAACAGGCGATTCTAACATATCCCGATTACCATAAATCAAGAAATAGTACCCTGGATACTAAATTAGAGACCCTGGATGCTAAACTAAGATGGAAAGCACATGTCAAGAAGAAAAGTGAAGAGCTATAAGAATTAAATACAGAAAGATGTATTGGCTGATGGGAAGGAACTCTTCTTTATCAACATACAACAAGCTTCTACTTTATAAGCAAATATTGAAACAGGTTTTGAGTATGGTATTCAACTTTGGGGTTGTACCAAACAGAGCAACGTAAATATCATCCAAAGATTTCAGAATATGGTATTAAGGAACATCGTTGATGCACCTTGGTATGTCAGGAACAATGATCTCCATAGGGACCTTAAAGTGAACCTCATCGTAAATGAAATTCAGGAGAAAGCGTGGAGACATGAAGAGAGAACCAAACCTTTTGAGTAAAAGAACCAAACCTTTTGAGTTGGTGTAATTGTTAGCTTAAACAGCATTGTGCTGTGTAAAGCCCACTACAAAGATGTGGTTTAATTCAATTTACCAGACTCTATGGAACGCCAATGGGAAGAAACCATAGTTTAATACATATTAAGTTAGTAAATTAAGTCAGAAACAAATTTCTCATTAGTCCAGGAGACTAGATTGTAATAACATTAAATAAATAAATTTTTTTTTTTTTTTTAAATGCTGCCAATGGCTTTATTCTTGAATCTTTCTACATAAGAAACTAACAAGAAGTAATCAAATCTTAAGCTAAAATTATTACATATTTTAAGTCTTAACCAATGTTAATACTTATTGTTGGTGCTCACAATTTAATTAATTTAGATTATACTTATACATACATATGTATAACATCAACATTTAATAAATTTACAGGTTCACAGGTTCATCAGTCCGAGTGGATCTGTTCTTTTCAGTCGCCTAAATCGTGGCTGTTTTAATATATCCCTGGCCAATTCGTTGGGATGCGCTTCTAGTTTTGAATAATATTTAGAACTGAATTCTTTAATTGTTTCTTTAATGGTTTTAATCCCAAGGTCATCATGTATATTACTATTTCGAATGTACCACGGAGCATTAGTAATACTTCGAAGTATTTTCGCTTGAGTTCGTTGCAGGAGCTCTCTGTTTGAAGCGCTGGTGGATCCCCATAACTGAATACCATATGTCCATATGGGTTTGATAATCGCTTTGTACAGTAAAACTTTATTGGCTAATGACAACTGAGATTTCCTTCCCATTAGCCAATACATTTTGGCAAATGTCAGTTTTATTTGGTTGCGCTTAGTTTCAATATGGGTTTTCCACGTTAACCTTCTATCCAGGTGCAAACCTAAGTATTTGACCTTCGTTTGTTGAGGAATATTTGTATTGTTTAATTTCACTGGTGGGCAGGTGCGTTTGTTCAGCGTGAATATGATGTGAGTTGATTTGTTTTCGTTCACTTTTATTCGCCACGTCTTTAGCCAGTCCGCGATTTTGTTTAAATGATTCTGCAACTCCTTTGAGGCAATTTCGGGATTATTGTGTGACACCAGGATGGCCGTATCATCGGCAAATGTTGATATTGTTACTTTGTTGGTTACAGGTAAATCGGCTGTGTACAACAAGTATAATATTGGCCCTAGAACGCTGCCTTGCGGGACACCTGCATTAATATCATTTAAGCAAGTAGTTGCGCTATTTTGTTTGACAATGTATTGTCTTTGAATAAGGTAGTTTCCCAAAATTGAGTGAAATTTCTTCGGAAGAAGCTCTTTAATTTTGTATATTAGCCCATCGTGCCATACTTTATCAAATGCTTGTGCTATATCCAAGAAAGCAGCAGAACAATATTTCTTTTCCTCGAAGGTGATTTTGATTGCGTTTACAATTCTGTGAATTTGCTCTGTGGTACCATGTTGGTTTCGGAATCCAAATTGATGGTCTGGTATAACGCGCCGTTCTTCCAATATTGGTTTCAATTTTGTTAGTAACATTTTTTCAAATAGCTTTGATATTGTGGGCAGCATGCTTATTGGGCGATATGATGAGATCTGCGTTTCATTTTTTCCAGGCTTATGTATCATTGTGATCAAAGATATTTTCCATTTTTGAGGAATATAACTGGTTCGCATGATCGCGTTGAATATGAATGTTATTAGTTTTATGCATTTGTCTGGCAATTCCCTTATCATTTTTCCAGTAATGAGATCATGTCCTGGTGCCTTTTTCGGGCTTATGCAATTTTTAATTGTATTCTTAACTTTCTTCCAATTATACTTTATAGGTTTGTAGGATAAACCACCATCCATTTGCTGGGGTAGCACGAAATTATTATCTTCTTCATGTGGTGTGAATACTGTTGTTAGATGATCAGCAAAAGCATTGGCTTTTTCTTCATCACTTCTCGCCCAATTTCCAGTTGGTAGTCTAATCGGTGGATTCGAATTTGTTGGCCTTTTTAAATGTTTTGTTGCCTTCCACAAAGAGTAATCTGTCCTCTCGGTTGCCGAGAGATCACTTAAATAGTTCTGGACGCTCTGGTTTTCTTCTTCCCGCAAAGCAAATCTTAAGGCCTTGATAACTCGATTTAATTTCCATTTCAATAACGGTGATTTTGTTTGCTGCCATAGCCGGCGAATTTTCCGTTTTTCCTGGATTAGTTCCTGTATATTATGAGACAGCTTATTAACTTTTTCGGAACTACTTATGACAGGTGTAGCCCTTTCAGCTGATAATGCCATGATGTCTTTTAAATTTTCGGCCGCCGCATCAATATCAGCTGGTGTGGTCAGAAAATAAATAAATAAAATTTATTTTAACAACACAAAAAAAAAAAAAAAACATTTGCGGATCAAGTGGAGCTTGAACCCCATTCGTTTCTTTTTTAGAACTCAACGATTAATTCAATTAATTAAATAAACACATGATTTTTTCTGTTTTGAACGAGATATCTGAAACTCAAAAACTAGAGCTGATAAAAAAATCTACTTATGTATTTGAAATTAGCATATCCTATGTAGTCTCAGGCTTGTCTCATGAAAATTGGTGGGCGACCCATGTCAGTGCAACCTAACAAAGTTAAAAAAGTTAAAAATGTGTGATCTCTTCACAGAAAACCAATAGATCATGTTTTCCGAAAGAGGCAGCACGATCAAAGAAAAAGTACAGAGCATTTGCCACTAGATGTCACTACACAATCAAAAAATATTCTGACGTTTTTCAAAAAGGGACAGCCAAAATCAATTTAATTATCACGTATTGATAATAATCACTTTTGTAACACGCAAATATTTTTGGTTATGTTTACAAAATGCACACACATAAAAATGTCTACAATTTTTGACAGCAAATATTTGGTGCCACCTAGGGCCATTATGTCAAAGTTGCTTATACTTTCGGAGTTTTCTGGAAGATGGTAGCTCTGGCGGTTAAAGAAAATTTGACATTTCAACATGATCTATTCCTTTTGCTTTTCTTTTGTCTGTTTTTTGCTGCTTTAAATATTTATTTGTTCTTTATGAATAACATTTTTAACTTTGTCATGTTGCACACGAGTCGCTCACCTATTTTCATAAGACGGGCGTCAGTTGTAATAAATAAGGAAAAAAAAATAAATACGTACGACTACGAATCATTACGAATTAACGATTGGTTGGAGTTTATTGAATATAATTTAAATGTACGTAATGGACTTTTTTTAAAGTGTAGTTTGCCCATAAAAAAATCTAATTCGACAAAATTAAAATATCAAATATTCAATTCAACTTTATATTTTACTTAGCATACAAACGAAGTAAACGGCAATGTTTTAGTACAAAGATTACACATTGAAATTCGCACTACGCAATTGCATCAAACTTCAGTTTTTATAATACAATCATCAGCTATCATCAGATCATCACAATTTATTATTAAAAAACTATAAAATTTTCGCACTTCGATTTAATAAGCAGGTAATAAGCTAAACTAATTTTTTAAATACCTAAATCTATATAAATTAACTAAAAGATAAGTAGCATAAAAAAGTTTATATAAACAAATTTTAACCGCACCCAAAGTGGAAAGTTGTGTTACGAAAAAATGTTCGCCTTATTTCGATTAATCCATTTGTCAAAACAAATGGACATTTTCTCTGCTACTGTATTTTATGTGTTGGTAGTGTAGTACATATTCAATTTCATTGTGTTTATTGTGATTTCCAATTTTTCTTATTAAATCAAGATTTATATATTTTAAAACTGTAGGTGAATAAAATAATAAGACATAAAATAAGAAAAAAAACTTGTATTTATATTTTTTCAGTAAAACAAATTTTTATATTTAACAACTAAACACAACACATTAAAAATATAATGTCTCAATTGGATTCGGGCGAGATGAATATGAGTATTATTGAAGTGGATGAAGCATTAAAGGATGATGCATTTTTTTGGTATGTAAAATGGGTACTTAGCTATGTATGATAAAGCTCAATTTAATTATTCAATAGATACATAAAATGTATCCATATTTGGCATTGTACAATTAAACATTCTTTTACCTATTTTGGATCAAATTTTTATACATAGTTATGATTCTGATGGACTTCCTGAGGATATTACCAGTATATTGAATAAATGGAAACAAAGTGAAAAAATTCATTTAAGTAACAGTTCCACATTATATGGTATGTGATCTTGGCGTAGTCGATTATTGATTTGACCAAACAATTTGTAATATTTCAATGTTACAGGAAATAATGCAAAGTTTATCGATACGAGGACGTATACAAGGCCGAAGAAGAAAAATTTAGAAGCAACGTTTTTAAATATGTCTAATGACGTGCTATTAGAACAGGAGGTATGAATAAGTTATCTAGTTTATAAATAGAAAAGGAACTGGTAGCAAAATTGTGTATTTTATATAAACAAATATGTATAGTATTCGGCATAATCGTTGTTTCACGTATTTAGCCACCAGTTCTTTATCGAAAAGGTTTGGATTACACACCACTTTGCACTAACACATTAATAACGACCAATTTCTCTTCTCAATTATACATGCAAAAATTACAAATTCATTTCACAGCACTGTCAAACACCAATAAATTTAAAAATTGGCGGCCTTGTAACTTCAAAACAGGATAGTTTTTTATCTGCAACAACCCCACCAGTTTTAATGGATAGTAGTTTAATAACAAGCAATGATTTCTCAAATTTAGATTTTTTATCAAACGAATTTGAGAATACCAGTCATCAAATCGATAATCTAAAATACGACAAACACACCCATTTCAACGGATACAATTTAGACGATGTTATAAGCGATCGTAATTTCCTTGAGAAGTTATGTACCGCCGATGCAGGTATGCAAAAGGATGATCATATTTCAAGAACTGATTTTATATTAAATGATGAAACATATATGTCGGATAATAATACGCTACAAAATTCTGAAGATTTTTCTATGAAATCATCAGGAAATACGCCTGTGGTAGTTTTAAATGAAACATTTGAGCATGTGGTCGATGTACCGCCACAGTCGAACGTAAATTTAAATGAAACGGTCGCATATAACGTAACGGTCGAGGAAGAAAACAATCAAAATTTGGGTATTTTAAATGGCACTTTTGGGATCCCCAAAGCACTAGATGATACGTATGTACATGATTTGAAATTGAAAGAATTTGCAACACCGGAGAATTTAACTTTTGATACATTGGACGTAAACGATTTAGTCCTGGATAAAGGAGAAAGTACACCCGATAGGGATTTTAAAACGAAACTGATGAATAGAAGATCTTTAGAAAATTTAACGCCAATATCAAAAAAAATGAGCGTCCTTAACGAAATTGAAGTTGTAGATCCGGAGAATATACATTCAACACCTGTACATACGCCGGTCAAAACGAATGCAGCCTTGGATGATGGTAATTTAGGTAATTTCATTAATATTCATCTAATTTTAATAATCATATTTTATTTTTAGGTAATCGTACATTTATCTCAAACTCACCAATAAGCCTTAGAAAAAAAGCTGCTGTAAATAACATGAACAATACCATTGTGCTCGATAATAATGAGTTAAATGAATTTGATTTCAACAAAATACCTCAAAATTTACTATCACAAGCAGAAGAAGAGCGACGAAGTCTTGTTAATTTTGTCGAATTCGAAAAATCAATACAACTATTTGAAACAGCTGGTGATAAATCTGAAAAAGAATTTGATGAAATTTTAAATAGCCTAGGGAATATAGAGAATAAAATTTTAAATGAAAAAATGAGACAGAGCTTGGATAATATTAAAAAGCGGCATTCGCTTTTACACGCAGGCGGTTATCATCAATCCGAAAACAATTTAACTGTTGATAATTTAAAAATATCGGATTCGATGAACAAAAGTATGAGCTCATCGACAGGAAGTGAGCGTTTATTAAATCGCCGAAGCCGAATGTACGATGACAATGCTGGGCAGAACCAACTAAACGTATTAAATACTACAGAAATAATTAATGTGCCTAGTACAACTGAATCGAACGAAAATGTGAAAAATCAGTTGCCAGAAAAGAAAGAACGTGATAGAGATCGTTTTAAAACAATTCGTATAACTCGTAAACCAAACGAAGAAATAGCAAATCTTCCAGATGCTGATGCCCCAATTAACGATAGTGAACCACAAATGAACGAAACGAACTTGCTCACTCAAACGAATGTACAGGTCCAGCTAGATAATAACGACGAAAAAATAAACTCGGTATTAAATACGAATACATTTAAAAAACCATATAATCTAGTTCCTACAAAACCTAGTGGATTAAGCCGCCTACGATTTGGACAAAAAACTAGTACAATGTTAGCTCAACCATTAAAATCAAATTCGGAAG
The DNA here is from genome assembly GCA_963556165.1 of Tipula helvola. NCBI lineage: Eukaryota > Metazoa > Arthropoda > Insecta > Diptera > Tipulidae > Tipula > Tipula helvola. Next base: position 8,316,944 of record OY744483.1, read on the forward strand.
ATAATCTATTGGGTAAAAATCGTGCACACGATGAGAATGGTAGTACCGGCCTAATGGATAATAAAAGTATAACAAAAAATTTAGAGTTTCCAATGGGTGAAAAAGCAAAATCATTTCATAATATTGCAGGTTGCGATTCCCTAGATCCCAACAGTAATATTATAAAAAATAAGACATCAATTCAAAAACCGGTTAGTAAATTGTCGTATCCAAGGCAGTCAGGATTAGCACGACCAACAGAGGTAAGTGTTTTTAAACTTGTTTTAAATGTAACATAATTTCGTGTTTTGGTTATAAACATGTTCATTTAACAATTGGAAGCATTTATTGGGTAAATAATTTAAAATCGAATCGTGTTATATAATATTATTTTCTAATGGCTTGCATAAACTTTTATTTAACAAAATGTCTTGATTATCAAATTTTTATTTTCAAAGCGGGAGTAATATTTTCATGAGATTATTTGACGATCGTTTACTCTTTTATTAATTTCTTATTTAAAAATTGTTGCTTAATCAAGCCATTCAGTAAAAATAATTTATGATTGTTTTCGTAACAAAATTAATGCTAAAGACTCGTATAAAATAATTGTTTTAATCTTGAGGCACATAGGTTTCGTTTCGTTCCGCCGTGTAAGTAGGATGTGTCAAAACTTATGGAAAACATTGTTCACAATGTTAAGTTCGAAAATGAAACGAAAGGGTTGATGAAATTTCAATAAAAACTTGACCATAACTGCAACATATTAATTTTGATGTTTGTAGTAAACATATTTATTGTGAATGAATCATAAAAAAAAAAAAATTAAAGATAATACCAAATTAAATTCGTATTAAAAATATAATAAATATCATTAAAATGGATTAGAAATAATTAGAAATATGTACATAGAAAAAAAACGAAACTAAAATGATGTGCCAGGGTACGGGTAGAAAACGAAACGAAAAGAAACGGAACGAAACGAAACGAAATCTATGTGTCTCTCTCAACTCAAGCTGATATAAAATCGGTGATTGTGTGAACGAGATGCCACGGAGTCAGTCAAAATTTTACTTACAAAAAAGGTGTGTCTGTGTTAGTGGACTGAGATCATAATTAAAAAAAAGTATCAAATCGAGAACATTTTATGGCAGTACAACTAATACATGTACATAAATATTGTGTGCCGATGAAAAATATTTCTCACACACACTGATAATTTTAATAGTGTGGCATTTTTATGGGAAAGGCTTTTTTAATTTTGTATTTTATGACGGATAATATTCGAAAAAAATAATTAGGTATGATATGAGAAATAATAATAATTAATATTTTCGATTATTTTGAAACGTGAAAATAATCGAATTAATACTAATGCCTAATTGTTTAATAATGCTTGGTTATGTTTTTGTTTGCTGTCAAAATGTGTCCATAAAATTTTACTATAAAAAAATAATAACAAAATACTTTGTCTTTGTCACTCTGATGGATTATTATTATTTTTTTTTCCAACCAAGTCAGTTCAGTCAATTTTTCACAATAGAATTGAGGCATTATGGTGAATTCTTGGTTGCAGTGTTGCACTCGTTCTGATATTTCCTATATTCTTGAATTTACCTTTTTCGTTACATTCCAAAAGTTTAGTTTAAGTGGAAAAAAATCTCGTGTGCCTCATCGACACAAGCTCGCGGAGGAAGTGCAGATGTTATTTCTTTATTTGATTTTTATTAGGTATGTCAAATTTTAAATTTATGAAACAATTGACTATATTTCATCCATATATACGAACATTAACATATCTACTATAAAAATAAAATGAACATACTCGATATTTTTCTCTCCACAATGAACGTGTCTTTATACTACTGGTAGTCGCAGTATGTCAACACCAATTTTTGCTAATCGTGTGATCGAGTTTCGCTAAATCCGATTGATTAAACCGCTATCTGGCAACGCTATTAGGTTACATGCCATACTTGAGAATAACACAATGAAGACAATCGTAAGATAAATGATTGCCTAAGAAATTTGTCTCTTCTTTAAAGGCAAATATTCCGTACGTTCACTGATGGCTTTTTGACAGAGAATATTTGGATATTTTGGATAAGTTTTATTCATTGTAATTAAAAATTTAAGCTAACTTCACTTTAATGAAATATCCGAATTTTTTTAATGATATGAGTGAACAATTTTTTTACTTGACTTTAAATTTGGTATTTATCAAATTTCCTTTTTATTATTTTAATAATTTTTATTAATTGATGCATTTGTTTTAATTTATATTTCTCAAATCTCAGCAGTTTTTGATGTTTTTACGCCGATAAAAGAATTAATTTTCAGTTGTCAAAAAACGCCGAAAAATCCACAAAAAAGTAGAGTAAAAAATACACCGATCTTTTGGATGCGCTCGTTTTTTAGCACAAAAATATCCGGATATTTTTTTACCCTTGTAATCACCCAAATATTTTTATGTCTGCGAATTTTTATATTTTTCGGGCATTTAGCTGAAAACATGAATTTTTTTCCGATTGTTGGCCAAAAAAATCGGAAAATGATGAAATTTGGTTTACAACTTTTTTTTCTTCATTTTCCGATTTTTTTGGCCAACTTTCATAGTAAATCTTATAATAAGTCGGAATTATTGCTGAAAAAAGTCGGTGATGAATTCAGATTTGTTATACTTGGGCAGTGAACACTATTTAGGACTGTAGTAAAAAAATTTTTAAAGGGAAAGGTACCTCATTTTTCACTCTAGGTTCGTTTATTTTGCAACCAAATTTATAAAATCGTAGTTGAGTATGTTTGTCTCATTTTTATATAAAGTTTTGCCGTATTTGTATTCTTTTGGATAAATCAAAAAATTGAAAGGCAAATACTCGGTAATCTAGTAAATCGTAATTCGCAATTCGATAGATGTGACTACTCGTCCAATTTTACCAAGTAAATTTTATTTTCTGTATGTCTTTACAAAAATCCCAAAATAGTCGCTAACAATTTTTTGAGCCCGCAAATAAAATTATCAGGCAAAGACAATGAATACTATCGAAATTCAATTTGGAAATATTTTGTTTTTTCGAATGAAATTTACTTGCTTGCTAGAACGAATCTAGTGTCTGGCCTGGAAATAATTTATCAGTTATTTTTTTACTTTTGAATTGAGAGACAATATTAAATATAAATCAGGTATCGTGAATTTTGGCAATTAAGCGAAGACTGGTGCTCAACATCGGTGTTCTCTGTCCCTAATATTCATGTTAGCTTTCGTAAAACCGGTTCGCCTTTACAGCTGTGATATCTGTATGATTATCAAACTGACGCCAATAATGTGAAATTCATTAAGTTAACTCATTTTGATATTTTTCTTTGTTGAATCACGAAATTCTTCATTTGCATTGTTGTCTCTTTTATTGAATGTTCTGATGGTCACTTCCCCATAGTTACATCGAAGCCCACTGATTTATTTGTGAACTAATTAGTAAAAAAGTGCTTATCTTTATCAGAATTTTGTGAATTCTCTGAAACCCCTACATGTTAAAGGATTACACAAAAAATTATTTAATTTATTTATTGTACTAGCGATTTTTACCTTATCTGTTGGACACTGGACTTAACGATGTTGATAATTTTTTAAACAGATAAGCCTTTGTTCAAATATTATTAGTTCTTCATTGAAAATTTGTTCAAAATTGATCATGTATGAACCTTTTTTGTCGTGCCGTTATTACATTATTAAAATAAATAAAATTTATTGAATAAATATTTATTTTAAGCTAAGTAGGTTGAAATTGCTTGTTACTATTTTCAGTAGAAGTATGGTTGTTAATCATTATTAGATAAAATTCATCTGGCATTATTTTTGTTACCAAAATAATTTGATAAATATAATTTAAAAACTTAATTTGATTTTAAAGGTTTATTATTTATTAAAAAATTTCAAAAGTATTTTTGTTGTAGTCATTTTTATTGTAGTATTTAGCTTGTTTTAACAAAACATATTGTTTTTCGATTTTTTTTAAACATTTTAGTCAAAATATTCATCAAATTTAAGATTACCAAGAACCAGCTCCTTAGTTCGCCCGGTATCTGTGTCTAAAACTAATTTAGCAAACTTAGAAAATGTATGTATGAATAACAACTATCATTATAACATAATTTTAATATTTCACAAAAAAATGCTTTTTGTAATAACACCAATTTATTTCCAAATTAAATTGCATTTTTGTTTTGTTTTTGTTTTTTGCGCAAAAAAAAATTATCGAAATAAAGAAAATCGATACAAAACTAAATGTGAATTTACGTTCAAACTTAAGTGGATTGAGAAAACCCGCATCTACTACTACTACTACTAGGCCTTCATCTGCTTATTATAGCTATAGTAATAATACTAATAATAAAAAAAATGATTCCGATCATGAAATATCATCATCAGGAGGATGTTCATCGAATGTAAGAGAATTTTGTGAATTTTATGTTTCATGTTTTAATAATAATTTATAAGTTTTTACTTTAAACGTAACTTTTTTTTTTTGTAGAGTTTATCGTCTTCTGCTAGTTCCAGAGGTAGTTCACAGCAATTTGAAATAAAAAGGCCCAATACAGCAGTGAACGATACGATAGGCAAGTCAAGTAATGAGCGCACAACAAAATCAACGGAAAATGTAGCAAACGAAACTATAATTATATCAAGTAACCAACAACAACAACCAAGCAAATTATCAGGAATACGACCTCCATCGAATCTCAGACCTCCAACGGCAAGAAGTGGTCTACCGCGACCAACTGGGATTCCAAGGAGATAGAAAAACAATCTCATTTCTCTCTATTTAAGATAAGAAGAAAAACACGAATTTTCATTGCTTTAACTAAGAAAATAAAACAAAATATGTTTTTTTTTTTGTTAAGACATTTATAATTCGACGTTATCCCGTATTAATACATTAAGCGCGAAATTTTAAAATCGAAAATATTTCGCCGCTATTTGCTCCATTTAATTTAAGTTTTTTTTTTATTACCTATATTAATTATTACTACTCTTATTTTGTTTTATTTGTTATATTTACATACATATTTAGAAAAATGAAAATGTATTATGGAATTTAAATTCAAATGTCTACACGATAAGTGATAAAGTTTGTGTATTCAACAAGTAAAGTTCCCCCTACCCTTGCCCTTCATCCTCTTATGTTGTTGCATTTTATACTTCCTATATTAAGGTCAAATTTTAATTTACCAAGGTTTAAAATAGTCAAATTGATTAATTGTAAAATAAAAAAATTATTTAAATGTATTATGTGATATTTAAAAAAATCAAAAAACGAAATAATAGAACTTACTAATTTTAACTAATTTTTTTTTTTTTTGTTAATTTTGTTAAAAATTGAAATGTAAACTTAAACGTGTATGAGAAGGGAAAAATTTACAAAAACAAAATTCATTATTTGGTTTTAATAATAATTTATTTTTAATTATTATTATTTATGAATGATGGACTGAAAATATATTTTTTTAAATAGAAAATACATTTTGGCAATGGAAGGAAATTTTGAAAATATTTTTTTATTATATTTTCTTCTATGTGTAGCCCCCAGGAGTATTCCACAAAAAATATAAATTTTTCAAGACCTACAATGTTGATCGCAAACAAAGAAAAACAACAAGATTAAAAAATTATGTTAGTTGAATATTGTCTTGGCTTCCAATTAAGATAAGTACAAATTCATTTTTCCCATCGGAATCGGGTTTTGTAATAATTAACAATAGTCATATTTTAACTCCTGCCTGATTGAAAAACACTGAACATAAACAGACCATTGAAAAAAAAACTCCATTAAAGCGGTTAAAAAATCGAAGAATAAACGAAGTTGTAAGAGGAGTCAGAAAATTAGCAAAAGAAACCAAAAAATTTAATTTTTTTTGTAAAGGTTGCCGCTTTCAAATGCTAACTGCTTAATGACAGTGATCACACCAAATGAACAAATTAATAATAAGTCCTACTACCATAATACATCAAGGACGATTCGAACCCAGATCTGGGCAAGGCCTTATTACCGGATGATTAAGAAATACCTGATAAATCAAATTCATAATCAATGCCATTATGAGATATGGGTAATTACCTCAAAAACGGAAAATATCTCAAATTACCATGATTCCGAAAGCCGTTTTCCTTTTTTTTACTGCACATTCTAATACAAAACGATAGCTGTAGGCGAAAAATCTCGCAATTTCGAAACTTTTTGTAAAGATGGTGCTACAAAAATTCAAACCAGTTTTACCGAAAGACATTATACCAGATCATCAATGTGGGTGCATACAATTAATTCAGTTAAACTTGATTTATAAGAAAAATCTTAAGTTTGCAGATTTCTTGGATATTGCGGAAGCTTTCGACAAAGTTTGGCATGAGGGGCGGAGAAAAATGCAGCCATCATTGAACTAAATGAGATAAACGCAGAAGTCCCGAAGGCAGTGTCTTCGGATATGTATTGTACCTAATGTACACAGCCGATCTACCAACAACTGAAAAGATAGTCACATTAACATTTGCAGACAGCTTTAATATTTTCACGTGAATGAAAATAAATCAAAGCAGTCAAGTTAAAATGTCGCCATTCCTCAAAAATGAAACGTCAAATTGCCCTACTAGATAAAGTAATCCTGGTCCCTGTATGGACGTAAGAAATTTAACTGTCTGTAGGGCTCTACAAGTGCATGAAATATATAGAACTTCTTCGTATAGAAATATTTCGTAGTTTTACAAATGCACGTTGGTATACAGAAGTAGCAAGATTCATAATAACTTAGGAAATAAAACGGTCAAAAGAACTTTAAAATCATTTTGTCTGAAGTATGGTTGGAAATTGGAATCACATCTTAATGAACTAGCAATAGTCCAGTGTTTAATGGTAAAAATAGGTTATTACCTCAGAATTCTTACGGAAAGAAAAAAATATCTATGTTGTTGGTGGGGGTAATGCAGTGATCTGCGAGCACCAAAGTTTTGTATAAAAGGTGGTCGAAAATCACTGAAAAAGATCACTCTAGTTTAGACTATAAGGCATTCTAGTTTTGGGCGTTCAATTTTGAGTAATTCAAAATAAAAAGTAAAGGGTTTTTTTTCCTGATCAACGCTGACAAAATTAGTGGTAAGTATATAATGGTGGTAACTAACTAAACGGGGCACAATCAATGGTGGGTCGGTTAACGGCCTAATTAGAGACAGGTGAATGCACAGCTATATCGCGTCATCACCTTTTCTGTTGACCAACTGCCATTGATCTACAACTCACTAAGCAAACCAGTTTTTTTTCTTGTTTAATTTTTCGAATTAGTTAAGAGTGGCTAAAGCCAACTCCATTGTCCATTCATGCTGGATAAATAAAACTATTTTCTGTTGGTCACTGTAGACAGGTCCAACATTTTTCTTTCAATCCATTTTTTTGATATCAATGGTCACCATCACCTATTTCCATATCCCAATTCGCAGCATAACAACGTCTCCTTCCGTCTCGCACCAAAACCACGACCAATTTACCTCCCACTGCAGCTAGCAGGAAAATAACTGCTGCGGGTGTAGAAATGAGGAGATAATTTCTTAGTAATGTTGGGCTGAGGCAACTCAGCTTTTAATATTACAAGTGGCGCCCAAAAGGGGCCAAAGAGGCCCGAAAGATCTGGTATATCTGTGTTACCAAAAATATTCAATAGAAATAAATCCCAGTTCGCGTCGTATTTTCACTTCCGTTTTCCGTATAGAATTTTAATTTTTCATTTTTCGAGATGGGGTCGTTGGTCAGCACACTAAGTATTAGGTTAATTATCGTTCAGGTATATCCCTGACGCCTTTGATCTGCCAATTGATCCATCACGCCTTTGATCTGCCACGGACGAGTAAGGAATTCAGGTGTGGTAGTACGGGTAGTCCTTGAATGTATTACAGAAACATGAAACGGAACACAACAGCGGGCGAGCTGTTGTCCCGTGTGAAACTGGCAAAAACATTTCCGCCAGAGGCATGTAAATTTGTTCAAGACCAATCCATCAAGTTACCTGCCTACACACGTGGTCTAGGTCTTCTCAATGGGAATGAATGCGGATTGCGAGGAGTTGTAGTTTTGTGCTTGGTGGAGCACACGGGTAAATCCAAATAGGCTGTGATGTCTGTGTTCGCCATAGCAGTTGAAATCCACTCGTTTAGAGTTGGAATGCCACTGCGTGATTGGGAATACAGCCAACAGTTCTAACAATTAGAAATTACAATCTCTTATTCCCTTCCTACAATCTATAGCTTAGTTAGTTAAAAGTTTTTAGGCTTTTATTGTTCAATATAGAGTTGCTAGGAGAGAATGAGCTCCTGGTAGAATTGGAGGTGCGAGGTTTAGTAGAACCTCAGAAAGGAGTCGTAACCCCTGAACTCAAGAAGGCTTTAGCAAGAATGTTCAAAGAAGAACAGATGAGTGTCGTTTACGTAGGAAAACACATAAAGCGCACTACAACTTGATCATAAGGTAGCCATTTGCCAGAAGAAGCTGTGGATGGTGCAGCAGGCTCTCTTAGAACAAATTTGGACCGGTGGTTCAGTGGTTAAAATATATCCGGAGCTAAAAACCCGTGTAACGCACATTCTGGAAAGGTTTAGACGTTGGGGGCTATGTCCAGCATTCTACGCGCAATATCAAAGAGTATTTATAGTTACGTGCATGCTCATTGATATGGCCATTGATTTGGATAAAGGCAAGAGCTCACCAAGCGAGGTAGCTGCTAAACTAACCAGGGTGGTCATAAGAATTGAAAGAACCCAAGGGAGAAGCAGTGTAAGAAGAAGACCGACCGCACATGCGAGGATTTTCAAGTTCAGGTAGAGAAGCAAAGTCTTAATGATACCGGAGAGGAATCCACCGAAATGGAGCCCATAATGGTTTCCGTTTCACTGCCAAGTGTCGACTAAGATTCTGTGGCGCAGGTGGATCATTCGGTATCTGAGCAAGTGACTATAAATTATAAAAAAAAAAATTGTTGTTGTTGTTGGGTGCTTAGGAATCTTACGATTTGTTACAACTATTTTTACCATGTTCGCACTAAAAGTGTAAAATAATGACGCGTTCTTTTTAGAAAAGTAATTTTTAACAATAAAATTAATTTTATTAAAAAATTGAACTAAATCATAATTTTCCGTGAACATATTTGCAACTAAAATAAAAACATTTTTTAAGCTTTGTTTTATTTTAAGCAATCCACTCAATTTCAATGCATTGAATACTCAATACAATTCTAAATACGGCCCTAAACTATTTTAGGTGTTTCTCTTTTTCGCACCGATTTTCTTATACATACTTGACGTTTGTTTCTAGTTTTTACCTCTATGGAAAGTGGATCAAAACGTCAAAACAGCTAATGTCAACAAGGTTGTATTTTCAAAACAATTAAAATGGATGAAAATAATTCAATAATTTACGGACTTGAATCACAAGTAATTTTCTAATATGCACATTATATAAAAAGGTACACACACTTATTTATATACATTTTCAGGCCAGAGCATTAACCTCACAACTTGCCGAAAATAATGATGTACGATTTTTTATTGCCACCCAAACATTAAAGCCAGCCAACCAGATACATTTAGTGCAGCTGAATGAAGATACTTCTACTTTAGAAACAAAAATATTTTCTCATCCAATGGGAGAAATATGGCGGTTAACAAGTAATCCACATGATTTAAATATATTGTCATCGTGTTTTACAGTGTTACGAGGTTCACAGGTTGTTATGAATACGGCTATTCTTCGGATGGCCGAGAAGAGCGATTTAGATCAGACTAATGAAGAATTCCGTTCATTTCAAGATATTGAAGTATTGGACACAGAAGTAATTTACTTTTAATATAATATGTTTGCTTTTAGATCTTTATTATTAGAAATTATATATTTCAAATATGTATAGCAATACGGAAAAGATATACGGGCAACTGAATTTCATCCGACTGATGCTAATTCTATAGCAAGTATTATCGATGGAAAGATAGTGTTGTTCCAGCGAACTGAATCAAAGACTCGGGTTGTAGCAGATCTGAATGCAAAAAATTCACCTAAATTTACAATTGGAAAATGGTCACAGCATCATCAAGGAAATCAGTTTATAGCACTTTATGAATCATCAATAAGGTGAGGGTGGATGTACTGGGAAACTAAACTAAAATGATTTGCTTGTATTTTAACAGGGCTTACGACATTCGAGATATAAATCATTTAGCCTGGAATATAGACGATGCCCATAGTCAGCTGATTCGTGATGTAGACTGTAATCCGAATAAACAGTGCCACATAGTAACAGGTGGTGATGATGGGAGTATTAAAATCTGGGATACACGTAACATAAAAGAATCAGTTTTTTGTCGCACGGATCATGCCCATTGGATATGGAGTGTTCGATTTAATACATTCCACGACCAATTAATATTATCGAGCAGTAGCGATTGTAAGGTAATATTGACTTGTGCGGCTAGTGTAAGTTCTGAGGTTGATGGTGAAGAAGATGATGGTAAAGATAGGCTGCCTGATGGTTTGTTGCAAACATTCGAACAGCATGAAGATTCTGTATATTGTGCGGAATGGAGTAGTGCCGACCCATGGATTTTCGCATCACTAAGTTACGATGGAAGAATGATTTTGTCGAAAGTTCCAAAGCAATATAAATACCAGATTCTATTGTAAATTTCCAATGCTTATATCAATAATAAAACAAATATTTATATGCTAAAAATACAAATTTATTATCAATTAAAATGTATCAAACCACAATTTTTTAAATCGGGATGCTAAACCAAACATTAATTTATGGCGCGCAAAACTACTAAATACAGAACCATAGTCAAACGAAATATTATGAAATTTATTTGAAAATAGGAAATACGTGTACATTATATTAAAATTAAAAAATTTGATGAAAATTATAAATTATTTTTTGATATCATCACTTCCCCTCGGTCCTCGGTGCGTTCAATTACTATGTAGACTAATTATCTTTATGTTTGTCGTAAAAATCGTTTAAATATTTTTTGAAATCTACTTGATTGGGCCACATTTGCGAAGCCTGGACATTTAGTGGACTATCATTGTTCGGTTCGCCTAATAGTGATTGTATTGAAAGTAGTATTGTTCGAACATCATATAAGGCAGACCATTTATCTTTTAAAATATCCAGGCATATTGATCCTGAGAGATCTACATTGGGGTGAAAGCATGGCGTTAAAAATTTTACATTAGGCGCTGTATACGGATAAGAATTGGGAAACTCTAATTGTAGGCGATATTTTTGTCCCGCATATACAGTTTCCAGTGGTCCCGATATGGTTCCAATCCAACGAAATAAATTCTCACCATCCGGAAAAGCAGAAACCCCCTTTTCGGAACACATCATCAAAACCATTAATTCTTTTTGTAATCTAATAATAAAGTAAGTTGAATAATCTAATAGTTTGTGATATTGTAACAGTGATTTAAATAATAATCGCTTACCTTTTACTAACTGCGTGACTATCCCGGATCGTAAATGTTTCTTCATTTTGTTTGGTGTTCTGTGATGTTTGTAATTCAGGATTTATATTTTGTGCCATTTCTGTATATCTAATTTATGTATTTTATATTGTGTACTTTAAATAACAAGAAAAAGTTATAAATATTGAATTGTTATTTAAATATACGCTAATTTTTAAAATAAAACTAGTTTTTAGATGTAAAATAGACAAGCGTGTGTCAAAATTGTGTGAACTTGTACTTGAATTTAAACGTTATAAAAGTGAAATGGAGGGTTTGATTTACAAAAAAATATTTTGACAAATGCATTGTTGTTTCGATTTCTTTATTTTCGTAAAAAAAGCCTTTTCAATTTGTTGAACCATACATGTTGAACATCGTAAACAACATTTTGTGCGACATGTGGTAGATTTATCTAATCCGTTTACATATTTATTTCCGTTCAAATTTTTTTGTTAATATTTTATTATTTTCAAAATCCAATCGTTTACTATGAAAACTAAAGGAATTGTTCAATGTTTCGTGTTTGAACTTTCATTTACTAAATTCATGTAGTTTCAGAGGTATTACGGGACGTATAATTGGTGTGTATAAATGCTTCGAGTCATCTACAATCTATAATATATTGTTGATTCAAGTGTAATTTAAAATTTTGGGCGATTTTGATATTTCTAATTTTTTGGTAGATATATTATAAATGATTGGCCATTTTTCTAATTAACTAGATTATGCAAGAGCTAGAGCTAACCAGTTTACGAAACCCAACTTAAATTATAAGAAAAAATTCTAAAACAATGTAAAAACACACAATCAACATGAAAATATATGTAGCTATGCATCTGCCTCAAATGAAAAGTTTTCTTTCCGCTACGTGGGAATCCGTGATGCTCCAATCGTCAATATAAAGCCGAAAGAATCTTATTGATTAAATTTATATTTTATTTCGAAAAGTTGGTTTTTGTCAATTAGATCAAATTGGCTATTTTCTTGGGAAAAAATAAACTCAAAATAATTGAATTTAATTTTGCTCAAAAAAATACGTTTATTCTCGTGACAGACACAAACACACAAACTAGCTAATCGCGAATTCGAGATTATGTAGTTATTTTTTTCAGTCTGTCACAACACGATTTTATAGCTTTAGGTTTACCACGCTTCATAACTTGATTATCGTAATCTAGTTGTACAAACTCGATAAACATGAAATACAATAGAGACAGAAATTGAAAGTGAGATAGAATTTTTTTTTGATAATTTTTTTAAAATGAAATCGAAATCGCGATCTGAGGTTATCGCGATAACCTTTGTGTTTGTCAATGAGGCTCACATCTGCCTTATTTTTAGCGGTAATTTCTTCCAAACTTTGTACAAATGACCAATCGTCTGGATACAATTTTACTAATTACCTGTTCAACAATCTGAAATATTGAAAAGGCTCAAAACTATCTTTTCTGTAAAGCATCAAACAGATAAGCGGCGCTCTACGCTTAGCTTCGCTTCTCTTCGCTTCTATTCGTCTTTATGATTTTTTGCAACCACATAGACGCCGCTAATTTGACATTTAATTATATGAACAATGTTGGTTGGGTTTTGTCAACAAAATATTTTCATAAAAAAATATTTGTTTAATGATTTATAAAGACCAAAATGATTTTTAAATTTAGATTTTTTTTACAATTGTCTTTCTCTTATGCCCAATTTAAATATACATTTCAGCTAAAATTACGAGTTTCCAAGTATTTACTATAAAAGCAACAACAACAAATCTAAATGTCATTGAACGCCTCAAAAAATAGAAACTTTGCGAGTTTAGCGCCGCTCTATCTGTTCGCTCTTATGGAAATCCATGTATTCTAAATTAGCGCCGCTGTTAGCGCCGCTTATCTGTTTGATGCTTTAAGCTGTAGTAGAAATTTTCAGAACGCATAAATGAAATGTCAAATTTAAAAATTGGTCGGGTATATAAATTAATATTCGGGTTTTTATTGTTAAAGATTATTGTTTTTATACTATTACAACCAATTAATCAAGTGTTTTATAATCAATTATAATAATAACCTTTTGGCAATAAAATTTTAATTTTGTTGAAACGGATGGAATCCAAACTTGTAACTCATTTTTATACTGTATATTTATGCCTGCTATGCCCGATTTACAGCGCATTCAGAATGAATAATACTTAATAAATACTTTTACAGTGCATTGAAGGTTGGTTTGCGAGGTCGGTTTTTGTTTACACACATATACACAAAGTTTCTGGAGAGAATCATGTGCGATCGGCTTCACCAGGCCATTGCTAGAGCAGGCGATCTACCAAAACACCGGTGGTATGGATTCCGCAAGGCGCGCTCGACATTGGATGCGATTAGGTATGTGGTAGACAAGGCGCAAGCATCTGGTTATAGATGGTTGCGAGGTGACAAAAGATAGTGTGCCATAGTAACACTGGACGTGAAAAATGCCTTCAACACTGCTAACTGGAGCTGCATTCTGGGGGCACTAACTCAGATGGAGGTGCCAAAACACCTACTGAGAATGGTTGTAAGCTACTTTACACATCGGGTATTGAAGTGCGATTCCGATGAGCGTGGAGCACATACTCAGTAACTGGTGGAGTTCCCCAAGGGCCAGTATTAGGTCCCACACTTTGGAACGTGATGTAGGATGGCGTACTTCGACGACTCCCCCTTTCAAGTGAAGCAAGAGTGGTTGGTTTTGCGGATGATATTGCAATAGTGGTCACAGCGCGAAATTCAGAGAGGAGATCGTCGAAATTTGCAACAATGGTCTGACTCGTCCAGCAATGGTTAACGTCGGTTGGTCTGCAGCTGGCTGAACATAAGACAGAGGCAGTTCTCATCTCCAGTAGGAAAATAATGAAAATCTGGAGGTTGACATCCATTTTGATGTACGGCTCAACAATCAGTACGTTTATACTTAGGGTTCAACCTGGGTTCAACCTAGGTTATCTTTCACTATAAACGGTGTCGAGTTATCTTATAGTTAACTCGACTCGATCCTAAAAAAATGTGGAGTCGAGTTAACTTAACTCTAACAAAATGCAATGAAAACGGAGTCGAGTTAAAAACCAACAACAAAAATTAATTCAAAGAAAACAAGAACATTATTTTTAATTTTTTTCGAATGTGAAGCAAGCGTATCTCCATTTTGGATTTTTTTCATATTTAAATTTTGCTAATTTTTAATTTAATTTTCATATTTTGTTTGCTTTTTAAAAAATAATGCCGGCAGAAGTAAACAATGTTAACTCGGTTTCAACCTCATTTTAACTCAATTGCAGTTTAACTTTGCAGTATGAACGGTAAAAAAGATAACTTGAAGTTGATCCAAAGTTAACTATAAGTTGACTCGACCCCGAGGATAAACGTAACAAATCTGGGCGAACTCAATGGAGTAGAGACGTACAGGAAAAAGATGGCGACTGTACAAAGATTGACAGTGTTGCGAGTAATATGTGCATTCAGAACTGTCTCGGACGACGCTGCTTGTGTCCTTGCGTGGATACTCCCTGTACAATATCAATAAAATTAAAAACAAAAAACAATTAGATTATAGAACAAGCGGTTAACTTTTTAAATTATAATTTTTCTTTTTCCATAGACTATTCCCCTTATTTTCCTAATAATATCAATTTTTCTACTAATCCTGTGTCCTTTATGGCAGTTACTTCAGCTTGAAAAATGTTACAGCAGCCGGGGAGACAGAAGGATAGGTTTACCAGAAGTTCCTCGCAGAACACTCCGGCCCCGACTTTCCCATCCCGGTTTGAACTATCAGTGAAGAAGTTTATTACTCCGGGTTCCAAAACTGAATCCATCATGCAGTCTTCTCTGGATGGGATCCTAGTCTGGAACTTTGTTTCTAAAGACAGTGGCGGTATACAGTATAGTCTTGGAAATATCTTTGTTACATAATATAGATGAGTGCTCTTTATTGTTACAGGTCCACATTGAGGTGGATTTCAGTCGTATGGCAGTACAAGCTGTCAACTATTTTCCCAAGATATCTAGATGAGTCAAAAATAGCAGAGTCTCCAGTGCCTGAGTGGATGTCCTCAGTGCAGCATTAATCCACAGCGAAATTGTTCTGTGAACTTTCGTCAACAGCTTTGGTTGACAGCTTGGTCCAGAGCAGGCTACCGCAGACTGTTACCCCATACAAAAGAGTGGCTATGACTACTGCGGTGTATAGCCAATGTATTATGCGGGGCTCCAGCCTCCATGCTTTCCCAATGGCATTTCTGCAAGAGTAGTATAGCGCTGCCGCAACTTTCAAAATATTAGGCTTCCAATTTAATTTTCAATCCAAAACGAGACTTGGAAACCTCGCTTCATCTATAAAAGTCAAGCTGAACCCATTTAAAGTGGGCGTTCGCATTCAACTCACAACTATTGGATCATATTGAAAGAATGCCCAGCCATTTAGCATAAGCTCACTAAGGTACCGGGATATTTATCACGGACACCAATAGCAACATCATCCGCATTGGCAATCACCTTGAAGCCATTATCCTCCAGTTTTAGCAACAGGTCAGTTATAACAAAGTTCCAAAGTTATGGAACAGTACGCCACCCTGCGGTGTGCCTCTCTTTGCTTGCAAATCTTCTGTCGTTGACTATCTGAAAGGTATCGGAACAAGCATTCAATATAGCTATAACATTATTATTATTTATTCCCGTAATTCGGACAACAAAGAAAATTAACCAGATGACCAGCAAAATAATGAATCAGAAGCGGATAAAAGCAACAATGAAAATGATTTAAATTCGTAGATCATCAAAAGTCAACAATGGTGTTCCACCGAAGCGGTTAATCGAAAAATAAATATAGTTAATTTAATTGTTTCTGTGGCAAAAACTATTAACGATGTTTTAAATTCCGAACATAAAGACGAATGGCTACAAGCGATGAACGACGAAATGAATGCACACAAAGCAAATGGCACCTGGGAAATTGTCAAATTACCAGCTGATCGAAAAACAGTCGGATGTAGATGGGTTTTTAAACTGAAATCGAATGCGGATGGCAGTGTTGTACGATACAAAGCTCTATTAGTTGCTCAAGGATTTTCGCAGCATTTGGTGTTGACTATGACGAAGTATTGCACCAGTGGCACGATAAATCGCATTTCGTTTGTTATTGACGATCGCCAGCAGAGAAAAGTTATTGGTACATCACCTATAGATGCAAAAACCGCATTCTTAAATGGTGAGCTCAAAAAAGAAATCTATACCCATGAATCAGCCGGCGGTTTTGAAGTCGAAAATAAAAATTTAGTATTTCGTTTAAGGAGGAGCCTGTACGGATTAAAACAATCAGCAATAGTATTGAATTTGGCGCTTAATAAAGTTATGGTCGAAGCTGATTTCGTACAAAGTGACGAAAATCTATGTCTATTCACCAGACATAATAAAAATGGCAGTTGTTATGTGATTATCTACGGTG
The DNA here is from genome assembly GCA_963556165.1 of Tipula helvola. Taxonomy (NCBI): domain Eukaryota; kingdom Metazoa; phylum Arthropoda; class Insecta; order Diptera; family Tipulidae; genus Tipula; species Tipula helvola. Next base: position 8,333,923 of record OY744483.1, read on the forward strand.
ATGACATAATAGTAGCCAGTAAGCAAATCAACGAAATCAAAAAATTCCAAAACAATCTCAATAAAAGTTTCCAAGTCTACAGTTTAGGACAAATTAAATATTACATTGGAATTGAAGTGGAAATTATGGATAATATCTATCAAGTAAGTTAAACATCTTACATAAATCAAATTATAAAACGATTTGGTTTGGAAAATACAAAATGATCGAAAATGCTGTTGAAGGTCGAATATCAAAAGGGTCCACCATCTCAATTATTGATAAATACTATTGAATATCAAAGATTTGTGGGATGTCTTTTGTTTGTATCAATTAATACACGTCCTGATAAAGCAGCAAAAGTCGCATTGAAAGGCACCATAAAATTGAAGCTCATTTTAAATGGGAGTGACAATGTAAAACTGATTGAATAAGCAGAGACGCCAAATGGGCCGAAGATCGATCAGATAGAAAATCTAACAGCGGTTACATTTTTATGGCTTTCGGGTCAGTTTCAGCGTTTATAGCTTTAACAGAGGCTTGCCGTGAGGTAGTTTGGTTAAGTGCTCTTATGCGTAATTTTAAAATAGTTGTAGTAATTGGTATTATTATTAATAGATGGCGACAAAGGTAAATTAGTTATACCGATCAAACTACTTGATTTTTCAGTATGTAGTTTGATTTATCAGTTTACAATTTGTTTAATCTCACTTCTTCCTTGTCCATAAAAAAACTACTTTGTATGTGTAGAATGTAGCGCATTATGTTTATCTAATAAAAGTTATTTTGTTTAATCAGTAAACTATTTTAGTCATCGGACGTTTTAGTTTTATACACTAACAGAATGATTTTATTCGTTGAAGCACGGGTAAAAATTACCTAGGGTAAAAACTAAAAACCGACCTCATGAACCAACCTTGATGTCAAAAGAATCGAAGGCTACAAAAAAAGTTTTTGATATTCTTGTTAAAGAAAAACTGGCTGGGAATATGACTATAACGCGTACCTTTCTATCAAAATGTGGCACGTTTATACCATCATATTCAACAAGGAGCAAAGAATATAAAATTTGCAGCCTTCTGCTTTTATCAGAAACGTCCTACTTGGCCACATCTTTTCATTTTCAATTATGGCGATAACAACCCAATCAATAGATTAGAAAAATCATTCAATAACGCAGATTGAAAACCTATTTCTTAAATTTATGATTAATTTTTCTGACAGCTTCAACTTTAAATTTTTTTAACTTTTGACTTAATCTTATTATTTTCTAAATTTCTTGTTTTATTTTAAATTTGAACTTTGTTTAATAATGCTGATTATTTTTTTTTTGATATGAGATCATAAATGTTTACCGACTAAATCGATTTCTTCATTTGAATAAATATTCCACAGAGAATACCTTGATTGACCGATTGAGAATACCTTGACAGACACCTCGCAATACTAAAGCGAGTAAGCCTGTAGATATTTCGCAATACTAATCGAAACACAACTTTTTTAACAGGGTAATTTCTCTCTAGTTTTCGCAATTGCTAAATTATCTTTCTTGAGGAGCTTGACTATTAAGCCTTCTTTTATCGACAATGAAATAAATTCACGCTCCCCGATTTTGCCACTGCCTGAGGCGTGTGGTCGTCTTTATCTTATTCAAAGAAGTGGAAGTGACCTTGATGACAAGATTCCTTGTTTGGATTGGATTTTGGATACATAATATACCTACAAATTTTTTTATTTGAACTCAAATCTCAAAACATTATCACCACTCACCAGTTATAGTGTGTCCGTTATTATTTCAGTGTTTAGATAATAATTCAGACATTGACGTCATATGATCATCAAATTTATATTGAAATATTTTTTTGGGTTTCCTAGTTCATACTATCTATAATACATATGTATATAATGTGTTCTTTATATGTATTATGTACAAATAAGCTTTAGAGAATTAATAGTGATTAGCAAATCGCGATGAAGAGAGGACAAACATTCAATTTGAACATAAAAGATATCAAACATTTTAATTTACAAATATAGTTCATCATCTTAAATTAGAGCTATAATTAATTATGTAAACTTTATCCAATGCACAAATATAGGACGAATTGTTTAGTGGAGCGAAAATACCTAAAATGACTTATGCTCACTCACGTTATCATGATTATTATTTTAAACATTTTCTATGTGATTGTTGTTGTTCGCTCGCTTAAGCGATCGACAATTATTTTCTCTATTTTTTTTTATCATTCTAATTTTGTAGTGAGTTTGAAAAAATAAAAATAAAAATACTTGACATAAAATTGGTGATTATAAAAAAATGATGATTAATATTTTGTAGTCGACGTCTTCGTCTTCATCACTATAGACCAAAATTGAGAGTTGCTTGCGTACAAATGTTTACCCAAAAATTAAGATTCCCTTTCGATTTGGATTGTTGAATGTCGTGAATTTATATTAAAATGGGCTTGATTTTAAATCGCTTTGGTTAATTGATTTTAGTTGTCTTTCGTGTTTTTATTTTTATATTTGAACCAAACTACTTATACCAAGTTAATATAACTTTTATTTTCTTAGTTCAGTTTAGTTGTGAACATATTGTGTTATGAACAAACAGATATGTAGTATGTTTTAATATCGCTAAATATTTAATTAACATACAGTTTTTTTCTTTATCACGTATTTATTAATTGTTGTGCAATAATTAAATTAAAACAAAAACAAGTGAGTATTGTGAGTTCATGGACTAAATGATTTATGCTAATTTAAATGTTACTTTTAAATCAAATTAATTTTAATTAAGAAACCACAACAATTTAATTGGTTTTATCTGTATACTGGGCCACACACTCATATGTATTGCATACAGTTTGTTATCACTGATTTTTTTTTATAGATGTTTAAGTGTTAAGCATCATAAAAACCGCTAAATTTATATTCGATTTCGTTCAATTATTTGTTATCGTTTGTTACCTTGACCGTATACCTACATAATTTTTATGCTCTGTGTAAATTTCGCTAAAATAACAACTGGTTGATTTGTTTAGATATAGTAAATCTTTGTGTTGTTGTAAATTCTTTTAATTCATTAAATATCGTAAATTTCGACCATTTTACAGTGAGTCGATAAACTATTCAGACAGCAATTTTATTTATTGTATCGGAAAATTTTATTTGCATCTTAATTAAAGCGTTATTAAAGTTTATTGTGCAATAATTGGTATTTGGTTTCAATAATTTCTAATAACTGTTTTATGTACAGTAAGTTTTTTTTTTTTAAATAATAAGTCAATCGAATTGACTTTATTAAACATGTGTGTATATCATATGCTAAATAATTAAAAATAAAGCATGGTTGTAAATTATTTATACTTTTTATTTATTAAACCGTGTACTCATATTCATTCCATAAACCATAACTCGTCGGAGAGCTTGCGAATCTATTTTTCCAAACAGCGTCGGCCCTATTTAGCGCAATAAAACCAATAATTATCGAAGGTTTATTCGATTCGTCGATTTTAATTAATAATTTTGGGTGGTATTTTTAAGAAAGCTAAAACCCAAGAGCGGGCCAACACAAGTTGGTCGCTCGTTAACAGAATCCACCTAGCTTACTACCATTGATAATTTGAGATTATTTGAAACTTTCGAGATTATTGTCGAAGGTTTCAACCGCATTATATTCATAATTGTCAAATATGTCCGTGAACTTTTCAACGTTTCTTGGTTGATTTGCATCTTTATATTGAAATGTATATCATGTTAGAGCTTACACCACCGTGTTCGAATTTATTCAGCTTTTTTCAAATAAGGTGAGAGCATATTACGATATTTGTTTATTTTTAATTTCAGTAAAAAATTCCTGTTTTAGAAATTTATCTCAAAACAAACGTAAGTTCGACCCTCAAACTCCATACAATATTCTGAGTAGAATAAATTACATTTTGGACGCTATACTCATCTACATATATGGTTTGCTCATGCAAATGGTGAGGTCGTTTTGAATATTTTTTCATCTAAAAACGTTGCAAGCATTTAATTTTATTTGCAACCGCAGTTATGGTTCGGATTAAAAAAGCAAAGTGGTTGTTATAAAAACAAATTTATTTCTGTCTGTTCGATGTTTGGAGTATTGTTCTACATTGTATCATCTTCACTCGTTGTGCATTAATAACTTGGAAATTAAATTTGTGCAACTACTCTTGTTGTGTAAGTAGTGTGCGTCAAACACGTGAATGGACACCGCAAATGGTTTGCGCAACGAAATGTGGTACAATGAAAGGGGCCCTTAACTGTACATTGCAAAACTATATTCTCATTTGCATGTTTAAATAAATTTGCTTTTTCTTCCATTTAAACAGCGAATACACATTTTTGAAAGTGGTAATGTGACATTAGAAAATAAAACAAAAAATTTAAGTTGCCTAAATGTTGGTGATTGCTTCGAACGAATCAATTTAAATGATAATTTTTTCGTAAATGACATTTTAAATGATAGTATGTCGGTTTAAATGATGGAGTATCATTTAAATGGTCTACTAAATGCAGAATATCAAAAAAAATTGTAATTTTCCGTCATTTTAAATGATGTCATTTAAAATGATAATGTGTATGCTACTTTAGGCAGGTATTCACGTACAATTAAATTGTGCAATATAATTGTGTGACGTTTAATTGTGACGATAAAGCGCCTTAAAGTAGCATACACATTATCATTTTAAATGATAATTTTTTCGTAAATGACATTTTAAATGATAGTATGTCGGTTTAAATGATGAAGTATCATTTAAATGGTGTACTATATGCAGAATATCAAAAATATTTGTAATTTTTAGTCATTTTAAATGATGCCATTTAAAATGATAATGTGTATGCTACTTTAAGCGTTTATTTATATTGACAAACCTCAATTTCTTTATGCAGGCAATGCATGCATTGCATTCTTGGATCAGCCACTTCTGTTTAAACCTAAAATTTTACTGTAAAATAATAAAATTTTATTTTAAAGCCTTTTAATAAAATTGACTTTACTGATAAAATTCATACAACGCTCACTAGCTCTGCTTCGTGCAGAGACAACTGTTGGAACTATTGAAAGAATTTAGTTATACACTGCGCGTCATTTGAATTATAGGGCCAGTCGTTTTCTTTTTATTTGGTTTAGGGGTATATCTTCTATTCAGTATGGGTGGCTGAATAAGATTTACTACGGTCATCTGTCACTTTAATTGTTTTCGTTTTTTAGGTCATATTAAACACAAATTATTTTAAAGAAAATGGATGGTATAGATGTTCAAATTTAAAAAATAGAAATTATGGGACATATCCTCCATTCGATCGCAAGCGTTAAGAAATTTAACACTCTTGAATCATGAAATTGATATCCTCAATAAAAATGTCGGTCACAACCCGTTAACATTTTTTTGTTTTTATGCGACGCCGATTTTTGAGTAGTAACTATATTTAGTACAGCGCACAAATTATAGAAACTGACTTCCACAGATTCCGGTGATGAATATGAAGAAGGGGCGGCAGCACCATTTTTCAACCATAATTCCTTTTTCTGTCTTGGTCCACTTTTGGCATTCATTTTCTTTAACTATGACCTAAAATAAACCCAAGGGTTGAAGATACTCGATACGTTCTAGCAAGCAAATTTGCAACCTGCGATTTTAAGCTCGACATTTTGATATGCTGGAACGTTTTTGCGATTTCCTAGCAAGTAAAAATTTAAAAAAATGCACCGAATGTTTGAACTCACAATACAGACAACAAAATCCATTTTGAATTATCCATTTTTATCAATTACCCAACTATTAAGGAGTTATAATTATATGTAAACCAATTTTACATCTGCCATTTTCATTTAGTACAATTATAGGAAACTAGTACTAGTAGCACATTTACATTTAAGTACTTTTCATACCAGGCGCCTCGCCTCGAAATTTTTAATTACCACAAATGTGAAGCTGAGACCCTTTCATACCGGTAGCGTTGGCTATGCACATTTAGTTGCTATCAAATATTTTATATAGGTCCATTTTACACGTGAATTATAGCAAGAAATGAGATATTATGAATTTGTAAGCTACGCATGAGCTAGATTTTTCGGTAAATATAAAACAGTTGGACCAAAAATGTGATTTTTAGGTTATGTTGACAAAGCTCTTCGCTTTGCACTACTTTAAAATGTCGCAGTCGAGTGTGGAACGCATTGCCTTGGCTTTGTAGATAACTTCATTGCAATATAATTTGATTCTTTATAAATTTTCACTTAAAAATAAATAATTTCTCAATAAATTGAATTTATTTCTATAAAATTAAACGATATCAATCAAATAAAACTAATTTACATAATTGAAAAAAGAAATAAAGAATTTTTATTTTCGAAGCTCAAAGCCGAGGCGCTTGGTATGAAAAGTACTTTAATCTTTTGCTCTATTTTAAAAGACAAAAGGTGTACGATAAAAAGATTTATTTTTTTATGATCTCCTTATATTACGAAGAGGCATATTCAATATGTGTTATTTAATACTATTTACAGTAATCCACAACTTTTTTGGCGAAAAAGAATGGAAAAATCGAAAAAGATGAACCTGTTTAACTTTTTTCGTAAAAGTTGCACGATGTTGCTCAAAATTTATAAAATCATAGTAAAATGGTCTCATTTTATAGGTTTCAGCTAAAACAAAACTAAGGCTGCGTACCAATAGTCGGGTAAATTGCTCTTTTACCTACTTTTTAACAGTGTACAGGGTAAATTGAAATACTGTACTAAAAAGTTGGGTAAAATAGGAGAATCAAATAAATGACGTAGTTAACTTTTTCACGTTTAAGTGATTTTTGTTACAATTTCCGTGCTTTTAATTATAATAAATAATATACGTACTCAAAGCTAATAAAATAAATTTTATTTTTATTTTACGAAATAAAAATATTAAAAAATATTTGACGTTTCCTTTTGCACCTAGCAGCCAGCGATTTTAACCCTCCGAACCATAATTTGTGGCCATCAAACCAATTTTACTTCTAGAGAATTGGTACGCCAATTGAGGTAAATATGTACTAAAATTAAAATTTACTGTACTAAATGATTTACCCGACTATTGGTACGCAGCCTAAGTATGTACATAAAAAAAATATTTTTTTCTTTTACTTTGGGCAATTCTAAAAAGGCTAAACCAACTTAACTTTAAGACAAAATATACATATTAGCATCGGATAAAAAAGACCAAACTTATTGAAATCCTGTGAAAAATTACCAACATTTTTATGAGTCAAAACCACTTTTCTCGACGTTTTGAAAGTCCAAAGTCCCTGTATAATGATTTTGTTGCTCTGGTCAAGACGGAGATAGAATTAAAAAGCTTGGACGCTGTACGTCAAGAGGATCGGGTACGTGTCATACGAATTGATCCAAAACCACGTGGTGATACTACCATGTGGCCAATGTTTTATATGCTGGTTTGAAGATTGAATTGGGCGTTGAGTTCAGCAATGATGGAATAATAAACTTTTATGATCTTATTTTGGGAGGCTTGCGGCAAATCGTATATTAACGTATTTAGAAATTATGCTATTTTGACTGTTTTTTCCACATAGAAAATGCAGGAAAATATGTTGGGATCAGCCTGACCTTTGGTTACCATTAAGGGATTAAAACCATTCAGGCCATAATACAAGAATACCTTAAACAAAACCGTTTTTGATCCAATTTTTTTAAGCTTTTAAAAACATTTAAGCACTACTTAGTATTCCTGGAATAAAGCCTGTATCCCATGAGAAAAATTGACTCACAGTAAAAAAACATGAAAAGAGAAAAGTAATCTGATGCTACATATAAGAGACAAAGACAACGTTTTTTTTATTTTTTTTATAGCAAAATAATTTTGCTATAAAATAAAAAATAAAAAAACGTTGTCTTTGTCTCTTATATTGGGCATCGGATTATTTATCTCTTTTCGTTTTTTTTTGACTGGGAGGCAATTTTTCCCATGGAATACAGGCTTAATAGCTCCTAACAATAATAAATGTAATACGCGTTCCAAATTTTTAAAAAACCTACGCAGACGTACAACGTCAAACAATATGTACGTCTTAAGTCAACTCATATGTATCAACAAAAAATAGCAGCCTATCGCTTATTGCGCTCGAAAATGGTTTCGAGGCGGTGATAATTTAGTCTGAAAATTCAAAAAGTTTTTCAATGTTTTGATTAATATTTTAGCTCACAAAACTGAACATGAGTTCTATGCTAATGCACAAATCGATATTGCTATTTCCGACTGTTCCTGAAAATTGTTCAGATTATTCTATATAGATTTTTCTCGTGTTTGCTTCCTTACATTTATGTTTAAGTCGAGATTTTCAAGACTTTCAAGAAATCGCTTATATTTTCAACGTGATTCTTGACTTTTACAGATGAATTTGGAAAATGGTTATGGACTTACAAAGCAGCGCTAAACCTGCTACTAAAAACACGGTTTCGGATTTCGATTCGATTAAGACAGATAATCGGAGGGTGCCTAGACAAATTTGAGAATTTAATAAAGGTCTAAAGTGGCTCGTACCTCAATTAAATTTGACTGCTCGACTTCGCTCAAACATAGTATATACTACAACAAGTGTACGTACAATGACAGTTAATATTTCTCCAAACCGGACCAAATTACCATGAGTAAAAAATTATTTACAAACATGATATCGATAAAACTAACTAACACAATAAACTCGATAAATGAAAAACGAACTTGGCATCGAATCTCTTATCTATACTAAATTGTAACGACTAACTAGTTCGATTATATTATTACAAGTGCACATAATAATCAAAAACATACGTATTCCTACCTACATATATTTGGTGCCGTATAATTACGATTATTTTTGTCTATATAATGAGAGATAAAATTATGTTTTTTAATAGCGATAAAGTAAAATATCAAAATACTTACCTTAAAAGTGATAATAAATTGTTTTTTGTAACTAAATAATATTTTTGTTCTATTTCAGAGTTTGAAGTACGTACTCTTCACGAAGTATAATGCCGGCACCATTAGCAACCGTAGAAGATGAATTTGGACAAGCAGAGGAAACTGTTCCACTTAAAGTGTTACCTAATATTTTGGTTGACAGCCAAGCACATAATACCTTACATAAAGTATCACGACGGATAATTTTTATTCAGGTTAGTTGTACGTTTTTGCGTTTAAAAGTGGCCTACATTTTATTTTTTATTTTATATTTTAGTTATTGTACAGTATTATTGCAAACTTATCAATTCTATCGTCTGGTATGGGAATAGGATTTCCTGCTATATCGTTAGACACTTTAGAAGACGAGAAACAAGGAACGTATTTAACTAAAAATGAGGCGTCATGGTTTGCATCACTTAATATGTTAATGTCACCAATCGGAGCATTGTTATGCAGTTACATTTTAGATAAAATAGGAAGAAAGTTTACGTTAATTTTGATCAATGTCTTATCGATCATAGCATGGGGTATTATGGGTTTTGCAAATCGTGATAATTCAGAAATTATGTTCTATGAATTATTGGCGTCTCGAATTATTATTGGCATTGTGTCGGGATTATCAAGTGCTCCGGCAGCTGTGTATGCCGCAGAAATTGCACATCCTACATTAAGAGGACGTCTTATTATACTCACATCATTTGCAATTGCTATTGGTGTACTGATAGTTTATTGCCTCGGATTATTTTTCCCGGTAAGCTGAATACAAATTTAATACATTTCGGTTATTACTAAAATATTTTTTTTTCCAGGATGATTTCCGATTATCCAGTTTAATAGCCTGTAGCATCTGCGTAGTGTCATTAATTTTAGTTTGCTTCATTCCAGAATCTCCAAATTGGTTGGTTTTCCGACAAAATCTCGTAGCAGCTAAGCAATCGTTGATTAAATTGAAAGGTATTAAGATTATAAATGATGCTACGACCCGGGAACTGGATAAAGAAATTGAACTTATATTGGAACACAATAAGACACGAATTAATCTATCGCGACCAATTCAGCAGAAGACATTATTACAAATTTTACGAAAGGAAGAAGTTTATAAACCGCTTCTCATAATGATAGGATTTTTTGCGATTCAACAATTTAGTGGAATATTCGTGGTGATTGTGTACGCTGTACAGTTTACTCAGGAATCCGGAGTTATTTTTGATCCGTTCTTGTGTGCTGTATTTATTGGAATAACTCGAATTTTAGCTACCACATTTGTTTCATTTATTTTGGATCGATGGGGCCGTAAACCCCCTACTATTATATCAGGACTTGGTACTGCACTTTGTATGTTTGGCCTTGCGATTTTGAGATGGTCGGGTGTAGACAGTGGTATATGGTCAGCACTTCTAATTATATTTTACATTTTTACATCAACAATTGGATTTTTAACGATACCATTCGCTATGATAGCAGAAGTGTATCCACAGCGGTATCGAGGTTTATGTTCCGGGCTAACAGTGTTTGCGGCTTATCTAATGGCATTCGCCGTGGTTAAATTATATCCAACAGTGATAGATCATTGGAATATTACAGTTGTATACTTGTTCTTCGGGGTAATATCGGTGCTGGGTATAGTATACGTGTGGATAGTATTACCTGAAACTAAAGGTAAATCGTTAAAAGAAATAGAAGATTCATTTAAGACGAGGAAGAATAGAAAATTGAAAGACCAGGCTCCGGCGTAAAAAAACAGTTGCATAATACATTCGGTATTTAAACAAAATTATTATTTATAATTAATTATTTATATTTTCTGTGATAACACGAACTGTTTACTTAGCATGTACTTAAGTAGCAAAGATGAAATTCAGAAATAAATCTCGCCTTTTTATCTAAATGGAGCTAAATATATAAATAAAGCTTTATAAATAAATATATTTTTTAATTATATATTTTAAATAAAAATTTAAAACATTATTATAAATTAAAAGTTTCATTAAGACGTCAAGAAGATTAAGTGAATCCTAAAACCACAGAAAACATACCGTGAAATGGGGTTCACCCTGTTTTAGAAACACTTTTCAATTTTACAAGCATGTATTGCTAAGAGGATATTTGTTTCTCAGTCATTGATTTTCGGTTTCTTTCTGTTTTCATTTATGATTTCTAGTGAAACAGCAGACCGATTTATTTTGGTATTTTGGCATAACCGGTAAGATAATGCTTACATCAACTTTACAAACAGGTGATTCGAACATATCCCGATTAGCATAAATCGAGAAATAGTATCGTATGCGAACACAGCTAAGTATCTCGGCATGACTCTGCATGCTAAACTGCGATGGAAAGCGCACATGTGAAGAAGAAAAGTGGAGAACTAAGACTTAAATACAGAAAGATGTATTGGCTAATGGGAAGGAACTCTTCTTTATCAACATACAACAAGCTTCTACTTTATATGTATAAGCAAATATTAAAAACGGTTTGGACTTATGGTATTCAACTTTGGGGTTGTACCAAACAGAGCAACGTAAATATCATCCAAAGATTTTAGAATATGGTATTAAGGAACATCGTTGATGCACCTTGGTATATCAGGAACAATGATCTCCATAGAGACCTTAAAGTGAACCTCATCGTAAATGAAATTCAGGAGAAAGCGGGAAGATATGAAGAGAGGCTCCGACAACATGTGAATATTGAGGCAACTCAGCTCCAAGAAACACGAATTTAATACGCAGACTTAAAAGAACCAAACCTTTTGAGTTGGTGTAATTGTTAGCTTAAACAGCATTGTGCTGTCTAAAACCCACTTCAAAGATGTGGTTTACTTCAATTTACCAGACTCTATGGAATGCCAATGGGAAAAAGCCATAGATTAATATTAAGTTAGTAAATTAAGTCAGAAACAAATTGCTCATTAGTCCAGAAGACTAGATTGTAATTACATAAAATAAATAAATACAAATTTATTTTAAATATAAAGACAAAAATAAAAAAAAATATTTTAGAAGTGAAATTTGCAAAAATAAAAATATTAAATAAAATTGTCTTGATAGACATAACAACGTTAATACCCATAAGTACATTACTTTCATACGAGCAAGAGTAGCATCCATAGATGATTAAGGCATAGCACATTATGAGGCGTGTTCGTTTCAGCTGAATTAACTGATGTAGTAGCTACATACATCTAAAATATCTGAAGTGAAGAGACTGTTCGATGTGCAACTCTTCACTTCAGTTAAAAATTGAGCAACTGAATTAACTGAAGAGGTATTTTGCTCGCGTAGATACCTACTTCTGATGATTTTTTAATTTTTTATTTTTATTTGTTATTTTTTTGACATTTTGAATTTGGTTTATGCCGTTAGTATTGTGATCGGTAATTATAAATATTAATTAAAAATTATTTAAAACCTATTGACGATTGTAAAAGTAGAGAAAGCGCCTCTCGAGTACAATAGTTAAAATGATGCACCTGATAAAATGACATTTGTCACAAATGCGACGAAAGAAAATTTAGCAATGCGGTAATTAAAAATTGTTTTTATAGTCCAAAATTGGAATTATTTACCATTATTAGCAATCCGGTAAGTAAAAATTGTGTTTACAGTTCAAAATTGGAATTGTTTACAATAATTTCGAACGTCAAATTATCAGGTACCTCAGTTTAAAATTTTTCCACTAGGTGGAATCCGTGATGCTCCAATCGTCAATAAGTAAAACAAATTTTACAAAATATTGTTTGTGTATATTTTGTTTTTGACATTTATCTGAAGTAAAGAATGTCAATCGAACAGTTTCTACTCTTCAGCAGCTTAATTAAGTGAAGAGTAACTCAATTAAATGAAGTGAAGAGTTATACTCTTCAGTTGAAACGAACACGCCTATGATAAGGTAAATAATTCAATAGGTTTGTAGCTTTGTACAGAGTTCGAAATCTAGGTAGCCCTGCGGTAAGCAAATATAAAAAAGTTAAGTAAAATATAAAATATGTACTAATGATTTTAAAAATGTAAATGTAATATATAATTAATAACCGTGATGAACGAATGCTAACAGAAATATAAAGGATAAAGGAGAGGATGCAAAAAGGTAATAGGGGTGGGTATAAAATATGGAAAGCAAGGAAATACAAATTAAAATTTTATGAAATTTTGCAAAGCCATAAATCGGCATTAAATTAATCATAGAAACAACAACACCAGCAAGCAGCAAAGTTATTTTGTGATCTGTCTTTTTTCAATCATTAACTGATTTTACCAATGCCGTACTGAATTTTCCATGATTCTTATTGGACCCTTTTATAATCGTACCATTTTGGTAGTTGACGTTTTTGTGATTTAGTGTTATGACCACGTCATAAAATTAAATCATATAGAATTGTACGTGAGCAAATTGAAGTCGAATAAATCGGTCAATTTTGGTCATATAAACATCAAATTCTGGTAATCGCTGATTTTTTCTCGGTTTTTCTTTATGACCTAGTCATACATATAAGGGGAATCGTACAACATAATATGTAATGGATTTATAGACTCGTTATAGCATATCTGGTTTTATGGGCATTTAGTTAGGTCAGTCCACTAAATATTTCGTGGTGTAAACTTTCTCAATATTGCAACGCGATTTGTAAATTTCACTGAACGATTTAAAAAATTGTTCCATAATAAGCATATTTCCTTGACAAATTTACAACAACAATTGCATAGGATAAACCTCCGCTAGAATAACATTAACCCAAAAAAAAAATTGAGTCTAATTAAACATAATTCTAATTTTTGGTTATGATACCTACCAGATCATAATACATAGTAAATTTATATTTTATTTCGAAAAGTTTGCTTTTGCCAATGAGGGACTTGCCCAATATCGATTTTAGTTCATTTGTCCCCTCGCTTGGGCAGCGCTGACTACTTTTTTTTTTTACATGCAAAAACAAGTAAAATCATGTTTACAAATACAAGTTTCTTGTCTAAATTAGTGCATGTCCCCTACTTTTTTTTTATGATTAATAAAATTGTGTATATTGCGATTAATAATAAATAGCAAATTTTAAAATTATTTTAGTCGAAATTAATAATTTAATGAAACATTCAAGACACATTTTGACCATATAAAACTACATACGAAATATTTTAGCCGCCAGTCAGCAAGCGTTGCAATTATATTTGGGAAAGTCACTAATGTCGTTTTCGATTGATTTTTTTCTCTCTATGAAAAGCAATCTCCATTTCGGCGTCAATCGAACAAGAACATCTCATTGCTCTTTTATGTTTGTGGGTTATCTGTCAAAATATAAAAAACTAGAAAATTACAAATATAAAATCTAAAAATTTCGTTTTCGATGCAGTGTTGAGATTAATTTAATGACACATCTAAACAAACAATAGTCATAATAAGTTTTCAAACTAAAAAATTGCAGCCAATCAGCCAAATGGCAGAACCAGAATATACCTACAAACATATTTATGTAAAATAAGGGGTAAATCTACGAAAAAATCGAGATTTCTGAAAAGTGTTCTCGAGCAAAAATAGTTGACCCTCAGAACATCGTTATAACACACTAGAAGCAAAAAAAGCAAAATTTTCCCCTTCAGAGTGGTTCTTTTGATTCAATCGAAAACGACATAATTAAATCAAATTGGCTATTAATTTCTTGGGAACAAAAAAAAAAAAAAAAAATTCGAATTCAATTTTGGTCAACAAAATACGCTTATATTTCTTACATTTTTTGTCATTGCCATGGATACTATATTGTTTTTGATGTAGATTTTCGATGAACTGAGTGGTTTGTTTTTATAGCGTGTTACGGCAACCGCAAGCACCCGCTATCAAACCGCTAGTAGAAAGGTTTTTGTCTTCGCTCAATGAACTACTCGTAACTGCTCTTGTTATTTTTCACGAGCAGTTAGAAGAAGTTACGCATAATTTCGCCGCTAGGCGGTTGAGTGTAGAACCGCTTGATAAACCGCTTTTTTATGTCAAAAATATTTATTTTTGTTGTGTAAAAAATAAAAATTTTTCTATCGCATTTGTCAATATGTTGGTTAAGTTGTTAAAAACCAATTAATCGTAAGTAAATAAGTATATAATATTACTGGATATTTGATAAATAAAACTATTGCGTCTTCTCTGTCATTCAGGTCTTGACTTTTAAGTCAGTCAAACATTTAAATTTTCTTTGTCCACGACTAACGTATAATGTGCTCACAGTACACAAAATAGAGGTAATATGTATACTCACTGGTTCTATTTTCGTTCATTTTTGCGCAGCTGTCAAAAATTGCCAATATGGCGAATGTTTGAGACCTGAATATACTAAATAAAATAATTATATAAATAAATGTATTTGAATTAAATAACTTTTTTATTTATTTATTGAAAATAACTTCTATTTTTTAAACTTTACTAGGCATGTACATATGCATACGTATACATATTATTATAAAAAGGTCTCTATGTTCCGCCATTTTTTCAATTTGTTGTTTTTGTAATTTTTGGCAGATGCGCAGTATATTACCTTTATTATGTGTACTGTGTAATGTGTTCATTATACGCTTGTTTCATCAATTTTAATGATATCCATTATTCACTGCTAGTTTATCTAGTAGTCTCTTCTTTCATTATTCAATACTTCCAAGTAAATTATTTGATTTTTGAAATTTTATCTAGTAGTCTCTTGCCATTTCCATTATTATTAAACTGTGACGTCAAAATGTCGACGAAACTTATTTCAGGAGTATTTAAAGGATTTGATTATAAAACGTAATGATATTTTGTCGGTCGTGAACAAAGTATCGTATTCTACTCGGATATAATGGCTGTTTTTCACTCAGATGATTTACAACACTCGCCAATCGGCTCGTATCGGCAAACTTCATCTTCGTGAATAACAGCTATCATTATATGCTCATTGAATAATATACTATTATTTCATAAAAAATGAATGGGATTATTAAAAAATTTGAGTTTCAATTGCGAACTATTTTTAGATATCCAATTGCGATTAGATATCCAAATTTAGCTGCGATTGCCACGTTTGGACCTGATTCTATTCACAAATTTGTTCTAAATGTTCACTTGATCGACATGCACTGTTTCGGGTTTGGTTGTGTTTTTCATCCATTCCATTTAATTTATACTAAAAATTGGCTCGTTTATTCATATTACAATGAGAAAATTCGGCGCGCTGAAATAAGTAAAAATGTTTGAATTCATTTTTCTTACAAAATTAATAAAATATAAAATTTTACAGCTACAATTGAACTATACGAGGCTAAAACTCAAACAAATAGCAATGTATGGAGTTCATTGGATTTACCCTAATTCCCGTAGTTGCACGACAAGCATACGTTTTCCCAACTAATATTGCCGCTTTTGGAGAAACCGTCACTGAGAAAGGAATCACCAACAAACATATTATTAGTAAAGAAATTTTATTATAATTGCCGAGTTACAAGCTGCAATAATGATATAATTAATGTTTTCATTGTAGTTGGTTTATCATCAGGCGGCATCGTTGAAATGCCATGGATCCTACTTGACCTACGCCGTCCAATCACTCCGCCTAACCAAGTACGTGAAGAAGGCGTAATTCCCTACTTACCTGAAATTCTTATACCAGAAGGCAACGTTATTTATCACAATCAATCAATTCTCTACATCAAACGAATACATACCGCCGCCAGTGGTCTTGAAAGTACCTGTATTATATTTGCTTACGGATTAGATTTATTTGTTACTCGAGTCGCACCATCTAAAACGTTTGACTTGTTAAAAGATGATTTCGATTAGTTCCTTATTTCAGTAGTATTAATTGCATTATTATTCTCGTCGTATGTCGCAAAACAACTGTCTTCTTGAAAAACGCCGAAACAAGTTTGGAAGTACATAACATTGGGCTAGATACTCGATACTCTGGCAATTCGCAAATCGGTAAATATGGCGGATTTGCGAATCGTAAATTTATTTGCGTAATATGATCAATAAATATTTCCACAAACATTTACGTAGATGCGCATATTTTAAAACGCTCCCAAAATTTCTACGATTTGCTTGCTTACTAACCAAGAAAAAATATCGTGTATACCATTTTTTCCCAATATTCAGCTACAAATAGGGTTGCTAAATTATCGTGTATAACATTTCTAGCAAATTCGCAAAAAAATGGCTGCTTATCTGAGTGTCGAGTATCTAGCCCATTAACAGATTATTTATTTAATTTAAATATTAAAGACTTTATGTTAAATTAAAAGTCAATAAAATGTAAAACATAAACTGGTTGGTTTTTGAGGAAATTATTTTTAAAATTTTATTATTTTACAAGATATACAGTCAATTATAATGTTAAGGTTATGTTTTACTCAAATCATAAATTTTTGAGCTTACCAATCGACCATAGCAAAGATAAACACCTTTCTACTAGCGGTTTGCTAGCGGGTCCTTGCGGTTGGTCGATTGGAAAGCAACTAACATTTTTTGCTTAGAATTCACTCCTCTGTCGATTTCGGTGGTTATTTTGAGTGTATTAATTTCCACCCCCAAGAAGGGGTGGTATTCACCCCCAGACTAAAAGCACACATCGGCACTATATAACTCTTGTTCCTTGATCCATTTCCTACCTATTGTGCAAATTTCACGCCAATCGGTCTTGTCCGTAATAATTGTGAGCGAAAAACCGTCAAACACGGACTAAATGAGTAAACGACATTTGATATTAATTTGCTTGGCAAAACGTATCGCTCGTAAAACCTCTACTTGTATGAACACCAAATGAAAGTAAAATCGGGATGATACTGTACATACTTATGTATTTATAAATTTTTTATAATTTTTTTTTACAGAGACACCAGTAACTGAACAATTACATTAATTTTGAGGCTTACATGAATTTAACCCCGCGCATTGTTTTTAAAACTATTATTATGTGTTCGAATTTTTTTCTAAGTTGAGTATCTAACTATTAAAACTATTATTAATTTATGCGTAATGTTATACTTTATGTATATGTACACCACACATAGCGAAAAAAAATGTTGCCCGTTAAAATAAACAAATTTATTTTTATCAAAAAAAAAAAAAATCAAAAAAAAATCCAATTTATAGGAAGTTGATTAACTTAAATTCTATAATTCTTTGAATTAAAAAGATGTGTACATGTAAATAAATATGTATATTGATCTGTCAGTCAGACTAGTAAATATATCGAGAAATTAAAATTAATTTTATCGATTTTATTTTAATTGGCAGGCGCGTTTCTTGTTATATGGTTGGTTGCCGACGCCATCGTCGGCTGAATCAAATATTTCCCCAGTATCTCAATAAAAATTCTAAATAAATCCATCTCCTTTTTTTTTTTTTTTTGTTTTACTTTACGAACATAAACAAATCATATAATTAGTACTCTCATAAAAGTCATCATCGCAGCGACTTTGATGATCTGGGGCACGAACCGATCGTAAATTATTACTGTTTAATTTTTGTACAACAAACACTGTATCAACAGTCAACAGAGGGCGACGATCATTTCAATAAAATACAAATTTATCGTTTTGCACAAAAAATCAAAAGAATATAAATTGTACATTTAAACATAACAAGAACAAGTTTTTTGCAAATCTATAATTAGCTACCTGCAAAAAACTTTGTTGCATTCTCCGCGTTGTATCAGCGCGTGTCAAATTTATCAGAAACATGTTTCATTTATATAAGAGAACACTTTTATAGCTCACTTATACATTTTGTTGATGTGCTGTTATAAATTTTGGGCAACCTAAAAACCCAAATTATTTTTTTTTCTTGAATTCTGGTTGGATTAACAATATGATGGCTTAAAATTTTCAAGGTTGATATCTGGTGTGATTTACTTGAGAGATATTCGTAAACAATTTCGATTGCATTTTATACGGAAATTTTAATAAATATTTTGTTGATCGCTGGTTTACAGGCCAAGTTTATAAAAACAAACTTCACTTGTTTTCGTAAACATGACAAATATACAGTAAAATACCAATATAGCTTATATCTTGTGGGTCTCACCGTCAAATGCTTATTTGAGTGATGAAGTGGTTGTTTTCAAATGGAAACTCTTGTTTTATATGTTAACTAGTAATTGCCCGTCAAAACTGACGGAAGTTTTTGAAAACTCAATATAGCCGGAAAAGTAAAATATTTGTTTCTAGAAGAATACGAAATAAGACAATTTAATATTAATTTTTGAATTCTTTTATCACAACGTTTCTTGCAAAAGTACGGTTATCATTTAATATTGCGTCTTGGTATGAGGAGTTGTTGATCAGCACTCTAAGGTTCTGATTTCGTTCCCGCGTTATAGCTACATAAAGCTGGCCATAAGTAAAAACAGATTCCGGCCCAAACCAACCAACATTTTAGAACGATTGTCCCTGAGACTTCTTAATCATCATTGCAAAAGCCAAAATGATGGAAAATTATCGTCGCTGCATTCGAAATTCTCAGCTGCTCCCGCTTGGAGACATATTTTTCAATTCGTTATGCCGCCATGACATTCCGTTATAAAGTACAAATCGCACCCGAAAGCTTATTGGAAAGGATCGCACCCGAAAGCTTATTGGAAAAATTGAATATCGAAAAATAATTTGCGGTACCAGCCTAAATGTAGATTTCAGTTTTACAAAATGTATTATTACATATTACCTTTGAGTACCGTTATGAAAGGACAATGATCATGTGTATTTTTGAGTGATTTTAATCTATCAAAAATTTCTTGGTGCTAGATTGACGACGATTTTATGGATTTTTCGCAAAGTTTGGGATGTGTCAACATAATGCAGTCTTCAAAATTATGGGCGTGTTTTCGACCTAGTTTTATCATCATTAGAATCTTGCCCGGATTTAACAGAACATTCGTGTATTCTTAATTAATTCTGTTATGAACGATTTTAAATGCGATGTTTGCTGAACATCTTTCTTAATAATGTTGATTGACAATTTTATTTCAAGGTCTGAATATTTCAGCGGCTAACTCGGAATTGTGTAATATTCGTGAGTGATTTTGAATTATTTGTTCCAAAATTATTTGTTGATTCCAAGTATGCTGAACCATGGTTCAATCGTCGCTTAGTAAATATCGCAAAAGTAAATCAAGGGATTTTAAAAAATTTCTTGGGAGGTAAACGACCAACAATATTCTTTACAAAAAGCTTATTTTACAAAATAGAAAGAGAAATTTTGTCAAACCCGAAACGATTTTTCGCATTCATAAATAAAAAAAAAAGAAAATCACAAGCCTATCCGAAGGTTATGACTTACAAGTACAATAATGCTTCTTTTTCGGGTTCACATGATATTTATTTATTTATTACAATTTTAGAAAAGTGACATAACATAGGATTAAAAGTTTTCATTTTAATACAATAAAAAGTTTAAAAAACAAAATTATAATAAATAAAAATTTAAAATTGCAATTACCTACACTTGAAATTGCACCAAATCACTCACACTAT
The DNA here is from genome assembly GCA_963556165.1 of Tipula helvola. NCBI lineage: Eukaryota > Metazoa > Arthropoda > Insecta > Diptera > Tipulidae > Tipula > Tipula helvola. The sequence continues at coordinate 8,354,354 of OY744483.1, forward strand.
CACATTCGAATAAAAATGTTTTTAGACCGGATTGAAAATATTTCAAATTCCGACAAATTTTCAATTAATCCAGAAGGCTATTGAACATTTTGGGAGCCAAAATTAAAAATGAGTTTTGAAAGTTTGTTGTGTTGAATCTTTGAAGGCGAATGAGGGTTCCTCAAGTTGTATCTAGTCCTGACCTTCGACTGGTTCATAATGATAACAAAAAAAGGTTTCAATACTTTAAGCACAAACAGATGTCTAAGTCGGAATATCTCTTTCACAATAATGAGTGGTTGAATTCTGGAGTAGTAAGTGCCACTCTAACAAACTAAGCCATAAGACAATTTCGAGTCAACTAATGCAAAGCATTTATTTCTTAAAATTGCAGTCGGGAATACTCTACTTAGTAGGTAAAATTTCCTATTTTGATGAATAATAAATAAATATGACTTATCCGTAATAACACATATTGGCGATGTTAGTTGGCAACAAGACTGATGGTGATTTCGCTTTATAATTGAATGACATGGCTGGCTTATACAGATGGGCTAAGCCTACATTTCGGCTGTAGTTTCGCCCTAAAAAATCTTTGATTAATACTCCATTAGGCCAAGCTTCAGCAGACATAACTTTGGTGTAATACGAAACAGGAACATTGATTTTAAATGATGAGTAAAGCCTATTGTGATCCGTAGCATTTTTTGGGAGAACCCGAAAGCATGTAACACATCCGTTAAATTGAGTTCATTTTTCAGGTTAAGGATGATTTTATCTTTACTAACGGTGGGCGCAAAACGCGATAAAAATATCCATTTACTTGGTTCGACTGTATCCAAATTATTGAGGTTGTTTCCTATCCTGACTCAATCAAAACATTACGCTACTTTATCGTTCGTAAAGTTAGTCATTATGACATTCATGAATTGATGAAATATGTCCGTTAGTCCACTAAGTGTAGTGGTTAATTCGGTTAAATTTCCAACATTAGATTGCGAATAGTTTTTAATAACATACAAGTATCGTACACAAATTTAACGTTCTTAGAGTTATTATATTGTTTTACCGTTGCTGATGATAACGAGACACACGTAGAGTGGAATGTCATACGACAAACGCTATAACATTTAATGATATTTTGGTTAGAAATATCCAATTGTCATATTACAATATTACATTTACCACAATTTATTTTAAAAACAGAAGTTATCCAAAAAATTGCAAGCAAATTCTTAATTATAAGATGATATATCTAACGTTTCTTTAATAGTTCCGATTTGTTGAGCTCCTCAGATAAGAATTCAATTCCTCAGAAATTATAAATGGAGTTGCAATGTTTAAATACCATAGGTAGTCTTGAGTGAATGTGCGCACTTTATGGTGGATCTGTTGCTTTATTTATTTAACTTAAGTCTGTCGAGTGGAGTATTTTCAGACATTTGGGAAAAATCATTTATTATTTAGATTTTCATATCTGGCAAAAGGAACGGTATTATAAAAGTTATAGAAGCATTTCGATCCTTTCTGCTGTACCTAAGCTTCCTGAATCTTTAGTTAAATTTAGAATAGAATTTTATATGAAAAATAAAATCAGTTCACGTCAACATGATTTACAAAATTCTTCTTCGGAAATTAATTGACTTCGGATCAGATTTCATTCCTCTTAATTGGATTGCATCTTCCTTAGAGTACGGCATCAATGTATGAATATCTCACAGATTAGTTCTTTTTATCTAACATACCGTCCGGGGTGGTCCCACCATCGGCTTGAATGATTTGAAAATTTTGTGTGTGACGTTTGGTGTAACTTTTTCTTGTAATCTAACTTGTAATAAGCATGTATATATACATTGACTATGAGTAAAGCGTACTCTTTATTGGGTTTCATTAAACCTAATGGGAGGAAATGTTGTATTCCATTTACTATAAAATATTGTACGTTACACGCTATAGATCAGATGTGGAATATGCTCCGATGATATCAGATTTAGTATCATATCCAATCCAAAAACATCTGGTCCCTCTAGTTTATGCTTGCAAGCGTGCCCTCAGATTGTGTTCTGATTTTTTACGTATTCCGTTTTGTTATAACAGCTTTAGTAATACGGAACAACTTTAAAATATTTTTAATGCGTTAAACGAAAATTATAACAGCTTTGATTTTAATATTTCAAGAGAGTTGTTTAAAAGTCGGATAAAAAAAAATAATTGTTCGAAGAAAATTACCTCATACCGTTTAGCCATGTGTACCTAAAATTTGAACAATAAAAATTTATAAATTATTTAAATTCAGTAAACACAGCATCTTAAGCCAACAGTACAAATAATTTATTATCTACTAATCGATTTGTTTAAAAAAAATATTTAAATGTACGGGAAAGTGCCAAAGATAAGAATAATTTCAACCGATAAAATATTACTTTTCAAACCTTAATTGCATAACACATGTATACAAACACAACTGCGTGTACAAGGAGCATGTACGTCTCTTTGAAGAAGAATTAAGAAAATCTAAATAATTAAATTACTTGAACTTATAAAATTATGTACATTACATCTCTATACCTTATAAATTAAAAACCACCACAATTCGAAAGAAGACACAAAATTTATTGAAACGGAAAGTTGATTTCCGCAATGTATGAAAATTGTTTTCGCTTTTTGTTTTACAGATTAGATTTATGATTTCAAAATTTTCGCAATGTATCCGTACAAAGGCCGCTAACAGATATATTTTTAGTAAATAATAAATTTTAGCCAATTTTTTTTAGCTATTGAGTAAAAAATTTTACACTCACCAAAACTACAAACAGATTTATAATGAAGACGATTAACTCGTTTAATAATACAATAATATAAATGGGACACGTGATCACAATATACAGTGTAAGGCGACGAAGGCGACGACCGACAATACAACATTTTGTGTGTACTCCCTGGTACGACACATGTACTCGCACAAACTATCTATTTACACATATGTTCAGTTCATATGTGAAAATTAGGTTTCTTTCAGTATTTTGTGTTTGCTATTTTTTTCATTTTCGTTTAAATACAATAAACATCCGAAATTGTATTTATAGAACTTACTAATAATAGAATGATTCTTACAGATAAATTTAAACTCTAAAATGAGTATTGTATAACGCAGGGAAATATAATATGTATAAGAGGAATTTTTTGCGGCATTTGGTAGTTTTCATGCGGACACTGAACAGAAACGCTTACAGATATAATATGCCTACTTAACCATGGGATACTAGTATAATTTACGGGAACAGTAGTAAGATCAATGCTAAAACATAACAGAAGAAAACAAATAAAATGAAAATAAATTCTAAATTATAATCGATAAACATAAATCAACTAAATGATAATTGCTATAATATTTTCAATTTAAAAAATGTAAAAAAAAAAAATGTTTAAATAAATATATCACCGCAACATTTTTGTAAAAATTTGGCATCGCGTACAATACAGTACATCGACATACGCCTATATCACTGTCTTGTAGACCTTGTAGTAACGTTATGTTTAATAATTTATAGTAAAACGGCAAATGTGGTAAGATTAGTTTGTTCAAAATGTTATTTTTGCTAAATTTAATATTGATAAATTGCAGTTGAATATTGTTCATTTAAAAGATACTCCTCAAATGAACCTAAAATGAGGGTATCGACGGTAATTTGATTGTTGATCTATGTGGATAAGAATGCACTGCCTTCAGTTTAGCATACTTAGGCTATACGTAAATTTATTGTCGGCCAAAAGGTGGTTTTCAGAAATAATATCATTATCCGAAAACTCAGTACTCCTTGGAACATTTTTTACTTCCCACATCATCCCCGTTTAAGCTAACAACGGATGAACCAATCCATCCTAATTTGGTATCGAATGCTGAAATTTGACTACTTTGCATCTTGACGTCACCCATCGTATATTTTAGAAAACGTTTGATCCAATCAACAAGTCAATATCGCTACCATTTAAACAATCAGAATCAGCTAGTTTTAAAGATTTGAAATTTTGTGACATATTGTTGTCAGTTTGTTTACCAGTTGCATTATTATGTGGTACAATATGCACAGTTAGAACTGTTTGTTAACTAGCTTCGTTTTTCATTATATTTATTTTGGTCATCTCCTTCGTTTTACCCATGTGACTAGAGCCCAAACCTTTGATTGAAATAGAACTGGTTTTCTTTGGCGGATTTAGAGAGCTGCACATCTTCATGTAATAAGGTATTATGCGTCTGATGACATTGTTGTCACCTTTCGTACCATTGACAGTTGTAAACTCTGTGTCCCATATTTAAACAATTCTTACTGTTGAGGCATAAAATAAATAAAAAATCATTTTTTTGAAAATGCAAGTCAATGTTTACCTGTCACGATGAGTTCAATGAAATTTGACGCAATCATTGCAATTATATGCACCTATAGCTCATACTTATCGATAAATCTGCATATCGACGATGATGTTGTATTTCAATTCAAGTGAATTTAGGCGCAAGAGTAACAAGACATGCCATGCAAGTTTTTATTGTATTTTTTAATCACTTTGAGATTAGCTGTCGCGCACAACACATCAGATTTGAGAAGAAAAAATTGCGAAACATAAATTATATTTCTTTATATATTTTTAACGTATCGCAATTCGTAATTTCAATTATTTTTTTTTTTGTTATTTACTTTGTGTCTTTTGCGAATTAAAATACATTCCTTCAATATCGCAACGATACGTTATTAGCAATGAATGATCTGCGATCAGTTGCGGACAATTCCTTAAATTTTGTGCACTCAAATAATCTGTGATTGCTGGACGTTACTATACCAAATGATTTACTTCGGTCTAAAAAGACCAAAGTATTGAAATCCTGTCAAAAATGACGAAAAATTTGGTTGGTCCAAAACCACTTTTCTCGACGTTTTGAAAGTCCCTGAGTCTGAAAATGCAAAAAAAAAAAAATGTCCGTCCGTCTGTCTGTGTGTCTGTGTGTCTGTGTGTCTGTGTGTCTGTGTGTCTGTGTGTCTGTGTGTCTGTGTGTCTGGACCCATGGTATCTCGAGAACGGCTTGTCCGATTTGGATTTTTTTTACGCCAATCTGTTTCTATGGTCAAGGCGGAGATTTGAAAAGCTTTTGGAGACTGTACGTCAAAGGGGTGGGGTACCTGCCATACGAATTGACCCAAAATACCTGCTTTTATAAATATTTACGATTTTTTTATACATGCTTATTTGATTATTGAATTGGGCATTGAATTGGGAATTGATTTGAAGGTTAAATTAGGGGTCAATTTGCGCGTTGAGTTGAAGTTGAGTTGGAGTTGAGTTGGAGTTGAGTTGGGGTTGGATTTGGATGTAGTGAATAGTTAACAAACTATTTATATGATGGAACTTGCCTATTTATCAACCGATTATTATGAAATTCAATGTGTATGTTACAAATGGGATTCCAAAATGAGTTTTGGATGAAGTTCTGGAATATGGCCAAGTAGGATGGAACTTGCCCATTTCTCAACCGATTACGATGAAATTCGACATTTGTATTTGAAATGGGATTCTAAATTTTTTTTTGGATGAAGTTCTGGAATTTTAAAACGATTTCTGGATGAAGTTCTGGAATATGGCCAAGTATGATGGAACTTGTCTATTTCTCAACCGATTATTATGAAATTTAATTTGTATGTTAGAAATGGGATTCTAAAATGAATTTTGGATGAAGTTCTGGAATATGGCCAAGTATGTTGGAACTTGGCTATTTCTCAACCGATTATGATGAAATTCGACATGTGTAATGGAAATGGGATTCTAAAATTAGTTTTGTATCAGGTTCTGGAATATGGCTAAATATGATGGAACTTGCCCATTTCTCAACCGATTATGATAAAATTCGACATGTGTATTCAAATTGGGAATCTGAAATGAGTTTTGGACGAAGTTCAGGAATATGGCCAAGTATGATGGAACTTTGCTATTTCTTAACCGATTATGATGAAATTTGATATGTGTGTTGGAAATGGGATTATAAAATGATTTTTGGATAAAGCTCTGGAATATGGCCAAGTAGGATGGAACTTAGTTATTCCTTACCCGTTTGTTATGAAATTTGACATGCAATTTGTAAATGGGATTCTAAAATGAGTTTTTGGATAAGTTCCTGGAATATAGTCAGTTAAACGGTTAGAAGTATTAGTATAGTTTGTTATACTATTTTCGGTATAAAGTTCTAGAATACGATTTTTCGTTTTAAATTGGATGCCTGTACCCATGTTATTGAAGCTTTTGACCTGTTTGTCTGTTGTTGTATAAGTAAATATAATTTGGTTAAAATAGAAATCAATAATGTCAAAACTGTCACACCAACTTTATGACATTATTGAAGATACCAAAGACCGAAGTTCTGATCACCTCGTGAGGTTTCAGCCCTTTATATTTTAGATTTTTATTTGGTTTTAAGTATAACTTTCTGTATTTTCATGACTCACTTTCACTTACACCTTGTCTGGTTATCTAAAAGTCTTCGACACGTTCCATTCGTACGTTAAAATTATCCAAATACACTTCGGTTGATCTGAGACTTTGAAGTGATTTTAACCATGCGCTTACTATTGTCTTATAGGCTTCAGCTTAATACATATTCGATAACTACACTTTCGACTTGACTTTATTATACATAAATACACTTGAAAATTTGTTCGTTAATTTAAGTTAGAGACAATTCTCGGCACACTTTATTATTTTGCAACGATTTAAATATTTCAATATGTACGTATAATTTAAATACAATTTACGGCAATATTAAATTTTAAGTAAAAGGCGAATAAATTGTTAACCAATTGTTCTCTAAATTATTATTGTGTAAACGGTCCCATTATAATCTTGATTTTGGTCTTCGACCACACCAACGCATATGCCACGATAACTGTCTCAATATTTTTTTATCACTTTAGTCATTTGAGGAATCATTCGGCTCGAGGGGCCAAAATGAATCTTTTGGTATTAAATTTGGTAAAACATTTTGGAATGACAAAAAATTTAAAAGCAACACTAATTTGAATTTGAATAATTTTTTGGAACGATTAAAATTTATTTTGAATCATACAGAATTTAATTTTAACGAAAGATGTTTAAAACTAGTTTTTGGCTCTCCAATGGGCTCATCAGTCAGTCCAACAGTGGTTAACTTATTAATGGAATATATTGAAACTGAAGTGTTGAAAACATGTTCCGTTAAACCTATTTTCTTCTTTAGGTATCTGGATGATATTTTTACGGCTATTCCAAATCCACATATGTTGATTATTTTATCGAATTATTTAATAGTTTTACTCCACAAATCAAAATTACTTATGAAATTGAAAATGAAGGTCGTTTAGCTTTTCTTCATGTTTGGTAATTCGTAATGAAGATGGAAGTTTAAAAAAGAACTGGTATCATAACAAAAGTTGGTCGGGTCGATACCTAAATTAAGAATCGTGGCGTCTATCTTCATACAAAAACAATACGGCATTCTTATTGGCGGAAAAAATTTTGAGATTATCAGATGTTCAAAATTTCAAAATTTTACTGAATGTTTTATTGCCAGAAACATTAGAAAAGGTATCGATAAAAACATCATTTAGGCAAATAATTCACAAAATGCGCGTGAAAATCAAAATTTACCCGTTGAAAATAATCGTTGATACGAAAAAATTAAATTTTTATTAAATAATTTTGATATAAAAGTTGTTGAGGCCGTTTAATAGATTAAATATATTTTTATTTACAAAATTATAAGACAAAATTTCCTTAGAGTTGCAACCCAACTTAATATATAAGTTAAAGCGTTCTTTTGGAAGAGAATATGTTGGTCAAACCAAACAATATTTAAAAAAGAGGTTACACACCAAGATATTTATGATTCCACAAAAACCTTTAACCATTCACACAGCGCAATCTCAAACCATTTACGATAAACTGGCTACTCTTTATCTATAGAGGATGCGACAATTTTGGATAACGAGAAGAATCTTACTAAAAGGCTTATTTTGGAAAGTATATGTACATACAAAAAAAATCAAAATTTATTAAATATACAAGAGGTTTACAAACTTTTGTCAAATTAATGATTATTTTAAATTGAATTTTTCTGTAATCTTATTTCTAAATTTAAACTTTGCATTATATAAAATTGATTTTTGGCCATAAACTTAAATTACTGTTATTATTATTGTTGAAGGGGTATGTGGGCGTTAAACAACCTGACACTGCAACCTAAAAGATCTTTTGTGCTTGGACCCTGCTTAATTATCTGTCCAGACAATATTCAGGCTATTAATAAACCTGATAATACTGCGGGCCGATACGCGATATACATATAATATTTGGGCTCATTCTCTCTGCCTCCTAGATGTGTATACTATTGCATTAAAGTTCCATGTACTACTACTAGAAAGACGGTAGCATTGGTACCCAAGGACTTCGAGAGGGCAGTCCCACTCCCATATATTCCTACCCCTGCCCCGCTTCCATTTTGACTTTACTCTTTTGATGGGAATGAAAAGTTGCCTGTGGGTCCCCAGCTTTTCTACAGGCCGGCTAAATAAAACTGGAGAGTGCTTGGTATCCAGAGTTTTTGTCAAGGATTTTTCCTTTGGCGCCCTACTCTATCCTGTTCTAAATGGCCTCAGTTACCAGTGGTTGCCGCGAGTAGGCAGCACGTACGCTGGCGAACTGTGACTAGGTTACCCCTTAAACAATTGTACCCATCACGCAGCTGCCTAATACATGTCTAGAAATCTCACGTGATGCGCACCCTACTGGAAGATTACGAATCTGCTAGACTATCTACTCAACTTTGGTCCCCTTTCCAATAAACGCCAAACTTATATACTTAACATAAACTTATATACTTTAGACATTACTATAAAATTTAAGAAAATTTAATGAAAACAATTTTTATTTATAATTAATATCCCTAAAAAAGTTAATAAAAATAAGTTAAGAAACAAATAAATCGCTTCAATACATTAATTTGCTTTATTTATTATGGTAATATTATATGGACACTCTAATTACTTCAGACAAATTGCGACGAACTTTTTTATGCGCTATATACAAAAATTAAGAGAACAATAATTTTTAGCAATCCGCAATCTTGACTGCAGCTATCTGTATCTTCGCTCAAATTTTTTTTTTATTATTTAACAAATATTACAACTGAATACAAATTCATCTAGTAATTTATCTGTATTAAATGATTTAACTGTTTGACGAGTATAATCCACCGGTTAGCTCCAGGTTGGTTACTTCATTAATTTATCTGTCCTTGTTCTAAGGGCTTCGTTCTTCGAACTTCGAAGCCGTTTGGGTTGTTCAGCATACGATGCAAATCCGCATTTTCATGTTGACTAAGGAGTTGTACGTGTTTCCTTTAGATACTTATGAAGGTTATCATTCCTTATGTAGCATGATGCATTCCTAAATATTTAGCCGTGTTTGCATTTGGAATTGGTTGCGAATTCAATTGAACAGGTAACCGATTAATATTTTTTTGGTAAACTTTATATGCACAGATTTAGTTTTATTGAGTTGAAGGCGCTATTTCTTCGTCCAATTACTCAATGAATTAGCGGCGTTTTGTTTTACTGGTTGTCTCCAATTGCTAAGATTGCAGTATCATCCGCAAATGTTGCAATATTAGTTCCTTTTGTGCTTGGCACGCCTCGCGTATAGAGTATCTGTAGTATTGGCCCCAGAATAGTTCCTTGTGGAACTCCAGCCGATATTTTCTTTAGTTCGGAGTATTCCTTTTCATGTTTTACACGAAAGTTTCGATCAGCTATAGATATGACTGTAAAATCAGGTAAAACTGCTTCGGCCGATCTCTGTGTAGTTTATATTCCAGACAGTGTGATACTTTCTCGAAGGCTTGAGATACGTTCAAGAAGATACTTGAGCATATTTTTTCATTTTCCAGAGCATCTTCAATTAGAACTGTGATTCTGTACACGTGATCTATAGTAGAGTGTCTCTCTAAAAAATTGGTGTCCAAATGTTTTATGTTTGGCGGCTTGTTAGGTTTTAGAATCATTATCACCTCTGCCACCTTCCACTGGTATGTAACATATTTTAATCTGAACGCTGCGTTGATTACTTGCAATAATTTTCGTAATCCTTTTTCTGGTTGTGTTTTAACCATATGTCCAGTGGTCATAACCAGGGGATTTTTTTTAGCTTAAGTTGTTATTAATTTCATTTAACTCTTGTAATGGTACAGGTATTATGATTAGGTTTTTCACTTTATTTACTGGAATTATGTTTTCTTCCTCCCTTTGCCTTGGAAGAGGTTGAAATGTGTCTTCAAGATAGTCTGCAAATAGTGCAGCTTTTTCTTTGGCACTTCTAGCCCAAGTTTAATCGTCATTCTTGATAGGAGCTATTTGTACTTTAGGCGTTTTAAGACCTATAGTTGCTTTCCAAAGGGAATAATTAGTGTTCTTGTTGCCAGTAAGACCAGCTAGATATTCACTGAACGATTTATTCTTGATTTCTTTGATAAGCATTTTTAATTTGTTGCTTAAATAATTTAATCTTTTTTGTTTTGTGGTGCTCGAATCCTCTGCCAGATTTTTCGCATGGTTTTAGTGAGGCCAAAACTTGTTGCCTACGTTGAGTAAATTTTTTGACGTAGAACTGCTACGTTTATAGGTTCAGTATTTCGAATGTGAAAGAAAAACAGTAAAGAAGGTCAGTGCTTAGTGTAAACGGGACTACACTTATAACTGTTCGACGAAAACGAAGGAAATGCCCTAGATCAGCGGCCAGTGGAAGCGCGAATAAATTGACTAAGCTACCTAGCGTAAAAAGTATTCCTGTTTGGTTGTTGAAGACCAGCCACCCGAGAAAGCTACAAAAAGTTTTAAAGCGTCACAAATTTTTTTTGAGGAATTTATTAGGGAGGATGAATTTTATATTGCCGGGATTAAAAGAGGAGATATAAAGAAACGAAAATTCAACTGCCCAATATCGATGTAAACATCGCGTTAATTAAACATTTCGCCTAAGTTGGTAAACATTACTACACGTATCAACTAAAGAGCTAAAGAGGATTGGTTGTTATTTTAAAAGGAATAGAGGGTCACGTGGGTGCAATCGATATATAAGCTGCTTTAGCTGATAAAGCCTCAAAATGGAAATCTAGTAAAATCAGAAGAGAAGCTGAAGAGAAGATTGCGTTATAAACACCAGTCAAGCTCCAATTACCGCTTATTTCAAAACCCAACGTTATTAATAATTCAGATTAATGAATAAATTGTTTATTGATTGTATGCTAAAAGCATATGAATTGAAATAGCGGTATATAAATACGAACCACATACGGGACCGCACCTTCTATCTAGTCGAACCAATTTTATTTGGTCCAAAAGGTGGTCCGATTAAACAGGTTGGAGTGTATTTTTGAATTTTTAACAATCGAAACGATCCACCATTCAAGTTAGCGAACAATTCTTTTTACATTTTATTACATTTTCAAATAAATTTTTTTAATTGTGGCCAAATTAATTGTAACATTATTTTTTATCGTTTTTGCCGTGAGTAGAGCTCTCAAGCAATGTTAAGAGCAAAAATTAGTTTGAACAAATGAAAAATACACCCTGTACAATATAGACAGTTTATAATGGTTACACTATGAATTTAAATTCTTAAATATTTTTATTGTACATATATATTATTCGCGTTTTCATAAAATTTAGAATTAGAAGTAAAATACAGTAAATTCTTGAAAAATTTCGCCTTCTCTTGGCAATGTATCCCAGGCTATTAAAAAACCAAACATTTAAATTATTATTTATTATAAGCAGCAGCATTTTAGATATATGAGAGAGTAGTACGAATACGTTTGAATGTTATATATTTTGTACTATGAATCTAAATAAATTATCTAGCACCTAATTGAAACATTATTATAATTTATAGTAGCGTAATATGTGATATCCGTCGGGTAATTAAAAGCTAAACGTACATAAAAATGTAATTACGTACAGTGATTTTTTTTCTCGGCCAACATTGTAGTTGATTTTTTTTTGAAGACGTTGAAAATGTTTGTGTACCGAAAATAATATATAATTACCTACCTATATGTATATACATAATATAATATAGACACGGTGTTGTACATAAACTGTTTGTTAAATAAAGCGTTAACGCTGCTGCGATGAAATAAATATCCATCCTACTTGTTAGTTCTTATAATATAATACATACATACCGAGTAGTTGAGAACCAAAGCAAAAATTTATTATTTTTTTTTTTACTTCTTAAATATAAATAAACAGAATTATAAAGAAATAATTAATTTTGCTGGTTTAATGATTATTTTTGTGCATGTGCTTGATTATTTGTTGAAAGTGAAAAAACTAATTATTTTTACTTGTTCACTTACTCGAAATTTAAATATTAATTATATGGTTGAACATTTTTAAACTCATCGATTTATTATCTAGCCTGGGTGGATAATCATCAAAATATTGTTGTTCTACGAAAAATTAAAGTACCTGCGAAATGTTGAGTTATTTAGAGACAGATTTTACAAATGCAAACTTATGTGGGAGAAATGGGTAAACTGTTCCGGTTGGCGGTCCCATCATAGACGCTTTAAAAAATTATTAAGTCGAGAAGTCATTTTGAAATACATATTATGTTTTGACCGCAGCGAAATGCTAAGGTCATGTTTAGATTAAGAAAAAATGTCAAACTTGCTGGATAAAAGCACAATGCAATATCGCACGTAGTGGGGTATAGATGTACGATTGCCTGCACAAATCGTACCTGCGATGCAAAAAACAAAAAAATTGTTAATAAGTGTATTGTGTTTTTTTTTGCAATAGCAAAAGTATAATTTGGAATTATAAGTTTCTTGGTAAAAATGATCGAGTTGTCATTTTTATCGACTAGCGAATTGCGATTTGCTAGATTTTCGAATATTTAATCAAGCAACTTTAAATAATAGAGACGAGACTTTAAATAGTAGAGAGTATACTCTGCACTTGTCCCCGTCTAACGTTAAGTAGTTGGATATTTTTAGGAGCTCCTCTTCTCAGCAACCTGGCAGATTTTAATGGGATAGACGTCAGGTATATTCAACGCTTCATTGTAAGCTCCGGATGGTTCAGTAAGTAGAGCCGAGAAAAATTGTATGTGGTATGGCTTTTACGTTTAGTTTGACCAAAAATCTATCTAAAGAACAAAATCGATGTGTGTGTCCGTATGCCAAATAAAATGAATCTCAGAAATTTTCCCATATTGTGCCATGTGTAGATGCTAAATCAGGCTTTCTTAACCCATTAGCACCGGAATGAACTGATTTCTGATAATGTCTTTGATTGCTTACTGCATTCACAAATATAGACATTTGGGCTGGAAAACCATCATTCTTTATGTTTTCGAGGTCGCTCTATCGAATGCCGCTGAGAAAATTTCAGCAAAATCAAAATAACACCTCATTTTCAAGAAAATTGAACAAAAAATAATTTTTACAATTCTTTTCTCTTTATCCATACTTTTCAATGGAAACCAGTTGAAAAAACCCCTAAAAATGTTTTTTTTAAATCTCATATGCCATATTCGGAGTTGATTAGCATTGCGAACCCTTGATTATTTCCTAAAAATATTTTTGGGAAAAATAATGGACCTTAAAAATAAAATCTGACTTATATTTTCGTAAAGTTCATTTCAATTTTTTTCACAATTTCGTTTTACTTACTATAACTTGAGGTTGTAACTCCTTCCACTAACAGCCGATGTACAACTGAAATAATGGTTCTAGTCATGTAACTATTGTTGCTTTACTCTTTCTATGTGGGCACAAAATGCCATATAATTATTATTGCCATATGGCTACATAGAGGCAATTCGGGTTAATATGTTTGTGTTGTTGGATTCTATCCATAAAATTTTTGAATATGGTCTATGCCAATTAACACGATTCTCAGAGAAGTTTTCATATTGTGAGGACCCTGTTTTTTAAATAACACAAACATATTGAGAAAACCTCATTATCCTCTGTAAATTCGAAATAGTCACAATATGGGAATATCTCTGAGATTCTTGTTAATTGGAAAGTATCAAATATATTTATTAATTTTCTGCTATTTGCCACAATTTTTGTAAACGTCACTTATAATTTGTGTATACACATTTCTGTAACCGCTAAGATCTTTACACATCGATAGCGATTACATTAAAACCATTTTAACTTATTAGTTAATTTTGTTCATTAATAATCTTACTTTCGGTTACTTAATTTCATTGCATGCGTTCGATAACCCTTCGGCACATACATTTCATTCTCCTATTAATTTAATTATTATTTAATTAACACAAATTCTATTTATTATACAAAATTAAAATTACTATTAATTTATTAATGGACGTCTGGTTTCTGTAATATTTTTAGAAAATTTAAAATTTCGGTCACAGTGATACTTTGTTTTGCGTTTTTTTTTTGTTGTTTTCATCGTCGCTTGTTTACAAATTAAATTATATTTAATTAATTAAACTATTTTTAGAGTCAAAACCTTTATTACGTTAACATTTTCAAATTTGAAGACCACGTGTTTTGCTTATATCAACAAAAACAATTCAGCAATATGCTGAATAAAAATTAACATGAGAGGTTTGCGGTATATGTGAATGTGTGCGTTCCTTTGTTATTAACAACAAGCTGAGTTAATCCTCGGCTGTGAATTAATCTTTGTAAATATTTATGCAACAGTCCAGTAGCGAATCTAAATTCAAAAATTGCATTTCATACAATAATCCATACAACGTGATATTTCATAATTAATACATTACATAACCTGTAAATATAACCTGAATTACATTTTACTGTAGAAAGATGGTGGAAAGTTTGCGAACGATAAACAAATTGAATTTTACAATTTTTAAACGCAGCAATCGACATGACAAGAATATCGTTCGAACGAGAAAAAACAAAAGTAGTTCAATTAAAACCGGTTTAGTATAATAGGGAGTTTGATTTATGTACTTAAATATTATTAAATAAATAAATAATTATTAAATATTAATATTATACTTATTGACATATTATTATTATTATTATTATTACTTGAGGGCCATGTGGGGGCTCAAGCCACCCCGCACTGCGACCTAAAAGATCTTTTGTGCATAAGCCCTACTTAATTATCCGTCCAGTCAATATTCAGACTCTTAATGAACTTGATAATACTGCCTAACGGTACGTGATACATACTATCTGGGCTCATTGCTCTCCCTCCTATATGTCTACTGTAGGAAATACTTCTACACGCGTTACATACTATCTGGGCTCATTGCTCTCCCTCCTAGATGTAATAACATTTACTTCTGCTAGAAGAGCGGTAGCATTGGGACTCTAGGACTTCGAGAGGGCAGACCCACTCCCGTATATTCCTATCCGTGCCTCGTCTACCGTTTTGATTTTATTCTTGCGAGTTGCTGGGACATACTATCTGGGCTCATTGCTCTCCCTCCTAGATGTTAACTGTTGGAAGTACTTCTACACGTGATACATACTATCTGGGCTCATAGCTCTCCCTCCAAGATGTCTACTGTAGGAAATACTTCTACACGCGTTACATACTATCTGGGCTCATTGCTCTCCCTCCTAGATGTAACAACATTTACTTCTGCTAGAAAAGCTGTAGCATTGGGACTCAAGGACTTTGAGAGGGCACACCCACTCCCGTGTATTCCTTCCCGTGCCTCGTCTACCGTTTTGATTTGACTCTTGCGAGTTGCTGGGAATAAAAAAGTCGCCTGTAGGTCACCCAGGTTTACTACAGGAAGGCTAAATAAAACTGGAGGGTGCCTGGTATCCAGAGTCCGCATATATAGACTGATTAACCTATCAGCCATTCATCCATCGGCATATGCTGTTCCTCCCCTTAAAAGTCTATATTCAGCCTAATGGTTACAGTTACCGGTGGTTGCCACGAGGAGGCAGTACGTACACTTGCGCCTACTGGAAGGTTACGGAGCCCCTTCCAATAGACGCCAAACCACCAACTTATTAACATAAAAAAGGTGATGAATCAAATTTTTTTTTTTTTAATTGTTCAACTAGCAGATAAAAGTTAAGCATGGTTTCCACGGTGGCGAGGCGAAAAAATTAGTCAAACTAAAAAGAGGAAGGAATAAAAAAAATAACAAGAGAGTGAGTAAAACAGCAACAAGTCGTTACACCGAATTTTTATTAATTTATTTTTGACGTTTGGAAATTTCTTCACCTATAACTTTGTTTGTGTTTGGATTGATATACACTAGGAGACATTTCATAATTTAACTTACATTTTTTAACTTTATTAACATCCATTACTGGATTAATATTTTATATTTAATTATTGTCTTTACAAATCAAAATTCAAATTAACGGTTCTATTTTGAAATTTGTTTTATACCGAAAATTTTCTTCAAATTGACATACGAATTTCGAAAAACAGCGGCTAATCCGAAAAAAGACAATCCATTTCATCTTTTTTTCGGATTAGACGTCCAATTTCAGAGTGCTGAATTAAAATATTAAAAATTGGACGTCCCAATTTTTATCTGTCAAAATGGTATTTTGTCTCTATCGTACTATTGGTGAACTTTTACTTTCTCTTTTTAGTTTTACTCATTTTTTCGCCTCGCCACCGTGGAAACCATGCTTTAGTTTATAATTAATTGTTTATATTTTAAATATAAGAATAAAACCCAATGGATGTGTTTAAAGTAAAAAGTGTGGTTATATGCCCACACAAAATAAACGTTTTGTTACAATTAAATCGTCAACTGAATGAAACCAATAGCAATTTATAAAAACATCAGAATTAGACCGGCGAAAATTTAGTTGAATAATGTCAAAAATAAGTTTATAAAAATGTTAGTGTATTAACTAGAAAAATTTTGCAAATTTAATGTCGTTGCAGCAAAATTCAAATCCATTCAAAAATAAAAATGACTCATTGGTAAATGGTAAGTAATGTAGGTGAACACAACGGATTGACGTACATTTCATACCAAATGCCTCGCCTCTAAATTTTTCACAAAGTTGAAGCTTATACCCTTTCATTCCATTGTCATTGAGTATGAAAATTACACGTGAATTATATAGCAAGAGCTATAAGATTTTCTGAATTTTTAAATGAGGCTGGATTCTTTGGTAAATATAAAACAGTCGTGTCAAATATGCTTTATACTACTTTAAAATATTGCAGCCGCGTGTGAAACGCATTGCCTTGGCTTTACAGATAAATTCTGTGTGATATGTATATTTAATTTTTTTTTTGATACACTTGTGCTTGAACCAGTTACGTTACGAATAGCTGAGAATTGACCTGGCCTCAAACTTTCCGATCATGCCTGCCTCGCTACGGTTAAGCTAATTTGGATGAGAATTTGTAAAATTGAGGTGTACAATTAAAATCAGTTTACGAAAACTAAACCAATGAATAATTCGATCGAAATAGTTGAGATGAATTTAATTTTTTAACTCGTTCGCCTTGTCCTTTATTAGCTTAATGATCGATACCATTTGTTCTTGTTTACAGAAAGTCGAACTCATTTAAAAATTAGGCTACAAAAATTTCAATTTGCATGGAAAACTTGTAAACAAATCTGTTTTCTTCATTGTTCCGAGTTATTCTATCCAAATAAATTTGCAGCAACATCAGGGCCATGATGGTAATACAATTATTGCTATAGATTACGCATTGATAGATACAGGATTGAAATAAAATTGGCGATTTAACAGATTTGTTCAATTTCTTCTCGATTAACTTTAATATATTTAAATAGGCCGTAATTAATCTACCGTCAACTAGTTTAGTCAAAACTGGTCGAATCGTGCTAATGTGACATGTATTAAAAATTTGCCATTTCTAAATATGTATATTGTACATTTGTTTAATTTAAGTACCCCCGTGGGCTAAAAGAAACATGCGCACCTTTAATATTATTTTAGCTTAGGCGTTTCCCACATTTTAATGTTTAAATACGTAAGGAATTACAAAATGTTTAAAGGAAAAAAGGAATTTATCACCAATTAGTTAAGAGTATTAGTCGATGAATATCGACTATTCGAGATTAGAGTTACCTACTTCTCTTTTGGATTATTGAATATAATATTCGGAATTTTCAACTTTTCGAGAGGCTCCGATTGTATTCGAAAATGATTTTCCAGGTTAGTTGCGTTATGTATAGCGTTTATATCGCATTTGACAGATTTTCGCAGTTATTTGAGTTTGTAGCACTTAAAGCATTATTTGTTCCCCTAATTTAAATTTAAAATAACTGGCAATGTTAGCATAATGCAGTCGTGTTGAAACTTTCAATAATAACAGAAGCAGAATTACAATAGTGTCTATATTGTGATAATTGTTGAGGTTACTATTTTATGGTACGTCACTGTTACTTCATTTATAAACACTTGACCATTGTCAATCACGTCTATTGGAGGGGGGACCAAAGTCTCCGTAACCTTCCAGTAGGGTGCGCATCCCTTGAGCTGTTCTGGTCATGTATTAGGCAGTTGAGTGATGGGTACAATTGTGTAAGAGGTAACCTGGTTACAATTTGCAAGTGTACATGCTGCCTCCTCGTGGCAACCACTGGTAACTGAGGCGATTTGGCTCATTTTTGGCCATTTGGCACAGGCTAAAGTACGGTGCTAAAGGAGAAACCCTTGACAAAAATTCCAAATCTAAGGTGGGACAGCATATCCCGATCGATGAATGGCTGATAGGTTAATCAGTCCGGACAAGTATGCGGACTCTGGATACAAGGCATCCTCCAATTTTATTTAGCCTTCCTGTAGTAAAGCTGGGTGACCTATAGGCGACTTACCATTTTCAGCAACTCGTAAGAGTAAAATCAAAACGATAGACTGGGCAGGGGTAGGAATATACGGGAGTGAGACTCTCTCTCGAAGTCCTTCGGTACCAATGCTACCGTCTGTCTTTCTAGCAGAAGTACATGCTATAGTTAACATCTAGGAGGGAGAGCAATGAGCCCAGATAGTATGTATCGCGTGTAGAGGTACTTCCAACGGTAAACATCTAGAGCCCAGATTGTTTGTATCACGTACTGGCCGGTAGTATTATCAGGTTCATTAAGAGCTTGAATGACTGAGGTCTTTTAGGTCGCAATGTGAGGTGGCTGAACCCCCACATGGCCCTTCAACAATAATAATAGTGTACTACGTTGGTTATAATCGTTACATTGTATTAAACTGAAGGAAAATTCCGTTAAGTGATGGGAAGTCATAGTTATTGTATTGAAGAATGAATCAATCAAAAATTATTGCTAAAAGAGTTACATTAGCTGGTTGGCAAGTGTCTCAACTTTTCTAGAAGCAAATATTCTGGCCTAAATGCAAAATAGTTTTGATGTTAAACCTTATAAAATAGATATTTCTAGTACGTTGGTAAACTTGGTGGATATGCTTACATCAAGCTGAGTGTGCTGAGTCATTTGTAGAGGTAGCAAAGGGTTGCATCATTAGGTTGCTAAAATATGCCGATAGCATTTCCGATAAAACGTCGTTCATATGGACATTAATTCCAGGCTAGATTTGTTAGGGTGGTCGATCATTGAATTCACAGAATGTGGAGATGGAAGAATATGAAGCCAAATGTTTAAAAGTCAAGGCCAAATTATCACAAGCTGTAGCAGTGCCAACAGCTTGAGAGGAAAGAAGTCAAATTGAAAAAAATGATATCTCGCATCTTAAAGGATCAAAATGAGTTATTGACCGTTTGCCGTCGACCTTTACCAGTTCACTAAATCAAACGATCTACCAATCAAATAAAGAACCTCTTTGTTCTGTCAGGTTGCCACGGCTGAGCATCCCAACATTTAGTGGAGATTACAAGAATTTTTTTTACTTTAAAGATTTGTACACAGCATCTGAGCGCGGTAAGGCAGCAGATTTAATCAAGCATATCACGGTTTTAGAAGCAAATTATTTACAAGCATAATACAGTTTAGCAAATACGCCGAATATACAACATGCCAGATGAACTCAACAGAGGGTTAGAAGCATTAGGAGATGAAGCAAATCAAAAAACGGATGGAGAAACTCAACAAGCACCGGCACACGGCAGTGACGAAGGATTTCTATCACTCGAAGAATTTCTAAAGTTCATTAGTGAGCTGATGCGCTTGAAACCTGTGAGCCGACTAACGCAGGTAACACCAAATCAAGTAAAAACAAGGTTCACCAAATTAAAATGAGTCATTTACATAAATATGAGGGGATGGCATCTTTCCGGAATTACTTTAAAAAGGTATTATGAAAATAGTCCCTAGCTTGATCTAGATGTTTCGGGCAAGCTATGCTTTTATCTATATTCCGAAACTCTGGAAGAAAGTAAATGTGGTGTTTATACAAAGGGAGGTCTAGGGTGGTCCAGACACTCAGCCCAAGGCATATTGGCCAATTACTCTTACATCGTTTCTATATTGAAAACGATGGAAGCAATCCTGAATTATCAAATAAGAAGTGAGATCCTCATCAAAAATCCGCTGCATCCGGACCAGTTTGCTTATGAAACTGGTAAATCCACTGTGATGACTCTTAGCGGTCTAGTCATGAGCATTGAAAGAGCGGTGGCCAATAAAGCAATCGCCCTTTGCACCTTTGTGGACATTAAGGGGTCGTTTGATAATACCTCCTATGGATCGATAAAGAGGGCTACAATGGAAAAGGGGGGTTCCGTTTTCTACAATTAGATCAATCCGCTCAATGCTGGAACATCGTGAGATTACAGCCAAATTAGATGGCGAATCAGTAACCATCAGTGCCGGCAACGATTGTCTCCAAGGAGGCGTACTGTCTCCTATTTTATGGTTATTGGTTATTGACAGACTACTGGTCCTTTTGAGTAGCCATGCTTATGATGTGGCATAATCAGAGGCAAGTTTGATGGGGTCATTTCTGTTCTCATGCAAAATACATTCAATATATTTTAGCAGCGGTGGGACTAGGAAGGACTCAGTGTCAATCCAAACAAAACCGTAATTGCTCACTGTAACTTTTTCCAAAGAGATTAAATATCTAGGAGTTATCCTAGATCAAAAATTAAACTGGAAACAACATGATGTTCAAAATGGAGCCATCAAGACTTGCTGAGCCTGATGCAGATAATTTTATTTCAACCAACCAAAATCACTGAAAATGAAAAAGAATTGCTCCTTCCAAGTTGGATGCTTGCGGATAAAATTGCCCAAAGATACAATTTTTTTAACTTGGGAGGGGAAATTCTTTTTCATGGGGGAGCGAGTAGACAAGAGAGAAGCGATGCAAAATCTTCAACAACTATGTCAAGCAACATTTACTTCGGTTAGTAAAAATTTGGGTGACCGCTTGGGAACATGATTATGGAACGAAATCTCGCTCTCCCACCAATAATTAATTAAATTAAAATTTTTCAGACATGGCGATTACAACAGAGAGGCGCTGTATTATAAAAAATTGTGTTGTCTTGTAATATGGGACTGTTTAAAGGTGATTAAACATCTGGCAAGCTCAAATAATGTATTACTCCATTCGTTGGACTAGAGCCCTGCTGAGGCGTCACTAAGGGGTACTTTCGAGCAGCGATAAAACCCTGTGAGGATGTGCAAATATACTCCTACTGGCGCAGAATTCCAATATATTTATATCACCTCCGTCAGTCAGGGTAAAAAAGTGTCATAAACTTAGGAAGCCTGAGTTGAGGCTACTAGCTGGCTTCCTCACAGGTCACGCCCCCTTAAGGCATCACCTTCAGAAAATGGTCCTAAGTACGACAGACAGATGTCGCTTCTGCGACATAGAAGCATAATCAGCGGAACATATTATTCTCTGCCATTGCCCAGCAATTTTCCGCCAAAGACTGCAACATCTAGGAGGTAGAATTATCATGTTTATGGACATAAATATAAATATCGACTGGACGGTCAATTGAGCAGAGATAGATAGATTCCGGCATTTTTATTATAACAAAATCGTATGTTTCAGTATACCTGCATTTGTTGAAGGCCAACTTTAGGAAATGGGTCTAAATTTTTCGAGGCTTCCTTAAACCTTAAAAAAGAAGTTTAGATGAGGATTTGAAGAAAAATATGACAGGCACATTGTAAAATATAAATGAAAACATTTAATTTTCCTTCTCTTTGCATGATACATATATTTTGTGATGTTATTTGTCGTTTTGTTTTAAAATATGTACACTCAAATGAAAACGTGACAAATATTTCCGGATTTAAACCACATTATTTCATTTTAGGTTGAATCAATGTAGAAGAAAATGATGTAAGTGGAAAATATACAAATATGTTGTCATCAATAGAGGATAATTTTGTACTAAAAAGCTAGAGAACACAAGAGACCGTATAGAGAAGGATTGAGACAAGAAAGCCACTGCAAAAAACAAGCAAGTTGTTCTCATTATATATTCTAACTATTTATTTGGCTATTATCACACAATAAGAATAATATAAAACGTCTTAACTTGAAATATTTATATACGAGTACGTAATAATTGCTAAGTAGAATATTGTGGGGTGTGCCGGTGATAAAGCTCCATGGAAAATCGATAAAAAAAATTAGAACTAATGAAAAACCGAGTGTAACTAGTTTTTGCACCCAACAAGTGCCACAAATACTCGTATTATGTATGTTGTATATGTATATAGGGAAAATTCCATGCGTTTTACTCTATATTTTGATATGCGTGTGCGACTATAAAAATATCTGCGACCTGTTGTTTATTAGATTTTCTCATAAAAATAAAAAAATAAAAATTTTTTCTAGTTTTTATTTACAATATCGTGGATGTAAACAAAATTTGTATATGTATATGTATGTATATGTACACAATTTAATCATCATAATACGCAATTAATATCACGTCACTGCTGACTGTATGCCTGATGAGCGCACATAGCAAAAATTTTCATTTATGTGTATAAAATATATCTTAAATAAATAAAAAACAAGATTTTTTTTAAATAACTTAATAAAATGAAAATGCTAATAAATTTTTGATAAACAAAACAGTTTTGTGTATGTGTGTGTGTGTGCGAGTGAAAATTTGGAAAAACAGCGGAAAATATTTTTTGATATGTGCGAGTTTGTGTTTATTGTACATACATATGTTCATAGTTTCGTTTGGTGTTCAAATTATTCAAAATAAATTTGCCTGTTTGCGGTGATAGGAACCAAGCGTGATTGAGTGTCAAAATATAATTGGATGTGTCATATATCGTGTATTGGTTCTACTTTAAAAACAAACGTACGTTTATTTTATAGCTGATGTTTAACATTTATTCTAATAACAAAATAATATTTACCATTAATACGATGGATAGATAGATGTTCAACATAGTATATTGATTTTATGGCCAATTAATTAACGTCTTATGTCTTATTTTAATTAACTACTAAACAAATAAATTGTTGACATTAAATAATTATGAAAAAAATAAAAACATTCGTAAATAAATTATGAGTTGTTATAGAATCTGTGCTGCGATGAGCTTTAATTATTCATTAATATCTTCAGAGAAGAGCTGGTTGCGCTCAACCTAAACAATTCTGTGTTTTGCGAGTGAATTATGTTTACAAGATTTCAGCACACGAAAATAGATTTTTTTTTAGTTAATCATTAAAAAAGCAATCAATTACAATTAATATGTATATGTATAATGTGAAAATTAAATAATTTTCGAAAATAATCTGTGAAAATATTTTATTTGATAAATGATTATGTTTTATTTAAAGTTTTAGCCTTCAATAAAATCATTCTTTAGCTGTAATAGACACCCCTGTTAAATATTAATTACGGTAAACTGATTTACAAAAAACAAAAAGTTTTACTGGTTTTTGAACATAAAAATTCGTGCCGTTCGACAGCTAGGAATAACAAGTCAATTCTGTGCAAATTGGCAACAAATTTTTTGGTAATTTTATTACCGATGTTAAAGGTATAAAGGATTATTTGTTGTAGTCGGTCAGATTTTGAAATTATTCAGTCACTGCATGTAAATAAACCAATCAATCTTAAAGAGGAGTTTTTAAGTCAAGAAAATTTATTTTGTAAAAACTTTACAAAAGTGCTTGAAGATGGTTCTTTCTAGTTTCTTCCACAATCAACAACATTAAAATCCAAAAACAATTTTTATTAGCTGATTTGCATTTTCCAAAATAATAGAAATACCTGGCGAAAGTCAATGTTTGTTAGTTTGTTCCTTATACAAATCCCACATCGTATAGATAGACGATATGAACCAAATTTGCCATAGTTACCTTCTAGAACGCTTGGACCAATATTGGCTACATTAAAAATGAATCGGAACATCCCTTTGGTACACTACTCCAAAATCCAAAAAATTAAAGGAACATACATTTTTTTCAATTTTTTTAGTGTTTTTTGAAGAGCTGTATCTTTGTGAAATACGGTCGTAAAGAGATGAAAAGAAAAGTATTTTAAAGCTTCAAATCTCTAGTTTTGAGACTTTTGAGCACAACATTTTTGTGAGATACCGTTATCGCGCAATCATAAGAAAGAGCGCAAACAAAAAAAATTCGAATTTATTATTTTTTTTTTTTGTAAAGATCCATGGGCTCGAGAAATTTTTTTTAAGTTAAACCAATGCATAGGTCGGTTAGCCTGTTAATTATGCGGAAATTTAATTTCTTTCTGGTCTCTCTATGTCAACTTTTTGCTGAGATATCTGACTTTGAATCAAAAAATATCCTTTTGTCTTTGATCATCGATATCTCAGCAACCAATGATGGCACAGTAAATTTTAGGGCAGCCTTATATACTTGAGTAAATTCCTTACAAGACCCTTTAATGATTAGTTGAGAGCAAATTTATTTGAAAAAAGTATAAAAAAACGACTGTTTAGGTTGGCTTAGTAAATCTACCGTTACTTTACAACTATTGATGAAAAGGCTAATGTGCCAGGTCATTTTACAGTTTAATGTACCCCTAATAGCCCTGTATTATTTTCAAATTGATCCATCCAACTGTTTTTCCGGACAGATTGATCAAAGTTTTACAAAACAATTAAAGGAACAAGTGATCATCAAAACAAAAAAAACTACTTTTTTCACATTTTGCGTTAGTTACTTGTTAACCCTTAACGATCGTACGATTTTTTTTTTGTAATACTCATAAGAGGACAGAAAATTAAATAAAGTTCTGCACTATGACCAATTATTATGGAACTTGGCTGTTTCTTATCCGATTTTAGTGAAATTTGGTATGCGTGATGGAAATGGGATTCTAAAATGATTCGTGGATGAAGTTCTGGAAAATGGCCAACTAGGAGGGAACTTGACCATTTCTTATCCGATTCTGATAAAACATAAAAAAATAAAAATTGGTGGGTGAAAAAATAAAATAAAATATATAATTTGGAAAATTAGAGAGCGTTTCAAAATCTCGGTTTTTATTTATTTTTATTTTAAAATTAAATTTCCCATTTTCCAGAATTTATAAATTTTGGTTATTTTCGTTTTGAGATTAAAATCCCCATTTTCCAAAATTTATAAAAACCGAGTTTTTGTAGCACCGAGATTTTGTAGCCAACCCGGAAAATTATATAATATACAACAAAATTGAAAATAAATTCGGATAAAAAGTTTTCAAAATCAAACTTTTGACAACCGCCATATTATAGAAATTAAAAAAACGTATGATTCCAACAGGAATCCCAACATAACAATTATTGACAAAATATAAGTGATCAGTGAATACAAATCCAACAATCTGACAGTTTTCCATTTTTAGATTATACAAAAAATTTTAATAAATTAACAAATTTAAGAATACTCAGTTAAGTGGAATAAAACACAAATTCGAAAAATAAAAAAATTTTAGTAACAAAAATTGTCAAAATCTACAAAAGTGCAAAAACATAAACTATCAACTGAATCTGTATCGGTTCGGATAGATACAAACTACAAAAACAACAACAAAATTTTTTCTATGGAAGAAAAAGAAGGTTAGTATAAAATCTATCTAAGATGTACATACTATGTTTAGCAACGTCTATGTTTAACATAATAGAGGAATGCCTTATCAAACAGTATTTGTGCCTGATGTTTTTTATATGATTACAACAAACATCGAAGTATCATATGGCTTAGCAAACGGCACTGTTGGGAAATTAATTCATATTGATCGTAATGATGAAGAAGAAGTGAACGTTGTATGACTTGATTTTCTAGACTCTCCAAAGATTGGCCAAAAAATAAAGAAACAAGTTGCTCGACATGTAGCTTCTAATCAAATTAGTCACACTGTTGTACCGATAGGAGGAAGATCAGCAACTATTCCACTTAATAACAACAAAGCGATAAATGTTAAGCGATCGCATCTACCTTTAGTTTGTGCTTATGCAACTACGATTCATAAATCTCAGGGAAGCACATAACCTGAAATCGTTTATGAATTGATTGATTGATTGATTTAGTGTGTACGACCAAGCCTAAGGCAAGTTTCCCGGATACGCCGGGTCCACCGTACACCCTTTTACGAATAACAATATCGAAGGAAAGGAAAGGTATGTTAGCATGAAAGAAAAGCCTGTTGTAACCGCAAGATCTGAAAAGCCTTAATTTAATTAATTATTAGTCTCTACTATTTCTCCCATCGGCGAGATTTCGTTCCATCATCATGTTCCTAAGCGGTCACCCCCAAATTTGTACTAACCGTAGCAAATGTTGCTTGACATCGTTGTTGAAGTTGTTGCGTCTCTTCTCTCTTGCTACTCGCCCCCCCATAATGTGAAATCGTTTATGAATATGACAAAAAACATCAATTCCCTATAGTGTATGTTGCTTTGACGCGGATAACTACTGTCTTCAAGGTTTATATATTACAACAATGACAAAACTTTCTATCATGGTCGAAGAGTGTCCACAGCTATAACTAGTCTTCAAGATGAATTTCGTAAACTTTCGCTTAATCGCTTACAGGTTATCAGCAGAGATATGTTAGATTTTATTCGCCACAGAAAAGAATTGATAGTAAATAGTTTTAATTGTCAAAGTGTTCGTGCTCACGCCATTGATCTCACTGATTTCATTATCCAACAATCGAATGTTTTACTTTTAAATGAAACTTGGTTACCAATGAAGAGTCAATTAGTATCCGTAATTTCAATTGTATAATTCAGTATAAGCGATCAAACGTTCGAGCTTGAGGCATTGCCATATATCAAAATGCAAACGACACTACCAACATCATTACTCCAAATATCGATATGACTGTGAGACAGTCTGAATTTACAAGATCCGCAGTGTCATCAGTTGGTGAGTTTTGTGTTGCGGATTGCAAAATGTAAGACAACAAAAAATTGTTTTAATAGTAATTTACATAACTCCAGATCAAATTATTGACGATATTATTTATTTTTTGAAACGGTTAGTATGGCCATACACAATAGTCGGAGGAGAATTTCTTGGCAGAGCAGAACGTAAGTTACCAATGGTTCTAAGCGGAGACTTCAACGTCAATTTTTCCCGAGAAGATGCTGGTATTGACTTTCTCCAAAAACATGTCAATGAAACAAAAGATTTTTGAAATAAGAAATTGAAAGGAAATCAGCCAACAACCTATATATGTAAATGTATTTAGTTCTCGATAAAATCATATAAAAATTTCCTCTTTCACTTTATAATTTCGTCACGCCAAATAACAGCCTAGTTTTAATATTCCTTCAATAAATCCTAGACGGCTGCTATACAGAACATCGTATTGCAATGATTTTTACTTTTCTTGATATGACATATTTTCAAGTGGGGGTAGATATGCTCTAGCTGTCAATTGAAATGAGTACATATTGTAAATACTTCTTGAATGGCACTACCTGGAAATATGAAACAAAAAACAAATTCTAGGTCATTCAAAACAATCTTAGAAAATGTGGGATGCCATGGAAAATTCAAATGAATCGGCAAATTTGTGAAATTGCGATATTCAATCGTTTTATTGACGAGTTTACATTTTGCTGTGTCAGTGTTGCGCTTTTATTATGTCGCTAAAGTTAGAAAGTGAAGAGTCAATTTTGGCATTGTTGGAAGATGGCAGAAGCCAACATCCCGTAGTACCGTACAACGTTGTTCGTCAGACGACAAGAAACGATCAGGCAAAGAGTAACATATTTTCAAGATGCCCGTTTTGTAGTTTCTAATGCACGATGATTATTATTACTTGAGGGCCATGTGGGCGTTAAGCCACCTCGCACTGCGACCTAAAAGATCTTTTGTGCATCAAGCCGTACTTAATTATCCGTCCAGCCAATATTCAGGCTCTTAATGAACCTGATAATACTGCCGACCGGTACGTGATACATACTATCTGGACTCATTGCTCTCCCTCCTAGATGTCTACTGTAGGAAATACTTCTACACGCGTTACATACTATCTGGGCTCATTGCTCTCCCTCCTAGATGTAATAACATTTACTTCTGCTAGAAGAGCGGTAGCATTGGGACTCAAGGACTTCGAGACGGCAGACCCACTCCCGTATATTCCTATCCGTGCCTCGTCTACCGTTTTGATTTTACTCTTGCGAGTTGCTGGGACATACTATCTGGGCTGATTGCTCTCCCTCATAGATGTTTACTGTAGGAAGTACTTCTACACGCGTTACATACTATCTGGGCTCATTGCTCTCCCTCCTAGATGTAATAACATTTATTTCTGCTAGAAAAGCGGTAGCATTGGGACTCAAGGACTTCGAGAGGGCAAACCCACTCCCGTGTATTCCTTCACGTGCCTTGTCTACCGTTTTGATTTAACTCTTGCAAGTTGCTGGGAATAAAAAAGTCGCCTGTAGGTCACCAGGTTTACTACAGGAAGGCTAAATAAAACTGGAGGGTGCCTGGTATCCAGAGTCCGCATATAGAGACTGATTAACCTATCAGCCATTCATCCATCGGCATATGCTGTTCCACCTTAGATTAGGGTTTTTTTGTCAAGGTTTTCTCCTTTAGCGCCGTATTTTAGCCTGTCACAAAAGGCCACATTCTGCCTAATGGTTACAGTTACCAGTGGTGCCGCGAGGAGGCAGTACGTACACTTGCGCCTACTTTAAGGTTACGGGGCCCCCTCCAATAGACACCAAACCACCAATGCACGATGATATAAGACTTTCTGTTGCCAGAGTCGTAAATGCCTGCAAAGGAGTTTCAATTTGTATCCTATAGAACATGTTTGGGACATTCTTGGTAGAAGAATTCGGTCTAGTATTTCAGCTCCAAATACGATGGAACAACTCCGAAGCGTGCTCTTAGAGTAATGGAAACATATCTTGCAGTGCAATATCCAACAGATTATCAAAAGTATAGGGCGGAGGAGACAGGGGTTATTCAAGCTGGGGAGGCAATACACGCTACTACACATATTTTATTGGTGAATTAGGATTTTGTTGTGTTTATGTTTATGAAAATTTAAATAAAATTTTTAAAATTTGTCATTGTTTGAAAATTGGAAAAACCTCAACCACATATTTCAAAAGAGTAGGTTCTACCCACAGTTTCCTATGTTGTTTAGGATGATGTTGAATTTGGTTTTTGTTCCATGTTTCCCGCTAGTGCGGATCAAAAGATATTTGCATTAAAAAAAAATGGTTTAGTATGGTCCGTTTTCTATGCCGATGAGTATACTTTTTTGGTCAACCGTTAATTCAACTCAAACATGACCGTTTGCCATTGTATTGTCAAGCAAGAGGAATTTTTTGTTGTTTGTTCTATAAATTATACTCGTTTTGCAACTCACCATTTTTCCGCCGCTGTACTTTGGCAAAAATTTCTAATAACACTTGTTGACCCTTACTAAATTTTCTTTTTCTACTCAGTAAGTTATTCCTGTATTGCGTATAAGCTTTTCCCAAATTATCTAAAATGGTTTTTTATGCTATCGACCTCCTATCAGCATCTGACAAAAGTTTGTGATCTTTAAGTCTATGTAATTCCCGAAGTATCTCGTATTGTGATCCGTGACAAATATATTGTTGCCCAAACGTCATAAAGAAGGGCGAACGATACGTGCTTTAATGTACTACGTTACGCAATGCTGCGTTACGAATGTTGAAATCCCAGGTAGTATGATTTTCTTGGATGTAACAAGGGATGGCAGATAATATGCTGCGAATATTTAGGAGTTAAGATTTGTTTGATGTCGTGTTTATCGAAGAATCCCAGAATTTTTTTTGAAGTGAATTGCTTGGCATTGTCGCTGAGAATTTGTTCCGTTACGGAATAAACATTTGAAACTCGATGTTTTCCGATACCATTCTGGGTATTAGGTAATAGCAGCTACTTTGGAAGGATTTAATTTAAGGACACCATACCCTACGACATATCCAAGATATCAAAATTCTCTAAGAAGAAACTTGTTTTTCATGACATTTATAGTCAAACAAGCTTTCTTATACAATCCAGCCACTTTATTAACAGAACTAGGTGTTCTTCAAACGACTCCACAGCTATCAAAAGGTCATCTAAATAAACAAACACTTGGGTGGCAGCTCGTCAGGTACATCAACCGATGCCTGAGGCGTCACATCGCTTGCGGCACATTGCAGAGGCCAAAAGGCATGACGGTAAATTGGTATATTGGTCTTCTAGAATAGTGAAAATCATTTTTTCCCTAGACCCTTCATCTAATGGAATTTTCAAAAACGGGTCTTTCAAATCAATAGTTCAAATAAATATTGTTATGTTTAAATGATCAAACAACCCATCAATGAGAGACAAAGGATAAGCATCCTTTTGATACCGAATCGATGACACCAAACCTTTAATTAATCGGTTTGGCATCACCTACATCAATAACGTGTTTCACCAAATGCTTTCGATTCAGATCAAGCACGGCGGATGAAGGAAATTGTTCGTTAATTACCTCTAATTGTTGTTGCTGTATTTGGGGACAATATATGTGAAAGGGGTTCTGTGTCAGATATAAGGGCGGTAAGTAATTTTTAAATAAAACGATCGCCATAAATCGACACCAAGATACAACTCTTGTTTAAGATTAGGAGCTAAATGCAATGCTAAAAGGTTGGTTTGACAAGCAAACTTAATCGGGACTGTGATATGGACAATTATTTTCTCTAAATTTCAGTTTGCGGTCTTTACTGGCACAACAATTACAGGTCCCGAAACCTAGTATGTTTAGAGTTATCAAGAACCGTAATTGGAGCACAATTGCAGATTTTGTTTTTTTAAACTAATTAATACTGAAGCGATAGCGATCGCTATCAAATTTGAATTTAAAAATACATAGACCGGTAGAGAACAATGATGAATATGAAGTGTCGAACACAGTAAAGCCAATATGAGGTATGAATCAAGCGAACCAGACAATTCTTTCAGGGGAAAGCCCAATTTTATTTTCTGATTACTTCGCAGTTCATCACTTCTTGGATGCGTGCAACCCCTTCGTCCTCTCATCCCCGGTTAAATAATGTATCAAATACATTTTATTTTGCTTTCTTGTGTGTTTCCCTTTCCATTCAACAGGTTACCAAATAAACATGTGTAATAAAATAAAAATTCAAGAAATGGGACATTGTACAACTAGGTCATATAAAAAGATATTTAGCTGTTATGTATAATAATTATTTTGCTCATTGTCACTCCCTAAATAGAAAACCATTCTCTTATTTACACCTGTTAATTGTAAAAAAGAAAACAAATTAAATAATTTCATTACATTATACATTTATAAATTAGTAGACATTTTTCTTGAGTATCTTGACCCATTTCTATTTATTGTTATTTCTAAAATTTATTTTCTTATATGTATATTGTATGAACCGTATTGACAGTTTAGTTTATTTTATTTTAAACTAAATAAATAAAAAAATGCTAAACAAAAAATAAATATCCAATATCTATTTAAACTAGATATATGAGTATTTAATATTCATCTCAAATTTTAGTGTGGCACTAGATTGCGCTTGTGTACACTATAACACGTAAAAAAACCATAAAAAAATTTCGATTCTTAGCTGAGAAATTTTGTTACATACAAACACATAAGATTAAAGTGGTTTTCTTAAGTAGTCGTGATTACAGGCAGTTATATATAATCTTTTTTTTTTGTTAAAATAATTAAGCAGATTGTTTAAAATTTCGTTAAATCTCAATTTAAATGTGTTTATAAGTATATGTTTGTGTATAAGAGGAAATGTGGAAAATAAAGAAAATGTTAAAGAAAAATTAATTTGTATTATACAAGTTGTGTAGAGGGAGAGCATAATATAGGGTAGTGTTTGGCAATGTAACGACTGCGAGTGAATTTGTCCCGCTTTCTAACATTAGTACAAACTTTTAATTTTTATTTTTATTATTCTGCTTATTTTTATCATCTCATTTATTTGTGCATGGAAAGATTCAACTCGACATCATTGCACTCTTTGTTACCGTTTCCAACAAAATTTAGTTTCAAAAACTTGATTTTTAGTAGTTCCTTCAAAAATCTTTTCCGACTATCTGATTACGTCTGCGATCCGAAAAATTATTTTCCAATATTTTTTGATTAGTTTGGAAACAACGACGAAAACATTATAAAGCAGGGGTTTTCTAGCCGGAAAAATAGTTTGAAAGTAGAGGTTCAACTACATCATTCGGCATGGGGTCACCAGTACTCATTGAAATAAGTCATCTTTTGCATTATTTAATTTTTATGAACAAGTTAACAATTATTGCAGCTATTATAATCGTTCATTAATCCATTGCGTTTTATGATCCATTGGTGACTCACTTTCATACATCATCCCTAATCCTTGTGGGGTCACCAATCTTAATTGAAATAAGTCACTCTTTTTTATTATTTCTATCTGTATGGACAAGTCAACTATTATTGCGGCTATTATCGCCGTTCATTACATTCATTCCGTTTTATGATCCATTGGTGACCCACTTTTATTATTCATCCATAATTCTTGTGGGATCACCAATGTTGAATGAAATAAGACACCGTTTTCTATTATTGAATAGAATCGTCGTTCTATATTATTGCAACTATATTATCGCCGTATTGCAACTATATTATCGCAACTATATTACATCCATTGCGTTTTAGGATTCATTGGTGGCCCTTTTTTTTACTTCATCCATAATCCTTGTGGGGTCACCAATATTGATTGAAATAAGCCACCCGTTACATTATATCTAGTTTTATGGACAAGTCAACTTGTATTCCTGCTATTATAACCATTCTTTACATTCATTTCATTTTATGGTGCATTGGTGTACCCAATTTTATACATCATTCATCTTTGTGGGGTTACCAATATTGATTGAAATAAGTCACAATTTACATTATTTCAAGTTTCATGGACAAGTTAGCTAGTATTGCAGCTATTATAACTGTTTATTACATTCAATGCGTTTTATGATCCATTGGTGACCCAACTTCTACATCATTCATAATCTTTCTGGGGTCACAAATATTGATTGAAATAAGTCATCCTTTTTTATTATTTCTATTTGTATGGACAAGTCAACTATCATTGCAGCTATTATCGCCGTTCATTACATCCATTCCGTGTTATGATCCATTGGTGACCCACTTTTATTATTCATCCATAATTCTTGTGGGGTCACCAATGTTGAATGAAATAAGTCACCGTTTTCTATTATTTCAATATTTATGGACAAGGCAACTATTATTGCAACTATATTATCGCCGTTCATTACATCCATTGCGTTTTAGGATTCATTGGTGGCCCACTTTTTACTTCATCCATAATCCTTGTGGGGTCACCAATATTGATTGAAATAAGCCACCCGTTACATTATATCTAGTTTTATGGACAAGTCAACTTGTATTCCTGCTATTATAACCATTCATTACATTCATTTCATTTTATGGTGCATTGGTGTACCCAATTTTATACATCATTCATCTTTGTGGGGTCACCAATATTTATTGAAATAAGTCACATTTTACATTATTTCAAGTTTTATGGACAAGTCAACTATCATTGCAGCTATTATCATCGTTCATTACATCCATTCCGTGTTATGATCCATTGATGACCCACTTTTATTATTCATCCATAATTCTTGTGGGGTCACCAATGTTGAATGAAATAAGTCACCGTGTTTTATTATTTCAATTTTTATGGATAATGTAACTATTATTGCAACTATTATCGCCGTTCATTACATCCATTGCGTTTTATGATTCATTGGTGACCGACTTTTTTACATCATCTATAATCCTTGTGGGGTCACCAATATTGATTGAAATAAGTAACTCTTTACATTATATCTATTTTTATGGACGAGACAACTTGTATTGCTGCTATTACAACCGTTCATTACATTCATTGCATTTTATGATCCATTGGTGACCCAATTTTATAAATAATCCATCTTTGTGGGGTCACCAATATTTATTGAAATAAGTCACATTTTACATTATTTCAAGTTTTATGGACAAGTCAACTATTATTGCAGCTATTATCGCCGTTCATTACATCCATTCCGTGTTATGATCCATTGGTGACCCACTTTTATTATTCATCCATAATTCTTGTGGGGTCACCAATGTTGAATGAAATAAGTCACCGTGTTTTATTATTTCAATTTTTATGGATAATGTAACTATTATTGCAACTATATTAACGCCGTTCATTACATCCATTGCGTTTTAGGCTTCATTGGTGGCCCACTTTTTTACTTCCTCCATAATCCTTGTGGGGTCACCAATATTGATTGAAATAAGCCACCCGTATTATATCTAGTTTTATGGACAAGTCAACTTGTATTCCTGCTATTATAACCATTCATTACATTCATTGCATTTTATGGTCCATTGGTGACCTAATTTTATAAATAATCCATATTTGTGGGGTCACCAATATTGATTGAAATAATTCACAATTTACATTACATATTTCTATTATTGTGTTTTATGATCTATTGGTGATTTAATTTGATACATCATTAATAATCCTTGTGGGGTCACCAATATTGATTGAAATAAGTCACCCTATTTTTATTGTTTCTATTATTTATGGACAAAGTAATTGTTATATAAGCATTATTAGAATTCATTTATTTAAGATTGTATAATGAGATGTTTGTGCGTTAAACGTTGTTATACGATAATGAATAAAAATAATGAATATTTGTACCAACACATATTTGAACAAGCTTGTGTGAAAAGGGCGATTAAAATTAAATGAAACTTGTGTAACCCATAGGTAAGTAAGAATATTTAGCAAACAAGGAAACCTTTCTGATTGTATTACCCCTCTGAATCAAACAAATTATAGAATTATGAGAATATTTATAATTACACACATTTTTAATAATCGAAATTCGATAAACTTAAAAAATTTTGTCATAAGTCAACATTTTTTCTCCGTGCAAATCAGACTGCAAATTAGATAAAAATGCTGTCTGCAAATTAGATAAAAAGTAAGTCAGTAAATTTTTCGCAAAAAATTAGTGCTAAGCAACTCCTATTTGTGCATACTAATTTGACTATCGATGGAAATGATTGTTGTTTGAGTAAACCTGACGTGTTTGGTAGGATTTCTTGACTTCAGTTTTGATCTATTTCATACACCCCAATAACGGGTTCGGTTGGACTTAGCTAACTTGCAAATATGCTTTCATGTTACCAGCACTGTACCCGTCCTGCTATGAACGGGTGCATTCCCGTCAGCTAGATTATTTAGAGCGATTTATGACACACAGAAAATATTTTTGATCTGTAGCAATTTTTCTGAGTCGGAAAAATAGAGAATGGGAGGTATCGATTACACCTAGGAATAACAAACACATTGGTGACCCATTTGTATCGATATGAGGTCACCAACATTCATTGAAATAAGTCACATTTTATTATTATTTCTCTTTTTATGGACAAGACAACTATTATTGCATGTATTAGAACAGTTTATTTATTGAAAATTGTATAGTGGATCTAGCTAGTGAATTCTTTCGCCAATACGTATTTAAACAAAAAGGTTTAAGAACATGGATTTCCCCCTTTGCATAGTAAAGAATTAGGATAATCAAAAGACAAAGTGATTTTTGAATAATCATTCTGATTTATATGTGTTGAAAGCTGATTCAACACCTATAAATCAGAATGCTCATTCAAAAATCGTTTTGTCTTTTGATAATCTTGAAATACCATTCTAAGTATTCGCATCAATTCTACGGTAACGAACAATGTGTTATAACAAACAGGTAAACAAGATTTCTTTATTTTTTATGTTTAATCAATTTTTTGTTTTTCCGTTTGATACTTTAAGAAAACATGAGTTGTAAAACATATTCATATTAGCTATTCTTAGGGTTGACTGTCTCCGAAACTGTCGAAATAACGTTTTATTGCCAAAGCTTAATACAATTGAAATGGTGGGGTGGAGTGGGGCACACATCACATATAAACTCACCTCTAATATATCAGGTAAAATTTCGAAATTTCTAATATAGTCCATATACCTTTATAGTTTGCCAACCACAGTGATAGAATATTATCTTCATTCATGTCTGTTGTATATAGATTTTCCCTACTTTCATTCTATTTTCCACTATTACTTTTCACATATGTGCGGGAATAATCAATTTGTTTTCTGTGTAGTTAAAAAAAAAATAAAAATGTGTCGTCGTGGTCAGTAGTAAAACGATATTGTAAATGAACACATCTAACTTCAACAAGTATATAGACAATTTTCCTTTAGTGAAAACTGAAATTTTTTTTTTTCAAAATTACGCTTTATAATTTTTTTTTTAAATTTAATATTTATGTATATTTATTTTAATTGTCTTTACAAATTATGTTATAAACAAAGAGTTGAATCATTTCGAAAAATATTACTTTCGTTAAATAAAAAATTTGTGTAATTAAGCAAAAAAAAAAAAAGAAAAATTTAAACCAAATTATAAAATGTAACAAGTGATCTGAAGTGATCTTATATAGTGAAGAAAATTGTCTTATATTTCCCTGGGGAATATAAAACTATTTTGGTGGTGTACATTTTTGTTTTCAACGTAAAACAAGCAAAAAAAAAATTTAAATCAGAATTTTTTCTCTTTTTTTAACCAAAAACAAAAAGGTATTGTTTATTAAAATAAAATAAAAATGATACAACGAGATAAAGTTATTTTTTTAAAATAAATAAGAAGAATACAAAAATATCTAAATAAATGGAAAAATACCTCAAATATTTCTTTCCATCAACGTAATAAAACACAAAATTCGGTTGGCGTGTGTGAAAAAATAAAATTTCGAACTAAAAAAAAACTTCATTTAAAATCAACGTGTCACACACACACACACACCTAATAATATTAAAGTTAATTACAAAATACCTAAAAAATCATGTCAACGTCAACGCTTGGCCGAGAGGAACGGAAACCTATGATGGATAGTTTTGTACTACAGCGAAGGATACTTTTTGGTTGTGCCATTTGCTTAGGCCTGGGATTAGTCGGTTGGATTGTTGCGGTGGCATCCGATCATTGGTTAATTGTGTCGGCTGGTCCCGGTATGTAGATACAATTATAAGTTTGTAATTTAAATCAATGATTATTATTTTAATTACGGGGGTCATGTGCCGTCGTCGCTCGGACGACAATTGTTTTCCATTTTATTTTAAATGATGACCTATTTTTGAGTTCATTTTAAGATATTCCAGTAAATATTGATAAAAACGTTACGGTTTGCGTTCGCAACAAATAGCAATGCATCAAAAATTCAAAATATGTACATCAAACAGGTGGAGAATTTTTATTTAATAATTTTTCATTTTTCTTTTCGTTAATGAAAAATCATCGCAACCTGAATCAGTTTTATGTAAATATGACCGTGAAATGAATAATGTTTTACGTATTAGTTACGTACTTAACACGATTACTAAAATTTTGAAACTGTGTCAGGTATCAGCACAGTAATATTTTAAGTAATCTTTGGTCTTGGTGTCTTGCTAAATCTGTTTCAGGAAAAAATCGAAATGCTCTCAAATAAAATATTTTTCGAAATCGCAAATAAAATTTTACAGCTTTAAAAGAATGTTTGAAGAAATAAACTTACTCAACTATTTTCTTACTCGCATCGCAGTCATCATATAAGATATGAGAAGTAGATTATTGGATTTTCATTTTATGTATTTGCAAATACTAAATAAAAAAATTAAATAATTTTTGGTATGTAAACAGAGAACGAGGGGGAGGAGGGTCAATACGTTTGCTGAATGGCAGGAAAGATGGCAAACAAAAAACTATTTAGGAGTATTCTTTTTCTTTTCCAATTTATTACCCTAATAAATTTTTCAGTTCTTCCTAAAATTGAATATGCACCAAAAAGATTCATGTGGCCGTCTAAGGTCTAATACGCTGGTATTTGTTCTGTGAGAATTACATGATTTTTGTAGGTATATTTCAATTTTGTCTGTAATTATAAAGGAGTCTTGTTCTCAAATTTTTCAGTTTTTAACAACCGTGTGGGTTTAGTGGCCTCCATATCATTTTTTATCCAACGATATATTTATCTACTATATGCTGATTAGGAGAAGTTCAATCAGCTTAATACCCTCAGACACTCTCTAACCGCAACATTCTGAGCAAACGATATAACTTATCACGTAGTCTCCAACTGGAGCAATTATATATTTGTTTTAGTTTGTTAGCACAAATGTATAATTCAGTTTGCGAATAATATTCTTATATAATTTAGATTCTTTTGGTTTCTAGGGCAGCATATTTTTCGAATACAAGCAGACATCATAAAAACAAATTAACTTTTAATTTGAATTTATTATAATTTTTCAAGATAAAAGCAATAAGTCGATAATTAAATTAATGGATTCGATTATCATTTCCAGTGAAAATATTTAAAAAAGCGCACATATTTGGTGTTGTTGTCAAACAAAACGTGATCCTAGTGTCTACAAAAAAAAAATTCGGGGTAGGCTGTATCTTCTACACGGCCGTAGGTGTTTTCCGTGATAACGTTTATAAGAGGTGCGAGAAATGGCACGATGTATAGGTTTGTTAAAATAAATTTCTTTATTATTAGCATCATGAAATGAGAGTACAGTGATTGTTTGCAAACGATTAAATACTGGGCGATGGTATGAGAAGTACGATATGAAGCACAGGGTCTCAGCGGAGATGTGCCTGATGAATGTGAATTTCGCAGACAAGTGCCTCCCAAAGTCGCCGAGGCTAGTGTGGTGGATACGTAGCCTAGGTCAAATATATGTATATCAGAGTCCACACTGACATGTGACTTATCAGATCAGGCATTCCCCCTTTACAGTGCTCTCTAGCATTGTAAATCGCCAATTTGTAGATCTAAATTTTAATTAAAATTTATGTGGAAATTAATTATTTTAATTAACAATAAGTTATCTGCCACAATTTCTTTACGCACAAATTAACACCAGAATTACTCCGGTCAGATAATTGATTTTCATGGTTGGTTGTAAATCGCTGTTTTGTACTTTGTAATTTTAATTAAAATTAATGTGGAGATTAATTAATTTAATTTAAAATTAATTAGCTACCACTGGTTTTTTACGCAAAAATTGACACCATCGGATCTCCGATCGGATGAGCCATTCTCTCCCTACAATGGTTGAAGCATTTAAATCGGCCAAATCAGAGGTTCGCGGCGCGGGTTCCTGTGCCGCTCGATGACGTCATTGCGATAATATTATGCGTGACACATAAAGCCGAAGGACCAATCTAAGCAATCATATCTTTAAATTAAAGGTAGTGCTTATAGTTGATGAGTAATTGCCCGCGACCAAGGGCTAAACTACAATCGCTATTTTCTAGTTTGCATTTTTAATTAAAATTTATGTGATGATTAATTAATTTAATTTAAAATAAATTAACCACCATTGGTTTTTTACGCAAAAATTGACGCCATCTAATCTCCGACCGGATGGGCCATTCTCTCGCTACCCTGGTTCAAGCATTTAAATCTGTCGAAATCAGAGGTTCGCGGCGCGGGTTCCTTTGCCGCCGGATGACGTCATTGCATTAATATTATGCGTGACACATAAAGCCGAAGGACCAATCTAAGCAACCATATCTTTAAATTAAAGGTAATGCTTATAGTTGATGAGTAATTGCCCCCGACCAATGGCGAAATTTCGGGTAAGTTTTCTGAAAATGCGGTGTAAAACGTTATCACGTCCAAAGATTGCACAAACAAGATTTTTTTCATTATTTTAGAGTTTAGATACAAATACTAAATAAATTTTTCGAGTTAAACATTTTTAAGCAGAATATTGGCTAATGGAGCAAACAATTTTTATACGACAACTAGCTGACACACCCGGCGTTGCTCGGGAAAAATGAATAATTTATGGTTACCATCATACCATCATGGGTATATTCCATTTTGATGGCTGGTTGATCCCATTTGCAATCTGCATACTCAATTTCATTATGATTGGTTTATAAATGGCTAAGTTCCATTTCTTGCTGGTCCCGTTGGCCATATTCTGGAACTAAACCCAGCCACGCTACGATGTGGCTAAGTCTGATATGAAATGAATCAGAAAGTAAATAAAAGTATTTTAGTGAACATAGATTCACCGCAAAACAAATCATTCAATTCAATACCCACACTTGCATTGCTGTGACTACATTATGCTGTGGAATGAAAGAAAAGGAAGAAAAAATTTGTTTTCATTGAAAATCATTTTTTATTGAAAAGCTAGTGGATTGATTGACAACATTTTTTGTTTGTCCATTTTATGGACGACGTATAATTGCCCATGAGAGAAGCAATCGTTTTCTAAATTCAAACCACACAATTGCAAA
The DNA here is from genome assembly GCA_963556165.1 of Tipula helvola. NCBI lineage: Eukaryota > Metazoa > Arthropoda > Insecta > Diptera > Tipulidae > Tipula > Tipula helvola. Next base: position 8,395,170 of record OY744483.1, read on the forward strand.
GATTCCACTTCCGCTTTATTGATTGTCATAGCGAACGCAATGCGTATTGGAAATTGAAGTCGTTTGAACTCGAGTGCCATATCGGACGGAATGAGTGGTATTCGTGGAAGTAATACGTCTTCACCTTTATGAGATCCAATCAGAATTGTTGCTTCAATTAGATTGTTTATCATTTATCAACTATTTTACTACTAATCACCTGCGATTCTATTTAAAATGCTGTTGTTCATATCGTATTCGTATATGTCAACATTTTTAGCCGCTAGAATCGCTCTTCCGCTCAACCATGCGTGATTTCGATAATTTGTTTCGATGCTTTGGAAAATTTTGACTAATTCTTCTTTTGAATTCATGATGTTGCAGAAATTAGATGGGACGGTGATTTTTCCTGTTTCTGGATTTGTAGGTACGATGCCGTTACCGACCTTGAGTAATTGCCTTGAAAGTTAGTATGTTAGCTGTTGGAAGGGTTTGAAGCTAATGACTTCTTGAGAGTCATTGTACACTCATCCCATACAATGATTTTGCATGCTTGAAGAACCTCTCCCATTCCTGATGCTTTTAAAATATTACATGTTGGGTTGTCCCTCCTTCCATCAACGTGGCAGCAATGCCTGAAGGAGCAAGAGCTAACGCAATAGAGCCATTTGAACGGATTTTAGCCAGGATCAAGGATAAGAACGTTTTTCCAGTTCCACCTGGAGCGTCTAAAATGTACAATTCACCAGATTGGTTGGCTGCAGTTTGTATGATGGTATCAAATGCTATCTTTTGTTCTGGAAGGAGTTTCGGTGTTTTTTCTTGGGCCAACAGCTGTAAGTCATTTCTGTTATATAATTGCTCTCTGAGCAGTTCTCTGTCGAATGTTGCATTGGCCCGATTTGGTGCTGTCATTCACAATTGTGCTATAACAACTTGCCGCACATTGCAAGACAAAAATCCCCAATGAAGATTAGCGCTTCATTGTATATTTATTCTGTGAAATGCAAGCCATGACTTTGTGTTTCATGACGCATTCTGTGCAGAATATCTTCGGCCATGTAGTCTTTGTATTTCTCCCACAATTGTACTGGTTGTGTCGGGGAACATGTAGATAAAATAATTGAAAACTGCGTGCGTATTTGAAATGGATTAGAAGTAGTGGATGAATCTTCAATTGTGTGGGTGGAACTGGGGCAATGAGGACTTGTCCAATAGTTGCTCTTGAGAGCAAATGGCCAGCCATTCCGCATGGCGCCCAGCGACATTTGTACCTTTGTGATTCAACCCTTGTTTATGGTGGGCATTAAAGTCACCGACCATAATTAATTCGCATTCGGGATGTCGATTGCGAGTTGGCGTCGTCGAGCAGCGTATCGGTATATTGGTTTTCAAAATTCCGACTTCAACCTGTTTTATCTTTTAATTCTGATTCAATTAGTAACAAAATTTCGCCCCTTTATTCTCGCTCCTATTGAGACTCAAATTGCTATAAACTGAAGTAGTTACCTCACTGAGTGGAGAGCGAGGCGACAGATCTGTTTAGCATCTTTCATTTCTGGCCTGAAACTGATTAAAATTAAGTTACACTAATCGATTTAAAAATGGCGTAATTAAGGCATTTAATTGTGTTAAGCGACCAGGGCCTTCTCGGCCACCCATATACAAATTCAAAACGACCATCTCTTTGAACCAAAAAAAAATTCCCGATTTCCGGATTTGTTTGGTTCAGATTTCTAAAAATTTTAAGATTTTCAAATTTATTTTGTATCAAACGAATCAAAATCATGTGGTTAAAAACTTTTGAAAATTATATGAAAGGCGAGAATTTTCTATGTAAATGTTAAACAGCGAAACAAGTGGAAATTCAAAGAATCACCCAGTTCTTATAGTTTTCGAGTTGAACCACGCAACAGAAATTGCTCATGTCAAATTAAATAAGACGGGATAATCCAGGATTCCAGGATTCGTCAATTTTTTTGTCAGTTGAAAATGTCTCACTAGGTAAGTTACTTAAGTAAAAAGTTAAGCAACCTTAGGTCACTTATAGTTAGTCAAACATGACCTTAAAAAAGTTGAAATCGCTCAAATATAAATACACATTTCTGCCCTTATTGTTCTGTAGATCATGTTCACTTTCTAGCCACAAAATAAAAAGAACCATTAAGCTTACTTCTATACCATAAGCCATTTTTTATTCAAAAAACTCCCCAACAAATATATGAAATGGGCAAATATGCCAAAAAGTTATCGGGCAGCATAATATAAAATATTAGGTGTATCCAACTCCTCGGATTACACCTTTCCCAAGTCCTTTAATTATATCAATGGCTTTCCTAAAATTGGACATCATTTCCGCCATACGACAATTAGTCATGACAATATAATCTCAGCCACCAAATCACAGACATACATTATTTAAAACTGCGACATTGTGAACAGCAATCAAAATCTTATCCACAATTTTTCATCTCCAACCTCCTAGCAGCTCCAGTAATTTTCATATTAGAAATCTCTCGTAAACTGTTGAAAATGTTTGAGAATTTAAATTTCCCTGTTCAGAGCACATCCACAATGCTCAAAATTTATTTTCAACTTTTAGAGCCGGTTCCATTAAAGCCATTCATACAGCGGGAATTTAGACTTAAAAGCTCATTAGATAATTTGCTTCAGCAAAGTATTGCAGGTAAATTTAGAAATTTAAATTTCAAATTACATGGTAATCTACCCATTTTGTCTTAAAGGCACCTATGGAACAATTATCGGAATTTGCAAGGTGTATTAATCGTAGAAAATTATTTGTTTGAAAAATTTTATATTATCTCGAAAAACGGATCAACCAAATTTGTTTACTGTTTTTTTTTGTGAAAAATCACCACCCCACGGAATATTTCAAAAGATTCAAATTTTCTAATCATGGGATTGTCACATTTATCGTTTGTTTAGCTTGAATGTAACGTTTTTTTAGTTACTTTCTGTCTTTAACAGGTCCTCGATTTTGTTCAAATGATTCTGTAATTCCTTTGATACAGTTTCGGGAATAGTGTGTGATACCAGGGTGACTGTATCATCGGTAAATATTGATATTATTACTTTGTTCATTACTGGTAAATCGGCAGTGTACAATTAGGATATTGGTCCTAGGACGCTACCTTGTGAGCCACCTACGTTTATATAATATTAGAAAGTAGTTGCAATTTTTTTGTTTAACAATATATTGCTTCAAGAAGATAGTTTCCCAGAACTGAGTGAAATTTCTTATGGGTAGAAATTCTTTAATTTTGTAAATTAGTCCATCGCGCTAAACTTTATTAAAATCTTAAAATCTTGTTTGATTTTCAAGAAGACAGCAGAACAATATTTCCTTTCATCGAAGAAGCTTTCGAATGCATTTATAATTCTGTGTACTTGCTCTATATGGTATTATGTTGATTTCGAAACCCAAATTAATGATCTGGAATAATGTGCCGCACTTCTAGCACTGTTTTCAATATCTTTCATTCAATTTCGTTCAGCAGCATGCTTATTGGAGGCTACACGAATTAAAAAAGGCTGAATTAAAAATGTACATCAAAACTGAATTAAAAATGGTGATTTTAGTATGAAGAATTAGAACCATTTTTAATTCATTTTGAATAAATAAAATCTGTATTAAAAATGTTGTTTTAGGCAAAAAATCGAAAATTGAAAAAATGAATTAAAAATGGAACTTTAACAAAAAACAAGACAATTTTATTTCATTTTTTTTAATTCATTTTCAAACTGAATAAAAAAAGGTCCATTTTAAATTCATTTTTCAACACATTTTTAATTCATTTTCAAACTGAATAAAAAAAGGCCCATTTTTAATTCAGCCTTTTTTAATTCGTGTAGCCCTTATTGGACGATATGATGAAATGTGTGTATCATTTTTTCCAGTCTGATTTCCTGGCTCTTCCATTTTTGAGGAATATAATCAGTATGATCGCGTTGAATATGAATGTTATTAGTTTTATGCAATTATCTGGAAATTCCCTTATCATTTTTCCGTTTGCTCGTGTAACACGAAATTATTTGTTTCCTGGTGTGGTGCGAATACTCTCGTTAGATGAACATCAAAAGCTTTGTTTTTTCTTTATCGCTTCTCGCCCAATTCGCAGTTGGAAGTCTGATCGGTGGATTCGAGTTTGTTCGATATATTCTTCCCAATTAGTTTGCTTCTTTGTAAGACTTAGGGCGTCAGTACTCAATGTTACAATTACCGGCGAATGATCGGAAGACAGAGCATATAGCAACCGATTGCCTTCACACAGAAGTCAATTAAATGAGATACATAATCTACAGATAAATAGTCCAGACAGCCTCAATTCCCTTTGCAGCCTCGATCTCCTTTGCAGCTATTTAAATAAGCCATAAATTGCTGCTTTTTAAATGAATATTTTGGAGGGCAGTAAATGACCACATTTTTCAGACCATTCTTCTAGGCAAAAACTAGTTTTTTGGATGTGCTCTTTTTCATACTTGCTGTGTTCATAATGCTTTATTCTTTATTTGATCAAGACAGCAGTTCCACCTTGTGCTTTTCCGACGGAGTGTTGGGTATCATACTATGAATATCCCTTAATTTTAAAAAAGGTTTTATTCGTCAAGCGTGTTTCTGATATTAGCATGATATCTATATTGTGCTCGATGTGAAAGACTCCTAACTCAGCTTTGTGCTCTGTAAAGACCATTCGCATTCCAAATAGGTATTTGTACATAGAACAGTCATTTTTCGTTTTTGGTGGGTTCGTTTCATTAGTGTTTTCTTATTTTGCATCATCATGCTCATTTGTTTCTCCATCATCATCATGAACTTTTGGAACGTTTCGATTAGTTTGTTTACGGTTGCACGAATTGATATCCCTTCTTCAATAAAATTAACTTTTGCTTTCGGAGCGCCAACCCCGGAGTTCTTTACCCTTAGTCGTTGTTAATCTGGAGCTCCAGTTGACATATTTTGCATTAAAGTAACTATTTTTGGTTTTGAAATTAGCAGCAGTTGCTTGTATTATTCTTCTGTTCCATATTTTAACTCTTCATAGTCATGAATACTATTTCTAATTATAACAGCACTACCTCCTTTAACAGTGTTTTCATGGTGAATAGTGTGATATATTTGATAATTGAGGCTGAATAGTGTGATATATTGAGGCATACATCGATTTTTTCTGTATCCAGGGCCACCTGCAATTCTTGTTGATGCTGCATAAGTCCATTGGCATTCCAACATAAGATTCTCAATTATCCATTAGTAATTTCCGATACTCTACGATTTACTTCGGGTTAGTTCATTTTAACTGCTTTTGCTTCCTTAATAATCTTGGATTTTTAGCAATCACGTTCATATTTTTGATGTTTTATGTTAGCCGGATGATTTTCTCCACAGTGAACGCATTTAGGCTGAACATTTTTATCTTTTACACAACTTTTGGTATGATGTTTACCTAAACATTTGACACACCTGGGTTCCCTGTTGCAATATTTTTGTATATGTCCATAGGTTTGACATTGCTTACATTGTAGTATAAGCTTAGATCTTCTTAGAGGCTGAATAACCATCTTGCAACCCAAGATACTACTTACTAGGTACTTAATTTGATAATGCTTTTCGATGTTTTCATTGGTATCGAAAGGCATTAGGCAACATAAACATGTTGAGAGGTACATTGCCTCTCCGTTTTAATTTAATTGATGCTTCAGTAGCATTAAAATCTTTGGCTTTCAGGTCATCAATTATTGTTTCTGGTTTATACGTAGAGTGTAGGTTTTTAGCTTCTGGTTTGTTTGTCTTCAAACTTGTGCCAAGCACGTTTTTCTTCGTTTAGCATTTTAGTCATTTTTCTGTAAGTTTCACCATTTTCCAAGTTTATTTTGATGGTGTTTCCATTCATCACCTTTGCATTAAACTTATCAGCAGTAGTTAATGTTTTTTATTTTCTCATAGAGTAAATCATAGTCTTTTACTTTATTTAATACTAGTGGTAGTGTAAAGTGAAGTTAAGCGAGATTGTTGACATCGTAAACATCTCAAAAGAATGTATAGAAAATATCTCACATGGACACTTGGATGTGAAAACGCTTAAAGCTGGGGGGATGGGTGCCGCGTTTGTTCACTATAGATCAAAAATGCGAACGAGTAACTAGTTCGTTTGGACATGTTAAAGCATAATAAGAAAGACTTTCTGCATCGATTAATAATAGTTGACGAAACGTGGATTCATCACTATACAACAGGGTCTGCATAACAGTATGGCAAAAGAAGGATCATTTGCATTTTCATCCATCACGCCACCACATGCAAAAACTTATATTCGCTATATATTGGAGGGAAAAACCAATTTGTTTTGTGCATGCAAACGAGAATATTACATTACAGGAAAGGAAGTTGTTCGATCGAAATTTTGTTTTAGCTAAGTTTAACTTTTAGTATATAAAAACTCTCTTTTGATTTCTGGTATGATAATCACGTGAGAAATTCCATCCGGTCTTTGCACGATTACATAAGTGTGAAATACACATATGTAAAAAACCAAAATATACATTTACATATATGTATGTGAAACATCAACAAAATCTGATGGACTGGGGCTGTAACAATTATAGCCAAGTAAATATTATAAAATTTATTTTTATGATTCACAAACTTAAAATACTTCATTATTATCAACAATCGGTTTATTTATTTTAATTATTATACTCGACTTTTATCACTAATTGGTTCCGATTTTCTTGGCCGGTGGTCAAGACTCAAAAAAACAAAATTTTGTTGTTATTTCACCATTTATATTTGTTTAACTGTCAATTAGTTTATTTTGGTTGCGTACAAAAATGTATGTTTGTGGTAATACGCAGATGGAGCGCATGTATCAATTATTCAAATTTATACCGTTCAATTATATATTTGTTTACAAATACAATAAATAATGTTTCGTATGGTTTACGACAAGATATATAAGTCGACAGCTGCTTGAATAAACAAAATATGTATGTTATGTAATCTTTAACTTACATATTTTAATTTGCATTTTTCTAAACTGTAAAGTTACGTAATTCGTCTTAATTTTGACAAGGTGAACCGAATTTTATGTCTCGTGTCGTGTATATGTCTCACTAAATATACGGCAGATTCATTTAAAAGTAAATTACGTTAGACAAATACAATGACCTATATATTATGTACACTGTGAGTTTAATACACAATTACTTTCAGTTTCTTATGCACGATATATCACAATTCACTATGGGGTATAGTGTTACATAGTTTAACGATTTTGGCAAAAAACAATTGAATACTCGTATGTTATGTTAATTTTCTTTTCTCATTTTCCCGGTTAATAGTAAAATATTTATAAATAGTAGTGTGGTGGTGATGTACATTCTACATACACACATAAACAACAAACAAATAGTATACATAAAAGAAAAATGAAAAACAACAATGTAAATGAGTTTTCTTTTTAAAAACATGGTACACACCTCATGTGTTAGACTCAAAAATTCCCAACTTGACAATTAATTGTATAATATACATAGTATTTAAATTAATAACTATCAAAATGAAGGTTGGTCACTCATTACTCATTAAATACATTATAATGGACATGGATAATACACTAAAATAATTTATTAAAATACAAGATCACATCACGTTGGTGAGAGGATATAATATCTTGTATAGTAAATGTCAACAAATACCATTAATTTTGGTATTTTCATTTAAATTAATTGTTTCGCTTGTTGCGAGAGTATTTTCCGCCGAAAATTTGCTTCACATTTATTTATACTGTATAGTAAAGAATAAAACTCTACCATCGTGTTTGTATTAATATTACTGTATTCTAAGACTCATTGTTCTTTTAGAAAACCGGAGGTGGCAACTTTTCAACAAGTACATACAATCACAAATTATTAATCGTCAACCACAACTAAAATTTCCAAATGAGTCAGACAAAAATTATATTGATGCTTATATGTAGTTTTTCTAATTAATTTAAAAGTACAGTTTGTGGTTACAAAAATAACAAAAACGACATAATAAGTTCATTGGCATAGAAAGCTAAGCTATTTTTGGATTCCAATCTACATACTAATCAGAACCTCAAAAATGTTTACGCAAGAATGTTTGCGCAGAGTTATGTTAACAGCATTGTTTTCAATACAGGATTAGTCAAATTATTTATTTAGTCACATCTGATTAAAATAATTTTCTTTGATTATCGTCAAGGTCATATTTTACTACCGTAAGATAAATGAAGATTCACTTCTTTTTTTTTTTATATGACCTATGTGTAATCACACATATAATTATAATATTATCTGTTCAAGATTAATTAAAAAATATGATCAACACTGATTAACAAAATATATTTTATGGCTTTTTGTCAAAAATTTGTACCACAGTCATTATTGAATTTGTATATATGTACATTGTTGTTTGAAGTATTTAATTGTGGGCAAAATTTTTCTTGCGGACGTGGTGACAGCAAACGACAAACTTTTAAAATCATGATTGGTGGGATTCTACTACTTAACGAAGACAAACATATTTGCGTCAATTTAACCTAATAACTAAAATTAACCTAATCTTGGTATACAAAAAAAAAAGTTGCCAACAGGTGGATTATGATTTAGTATAGCCCACATGTGTCAGCGTTTCACACTAAAGACGATAACCTAAGTTTTCTACATAATATTCATCCACATAATCATTCAATATATTTATTTTGTTAATCTAATACAAAGAGATGTGGTTTCTTATGTGGGTTAGTATATGTTTATATAGAAGGATTTAATCGCGTATTGTGACTATTTATAGTTAAATTGTAGGAATTGAACATCTGTCTCTGCTATTGTATGGTTAGGAGTTTAGTACAGGAACAGTATTTTTATTTCCGATGCTACATTTATTGATCTTATACGTTGTATCTTATCTCTCAATTTTTTTGGTATTGTCATTTCTTTTTGTTACATTTTTCATGCTTATTTGCTGTATTTTTACATCAAAATCTGATTTATAGCCAAATTGCAAATAGAAGTTATTGGCTCGGAGCGAGCATTTTGAAAATGGTGGATTAAGTTTTGGTAACCATCAAGTGGTACGTACCTAAAATTATCGGTGTCGTCCCGCTAATTCAAAATATATCCGACTATTATGTTCCTTGACGAAAGCTTTATGACAAGGAAATGCGAACTTCACCGTAAACTGGCAGAATGTTTCTTCACGTAAACTGTCTGATCAATGTTAAGGTCTCTCTTAAGGAAGAGATTCGTAATTGGCGTGACCGCATCAAAATAATTTGGTAGAAATCGGGGAAGCCCAGATATTTTGTTTCCATTAAAATAAAGTGATTCTGCTTAGGCAGTATATCTCTGCCTGAGTCTGTAAAATTTACCGGTATTCGTCAAAATCAGCTGAGATTATTAATAGTTATGCTAGATATACACACACTCTGTCTTGAAGCTGATGAGGAATAACTCGATCGAAGATTCGAAGAGAAAGAGGAATTGGCCATGAGTGTGTGCAAAATTGACATTGATGCACAAAAAATTAAAAAATCGACCGGTTAATTCGAATCTTCATCCAATCTAAATATAACAGTAAAATATAAAGGGCTGAAACCCCACGAGGTCATAAAAGCTTCACTTTTTGGTTCTTCAATGAGGATAGCATTCACCTGTGTCATAAAGTTGGTGCGTCAGTTTTGAAAGTATTTATTTCTATTTTAACCACCATTTATTTCCTTATACAACAACAGCCAAACAGGTCAAAACCTTCAGTAACATGAGTACAGACATCCAATTTAACACGAAAAATCGTATTCTAGAACTTTACACCGATAGTAGTATACAAAATTATACTGATATTTCTAACCGTGTGTTCCAACTCACATGTCGCATTTCATCTTACTCGAATATAAATATTCTGTCGGATAATGGAAATCTTCTAGCATGAAGGTCAGATATTTCTAACGAGCTTAATACCTATTTTATAAGTCTTGCTGATAATTTAAGAGTTAAACATTTTGCAAATGTCATTCCAGAAACATTTTTTATAATTCCTGTTTCTAACTTTGAACATGTATCCATTATCCCAAGTAGCAATTTTTGGTTTCAAATAGGTTTTGGAATCGATTCGAAACTTTGGGTTCAAAACCAAAAAGTTTCAAAAATTGTTTCAGATACGATTCTGACACAGTACAAAACCGTTGCAGACCCCAGTTTTGAACTTATTTTACTTAGTTTCAAAAATTTCAAAATTTAAGCAGTTTAAAATCTTTGTATGTTTTGTTGTAAAAATACCAATCAGTTCTTTTGTAACTGTGCAAGAGCTAGTTTATTTTAGTTTCAATAACACGCTTTGCAAAAAACTAAAAAGTACCAATAATACAACAAAAAATTCATTTTTAATCGGTTTGCAAAGAGCTATAAAGTACGAAAAATACTAAATAAATTCCACCACCACCTTTTTAATTAATAAAAACCACAGGACTCTGCTTGACTTCAATATACATAAGTAGATTTGTTTAGCAATACTTTCATTTCCACTCTAAGCATAATTTATAACTACAAAAATACAATTCTCGCTTAATATCTTAAGTATCAAGCAGAACGCACTGACTTAGCGAATTATATTCACTAAAAACTGCCTTTCCTTTTTTTATTTTTTTGGTTTTTGTAATTTTTGTAATAATAATGGTTTTCAGGAACCTTTTCGAACTCGTTTTGGATACATTTTAGTTTAGAACATTTGGTTACATAAAAAAATTTAGAATACGTTCCAAATAATCCAAATTAAAATCATAAAGAACAAAGAATTCGTTTCTGACTGATTTTAGATATATTTTACAAAATCTAATTAGTTTTAATTTGGATACAAAAAATCCTCTATATCTCATTTCGAATAATCCAAATTTAAAACATTTAGATACCGTGTTAAAATAACTAGTTATAATAAAACCAATATACCCAATTTCATCGTTTTTTTAAAACTGTGGCTTCAGATCGCTACTTGGGTTATTGAATCGTCAGAACTGAAACAGGCACTTGGTAATGATGGGTTGAGTAATTTCATATTGAAAACATTTGTAAATTTTTTGTCCCGCCATTATATAGATTCACGTCTGCCTGACTCGAAAGTCAAAGTCTCTGAGAAAAGAATTTGCCTGAGAGCTAAAATCGTTTAGCTTAAAATATGGTCTATTTAGAAAAGGCCATTCTTATTAAAATCGAATCCATGTTTCGTCGATCATAGCGTATTATTATCGTGTCAGATCTATACCAAGGATCTAACATCGGGTAATCAACCGCGCAAAATGTTACTAAAAGTTTTTTTAACAGCTCTTAAAAATAGATGAGAGCAAGATGTTGTTTTCACTATAAATCTAATTGAAGACGGTTTAATTATATCATTTTATGTTCATTTAAAACATTTTTTATGTACTTTCTTTATTACTAATTTTAATCTTAAAAAATCAAAATAAATTACTGGAAATATAGTACCAGACAGACAGTTAGGAGACACATTAAATACATTACAAAGGTACAAGCATTCCAAATTGTTGTGAATATAATAGTTTTATGTTTTGGCATTTTATATAAGTAGATTTATTGAGAGTTGGTGGTTGTTGGCACGCGACACATCATAAATTATATACCAAAAAAATATCTAAATAGATATATTTTGAAATAATAGTACGTTCGAGTCAACAAGTGGTCTGGCTATAAAGACAGCAAATATTTGATTTTAAAAATTATAAAAATTGGTTCACCTATAATCTTATGTAAATGTAAACATAATTTTTATATTTACAACACCATAAGCAAGTTGTCGTTCAATTGGTGGCCGTGAATTCTTTTAACATTTTTCCATTTAATTTAATTGAAAACAAAATCTGTATTGGCGCTTTTCCAATATTAATAGAATTTCATGTAATAAGGTGTAAGTATTAGTGTTATATAGTTTCTTGACAACCTGGGGGTACAAAACAAAACAAAAAAACGACCTAATGTATTTCAGCACAAACGATTTTTTTTAATGGTCTTCCTGTGCTAAAACAATTTTATTTTAAGCAGAACCAGACAAATTAACTGTATTATTATATCACAGGTGAATTTAGACGTTTGTTTCATCTCACATTTTAAACAATATTTTTTTTGAAAAAGGCGAACATTAATTAACGTAATTTTGTTAAATATTACGCATGGATTCATGTACATATTTATGGTAGATAATAAAACTCTTGTTCACCTCTTTAATGCGAAAGATTAAATAAATAAAACGATTTATGTGAAGGCGGTAAAAATGTGAACTACATACCTACATGTAGTTACAAGAAAGATCACAGATTCAAAAAATATGCAAAATTGTAATGGTGCTTGCTGTATTCTACATTTTTGAAGACAATTGAATATAGTCTTACAATATTAATACAAATAAACGTACTATAAACGAGTACAGTTGCAAAAACAATTGAAAATGAGCCAAATTCTTGAACCTGTTATTTTATCGTTATTTCACTTGTTTTTATATTTTTTATTTATTTTTAAATGTGTTAATATTTTGACAGTTATTTTTGATCGTTTAAAATCGTTTTTTTTTTGTTGTTAGTAGAAAAAAATGAATTTAAAAGCTTGTTGTTTAATTACTTTAACACCAGAAGAGAAGACAGACACAATTCTGACAACTATTTGTCGGTTATAAAATTGATTATCTTCTAATTGTTTCGATTTGATTTATTAATACACCAGATTTAATTTACCGTAATTATTTTTATCAGCAAGATTAATTAATTTGGGAATATTTGTTTGAACTTGCCTGATTTATGTAAAAATTCTCCCGACGGAATATTTCAATATTTTAAGAAAATAATTGCACTTATCGTTATCGTATTTTTGTTTTTTAAATGCAGCTGCTTTGTCACTCTAGTATCGAACATCAAAAATATTTAGTCACTATTGTATCATTGTAATGACAAATGTTTAACTCGAGTGATTGATTAATGGATAGTTAGAAACTAAAATTTATTAGCGACATTAGGGGCGTTCCCTCCTTTATTTAAGGTCATGTATCATAATTATTTATTTAATTTTTACCATAAAGGAATGTGCGGAGGGACGACTTGTACCGAATAACAGACAATTTTATTGGCATCAATTTCTAATTTTTATTCCCCAAAATTTACACCGGTTAAAATAAACTGTGTTACACGGAAATTAAACAAGTTTTTAAATGTGGTTTTAGTTTTATTAATATTAATAATTAACTATGCATTCGTATCCCAATACAACAGTCGGTCAACATTACTCTGTCGCCAGGCTGAAAGCCGTTTTTGAACCGGTCCGGCCGGTTTTCCCCGCGATAAGCCGGTCACCGGTCGGGTAGCTGACCGGCAGCACAAATGACCTGTTTTCAATGAAATTCAGTTAAATTATCATTTTAAATGTATTTTGTACCCGTAAAATCAAAAATTTTCGAAGTGGTCGAATAAAAATTTCGTTAGTACTAGGATTTATAATCAGAGCCGGTTGTTATATGAATGCAATGCACGAATTAATAACTAACTAAGCAAAAATATTTTTATTTAATTTCACCAGCAACTTCTTGAGAAAGCTGAATAAATGCTGAATTAGATAAATATTTTGAAGATACATGATCAATTGTTTAGAAAGCAATATTGTTCAGGGTCTATAACACATTACTACTACCTTTATCTGTGTGTGTTCATAATATTTAAACATTACCTGCAGAAAAACAAGAACACTGCAAGAAGATCATATTATACAGATCATAAAATAACTCAACATAAAGTTGCTATATTGAATCCTAACAAATTATCATGTAATTTCGAACAATTTTTAATAATATCCAAAATTCTCCTCGAAACTGCAAAATTACAAAAAATCTCGAAGGGTTATCATCAAAATCACAAAAGTTTTGAATTGACTGTAACATCCATGCAAGTAACATCAACGAGCAGAAGCAGGTTATCTTGCAAAATCTCGAAAATATTGAATAATCACAACCCGATTCGCAATATCCGGAATAATTCAAAATTATTTCTAGGAACTCGGATAGTCTCAAATATTCTCAAAATGGGTCCGGGTCAAAATGCCGCGTTTTAAAATGTCGCGTTTTAAAATATCGCGTCTTAAAATGTCGCGTTTCAAAATGCCGCGAGGTACAAAATGTCGCGTGGTACAAAATGTCGCGTCTTAAAATGTCGCGTTTCAAAATGCCGCGAGGTACAAAATTTCGCGTGGTACAAAATGTCGCGTCTTAAAATGTCGCGTTTCAAAATGCCGCGAGGTACAAAATTTCGCGTGGTACAAAAAGACGCGTTTTAAAATGTCGCGTTTCACAATGCCGCGACGTACAAACTGTCGCGTGGTACAAAATGTCGCGTTTGTAAAGAAGGAATAACTCTGGTCTGACAGTTCTCGAGAACCATACAAATCAAAGTGGTTAGCGTATAATTGCCATTTGAAAAGGGTTATTTATTTAAATGGTGCACAAAAATAATATTATAATATTATATATATATATATATATATATATATATATATATATATATATATATATATATAAAATCTCAAAAAATCTCTAAAATCCTGAATACGTAAATATTGTAACTCAAACTCGAATCATTATGATTGTTATTTGTGGGTTAATCAACGCAAAGGGGAGGAACGCGTGGGAGGTAATGCTAATGATAAAGAGTTCTTTAAGTGCAACAATCAAATTGATGACGATTCCAGAAAATTAATTTCGCGATATTGGATCGGGAAGCAAAATTTTAAAATTTCTTTAATTCGAATAAAAACCGTGTATCGACCTCGAAAAATCTCTTACAATTTCCAAAATCCTGATGTACCTGTAAGACAGTATAATATAACGCAAATCAACGTCAAAATTCGAGAAACCGGAATAAAACTTGTAAAGACAATTCTAATGACATTAACTTTATTTAAAAAATAATATAAAATCACCAAACCCGAAAATCGAGATACTTGCTACTCTTCCATTATGTAAGCATTATAAGTTCGACATTTTTTCCGAAATTGCGGCAACGCTTACATAAACATGTTTGCTCGTAATTGTGATTTTGAGAATTGCAGTTCTTGAAATTCGTAACTCGAAAGTGAGAAATTCAATTCAATTTCTCCGATCGTTAGTTTCATATTCTCCGAATCGAAGTGGTTTCGATGGTTCAATATTATTCGAGAACCATTTTTCAATATTTTTTAAACTATCGGACTATTTGAAAGTTCCAATATCATTGAGCTTAAGGGCGGGGGGTTCTAGTCTTTTTCTAGAGGCTTCACAGCTTTTGGAAATTATTCATTAATATCCAGGTTTTTCGATATGTAATTCAAATTGTTCAGAATCATTCGTGTTTCGTTTGACTTTTTCTGGGGTAATCGAGGTGTTTTCAGTTTGTTATTATCGTATTTCGACATATTCCAGATTATTCGATATTTTCGAATTTATCCGAATTTTGTATGGCAATATTTGGCGCTTCTCTTCTAAATAGTTATGGGGTCTTGCAGATGATCTATAAATCTGAATCGTGGTTTTAGTAGATTTTGAAGATTTTTCGAAATTTTCGATATTTCCACTTTATTCGATATTTTCTAGGAGTTTTCTAAAATTTTCACTTTCAAACTTCGACTAAAAAATTCCGCCAACAAAAATAAGGCGGACAATTTTCTGACTGATTTATTGTTAAGGATTGTGACAGGTCACTCGTTTGTTGTATTTTGCATCTAATCTAAACTAAAATCAAATCTAGTCTCAAAATAATGCCGCATACACTGACAAACGTCATTAAATGAGTGCGTTTATTACGTTAAATGAATGCGTTTACAGCCTTTTCGATAGCGGAATTCATAATAAGAAAGTTGAAGCGGGTTGAAAAGAGGGCCCGCGAAGCCAGAACTAATTTATTTCAAATTATTACATTTTATTAAACCTCAATCTTATTATTCCCAATGATGCCAGAATATTTTATGGCAATCACAAAGCAATGGACATTTTTTTGCATCCATTGGAAATCGCTTTACCCGCAGATATGGAAAACCGCCTAAACTTTTAAAAGGTCTCTTTTTCTATCTCTATTATATTTGTCTCTTTCTCGCTTTGTCTCTTCCACACTCTTCTCCCCTCTCTTCTCCTTTGCAATATCTTCTATAGATCATGTTTTCCGAAAGAGGGCAGATCGAGCGAAAGTAGTATAATGGTAAGTACATTTGCCGCTAGTTGCCACTTCATAAGATGGCAGCACTAAACGACATCAGTGGTAAAATCTTTGCTCATTTGTTATGCGTATCATACCTTTCTCTTTAAAATTTTATTACGATTATTAATAATTTATTAAACCGTAAAAATACTCACATTGTCTAAAAAAAATAACTTTATAAAATAATTTGGCAGCATTATCATAAGAGAATTATCGGTAGTAGCGACATCTAGCTTCAAGACTGTTTTCTATTATATTAGTAGTGACAACTAGTGTCATCATATGGAAGGTCATGTTTTCTAACAGATGGCACCGTTCGCGAAAGTAGTATTTTCTTGACAGTTTGACATGATCTATATATCTCTTCTATATATCCTCAATCATGAAGATTACTTCCCAATGACTATAAGACCTTAAAGCTTTACTATATTTAAAATCGTAATTATAACCTCCTGCTATACCGCTGAGTCAAAGCAACCTATGTACCTATGTCATATTTGCAAATAATTTGTTTATATGGTATAGTGGTGTATTATAGCAAAGAAAATACCTTTATTTGTTTTTGAAGAGTTAATGTTCTCCAATGAAAATTAAGATTTAATATAATATAAAATAAAACAGAAATTTGTTTTTCCAAAGTATCCAAATCAAATAAGTGTATTTTTTTTTTTTTTTTTTTTTTTTTTTCGCTGGCGCTACATCCCAAAGAGGGATATGGCCGCTTCATATTGAAGTTTCGTAATCATTTTTTTTTTAACGGATAATGAGAGATTAATTCATTGATCCTACATTAACCAGCCGTGATTTTTTCATCACCCGCCGGGAATCGAACCCGGGACCTCCGGGGCTTAAAGCAAGCATGCTAACAACTGTGCCACCGGGGCGGCAAATAAGTGTATTTGGTATAAGTTAAAAAATTGTTAAACAATTAATTCGAATTATTGCATGCATGATTGCATGAATGATTTTTGTAAATTATGCCATTTTTACAAAAATTTACAAAATTTAGAACGCTGTTACTCTTTTAAAAAACCTGCATAGGAACCAAGCGCAAATTTTAGAGAAAAAAAAACTCGGTATAAAATTTTATTTAAAAAAAAAATTGAACGCAACCAAAACTGCTGTAAAATAATTTTGTGTATGAAACCAAATTAAAAATCTCGATATATTAGCAAAAACCTTATTAGTACGTATGAGGGTATTTATAAAAAATTAAAAAGTCGTTTATACATAATTTGTAAACCAAAATAAATTATCCTTCTATGCATTTTGACAATACATAAGTTATGCGAGCAAAATTTGCATTCCTATTTTTATGTCAGCTACCAAAGAAGACGCCTACAATTTAAGTATTTCGCAGTGCGAGGTGGCTTGAACGCCCAAATGGCCCTACAGTAGTAATAATAATAAGTATACGCGACTGGATTATTTGTGATTACATATTTCAAACCCAAAATGGTACGTGTTTGCTAAATTAATTTAGTCAATTAATTGAGGAGCATTTTCTGTTTATTCGAGATAAACAAATGTCCCACTTTTCTTTGTAATTTTATAATAATAAGTCTTACTTATAGGTAAATAGACAGCCGGCAAAAAGAAAGTTTAGTACCTTACTGAAGAAAATTAGAATTCCGTTGGACACTACACTTGTGTGGATAAAAAAATTATTGGTGGATCCGCTGAGGCAAACGCTAATCTTTCATATAGAGTTTGAGAATTTGAAACACTATATGAAACTTTAAAAGAGTCAAAATTAAAATCAAACAACGTTTCACCGGGACTGCACATCATAAATTAACTTTATTATCCGCAAAAGTGTTAACAAAAATTGGTGAACATTGACCAAACGATTTTCAAACGCTCATATTAAATATAATTTATTCTATTTATTTTTAATTGAAATAAATTAAACTCGCGCCAACTAAAAGTATCCGCGTCTTGCCACAACAAAATGAATAAAAATGGCACAGGCGTCTGCCGTAAAAAAAAATTAAAATTGAACGTACGTTTCTCTAGCCAACTACAAGAAATTTATATCGAGGTTTTTTTTCGCTAAAATTTGCGCTTGGTTTCTTTGCTGGCCTACTATTCTACAAATACTGCCCATTAGTGACATCTCTTGGCAAACATATAATACTAAAATTTTTCTTTTGGTGCTGCCTCTTTCGGAAAACATGATCTATTGTATTAGTAGGGAGAATGTGCAATCAAAAGAGAAAATAAAGCATAGGAAGATGAACCGGTCGTTTTACTCTCCATCGGAGTTGGACAATCTTCTAATCTATCATTCTTGTGTTTATTGCATTCATTACATTTAAATCTTTTGAATAAATTGCATGTGAATGAATATAATTTTTTTTCTTGTTGTATTTGTCGCATTTTGGCTTTATTTTTTGTGTTTTGGAAACTATTTAGGTGTTATTTTTAGCTTTAATTTAACGTTTAACGATCACATTGACACTTATTAACACAAACAAAAGATTTCCAAGATACTTTAACTTTTAAGTCACTGTCCATCTCATTTGTGCGGTCCCAGATCGAGTACGCAATCATCATTTGTTCTCTATTTCACGTCTCTCACTCTAAACAGAATAGAGTGGGCTCAGAAACAGTTTTTATTATTCGTTCTTAATAAATTGCCAACTACAGGTTACCACCAAAAAAATAATTTCACGATGCTCTTTTATTACTCGCCTATAAATTATAGTATTACAGTTGTAGTACACCCATAGTTATTAGACTCGTATAAAACTGTTACATTGAAAACACTTTTGTTAAATTATTAAATAAGTTAACTTGAAATAATTGAGATGAGATAGACACAGCGTCTCATTTCTATAAAAAAACAGAATAAAAAAAAAACACCATCCATCATTTTTGGCATGCCAATTTCACGTCGTATTTATACTAGTTTTGATGGCACAACGCCAATTTGCAAATAAATTAATTAGAATCAGGTAAATTAGCAAATGTAATTAAAACAATTATAATATTTTAGGATGCGATAGGCTTACAATTGAGTTAGCGCCGCAAAGTGAAAATTTAACCAAACCATACATATATGAATCATTATCATCTGCAATGGGATGGGGTACATTCGCATTATTTATTTAATTTTGTTTTATTTAAATTAAAATATTTCTCCAACCGTTTAATTATGTACCCTTCTGTTTCTTATCAAAACCAAATGAATTTTTGGTTAAATTAAATTTTAAATAAAACTCTTTTTATTTTCTCTTCATTCCAGGTATTTATATAACGGAAACAAGGCGATATTTTAAATCATCGCATAGGGGGCTGTGGCGAATATGCAGGTATGGTCTAATACCACATCCTCTTCCCGATGCAACAATTATCCGAAATTTTACCACATTATCCGTCGTAAACTTCACCCGGATTGCAGAAGTCAAACAAATTGTATCAAGGGAGGAGTACATCAACGAATATTTGATGGCGCCAGATCATAAAACTGTTGTGGAAAATACGACCGAAGTGAATGAAGTATTTAAACAACATTTGTTCGGACGATGGGTGAAAAATGATACAAAATTCAATGAGCTGCGAGATAAATATAAATCGCTTATACAGCAGTCGGATCTTAATATAGAAAAGTTTGCTTCGAATCCAACCGCATTGCTAGTGAATCCGAGTGATTTTTCAGAAATTGAATCCCACAATGGACCAGTATTAAAAATGGTTAATATAAATGGCACGAACGTAACTATTGTGGTTCCGTCACAAATCAATAGCGCGCTATTCGATGGTTGGGAGAAGGACAAAAATATTTCATTATTATTGTGGAGTTTTGCAAAAGATATGAATATATCGGTGATGTCGCTAGTTAATAAAGCAAAACAATTTTTGGTTCTTCGGCCTCCCATTCCGCCGAAGCGCGGTAATATTGGAAAAGGATTTGAATATATAAAATTCCATCGATGCAATAATCATGATATGTTTCCAACCGAAAGTGAAATTAAAGCTGATCCCTCCATTGACACTGAAATTATTAGTAAGTATATGGCGTTATAATTTTGTTACTAACGACAAGAGAGACAATTTTATTAGAAGACCAACCTACAATAGTGTATCAAATTTTGGTAATGTTGCACATGCAGCGCGTACGATCTTCTCAAAGCTTTTTTGTTTTTCTAATACATATTTACTTGTCCCCCAACACATGACCTTCGGACACTGTATTTTTTTATATACAATAATATTCTTTGATTATGAAATTTGACGTTTACAGGTGCACCGACTGAGACAGTGAAAGATGGTCTAACGAAACGTAAGTCGTAATCGCACGCATTGCGTTGCCAACATCTACTCTTTATTGAACGTACTACATATATACGCTTTTAATCAATTTTTTGCTTAATATACGTTCGTTGCTTGCTTTTATATACTTCGTAAAATTTATAAACGCTTTTAATCGTATACTATAAACGTCTTTAGATTGCAAAGTAGCATCTTGAATAGTTTATTATTTATTTCATTAAATTTAATTTGATTTTATCTACACTATTCTCTATACCTTCTTCAACAAGCTCATTATAATTTAACGACGCACGGCTAAGTTAGGATGATATAGGTGCAAATTGCAAATACACAGGTCAAACGCTTGAACATCCTATGAAATATTAAGATATCCTACGATATGCGTATATGCATTATACAGGTATACAGTACGTTACAAAGGTGAGAAATGTGATGCAGTGGTGTTGGAAAATGTGCTACTTTATAACATTTTAAAGATTTTAAGGATGCAACAATTTTACTTCTTGTCCCTAAGTCATTTGTAGGTCGAGTATTCCTGTGCTATGTATTAAATCAATTTAATTTGGGATCTAACAAATCTCACAATAAACTACATTTCTTGAATTGATTTGATGCTCTTAAGAAGTTAGATGGACTTAAATAAGGCGTACATTCTATACACCCTAATTTCGGTAGTTTTATATCCTTTGTTAATCCAAAGGACAATCCAGCGGAAAAAATGATCTGATCTTGTGAGGGTTATATTTCTATGCTACGGATATTCTTAAATTCAGTTGAACCGAGGGCCACTCTCCTGATTTTCCTTATACCCAATTCTGTCTTATGCTTTGCAGTTCTAACAATTTTGCTAAATCGATATACTATGAATAACTGTTAATAACCAGAACTATGTAGTTGTTCCGGCACAATTTGGGGACACCCAAACAGGCTTACAAATTATAGGTTCTTTACAATTTGTTTGCATTAAGTCACGATTTAGATAAATGCAAAAGATATTATTGAACTGTATTGGTCCAGAATATTATAGTGTTTTATCGAATTTGGTTGCACCGAAACCACCCATAGAGGAAAATTACGACCAACTGGTTAAGTTACTGCAGGGACATTTGAGTCCCGAGCCAAATTCACTAGTTCGAGGTTATGTGTTAACATGCAAATTTAATTGTAAAGGGTGTTCCGCGTCAATTGCAGATACATTTTTACTCTCACAGTTCCTAAGAGGGATTAGTGATAATGCTATAAGGACAAACTTGCTACAATCAGGGAAATTGGAATTTAAAGAAAAGGTTGATTTGGCTCTCGCATTCGAAGCTTCCCAGGTAGACAGCAAAGAAATGTTAAATCAAAAACCAGAACAATCGAATCATTCCAGTGACGTGAGCAAAATTACAAATAGTCGAGAAACAAGAAGTTGTTTCCAGCAACGAAGCAATAATGCTCGTAGTTCCATTTACAGAAATCACTCAAGATCCCGTGGTCGAATCGACTATCAAGCATTGGGACTGGCAGGTCTTTGCTTGCGCTGTAACAATGATAAACTCTACTGTAAAAAATGCAAGAAAAGAGGACATATTGAAAAAGCTTGTATAGTAATGAATAATTGCAAATCAATAAACGCAGTGGAAACTCCAGTAGAGGGAAATTACGTTCAAAACGTTCATGACATACCATATATGCAAATCAGCCAGTTTCCAGTAATCAAGCGGAAAAATTTTACACAAATATCAAAATAGAAGGAAAGTTCCAGCAAATCGAAGTTGACTCGGGAGCAGGGGTCACACTAATTCCAAGGAATGCATTTAAGAAGCTTTTCGAGTGATTCAACCAATGAAATTTTATCGACCGAAATTATCGAAAAAGACATCAGCAACAATAAATCAAAGTATGTATAGAGAAATTTTCGAACAAAAAGTTGGAAAAATTCCAAATCTTCAGTGCTCACTAAAACTTCGAATAGATGCCAAGCCAGTATTCCATAAAACACTCGAAGTACCATTCTCACGTAGAGATCAAGTCGAAAAAGAAATAATTGCTTTAGAAGAAGAGGGCATCATTACAAAAGTGGATACCTCCGACTGGGGTTCCCCATTGGTTTGCATTCCAAAACCGGATAAGAGCGTTCGATTATGTGTCGATTATAAAGTAGGCGTAAACAAACGATTCAAAGATGCTCACTACCCGTTTCCTCGGATTGAGGAAATTCTCAATAATCTAAGAGATTCAAAGTATTTTTGCACGCTGGATTTATACAAAGCATGTCATCACGTTCAGATGAATGAGAAAAGTACAAAAATGTAAACGATAACCACTCACAAAGGAACGCACAAGTTTAATAGGCTCGCATTTGGTATTAAAACGGCTCCAAGCGAATTTCATCGAATACTCGATCAGGTGCTCCAAGGACTTGAAGGAGTGATAACCTATTTTGACGACATAGTAATTCAAGGTTGAAACTACAATGAGTGCTACCAAAGGCTAATTGCTTGTTTTGAATGGTTGAAGAAATACAATCTTCACGTTAATGACAAGAAATGCAAATTTTTCCAGACAAGAATTAATTATCCTGGATACCAGATTGAACAAAATAAAATTTCAAAAGCACCAGAAAAAGTAAAAGCTGAGTTAGATGCATCACATCCTTATAAAAAATGCATCGACACTTACACACCCACTTCGCCTTCTATTACTGAAGAGCGCAAAATTTCAATGGACAGCGAAGTGTGATGCAGCTTTCAGAGAAGAGAAACCAGTTGCATTCATTTCTCGTTCCCTTCGGATCGCGAAGCGCTGGCTATATATTGGACTGTCAAAAGGTTTTATATGTACTTATACGGACAAAAATTCAAGCTGGTGGCCGATAATAAACCATTGACACACATTTTAAAATCTGACATCAATCTGCCTTCGATCACATCCAGTCGTCTGCTATGTTATGCATCATTTCTATCAGAATTCCTATACATAGTAGAGCATAGGAAAGCAGAAAATCATCAAAATGTAGATTACTTTTCAAGAGCACCGATTCAAGTAGTTCCAGTAGCGATGATGACACACACATCATGAACATACAGACGATAAACGCGATAAGTTCTCTGATATACTTACCAATGAGAATATCGTGCTAGAAACAGACAAATATCCAGTTCTCTCAAGACTCAAACAGTCGCTTCTAAATGGCGAAACAAATGATGATAAATACCATCTACATATAGGCACAATTTTTCGAGGATGTAGAGTGGTAATTCCAGAAAGCCTTCGAAACGAAGTTCTACAAGAACTTCATCATACGCATCTTGGTATTTGTAAAATGAAAAATCTTGCTCGACGGTATGTCTATTGGGGAAATATCGATATGGACATAACATCGTTCATTAAAAATTGCAATGCGTGTGCTAAAAAGCAAAAAGAGCCCAGAAAAGAAGAAACACATCACTGGGAAGAACCAGAAGAAAACTTCGAGCGTATTCATCTTAACAATGCGAGTCCGTACAAGGGACAATTTTTTCTAATAGCGGTTGATGCTAAATCAAAATGGCCGGAAATAACAATCACAATTCCAGTCCAACAACGGAAATGACAATTGAAAAATTAAAATCAATTTTTGCCTACCATGGGTATCCAAAGGTGATCGTTTCAGACAATGCAACCATTTTCAAAAGTCAAAAATTCATCAAATTTAGCACGGAATGTAGAATTTTTCAAAAGTTTATTGCACCGTATAATCCAGCTACGAACGGACAAGCAGATCGTTGAACGGTGAAGAAGACCTACTTTTTAGTAGTGTACAGGGTAAATTGTAATACTGTACTAAAAAACTGGGTAAAATAATTGAAAAAAAACTAATGACGTTATTTTTAATTTTTTGACGTTTCAGTAATTTTCGTTAAAATTTCCGTGTTTTTCTTTATAAATAATATACATACTCAAAGGTAATAAAATAAATTGGATTTTTATTGTTTGTTTGTTTTTAGATTTGCT
The DNA here is from genome assembly GCA_963556165.1 of Tipula helvola. Lineage (NCBI taxonomy): Eukaryota > Metazoa > Arthropoda > Insecta > Diptera > Tipulidae > Tipula > Tipula helvola. The sequence goes on from OY744483.1 coordinate 8,419,658, forward strand.
CAGGCCAGATCTTTCGATCCATAAGGCCAACGATTTCTAAACAGCATAAAGTTTTAGAAACTTCTCAAGAGAAGTTCTAAAATGCCGAATTTACTTTTAATTATTGCGTAGTATTTAAATTTTTGATATGTAGTATTTAAATTAATACGTAATTTAAATTTATTTTAATTATTATAAATTTATTATTTTCACTGAGTCGCACTTTGTGACACCTTCGACTAGCACGAATATTATGGGCCTTGTACGATAACACGCAGTACCCGGAACTACTATCTATTTTATTAAGTTGAAAATTGTGATACCATCGCTCAGTTATACGATATAACGGGCCTTTTACGAAAATGCGCAGTACCCGGGACCACCAACTTAATAAAGATGTTAACACTTCAAGATCTATATTGCGACTAATTGTATTTTTATTTTACGAAACAAAAATGTTAAAAAATATTTGACGTTTCCTTTTTGCACCTAGTAGCCAGCGATTTTAACCCTCCGAGCCATAATTTGTGTCCATCAAACCATTTTTACTTCTAGAGAATTGGTATGCCAATTGAGGTAAATATGTACTAAAATTGAAATTTACTGTACTAAATGATTTACCCGACTATTGGTATGCAGCCTAAGTTTATAATTGGTAACACATGCTTTGATCGCACTCAAGTGAAGTTTTTAAATCCGCACATTTCCTGCCTTAAGCCCCACAAACCTTTATTACATAACGTGACAGGCTGTAAATGCTTTATAAATAAGTTATAAAACTTCATTTGTTATTGCTTTCATTGGTTTGACGAGTGAACGTTACGGGTCGACCATAATTTAGAAAATATGTAGTGGCTTTCCAATCGACCAACGCAATTACTTCTAAGCACTTATGGTACATGTCTTTGCGAGATTATCTATAGTGAATTTAGCAAAGACATGAACCATAAGTGCTTATAAGTAGGTACTTGCGATGGTCGATTGAAAAGCCAACTATTGCCGCTAATGAATGTAAAATTATGGAATTAAAGAAATTATCGCAGCTTCCTTTTAGTCTCCTATATTAGTTTTTTTCTGTTTTCTTTATTCGGTTAAACTCGTTAAATACTTTCGATATATGAAGTCACATAATGGAATATAACGACACTTGCGAGAAAATGACATGAACAGAACCAAACTTTCCTCTTTCATGCATGTCAAACACCAATAATAAATGTGTAAGTCAACGTGGATTTAAAATGTTTTATGCTTTGTGCAGCAATGTAATATGAATTATGAACTATGTATATACATACAAAACACGTCATATAGGTAGAATTTATTTGTGCTAATTATTGAATGACACGCATCGGAATGTCTTTACATATATAATTATGATTTTATGAATTAAAATGCGTACCTCATAATCAGAATTTTGGCTAATTTCTGTACCTTTTGTTAATTTATTACAGATTACAGTCGAACAGAAGCATCATTCGCTTGTATAACGGTATTGGTTATGGTTATGGGATTTTTCTTTTCGTCATATACATTTTTGAACCCACGCTATATGTTCAAAAGACTTGCTGGAGGCATAAATTTTATTTCGGGTAAGCATTAATAACAAGTTGAGGGTAATTAATTAATATTGAACATTTAACATTTTTTTTTTTTTAATATTTAGCATCAACATCACTTGTTGTTATACAAGTAGTAGCACATTCGATTGATTACGAACGGGAACATATATCATATGCTTTTCCTAATGGTGCTACCTACAGGTATATTAAATACATACATACGTCACAGTTAAATCATTATGTAATGCGTATAATTGTATTTTAATTCATTTTAGTTATGGCTACGCTTTTTATGTTGGATACTTTATATTCGCCATTAATTTCATGTCGGGCTTAATGTTTATGTGCTACTCAGGGAAAAAGAAGGGAAGCAAAGCGCCAACCGAAGAAATGGGTATGGCCGATGAACCAACAATTATCGGACGATGACCATCTTTTAGCAATATAGTCATAATATATATTATTAATAATTTGAAATGGTTGTTAAAATAATCTTATTTAAAAAACATAAAATCTATACTTACCTTAGCTAAATTATAAATTATTTTTCTATAAATATATTAATTTAACATTTACGGCCTAATCTAGAAATCAAAATGTGATTATACTCTTTAAAATCGGCTAAATTTAGTTAGTAGCTCAATGTATACTATACATATATAGATACTTACAAAATACAAAAATATAGTATTTCAATAAACATTTATAATATAACGGCGTTTGATCAACTCGAATTTATTTGCGTACAATCGATTTAAATAATATGCGTATAATAATATTCGGTCGACCTTATTAATTTTAGGTGATCACTTTCTGTGTTCCTATCATAAAGACAATCAATTTTTAATTTTTTACTAATATTCTTCAGCTATAAAACAATGTTGTAAGGTTAAATTAGTTTATAAAACACAACGGTTCTAAACCTAAGTAACTGTTAAATTTAAAAAAAAATGGCGGTTCAAAATAATGCATTGAACAAAATTACCCAATAAACCATAAAACGTTAGTATAAAGGTTGTATTTTTAATAGGCGATTGCAGCGCAATTATGGATTCCATGCATCGATGAATTTTGGAACTGACATACTAAGCGTGAAAATATTTACGAATCTTATTTGGCATTTTTCGCTGTTTTGAACTGTAAACAATACACCCAAAAATGTAAAGTTAACTTTAATATTTAAAACAAAAAACAAGATTATTCATAAAAGACTATTTTCTTTAAGCCTAATATTTATTATTATTATCATGTAACTTTTAGTATTTAAAATTAAGATTTCTATTATTTGTCTTTTTCTTTTTATTTAATTTACCTGTTTAATAGATTTATCTAAAGATTTTGGAATTTAAATACACACATACTGTTGTAAAAATGCTACTATACTTTGCAAATTTTGTAAATTATTTTATTTATTTATTTATTTTTTTTTTGTTAACCATACTGATATTTCAATTGAATTTATTTTAAAACCAATAATTTTAAAATTGTTTTATTTTTGAGAAAATTGAAGAGAAAATATTGCAGGTTGTGTTGTGGACATGGCTACAACGTTCAAGACGTGACAACGTCTCCCTCCAGTTCGATTAAATTACAATTCAAATTTACATCTAATGAAATACACGATTCAGAATCGGACGTTATGAAAAATATGGTAATAATCGATCGTCTATCGTCTATGTGCCAACGCAATCCAAATCAGAATAAGGAACCAATTACCTTTGAATTGCCATTTTTTGAAAATTCCAGTTTGGCTGATGCAGTAACACGAAGGTATCTCAGGATTCTTTTAACCGCGTTCCAGTGTGACAGACCAGGATTGTTATTGAATATGATAACGATGCTCATTACATAGCATATAGCCGGACTAGTAACATGAGCAGCGAACATGATACACCCAACTACTTCCTGATAAGGATCATGTTTCATTTGAACGACTTCATTATCAGATTTAGGTGACATACTTTTCGTAAATTTTTGATTTGCATCAATCGGTGTCAACGCTGGATTACAATCGACCGTACAGTAGCTAATCCATATTTTTCCAGCTTCAGGATCCCGAGTGATTCGCATTCCTAGGCACTGTTGAACTACTCCCAAGTCCTTCATTTTAAAGGTATTCAGTAATATCTTTTCAATGAATCTTTTAACTGTTTATTATTGGAGAACAACAATAAATCATCAACGTACACGGCTACTAACAAAACATGCCCATTCTGAACTTTCTGATATATGCAGGGTCCACTAACGAAGACTTCATGCCGAAATCTTTAACAACACTATCCAATTTCAATTACGATTACGACTAGCCTGTTTAAAGCCATACATTGCCTTCTTAAGACGACAAACTTTCGACGATTGGTTCCCATTCTGATATCCTTCCGGTTGGCACATATATATTTCTTCCTGTAATTTACCGTGCAAGAATGCCGCAACTGGATCCATTTGATCAATTTCTAGATCAAACTTAACTGCAAATGCAATTAAGTATCGGATGGACAAGTATCGAACAATTTGCGAATATATCTCTTATTAGTCGATACCTTCTCGTTGAGTACAACCTTTAACTACAAGCCGCGCTTTACAATGGTTGATATTTCCTTTAACATAGCATTTTATTTTGTAGACCCACTTGCATTGGATTGCTTTTCTATTCTTTGGAATATTCGCTAAAGTCCAAGTTCCAGTTTTAATAAGAGAGTCATATTCCTCTTGCATCGCTTTTTCACAATCGCATTGAGGACTGCTCATAGCCTCTTCATATGTTAAAGGATCTGAAAACCTTCTTCGAGTAATCATCCACAAATGTCAAGAATTAGCTACTTCCGCCAAGAGATTTTGTTTCCTTTGGATTGCACAGATTCGAATATACGAGCTCCAGAAAATTCTGTGCTCTTTTTTGGGAATTTCCAAATGGTTGCCTTTGGCGCAGTCTATGCAGTTTTGTCAAAAATAACTTTGTTACTATGGTTGGTTATTTGACGAACCGAATGTAAATTTACTGATAATTTTGGTACAAGATGATTTTGGTACAAGGACATCTCTTACTTCCATTGTATGCTTCTCATTGTTGGTTTTAGCATACAAATCAACAATTCCAATTCCTTGTACTACAAGAGTTTGAGTTTACGTCACGCATCCAATCACCGTGCTTACACATGTGTGCAGAGGCAGCAGTATACCACTCATTGACATTCACATCACCAACGGTACAGGCTGTAATAAAAGCCAATTTTCCAGTTGGCTTGGATTTGTTTTCTGTTTCAGGTAACTTTTAAATATTCTTATTGTTGCAGCATGCGGCAATGATAGCACCGTGATCCCCGCTTCTTTGAATTGAAATAATCTACCTTTTTACCATAAAAGTGTTAAGGGAAATTTAACATCCTGCAAAAGCTTCGTTTTCACATAATTTCTCGTGATTTTCGTCCCTGAGCTCTCAAGTCCCATTAGCATTGATCTAAATTCGTCTGGTAGGCTCGCAAGCAGTAATGCCACCAATCCACTCTACGCTCACATTAAATCTAACTTCGTTCAATTTATGAGCAGTTGTCATCTCGTTATTATTAACGTTTTTAATAAACCCACTTTTCGTGTAAGACAAGAATTTGCGGATCGAATGAAAACATAATTCTTCGGATCAATCGACAAAATTAATCTGGCCTTAACTTTCACATCCTTTTTCTTTGCATCCACATTTTCGCCGACTTTCACGTCACCAGACTCATATTCCCACAATTCGTCTAATTGGAGTAACGCCTGCATCGAAAACTTCCAATCGTTTAAGTTCTCGCGAATCGTTCTAAAAAAAAGAAAAAACTACACTAATATATGGTGAGCTTTGATTCTGCACAGCATTTAGGGCGTAAGCCTGGGCCCATAACCTGTTGTAATATTATGGAGTATATATTAATTAAAACACAAGTGATATTCGCACAACGTCCAGAACAAGAAAGGGTTTTATTTTCCAAGCAGTGTATAGTATAACTACTTCAAAACATAAAAATGGGAGTTCTTTAATTTACGTTCTACTTTCCAAAACACAATGGAATACGTTTAAGTACTCTTCATACCAGACGCCTTGCCTCGAAATTTTTAGTTACCACAAATATGAAGCTGATATCCTTTCATACCGGTGGCGTCGGCTTTGAACATTCGGTTGCTATCAAATAAAATCGAGTAATCGAGTGTGGAACGCATTGCCTTGGCTTTGTAGATAACTTCATTGCAATATATTTTGATTTTTTTAAAGTTATCACTTAAAAATAAATTATTTCTCAACAAATTGATTTTATTTCTTTAAAATTAAACGCTTTCAATCAAATAAAACTAATTTGCTTAAATCAAAAATGAAATAAAGAATTTTTATTTTTGAAGCTCAAAGCCGATGCGCTTGGCATGAAAAGTACTTTATTATCGGATAGATAAAGAGATAGTTTACACCGCCATATTTAGTCCCGGACTAAACACTATATTCGACCTAAACTGCATAGGTCACATGGTGTAAACGCTAGTTATCAAAATTGGGTTAGGCAAGTAAAATGTTTTACCTAACCTAAAATAGGTCAACTAGAAATACGGTGTAAACGGTTCGACCTAAGGAATTTTGAATTTTTCAATAGATGCGATATACATAATATTAAATACAATATAAATACATTTAAGTACTTTTCATACCAGGCGCCTCGCCTCGAAATTTTTAGTTACCACACATACGAAGCTGAGACCCTTTCATACCGGTGGCGTCGGCTTTGAACATTCGGTTGATATCAAATATTTTATTTAGGTCCATTTTACACGTGAATTATAGCAAGAAACGAGATATTATGAATTTGTAAGCTACATATGAGCTAGATTTTTCGGTAAATATAAAACAGTTGTGACAAAAATGTGATTTGTAGGTTATGTTGATAAAGGTCTTCGCTTTGTACTACATACTTTAAAATGTCGCAGTCGAGTGTGGAACGCATTGCCTTGGCCTCGTAGATTAAATTATCACTTAAAAATAAATTATTTTTCAACAAAATAAATTTATTACTATAAAATTAAACATTATCAATCAAATGAAACTAATTTTCATAATTCAAAATTGAAATAAAGAATTTTCATTTTCGAAGCTCAAAGCCGAGGCGCTTGGTATGAAAAGTACTTTACTGAAATATTTTAATTTTTGACATATGACTCAAATGCGACCTATATTTCTTGTGATGTAAACGGTCGGTAAGTGGACTAAAGTAGGTCGCCACTAAATATTTCGTGGTGTACACTACCTCAAAATCTACCCGAATAAGATGGATCGAACAAAAAGATATATGTACATATGTATTTATTCACACGGAAAATCCGTATGATTCCGTCTTAGATAGATAATAGCATATAAATGTTTCGTTCACTGTAAATTTATATGTAGTACAAAAACCAACCACCAAAATGAATTATTTTGACAGAACCAAATAAAAATAAAATTGAAACGGTTTTGGCTTGGAATTGTAATTAGAACACGAAATTATCAAATAAAAAACAAATTGATTTTGAAAAGGTTGTGTCGGATGCATGAAAATTATGAAAGAAAGAGGAGTAAAAACACCGAAACCACAATTCTGTTGTAAGTTATATTTTTTGTAAAACTAATCCAAGATCCAACACGACCTGTGTCCTCCTGATTCTTAACAATTCCTAAAATTGTTGCCTTATCTTATTATAATAGTTCAATAAACGGTAATATCTCTATTTGAGAGAGAACTATGAATGTAGTAAGATTAGAAGATTAAGTGGCGCAGGCGGTTGTACCACTCGGTTATGAAACGAATCAAATACAAATATGAGATCATCACATCACACAGTCACACTCACACACCCAACTAGACTGATCAAGATGATAAAAATTGCAATTTCAATTAATTAACCTTACTGATATAACAAACTTTCATTAAACGCTTATCTAATTTAGTAAACCGATTTTAATCAAAATTAAATTATTACTACTATCGACATCTAACATTTGGTACAATAAAACAAATCAAATTTCCCTCAAGAGCAATATATGTAAATAATTTCCCATTATTTTTTTGTTCTTTTTGCCTGAATGTATTCTTTATTGATTTTCATGAATTGCATTTACCTTCGCTTCGATTTTCGCCAGCAACTATCAAAACGACATACGACTTGTCATTTTGTCAACCAGAAGTAAATAAAACATTGAGAGAGTTCGGCGGAATCCAATTAAAATTACAAATGTAAATGATATTCTTATGGATTAATATTAATAATTTTTAATTAGATAGTTTTATATATAAATTCAAAATAAAGTGATAAAATTATGTTCAATTTAAAAAAAAACTAAAATTATTTCAATACAGAACATTGTGTACGTTCATCGTTTTGTTTGTTCTAACTAACTAATATAAAAAACTATATCGTGAAATAATTTTTTAAATTGTCAGAAAAAAATAAAAATCTTTAATTAAGTATTGTAAATTATTTAAATAAAAATGTCAAGTGATACCCTAATTTTGTTTCCAAAAATTAATGAGTGCTCTTATGTCTCATGCTATTGGTAAGTGTACTTAAGTTAACAACTACTACTGATTTTATGTTTACTAAAAAATCAAAATAGCTATATAGTTTTAAAATTTACATAGAAACATAACGTAAATCGGTTTAAGAGAATTTCGCGAAAAATCATTGTTGAAGATTTCTAAAAAATCCAAAACAATTAATTTGCTCTTTTGGAAAACCACCGCTTCCCCTCTTGTCTCTAGATTTTTTCTATACATTTTCATTTATTAATTTCCAAATATCAAAATTATTTTGGGTCGCAAATCTTTGTCATCATACCTCATTAGCATATTTGCTATTTCGATAATAGTTTCTCTTTATTATTAGCTTTTGGAGAAAAAAAAATGTTAAATGTCAAAATTGACAAAAGTGTCAAAAATTACATTTGGGGTGCGTTCCTTTTGATCGAATCAATTGTGCAACTATACATAAACTTGACGATTTCGATTCACCAAGAAAAAGCAATCCGGCTCGATGAAAGATGATTTTTCTGCTGTCAAACTGATCGATTTGTCGATTTTTTAGCAGATTTACTTGACAGCAGAAAGATGATCTTTCATCGAGCCGGATCGCTTTATCTTGGTGAATCGAAATCGTCTTCGTTATTTTATTGGTAAAGCGACTTAATTTTATTTTAGGTCAAAGTATCTTTTTGCTTAATTAGCTTAAGCTCAGATTCACTGATGGTGTTTTACCTGTTTTTGTACCCTCCTAAATTAAAAACTGAATTCTTTTAAGATATGAGTACCTAAATACGATTTCTTTTATACCCAATACAAATTTGTCATTTGAGTGTTTGATACGTCAAATAGTGAGGTAATAGTGATAAATTTTAAATTGTTTAAATTGTTGTAGTCTGTAGTCTGTTTAAAATTAATTGATGTCCGTAAAAAAAAAGGCTTTGCCACATGCATTCCAAACCGTCAACTCCAACGACGCCAACGATAGACTCGAGTACTCGACCCTTCACAAACTAGCCTATTCTTCGAAAATTTGGTTTTAAATTGATAAAATGTTATTCGAAAAAATACAATTTTTTAATTTGACGGATGGTTTTCACTTTGACGGAAGGCAAAATACAAGATTTAATTTTGCTGAATGTAATTATATCAATTTAACATTCATTTAATATTTAATTTAAACAATTTTTAAGTTTAAAAACCACTTTCTTTATTTGTGAAATTTTTTATATTTTTTATTTACACACTAACTTACAGCCACTGGCCAAATTATTAGACGCACATCAATTCTGTTGGAAAATGTTGACTTCTGGCGATTTATGTATTTCTCTAAGCATTTTTATAGCCTAGCCATACGAAACTATTATGTGTTAAAGGTGCATTCAAAATACAAAGTTTTACTTTGTACTAAATAATATTTGTACTAAAAGTTGAAATACATTTTTGATCTGAATTAGAGAAAAATTTAAAAAAATATTTCTAGCTGAGCTAGCTTAAAATATTGAGTGGAAGCATGTTCCGTATTATTGAATCTACATTTCTTTCATTTGGAGTTTTGTGCTATCTAGGCTAGAAATAGCTCTCAGGGCATTAAATAAATGTAGATTAATATGAATAAAATTAGTACTTATTACAACAAGTAACTTTAGCCATTATAATGTTTAATACACAAATAAATATGGCTTTTTCCAATTAAAAAAATAACATTTGTTCGTTTACTAAATACGGTAAGTGCTAATTATACCAACAAGTAATAATTTTAAATATTATTATCTAATTTGATGATGCCTTGAGAGCTATTTCTAGCCTAGATAGCACAAAACTCCAAATGAAAGAAATGTAGAGTCAATAATACTGAACATGCATCCACTCAATATTTTGACCTAGTTCAACTAGAAATATTTTTTTAATTTTTTTTTTCTAATTTAGATCAAAAATGTATTTCAACTTTTAGTACAAATATTATTTAGTACAAAGTAAAACTTTGTATTTTGAATGCACGCACCTTAACACATAATAGTTTCGTATGGCTAGGCTATAAAAATGCTTAGTGAAATACATAAATCGGCAGAAGTCAACATTTTCCAACAGAATTGATGTGGGTCTAATAATTTGGCCAGGGACTGTAGTTTCGAACCATCCTGTTCATCACCAGATAGTTTTTTATTAAATAAAATAAATTTCAATTTTTTGTGATAAAGCGTGCGTTTTGGAATCGCAAGGTGTCGAGTTAGTGGGTGTGTTTTTTTTAATGTAGGAGAAATAAAAGAGAACAGATAGATATTAATATGTATATCGGAGAAATCCGATAAATATTTTCTCTGATGTATTCGAGAAAAATAAATGATAATTTTGTTAGCGTCATAGAAATTAAACGTCAATTTAAGATTGCCAAATAAATATTATCGAGTTCTTGTTATTTAAAATAAATGTCTGTCAAACAACAATCTGAACATTTTTTCAGAGAAAAAAGATTCAATTTTAAAATTACCCAACCGAGCGTAACAAAAACGACACAGAGAAATACATTTTTCCTCGGATACTAAAAAAAAACGCGTATCTGTATTTGACAGTTAAATTATTTCTCAGATTACTTCGACATCAAAAAGGAAACATACCGAATATATCAATTTAAACAAAATTTTCCGAAGAATATGATAGTTTTAGGAGGGTCGAACTATTTTTTAATAATTTTGATACTACAGGTGAAACCATTTAGTCTCTAATTTGTTTTGACGGTTTGGAATGTCTGCATTACTTCATATGACAATGCTTTAATACACGTATTTAACTTATTGCCACATTTCTTAGGTTAGGTTAGGTTAAGTTGGCGGACTAGGAAGACCGGCATAGACCCAAGCTGGTTCGTAGCCATACCACAATTTATTATTTATCCACCTACTCATTGAACCATTTTTAGCTGTTAACAAAGCGCTGGATAATCCTGGGGTCCATCCTACTGAGGTCCGTCAGGATATTTAAAAGGGATGCCCTAGGAATTTTAGCATGTTTCGGGCCAGACGAGGTCAGGTGTAAAGATGATGACTGTCTCTTCCTCCTTGTCTACACAACTGCGACAGTAGTCATGTGAGAAGAATCCAAGTCTAATCGCATGCCTGCCTATGAGATATTGCCCTGTAATCACTTTAACAACCATCTCGCCAAATCTAACTTCGAACAGACCTGCTATGTTATATGTCGTTCGCAAACTTACTAACTTCTTCCTGAAGCAGTAGCAGTTTGTAATATATTGAGAGATTAGAGACAATTCTGGACTACTTTCGAGTGAGGAGGTGTGATTGAAGCGCTTTAATGGCAGCCTGACTGTTCGCATAAATGCAAATATCACCAATCAATATTTCATTATATACCTCAACCAGTCTACGACTTCCTTTATGGCGCAGTTACTTCAGCTTGAAAAATGCTACAATAGTTAGGACTACATATTTTTCGATGAAATATATAAGATATTGAAGAGCAGTCTCCACAGATCTCCCATTGCAATAAGCATGTTCAGATTTTGTTAGTTTTTTTCAGCACAATCGCGCTTCTAATATGAGCTATATTTGTCTTTTCGGTGTTTTGAAAAGGAATGAAGATAACCTAATAGGTCTAATGCCTTTGGGACTGCAGTGCTAGGAATGTGACTTAGTTCTAGGCTACCTTTAAACATTATGTACATACTTCTAACCAGGAAATAGTTAGGTTCATAGTCTGTTGGATATCCATAGGGATAATACTATCAGGTCCTGGCGACTTATGTATGTATATGGTTTAAAACTATTTACCGTCCACAGAATCTTCCTTCTACTAATAATTTGATTCCGCACTAAGAGTGATTCATATCAAATCCGGCAATTGAAGATAACTTGAGATGGAAGAACTAATAAATAGTACTTTACGAAGCCTTGACATCTCCGAAGATTGCTGGATTTTGCCACAGTATAGTCTGCTAGATCTGTTCTTGGCACTTCTTAATTCATATTTGTGAGTTTTGAGGACTTCCTTATAGGTGTCCCATTCTACATCAGCTCTTGTTTTCCTTGCTTTTTTAAAGAGCCTCTTACATTTTTGACGGGCTTGTTAAATCTCCTTAGACCACCAACCTAAGGCCTTCGGCCTATTAAGAGGACTAGGGCCTATTATCGCTTCATTAACAGCGCTGGACAGCTTGTCCACTAAGTCATCAAGTTCTTGCGTAGTTTTGGAGGTTCCCAGAGGTTACGTTTGTCGACGTACCGTCCCTTCTTCCCCAATTTTAACCAAGAGAGCGCCTGATGCTGCCTTGATGGAGGTTGACCTGAACAAATGTTAACATTTCTATACTTTCACCTCCACCACGGTACTATCAGATTCCTCTCCTGATGTAAAGTCCTCTGAGAGCATCTTTATTGATTTCAAGGGACATTGTCATCTTCATATCAGAGAGGGTTTCTGCTTTTGAGCGTTTGATCTCTGACTCCTTGTTTATAATTATAACGGCTGATCTATAATAAGCCTTTGGCTTCTCGAGCTTGGCAACTTTCCAATTGTGCGCCGGCAAAGCCGGATTGCCGATCTGCAACATTTGTATTACCTTTGGGTTGCTAGGCCCTGAAGGGACCCTGGCTATCGGTCTACAGGGATCTCTTCCCTAGCAATGACAGGAAGGCTGGCTCTGAGCTATATCTCACGAAGTCCCCCCACTGCCTTCTTGTAAAGGAGCAGAGATCTCTGATCCGCGCAGGCATTTAGTTTAACCTGATTCATGTGCCAGCCTTCATCTCGACTAGTCAAAGCAGATCCATGGTCTTCCGTCAGGATTCTCAGGTAGCTCGGGTGGCTAAGATCCCTTCTACCTTCCTCCAATTGGCGAGAGTGATACTGCCATCCTCTTTCGACTGGTCAATAACTACCGCGATTGGCTGATCCTTGAGGACCTCATAACGGTAGCATGGGGCATCCTCCGCTTAGCGATCTTAGGACTTCTTTCCTGCTATGTAATTCTTTTCAGCTATGAGCCTGCTGAAGAGCCTTCCGACTTTGGTTCGGTGATTTGTTTTGCCTATGCAAGCGTGGCTCTAGCTCAGTCTTGAGGAAGCAGCTTCGTACATGCTTTTTGGTTGGAAGGGACCAGCCTCGTTTGAACTTATGATCCGTTGTTTATTAGTATACTTGAAGGCAGGCCTAAAGATGCAAGCTTCTATGTCTACAATTTCCGGTTTTTAATCTGGTCGATTATCGGCACGGTACGAGTAACCTTAACCCGGGTCAGCGATTTGTTTAAGGTTGACCCCTTTATCGTCGTGTTTGTCCTAGAAGCCAATAAATCAGCAATCTAGTTACCAGCGGTCACCATGTAGAGGTAACACGAGCACTTGCGGGAGTTGCAAGTTACGGAGATGACAACGGGCAGATTCACGATATGTAGATTAGCAACCAAAAAACTTTCATATGAAACAAACAAAATATTTGCGAACCAATTTCTATCGATAGTATTCATTAGGCGCATTCAGGTAAGCCAACCGTTGGCAACATGTTGGGTAAAATCATCATCAATATTTTTCGACTTGCGAATTACGATTTGCTAAATTATCGAATATTTACCCCAACAAGTGCCAACTAGAATCCCCCAAGCAACTTCACACCTGACCACCAAGAAGCTTTGGGCATAGGCGATAACGTAAGCAGTGAGGTTCTAACGAGATGCCATTACGCTAGTTGAAAACTTTAAATTTAGGGCCTCTATTTAATAAAAAATTTACTTGGCTTTTAATTACAATTTAGTGTATATTCGCTCACAGTAAGTACCATTGAGTATTTAGGATTTGTTGTCAAACTAGGTACTGTGACTTACATTCATTCATGGACTATGCTCTTTGTTCTGTCGGTTCAAATCGGGATTTGCCCGCATTGCGATCTCGTTGTATCTTCTCCTTCCGAAAAATGATGTGTTTAACTTGAATGATGATTATTTTAAAGGATTTGAAAATCTTACGGGATCTCTTACTTCAGCCCCAGTGTTGACTTGTACGATCTAACTCGAGACACTGAACTAAACACAGTTGCAAGAAAATCTGTTTTGGTGTTGCCTTCATGCAGAAACAAATTGATTCGATATTTCCATTTGCCTACAGTAAGTCTATTAGTAGGTAGTTAAGTTAATGCAATTACGAATGCAGGTTTTTGCGAGTGTAAAAAAGTCAGGACTATAACCAGAACTGATTTGATGAGTATTGTTAAATTATGAACAGGGGGATTATGTAGTGATAAATGTACTCTCCTCTTCAGTTGTCCTTTGACGATTGTCAGATCACTCGACTACCTTACGACGGAATTGTGGAGGAATACCATCACCTTTGCTCCGAATGCAATATTTCTAAGACCCTTTCATAATTTAGAATTAGACTTATTTTTTTCTGGTTTCTCCATAGAGCTCATTTGAGCTTTCAGCCGAATTGACCAATCAGCTAAATTCTGGATAGCCGATTTGTAGAACGAATTAAATGTTAACGAAACTTAAATTAACCCGTGATAAATTTGAGTGCCTACTAATTTTTATTCATCTTCCATATAAGCCGGCCCAGAATTCCAAAACAGTGATTCCTCACCATTTTTCTTTGCAAAATATTTCTTTTTATTAAATAAAAAAATACAAAAAGGAATTGTAAAGATTTAACTTTTAAAACTTCGCATACTGACTCTGCTTGTCGGTGTATTGAAGCCTTTAACTATTTCTAATTGATTCGTTAATCGTTTACTACCGCGTATCCATTTTTTTTCAACAGCAACCTTGTCCACCTCAGCCACTATTACCTGTTGATGTCCACCAGCTGAAAATAGGCGTGATATTTTCTTTGTTGGCACTGTCGTAATTATTTGGCCCCACACCAATGACGCAACACCAAAGACCAGACACCAAACCCATTGCACTAATGTTAATTTTTTTGTTGAAAATGCCAAATTGCCGAATTGAACTATGATGATTTGCAATACAAATGTTCCAATCCAAATTGTACAAAATATAAAATTTCTAAATATTCCCGCGAAAATGTTACGTTCACCATGAATTTTTCGGGCGTTGAATTCATTGAATAAGGTCATCATTACA
Organism: Tipula helvola; assembly: GCA_963556165.1. NCBI lineage: Eukaryota > Metazoa > Arthropoda > Insecta > Diptera > Tipulidae > Tipula > Tipula helvola. Next base: position 8,434,801 of record OY744483.1, read on the forward strand.
AATGTATTAAATATAATAGTGAAATGTTGCGTTGGCTCAGAATTTGGTCGTTGATCACGACCCGATGGTATGTGAAAAAAAGCATCGCCAACAAATAATAATGTGAATATAACCGCAAGTTGATATACAGCTTGACCGATGATATTTTTCATCATTTCACACGATATAAGTGATTTTGTGCGCCCATAAGGTTTTCGCAGCAGTAACTCATATGTTGGTAATTCCGTGGCTAAAGCTAACGATGCTAGAGTATCCATAATTAAATTAATCCACAACATTTGGACCGCCTTCAATGGTGAATCCTGTACAGTACAAGCCCCAATGAAGGCAGCAATAACCGCAACCGCATTAACAGTCAACTGAAATTGTATAAACTTTGCAATTGAATCGTACACGTTACGACCCCACATAACTGCTTTAACGATACTGCTAAAATTATCATCGGTTAATATAATATCGCTGGCTGCTTTGGCCACGTCCGTCCCAGCAATACCCATTGCAAATCCGACATCAGCTTTTTTTAATGCTGGCCCATCATTTGTACCATCGCCAGTGACAGCGACAACCTCACGATTTGCACTTAATTTGCTATCAATAATACCTTTAACGAGGATATATTTATCCATCGGCGAAGATCGTGCAAGCACCTGTAATTTCGGCCAGACGCGATCCAATAATTCTTGTTTTACTTCACCGTTGGAACGGATCATGTTATTAAATTGTGCACTGTCTAGTATTAAGCCTTCATCTCCTTTTAAAATACCGCATTTGGTGGCAATTGAGCGAGCCGTATTTATATTATCACCCGTTACCATGCGCACTGTTATACCAGCTTTTTGACACACCCGAATAGCATCGGGTACTTCAGGACGAACTGGATCTTCAATACCAACAATACAGAGACAAGTTAAATTTTTTACAATATTCTGTTCATCATCCCAATTTGGTTCCGTAAGCATGCGAATCTCGTTCATGGCTGGTTTTTCCGTTGTCACAAAGTCCCGGTATGCTATCGAAATGGTGCGTAAACCATTGGATGCCATTGGGTCAACAATCTGAGCCATTAAGCGTTGTTGCATTTCTTGAGAAAATGTTTGTAATTGGCCATTACTGCCATAAATAAATGAACATTTCTTAAGTACAATTTCAGATGCACCTTTTGTATGCACTCGGAAGAATGGTTTACCAAATATTGGGATCACAGTACTCATTGATTTACGATTCGAATTAAATGTAAAGACTCTGGTGAACGATGATTCTGGGTGCTGCAATCGTAACATTTCATAATCTTTTTGCATCCCTGTAACAAATCCTAGTAAAGCACACTCAGTTTTATTGCCCACTTGTTTTGGCAGTTCGCCCGGATATTTTGATGGCACAATCGTTGATGTATATGCTGAATTCAGCGAAATACCCTCAACAAGAATATCGACCACATCTTTTGGAATATCGTTATATGTTGGAATTGGTTTATATAAATTTTCACATATAAAAGTTTGAACCACGGTCATACGATTTGTAGTCAGCGTTCCAGTTTTATCCGAACAAATTGTAGTTGCATTTCCCATGGTTTCGCATGCATCCAAATGTCGTACCAAATTATTATCGTTCATCATTTTTTTAACCGAATAGGCCAACGACAGTGTAACAGCGAGGGGCAAGCCTTCTGGCACAGCAACTACCAGTACTGTAATTCCAATTATCAAGAATTTCACGAAATCGTTTAGGAATTCTACTGCCCATGGTTGTTGGGTAATCACAAAGGTGTTAATGGAAAATTGCACCATTAAAATAAGTACAGTGAGGACAGCCATTACACATCCAGCATAGCCAATTTGTAAAGCAAGTTTTGTCAATTTTGTTTGTAGCAAGGATTTACCTTTATCACTTTCACTTTGTTCCGTAACAGTTGAATGAGCAATATAATTCCCTTTATCTGCAGCTTTTTCATCAGCCGCGCCAAGTAACGTAAATATAATACCAGCTTGAGAATTAAGCCCGACTGCCGTTACTACCATTTTGCCGCTACCTTCCATTACATGTGTTCCAGATAGTAGCATTGGATCAGAATTTGCATTTTTCTTAACAAGGTCCGATTCACCAGTCATAGACGATTCATCAACCATTAAGTCATTACTTTGCAAAATAATTCCGTCAGCCGGTAGTAAATCTCCATATTTCACCAGGCATATGTCTCCCACAACAATATCACTAATACATATTTGTTCTACAATGCCATTCCGTATCACAGAATACTTCTGATCCTTATCAATTCGATTTTGTAGCCCTCTAAATTGGCGTTCTTTTGACCAATCAATAAATGCGGTCACCAAAACCACAACGGCAACGGATATTAAAATGGCAACTCCTTCAATCCAGTCGGGTCGCACTGTTTCCTTCTTAGAATCTACCGGAACTGGTTCATGTTCCGGCACAAAGATCGACAACACCAAAGATATTAGAGCAGATACTTCTAAAATGATAAGTGTCACATCCTGTAGCGCTTCAAAAATCAATCTTATAAAGGATTTTGGCGGTTTTGGTTTAATCAAATTCGAACCATATAGTTCACGTCTATAATCAAGATCCAATGGCCGTGTTATGCCAACATTAGGTGACGTTTTTAATTTATTACATAACTCATAAGCGCCACCCAGCTCATTTAGTTTTGTAATCCCATCTGCACCACGATGCTTCATAAGTCGTGTTAACTGTCGAAGTGTGATGCTAAGATCCAAAAATAAACTATCAAATGACATTATGGATTATTGGTCGTTCAATTTTGTCGATTTTTTGTTGTTTTTTGTTGTGTGCATAGACGTGACGTTCTAGCTCTTGACTACTACAACTGTCGACGGTATATTTTTGATTTTTTTGTTTTTCTTATATTTTAAGCACGAGATTGTTTCAAAGTGCTAAGTTAAGACCTTGTTGTAGGAAGAAAAGAGATAATTAGTTCGAGTGACAAATATCTTGTTCATCTGGTTAAGTATTTATTTGTGCTTCAGCTTTGTAAGAAGAAGAAGGCTCTTTAATTCTAAAATCAAATTGGAGGTTTTCTGGTTCATTTCATTAGTCTCATATTATCATCTTTGTATATGTATACGGTTTATCCACCGGTCCTGGCACTCTTCGTTGAAATCGAATGATCTTGTGTTTGTTCAATGTCTTGATGTATACCTTCAGTGTTTACAACACCGTTTTGATAATTAAAAATATAAGAAGATCAGAACTTCGGTCTTGAAAACTAATTCAGCTCCCAATTCCTTAACTGATCCACTTAACACAATCTTCAGCTCATCCTCCAACTCAATTTACAACTCAACCACAAATAAATTTTCTAATAAACTCCTAACCTAATCTCAACAATTCAACTTTTTACACTTCAAATTTATTTTTTTACGTTTCAAATACAATTTTTTACAATTCAAATTCAACCTCTTACGAATTATATTTGTAGGTTTTCAATTTCATATTAAACCATTTAAAGTTCAATCGAAAATTTTCCAAATCAAATAAAACTTCCTTAAAAGAAACGAAAAAATTGTTGAATTTGAAGTGTAAAACCTGTATAATATCGTCTGATATATGGGATACTGGGGATACTCGATCTCATTTCTGTTTTATAAGTCGAATACCAATTGGTAGATGACCAATGGAGATGACCTTTTTTTGAAATATAAGCTCATTTGGATTCGAGTACATACTTAGCAAACAGAAATTATTTAATAATATTTCAGAATGGAGACAAGTAATCAAGTACCACCAATTAGAGGAGATCAGATTACAGCATCCGGGAGCCGTGATCCCGGGAGAAGCAAGTCTCCCTCACAAATTGAAAAACGCCAACCTCATAAAAACGCTTTATTGACTTCAAATATATCACAAAAACCAGTTTCAAAAAAATGTCGGACGAAATCAGAGCCTTCTAGAGTATAGACAGAGCCTTCTAGAGTATAGAGCCATAATCATTATGACGTATTTTTTAAAAGCTATTTTAGTGGTATAACTTTTCACTGATTTCCATAGGAATCCATAGTAAAAATGGTGTTTTTTAGCTTCAAGCTTTTAAATGAAAAAAGCAAAAATGTTACAAATTGGTTTTACAAAAGTGTTCTACATATCTTTAACAACAATATACAAAAAGGGTACATTGGTATTAATAAATATTAACTGCAGAAATATTAAAATTAAATTATTTCTAAAATATATTTTTCGAACTTTCATTTTTGAAAAATACATCAAAGTTGGCTCTGACGAATTAAAATAATATTTCCTAAATTTATCTTTACATAGTTTTATTAGTGTACGTTAGATGTCTAAGATGTTTACAGAAAAATACGAAAAAAAATTATTTAATCACAAAATTATGACACGTTCTTAATATTTTGAGAATTTGTTTTACTTTTCCTACAATTTTTGAACTTGAAATTTCCCCAGGTGGCAATTTTTGGTACGATTTTACAAAATTTTTACTGCCATCTATGTAATGTATACTGACTTTATAACCACACGATTTGTAGCAAGCTTTTATTTCAATTTGACCAGAATGTTGTTGTTATGAAACTTTCTTTAAATTTTGGTTTAAATAAATCAATTATGTATTACAAAAAAATGAAAACTATTTATATATGTTGACATGCATTTACATAAGTATATATGTTGAAATTCAAACATTTATGAAAATATTTCAGAAATCATAATTAAGAATTTGTAACGTTTTCATTTACAATATTTGTCTTAGGAAAAAAAGTGATTTCCCACCATATGTTTTAAGTGTTTTACTAAGGAAATTTTGGTTTTTTTTCTCGTTTCTAATTCCCTTATAAAAGCTTCGTTTTTTAGACTATGGCCACAAATCAATATATGTATACAGATCATTCATATTGAACAAAAAAATGAAAATTGACGGTGGTGCCGTTTTATGTAGCCACATATTTTTCGCACAATGAGGTGCTGCACCAGAACAGAAACAAACCTTTCAAAAATATAATATTTTACAATCAAACCAAATTAAAATCAGAAATACGCGCCTACTTGGATAAATAGCATAAATGCATTGTTGAATGTATTATAAAAGAACGTGTGTACAGTTTGTTCTTTCTCTCTCAGCAAGTGTAATTTAAAAAAATTATAAAACTTAAGCCTCAATCCCATTGTGAAACAAAATTTGTCAGTCAAAATAACTTGAGATAAAAATATAAAATCGGTGGTTGTGTGAACGAGATGCCCAACGCAGTTAGTCAAAATTTTACTTACAAAAAAGTAGGAAACCCATTACATGATGTAATCGCATTACCGGCATCTCGGTGTAAATAATATTCCAGCAAGTGTCACACAAATAATTTGGAGAAATTATTTTTACATTATTCGGGTTTTGAAAGTTCATCCGATTTTGTAAATGTAAGTTTTGCAAAGCTTATATTATCTTCTGACAATTTTGGCGGTCTGCAGATCGGTGAAGGATCGAGTAAACCGATTAAAAAAAAACTGGTGCCTAGCAAAGATCTGTTTAAGTTGCAGGATTGGCGATGATACTGCCTGGATGAGCTGCTGTTTCTCGACGTTTTTTGATACCCCCGATTATTAATGAGCTGATGCTCAAAATGGAGCGTACCGGAAGATTAAAATGTAAATTAATAAGTGAAGAATAAATAAATAAATATTTCTATTTCAACAATGCCGTCTACCGGGTGACTGACACGAAGTGTTACCAACTTCAGACTGTCATTGCTGTGAAACCAGTGATCATAGAGCGCTGAAAATTACACTAATGACAGTTCATTCCATTGTTTACAAGCGAACAAAAGCATTTTAGTGGAAATATTCAGAAAAAAGTTATCCGCAATGGAATTCAAACGTAATAGTGTGATTGTTCTATATTTGGCTGGAAAATCACAGCCGCAGATTGTTAACCAATTAAAACATCTGCATGTGAATAAAATGTTTGTGTATCGCACCATAAATCGTTATAACGATACTGGCAGCATTGCAAAACGCCATGGTGGTGGACCGAAACGCACTGCAACATCACCGGATATCATTCGGAAGGTGAAGGCCAAATTGGCTCGGAATCCGCGCCGTAGCGGTAGAAAAATGTCTCGTGAGGCGAACATTTCGCTCGAACGGATGCAGCACATACTGAAACATCATCTTGGACTAAAGGCCTTGAAATTCCAAAAAACGCATGGTCTCACCGATGCTCAAAAAAAAGTTAGAGTGGAAAGAGCAAAGGAGTTGTTACGCTTGCACGAAAGTGGCGATTTGCCGAATTTGGTTTTCTCCGATGAGTCACCGTTCGTTATTGAGCAATATGTGAACAGGCAAAACGACCGGATTTACTTGCCCGGACGTTCTACTGAAAATTTGGACCAACGGATTGCCACTCGAAACCAAGCACCGCCGATGGTGATGGTTTGGGCCGCCGTAACGGCCGAAAGCCGTTCACCGCTCGTTTTTTTGGACCGTGGCTTCAAGATAAATGCTCAAATTTATCGGGATCATGTGTTGGAGGGAGCGTTGAATCCTTGGGCACAAAAACATTTCGGCCGCAGAGCCTGAACATTTCAAAAGGACTCGGCGCCGAGTCATAAAGCGCGCGTCAATCAAGATTGGTTGAGAAACAACGTTCCACGGTTCATTTCCACTGCTCAATGGCCACCAAATTCACCGGATGCAAATCCGCTAGATTTCTCGGTTTGGAGTATTTTGAAGAGCAAGTTTGGGATAAAAAAATACCAAAGTGTCGATCATATCAAGCAAGCGCTTCGCCTGGAATGGGCCAAAATGCCGCAGAGCCACTTTCGTGCTGCATGCAATAGCTTTTTCGGCCGTTTGAAGGCCATAATCGCGGCTAAGGGTGGCCAAATCGAAAACTGCTAATGCAATTCGAAAATTTAAATATTTGTAAACATTTTTTACTTTGATTCAATAAAATTCATCAAAAAATAAAAATTCTGTGGCGTTTTGTTTTCGTAACACTTCGTGTCAGTCACCCTGTATATAATATCTACAATCTACATTCTGCATATACCATTAGGCACCAATTCTAAATAAAGAAGTGTAAATAAAAAAAACATTTCTATTACGTAATACTTGAACTTGCATGTGTAACTACATACATTCAAACAAAAACATTTCCTTTCATTCATTCAAAGGAAAAAAAATTTTTTTGAACGTAGTATCCTATTGTACTTTTATGGTTTTTGCTTTTTTCATGTATGTATTGCAAAGGAAAATCTTTACGCGTCCATAACTTTGGAATCCGACCAACTTAAGTTCTTAGCCATACCGCTTTTTTCTTATCTGATCAAGGTCTATAAGTCTGTCTTTGTTTCATTAAAATCGGATAAGTACTTTTCGACTTAATACTTGTTAACAGACAAAATAGCGGGGATATAAGGCATCTTTCTCGCTCTAGCGCTTCGCTTGAGTTGAGATGCCTAAAAAGGTGTTGTCTGTGTTAGTGGACTGATATCAAAATTTAGAAAAAGTTCAAATCGAGAACATTTTATGGCAGTCCAACTAAAAACGAAGCTTTTATAAGGGAATTAGAAACGAGGAAAAAACCAAAATTTCCATAATAAAAGACATAAAACATATGGGAAATCACTTTTTTTTTTCCTAAGACAAATTTGTAAATGAAAACGTTGCAAATTCTTAATTATGATTTCTGATAAATTCTGATAAATAATCTGATGATATAAATCTCGTTTAAGTAAATAGTTTTCATTTTCTTGTAATAATTCATTTATTTAAACCAAAATATAAAAAATGTTCATAACAACAGCATTCTGGTCAAATTAAAAAGAAAGCTTACTACAAATCGTGTGCATTAAGTCAATATACATTACACACATTTTTAAATTTTTTTTTTTAAAAAATAACTTTGAGAGTTTAGTAGATACTCCTGATGATGACCTAACAAGCCGAAATCGATCGAGTGATTTTTTAAACCTTTTGTAATTTTGCGAAATATTTAACAAGTGTTTTTAAACAAAATTTAAAAATGTGTGTATTAAGTGTGTTTCGCCAAGTGCCTACGGCAGAAAGTGTAAAAAGTATCAATATACATTACATATATGGCATAGATGGCAGTACAAATTTTGTAAAACCGTACCAAAAATTGCCACCTGTGGAAATTTCAAGTTAAAAAATTGTAGGAAAAGTAAAACAAATTCTCAAAATAGTAAGAACGTGTCATAATTTTGTGATTAAACAATTTTTTTTCGTATTTTTCTGTATAAATCTTAGACATCTAACGTACACTAGTAAAACTAAAGATAAATTTAGCAAGTATTATTTTAATTCGTTAGAGCCAACTTTGATGTATTTTTCAAAATGAAAGTTCGAAAAATATATTTTAGAAATAATTTAATTTTAATATTTCTGCGATTAATATTTTCTTAATACCAATATACCCTTCTTGTATATTGCTCCTAAAGATATGTAGAACACTTTTGTATAACCAATTTGTAACATTTTTGCTTTTTTCATTGAAAAACTTGAAGCTAAAAAACATAATTTTTTTATGGAAATCAGTGAAAATGTATACCACTAAAAAAGCTTCTAAAAATTACGTCATAATGATTAAGGCTCTATACTCTAGAAGGCTCTGATTTCAATGAGAATATTACAACAACAATTTGCAGCAATTTCAAAACATTGCCTGGTTTCTGATTCTCAGCTAGTAGATCAGTCACTTATTTCATCTGATACATTATATTCAGTTTCAGATGATGATGGAACCATTGTTACTATCTTCATCGATATCTTCACCGTTTTTTCAGGTGTGGCTGTTAGTATAGCAGAACAAATTTTCTTTCTACCTCTTCCAGAAATTTGTCTGGGCGGAGCTTTTTGATTCGGTTTTATATCATAGCTTCTGGTGTATGGTGAATTAAGAACTTACCAGTAGTAGAAGGAACCATTAAACTTCTCGACACTATCTGTAGTTCCAACTGTTTCGAATCAGCAGCGCCCGCTAATTTTGATCGATTGAACTGTTTGAGAATTAGTATAAGCAGCCATTGGATGATTATTTTCATTAGTTCGTTATTAGATATTCATTGTCAGTAAATATGTCACTGTTGAAAATTCGGCCGAGATGAATAACCATCCAATTATCGCAAGCATTGTTATAGTAGGTTTTCAGAGCAACATGTCTTTATCATAACAAATACCTTCTAAAGTAACAAGACATTCATGGTTGTCAATAATTAGTAGGTTACGTTAGAAAAATTTGTATGCTTTCGAAAACGCGTTAAGAAAATGACAAAATTTGGCCCTATCCAGTATTGTGAGAAACACCAACTGTTTCAGGTGGATTATTATTAATCATACGACCCTGTCCGTTCTTTCTAGAAAAAATCATAAAATGTGGTATGTGGTTTCCAATGGCATTGCTAGCACAGCAAGCTATCACAATCTGACCTCTTTCACCAGAAGTGATTTTACAACTTATTTCTCGCCATACATTAGTTAGCCCAGTTTCATCGATGTTCCAAATAGTTCTGGTCCAAAATTGTGTTCAGTCAAAACCGCTTATAAATTTTCAAAAAAATTTTGCAATATTGGTTTTGTTAAAACTAAGTAATAGCACGACTGAGGCTTGTTGCCTCTGGAATCGTTAAGGATAGTGTAGAGTTTCTTTTCATGAATCCATACAACCAGTCATACTCTGGTTCTTTGTTATTTCCCCAAATTCCCGGGATCGTTTTAATGTTAATTATAGGATACTCATATGCCGGTTGTCTTGCCTGTTTGGATATTCTTTTTTTCAAACGGGATCCTGGTCTCGAAAGTATGACCGGAAAATCCCGAGATTTCCCGTTTTTCGATTTATTTGGTTTATGTACTCTTTTATTTCAAAACCGTACAGGATATTTAGGGATTCTCAAACAGAATTTAAGGATTCCATTTTCTGTATCAAAAGTCTGACCTCATAGGAATAATGTATTACAGAAAAACCTCTGTTTAAGAAACTAATTTGGGATTGACCTATCTCTTATTCCCGATTGTCATTTATATCCGAATGTAGAAAATTTAATGTATTTTACAGAAATTTATCCATATATAGCATTTTCAAATCAAATTCAGGCCAATTAGGAAAGAACTTTGCTATTTTTTAAGCGATAGTGTTAAAAATAGTGAGAAAAATAGTATTGATGGGCTTGTGCCTGGACCTTCAGAAGGCTTTCGCCACTGTCTGACATGATGGCCTTATTTTCAAAATAATCCAGAGTGATGTCTTATTAAAATTAACGGCTTAACCAAGACGGCGATCTAGCCCAGAAACAAATGTACAGATTGACGCTGATGACACTACCACATCAATCAGAAGTTTCTATGGCTATTTGCATTCAATACTAAGTACAGATTTTGAATATGGCGGCGGTTTAAAAGTTTATCATTATTCATTTTGTAGATTAGCAAACAAGATTGGCAGTCCATACTCGGTGCGGGAATTATGAATCTTGGCCACGTTCATTTGTCCTTGCTGTGTAAACTAGTGCAGTTTTATCGGAAGATCGTTCCCCTATATGCTCAGTTGCGAAGGGAAGGGGGGTTGCGGGAGTTAAAACCCCTTCCTCATGAGCTTTCTACATCATAAAATCACTAGATGTTGATCTATCGATCCACACAGTAAACAAAATCATTTAGAATTCGAATTAGTAAAATAAACAATACATGTATAATACATGTAACCTATACGCTTAACGAACATAATTCGTTCCAAGATCTTACTCGTTACGTTTTTTTTTAATAACCACCAAAGACATACAGTATCGGACAGAGAAATCTGGACACTCCGAACGAACGTAAGGAAAAATAACTTTTGGAAATTGCATTTCTACTCCTGTCCGGATTTCAATGCCCGCTGCTGTATGTTTTATATTAAGCGCACAATCCTAATCTTCTCCTGTCCTTGTCACTCGTTTTGTGAAAAGTCGCTCGTTAAGAGAGTCTTTTTTTACAATTTGCAGTGAAAATTCGCTTAACGAGCATAATTCGTTCCATGGCCCGGATTCTTGAAATTCACCGAAAAAAATCGCCGGTGACATTCGAATAAAACAATTTAAATTTTTGACTGAAATGACGTATTTCACTAGAAACTCACCCGTGATATTTTTTGATCGAATTTCAAGAATACGGGCCCTATATTTAATAACAAAAATAAGCATAAACTATTTGTCAAACTCTTAGAAGGACTCTTAACCTGGATAATCTCCCCAATTGAAGAGTTCCAGGGCGCTCAGGCCCCTTAAGAATTAGGAGCAACTAAATGGATTGACATTATTAAATATTTACAGAGATGTGTATGTATCAATAGATGGTGTCCTCGATGAATTGGCCTTATAGTGTAACACACTGAATTGGTTCACAAAACTTTTTATTTAAATTCAGACAAGTTTCTCACAAAATTATTCTAAATTTTCCAAATTACCCATCAGAGTCGATTCAGTTGTGAATGTAATGTATCTTGATAATTTTGTAATCATGTAATCTTCATTTTCATGTAATCTTAATAATTTTATGAATCTTTTGAACCTTAGGAATCTTATGAGTCGTTTGAATCTAATAAACTTAATAGTTTTATTAATTTGATTAATTTTATGAATCTTATGGATTCTATAAATACCATAAATATTATGAATCTTATAAATCTTATGAATATCATGATGAGTCTTATGAATCCTATTTATCTTCAAATCTGATGAATCTTGTTGGTCTAACAAATTTTATTTATCCAATGTATGTATCTTAAAAAAATATCTTATGAATCTTATTAATATTGTGAATTTTATGAATCTGGTGAATCTCATGAATCTTTCCAATCTTAATCTTTTAAAATTTTTATTAATCGTTTGAATTTAGTGAATTTACTATTTTATTAATTTGATTAATTTTATGAATCTATAAGCCTTATGAATCTTACGAATCCTATGAGTCGCATAAATCTTCTGAATTCTATGAATCTTTGAGTATTATGAATCTTATGAATCTTGTGCGTCTTACGAATCTTATGAATCTTATTAAATTTAGGAATCCTATGAACTTGTTGATCAACTAAAACAAATGTTATGAATCATAAACATTTTTTTTTTATCATCTAGAATGCTTTTTCTACCTATAATAACAAAATTAGCACAAAATATTTGTCAGACTTTTAAAATGGTTCTTCACCTGGATAATCTCTTCAATTGGACGGTTCCACGGCGGTCGGGAGCCTTAAGAATTACTTACATCGGCGAGGAGCGACTAAATGGATTAGCAACAATAAATATTCACAGAGATGTGAATAGATCAATAGAAGGCGTCCTCGGTTTAGTAAAAAGAAAAAAAAATTAAATTTAAATAACTACTCGTAAGCATTATTTCCTTATAGAAATATTTTTAACGTTGAAAACGTTTATACTGGGGTTTCTAAAGAAAAAGCGAACGACCAAAAAAAAACCGACCCAAAAAATGTAACAAAATACAAAACTGCCAACTCTGTTTAGGTACTACAGAGAAATTTGAAAAATGTGGGAATTGGCAATTTTTATGTTATATGTTGTAATAAAATTGTATTACATTCAAACAATTTTATTTATGTCGTTTTCGATTGATTTTTTTCCCTCTATGAAAAGCAATCTCAATTTCGGCGTCAATCGAACAAGAACATCTCATTGCTCTTTTATGTTTGTGGGTTATCTGTCAAAATATAAAAAATTAGAAAATTGCAAATATAAAATCTAAAAAATTCGTTTTCGATGCAATGTTGAGATTAATTTAATGACACATCTAAACAAACAATAGTCATAATAAGTTTTCAAACTAAAAAATTGCAGCCAATCAGCCAAATGGCAGAACCAGAAAATACCTACCAACATATTTATGTAAAATAGGGGTAAATCTACGAAAAAATCGAGATTTCTGAAAAGTGTTCTCGAGCAAAAATATTTCACCCTCAGAACATCGTTTTAACACACTAGAAGCAAAAAAAGCAAAATTTTCCCCTTTAGAGTGCTTTTTTTGATTCAATCGAAAACGACATTAATTAACATACATACTTATAAGGAAATGAATATGCACAAAGCAAATTTTTCCTTTTCAAAATACATACAAGAAAAAAATCATAGCCTTCTAAGCGAAATATATTTTTTACGGTAATTGTGTGTTATTGCGGTTTGTAATTTTGAAATAAAATCAGTTAGGCCCATATTACACTATTACATTTCTACGTCGTTGAAATAGTTCATTACTTTTATATGACATAAAGACTGTTTTATAAATACTATTATATATTTTACTATATTACACTATGTCGTATTTTTCAATCACATTTTCATCATATTAATCGAAAAATGGAGAAAAAAATATTATGTGCTCGTGCAGCTACAATATCTGCAATTTATGTTATGGCTATTTTAAAAAACATTTCATTATTTTCATATTCCATAATTAATTTTTTGGTAATCAGCATACTCCAGTCATACTTTTCCGCCATTTTGAGCAGCTGTCAAAATAGATATTATAGTTTTTGGTAATCAGCATACTCCAGGCATACTTTTCCATCGATATTATAGTATTTAGCTTCATGAAGCTAAATATCATTAGAAAAATACCACGTCTGAAAAATATTATTATATTTCCATATTACACTATCATATAAAAGTAATAAAGTATTTCAACGACGTAGAAATGTAATAGTGTAATATGGGCCTTAGAAATAGTTATTCGATAAGAAAGGATGCGCATTATAAAAATATTTTTTTGACGTGGTAATAGTAACATATTTACTGACATTTCGCCGGCTGAATGCTTAAGTGTCCTACATCCATTTTTGATTTTATTTGACTTTGTAGGAGAAAAATGGGTTTCCGGTTCTAATTGAAAGGAAATTTAATATTTGTTTTTTGAAAAATATTCAGAAATGTTAGAACATTAGTTGCTTTCCAATCGACCAACCGCAAGCACCCGCTAGCAAACCGCTAGTAGAATGGTTTTTGTCTTTGCTATGGAGCGTACCAAACCAATGCACATATTTGAATGTTATGAGTAAAACATAACCTTAAAATCGTAATTTTATGCTATTACCCTAAAGTTGTTATTTTTTTTTATATAAAATCAATAAAAAAATAATTAATATATAACGCGCTAAACAAAATCAATTAAAATTTCTAATTTTATCATAATTATTAAGCGGTTCTACATTTAACCACTTGGCGTCGAAATTCTGCGTAACTGCTTCTAACTGCTCGTAATAAAATAGCAAGAGCAGATACGAGTAGAAAATTTAGCGAAGACAAAAACCATTCTACTAGCGGTTTGTAGCGGGTGCTTGCGGTTGGTCGATTGGAAAGCAACTATTAAACCAAAATTGATACTTCATCAAAATTGTATTTGGAAAGTGAACAAATTTTACCTGGAAATCTAAAATTCGATTTTTCGAAAAATGGGACACTTAAGCATTCAGCCGGCTTGGTAGAAGAATACAAAAACATAAACAAATCGTAACGAATATGTAAATATGTAAATGTATTTGAATGTCATTGAGATAGGTGATTTCTTCAAGTTACTAACTCGGTTTTCAACGGGTAAATCGGCAGAACTTCTTCTGCCACCATTGCTTTTTATTTAAATACCAAACACATTTTGACTTTTGATTCGCCTATAATGTCATGCCCTTTTGGGTGGCTACTTAGAGGGTTTTTCGGATTCGTCTTGTTCTCTGCTAACTGAGTATCCTCTTTGGTTGGTTTCTGTAAAAGCTTTCACTTATGTTTGGAGAATTTTCTAAATTGTTTGCATCTCCTAGCTTCCTCTCTTACCCACGAAAAAAGGGACTTAGGGTAATGCGATCTCTATAAATTCAAAAGTTGCTTTAATTAAAATGACGTCTGACGAAACAAATAGCGAGAAATCTAGGTTTAATATTTAACGCTACTTTACCGAAGTGGTCAGGGTACGTAAGATTGATAAAATATTTGTTGTTTATCGGTACATAAATAAGCCTCATTATAACAAAGCCAAAGGGACCCGAGACATTCATTTATTTATTTATCTAAAGTTGTTGAAATTCCGGAAACCACTGGTACACTTCAATTCTTACTGAACGAATTCAACAATTCGGTACCATCATCTTAAAGAGAGAGGTATGTGGAAGACTATCCCATACAACTACTCTCTTATATTGCTAAGTTACCAAAACTTTTTGAATTAATTTATTAAAAGTGTTACATCACCGTTTATGACAATCATATGTTATTGCTTATTGTACACTGTAAATGATTTTCTTTGTATACAAACAATAAATAAATAAAACAAGGAAACACAACCTCTTATATTAGTTGTTAACTTCCGGTAACGACAACAAACAGTCAACTTGTGAATCAAACAATTTACAACAATAAAATCAACACATAAAACTGCACTCTTTGCACTTCTTTACAATTACATTATACTTTACTCGTATAACAATCGCCACCAAAAAAAAAACATGTACGGTGTTGTTTGTCAAAATTAAAGCACACACAATAATTATTTAATTAAATTATTCATAAATTTCATTAACAAAAACCTATTGAATACCAAATAAACGTGTGTCGTTGCAAATAAATTGCCCAATTCTCTAAATTTGTTGTTTGATTTCAATGACAACGTTTTTTTTGTAAAGAAAGTAGTACGATGAACGTTAATTAGATATGTTGTTGTCATTGTTGATGATTTATGTTATTTTTTTTTAATTCATTTAAAACAAATTATTACAGATTTTTATTCCGAAAATTGATTTTTCAATCGTATGTGAAGATGTGTGAGCAAAATTCCAACGAAAACAATTAACAAGGTAAGGGGACACACGTTAGCAGTGCATTCTAAAAAAAATTGCTGGTAATGGTCTAAATGTTCGTATATGTAAATGTATTGTAGTGACCATTCCATCGATTATTGTACCAGACACCCACGCACTTTACATTAAATTAATGTTATTTAAAATATGTATGTCACCTGCCATATGTACAAACCATATATGTATATAAGTAATGAAATTGGTTCAATGCTTTAATTACATATTAGTAAATTAAATTATAAATATTAAAGTAGTGTATATACTTAGTTGCATAATTTTGTTATAAATACTTAAAACTTATAAGTATTTTGAATCAAACAGTTTTGTTGTAAAATGTATCCGTTTGTTTATAGGGTTGCTTGTAGAAAATGTATGCTCACATTCTAATAAATCACACTATGTATAACCAATATGTATAGATTCAATGGCACAAATTTTATACGGAGGTTTATATCGCAAGTCATTTTACAATTGTCTTGCCATAAAACCAATAAAGAACAATTGAACTTTGTCATTTTAAGAATTTGATACGATAATGACATTCGACGAAAATATACATCCAATAATGCACGTTGCACATTTTATTTAGACTTAGAGCTATATAGCTAGATAAGGGCCGATTGCATTAAAGTGTGATAATAAAATTGTGTTTCTATACAATACTTGCTAAATGATAATGCAAAATTACAAGGTCAATTAAACCAGAACTCGATATTTGAACGAGAAATCACTGTTCCTGAGGCATATTTCCATCCCTGAGGACACGCAAATAAATTGTCAATGGACGGATGTTCATGTCGAAACTATAAATTTTGGAAGGGAAAAAATAATCAAGAGTTGTTTAGTATCTGCACATTTTTTTTAGTTGGTTTGGTTGGTGACATTTCTGAATAAAACAAAATACATAAAACAATTGTGAGTCACAGCCACAATGAAGGATAATAAAAAGAATTATCTGATATCATGTTAGAATTAATATTAGTCATTTAGAAAGCAAAAAACGCACAGAACCTATTGACAAACTAATGAAATAGTTTTGGTTTTTTATATTTTTTGGTTTGTTCCAGTTCATATATGTTCAAATTACGCATAAATATTCTCGATGGCATCTCTCTCTCGTCAATTTATGTGTTTTAGTGTTATGTAGTCATACTAAATTAAAACTACTGTACATATTGTGTATAATATTCGTATGCTTGGTTCTGGTTCTGACAATAAAACAAAAATGATACCAACCCCATTAGTATCATTTCATTACATTTCATCCCCCCCCCCAGTATAACACGTAGCAATATTGATTTTGTTGTGCTTTATGGTGTGTGTATATGTGTGTGTGTGTGTGTGTGTGTTTGTATCAAGTCAGAAAACATTTTTTAGACCAATTTGAATTGATACATGGCCCTTGGTAGTATATCTTTGGAATCCTTGTTTTGTAGTAATATTGTAAAAATATATTCCATTTCTGGCTAATGGTAAATTATGATAATTATTAAGGAATGCATTAAACAAATCTTTTCTTTTGTACATAACACAAATATTTCCATATTTTCATCATTTGTTTTTCTATTTTCCGTTTTTTTCTTTTTTTTTTTCATTTATCTTTCCGCAGCGAAGAAAATGCCTGGAAACTATGTGAACAAGTGAAAAAGTCAAATCCTGCAGAGCTAACAAAATGCTATGCTGTATTTGTATCAAATGAAGGCCGCACGGTGCCATTATGGAGACAGAAAGCCGGTCGTGGCGATGACAAAGTAGTTATATGGGTAAGTAAAATTATATTATGTGCATAGAGAAACCTAAGTAAAATTCTTAATTCGATTTTTATCGAATATTATTATGTGGTTTCGTATATCGCATATACACATCGCAGGCTAAAAATTTATTATAAATTTTAAAGTTCTTAACTTTAAAGTAACATGCAACATATACGCGATTGCATGTTAAATCATTATGATTGACTAGCGTGTTAGAAGAAAAAAAAATTGTTTAGTAGGCAATTTTTTTACAGTAGAAGTCGTAAAAAAGTGGTATTGCATATTTTTAGTTTATTTTGAAACCACCTCAATATTACGTGTGCGATTAATTATGAACAAAACTTAAACTTGACGCTTCGTTTTACTATATATAGTAAGGGGTACAATATCATTTTTACTTAATATTTCTTTGCATGAATACTTGAAAAGAGCACACAACATTACATCGCAGTGGGTCTTCGGCGTGCCTGCCATAATTTAAAAATTATATTCAACTTTGAGGCAGACATACGAGCTTTGATCAAAAAACGCGCGTAACTTTTGGGTTTTGCGGTCTGTCTAAATCCATTTAGACGGGCAGTTGAGAAGGTTAAACGAGTTATGGTGTGAATGGAAAAATTAAACAAAGAATTAAGAACGGAATAAATTGCAGCACCTATTATTGGAAATGTTGATTGTTGCTTTCGACGAGTTTTCTATGAATAAAACAAGCATTTACAAGTGGCACAATCGTTTTACACAGAGCCAGGAAGATATTGAAGATGATGAGCGCGTACAAGTGAAATCAACGAAAAAGTGAAGAAAATGATTATGGACAATCGCCGAATTACTATCAGAGAAGTTGCTGATGATGTTGGCATATCATTTGACTCGTGCTAAGCAATTTTTTTGCAATTTTAGAATTTCGACTAGAAACAGTGACCAATGGACATTGTCCTGGTGAAGTGAACGACGGTATACTGAATTGATCAAACGGATCATAATTGATGTTGAAACCTAAGTGTAAGGATATGACGTTGAAACAAAAGTCCAAGTCTCAATGATATGCGTCTGCTCACTGTTTTCTTCGATTTCAAGGACAAAGTGTGAGTGAAAAATGGCCGGATTTGTTGCAAAACAACTCAAGTCCATTGCATCACGATAATGCACCTGCTCACACTTCAGTACTTCACAAAAGTAACACTGTTATGATGCATCAGCCTCGATATCCACCGGGCATAATTCCCTACAATTTCTTGCTATTCCCGAAGTTGAAAAAATCAAATCGACGAGCTCCCCAAAACACGTGTAACCTTTTCGAAAACCAACAATAAACAACATCTAATATGGCTACAAACGTCATGATACGTTAGGGCAAGTCTACCAACACAACAAAAACAATAAATTGTGACATTTGGATTTAAACGTCCCGCGAAATTCAACATTTTCGCATATTTTTTGTTATCAAATCTCGCATGTTCTTAAATCTAAATGTGTCTGAAGCCATCAATCTCGATAGATAGTGAATCTTTCTAACGGCGGAAAAGCGCAATTAAAACTTATCTTGGTTCAATTCTACAAATGTGTTAGAGATTTCCAGAATTAATGTACTGACGTTATTTTGTTTATTGGGTATTTACCTTATATTAAATGCAACTTCGTGTTGAAATGTGAAAACTGCAGATATACCGGGTGAGGAAAAAGTGTGGAAACCCTTTAGAAATCTCGCGGAGTTCGGTAAAAAAAATTGCCAACAAGGAATTCAATGATGACCTTGGATGTGACCTTCAATCTCATCTTCAATGTCATTTTTTAAATGGCAACCCTCTATTTTTGACATCGGTTTCAAAAAGAGTGGGCAAGTTTACGTCCGAATATGTATTTTCCATGATGTAGATTTTATCAACAAACCGACAATAATTTATTAATATGCAAAAGCAGTTTGGGATTGGACGGTGGGTGAGATAATAAGCTAAGCTCCCGCGTGAATCACATAAATCAAAAATACAACTTTATTAAGGATGAAGTCGAGAAAGGAAACTCGATATGGATCTGAAGATATAATATAAGCAGACATTTTTGCAAAGGATGCACCACGCAGTACCATGTGCAAACACCTACAAGAAATAGGCCTTGTCAATAGCAGTAATTGAGGAAAAAGGAGGGAATTGTAAAATTGTTGGAAATTTCCAGAATTAATGTACTGACGTTATTTTGTTTATTGGGTACGTACCTTATAAATTTATAATAAATGCAACTTCATGTTGAAATGTCAAAGCTGCACATACGTATGGTTCCGGTTACAAGTCAATAGAAAAAAAACCTGAATAAAAATAAATGCATAACGAACTAAATCATCGCATTTTTATTCTTACTTAGTGGATTTTTCACCAATAAAATGAGAGTTGCGTCCGAGAAATTCGAGTGCGTCCGAAATCGAGCTCACACGGCAGATCTCTATGAGAGAATTTGTTCCACGAAAAAGAAGTAATAAAATAAAATGAAGAGGACCGTGTGATGTCAAAAGCGTAAGACTTCAGTGATTTAAAAGTCGCAAATAAAAGATCATTGACCAAGATAAGTTGATGATGATGACTCTGAAAGGATCAGTGATCAAAGGAAAAATGTCAAGGTATAGAGCGATGGAACATAAGGGTATAGTCAAAAATGTACAACAGTTTATGACATTGGTTAATACCGTTAGGACCAGCACAATTGATTCGTTGTATAGTTTCTCTACCAGTGAAAAATTTACCATTCACCGGTCACCGATAAAACAGTATAATTTTATCCAGTATTTTAAAATTAGTTAAATTATTGTCTTTATGTCCGATTTAGACGTACCAACATTTTTTTCCCAACAAAAAAATGGAGGTGTGACCAACACACGACTTTCTTTTACGAACAGCGAATTTTAAGAAACTATTATAATACAAATTTCTTGCAAACTTAATTAAGATTGTTTTTATTTTTTCATATTTTCTGTAAATTGTATATTTTTGAAATATTTGCAAAATAAATTTTCTGTTTCGCGGAATCTGGGAGCTGTAACCCCAAATATTATGTAAGAGATTAATGAAGATATATCTGTTTTGAGGTCCCCTACTACGACCGCCATTGTTGTTTTATACTTTTCTCTTTTTATTGCATGTACATTTTTTTGTGTTGCGTGTAGCTCTAAGTGGCGACAAAAAATTGTTGGAAAAAAATGTTGGTACATCTAAATCGGACATAAATCATCCTTGAAAAGGGAAAACATAAATTTTACATCGCAGACCACTGAAGTATCGAAAAAAAATTTAAAATCTCTTAAATTCACGGTTCAATTAGGGGGAATCCCAGAGTCCTCTAAAATTTGTGTCATATAACTCAAAGCTAATTGCAAACTAATAACAATCAAAACTCAAATAAATTGGAAAATTTTCACAATATCGAAAAACCTAAGAAGTGTCGAATAAATTTGAAAAACCTCAAAAACTCGATTAATCAGTAAGAAAGTCGAGTGATCCGAATTAAATCATGTTTCACGAAACGACAAAGATGTGCAAATAACTTCTTCTTCTTCCGCTGGCGCTACATCCCATGAAGGGATTTGACCGCCTCAACGATGCTCCTCCAAATAATCCGATCCGCCACAAGAGAACGCCAGACACGGTGACCGAGTGTGTACAGGTCCCTCTCAACGTCGTCCATCCATCGGGTAGGTGGTCTCCCACGAGGTCCTACTTTCGCTGGTGCCGACTCCAAGGCCTGTTTAGTGGTCCGATTTTGTGAACGTAGCACGTGCCCAAGCCATCTCAGCCTTGACGATTTTATGAATCCTATGATGTCGACTTTATCGAGATCATTTCTGATCTCGTGATTCATTCGCATTCTGTACGTGGCTGCCTCTTACATGGGACCGAGAATTCTTCTTCTATTCAATCTATCATTAGAGTATGTCAATCGTCAGCTTAATATAGCCCAGCGTAGCTGCCTGTATTATAAATCAACCCAGCTATTAGCATACGCTGACGATATTTGCATTCTGGGTCGCAACATCATCTCTCTGAAAGAGGTCCTCCTCCCGTTGGAATTAACAGCCCAACAAATAGGCCTTCAGATCAATGAAGCGAAGACCAAATACATGGTGACCGCGAGAAGGCAGACTCGTGGGGACTTCATTTCAGGAGATACTCAATATGAAAAGGTGAATGAGTTTAAATACCTAGGATCACTGATCACTGAGCAAAACTCCGTTTCTGTGGACATTTCATCGAGGATCGCAGCAGGCTACCGAGTATTTTACGCCAATATCAAAATTTTCAAGTCTCCTCATATATCGCGCAAAATAAAATTGGACATCTACAAGGCGCTGATAAGACCAGTTGTCACCTTTGGTTGCGAGTCTTGGACACTAACAGCGCAAAACATCCAGAAAATCGCTGTAACTGAAATAACTACTCGGATAAATTATTGATCCACACCCAAAAATTAGTTAAATTTTTATTGCTGTTTTTAATGTAAACTGTGATCTGATTCGGTGTTGACTCGGTGTTAAGAAATGTGGAAATAATTTTGAAAATCTCGAGGGATTATAAAAACCGAATTCCGGACTGGTAAGATGGGATGTCTACAAACATTTTAACAACTGCTCTTGTTTCGTAATGAATTCGTTTTATGCGACGCAATAGTGATACCGAAGAGTCGGTGCGTTTAGATTTTGCGGTAAATTTGATGACGAGAAAATCTGCTTTTTAATATTCGATGTCACTGTTGCAGTATCACGCTTTCTAGCCACCCTGAACGCTGCTAAATGTTTGGACATAACGACAATCAAATCTTTTAGAAGATATGCTTCTTTGAAATGGATGCCATTTTGCACTTATAATTATGCCAAGGATTGCGCGACTTTTGGGATTTAGCTAATCTGGACGAAATAAACTGTCTATTCCTGTTGTGAGAATGATAGTAGATAAGTATATATTAGGGTTATGCTGCGCTGTTAATTTTACCGAAGGCGAAGCGAGAATCACAATCAAATATGTAGGTACTCCCAAAAAAAGTATATTCCTGTCCTGTCAACACTTTTACAGGACTACTCACATATTATCACCATAATCTAGTAAATTTCGTGTTAAAGAGCCGATGGCTGGAAATTACGATTGGAGAACCGATAAAAGTGGTACACCTGAGCCAGTTGAATAAGAGCTGCGAAAATTCAAAAACCTCGTTAGTTGGTATGTATATTAACCGAAAAGTTGAAAAATCGGATAAATGCATCTTGTATCTTGAATGCATACATTTTTTGTTATACATGTTGGTTAATAATAATAATGTGATTTCGCGGGTTTACTCGGTTTTATTAAAAAAAAATATAGCACACGACAATTTGGTCGAGTAATTAAACACAGAGATTCGTTTTTATCGCAAATTAAAATTCCTTCGACAAGATGAGCACAATGTTTTTACTGTTGAAATAAAATTTATTAAAAAACAAAGTATTAGTAAGTGCATTATTATGTAAGTACTTCAAATAACTCATTTATTTATTTATATTTTAAATAATAAAACAAAAGAAACTTAAAGTTTTTTAAACTTTGTCTTCACGATACCTGTGTTTGCCTTCATTTGCTTCTCAATTAATTTGTAATTGTGTTTGTTTACTTGCCAGTATGACTAATAAAATAATTTTAAAAGCTGTACGAGTACATACTCGAGGGAGTTTATATTGAATTCATAAATTATGCTCCATCAAAAAAGATGTAGACCTTAATCTTAATGTTTATTATTTATTTTAAACACCACCACAATTATTTGTACTTCACAAAAATTTCATAATTTTTAGTCCGTTCTTTTATTTTATTTTTCATTGTTATTTAATTAAAATTAATTATCTCTAAACCAAAACAAGGTCCTCCGCAACGGTATTCGTAATGGTACTGTTTTGACCCACATCATTTTCCTTCGGAGATATAATAAGCGAACTATTCCCGTTATTAAAATAACTTGGGACGAGATACACAAGCAAAGGCTAGAAAATCTGGAGAACAGACATATGTGTTCACGGACAAATATCAATAATACCTTGAACTTGGTACTATCAAACTAGGTCAAGAATATGCATATTTGTAAATACTTTATTTGTAAATTGGCACAAAATGCTTACGCGGCCTCTTTGTTTAGAGATACAACTTTGAATTTATTTCCTCGCTATTGGTTTTATTTTTTCGCTAATGAACTAAACTGTTTTTTTATGTTTCACATGGTGTCATAATATTTGCCTTTTTTAAACGAATATTTTAATTAACGAACATAGTTGAAGAACAAAAAGGCCGCTATAATCAACAGCATATCATCTGAAATAGTGAAAGGTGATAAATGTAAAATCGCAAAAGCTTTAACATCAATAAAAATAAATATGGAACTCGGATAGAATACCACAAAAATGGAATGAAGGCTTGACCATTATAGTCCCCACGTAAGGTGACCTAAGAGAATGCAGAAATTGGCGAGATATTTCTTTACGTAATACAACAATAAAGCCTATTAGCAATGATCATCCTTAGAAAAACCCCGCCTACGCTCAAAGCAACATTTAGAAACGAAGAAGAAGCTGCATTGACCACGTTAACCCAATTCATCAATGAATGGAACGCTTTACTATACCTGCGCGCATTTGACACGATAAATGGGAACGCCTTATAGAAGTCACTATAGTAAAATGAGCATCCCAAATAAAACAATTGAACTCTTTCAACAAATGTACCTGGAAGCTGGGAATAGAAAAAGGAAAATTAGGAAAAAGGAAAGAATAGAATAAAGGATAGCAAAGTGAAATATGCATACTACAGTCACCCGAGGAGTAAGACAAGGTTGTTGGGCTCAACGCTCCGGACTAAGCGGATAATAAACGCCTGGTAACTCACAAACACATCACCATGCAACGAAAACCATAAAATGCTAGTTATGAAAGTTGGCCTCAAAATAAACAAACGCAAAACTAAGATGGTAAGATTGAACCCGAATACAACAACACTGATACCAGAGACAACATATTTACCATAGATTTCTCATTTTTCTAAAAACTATGAAAAAAAGTAAACTTCTGATATTTCCCATCTTATCGTTGTATTGCATATACGTATTATATACGCAACGCATTTAAAAATCATTGCCATATAAAATACACCAACACAATGAAATATCAGAAGTTTATTTTTTTTCATGTTTTTAGTCAAAAGAGAGATCTATGATAAATGTGTTGTCTCTGCTGATACATATCAACCGGGAATAAATAGTAGATGACATGAATATGTGTACCTTAGCTGTATAGTGAACCCATCAATAAACGAATAAATAAAGCCAGATCCACATTCTACCTGTTGAAAAAAATAAATAATGTTCAACTCGAGTTTTGAATCCGTAATAGGTGTTATGAAACGTACAGAAGATAATAAGGTAAATTTAGGTGTTTGTAAGCAAATGCCTCAGACGAATACTGAAAGATTTCTGGATCAACGTCATATAACAAACGAAAAGAGCTTCGCAGGCAAACAAATCAAGCAGACATTGAGACCGAAATAAGAAAATGAAAGTAGCGGTGGGTTCGTCACACACTGAGGAAAACATCAATTGATGTAACACGGTTCAGCATAGTAGACGCCCTATACTCCTCTACATTGAAGATGAAGAATAACAAAAGGACAGAGTCTCCCGAAATTCGAATTTAAATTGTTTCGTTGTTGGCATCTGATACTCGTAAATGCATATTTTCGAAAAATTTAGATATTTTGTGTAATGGTGTGTTGTGTGAGTACATAGATATCTTATACCAAAATGAATAAAAACAATTTAATAAACAAAGCAAAACCATAAACAATCTAGTTTTCGGATGTCTCCCAACTAAATGTGCGCATTTCACTACAAATGAGCATTTCAGATACATATCCGGTAATTAAACTCGGAAAATAACGTAAATCACTCATACCTTAGGGGTGCGCCCGAAATGTTAAATGAACGTCTTTGGATTTAATTAAATTTCTTAAAAATTATTAAATTTATTAAAATTGAATAACACCAAATTAATAAATCAATAAATAAATGGTTAATTAAAATATAAATTATTAGATCAAACAGATGTTTTAAAAATGCACATTAAACTACTTCACATGTAATTTTTTAAATGTGTCTTCGCTAAATGCGCATTTTCCATTTCGGAAGCCCTAGGGGCATTTAGCGAAGACACATTTAAAAAATTACATGTTATGTTATTGACGATTGGAGCATCACGGATTCCACCTAGTGGAAAATTTTTAAACTGTTCTACCTGATAATTTGACGTTCGAAATTGTTATAAACAATTGCAATTTTGAACTGTAAACATAATTTTTATTTACTGGATTGCTAACAATTGTAAATAATTCCAATTTTGGGCTATAAAAACAATTTTTAATTACCGCATTGCTAAATTTTCTTTCGTCGCATTTGTGACAAATGTCATTTTATCAGGTGTATCATTTTAACTTTTTTCCTCGAGAGGCGCTTTCTCTACTTTTACAATCGTCAATAGTTTTCATATGCATTTTTAAAAGATCTGTTTGATCTGTTAATTTATATTTTAATTAACCATATTTATTGATTTATTAATTTGGTTTTGTCCAATTTTAATTAATTCAATGATTTTCATGGAATTTTATTTAATTCGAAAATGTGTATTAAAATTCGCATTTCGTACGCACCCCTATGTGTACATTCATTGGTAAACATTCAGACTCCACATTTTTCAGATTTTAGTACGTCAGTATATACTTTAACCAAATAAATTTTATTGAAAAATGTTGGTGTTATTATCTGCTGACCGCTACGCCTAAAAAAAATTTTTAAAACCTTATAAACATATAGATGTTGCAGCGGTAACATATTGTTAGCCTTGAATAGAACCCAAGATGATTCGGTTCTTTTCTCTCGCAATATGATGCGCAAGATCATTTTTTGTTGCACATACAACGGTTTTAAAAAAGTAGGAAAACAACCACCCCAGCAAGGTAAACCGTATTCAATTTTAGCCATTACCAGCGCATAATACGTCATTTTCAGCACGGAAACGGGACACATGTCGCGAAGAAGGTAAAAAATTCTTGATGCGGACGCAAGATAATGTTTTAGATTAATGACGTGAGTTTTCTAATTTAGGTTAGAGTCCAGATGAATTCCAAGATACTTAAATGAGTTATCAATTCAATATTCAAACAATCAGTTGTAACAACCGCTTGTGGTTGTTATGATCTGTTTAATTTAAATCTGTAATTGCGGTTGAAAATCCCAACAAGGTTGCATGTTTATCCACTGCGCTGCATAAAATCTCTTCCACTACACGTCATTCTTTCTTTGGCTTAATTTGTAATAGAAAATATTTTTTTTTTTTGGTAGAGTGTACCATTTAGCATTTTATACTTCTCCGTATTTTGGTCGGTTACTTGATTCGTTTTATCATTTTTTGTTTGATGGTGTGTAATGACGTGTGGTGGTTGGTGTGTTGCTTCATCTGTTTTGTTTTGGTTAGCGCGTGGATTTTCCATGTAAATGGAATGTTCCAGTGATTAAATTAAATAGTATTGGTGTGTGCGAGTCGATTTTTGGGTGCGGTTGTATGTATATACGCCATCCGAAATCTATCGGTCGGGTAATTGGTTAATGTTTTCTTTAGTAAATAATTTTTGGGTGGGGGAATAAATTTTTATTTTTTGTACGCGTCGGTATTTTTTTTTAGATAGTCTAGTTTTGAATTTTAAAAAGAAATGGTCTCATTTTTTAATTTTTTAGACGATAAGTCTGTGGTTTTTTTTTTGGAAAAAGTCAAGCTGTGAGAATTAGAGACAATAGTCACGAATAAAAAAAATCTGTGGTTTAAATAAAAGTTGAAAAAAAAAACAAAAAGTAGATTTATAGTGATTAAATTATGTCTAATAATAAAAAAATAAAACAATTTTTTTTGTGTTCATTTGAGAATTTATAAATTACCGTATGAACTTTGTTTATAAATATTTTTTTTATTTGATTATGTTTTTTTTTGATAATTAATATTATTGTCTTAATTATACAATATACCTACTTAATTTTCTTATGTTAATAAAAGAGTGAAAAATGTACATAAAAAAAAAAAAATTTTTTTTTGATATTAATAAATAAAATCAATTGGCGAATTGTGGGGAAGTGAATCGATACTCCTGTTTAAAACTGATATATTTTTCCCGTTGAGTGAGTTGATCTGGTTGAGTTTTCTGGTTGGAACTTGTGTAAAGATCTAGTGAGAAAAAAAAAACTAAACTATTATTGGTGTGCAGTTGTTGAGTGCGAACGTTATTAGATTCGTTCATTGTGAGCCTGAGGTGCTGTTGTTTTGTGGTGTACTGAATTCTTGGTTTGGTTTTTGAATTGGGTTTGTGGCAGCAACTCCGCCTATCGGAGTGGGGTTCGAGTTGAGGGGGCTGCTGGGATGGTATCCTGCGTCGGCGCTGATTGGCGATAGGTCGGACGGGCCTAAACATTTTTTGTTGTTCAGGTAAGGTGACCATTCGGTAAAAATAAATAAGAAACCGGTGGCACCGCGTGTTTTTTTTTTATATATTTTTTTTTAAAAAAAATTTGTAATCTCCACACTTGACGGGGATTTTTTTTTGTTTTATTATTATATTTCTTATTATATATATATTATTTTTGCGGTTTACAGGTTCCGGGTGGCGTACCGTATGACGCCCACCCTAATCGATTTGCACCACGTTTTTTTTTTTTATTATTTTCTTTGATAACGTTTTTGGTTCAATTTTGTTCATTTCATTTTTTCCATTTCATTTACCGTTTTGTTGGTTTTTCATTCGTAATTACAGATTTTTCTATGATTTTCTTGCCTCAATTTTTTTTAGTGATGAGTGAATAAATAGTTCAGTGTGATCGCGTGAGGATGGGCGGCCTTATGCTGACCTAGGCCTTGAGCAGGGTCGCCGGAGTGGCACCGGCGTCCCTGTCGAACGCAAATTTTGTTTTATGATTATCTACCACTGTGGTCGTGGCACAGTAGAATAATTTTCTTGTCCCCTTCGTTGTATCTCTATGCGGTTTTCAAGCATAGCAATATGTCTGGTAACCCCCACGCCTAGCGGCGAGCTTCAGCCAGTGCAATACCGCAACCAGACCTCTATTGCTATGTTCTGTTTAACAAAATCCCTTTTGGGGGATTTTGTTACAGTGGCGCCCAAATCTGGGGGCGTATTAGAATACCATTTTAGTATCCATTGCTTGTCGTAAGAGGCGACTAAACGGTTGGAGGTCGGACTAACAACCACCTCCGTAAAAATTAGACATGTTTTCCATAGTTTTCTTAAATCTTCTTAATTTTTTTTAGTTTTCTTAAATCTTCTTAATTTTTTTTCTTTTTGCTGATGTAATTGTTTATTTTGTTAGATCCGTTTCATTTTTTTTTCCCCTGTTCTTTAGGTATCGATTCTGGCACTCACTTCTACATCTGCTTTATTGCATTCGAATTAGGGTGAGATGTCAAATCGATTCTTTCAAGTTCAGGCAGTAAAGTTCAAACTTCTTGTTTTCAATTTTTTATTTTTTTTTATCTGTCTTTGAGAGTGGTGATTCCGGGATCCACTTCTACTTCTGCCTTTGGGGTATTCGACTTTAGAGTGCGATTTCGGATCATCAATCTTGAAAATGGATTTAGAACTTGTTTGTTTTCCTTTCTTCCGTGATGAATCAGTTACACCAGCGCAAAGATTTCGTTTATTCCGAAAACTTTTATTTTTCTAAAAATTTTTTTTAATTTCTTTCATTTTTTTTTTTTTGTAAATATTCAGACTGCCAGTGGTCGGGGCAAAACCACGATTAGAATACCATCACAGTAACCATTGCTTGTCGTAAGAGGCGACTAAACGGTTGGAGGTCGGATTAACAAACCGCCTCCGTAAAATTTTGACATGTTTTCAATAGTTTATTTTCTAATTCAAAAATTTTCATTAAATCCTTTTGCTGGTTTCATTGTTCCTTTAATTAAATCAGTTTTATATTCTTTTGTTGTCTCTGGTCTTTAAGTGCCGATTCTGACATTCATTCCTACATCCGCTTGTTGCGTTGAATTAGTGTGTAAGGTCAGATAGGTTCCCTGAAGTCAGAAAGTCGAGTTCAAGTGGTTTCTTTTATTTCTCCTTCTGTTTTTGGGAGTGGTGTCCGTAATCCACTACTACTTCTGCCTTTGTGGTATTTGACTTTAGAGTGAGATTTCGGCTCATCATTCTTGAAGGCAGACGTAAAGCTCAACTTTGTTTTCTCTTTCCGTTTTGGGACAATTGCATCAGTAACTTGTCATTATTTCATTTCAAATATTTTTTTTTTTTTCCTCAGTTCAATTTCATTCTTTAGTTTTATTGGTAGTTATAGTTTTAGTTTATAGTTTAGTGCAGTGTTGCCATACAATTTCTAAGAAAATTAGTTTGAGTGCAGTGTTGCCATATCGTTTAAAGTTTATTTCTTTATTTTATTTTTTTTTGGGATTTAGTTTTAGTTTTTTCAGTTATTTTTATTATTAATTAGTTTTCCTAGTTCAGCTTAGGTATTTAAGTGAAATTTTTATGTATTTAATTTTACGTTAATGGGTAGGTTCAAATGAACTCCATTTATTACAAAATATTCCATATAAGACAAAAAATTCTCTATCAAATCAAATTTTTCTATACGACACCATCCCTATAAGACAAATGATCTTTCATTTTTTTTTTTTTTTTGTTACTGAAATTTGGAACGATACAGAGAAGATTAGCATGGCTCCTGTGCAAGGATGACACGCAAGGTCGTGAAGCGTTCCACATTTTTGTTCTTTAGATAATTTTTTTTATTTAGTTTTAGGTGTCTGTTACTTTAGTTTGTAGGTTTATGGTTAGTACCATTTATTTAAAAATAAATTATACAACATTTTCTCTATTAGACGCAATTTCTTGATATGACAAAATTTCCCTATATGACAAAATTTTCTTATTATGACATAGTCTATATAATACAGATCAAACTTGTAAATATTTTTTTTCTTTTCTTTATTTTTTATCATTATTATTAGTTAATATTTTCTTTCATTCATAAATTTTTGGGTAATGAATTTTCTTATAATTAATTAGTAATTTAATTGGGGTTATTCTTTAGATATATTTTTTTTTCTCTTTCTTTTATATTAATTTTTTTTTTTGATTACTTTAATATTTGGTTTTGTTAGTTTTATATATATTTTGAAATTTAAATTTTTTTCTTCCGCCACTTCAATTTTTTCTCTTCAATTGTTAATTCTCCTGTTATACAAGAAAATGTGTCCAGTTTAAATTCTTCAAGTGACAATTCGGTTCTACATATTGATCTTAACTCTTCAGCTTTTCAGGACGATGAATATGTTCAACAGATCAATCGAGTACAACAATTAAAAGATTGCGATCACAACTTCAAAATTCGTGATAATAAACTCTTGATCTTACCTTCCTACGCTTCTCGTTATACGTCCACTGATTTGTCTGAATGGAAGTTAGTAGTTCCGTTGTCCTTGACTGCAAACTTAATTGAACTGGCTCATTCTTCTCCTACTTCTGCTCATATGGGTATTAAAAAAACTGTAGAACGACTTCAACGGCAATTTTTCTGGTTTGGTATGACTAAACAAATCAAACTTTTCATCTCTAATTGTTTACAATGCAAGATGAATAAGCCTGTAAATTTTAGCACTCAACCTTTGATGGGTTCTCAAACTGAGTCTACCAGACCTTTTGAAAAATTGTTCGTTGATTTCCTTGGACCATATCCTCGCTCCAAACGAGGTAATACCTGTATCGCTATAGTGTTGGATCATTATTCAAAGTTTGTTCTAGTCAAACCATTGCGTGAAGCTTCCGCCTCTTCTCTGTGTAACTTTTTGGAAAATGATGTGTTTTTACTTTTCTCTGTACCTGCAGTGATTACTTCTGATAATGGCAAACAATTCATATCTAACTTATTTAAAGATCTCTTGAAAAAATATAATGTTGATCATATACGTACTCCTATTTACTCTCCTCAAAGCAACGCTTCTGAGAGAGTTAATCGGACGTTACTGTCTAGTATTCGTTCTTATCTTGATGATCATGCACATAATGAATGGGATTGCCATCTTTCTGAAATCACTGCGGCATTGCGAAATGTTAAACACGACGTCACGAATTTTTCTCCTCACTATTTGGTCTTTGGTCAACACATGTCATTAAACGGTTCAGATTATGCTTTACGTGAACTTTTATCTCCTCAGGATGATAACGAAATACATGTGTTGTCCAAGTCTAATAGATTAAATCTTATTCGTGATCAAATAACTCATTACCCGAAAGTTGCACATTCGTAATTTACGAAGTACCAATAGGAATTTCCTGCCTGATCAACCTGTGTTTGTCCGATCCTTCGCACAAAGTAGTGCTCCTGATAGATTTTCTGCAAAGTTAGCTGCTAAGTTTATTCCTGCTTTTATCACTGATAAAATCGGAACAGTCTCTTATAATATCAGAAATCTTGATGGAAAACCTTTGGGAGTTTATCATGCCAAGGATATACGAGTGTGACAAATTATTAGTGAAATTTTTTTTCTCCTTCCCTCTTACTTTCATGCCTGGCTTTGAGATCTTTTCTCGGGTGTGAGTCGTCCCCACGCTGTAACAACCGCTTGTGGTTGTTATGATCTGTTTAATTTAAATCTGTAATTGCGGTTGAAAATCCCAACAAGGTTGCATGTTTATCCACTGCGCTGCATAAAATCTCTTCCACTACACGTCATTCTTTCTTTGGCTTAATTTGTAATAGAAAATATTTTTTTTTTTTGGTAGAGTGTACCATTTAGCATTTTATACTTCTCCGTATTTTGGTCGGTTACTTGATTCGTTTTATCATTTTTTGTTTGATGGTGTGTAATGACGTGTGGTGGTTGGTGTGTTGCTTCATCTGTTTTGTTTTGGTTAGCGCGTGGATTTTCCATGTAAATGGAATGTTCCAGTGATTAAATTAAATAGTATTGGTGTGTGCGAGTCGATTTTTGGGTGCGGTTGTATGTATATACGCCATCCGAAATCTATCGGTCGGGTAATTGGTTAATGTTTTCTTTAGTAAATAATTTTTGGGTGGGGGAATAAATTTTTATTTTTTGTACGCGTCGGTATTTTTTTTTAGATAGTCTAGTTTTGAATTTTAAAAAGAAATGGTCTCATTTTTTAATTTTTTAGACGATAAGTCTGTGGTTTTTTTTTTGGAAAAAGTCAAGCTGTGAGAATTAGAGACAATAGTCACGAATAAAAAAAATCTGTGGTTTAAATAAAAGTTGAAAAAAAAAACAAAAAGTAGATTTATAGTGATTAAATTATGTCTAATAATAAAAAAATAAAACAATTTTTTTTGTGTTCATTTGAGAATTTATAAATTACCGTATGAACTTTGTTTATAAATATTTTTTTTATTTGATTATGTTTTTTTTTGATAATTAATATTATTGTCTTAATTATACAATATACCTACTTAATTTTCTTATGTTAATAAAAGAGTGAAAAATGTACATAAAAAAAAAAAAATTTTTTTTTGATATTAATAAATAAAATCAATTGGCGAATTGTGGGGAAGTGAATCGATACTCCTGTTTAAAACTGATATATTTTTCCCGTTGAGTGAGTTGATCTGGTTGAGTTTTCTGGTTGGAACTTGTGTAAAGATCTAGTGAGAAAAAAAAAACTAAACTATTATTGGTGTGCAGTTGTTGAGTGCGAACGTTATTAGATTCGTTCATTGTGAGCCTGAGGTGCTGTTGTTTTGTGGTGTACTGAATTCTTGGTTTGGTTTTTGAATTGGGTTTGTGGCAGCAACTCCGCCTATCGGAGTGGGGTTCGAGTTGAGGGGGCTGCTGGGATGGTATCCTGCGTCGGCGCTGATTGGCGATAGGTCGGACGGGCCTAAACATTTTTTGTTGTTCAGGTAAGGTGACCATTCGGTAAAAATAAATAAGAAACCGGTGGCACCGCGTGTTTTTTTTTTATATATTTTTTTTTAAAAAAAATTTGTAATCTCCACACTTGACGGGGATTTTTTTTTGTTTTATTATTATATTTCTTATTATATATATATTATTTTTGCGGTTTACAGGTTCCGGGTGGCGTACCGTATGACGCCCACCCTAATCGATTTGCACCACGTTTTTTTTTTTTATTATTTTCTTTGATAACGTTTTTGGTTCAATTTTGTTCATTTCATTTTTTCCATTTCATTTACCGTTTTGTTGGTTTTTCATTCGTAATTACAGATTTTTCTATGATTTTCTTGCCTCAATTTTTTTTAGTGATGAGTGAATAAATAGTTCAGTGTGATCGCGTGAGGATGGGCGGCCTTATGCTGACCTAGGCCTTGAGCAGGGTCGCCGGAGTGGCACCGGCGTCCCTGTCGAACGCAAATTTTGTTTTATGATTATCTACCACTGTGGTCGTGGCACAGTAGAATAATTTTCTTGTCCCCTTCGTTGTATCTCTATGCGGTTTTCAAGCATAGCAATATGTCTGGTAACCCCCACGCCTAGCGGCGAGCTTCAGCCAGTGCAATACCGCAACCAGACCTCTATTGCTATGTTCTGTTTAACAAAATCCCTTTTGGGGGATTTTGTTACACAGTATCACAATTAGTGGGAGAACATTTAGAAATACTGTGATATGTTACTTGATTGTTATTATGTGGAGTTATTATTCCAGAAATTCTGAAAAATATAAACTAGGTTTTATCACTTAGAATTAAGTAACGCTTATCAAACCATTTATGGAAAACCTCAGGATCAGAATTAATCATGGATGTAATGTCAGTTGTTGATTTAGCAGTATAAGCTAAAGCTAAATCGTCAGGAAAAGCAGTACTGCTGCCATTTAATTTAAGCTTGAAAATAGAATTAGTGTAAATCAAAAACAGCAAAGGACCCAGAACTGATCCTTGGTTAATGCCAACATCCACAAATTTAGGGGCGCTTAAAGTACCATTAATTTTAAACGAGGTTAAACGAGTGAATGCTTAGGTTCTAAAGACTCAATAACAGATAATATTTCATTGCCAGAAGCTGGAGCCATAAAAAAAGTTTTAGGACAATAATCAGAAAGAAGTTCGTAATTTACTGTTGTGTTAATCGAAAAAAAAATTAGCTCGTAAGTCATTGGCAATACTTGTAAAATAACAATTCAGATCATTGGCAATATCGATATCATTTATAAGAAGTGTACCATTGTCTGCCAATATGGTTTTAACCGAGGATACTTTAGGCTTTTTGGCTACAATTTTATGGACAAGGTTCCAATTTGTTTTAACATCACCGCGGGTACCTAAGAAACGATTGACATAATATGCTTCTTTTTCTTTTTTAATATCCATATAATTTTTGTTTGCAAGTACGCTCATAGGTTTCACGAAGATTTAAATTATTAGGATGCTTTTTTAATTCTGAAATGCTTCCAAGAATTTATTTTTTTCGTGTATGGTTGGTATTTTACGGGGGTCTTTTCGATCGAACATTAAATCAATTCCGCCGCCTGCTTTCCGCATCCATTCGTTAATGTGCCTTTCGAACGTAGACTAACGAACCATCATATCAATCGAAGCATAAAGTTATATATCGGTTGGTAGCACATTACTACTTAGAGCTTCACCTTTAACTTTGGTCAAACTAATGGAAGTAACATCTCCAGCATTTAATTTAGAATTTTGATAGTCCATAAATTTGTCGATCAAGTTGCGCACTTTTTCACCGGCGATGTTCTTTTTTATGGAAGATCCGTAATCTGTTTCTCCGGATACGTTAAATCTCAAATTTATATTGTGACGAATTTTATTTTTATAGTTTATAGTCTTACGCCAAGTAGATCGTTCCGCATAGAAAACATCGTATTCACTGTATGGTGTAGGAAAACCTTTGTCTAATGCAAAACCTATGTTCAAATCTTTAAATTCGTCGATTGATACAAACGGTTTCGTTCCTAATGTGGCTACTAATAAATAATGAATACCGTTTGTTTTAATTTCACATTTTCACTTTTCAGAGCACGAATTGCGGCTAAATATTGCATACCACTAACATTTCATATCTTGTGATCCACATGCAATAATTCGGCCTGCACCACCAAGAGTGGTCTCTTCTTCGCATTTCTGCTTCTCGCTGAGCTTTTATTAATGCCATAGCATTACTTCGTTTATCATCAGTTTTATTCGCTGAAGCGATATATTGTTGTTTTATATTTAAATGTCAAAGTGCTATATTGTTATTTCATAACTAATACTACGTTTCCATGATGGAGTTAACCGGGATTAACGTGGATTAACTCATCATGGAAACATGTCGAGTTTAGGATGTTCGTTAAGTTTCTTAATCCAAATTAACTATTATACCAATACAAAATGGTGTCGCGAGTATTCTTTCTCTCCGTAATACTTCATAAATCATAAAAATCATAATAAATATTAAATTTAAAAAGTTCCACCAAACAAATTAAATTTTCAGAAGTGACTTTTAATTATTGTGAAATGTCAAATTACACTAGAAATTATAATTTCATGAAAACGATATGGATTAGCGCCGCCATGTTACTAACTCAACGAAACTCTTAATTCGGGTTAACTCTGTCATGGAAACGTAGTAATGGCGCTTTGACATTTACAGAAAACAACAACACCAATATATCTGTTTCGTTAAAACGATTAGCACGCCGCGCTAGTGAAACAACACAACAAATTTTTAACGACAAAGATGTGGGCAGGCAACTTTACTATATGGAAACATAACCTCATTTCCCATTAAATCATTATAATTTATTTGGCTTTAACACATTGAGTGCCACCATATGAAAAAAACATTATTACAAAAATGGAAGTCTTTTCACACATTAGAACCCAAACCAAATACCCACATTCGCGATTTTAGAAGGTAGTAGTATCAAAATATTTTAGGCAATGTAACGGTAATCCAACTTTATTCTTAGAAGTTTTCAATAAAAGTCATTAACGTGTGGCCTACGGGTGGGTCACGTGGCAGCCAATGTGTTAAAATACAATTAGAAACCAAAATGTTTTATAATTTGACTGGAAATTCTCAAGCATCGGTGTTCCCTTAAAAATATAAAAGCAAATTATTAAACTCGACAATGTGTGAAAGTGAAAGCCTAAGTAGTTCTACTCCATTCAGTACACAGTAATCCTAATGCGAATTGTCTCGCAACTCGTGTTGCTTACAGATCATTGCGGTACTTCAAGCAGAATAGGGAAAGAGGTCATTGAACCACCACGGCTAGATTTATCCTGTAAACATTTTTTATTTCCACCAAGTGAATTGAGCTTTAAGTTTCTTCTATGTTTTATAATTATTTGGGACAAACGTTCAGACCAGAATTGATTAACAAATAATTATTGTTATGATGAAAATTACATTGGAGACATTGTAGTTGACTAACAGTAGTTAATTATACGTATCATTAAAACTATAAAAAAAAAAATTCATACACGAACGATTAAATGAATTTATGAAACATGGCTAAATATTTTTTTTTTTTAAATCTTGATTGTATAGAGTTAAGCATTTCCCGTTGAATTGTGCAGGTTATAAATAATTATACAGTAGTAGGGTAATTTATCGTTTTACCATCACGCTGATTACAGCAGATAGCAGTACTAAAACCACCGTCATCCTCATCGATAAATGGTGAGAAAATCTTATTTTGCTGAGATTTCAATTTCGAATTTTTTTACAAACCATTTATATTTTATGCTGCCTCAAGCCTTCGACTTAGTTAAACTAAATAATTTGTGATTTGAACGATAACACAAATACCGTCTTAAGGCAAAAATTTCATTCGATTTCCCATAAAGAATTTTGCTATCAGTATCAGTCCATCTAGACAATTTGTTTTTAAACAAATCATCACCTGACGTTTACATAAATAATTATTTGTACTTTACAGTTTGGCGGTTGAATTTTGTCTAAAAATTATGTGACCAACGTGCAACTAATGGATTGATTATACAAATAATTCTTGCGAAAGTTTATCTTTTGGTAAAGCAGAAAAAAAAACCTTCAACATAATATTTGAAGGATTATTTTATAAATGTATTAAATATAAAAGTAAAATTGTATTAAGTGTGAGTACTGAGGAGTAATGGGTTTTCTTTAACATTTTTTAATCTACAGAAGGAAATGATAGAATAATTCAATTTATGTTAAAAATTCAACAGTTGCTTAAACGATTTATTTTAGTATAAAGTGGTTGGGGAAGAAGCATCGGTGTCGTTTCATGTACAAATTAGATTGTACCTTGAAAAAGGCAAAATTCACAGAAGGATATTATTTATCGCGTGTACGGTTAAATTACGGCGATGTCTGATTCGTAAATTAAATTTTAATATTTAGGACGCGCAGCATAGAGGTACAAAATAGTCGCTTCAAAAGTTTGTTTTAATATTGTCGCGAC
Organism: Tipula helvola; assembly: GCA_963556165.1. Classification (NCBI taxonomy): domain Eukaryota; kingdom Metazoa; phylum Arthropoda; class Insecta; order Diptera; family Tipulidae; genus Tipula; species Tipula helvola. Next base: position 8,472,882 of record OY744483.1, read on the forward strand.
ACTATCAGCATAAAATTACAAAACAGCTATAAACTGGGAAAAAATAAAACTGATCGACAATTGGAGCCGGTTTCCCATATATGTCATTGTACTAAAAAATGAAGGTTCTGGAAACCTTTGTCGGACGTACGTATGTTTTTTTCCTACCATTATGCGCTATTTTCGTTTTTCTAATAATAATTTGAGTTATAAAGTAAATTTGCTTAATATTCTACGTATTTCATCTCCCGCAGCATCAAACATATTGACCAGTTCCTTTTCATTTGAGTTTTACTCGTAAATCGTCCGATGTTTCCATTTTTGTCCCAAACAACATTTCAAATGTGAATCGTCTGCCACCTTTTTGCCCGAGTGTTCCACGTAGATTTCTACTTCCACTAGTTCCAATCTCCTCTTGGTAACTTGGTTCCGAAATTCCCTGCGGTATAATAGATTTTTTCGCTTCTCATTGCAATTTGGCATTAATTGGACTCTTGTTAACTTCTTGCAAATCTATCTATGTTATCTGTTTCCGTGATACATCATCACCAGACTTCGATATTAACGATAACGTATCGAACTCACAGTAAACAAGTCTGGCTTGGATATTTAAATAGCGAAATCAATAATTTGTATGGTTACCTGTGACGTGTTAGAGCCATTATCGTCTTCTTTAATAACTTTTGTTTTAAGGTACCCTCAACTAACTGTAAATTGTAATTTACCTCAGTACCACTATCGACCATCGTCGTGGCTACCGTTTCCTTTTTGATATTCGGGCATTTCGTCGCGAAATTTCCACACTCCTTATAGTGGGAGTAGTGCTTACTTCTCTTGCTATTATCTGGCATATCCTATAGCGGTATGTCTTTCGACAAAAATTTGAAATTTTTCGAAACTTCCGTGGGCTGCTGCTTCGATTTTTGCTACAGGCTTTTCGAAATTATTCATTAATATTCAGAGTTTTACCGGGATAATTCAGATTGTGTGAGTTACTTTGGTCTAAAAGTATTGAAATCATGTCAAAACTGACCAACAATTTAGTTGGACCAGAACCACATTTCTCGTCGTTTTGAAAATCATTGAGCCCAAAAAAGCAAACAAATATGGCCATACGTCTGTCTGTCCTAGATTTTTTTTCGCCAATCCGTTTCTATGTATAGTCAAAAAGTATGTATATTGGTCCTGAACCTTTTTTCTCGACGTTTTAAAAGTCCCTGAGTCGGAAAAAGCAAAACAAAAAAATGTTCGTCCATCTCTCTGAATGTCTGTCTGTACTCATGGTATCTCGAGAACGGCTGTTCTCGTATCTATTTCTATTGACAAAGGAAAAGCGGAGAATTGAAAGGCTTCTGGAAGCTATGCGTCATAAGAATTGACCCAAAACCACTTGGTGTATTACCACGTTGATCAATTTTTTGTATAAACTGGTTTAGGATTGAGTTTGCGGTTGAGTTGGGTTTCATTTGCGTGTTGAGTTGACCTTGAATTGGGGTTGGGTTAGAGTTTAGTGAGCAGTGCAACTAAGGGTTTATTTGTGTATTGTTATTTCTATTAAAAGTAGCTTGAAACCGAGTTGATTTGGGAGTTGAGCTGGACATTAGTTTACGGTTGATTGCAAGTGAGCTGGGTTACATGTCGAATTAAGGTTGAGTTGAGGTTGGACTACGTGAGAAACTAAAACTACAAACAAACAACATAATGAAATGAATATTTCTGATTTAAAATCAATAATTTGCACATATTGGGATTCAGGACCTATGTTTTGATCATCTCGTGAGGTTTCAGCTCTTTATATGTTATTTTAAATATCCTAGATTTTTCGGCAATTTGTAGATTAGTCGAGATTTTTCGAGACTTTCGAAATTATTCGAATTTTACTAGGCAATATGTTGCACTTAAATTTGAGTTGCAGAATCATACAGACTTACCTGAATCTTGAATTTAATAGATTTTGAAGGTTTTTCTCAGTTATTCGAAATTATTCTAGAATATTTAGATTTAATTTACTAATATAGTTCGATATTTATGAATTTTTTAGTTCAGTTCAGGATATTTTTTCATGTTATTTCGAAATTTTCTTAACATTGAGTTATTGGTATGATGGACATTTGTTTCCAGCCCTTTGATATTATTGGTTAAATTTTGATATTAAAAGTACAGAGTATTAGTATTCAAGATAGAGATTTTACAGTTTTTTAGGGCACCCAAGATTTGCTAGATTATCTAGAATTATGAATGATTAAGTTCCAATTACAAAAATATCTACTAGGCAGTAGTTTATTATGGCCCGGTTAGTGACTAAATATCAAAATTGAAAATGAATCACAAAAATAAAAGAAGAAAGAGAGAAAAAATTACTTAACTGGCGGTTAGCCCTTTTTTATGCAACAAATTTATGAAATTTTTTGAATAGTTTTAAATTATCAGTAGAAATTATCATACCGATCCCTTAATCTGTTTGTGCTCTCGAAAGCTTACAGCTTGACGAACAGACAAATACTTTTATTAAGTAAAAAGCAAAGTACAACATTTATGTCACTAACGAATTTTTTTTTGTTTCCAGGATTACCACGTATTTTTCATGCATTGCTTGGGTCAAAATCGATGTCTAGTATTTGATTTAGATACAACTCTACCATTTCCAACGTATTTCCATAAGTATATAACGGAAACATTTAGATCTGATTTAGCATTACGACCCGAACACCACAGGTAGGTCATTTCAAATATGTTATGACTTTATAATTTTATTTTACTAATTTAGTAGAGAAAAATCCTTTTCCAATTATGTATAAATGGTTTAAACAACCGAAAATTTGGCAAAAGTGGATTTAAAGGAGAAAAAATTTTTAATAAAGAAATTTATTAAAAAGTTTGTTTAAATGGTCTATAATTTAGCCTAATTGATAACATAATTATGTATAAATGTAGAATATAGCCAGCTGCCTAAAGGTTCATGTAACAGTTATTATCTTAATTTAATCTTCGCTTAATTTTTTTATTTAATTATTCTTTTGGATTTTACAATTTTTTTCTTATAGATTTGTATGGCAATGGTGTGAATGAGTGTCTAGTGCAATAAAAAATACTCAACGATATTATATGCCCCTGGTTATTATAATTTTTATTTATGTTCATAATGACATTTTAATGCGACATGATGGTGTTGAAATAATATTGTGATTGCTTGCAGATTTTTTAGAGTTATACCGGCAGAAGAATATTTAACTGAATTTGCGTCAGACAGACGGCATATGCGACGGCCTGATGGTAGTTGGATAAAACCACCTCCACCATATCCACCGGTAACAACTAATTGTAAGTAGATTCTATTACCTAAGTAGTACACAGACAGCTTTTATAATACAACTTTTATTTGTCTAGCAAATTCGCACACATTAGATGATTTTATATGCATGACCGAAGGTAAAGGTCCCGGTATTGTATACAGCCTATCACAATTTGTACAAACATTTTACAAACCCCAACAAATTATCCAGCAACAAAATCATCAGCAAGATTAAAGAGCAAAAATTTTAAATTTTTTAATAAAAAATTGTGCAACTTTAAGCAACCTAATTAAAATAAATAAAATTTATACTTTATTAAATAAAAATATCATTTTACTTTTACAAATGAAACAAAAAATATTTATTAAAAATTTATTAACATTGAAAATCTACTTATGTAATAATATTTATATATCATGAAAATAAAAAAATTGTTATAATAATTGATAAGCGCTAAAAGATATGATTCAACTAAAATGACAAATTAAATTTAATAAAAACTTTTTGATGAAAGTTTTGTATTTTTTATTATAAATAAAAATAAAAAGCGAAACAATTTTTTTTTTCTTAATTAAATTAAAAATTAAATTCTAAATATACATACGCATACTTCTTATTAATAAACTTACACACAGACGCACATACCTAACAATAATAACGTTATAATATTCAAGTATGTGTTTTCAAATTGCAATAAACCAATGTTCAAATATAATTAATATTAATTAAATGGTTAATTTATTTTTTAAATGTTTTTTTTACTACTTACTACTACTAAATACATATAATTATACATAATATTTATATCTAACAATGAACAAAATATTAAACCTAATTAAATTTTTGTATTTTATGTAAAAACTTTTGGACAAAACATGTCATTCATATATAAAAGAAGGTTTCACACAAAATATGCTTATAAAAATAAACAAATAAAAACGCTTATTTTTTTCCTAAAAACTTAAAAAAAAAAAAACTTTGTAAGCTCGATAACATGTTAAAAAAAAAATAAAAATTTAATTATATTAAAAATACTAAAAATTAATAATATTATAAAACAATTTCATACTTTTTACAAACTTCAAAGATATATAGGCACACTTTTTAAATATTTTATTTGTTTTGTTTTGTTTTTTTTTTATATTATAATAAGCATAAATTTATTGAATTTTTCCCAATTTATAAAAATCTAATAAAACAATCTATTTAAAATGAAATACATATTTCAATAATTTCATAATTAATTTTCACTACCATAAAATCTATTTAATTAATTAACTTATTTTAAAGCTTTTGTCTCGAAAGCTGAAAAGAGCTAACGGGATTTCAGGTGAACGTACGGAAAATATTAAAGACAAGAAAAATGGATAAGCAGGAAAGGTATGTAAAAGAAGCGGGAATTCTTTGATATGTTGAATTTCTTTTATATTACTTAAACTAATATTAAAAAATATAAAGGGTTGAAACCGCATGGAGTGATCAGAACTTCGGTCTTGAAAATAAATTCAACCCCAAATCAATCCCTAACTGAATCTCTTAAATCAATCTTCAGCTTAACCTTCAACTCATTCGCAACACAATCCTAAAAGGAATCACCAAATTAACCACCAACCCAACGCTTAGCTCAATCAATAAACCAACTTTCAACTTAACCTTTGGCCTAACCCCTAACCAACCCTTAAATAATTGCATAATCGAACAACTGACATTAACTCCAATGCAAGCTGACTAAGCCCTAAATCAACTTCAACTGAGCTTAGCTCGAACTCCACACTTGTCCAACTCAATCCCAAAACCAAATCGATTCGAAAACTGTGTAGATGTATGAACCCAACTCAATCTAACCTCCCACTAAACCCGAAACTGGACCTACACTGACGCTACACCTTTAAACCATCATTCGATCGTACTAGAGTAACGTCGAACTACCACACCATCATAACATGGTATAGATGGTAATCTTACCATCAATTCACCATACTCCATACCTTTATACCGGCATACCTTCATACCATCACGATCTTGCCATCATACTATGATACCACCATACCATCCTACTACAGGTTGGTTGAAAAGTACTGAAAGCGACACCTATTAACCAGTAGAGGAATCAAAATTTATACGCCATTTTAATATTTATCTTTCATTTGAACACGTGAAAATCTGGCAATTCATTCTTTCTACACACATTTTTAAATTTTTTAAAAACACTTGTTAAATATTTCGAAAAATTACAAAAGGTTTAAAAAATCACTCGATCGATTTCGGCTTATTAGGCCATCATCAGGAGTATCTACTAAACTGTCTAGTTGCAGATTTTTTAAACCTTTTGTAATTTTGCGAAATATTTAACAAGTGTTTTTAAAAAATTAAAAATGTGTGTATTAAGTGTGTTTCGCCAAGTGCCTACGGCAGAAAGTGTAAAAAGAATTGATTCTTTGTTTACAAGCCATTAAAAGTTCACGTGTCAGTGTATTCGTTTACAATGGAAAAAAACAAATATCGTGCAGGACAAAATTCTTTGTTTTGGAAGGTTTATCAGCAACAGAAATTCAAACAAAAATGGTATAAGTGTTTAAGGAATCTGCTCTTTCATTTCCAACTGTGCATCGATGGGCTTTAGAGTTTAAACGTGGTCGTTCAAGCGTTGAAGATAAACCACGTAGTGGACGTCCAAAAAGTGCAGAAACACCAGAAATTATTGAGCAAGTGTATAATATTGTTTGTGAAGATCCAAGTTTGACTAACAAGGGATGATCCCGAATCCGAAAATTCAAAAAATTATGAAACTTTGGGAACATGTACATCTCATATATAGGTATGTACTACGCAAATTTTTTTTTCTGCGGAAAAACACTGACTGGGTGAAATGAATTTTTTAAATTGGAAATTTCCCATTCTGCCTTTGCGCGTAACTCGTTTAACTCGTTAACGGTAAGAGGTAGAGAAAATGTGTGCTTGCTTAAGACAGCAAGACGGTGGGCATGGAAGTAAATAAGCTTTTAGAAATGTCAGTTTCACGATTTCACGCCAATCGGTGTTGTCCGTAAGAATTCTGAGCGAAAAACCGTTAATGACTGGACTATTAATAAAACTCATCCAAACAAATATTTTTTGTAAGATAAAAAACAGACATTTCTAAAACCTTATTTACTATCATGCACACCGTCCTGCTGTCTTAAACAAGCCCACACTTTTTCTCTACCTCTTACCGTTAACGAGTTAAGCGCAGAGGCAGCATGGAAAATTTCCAATTTTAAAAAATCTATTTCACCCAATCAGAGTGTTTTTCCGCAGAAAAAAAAATTGCGTAGTACATACCTAGATGAAATGTACATGTTACCAAAGTTTCATAATTTTTCGAATTTTCGGGTTCGGGATCATCCCTTGTAAGCGTGAAATTGCTGATACCATAGACATCTCGGACGAACGAGTACTCCATATTTTACATGAAGAATTACGTATGAAAAAGCTGCTTGAAAAACTGGTGCCGCATTCGTTAACAATTCAACAAAAACTGAATCGAAAACAAATTTCTCAGCGTAATTTGAAGCGTTTTAAGTAGAATAAAACCGATTTTATGCGTAGATTTATAACTATGGATAAAACTTGGATCTACCTTATTATTCTAAACTGAAACAAGAACGTTTACAGTGGACTAAAGCTGGTTGTTCAGCTCCAAAACAGGTGAAATCAGAACGATCAGCAAACAACGTCACGGCATCAGTTTTTTGGGATGCAAAAGGGATTTTGTTGATTGATTATCTTAAAAAATGTAAAACAGTTAATTCTGAATATTATTGCAACCTTTTGGACCAGTAAAAAAAAATAATTTTTCATCAAGACAATGCACGTGTGAATACCCACCCCACCGTGTTCACTAGATTTGGCTCCCAGCGATTACTATCTCTTCAGAAACCTGAAACAATTCCTCCGTGGGAAGCGTTTTTCGTCGAATGAAGAAGCTATTGCAGCCGTGGCACAGTATTTTGCAGAGATTCCGGAAATCATTACAGAGATGGTATAAAATTATTGAAGGATCATTGTAATAAGTGTATTGAAGTTGAGGGAGATTATATTGAATAAAAAAACTAATTTCATTAAAAAAGTCACATTCTTTCATTTTTGCTTTCAATACTTTCCAACCAACCTGTATCATACTATTATACAGTAGTGTAACTAGGTACCCGCAGCACCCGTAACATGGGGGGGAGGGGGAGTGGCACAGTTATTGGGGCCCACGAGATTTACCAAGCGCTCGAATATTACTTCGAAAATAAGATTAGATAGACGTAGCTCAGATTAAGCTTAAAGTAGACCACTCTTTCAAAATTATAGAACGGGACATTTCTAAGAAATTTTTAAGAAAAGGCGGTGGTCTAGTTTTTAGAGGGAGCTAATACTAAAAAAAATAAATTGTTGAAACTTTCTTCCTAGGAAAGTACCTACCCACGACGGAAAACAATTTCTTATTTCCCTCGTTAGGAGCGCCTTTGTCTTTAGAAAGGGAATCAACGGATATCTGAAGTCAGTCTCTACAATGAATTCGTTCGATTTATAGTTTCTCATTTTCTGAATCTTTTTTATTACCAGTAAATAAAATTAAAATTACCGGTAATCCCGGTGAAACCGGTTTATTTTGGAAAACTATTTTAAATATAAGGAAATTGGATATTCCAAATTATATTCCATATTAATATTCCCTCGTCTCGGATTTTATTTTTTAATCACTTTTTAAAATTTCTCGAGATTATGTTATATGACTGGATATGTTCCATTCTTATTGTGTTGCTGCTGCACTTATATCACAATACTATTTAAAAATGAATAAATAACAAATAATTTTATTAATAAAAATTATTTTATTTAAATATCAATTATTACTTTTAAAAAATAAAAGTTAAAATCTTTCTTTTTAGTGATATTAGACTTTTCCACTGGGTAGACCGGTTTCGGAAAGAAATGTTATTCCTTTTTCAATTCATTTTACAGTTCTAATTTCCGCGAGATTATTGAAGTGTAGCATGGAAATGGGATGCGTTAATGTTCGAGACTTAATTGATGGTGCTGTTTTTCTAACCGCTTCGAAAGTTATTCGAGATTATCGGATGTATTTGATAGTTCGATGTTACTCGAGAATCTAAGAGCCTATCATCGAATAATATGATTGTTTGATATTTACGAAATTATCCGGTACTATTTGAGGGTTTCATTTTTATTGCATATCTTTTTGTTGAGTAGTATTAGTAACATTAAGCTACTTGAAAGATATTTCGATATTCACACGAATTTTCGTTAGTTTTCTAGATGTATACAGGCTTCGAAATTATTCATTAATATTCAGATTTTTCATTAATATTGAAATTGTTCGAGAATCAAACGAGATTCACATAATATAGAGGTTATTAGAAATTTTTAAAGATTTTCAAGTTTATTTCAATTTTGTATGGCAATGTTCTGCGCTTAGCTTTAAGTTCTGAAAACTTGCAGAGTTACACATATAAATCTGAATCGTGACATACTGATATTTAGTAGATTCTTCGAGATTACGCCAAAATTTCGATATTTGTCAGTTTCCTAGGACATTCGGAATTCATCAAGAATGACCAAGTTATTTACGTTTTACATGGTGGTGGTTAGGGCGTATAACATTTTTTTTGGTTTTACATACTTAGGTACGTATAATTCGATATTTGAGAACTACTAGAATATAAGATACTAGTTCTTTGAAAATTCGACATTTTTGAAATTATTTCGAAATTCTTGGTATTTTGCAATTTATATTCCAACTTTGTGATGCTTTATATATTTATACGCAGAGTAGGTATTTGACATCTGGTGAACGGTTTTACAACTTAGCCAAAGGTGATCAGCCGGTAAATAAATGTATAATTAGACGTGTTTCTTTGTGAATTTGTTTCAAAATAATCGTTTTTTGCAATTAAAAAATTAAATTCATTTAGAAAGATAATTAATTTATCAATAATATTTCAATCACCTTTGGCTCTTAAAAATCGTGGCGGCTCTTGCGGCGCTTTAAAGGCGCATAAACAAACCATCATCAACATCTCGTGTATGGTCGATTTTATTAAAACTCTCCGATATTCTCCGTTTATCGGTTCATTGTCACCATAGTTTGTTCTGTGTTTTTTCAGATGAAGGAACTCATGATATGATAAAATCCTACTCGGTGCCTTTATTTTAATTGATTCCAGTATAGATGATGCATCGATTTGATCAAGTAAAATATTTCCAACAAACGAACACTTTCAAAGCTCTCGTCCATTTGCCAATGCTGTCATATGATAGGTTTTACATCTGTATACAGATACTGGATGTATTTTAAATGTCAGGAGATCATAAATATCCAACGTTTAATAAAACCAAGCAGCTGCTTAGTAAAGCATTTGTTTTCAACGAAAGTAACCCCTAGTGTTTAATCTCGAATACTTTTTGTAAAAGTTTGCATTTTATTTGGTATTGTTGTATAATAGCAGGGTTAACTTTTCGATGGAACGATATACTCTTACACTTATCATTGTTGAGGCTGATAAGGTAGACTCACACCATTTTGCTATATTGTCGATGTCTTCCGTTAGTTTGTTGGTATCGCTGGTGGTTTTGACAGTTCTGTAGATTTTTAGACCATCTGCAAGCATTAATTATTTTCTGGTCCAGCATTATTTCAATAGAATTGGAGTAGAAAATGTATCTACTAGAAAAGCATTTTTTTCGGAATCAAATTGAACTAACGAATTGGTGATCAGATACAGGTTCTTCTATGCAAGGTTTGTTGTCATGATTGTTATAAACAAAGACTTTAATTGATAATAGAGAACTCGCAGAAAACGGTATAGACTGCCAAATGATTTGCTATAAAGCTTTGTCAGATAATCGCTCGTGAAGAGTTTGGAAAATTTCCAATAGTAATGATCAGATACAAAGCTTGTTTATATTTAATTGCATGCTGAATCGTTAAATGGGAATTTATGTGGGATAGTTATGCCACTAATGAAGTTTCCAGGCGGCCGATATTGCAGAAGACATCAAACACAAAAGAGGTAAACTTACGTACCAAATCAATAAGATCACGGCACATGGTTTAATTTTGTTTATTTATGACCACGCTGTTATTATCAACCTTGTATAACTTAGTTAATGAATTAATTGTTTTTAGGTAGCGTTTATTGAGATCGTCCATTCAAACTCTTTGTCAAGAAGCCCATAGGGCCATAATTTGTATGTTATGGCTGCTTAGAAAGACTCTTCAGGCTTGTTGATCTTAAATGATCCATAATCGTGTTTCACTCCATTAGATGACTTTGGAATGATTTTTTGTATGAATACGTCATTAGTGGATGTTGTAGGGTTCAGTAACCGGTGAACGTGTTCCTCTGGCACAGAGTGATATATTCGCACAGTAAGGCTTACAAACACTCGCCAAAATAAAAGCGAGAGACGTAACATCAAAATGACTCGTTGGTGATGGAACCACAATCCCAGGTATCAATGTCAAGAATCCCTAAGTTAGTAATCTGGAGTGCCAACGACTTCTCGCGACATGGACAAGTGGATACATTTTCCCTTATAGAATAAGAAATTGATTATCACGATCATATTCGACAGACGTAACAAAAGCAAAAATGCAGGTCAATGGCACAATCATTCTGACGAAACCGCACATGGTCGCACTATACAGTTACAATTAAAAAAGTTTATTATACAGAGTTCACCAATTAACAACTTCGTATAAGTACCATGTGGAGCATAAACACAATCTGTTGAAATCGGTGCCCAATTCTTCATTCTCATCTAAGCAAAATGTCATACAACCAACATCCATCTCAACTTATTTTCAAAAACCGTCAAAATCCAATCCTGGCTTAATCCTACCCAAACTTACAGCATTGCATATGATTTCATTTTCAACTGTTGCAAGTGAGAAAATCAAAAACGGATGGAAATCTCAAGGGATGCCTCAAAGCGAAAAGGCGTAAGGTCAATGGTTCTTGAATTCGCAAATGCCATTCGTGAAGTTGTGAAAAGAGATATAAAATACGGTGAAAGCGGCGAATGATTTTCTTTATCGTTCGTTAGATGAATGGATCTCTAAAAGAAATAGGTGATACATGTGCGATAACATCCACAAGAAGGATGAAAATTTTTGTAGTCTAGGGATGGTTAGGATCAATGACACAATGCCGGCCGGCTAAGGCCATTGAAATCGTCGAGAAAAAATTAAAACAATCTCATATTAATAAACAACATTATTACTGTGGTTACAGATGGAGCATCTGTTACAAGGAAAATGGGACAAATGTGGAAGACCTTAATCTTTACATATTTAACTCAAAAAGATCCAATTTTACAAGGGCCAACAAGAATCCAATTAGCAATTAAAAAAATTGTACAAAGATTGTTTTTGGTAGAAACAAACTTAGTAGAAAATGAAAACGATGATGATTTGATTCAGGTCACAGTCTCTAAGTTTCAGTCAAAAACAGATGAATTCAACCAATTTATATTAAATAGAGCCCATAATAACCAAATATCAACCATCTTCGAAAATAATTTAACATCAATTAAAAAAGTAATGACTCTATTGGAACACATAAAAAAGCGTAGTAATTTGCTGAATCAAATCTACAATGCGTTAAACAGCATTCCTCAATCTTCAATTGAGGCTGAAAGATGTTTCAGCTTGAAAGATATTTCAACTTCTTTGAACGACACTTCAATTGACTTACTGTGCTCTTTACGATCACATCTTTTAAACGAAAAAAAGAAGAGATTAAAGAAAAAATATTAACGTTTTTTTTCCCTTAATAATTTTAACTTAGGTGTTTTTATATATTTTTATTCTAAAATGCTCTAAACCTATTAAAAAAATGTACCACAACAGTTCTCTTGCAGTGGATTAAACTATTTGGAGGAACATATTTGAGGCGGCCATTGCGGCTTCATGATGAGCGCAATCATTATTTTATAATCTTCGCAGAGCAGATATGTTGCGCCGAACTATTTGCTTCCCATTACATACAAAAACATTAAACTTGAACTCATCAGTAAAAATAGAGATTTTCCCAAAAATTAGAATTGTTCAAATCCATTCTCTTAAAATTTGTCGAACCGTTTCGGGATGAAGTTATTTCTTTAGATATTTTAAAAACTTTTGCAATTTCTATTGCACTACTTAGTTTTAAGTTCATCTCTGATAAGTGATAACCACTACGACATTTCGTTGATTACGTTCAGATAGCTTGCTCGGGCTGTCCGATTTAGGTTTATATTCAATCATTTTCTTTAAATTATAATTTTTTATAAGTCTGAAAACGGTAACTTTTCCGATTACTTCTGCAACGCCAACATGCGATTTCCCCACCTTTACGAAATTTTTTTGCATTTTCCCCACTTTCGACATTTTAAACTTTCCCACTTTAAACTAACAATATGTACCATTATTTGAGAAAATATTATACTTAGGCTTTTTTGTGTTAATTGCTAAACATGTTACGTTAAAAAAATAGTATAAAGTTGCTAATTTCAATTAAAAATATTGCGTTTTGATGGATCATGAAGCGACAATTTTGCTAGCCATTACCATAATATTGCTACCGGTCTAATGAATTGAAATTTTCGGTTGGATACATTATATTTTGTCGCCAAAACCAACAAAATTTATTGATTATAACGACAAAGATTTATTTTAGATTTTTAGCTATTTGTTCGCGAAATCATTAACCAAATGTTTAGTCAAAATGAGTTCCTTTTGGGGTCGATACTGTCACCGTCAATTAGATTTTTACGCGAATAGCCAGAAGACACCCTGTGCCAAATCAGGCGAATGAGTTGATCGGTCATCTTGAATTTTCCTAATTTTTTAAGGAAATGCTCGTCTCAATGAGTCGCGCATTATTTCGAAGAATTTTGGCCAGTTTCCCCATCTCTTTCAAGTTTCCTTCAGTTCGCAATAATGCTCTTTCAATTATGCAAACCACTTAAAAAAATTCTTGGCAACTCAAGGCTTCGCTAACAGAAACTATTTAAATCATTTCAAATGTTTCGGAGGCACTTTTAACCAATAAAATTTGTTTATAGGGCGTTGTTCCACGTTTTTATGAGGAAACGATAAAACCATGATAATGACATTACTAATGCACTTTGGCACTCAAGAATGCACTTCAGACCTATAAAACATTTTGCTATGTTTGGCCGTTTAGGATAATAAATTACTCTTTACTTCAATTCAAAACCACATCATAAATATTTTTCTATTAAAATTAAACTTTTATTATAATTGTATGGTTTTTTTTTTATAATTTTCTTGAAGGTCTTTTAAGATTTCCATCAAATAATTTGTAACAAAAAATATCACATCTATGAAATAATTATATGCGGAAACAAAAAATAAAAAATAAAATAGAAAATGTACATAGTTTTTCATTTAATTTTCTTTATAAATATTTTGAGATTTAATATAGCAAAAATAATAAATACAAGATAACAAAAATAAATGGCTCATAATTTTGTATTTCTAATGTTTTTTTTTGTATGTGTTTATGTGTGTGTGTATGTGTGTCTGTATTTAAATGTAAGGTTTTGTGTTGTTCCCAAGCCCCGCGTCCCCCTAGCACCTTTTTTACTATTTAAACTGGTTCAACATCATTTTGATATCTTGCTGTAAGATAAACTGCGGCTTCAGTCATTTGTTCCAGACATCGGTGTAAGCCCATTAAATGATTTCGACATTCAACCGCCAATTGTGTACTTTTATCATTTTGTGCCGTTTCCGTGTTATTTTCTAGCTCAACACCGGAATCATTTTCAGTTGATATATCACTTTCTGAATCACTAATTGTACTTCCTGAATTTATAGAATTTGTTGACGCTGTACTTGTGCGTCTAGCATGCCCTTTAGTCGTAGTTGTTCCTGTTGGATTGAGTATATTCGTATTATCATCGGATGTGGTTTCTGTCGCCGTCAAAGATTGGGATGATGAATTTTGTTTAATTTTACTATTACTATTACTAGATTTTGTTTTTCGTTCACAACCATTTTTGCCCCAGAGCAATGTAACTTTGAATGCATTTAACATATTGTATAGATTTAATAAATTTGCCGAGTCTAAACATTCATTGTAGTGTGGTGGTCTTTCTGGACCGTTTTGTGTGCCAATTGGATCGGCCGCATCTCCTATCTGTGTATTATGTAAATAAATAAAAAATACAAATTATTAACGATTTTGTCTAATTTTAGAATTTTATGTCGCTAATTTACCTGTAAATCCATTAACCGGCATGGAACTAGGATAGTATCGTCCATTATATTCACAGTTTTTACAAATCGTTCCATAACGTTTATAATACTCTCTTTGGAAAATTCTTGGTCATCGTGCCGCGCAATTCGCCTCAAGCTGTTTCTGTAATTTGAATAAAATGGAAAAAATATGTTAGTTAATATTATGGAAATCTTATCAGTTAATTGAACTATATAAACACAATTAAGTGTGTTTCAAATGTGGATTGTATGTACTTTGGAATGTAGCCAGAGGAAATTGATTTAAATCTGATAAAAATTTTTTTTTTTTTTTTTAGATATTTGGTATCATGTGAAATCGATTAATTTTAATTTTTTTGACTAAAAAATTAACATTGTTTGGTTTTTTAGTCTTCCTGGAGATGACATAAACATTCGACTATCTTTGGTATTTATTTTTTTGACAAATCTGGTTATTTCAAAGTCAACCCGACCTACACTAAACTTTCGTATTTCTGATCGTTCAATCACCTATCATGCATAAAGTGATAATATTCTTGGTTCCAAATGTCCTCCAAAAACGTTTAAGAAGACAACGTTAAAATATCTGCGTTACTTCCGCATTTAGCTCTCAACCTTTATTATATCGTGCATTCACAGCTTCCTGGTAAGATAGACTGTGTACGTACATGCTTTACATAAAAACCATATGATTCAAAGAGTGGTGGTGTATTGCTGCCACCAAAAACAAAAAAATCAACACAATATATTCTTGTAATGAGGTCAGCGTCATCGCCGCTACATAACATGAATATATTACATGATAAAAGAAAAAAAATTGAAAGTAAACACCACACACGATATCAAATAATACAAAAAAACAAATTTGTAGATGGTATTATAAATATGCATATTAGACAAACAAAAGTAATATATACAATTTATATAATAATAAAACAAGGTTAAATATTTCCAAACATTACAATAATTGGCGATTCAATTAAAAACGTTGTCCAGTGGCATCAAGTACTTCAACCTTCCAAAAAAAAAACCAAATTACACCATTACAATATAAGTGTGTGTATGTGTAATTAGATGTTTGGCAATTTTTCTTTTGGTGGGGTCGCTTTATATACTTTCTGCGTTCATACACAAGCAGGTTATTGTAGAATGTACGATTCGATTTATAACTTTAGGGCATACAAAACCATCAAGTGCCCCCCTATAGTAAAACGATAATGCTGATCTGACAAATGTTTATAAATTTTTGTTTTTTAATTTCTCATCAAGATTTTAAATTGTAAGTTTGTTTGTTTGTTTTGTTAACGCAGCAAAAATTGCATAACATCGCGCGCACACACCAGCTTGCAAATTTATTATAAGTAACAGCCAATTTTTATATTTTATGTAAAATGTTAATGATGTTTATTTCGAATATTTAGACTTTTTTCATATTATCATTTGATATGTTTGTTATATTATGTTAAAGGCAAAACCCAAGATCATTCAAAACCGACACAACTAGTAAATTCTAGTTTTAGCTATGCTATCTTGTTTTTAATCAGTGAAAATTAAAACTTGATATCATAAAATTTTGTCATGATACATAACAGTAAATTAAACGCGCCTTAAAATGATTCCTCACTTTTCGCTCCCCCTCCCCAAGTAGAGCTAAAAGCGTGATACGATGACCAACATTTTTTTAAATAAACAATTTTTTGATGATTTAAGTTACTATATATTTGGAAAGATGTGATAATTACATTTATTTATTTAGAAGATTACAACAACAAATGATTTCTTTATCGATATTACGAATACATTGAATTTCCCTCGTACAAATTATGACATAAGGAGGGAACATGATAATAGACTTTGCATAATTCATTATTGCTAATTATTTGGCTCGATATTTACTATTTTATCATCAATATACGAGTATCGCGCGCGACTTTTAAATAATTCATATGTTAATTTGTAACCTTGAACTCGATTGAATTCGAATCGAAAAGAAATTTTTATTTTAAGACATCGATTTTTTTGGTTAATGGACACAATACCAAGGCTTATTTTATTTTTTTATTGGTGGATATTCCAAAAACTTTTTTTTTTTTTTTTTCTGTTAAGTGTTAAAATCAAAGTAACAGAGGAATTAAATTTCATCATCTGACAAAATTCTGATCTGATGATCAATCATCACATACAAACATATGCCTATCCATTCAGAACCTTGATATTTTCATGGTCTACCACAAAGTAGATGTCTTCGCAGCAATCCAATTTTACTACGTCTTAAACATTTTGTGTTTATGTTGATTTTGCGTAAAACCAACAAACTTTCAATAACTTTTTGACCAACTTTCATATATAATTTATGCTTTTATTAAATTCTCGCTTTTTTTTCTTTTTTTTTTTGCGCTAGTCGTATAACGTGATCAATCCAACACCCAAATTAGATTACTTTGAATAACCATAATGTTATATTTACACACAATTCTTATGAATTAATAATATTTTCGAGATTATGTAAGTCTAAACAAATTAAATTTTCTGATATTGATCAACAAAAAAAAAAATAAAAAGAAATCATTTTGCAACATCACAGCAGAATCTTATCTAGTTTCGAAGCTGCCATCATTTTGTAGATATAACGCGTCTCGATTATCTAACCACCAACTCTACCAATTTTCTACTGAAACGCGATGATAAGTTGAATCGAATTATTCATTCGCGCGATCGTGCTTATGAAAAAATGTTTTTTATAGACACATTTCACAATCACTTTACTACAACTGTCTTGATTTACTGTGTGCTTGTATGTATTGGAGAAGACAAAGTGATGATATGTATTTACATTCGGGGTATTTTGCCATTGTTTGATTGTTTCGATCGTAACTTAAGCATCATACTAAATTAGTACACGTGTTGGCAATTGTGCATAATCAATGGCCTTACGTGGATTTGGATTATTAGTTACAATTGTAATGCACGCGATTATCATTGGTGTAGGTCAGACTAAATATTCGACACAATAGTATTGTTTTAACTAATATATTTAGTAGTTCGGTGCATATACACTAGAGGAAGTAAGTATATGATTTTTGTATAAATTCCGAAATAATTATTGACTCAATTTCCGTTCAAACTCTATTTATTGCTATGTGGAGCCAATAACGATAATGGTGTCACATTAAAAATTACAAATAAAGGGCAAACAATATTTTTCAATCAATATGCAATTAGATTATGATAATTATTATCATTTACACATTAATATTGTGAAAATCATATTATTGTAATTTTTTTTTTATCAGATTTGATATTCTGTCGTCACTATTTCCTATTATTGAATTTTCAGTATCAAAATAGTATAAAAGTCAACAGGGTTGTAAGCTTTCTGCTTTAGTGCAAAATCCGAATGTTAGTGGATGTTCGAGCCCACTTCTTACTTATACTCACTAAACGCTTGAGTTACTCTGGTATCCGTACTTTCTTTTTAATTTTCACAAATTATTGTTTGTTTTCAACTCTCACTCCAATTTATTCTTAAGCTGATGACAACAATTCACTGCATCATGCAAACATTAAAATATTCGATTTCAGATTATTTTCTATTTTATTGGATTTTTCTTTCTTTTATTTTGTTGCTAATTTTAGTTAATTTACTATTTTTTTCAATTTAAAGCGATTATTGAGTCACAACAAGCTGAACTTATTATCAGAAATTTACTTTAGGGGGTTGCTCAATTATAGTTCAGTTTAAAAAAAGTATGCAATCTTTGGATTAATTAATTTTACTTAATCAAAGTTGAACACAAAATTAATTTTGTTGAACAATTTTTAGGTTATGTACTGAAATTAAACCAAGGAGCAACCGATGAAAATAACTCATTTTATTCAATGGTATCCAAATTCATAATGTTACTCAAAATAATGAAGGACGCCGCATGCAGAATATATTGCTCAATTCGTATTTTTTTATAAGTATGTAGTTTAAACGAAAATATGCAATGTTCCAAGTACTTATCACCAAACTGTCAATGGTATCACTCTAAATTAAAGTGAATTTGTTCTAAATTGCCGATAATTTAGAGCAAGTAACTTAGTAATGCATTTTTTACAAGTTGCTCATTTTATAAAAATATTGTTCAGTTTTATATTTTGATATCTTCCACATCAAACAAAATGCTATTTTTACTAACAAAATTTTTAATAATTAAAACTAGATATGTAGCTCATGAAGTTTCTGGCTGCATAATTTTGTGTTGAATATTAAACTGGTTGAATTCCTCTTAAGAGTTTTTTAAATTATCGAAAACCTACACAACAGTAATAGCAGTAGCTTAATTTCGTAAACTAAAATTCCACAGGTATAGAATTTTTTTTAGGCTCAGCTGGACAGATAAACCCCACTTAACATCATTTAAGAATAACACAACAGGTTTTGCTAAGCCAAAGGTCGCCTTAGAACTTCGTGGGTGTGGCTCAATTTAAAATTTTTTGACATCCGCATTAATAAAAATAATAATATAGAACACGATAACAACGACCTATTTAAACTTTAGTTTAATTAATTTTGCTCAAAATTAATATTCCTATTAATCGACTTATTTGACGGCATAATCTGGGCTTTCATATTGAGCTTTTATTATCTTTTTGACTGATCTGAACACCAATTTTTAAGGGAGTATTAAATCAGTCGCTCAACTTTCGAAATTAAAAATTCGGGGCTTCTACATACACACTACACAGTGCGATACTTTGGTTTACTATATACGTTCAGCTCTTCTTCTGACTGAATTCTATTTCTTTGTTTGCTTTTAAACAGGCCATTTCGGAGATGAGCTCATTTCAAAGGCATCACCCATAATTTCTTATGTCCCCAACTATCAATCGTGGACGAATTTTATTAACGAGGCACCATCTTTATTTCTTCTAATGGCTAATTTTTCTTTTAGAAGTTTTAACGTCTATGGTCATTAATAGTTGTCTGTTCTATTAAATTTTTAATAATAATGCTGAAGTCGCTACAGCTTTGGGTATTCAAAGTTATATTCAGCGGTTTAAGAACATTTTATAGCTCGACGGCATTGCTCAATATTCATGCATCCCCATATTTTTAGTTCGCGAAGTACTGTATTTACCAGGGAACTGTTTCAACGGACTCTCTAAAGTACTCCAGTAGATATGATTATCTGACATAATATTCAATTCTTTACACTCTATCTAACGCTATAGAGTGTCTGTATTTTTTATATCGTTGTACCCATCATCAGCGATTTTCTGATTAATTCTCAGAAGTAAAGAAATGGCACGGTGGAGTCTTGAAATTGGATTTTGCATTCCCGGGAAATATTCACAACATTCCCGGGAAGCGGGAATACTTTTAATTTCTTAAATTAGGCAGGACATGATAGCTTTCCACATATTCTTATTAATAATTGTATAGAGAGTTTAGCACCTCCACTGACTATAATCTTTAATAATAGCCAAGAGCTGGAAATTATCTTTCATTCGTCCGGTTGAAGTCAGCAACTATCGCAGAATCGTTATTTTTTCTGACATACCAAAACTTTCTGTGAAATCCATGATACAGAAATTCTTGTTTTTTCATGCAAACATTTAAATTTCTCCTGATCAGCACGGATTTTATCCGAGTAGGTCTACTAATCTAGTCTCTTTCTGTGGACATTTATATAGTAGACTAGAACATGGGTATCAAACAGATGTAGTGTACTCAGATTTTTCAAATGCTTTCGATAATACTGACCATTCTATTCTTAACGATAAGCTGAATAAACTCTATAGTTCATCCCTATTAAATGGTTGCCTTCATATCTTTCTGATCATTACCATTTTGTTAAGATTAATGATTTTAGCTCTCGTTCGTTTCGTGTTACCTCAGGAGTTCCTCAAGGAAGTCAAATTATAGTTCGCTTTATTCTCATTATTTATTTATGATGTTGTTGAATGTTTTGATTAATGGCGTTTCTGATTGTATGAAATTGCAGTGTGACTTAGATAACTTTTGCAGTTGGTTGACTTCCCTAATAGATTGGGTTTGCTGGTTCCGCCACAGTCGTTTGACTCTGTTTCTACAAATTTTGCATTTTCTGATCTGAACCAGTTTTGAGAATGTCACGACTTTTTAATTCGGTTTACGATGTTTTTGATTTTAACAAGACAAGAAATTCGTTTAGAAATGAGTTGTTTTAATTTTTCTCTATTGATAATTGTTCATTTTTTTTTTTTTGATTTAACGATGTATGTATTTACTGTATAGGTTAAAAAATAAATAAATAATTGGGCACCTTTGTCTACAGTCATGTTTCGCTACTTTTACTTGTTTAGAAAGTGCAAGCGATCTTGAACTCTCTCTGTAATGTCTTCTATTCCGCAACAGTGGTCATGAGCTTTAGGATACCATTGTGACCTGTTGTGCTTGATCCCCTTTTGAATTCTCTAAACGTTTGAATTTCGAAGCAACTAAAAGTTACCCAGAGTAATTTTGTGCAATGTCCGAATTAGTTGGGAGGCGGTTTTCGAGTTGGTATATTTTGCGTTTCTATATCCTATAGAAATTAAATACAAAGGCATTCATTACTAAATTATTATGGAACTTATTTAATGCTGCAGCCACTATTTCTTGAGTTTTACATCTGCATTACATACTACTAAAATTGATTAAGGAAGTAATGCCCATCTAATATTTCAATAACATCAACACCTATAAAAAAATATATTTTTGCCCCGCCTTGTACAATTAAAGTCCAAAAATTTGTATTAAACTTAAACAAATATAATTCAAGGAATTGTAATAACACATTCGAACGCAATTAATGTCCATCATTTACACATAATATTTATTATGACCCTGATTATAAACTGTGCGCAAACTTTTGGGATTCTAAAAAATTTTATGACTTGCGGTTTAATGATTTACAAACCACAAACAAAAAACATTATAAACAATTTTTTTTCTAACACTTGAACTCTAAACAAAAGTCGTCATTCGTTCGAATTAGGATAAAACCGAAGAAATAGCACAAAGTTCTAAGCCGCGAATTATGAACTTAGCATCTTTTAGAGGTCAACTTTATAATAATAAATCATAAAGGTTTAGCGCTTGTCTGTTTTATTTATGGTATGGTACGAGTGCGAAAATCATTTTTGGAGTTATTCGACGAAACATTAAAAAAGCGCATAACCAATGAAATATAGAAAGCTTATTTTTTTTTAAACCAAAAGTATTAAATAATTCTGGAATTTTCTTTTATTTAGGTAATATTTTTCACATAATATTCTTATTTAATTTATATGTTTTGCAATAGTGAAATTGCCATAATATTAAATAATCGCTACAAAAAGTAAAAAAAAAAAAACAAAAAATGAAAAGAAACAATTTGATATGGTTTCTTAACGAATTACATAAGTCATCGTCGAGATTAATGATTGGCCATTATCGGAAGCTCTAATGATCTGAATGTGATCTTTTAAGAAATTACACACGCACTACCGCACTCTATCCTATTTGTTGTTGTTATAACATAGTTTTTATAAAATAACAAAAACTAGTTTAGCTAATTATGTTTTATTTTTTTTATTTTCATTATATGTTATGTCTGCATTATTTAATAAACAAGTTTTTACAAAAATATTATTAAGGATGCATTTGCGAAAAATAACAAAAATATTTATTTATTACAATACTGGAACATACGTCAGACGTTGGAAATCTTGAATTTGGTAAGAGGATGCCGCTTTAATTTATTTCTAAATTCTAAATTTAATTTATATACAAAACATTCACTGTTTTTATAATTATTTATGAAGGTTATATAACAATAACAATATTTATTTGTAGTGAGTGCGTTGTTATGTATTATTTAATCAACCGTTCTGGAACAAATTATATTATGCATTCATATCACTCCTAATTGATTATAGCATTAAACGGTCATTTATCTCCATAAATAAATCTGGAGTGACACGTGTACTGTAAAAATGAGATTGATGATTTAATATTGATGAAATAGTAGCATGTAATTTTGTTGTTCCTCCCCCCTTCCAAAAATCATTTTCCATAGTGTTTTTTTGACACGGCATTCGATTAACTAGCTACTAAACATGTCTATCTGGTTCATTCAATCCGGTCACATGCATTCAATATTTGTTTTATTCTGAATTCATGAACAATATTTGACATCTGTCGTAATGACTGATTTTTTGTTAGCATGTTGCTCGTGCTAGATTTATATCGATTTTTAAAACGTTCATAATTATTATTTTAATTGAAATAATTAAAAATTAATTACACAATGCCAGGGTGTTACGACAATAGTGTTGTTGCCACAAATATCACAACATTAAGACCTAAGATGTACATTGGTGAGTAGATAATTATTTGTTAAATACGACTTTATTATTCACAAAAATCTACATAAATTGTGGTATTTTGAGCTTTGCAAATGTCAATAAAATACAAAAATAATCTTTAAAATCTCACAAACCCCTCTGTCATATGTTGCTTTTGTTTGTTTATCTAGAAAATACCATATAAACACAATTATAGACAGAAATATGGTATAACGGACACGCTCCAATAAGCTGCTTGCAAATTGCAAAGCTAATAAAAAATATGAAGTGCGTCAGCAGAAAGTATTTTCAAGTTGTACATATCTCTTGTATTCTAATGACGCGCATCTTTTTTTAATTTTACCACTTTCACACGCCCAAATTCCAAAGTATATACTCTCAAGTTCAAATATCCTGTCCACTTGTGTAATTGCGCTATTAACATTCGCGTTTTACGTTTAATGGTTTTTTTTGTCATAAACATAATGATATAATAAAATCACAAACGGCGCACACGATATAATAAAAAAAGGTTCTTGTATGATGATATTTTTACTTAATATTTTGGTTTAGCTTTTACAGTTAAAAAAATAAAGTCAATCGAGTATGATTTCTGCCAATATATCGAAACTACTTGCGTCGATGTTTGGGCTTACAATAAAGTGTTAATAAATAATAGTTTTGTCGAAATCGTAAGATAATATAAAAGGAGAGAGGTTGATTTCCAATAATATTTCAACCTCAGTACAGCGATTTTGGTCGCAAAATGAGGATTCATTTGAGGATTACCGGAAGGCAATAGTATTGGTAAATTGTATTGGTGTTGAATGTGCATTTTTTCTTTCCATTTTTCGTTTAATATGATGCAAATAAGAGAGATAAAATGACGCGAGTAATGGGGATAACATGATACAAATAAGAAGAATAAGCTCAAAAGAGAACGATTGATGTATTAAATATTGAGGGGACTGAGATAGAACAACAAATTTCGAAATAAAAAAAAAATTAAAAATATTTACGACTACGAAGTACGAAGCGAGACTCAAAATAAAAAATATTAACCAAAAAAAAACAAAAAAGTTAGAAAACAAAATGATTTTGCTTATTTGGTTTAGTATTGTGTTGCAACTCATGATGGTCGGTTGCTATGCTATACGATGTTATGTCCGAGGATGGAGAAATTTTATTGTAGCATATACACATCAAATAAAAAAGCGAGATGTAATGTAAATTCAATAAGAAGAATTTATAAATTAAAAATCATTTATATTACTGTTAACCGAAATTGAGGACCGAAAATTTTTATGTGGCGTAATTAATTACTTTTCAATAATAATTAAATATTACACAATTAATTCTTAAAAATGAATTAATTCATAATTAAAATTTTAATTAATTAATTGATTTAAAAAAAATTGATGTAGCAAAATTAATCCTTTATTAAAAATTAATTAATTTCACGGTAAAAATTTTGCGAAATTAATTAATTTTTGTCGTTAGAATTAATTGTTGGTAACTTAATGTAAGGGGCCAATTTAATTAAATTATACCTAAATTGTTATTAGTTATAATTTTTTTTTTTATGAAAATCAATAAATAATTAATGAAAAGAAAAATTATAAATTATATTATATCACAATTATCACAATCTGCTTGAACAATAAACAACAATAGACACAAAAATATTTATGAATTCCCCATGTCAGAAGAAAGGGAAAAATAACTCAAGGCGAGCGTAAGCACCAAAAATTTGAACCGATTCACCCGATTCGTTTATTTTTGATACTTACCACGAGGAAACGCATGAGAAAATACACTAATACAATAAACAAAATTTTACGGCACACAATAGCAAAATGTATATTATACGTTGTGTACATATACAAAATTCTCAATCCTCAATCCTCATTTTGCGACCAAAATCGCTGCACAGGGTGATAGTCCTTATTGCCCGCTTCTAGAGCATCATCTGATTGCTTTCCGATTGGTATCATTGTAGCACGATTTATACTGGATATGTGTACTAATACCTTATGTATGCTCCCTGGAATACATTGCGAATTGTTGAGCTCAACAAACAGTTTAGCAGTTTTAGCATGAAACGTTCATCCCGAAAAAGATTTTTTTTCAGAATGTGGGGTGTCTCCCCCTAAAATTTGAGGAAATTTTCATTCAACATATTATCTTTGCATCGATCTTAGATATGTCCCCTGAAATGTCATAAGATACCAGACTTCTTAATTCAAAAACAGTTTAAAATCCGAGCCTCATCATGAAATCACAGGCTTAATGGTGAAATTAATCAAAACGCCCTATCTAATACTTACAGAGAAGTCTCCGTGAAATGGCATATGGTACCAGACTTTTTAGCCCTTAAACAATCTAAAACTCGAGCCTCATTAATAAATCAAGAGGCTTAAGGGTGAAAATGAACCATAATGTAAATGAATAACGAAACATAACCATACAATGAAACACGGCCAATTATATATTTACGTTGTGGCTGATAGCCGAGTTTTAGCCGAAACACATATTTCGAAAAACGCCTTTTCGGGAAGAAAATCTCGTGCTAAGTTCTCATACGTGTTGATTTTACAGTTGATACTGGAACAGCTAATTTCGTATCCCTATAAATGACTCTTAACATGCGTAAAGCATTTGGAGTTAGAAGCAATAACTATTCTTCCCATTAAAAACCAAAACCTACTCAGAACATTAAGAAGCTTTCAGCGAATCTCAAAAAGCCACTTGATTGCACAATTATTTAACACTCCATTTAAAGGTTTCCTAAAGCCTTTCAGACCCTTACAAGCAAACTTTTGTATTTCTTCAGATTTTAATTGGTAAAATCTTCCAAAATATTGAATGGTCTACAAAATTTCCGCCGTCTTAACAATTTACATATGTAAGTATGTCAGTAAATTTGTCTGGGAATTTCGATGTCAAAATGCACCTCCAATACCTCAAAAACTCCATGAAATAGATGCAGCATCACATCACTAAGGAACTCAACATACCTCATCAAAGGGTTTTAAGTCATTTGGAAAAAATTGGATTCAAAAAGAAGCCACATGTTTGGATGCCACACAATTTAACAGTGAAAATTTTAATGGACCGTGTTTTTATCTATGAATCACAGTTGGAAAGATACGAAATCGAACTATTTTTCAAACGCATAATTACGGGTGATGAAAAATAAATGCGCAAAAGATCTTGAACAAAGCGTGGTGAGAATACATAAACTGTGGCAAAGCCACTTTTCTCGCCAAGAATAGTGCCAATGTGTGCTTATACCCTGGGAGTGAACGCCACCCCTTCTCAGGGGTAGAAATTAGTACACTCAAAATAAACACAGAAATCGACATAAGGATGAATTCTAAGCAAAAAATGTTCTATAAAGTTTTTTAGATAAATCAATATTTTTCGAGTTATTCGCGATTGAAAATGTTAATTTTTTATCTTCAAAAATGCATAGTTTAGAGCGATTTTCCACGAATAACTTGGAAACCTTACGTTTTATCAAAAAATCATACATAGCAAAAATAAAGCATATAAAATTACAAATCGATTGGTTATTTTTAATTTCTATAGATGTAATACGAATCTAGTTGTGGCTTTTGAAGGTAACCGTTTGTTCACCGAAAACTGAATTCGAGCCTTCCAACGTTAAATAACGGAAAAACGACGAATTTTTGGAGGAAAACTTGGTAGATCTTTTATAAAGTACTTGAAAAGACATTGAGAATGAGCTTTAGTAAAAGTTGTTAGCATAAAAACTGTACTTTATTTAGGCACTAACAATATGTTCTAGAAGTTTGAACAGT
The DNA here is from genome assembly GCA_963556165.1 of Tipula helvola. Classification (NCBI taxonomy): domain Eukaryota; kingdom Metazoa; phylum Arthropoda; class Insecta; order Diptera; family Tipulidae; genus Tipula; species Tipula helvola. Next base: position 8,499,590 of record OY744483.1, read on the forward strand.
TTATAATATCTAGATTTGAAAAAATAGTAATTTGTAGTTCCCTGTTAAATGGTTTTTGGAGCGATTAGATATCTTCAAAATTTAGAAAGTTATCGTTAAAAAACCAATAGCGTTTTTTGGTGAAATTTTCGGATTGCTCTCAAAAATACATTTTATAGATGAAAAATCAACATTCAATCGCGAATAACTCGAAATATTTGATAGAAAATTGTTTGCTTAAAATTCAACCCTCTAACGATTTCTGCGGTTATTTTGACTGTACTAATTTCCGACCCGATAAGGGGTGGAATTCATCCCCAGGGTAAAAACACACAGGTGTTTCTATGAATTTCCAACTTGACGAACAAAAATATTTGATCGTTATGTTGAAAATTCATACAAATCTGTAGGTCACAAGTAAAAAGTTTTTCCATTGTGAATTATCTGTTACTGTCCAAATTTCACGTCAATCGGTTTTGCCCGTAAGAATTCTGAGATAATAACCTATTTTTGTCGTCAAACCCTGCACTATGTGTCGATGTACTACAACGCTTCTGGCCAAATATCATGACACTGTTATTTTCTAGTTATTAAAAACCAGTATCTGAACCGTCCTCATGAAATCATAACACGGAAGACGGAACTGCTTATTTTAAATGTTAACATATAAAAATTACACTAAATTCCAGAAATACCCTAAACATTCCACGATTACATCAAAGTTAGGTGTAATAAAAATTAACTACAAAAATATGGCATGATAATGATGAATTGGCATCATGATGATCAATTTTATATGTATGACGTTCAATGTAAACATACAAAAGTTGAATGGCGAGTGTTTCGCGTTAATTGAACGTAATCGAATAAGTACACATTATGTTCTGTACTAATATCGCATACATATAAATTTGTTTCAGTGTTAATCGAATAACAAAATTTTCCAAAAATATTTTGATGACTAAAATATGAAATTTTGAATATGAGTTCTTCTCCTAAATTTTATCGAATCAGCTCGACCAATGTAATAGTGTAAAGTCTTTATTTAATTTTAGATTCATTATCAGACGTTACGTCTTCGGAATTTCTTAAATGTTTGCATGTATTTAGCATATAGTTAAACAAAACATGAAAATTAGGTTTTTTTGGTCGATTTGCAGATACCTGTTTTTGCAGTCAGATAATTTATGCAAATTAATCACTAAAATATTTGTATGTTTAGTTCTGGTTTCATTTATAGAATAATAAAACGAACGGTTTTAGAATTGATTAGTTATCAAATTTTTATATTACCTTTGTTTTATTAAAAATAAACAAGATAGCGAATCTAACCAAAAATCGTACGATTTATTGTATTTGTTGTTGTTTGATTATTTCCAAGCACAGAATTTCTAATAATAGCAACAAACTAGAAAGGGGGAAAGCGATTTTTTTTTTCTATCAGCTGTTAATTGGTTATTTGACGCAAATTTTTATCGTACAACCGGCCGATGTAGATTTAAGTGTTGCGATTGTACCTTTTATTTCCAAAACAACTACATATCAGATTATAACTGATAATTAACCTTAATAAATGAATCATTGCAAAATGAATGTATGTAAACAAATAACCCTCAAATTTTGCTAAGTAAATTTTTGTGCCCGTGTCTAGCTAGTTTTTCAAAAAAATGTATTTTGATGTTTCTTTTTTTTTTTTGACACAACGCAATCAGTTCTGTAGTACGTCGAAGGTTTTATTATTTTTTTTTTTTTTGTCGAAATTGATTATGAAACATCGTCGTGTGACGTTCAACGCAATGGTTCTTCGAATCCGATGTTCATTTGGTATACGCCCTTAATATCGTATGATATTTTGGAAACAGTTGAATCATGTCGGGCCAAGAATAAAAAAACAACACACACAAACATACACACAATTAAAGTGAAACGGGCTAGTCTACCACCTACCAATTAAAAAATAAAATTTTAATCACAGGAAAAGTATTTAACATATTTTTCGGTTTGAAAATTGTATATTTATATATTATGATGGTATGTATATAGCTAGATAAATCAAAAGTGGCATGATTTCGTACACACATATTAACACATAAAACATTAACTTTATAAACACACATAAGCAAACATTATACATTATGTTGTGTCAGTGTGGCATAACTATTTTCTTGCTAAAAAAAAAAAAAGTTAAAACTCACCGATTTTTTTCAATACTGGTCGTTATATCTTGATAACCATTCATTTTGTAATAAATTTTTTTTTGTTATTAAAATTATAATTATATTAAAATAAAATTTTTGTAATTTAAAACTTTTTAACTAACAACAAAAATAAATCGTTTTTTTTTTGTAGCTTTTTGTCTTACACTGCAATAATTTTTTAGTTCACTAAAACACTAGTATGTAATATAATTATTATGGTATTTCGTTAAATTAATTAAAAATTTATTTGTACATATATAATGAAATTCTCACAAGAAAACAAAACTAAAATAAAATTAATTTTAAAAATAAATGATTTTAAATTTTTTATCCTTCTATTTTGTTAAATAAAATAATAAACACACAAGTCAAGTCAGTTGTAGTGTTTCTCTCGATATAGCTAACTACACAGACAGAACGAATAACGATGCGAACTCTTCGATTGCATTCAACTTAATAAAATTTTTGACATATAGCAGCGCCTCTTATATATAACATAATAATTTTAAATGGATGTTCATGATTTGAAATTTTGCGTCCGACATGTACCAAACTATTAAAAATTATTTAAGTGCACGCTTAATTATCGTTTAATACACTATTCTAATTAATAAAACAGTAGTCAAATTTTATAGTAGTCTGCCGATGAAAATATGATTAATTAAATTATTAATCATGAACATCTAAAATCAGTCGACATTCAAGAGTTGTGATTGGCTGAATGTTGATATACAATTTTGAACCGTATGTAAGCGGGAAATTCAAAAAAAATATTGACAACAAAATTTTTTCGTTTTCGTTTTCATTTTTTTTTTTTTTAAATTGCTGCATCCCTTTTGTTATTTTTGAGTACAGTCCGCGACATCCTACAGTTAATTTAAATGTATTGTAGTTTAATTACCGTTTTATGGTTTCGCGACCAATTTATTTATTTATTTAATAAACAGACAGTATTATTTAGATAATATTATATATTGCGATTTTATTTTATATCCAAAAAGATTTTTCGAGAAATATGGAGATGGACATTGATTTTTATTTTTTTATTTGTTGTTGTTTCTTTAAGTTTATGTATTTTGTATGTATATGGATAAGTAACACACCACCTGTAATTTAGAATATGATTTTGTTAAGTGTTGCCAATCTGTTAGTTTTTTATTGTTGTTGACAACTAATTTGAAATGAATATTTTATAAAAGTTCGTTATAAGACATAATAAAATGACGAATGGTGGTGCAACATAAGATTGCGTGATAAAATTATATGAAGGTATGCCTCAAATTGTATCAAATAAATAATGCGTAATGATGAGACTTTCTGTGAAAGCTCTATTTTAGTATTGATTCGTTATTGATTTTATTGTTGTTGTGATGGATACGCGTGGGCCGCGGTAGAAAATCATAAAATATGTATTGTGGCTGTGGGATGAGGTAATTTTTTTATTCTGAATGCGACGTTAATAGAAGGATAGCAAAAATTTAAATCTGTGGCCACTGACTGGCTAAAGCTAAGTCAATCAAAACGAATTGAGACAATTAATTGTTATAATTAACAACCATAGAAGCGACGTAAAACGGTTTTTATATGGAAAAATTTAAACTAATTTGTTTAACCTTGGTTTGGCGAACGTAACATTTTCTATGTTAAATTGTCGTTCATTTGTTAAAAATTCAAAATTTACATTTGAACTAAACTTACGTTACCACTCATTTATATAGGACACTCAACTGGGAACCTATTCTGAAATTTTTCCATTTCGGATTTTTACGAACCTAAATTATGAAACTCCGCTGCGGATTTTTTTGAACTTATATAATTCGACTGCTACTTAGTTTGCGGATGGTATTTTGTGTTTTTTGACCTTTTTGTAAATGATAAATAATTTTAAATAAATTAAACAATTTTTAAATTTGTGTAGTTCCGTTTCTTTCATCGTATCCCTGAATATTGACCTGCGTTTTGTTTTCCATTAGCAGTATCAAGTTAACTTGTGTTAGGTTGTGTGGTTGGCATCAATTCTTTCGATATGATTTAATCTTATTCTTAAATTATGCGTGAATACACATGTTTAGTTATAAATGGCTTAAGTTTAAATTATGTAACCTCTTGAAGAATGTGCTCAAGCTAGATTTTTGACCTTAATTAAACAGAAAAGTTAAACAAAGTTAAAAAGTTGACAAAAGGTAGAAAATCTGATTAAAAACAAATTCTTGAAAACATTTACTTACCCTTAGGTATAGCTTATATGGTACCGACTTATGATGAGAATTATGGTTGTATATAATATATAAAGTTTCATATTTGTACAATATTATAATTAGTTGAGAATAACATATCAGTCTTGAAATCAGCATTACGGCATGGATAAAAAGTAGTATTTCCGATACTCCAAGTTCTGGAAGTCCAGAAAGATACCGAAAGGGTGAGGGACCACCCCAAAAGGCTATTAGAGATATAATGCACAAAAATCATTCACGTTTGAATCAACAAACGGTGGCTTAGAGATAAAGTTAGTTTGTCTGACGGGTAACCGACACTTCTGCCTATTCTCCAAAATCCGAATTTCGTAAAATTTTAGAACTTGAATTTGTAAATATCTATTTTAACATTTAAAATTGAATAAAGCAGTTAATTAAAAAATATATAAGATACTCAAATTTTAGCTCAAAATTTAGCATACATTATTTTATCAGTGAAAATGTCTAGAAATGCAGCAGAGACATTTAGGTTTTAATTGGCACTAGGTAAAGTGATTTCAGTGCCACCTCTGATTATATTTTCGAAAGTGTTTTATAAGACAAAATATGACATCTAATTCTTCAGTGCAATTGTCATCAAATTTGAAGAAAATATTCTTTAATAAAAATATTTAAATATTCTTTTATTCTTCGCATTTCTAACTCATGATATAGTAAATAAATAATAATCAAACAGGCATTGAGAAATAAGTCGTGATTTGATATTAAATTTGACTGTTATTTGTTACGGTTTTTGCGTTATTTATAAAGTGTCTGTCTCAATTTAATAATATATTTTTAGAACATTTCCATTTTTTAAAATTTATTGTTAATTAAAAATATTACCTGATTTTGGATGAATATTGTGCTTCATTGTTCGTACAAAAAAGTTTTACCAGTCACCAGATGGCAGCTTATCAGTTTAAAGGATAGCTTTAAATTTGAAATTTGTATTTTATACTGAAAAGTATGGTGGCTTTGATTCATTTGTGGCAGCAACCCTACCATCGAGGCAAGTAAAATCGACATCACCTTTTCTCGGTTTACTGGGTTGATAAAACCACGGTATTCTAAAACCACGGCATTCTAGAATGACAGTATTGACGATTGGAGCCGTGGTTTTAGACAACATTATACATAGCCGCTTCACTTTTAAAAAATTCCGCTATACCATATTTTAGTCGTTCTGCGAGCGCTGATGCTAGTTTTTGTATGGTCGCTTCAGTTTTATTTTATTCCGACAGGTAGTGCTTTCTCTACATTTACAATCGTCAATAAGGCCCGTTGCACATTTCAGCTAAGCTAAGCGAGAAATACACTTTTCGTTAACTTAGTTAGCTCGCCAAGCTCACCCCTTTGAACTTTTTAGCTGATAACTACGCTTATACAGAAATACATTGTTGATTTTATATCTTCCAATTAAAATTTTGGGTTTACAACCTTGGGGAAAGAATTTAGCTCACATCGCTTAGCTTAGCTTAGTTGAAATGTATAACGGGCCTAAAAATCAAGGCAGTCAACTAACAAGATAAGTAAAACCACGAAAAATCAACTTTAATCACATCATCCTACATGTAATATTAATAATTGAATTAAATAAATCGATTAAGCGATCATTGTTTATTTAGTGAATAAAGTACGATTATCAAAATATCAATCGGTGTAAATTATTTACTGATTAATATAAACACGTGTGTGGACATAACCCTTGCGAATATAGTGGAGTGTTAATAGAGGGAACACGCATCATCATCCTCACATCTACACTACCCACACATTTATTTATTTTTAGTGCATTTAAAAATTAATTTAATAATAGTAGATACTAGAGAAAAATATAAAAAAGTTAAAGTTAATCTCACATTTAATAAAAAAGTGGTTCTTTACTTTGAGTTGAAAAGAAATCTTAAAAAATGGTTACAATATGTTGTGTGCTGAAATGCAACAACAAGTTTTTGAAAAAATTCGGGAATTAAATTTTATTGATTTCCGAGCCAACGCATTTAAAAAAAAAGTGGATCATAAAACTGCGACTAGGAAAATATCCGTCAAAATGGTTCCAAATATGTAGTGCTCCTTATCAACTGGGAATGGCTGCTGACAGGCTGCAGGTACAACTTTTATTGGACATCGGCTCCTACTTAGGTCAAGATCTTGCTATAAGTTTAATCTAGAAATTATTTATTTATAATTTGATTTATGATTAGGTAATATCGGAATAAAAATCACCTGTTTAATAAATCTCTTTTATTCCCAGTGCTTTTCGCTCCTAAGACATTTAATTTACTCAGATATTCTGAATCTATTTTAAATAATGAACAACACTAAACTACTTGTATAAAGAAACTTAATACTAACCAAGCAACTAATATGTAACCAAACCCCAAACAAGAAACAATTTTTAAATATTTTTAAGTCGTGCGATAGAAACCGAGTAAATAAAACTTTTTGAGGTTAGGTTAATAGGCATTTTCGGAAATAGACCAAAGTAACTTCATAGTAAGTTTCAAACATTAAAGTTACCCATCTATTTACGAACGATCAAAGTAACTTCAGTAATGAAAAAAGTAACTTCATGAAGGCGACTGTTCGAATGTGATTTTTTGAGCGAGTTTTGATCCACACATTTTTGCTCAAAATATTTTTCATCAGTAATAAGCTCAAAATTTTAGTTTTTTTGTATGATTAAGTTGGTCGTCTGCGAATATTTTGCTTAAAGTTAAAAATATTTTTTCTTGGTGGGAGTTTTCATTCAAACAATTTGAGTTATTTGATTGGCGAAAAAGTGTGAATCTAAAAATTTGCACAAAAATCACAGTCGAACAGTCGGCTTGAAACAAACGCACTCGAAATTTTTTCTTACTTTTTTGTATGTGAAAGGTAACTTGAGTAACTTTGTTACCAACATAATATAAATTAAAACTTACTCTGAAGTTACTTTGGTCTATTTCTGAAAATGCCTATTAAATAGAAGTTAATAAAAACCCGAATGGTTCTTCTGTTTAAAATAGTTTACCGCATCACATTTCATCTATTTAAAACTATCCTTTTGATTGACACTACTTAGAAATATTTTAAAATATAAAAATTGTTTCATGTTATTAATTTTTACTAACAAATTACATTTTCAATCTATCCTGGAAACGAACGTGCTGCCATAAACATAGCGGCAGCTATTTTTACTGAAAGCTTCCCCCATCGTCAATTGGCGATTGGACTGGCACAACTTTTTGGTGGGTACGACAGTTTGTTTTATTTCCGAAAGATTCATTTTATATGTATTTCTTATGGACAAGGTACTGGGTGAGAAACTTTATTTTATTTCCGATAGGTATCGCATTTGCTACTTTTCCAATCGTCAAAGCACTACCTATCGGAAAACTATAGCGACTATACAAAAATTAGCATTAGCGCTCGCAGAACGACTAAAATATGATATAGCGGAAATTTTTTGAAGTGGAGTGGCCATAAATATGTTGTCTAAAATCACGGTTCCAAACGTCAATTCATGTTACGGTTTCTTTACGAGTCGGGTATGAATTTGACGAAAAATAATAACCGTGCATATTCCCATGTGGTATTGCTATTTGTACAAGTTTCTTTTTAGTGTAGGTCCCTTCTTTCTTGATTATTCATATTCGATTCATTGATACTATATTTAGGGTGAAGTTTAATGGTAGGTACTGTCACACTCAAGCACGTCAGGATTCCATTACTTATTCTGGAATAGTTGAAAATTAAATTGAAGGAGTAATTTTAAAAGTATGTTGTGGATTTGCCATTTTTTAATGACCTCTAATCTGCATACCGAACAAACAGTAGCAGCGGTTTGGTTTTGGCGAGGTGTAAATGAATTGGTAAATAATCAAATTATGTTCTCAAATTTATGTTAGTTTAACTAAATTTTGATAAAACTAGAACTGTTGGTTTTACCGAGGTTATGGTACACTAATTATAATGTTCAATAAAAAATATTTTGGTAAATACAAGATCATAACAAGCACCTACCTACATAGGTACATAGTACATTATAGTTATGTATACTTACAATTATAAGTTTAAACCTATATCATTAAACATTCGTATATATTCCTCTTGTATTTCAAAATGTCTTTACCGAAATATTATGATTAATGTACCGTCACCGGTAAAACCACCAATTCTAGTTTTATCAAAATTTAGTTAAAATAACAAATGATTAATTAAGAAAATAATTAAATTGCTTTTACATTATATCCTCTGACCGGAAAATACCCGGAATGGATAAGAAAAACCACAAATAATTATTTATTAATTTTGACTTTTGAGATCATTTTATTTATTTGAAATACTCTCCCTCAACTAAAATATTACGTTCAACAAGTGCACTGAATCACTTATTTCAAATCTCATGAATAATTGTTTTCGGTAGACCAAGTTCCATTTTCATGAATCTTACTGAAGATTTTTTGCTACTTGTTTGATGTTTTCTTCGTTAATCGCTGGAGATGGTCGGTCTGGCCGTTCATCATCATCTACATCTTCTCTGCCGATTTTTTCGACAGATGCACAAAAACTACTGTCACCTAATGCGTTATATTTTCTCTTCCATAGCACGAAATGTTACAAAGGATGTATTTCCGGTTAACATAATATAATTTGAATTTTTAAGAAAGTTCATGAGGAAAAACAGATTTATACATTACATTCCATTCAACAAAAATTATCATCGAGAACCGAAAATTGATCAAAAATAAATGCTAACCTTTAGTAATGTAAATCTTCAATCCAGCGACTCAGCGAGATTAAAATATAAAATGTGAACTGATATGATTCTAAGACAACTGAATGTTAAGCAAATCGACTTTGTAATGAAATATTTTAATTTCTGGACTATAATTTACAATCAAGATATATGTGTAGAGTCAAGACTAATATTTACCCACACATTATAACAAATCAGAAAAATCACGCTTAAATATTGTGCCTAAGTACATACAAGTATTGCGTTACTCTATTATTACAAAATTATCTATTATCAGTCAACTTTATTACTCAATTGCAAATACCGACGGCCGCACATGATTAATTAGAACTTAGAAAGCATTTTAATCATTAACATGTGAATCAAATGAAAATTACCGCATGAATCATTTCACGTAATGTTTACATTATTATTCAGCCAAACTAGGTTTCGTTATCTATTCCGAGATCTATATATATATATTGTGATTATAAACAAAAAAAAAACTTTAAAATTCATGTTTGTTTTCCGAAACCTCAACCTGGCTTGCGAACGTCTAGTCCAAACAATAAACGCATATATGTATAGTGTTTATATGTAGATAAGAAAATACTGTATGGACTTATCAAAAAAATGGGTTAAAAATAATTAGAGATTGATATTTGATAAGACAAAAATGGAATTTTTTTGATCATTATTTTGGTGAGTGATGTCTCGAGCGCAGAGTCCACCTACTCGTTCTATTGTAAAACAAGTGTCACATATAGTTTAAGATTGCATTTGCCTTCCTGTACATATTATATGTAAATAAAATCCGGATAATCTAGTTTACTGGTCTTAAACCAGATAATACGGTTTATATAACTTCCGAAAATAAAATAAAAATACGATAAGTTCGTGACCTTTAGTGGCATAATAACCAAGACAAAACATAATAACAGTGATTGCCAAAATCGTACGATTTTTGTTATGACTTTCGTGCGAATAAAAATAAATAAACGGCTTCGTTGCGGTTTTGGGGCTAAGAGCCATTTATTTAGTGCGGTCATTATACTTGGGCGAGATAATTAATTCGGTTAGATTTATCATATAAGTGTGAACAATGATTTGCACTTATTTCATAAATTATTTAAAATAAACATATAGGCTATATAACAAGAATGCGGCTGCAACCAAAATTTTATTTTTTTGGAAAATTACCTAACACTCGTCAAGGTTTACTGCGTATTACAATTTAAGCTGCATAATAAACATACAAAGATTAATCTTCACATAATATTCTTTTGAAGTTTATATGATTTGCGACTAATTAATTGTGTGGTGACGTGTTGTTTCTAAGTTTGGAACTTACTTTTAACCGCAAGCGATAATTACAAAAGTTCAAAATTTTTAATGCGCAATAATATTATTTCCGTACAACATTTTTTGTGGAATCTAATGTGGGAATTTCCAAAACTTTATTTGTAAATACATACATACGTAAAACTAGACTCATCTTTATAGATATTGCACGAGTTTCAAAACTGTATAAGAACATAAAAAAGAGTAAATACATATTTGCATTTCACAAAGTGATTATCATCGTTAATCATTATGTTTAATTATTTTGAATGCATCGCTGATCTTCTGACTAATTTGGGGTTAAATTGATATTGAAACCACTTACTTCTCGATTCGTCAAAATAACAAAAAATAATTGATTAAATACTTTTCGTTTTAGAGAACGAGACAATCTCATTTTTGTTTGCATAGTAAAATTTAATAATACAGTGAGCAATTCTTTTGGTGGATTTTCTTTTTTCCCACGGTACTCTGTTTTTCTCTCAGACAGTCATAAGATCATTCTTGTTTCACGAAAATCGTAGAATATTCCATCCATCATATGAATGAATGCATATATCTTCACTACTTCGAGTCGAGTAACAGGCATCAGAAGTCACAATAAAATAGGCTTTCCAAAATTTTGATTAGGCTTGTCTAATTGGCACGTCAGCCCTGATTTTGTTGAAATCATTCACACAATAACATCACTCTAGTATCTGAAGTATGTGTGTTCGAAAAATTAAATCTACACATAGGCCTCTTAAATTTGATAAAAGTATTGTGTCAGTTTTTTTTGATTTATTTCAAAATAGTACTCACTAAATTGACTAACAAAAATAGTAAAATCTTGATTTGCAAGCTAAATTCTAATCTTTCAAGTGCGGCGAGACTATATAATTTATAATTAGACTTATATTAGATAATGATTATTGTCGTACGATTTTTAATTTTCTAATCTACTGAAACGTAATGCAGGTGTGTCTGAGACAGCTGCTAAATCGATTTGTTTGTTGTTTATTTTGTATTGGTTTGCATGTGAACATAACAGGGACTGTGCTCGATCTTGAAAAAATTCTTTTTGTAAAAAATGGCTAAGTATATAGAAATTGACTGCGAGGAAAAAATCCTGGTTCGACGAAGTTTCCCAGCGAGGATACTTTTTTAAATAAAAGGGAAGAATATTTGCCGTATTACCACTCTGTTTGATGAATTAATTGTTATTAAGAATCTTCGGCAACATTTTTGGTCAAAATCGGAAGAGACATAGAACATGAAAATACTCTTCTTATACCTGAAAACTGCCGACATAAAATTTTGTCAAAAACTTGTCCGAAATAAAATTTCCTCATCTATTTACAAAAGTTACTCGGATTCCAATTTTGATCCAAAAACAAAATTAATTCATTTATGAGGCCAGGGTCTCATCAAAGACAATTCGCAACACCATAAATTAACTTGTTTGATAAAGTGTACAAAACAAGTAAAATTTCAAGTAGACAACAAAGAATTCTGCTATGGAATACGGCACACCGTTGTTTGAAGACAATATAAACGTTTCAATTTGGTGCGCCGAAACTATTCGAATTACGAGATAACACAAATAAAATCGTGGTTCATTAGTCGAAGAGAGCCGGACGGATATAGAACTAGTGAGGTCAGCCATAATTATTCAGGAACCAAATTAATAAAGAGTTCATGTGTCTTTGAGTTTGAAATTAAAGCCACCAATGAGAATAATTGATATGTTATAGATGCCGAGTCATTATAGACCAGATTGTGCAGACTCTTGTTGATGAGTCTTAGAGCCATCGGAGTTGGTGCACGATTTGTCTTAGTCCAGTTCAAGGTTGCTCAAAAGTACGACAGCAACGCAATAACTTCGGAAACTGAAAGTCATCCGACAGACGGTATAACAAGTGGTGCGCCAACCGAGATGTTGGCAAATTGTTGCGAAAATATGAAAGATAACATTAAGCTCCTGGTCCATAAAGATTTGAACAAAATGGGTTGTCAGTCAGAGCTGATGAATCGATCATTAAATCACTCCTGAGAAATGGACTATGGCAAGAGGTACAACCTATCACATGTTCAGAAACGTAATCAAATTCCAATTGTAACAGCTAAATTCATCGAAGTCGTAGGACAAACAAATAAGAAGAGGCCTGGGCCTAAGTACAATGCTCGTTTTCAATTAATAATTTAAAATAATAGGTAAAAAATAATTAGTTGGCCGCCTTTTGGCCTAGGCGTGACCCTGAGTACGAATTATTGCTGTAGGTCAAATAAGTATAGGGATTTGTTTGCGAAACAACATCACGCACGTTCATTTTGAAACCGTTTCTAAAGTTAAATTTATCTTAATTATTTATTTTTTGCCTAAATCGTAGAAAACAAGACATCAACATGATGTTTGTGCTACGCCTTCAGCTGTTATAATTTGCTTTGTTTGACGTTTGAGCAAAATTAAATGTTTATTCGGACAGCATGATAAAAAATTGTGAATGTAGGGGAATATTTTTCAAATAAAGCCTAGTACGCACTTGAGGTGAAATGAATTTTTTCATATGACACAAGCGAAAATGAAAATTTCACCGCAAAATATCACTTTGTATTAATTACTTAGTTTAGCTAGCGTTAATGAATTGTTCGTATTGGCACTAGGTAATCTACCACTTATCAGAATTATGGTGAAAGTCTATTGTAAGACACAATTTTTTATCGGCGTCAAATCTTATTGACGATTGTAAAGTAGAGAAAGCGCTTCTCGAGGAAAAAAATTAAAATGATGCACCTGATAAAATGATGACATTTGTCACAAATGCGACGAAAAAAAATTTAGCAATGCGGTAATTAAAAATTGTTTTTATAGTCCAAAATTGAAATTATTTACAATTATTAGCAATTCGGTAAATACATATTGTGTTTACAGTTCAAAATTGGAATTGTTTACAATCATTTCGAACGTCAAATTATCAGGTAGCTCAGTTTAAATATTTTCCACTAGGTGGAATCCGTGATGCCATGAATAAATATTGTTAATTTTTTTAATTAAATCAGCTAGATCCAAATCATTGCTATATTCAACAAAAAAATCCACACAAAATATTAGTTAGATTGCTTTGGTATACTCTTGTTCTGGATGAACTCTCCAATTGGAGAGATTATACAGAACTAGCATATTGCATGAAAACTAAATAATTTTTCGAGTAGAATTTTTTTGTTAAATGTAGAACACGTTTAGATCTACATTATATAATTGAAAAATTTGACAATATTTCGTTCCAAATTAACTAAATTCGAATAATTGCTATCGCGATCTAGAACAGACATGAATAGTAAAACACGCCTATCACATTTGAAATGTCAAAAAGACAAAAACCAATTTTTTTAGTCTCTGATTCAGTCACCAAAAAGAGAGGATAAAACGGATGGAAAAAAAAATCATCGATTAATTTTCTGTTTTAGCATCGTTCAATTCATACAATGTAAACTACGCTAAATCAGAGGATTAGGCCCGTTGTACATTTCAGCTAAGCTAAGCTAAGCGATGTGCGCTAAATTCTTACCTCCCGGTTATAAATAAAAAATTTTAATGGGAAGTTATAAAATCAACAATGCATATGTGTATAAGAGTAGCTATCAGCTGGAAAGTGCAAAGGGGTGTGTTAGGCGAGCTAACTAAGCTAACGAAAACTGTATTTCTCGCTTAGCTTAGCTGAAATGTGTAACTGGCGTTAATCATTTATCCTCGTTCATACAATCGAGCCTTATAGTCTTAAACAAAAAGTCTTCCCAAAAAATGTCTTAGATAAGACAGTCTTAAGGTCGCTGCACGAGTATGGATATAAATCCGTACAATCTGAATCTGAACGAAGCGTTTATTTTTTGGTATGGTTATGTTAGTTTTTTGCAGATATTTTGCTTAATGTTGAAATAATTTTAACTCGAGAGAAGAAATAGGGGAATATTTTTTTCGGTCACATGACAATATTTGAGTAATTTCATTGGGTGAATGACCGGATTCAGATTGTACGGATTTATATCCATACTCCTGCAGCAACCTTTAGGAGTCTTAACGTCAGAATTGGGGGGTTATGATTTATCGAAAATTTTGTTTGTACGCCTCCGACGATTTGGATAGCGTTGTGTTACATACATTATTAGCCGCATTTCTTGACGCATTAGTGATCCGGATCAGATCAAAGTTTACATTGAAAACAACAACAAAAATTTAATTTTTGTTGTTGTTTTCAATGTAAACTTTGATCTGATCCGGATCACTAATGCGTCAAGAAATGCGGCTAATTTGTTGTTGTTACTCTCGTGATGCAACAGATTATTAAAAATTGTTGAAGATGTTTGTGAATATTTGGAGAGTATTTCAAATTTACAAGAATTATAATGTTGAAAATTGGTCAAAGTTTCTCTGTTTGTATGTACTGCTTTAAGTTGAGTTGCGTCATGATCTGTAACAAGATCATCATACTGTCCGGCATAATATTGTCTTAATCAATTGATGATGAATCTTCAAAATATTTAGCTAATTAGGAATTTATTTGCCTTTCTTTAAACAATGTGGTAGACTTTCAAAATTGTGCTCATCGCGTATCAAGTTGATCGATTCTAGATTTAAAAAAACAAAAAAATAATTTGAAAATAAAGCAGTTGTACTTTTTTTTTTTTTTAAATAGCCTTTGAGCTGGGTCTCACAAAAGAGAGCTTTTGTATCGCAGCTACCGACAACAAGATTTTTGATCGACGAGGCATAAACAACGTGATTTCCTCATATATTCTCAATTGCTTGCCCAATTGAAATTGCTTTTTTTCACTATTTAAACAACGAATTTAAGTTTTTAAGTTTCTATATTGGCTAGTGTGATAAAAAAAATAAATTTCTTAAAACTATAATTTATTACTTACTATATTCCTATAAATGACTTTTACAGTACAATTTATAGTTAAAGCATAGTAAAACGTTATTTTTTATTTCTGAAAAACAACATTTTTGGAATATTAACGTTTTTCCACTCAGCCCTTCAATTAAACAAAATTATTTTTGCTTTGTACGTCTATTTTGTAATGAAAATACATACTGAATGTCTAATTGTCTATAAAGCCGTCTCTGAGTAGGAATTAATAATGTCATTGCAATGATATAGGCAATAGAATTGAAAGAATCAAGAATGCAGAAAGTGGACATGAACAATACAGAGATAAAACCCCATTACAATAAATTACGTGTAAGAGAAACTTGACTTGCTTTAGGTGTGGTCGTACAGGATATTTAGCTACAGACTATCAGTGAGAGAGTTTGTAAAAAAATATAAATAATTTAGTGAAATTTGTCGATAATGAAGCATATATGATCAAAACAAACAACAGAGCGATATAGTATATACTAAATTCGGTCGAGTTTTTCTCGATAGTAGATAACCAACGCTTTCCGATATTGTCAATCTGCTTTTCCATATTATTATCAAGAAACGGCGGTGACATCTTATAAATAGGGCTTTACTTTGAAATTTTTTGCAAATGGACTTTTCTTCAGCTTGGATATTTCAACTGGATATACGTTCTGTTGTACGATTCGTAGGAGTTATTTTCCACTTCTACCTCTTCTTCTGCTGCCAATTCTTTCCTTTTCCTGATCATGCCTGGTTTTTGTTGCTTAAAGATTCGGATTACGTACCGTACGCTCGCACCCGAACTTTTTCACCCCACTTTAAAAAATTATATACATAGATCATTTGGAACATTCTTCCATTGTACTCCTTTCTTTCCTGCTCGGTGACCAGGCTACACAAAATGTCATCAGTCATCACTTTTATCACGTAAACGCCAGGTTGTGTTGGTCCAAAGTTACTTCTCGCCAGAGAAATCTTGCTCTGTGAATCTTGCTCTTTCTAAGAAAAACGGTGTCATAATGTCCACTATTGCTTAGAGTTATTCTTTGTAAAATCTCGCTGGCTCTCTGGTCATCTTTGGACTCAATACATTCGTCCATAATGGTCGATGTAGACCCACACCACCAGTCATATTTGCTTTCACTCTATAGATTTCGAATCTAGATAGCTTTTCATCTGTTTTGTGTGCAGGATTCCTTCGGTATGAGCTTTTATGAATTCTCTCAAACAACGGAATATTAATTGTAGTAGCATTACTTGCAGCTTCTGCTAGTTTAAAAAGCTAAACGTTAAATGTAACTAAATTTAATTCACCATACTTGCCACTCAATTTTTCAACAAGACCCTTTAGCGTCTGATTGTGAACGGAAAGCGAAAACTTCATTAAGCTTCCAATCTATTCTCTTGAACTGGCAGTTCCGACATGATCTTATTTGTCAGTTTTTGTAAGATCTGTTCTAGTATTCCAAACAACATTCTTAAGGTATTGTTGATTTGGGGAACTGTACCAGGCAATACTAATTTGTTTCTTACTGCAGCGAGTGCATTTATTGTTGATCTTTAAATGAAAATATTTTAATTTGACAGTTTATTGTCTTTCTCTGTTAATTAGAAATTTCACTATAGCTTGCAATTCTCTAATTATGTGAATACATTTTCTCCAAACTTTTGCAAACAAACCTTGACCCGCATTTGGAGATGAATTCTCTAAATGTACTTGAACCAAACTGAATGAGATAACTACGAAATATAATAAATTATTTTTGTTAAAATGCCGTTTGCACCAAAAACGGAGGCTAGCGGAATTTTGTTATTGAGTGATATTACCTATATATGTATATAAATTTTATTTACTATATAAGTCCGGGCCCTTAGGGTCCGCAGCACACTGGTTTTTGTTATAAAGCCAGATACAAAAACAATATGATTATAAAATGTAATAACGAGCGAAACTTAAAAACGCGTATGACGTGTGAGACACGTTATTTCGGGGTTAGACATAAATATCGCATGACTTATCGTTTATGTCATTGTATAGCTTAAGGGATTAAACAAATAAGTAAAACCAAATATAGTGTTTACTAGTAATTATTAATTATCCGCCTATAGTTTAAAAATGTGTGGTCTTCTAGCACTATCTAATTACAGTTTAAAAACTGTTCAGGTTTTTATAATATATAGGACATAGGTTCACTGACTTAAGTCAACCAAATAATAATTGTCGCCAAAAATGCTTTTACGGAGAATTATTCACTGGACCGAATGTCGACTACCGAAAACAAAACAAAGCAGATATACCAACAAATATTAGGTCCACTAGGGTTATTGGCGTTAGAGTAAACTAACTAGAAGTATTAATTAAAATTCTGTTGCTTTTCTTTTTTTTTCATTCATTAATACATATTGGAATAGATTTTATTCATGTTTATAGAATTGATTTTGATACCTCCTTGATATTAAACATATAAACAGTGTTAAATTGGAAACGACTTGAATAGACATGGAAATTTCACAAAAATTAAATTCCAAAATACATCAGTAGATAAGTTGATTTCAATTAAATTAAAGTAATTAAATTTTTTTCGGTTAATGAACTCATAATAGAGAGGTTGAACATGTCTGCAGTGAATTATCGCCCGAAATCAATAATTATTTAATTAGTATAATGCGCATGCCCAACTGGATTTTAACAATGTCACATACCAAAAACATACCCAAATGTAAACGACTTGGAGAAATGGTCGTTGTTTAGCGGTCGTTGTAAAAACATTCACAATTTCTCCAAGTCGTCATTTTCGAATCAATCTCGAAAAATTATGATCACCATTAACCAAGCTGGTTACATTAGCAATCACATAATAATATTATCTATTAACGATGAATAAATTTGTGTGTTAAGTTATTTTCATTAGCCATAATAATCTAAACCATTAACAAATAAAATATCCGGTACCAATTTTGGTAATATTTTGCAATGAATTTTATCTAAAAATAATTATCCTTTGACGAATTTTTAACCTTGATAGACTTTCAGAATAGTATAATTTGCAAGACTCAGATTATGTAAATAATAAATAAAAATTTTATGACTAAGTAAGTTTATTTCGCGCTCTATCATGATTAGTGATAAATTTATTAAATTCACAACAAATTGATTATCACAAATACTTGTGAAAATATGCGTATGAATAAATGAATGGGCAAAAAACAATTTTATTGAAAAGAGTTTAAAATTCTAAAAATTTTATAAAAGTAAATATAGATCACTGATGCTAATCAATATTCAGTTTCGACTATCATTTAGCGTTTCAATTTATTGACGAATAAAATAAATTTCGTTACAATTTTTTAAGCTTTCGAATCTGAGTGAAGTTCACAGTTTAAAGTTTAATTCAAAACCTAATCTAGTTACGCTTTGTGTCAAAGAGATTCTATTGGAATTCAATAGACGACTATAAACTCAAATCGTTAAAAGCATAACATGCAACAATTCAATTTGATAAATGTCTTTCAAATATTAGATAGTTTTAAAATCAACCTTTAGGGTGAACTGAAGTCAATAATCAATAATGGACTGAGTTTGAATACAATGAATCCATTAGATTCAGTATACATTTTGGAGGCTCTGCTACAGAACGCACGATGCTCCCAAACACGAAGTCACCCGCAATTCTAAGGATCAATTTTTGAGGAATATACGACTCTGCAAAACAATATCTTACCGTTCAAACTGTTACCTCACCATCACCAAGGCTACATTCGCTGTCGCGTTAAAGCGGGCTTTAAAACACCATTGACTTTAATATTGCTATCGCGCTCTGTAAGCTTCAACTGTTTCACCAATCCTTGTTTTACACCAGGAAAATTTACCTCCGTTCATGCTTCGATTCATCCTCTCCAACGAAAAGAATTTGGAAGATACATGTAAACACCTCTGACTAAGTGATATATGTATGTACATCTTGCGCCTTGAATGTTGGCATTTGTCATTCCGTCCGTTAATGTTAATAGTAAGGCATGTTTGTTTAGTTCTGAGCTTAACAGTTATGGATAAAATTATTTTTACAAAAATGATTTGTGAAAGTGGTATACATATATATGAATTAAAAGGTATGAAAGTTGAGAGAAATAATCGATACAAAATTGCAGTTTGGTTTAATAGTAGTAGTGATTGGAATAATTATAGAACTGTAAGAAATAACTATAAATTAAGATTGGATAGGACTAAAAATGTTTTAATAAATAAAATAAACAGTGCTCCTTGAATGTCGAAACCGCGGTTTTTTCGGACCACTGTTATTTGTGATGGACATACTGTATTAAGCTAGATAAATCGGTTCGTCTTTCTTTAATTTGGTATAGTAGCTCCATTTTAATATCGAGTGCCAGTTGGCCTCTATTTTTGTCCAAATATGAGAGTATAAAGTTGAAGGTCGCATCGGCAGTCAGAAGGCTTGCATTTTACCGGCAAAGTGACTCGACTCCGAATTTTATGGGGTAAAAGAACAGCAATTATTTCTGATGTAAGTTTAAATTTATCATCTGAAAAAGATTAAAATGATTTCATATCAATTAATGATTTTTGGACGCATGTTCGTAATTCATAAAATCGCTCGAACATGAAAAGTAAATTGTTCCATCGCGTCTTCGAGTAAAAGACTAATTTTTTTTTTTCAGAATTCTAATACGAAATATTTTTGAAGGATATCGCCGTTTTTTACTGGTGAATTTCTTAAAAGTTTTACAGCTTTCCGTACAGATGAATAATAGGTAATAATTCTTTATCACTAAGTTATTGTTGATTATGTATATTCATTATTCGAAACGCTAAAATTAATTAATTAAGCCTTCATCACCAACATTGAACTCGGAATCACCATACATATCAATCATAACTTCATTTTCTCTCTGTTCAAATTCATTATAATTGGAGCTAGAAGATTTATCTTTACAATATAGCATACTTCAAATAGCCAATTGAATTGCGTGCTCAAACTAAAGCTGTAGTTTAGCTTCAATAAGCCTTCAAATTGTTCTAATCTTTTTTATGTGAGAGATTATTTTTAATTACATCGCAAATATTTTGACCGTAACTTAAAACGATTTTCCGAATGGTATTTGATGATATTGGAATGTCTAGAAATCTTTTTGATGCAAGTAACGATCTTATAGATCATCTGATGTACAGAATAAAAAAAATCCAAACCATCTTTCACAGTCATGCGTGATATAACTGTTGCTAAGGAATCGTCACTTTTATTAAGAAAATATCCTGTAGTTTTCTTTTTAGAAGAAGAAATTTGGTGGATAAATCAAAATAGAATGGAATGGGAGATTTACCCAGTTTCACAAATCAAAATAAGGAAAACGAAAAAAACTAGAATAATCGGCTTACAAAATGATCCAAAAATTAATAGAAGATTATTTAGATTAAAAAAAAATCATTATACAATTTCAAAAAAAAAAAACAAATGTAAAGAATTATTAAATTAATAAAACCGGTTTTTAAGAATAATAAAACCGGTTTTGCGGTGACGTAGAATAGCAACAAGAACGGTTTGCAATTACAAGTGCTAACGATCAAAAATGCATGTGGAAATTCATAAAATCATACTTAATATAAACACCAAAAACGGTTATTATTTTTATAATTTTAATTCGTTACACAATTTGAATTATATTAACGTAGCGCCATCATTTGAATTTATCTTATATTTATTTTGTATTATTGTAACGCCATCTGTAGAAAGAACCGAACATCATGGTTGTGAAGTTGTGCCCATGTAACACATTTCTTTTTTTAGTTGAAAAAGGGAAAAGAGAAATCAGTCCTGACATCACCGTTTAACCGTGAATAAAAAGTAATAATCTATTTAAGAATTAATGTACATAGTTTTATTTTATTCAACGAATATCCTAAGCAAATAATTGTTTTTCATCTCAGAGGTGGGATTAAAGGTCTACAGTCTTATTAATAATAAATTAGCTTCGAAAATAAAATAAAATGGACCACGAGAATATTGAATCGGAGAATCGAAAAATGACTACATCGCAGCATCATCAAAATGGCGTCATGTTAACACCACCACGTGGAAGTTTGTCATCGGCGTCATCAGGATATGAAATAGTAAATGAGAATATTGCTCGAAATGACCATCAACCTCAACAGGTTTTTCATCATGGTTCGCCGAATATTCATACGACTTTTGCCGATGTTCATCGTACAAACCAGGATATCTACTACGCAAATACGCGAAAGAACGCGACGAAACAGAGCCCATCCTATTATAATCATTATTAAATCCAATGGAAACACAGCCGACATATTCTCAACCATCGTATATGCCGCAGAACAGTAATATTTATCAAGTGCCGCGTGAACCCACATACAATGAGCCACCACAACAAACTCAATCGAATTATTACCAACAATCAGCCATGTTACCACCGCCGCCACAGCCGTTAAATCGGTTCGAGTTTGAAATGGATTTATTGAGATGGGAAAACGATATTTTACGCCACGAGCGAGACATAATGCATATTAATAATCAGATTGGACCGAAGAAAAGTACGTATGATTTTAGTCCCCGTTATGTGAGTGCCATGATTACCGATTTTGACCCTGAAATAAGTACAATTTCAATAGTACAGTGGATCGAGCAGATTGAAAATATTAGGGGTATATACAATTTGGATGAATTGTTAGTTTTTACGCTGTAGTTACCAGGTTAAAGGGAATCGCTTTGACTTGGTATGAGTCTATGTCGATGTCTGTAAGGAATTGGGAAGGTTTGCGCACTGGTTTGGTGTCGGAATTTGGCCGTCGCCCTACTGCAGCCGATATTCATTTAATGTTATGCTCATGTAAAAAGAAACCCAACGAAACATTTATGTAGAATATTTATAGGATTAAAAGTATCGGTAGCCAAGGTAATTTAGATGAGGGTGACATAATCAAATATACAATTGCTGGTCTTAACGAACCAGATCTTGTAAAATCATTAGCGGCACAGCAGTTTGATAATACATTACAGTTAGCAAATCAGGTTAAGGTTTATGAGAGTATAATGAAACAAAAACATTTTCATCCGTAAACGTTTTCATCAGTAAAGGGAGTAATCATGATAGTTTAGAGAAACCCAAATGTTTCAAATGTCACAAAATTGGGCATTTATCTCATCAATGTATTGAAAAGGTTTTAGTTTGTTCATATTGTAGAAAGTAAGGTCACTACGAAGTTCAGTGTAGAAAAAAAGATTTCACACAAATACGGCTGATAAAACTGGTAATCCAGTAAAAAGTGTCAAGTGAGTAGAATTAATCGACGAATATCATAAAATGATTGTGGTAAATGGAATAGTAGTCAAAGGTTTTATAGATTTAGGAAGTGGTTGTGTCATTGTTCGAGAAAGTACCGCTAGTAAGTTAAAGCTACACATTGTTCCCCATAAACAAATTTTGAGAGGCTTTGGCGAGGGATTAGCCGTTACAACGGGTAAAAGTTTGTCACAAATTCAGATTGATATATCAGTATAGTTGTAGAGCTTTTAATTGTTCCAAATGAAATGCAAAAAGATGAAATTATGGTAGGTTGTAGTGTTTTAGACAAACCAGATATAGTCATCGAGAAATCTTATAAAACATTGGTCATCCGAAGAGTTAGTAACGACGCATTGAATTCAATCGAGGAAAATAAGGTTAGCACTATAGCTATGTTGTTTACATGGATGATACAATTTTACCCAGCGTCGATATAAACAGTGGGTTGAAACTACTCGACAAATTTTTACTAAAACTTCGCCAGTATGGCCTAACTTTAAAACTAACCAAATGTAAATTTCTACAAGAAAATGTGACATTCCTTGGTCATGATATCTCACAGCAAGGAATAAAAGCAGGGGAAGATAAGATTACGCTGTGAAAAGTTTTACCGCATCGAAAAACGTCCATGAAGTTCGAAGTTTTATAGGACTTGCCAGCTACTTTAGAAAATTTGTGCCGCATTTCTCAACAATTGCTGAGCCACTGACACGTCTCACCAGAGTAGACACCAAATATCAATGGTTAGATGAACAAATTCACGCATTTGAGACCATTAAGTCAAAATTTTGTGAACGTAACGTTCTAACATTATATGACTCGAAGAAGTAGCATCAGATTCACACCGACGCTAGTATGATTGGGGTGGCTGGTATGCTCTTGCAACTAGAGGAAGACAAAATATGAAAATATCACAGTTTTGAGCTGGAAACCTTAGCGGTATAATATTGTGTCGAAAATAATATTAATCGTATACTCAACGCCACAGCAACACCGCGAGCCAATGGCTAAGTGCAGCGGTCCAACAGAACAACATTGAGTGCAATACGAACAATGGTTGAAAATGTAGGATCAAGGCATTGGGAAAATTGCATTCGACCAATTCAATGGTCAATAAATAGCTCACCCAACTCTACCACTAAAGTCTCACCGCAAGAACTATTATTTGGTTTTAGTCCACGACCTATTTTTATATACACATACTAAAATACCCAAAACAAAATTTCTAGATATTCTAGAATTTTGTTTAAAATCAGGCTATTTTAGCCTACTCAACAGCTTTATCTCCAGTAGTAGCTGATGTCGTAATGGAATTGCTACTTGACACTATCTAGAGCTCAATTGAGTTTAATATCTTGTTTATTAAAAAATACGTCGATGATTTATTGTTGTGTATGCCGGATGATAAAATTGATTGTGTACTTTCAAAATTTTATAGTAATATCGTTTTGGTTTAAAATTCACTTTAGAAATAGAAGCAGATAATAAATTACCATTTTTGGACACAATATTAGTTCGAAAGAATAACGGTCAAATTGACACTATTTGGTATGCGAAAAATTTATCGTCGGGCCGAATTCCCAATTTTAATAGTTTTCACCTTTTAAATTAGCGAATTAATACGGCTTTTGGTTTCGTTTACCGGGTGAAAAATTAACTACAGATGTAACCGTTGAGACCAATAAAATTATAAGGGATTATCTGACCAATAATAAATACCCGAAATATTTGATCAACAAATTAATCAACCAGTTTAATCAAGCTAACAGTGGGCAAATTATGAATACGGTCGGTCTCGGTACTAATACTAATGTTCATCAAAATTTAATATATAAATCAATTTATTACCTTAAAAATCTTAGCGACCAAATTTCCAGCATTTTGTGCAAATTCAATACAAATTGTAAAATTATATTTTCAGCGGCCAACTCTATTCGTAACAATTTTAGTCAAATTAAAGATAGCACACCTAAATTAAATCATTCGAATCTTATATATTTAATTCCATGTAACCATTGCCATTTGAAATACATCGGTACCACGAAACAACTATTAAAAAATCGAATTTCACAACATCGGATGTCAAACCACCTATCAGAAATTCTCAAGCTACCACATTATGCCAGCATTCATCCGATACGGGGCACACATTTAATTTTGATCAGGTAAAAATTTTGGATAGTGGACAACATTATAAAAATCGTCTATTTTTGGAAATGGCTCACATTATTGGTAATCATGAAATTCTTGTCAACAAAAAGAGTAATACGGACGATCTTAACCAAATTTATTCTGGCATCATTGATTTTATATCTAAATTCCCAAAATATAGATCGTTTGTAAATACTTGAAATTCCAAGTTCAAAAAGACTGTTTAGTAAAAAAATTTTGATTGTAGTCGTCCAATTTGAATCAATTTGTCGTTTATGAAAAATTTTATTTTGTGTTTACAAGTTCGGAACATGAAAGGAAATACCCTTCAAATTTATAGATACATATATTGAACGGTAAGTTAGTGTATGGCATGGTAATTCCTATATACATATTTTAATTAATTTGATGTAGGTATTGTTAAAAAACCATGTATAGACCTGAAGAAGATAATAAATTTATCGAAACGTCGTCGTAAATATTAAGAAATAGTTTCATTGGCTGCAAAACCCGAAGACTAGAAGAAATTTTTTCTTTATTTGTATTAATTGAAATTAATTTATGTAGTTTTAAGAATTACATTTTTTGCATAAAAGAAAGCATTTCTAAATAAAATATGTACACAAAAAAAACCGTTTTAAATTTTTTTCGACGCTGAACGACGCATTTGAAATCTTTGGTTTTTGCGATATAAAGGCCTTCCATTTTTCAACCTCTTAGGGGCGGAATTTCCACAAGTCCTTCCTTAATGAGCCTTAATATATAGATTTCGCTAATCGAGCACAATTTCTGTAAGACCAGTCCTCGGTGTCTTCCTCTAAAAATGTACTTACTGTTACTATTTATTAATCGCTAAGCACTTCGACAGGATTTAATATCACCATATTTCCCTTTCTTTAATTAATCGATTGAGGTGAATATAGTCATGAATATTATGCATATAAAAAATAACCACATGGCGGTTAGTGATTGGTGAACGCCTCAACAATTATACAATCTTCAATTAAAGTTACAATTACCTATTATCCTACGCATTTGTTTTGTTTGTCTCACACATCCAAAATGTTGTTATGTCTCTTATCGTATCCATAATCTTGATTATCCAAACATAACAAAGCACTCGAAATTGTTCTTTAATTAAACTACTGTTTAATAACGGTACAATACAAAAGCCACTTAAATTTCATTATGAATGAAGTTCGGAACGATAGAATGAAGTGTTGATAGAATGATCACCAAGCATACATTTAGGCGAATTAAATTATAAAAAATAAAAATCAATCCACACACCATTTAAAAATACAAAATGTATTATTTTATTGGTTTTATTTAAACTTGTAAATAATTTATGTTTTAACTAAAAAAAAATGTATGTAGTAATTTCTACTCATATTAATTTAATCATCTTCACCGTCTGATGGATCAGTAGTAAATTCACTCTCATTTCCTTGTTGCTCATTCGGCTCGGATTCAGACTCACTCAATTCCCATTGTGGGTGTTCTGTTGGAATAGCTGCCGCCTCTTTAACATCCAATTTCAGATCTTGCTGTTGATCCATACCGATATACGAATCTATAGAAGAAATATATTTAGCCGATTTATTAGTTCACACATTTTTTTTTTAAATTTTTTAAAAAACACTTGTTAAATATTTGGTAAAATTACAAAAGGTTTAAAAAATCACTCGATCGATTTCGGATTCTACTAAAACGAGTTTTAGTAGATACTCCTGATGATGGCCTAACAAGCCGAAATCGATCGAGTGATTTTTTAAACATTTTGTAATTTTGCGAAATATTTAACAAGTGTTTTTTAAACAATTTAAAAAAGTGTGTGTAGTAAGTGTGTTTCGCCAAGTGCCTACGGCAGAAAGTGCAAAAAGGATTTATTAGTTAGCTATAAGATTTTATTTAATATACTTACCCGATCTTAGACAGACCGTAAAGACGTAGACACCAGGCCAACGTGGCGCTGTAAATTTCAACTGAATTTCCTCATGGTCTATTAAATTTGTGACATGGTACGGTGCAGTGAGTAAAGTTTTTGATTTACGATCACAAATATATGTCCACCAATATTCTTGCTTGTCCTCTGGATACAATGGACTGTGAACGCTGTGCGACATTTTTGATTTCCCTTCCAATTTTTCACGTTTATTGATTTTCTGTTGGAATTTTTCCCATTCCACATCATCATCTTCGTTACCGGTTTTAGGTTTTTTGTCATCATCATCATCCGAGCCGGATAGTGCCACGTTATCATTATCACTATCGCTATCTATGTCGGAATCTATAATCTGTTTTTCTTTAGTTCTCTTATCCTCTACGACAACTTTAGCCGTGTTGGGGACCACCTTCGGTTTTGCACCAGATTTTCCTTTTGGTTTACTTTTATGACTTTTCTTATTTTGTTTCAACCAGGCGGGTTTTTTCACTTTTTCTTCCTCAGGTCCTTCGGGTACGTTTGGATTGGGCTCCACTGGTTGGCCTTCATCATCTTTAATACCCTGCTTCTCAGCTATACTAGCATCACCGAACAAATCTTTCATATTTTTACGCGACAATGTGACAGTTACTGTAACAATGGCACCAGCTGTTACAACATTTGAATTTTCGTCATCCATCACCTCGCAGCGCACATTAAAATCAATTAATGGCATACGGCCCAAAACTTTCATGATATTCTCGAACTCAAAATCACTCAAATTTTTTAAAATTTGTCGCTGTTCATCATAATTAAGCTGAGCAAATTGTTGTAAATTTTTTATGTGGCGCTTTTTAGTCATAAAAAATCGCATATGCTCATCTCCAATATAAGGTAATTGGAGCAATGGGCTTTTATACTCCCAAACACCTTGTATGATCATTGGTGAAAGTTTCATACAATTTTCGATGGTCTCAATACTTGGTAACCTAGATACTGTAAACAATATAGAAAACATTAACTTTAATGCGAAAATTTTAAATAATTGCACGTTTATTACTTCGTCCAGCATAGGCCAACATAATGAGCTGATTGACGCATGCTACCATCTCCTGTACCAGATAAGGGCATTTTTTCACTATAAACTGTCTATCTTTTTCTAATGTGTCCGGATTTAGGGGCAATCTGGTTAAATGTGCATGCATTAGGGCTCTCGCTTTAATCGAGTACATGCGACAAAGTGGAAGTTCCTTACATTTTTCATTAAGATTTGGAAGTTGTTTTATAAGCTGGAAAATTGAAAATAAATTAATGCTTTAAAAGTTTCGATAGTATCGCAAAATAATATTTACAGCTGGCACTTCATCGTTATCGGTGACTCGTTCCACGACTTGGGAATTATGACGCTTATCAAATTCTAAACTAGCGGCTAAAATCATGATAACACGTTTCAATGCCATTTGTGGAGTTTTATGGAAGAAATAGAAATACATTTGAGTTGTATCGAGCAACACTTTATCACCGCTGAACCTAATAGATCGATACCACCAGGTTCCAACCTAAAAAACAATAATAGTGGGTTGTAAAATGAAAATGGTTAAAGATATCAAATTACTTACCGCTGTCGGAAGTGCAATCATGAATACAAGAGCGTACAGTCCAAGCACCCATACAGAATTTTCCTTTTCTACAATCCATGAGGGAAGGGCGATACCAAAAGACATAGCCCCCGGCCCATCCGGATTACCATACTTTTCCCAATTTTTCCTCGCCTCATCATCAGTCAATGCTTGATGAGCTTTTGAAAGCTTCATAAATGCTTTCTCATCACCAGTCTCTTTATCTGGATGAAGGATAACGGATAATTTGCGATACGCCTTTTTAATTTCAGCCTGAGAAGATCCTAACGGCACTCCCAATATCTCATAAGGATCAAAATTCGACATTTCATAATCGAACTGTGAAACTTTGTATGTCAAGAATATCAGTAGCGCCCAACCCAAAATTAACAGCGTTTTTTTTAATAGGCCCTTTACATTTTTGTACGGTTCTGAATTGGCGATTAACACTTGCTTCCTCACACATCCTGGGCACTGACACGAATCTTTATTTTTATTTGGATCTAAAATTATAAAAATTTTATAAAATGATTGAATGACGGTAAATCAGAAACAAAGGTTCGACTATGTATATTAAGTGGTAAAGCAAGCATATCTAATAAAAATTATTAACCGTGAACGATTTGCAAAATAAAAGATTTTTTGAATTTTCAAAGGTTCTTCTCAACTTGCAAATTACAGACTTGTGATCTAGCCCCTCCATAACACAAGGAGTCCTGAGACATAACCTAAAATGTTTTGTGCAACTCAATAATGTTCTGAGATTTTCTTTTTTCTTTTCGAGGTATACAAAATTAACTGTAAATCAAATTATTTATGAACTGTTATAAAATTAATTACCTTTTTTCTTAGTTTTTGGCCAAAAGTAAACCGTAGCTGGTATTAAAATTAACGCTAAAAACGATAAAATGAAATAAAAAAATGTTCCACCACTTTCATCATATTGGAATTTTTGTCCCCCCATATTATTAACCGGTGCGTGCAGTTATGATTGTTTTTAATAATTTAATTTTGTGTACACATTAAATAAAATGCAAAATTAATTTTCTTAACAGTTTTCCAAGATCTACAACGCCGACGAGATACGTGTCTTTAAACTTTTTGAGGTTTGAAATCTACAAATTTGACATTTCATTTGTATGTGTTTTTGTATCGCCCTGTGCTAAATGCTATGTTTATTGATGTGGTGATATTGATGTCAATTACTGTCAATAATTAGCATATTCGGAAAAAGTCCAAAAGTTGTACAATTCGAAGATAAAATTTGTTGTTCTTTTTCCGAACATGTAGTAAATTTATAGAAAATGTGTATGTTGTTGTTTTTATTATTTTGACATTTTTAATCTTTATGGCCGGATTTATGTAACCAAAAGGGAGCTTTATATCGAATTAAATAAAAAAAAAAAATGTTTTAAATGACGCACGATTTATTATCCCTGAAAATGCGTGTTCGAATTTTTTCGATATTGAATTTTATATACATATTTTAACTTTTTGTATGGGCAATGTAATTTCAGTAAATTTTTTTACCAACATAACAAAAATAAATTTACTATAAATTTACTGTGGTCTTTTTTCGAATGTGCTAAATATTACAACCCAATAGATCATGTTTAAATGTCAAACTTTTCTTTAACCGCCGACAATGCCATCTTCACAAAAAAATGAACATTTCACATTACATGGATTATCAAAGATGTCAGTGTAACGAAAAATGTGTGCCACATGACAAATACAGACATTTTCCTAAAAACTGATTTTCTATTTAGAATAAAATTAGGATAATTTTGATTTAAATTAATAAAAAATAATTTATTAATTAAAATATCATAATAAAATTGGAATAAATTGATAATTTTTATTGAATAATAGGCAATTTTAATTTTACCGTTTTTGGGAACGGTAGAACTGAAAAATTCCCATTTTTCAATTAAAATTGTTAAATTATTGGAATTTTATTACTTTAATTAATAAATTAGGTTATTTTATTTAATTAAAAATATGGCATTACGCATAAATGGATGTGTTTAGTTAAAAGTGTATATTTTTGTCATGTGACAGAGATTTTCTGGAGATATTTATAATACAAACAACAAGACTAACCACATACATCTATTATCCGTCCAACTGGATTGATGTGAAGCAGAAAGTTTATTATGGAGGAACAAATTGTTTCCATTCTATCTATCTTCAATTTCTTTGGCTGTTCCAAATTTTAAAAACAAAAACAAACATTTGGGTGCATGCAACAAGATCTTCAATTTGTGATCTAATTGTTATTAATGTGTGTTGTTTAAATAAATTATCATAATTAAAATTATGCTATTGTTCACAAACATTTCTACTTCTACATTCTTCATTTCTAATTTAAAACGCTGCTGCCATCTTTTAAAAAACCTGACCTACTATTTGACAAATACAGCCCAATAGTGACATCTCTTGACAAACATGTAACACTAAAATTCTTCTTTTGGTGCTGCCTCTTTCGGAAAACATGATCTATTGACCTTTTTCCTTAAAAAAATTTGACAAGTAAGATCGACGATTCGTAGGTGGTCCGAACTAAAAATTAATGTTGTAGAAATATAATTAATGAATTATATTTCGGGAAACAACTTCACAATTCCGCAAAAGCGTTTCTAAGTGTTTAAATTTAAATTTCGTTCCCTTGTTTTACCTCTTTTTGCGAGAGGAAACATCACAAAGAGAGAAATAAATGATAAAAGAAGGGAACGAAAAAATGAATTTAAACACTGGTTTCTAAAATTAAATTTAATGTAAAATTTAATTTATTTAGTTAAAACACTGAAAACAAGATTCCAATATTATGCAACACCTACAGATATTTCTGCTGATTCACTATGTTTGACAATTAAGGAAAAAGGTCTATACCCAATGGTAAATTTTATTATTTTTACCACAGTTAAAATATTTAACTTTTTAACCGTTTCGCACACGGCCTTTGTCGCAATCCGGTAAGTAAAAATTGTATTTACAGTTTAAAATTGAAATTGTTTACAATAATTTCGAACGTCAAATTATCAAGTAGCTCAGTTTAAAAATTTTCCACTAGGTGGAATCTATGATGCTCCAATCGTCAATAAATATATTTTTCCTTAAATTTTTCTTGACATTTATTTGACAAATGAATGACATTTTATAAATGTAATCGTGTTAGTAATCGCCCCAAAAAATTTGACCGAGCGACGAATGACAGCTGCTATCGAAATTTGTGGGAACTGGAAAACCACATAGCGGGATCTGGGGTGAGATGTTGTAACCATCACGTTTTTCGCTTCGATGCATTTTCGATAGAATAACGGTATTTTGGAACTAAATTGTTTTAAAATTTTATATTTTTAACAAAGGAGTACAGTTATTCTATCGAAAATCCATCGAAGCGAAAAACGTGATGGTTACAACATCTCACCCCTGGGCCCGAAATCCGGTTCGATGACAAATGATAATGAGAAATGACTTAATTTTTTATTTCAACTAGTCGGTTGCATTTTTATTTAGAGTAGGCGAAATAAAAAATCAAGTCATTTCTCATTTTCATTGAACATTCGGGTGCTCGGTTCACACGATTCGTTAAATATTCATTGATCACATGTATTGAATATTAATTACTTCTACTGTGATCATAGAAAAATAACAAAGAGAACAGAAACTAAACTAAAATAGTGAAGCAAATTCAAAAACCAAGATGGCCGAAAAATTCATGATGGCCGACAAATTCTTTTGTTTTTTTTTCAGTGGCGTTGCATATTTTTTAGGTTTTATGCAAATAGTAATAATTTATATAAATGACGTAGAGTAAATTTAGTAAAAGGAGCATAATTAATATAAAAAAAGTTAATGTTATAAGTGTACCAACATAATTATCATAATAATACTAATGTGTGTTGTGTAAACACCATACATAAATGTTATTATTATAATGGTTTACAGTTACTATAATGAACATAAAAATACTAATTTAAAACATAACTAAAGTATTAAAACTTTTAAAACTTGTAATACTATTTTCTCAAATGTGATTTCGTTGTAATATTAAATACAACGGGACGCCTATGGGTTTTTTTTTGCTGTCGTCATGTTGCCATGACGATTCATATGCGTTGTCAAAATAAGATTTTTGTGTGAATGATACTTGAAATTTTTACTTTAATTACAATTTTATGAAATAAATTTTTTTTAATTTTCAATTTTGAACATTTTAAAATATAGTGAATTTACTGATGTGTACAAAATAAGTGTACAAAATTGAAAAATATTTAAATTTATTGTGTACAAGTGTTATAAATATTTGTAAACAAATAAAAATTTACTTACCGGTGAAATGTAATCCCTTTTTTCTCAATATTTGCTTTATATCTGGTATTTTTGCACTTATACACACAACACTTATGCACGATTTTAACAAATAAATTTATTTTTTGAAAGAACACTTTTATTTTTCATTCAAGAAATGCCTTATAAACTTTAAAAAACTAAAACCTCAAATTAAAAAAATTTTCTAACCAATATGGCGTTGGTAAATAAAGAAAGAGAAAAAACAAAAAAACTGGCTTCAATTGTTTTTATGATTTTATATGGGATTTTTGTTTTATCTTCTATCCTTTTGTTTATTATCTGTGACTGTGATAGATATTTTTAGTATGTACATATACCGTAAAATTTTTTCGTTTAATTTCTAATTCAACAAATTTTTTTTTTAAATTTTTTCAAGTTCCTCGGTTTATTCAAAATTCCAAATGGGGGAAAATAACGACAATGAGATTGATTTGGCCTTCATCTGGTTACATACTATGCGAAAGGATTTATGTATATATCGACTTTTTAAAAAAAATTAACAGCTACCAAACGGATTGCTGAACTATCAGCAGGAGCGGGGCACCGCGTTTTGTACCATATATCACGTTTAGTACCAAAAAACACGTTTTGTACCATATCGCGTTTTGAAATACCGCGTTTCGAGCGGATCCCGATTGGAGCATCTTGGATTCACCTAGTGGAAAATTTTTAAAGTGAGCTAGCTGATAATTTGACGTTCGAAATTGTTGCAAACAATTCCAATTTTGAACTGTAAACACAATTTTTACTTACCAGATTGTTAATACAAATTGTAAATAATTCCAATTTTGGATTATAAAAGCAGTTTATTACCGGATTGCTAAATTTTCTTTCGTCGCGTTTGTGACAAGTGTCTTTTTGTCAGTAGCATCATTTAACTTTTTCCTCGAGGCACTTTCTCTACTTTTCAATCATCAATTACATGTCTGAATTTTATCTTGTCTAGATGATGGCTTTCGAGATTCTGTCTTTCGGGTCTTCGTATTCGTGACTGAACGATGATTCTTATTTCCCACAGGTATACGCATAAATTACTTTGATTGATGTTTTTTTTTCGTTTTATTCTATGCAATGTATTCTGGGGCTCAAGGCACTCGCAACTCATTCGCAGTTAACTTTCACCGTCCTACTTTACGCAGTAGTTGCCAAATCGAGGACGTACGGCTATAGACCCGTTTTGTATAAACTACCTACACATTGCATTGCTTCATGCCAACCTATATTGCTGATATGAAAGGTGGGTCGGCCAATAGATTATGCACTCTCAACAGGGGGTCATAGTTGTGTTCATCGTAAACAGATGCTGAAAACTATCTTTTGCATCCCACCCCTATCGGGATTCGAACCTGGTACCTCCAGATCCAAACGCCACAGCTTTAACCACTGAGCCGTTTGGTCGGTAAGGAGTAATTTGGTAGCCAATAGTCGTTGGAAAAATTGAAAGGGTTGGAAATAAAATACGTAGGTATAAGGTTCCAATTCTAATTTTATAAAAAGGTTTTTTAGTTAAGTTTCAAGATCTATGGAATAATTAATACGTTTAATGAATAAATTACAATGATTTTGATTAATTTAACATTGTATGACGATCATAAATATTTTTCCGTTGTTCTTTCACTTGCCTCTTCCATTTGTCTTGTTGATGCCCGACCCGATTCAATACATTTCCCCGTGAGCCCATAATATGTAAAGTATTCGAGGTGGTTGGTCCAGTAGCGACTGTTGTCTCATCCTTAAATAAAAGAGAGCATAAATATGAAACAATATTATTGGGTCACGCTAAAATATTACATCTTCGTTTGTGTGCTCCTGGTAATTAGCTTTAGCTCGTTTACTGAGGAGAGGTTCCAAACAGATCAAGAATAGCATGTACACCACTAGTAGCGAAATTATCCAAATTACTATGATCACGACCACTTTGATTATTGTTGTATTACGATTCTCGTATTTACATTCGCATCGCGGACAAAATTCCTGTTCTTTTCCTTTGATTTTTTCAACAACACGGGGAAGGATGACAGCTTCGCAGTTACTGAAATTTGATATTATAATTATGCTCAAATCAGGTAGAAATCGGTGTACTTACCATTTATTTGGCGGAACATTCTCAATAATTAGCATACGATCACTTTCCAGAGTACTGTTTAAGACCGATTTAATACTGGGGCAGACACATTTACATCTTTTGTCTTCGTATGATTGAGCCTGAAAAAATATTGCACCCACCCACAATTGTATCAAAATTCATAGTAATACATATTTCATAATTTTTTACAACTTACATTACTGAATGGTGATAGGAAGATTACACATAGCCCCAAATTTATTATTAATTTGGTATACATTTTATTTGCAATTGCAATTTGCAATTTTAAATATTTGCAAACTCAAAGAATTTTCTTTTTCCAAATGATGACAATCGACAAACGACAACAGAGAAAATATTTATACCATTCGACTGCTTAGTGCTTTCTCCTCCGTCAAATTAATCAACAAACATACGTAAACTACGTAATCAAACTTTAATTTGAAATAAATATCTTCAATCTTTTTTATTAAAAACGTACACATTTCTAATTTCGTCACACTATAAGGTAGAGATAGAATTAAGAAATTTTAATAAATAAAGTTTTTTTTTAATGATCATCCAAAGTTTTCAACTTAAACATAAATACTTAACCACAATCCCAATCACAAATGTTATCAATAAAATCCACAGTATCCACAAAATGAAATGTCATTTGAAACAAATAAATATCGCAGATTATTTACATTTTTCCTTGTAGATAGAAGCAATTTTAACGTACATTGCGTGGCAAAAGCATTTGTTAAAATAATTAAATAAAACCTTCGAATAATCTGAGGTATATTTGTAAGTTTAAGAACACCTAGATTTCCAATAGCAATGGATAATGCAACTTCAAGTGGTGATTCACTGCCTCGAAGCCGAAATATTGCTTTGATAACCGGCATTACGGGCCAGGTAAAAATAGCTTTTATTGGGACAATTATATTTTGATATACATACATTTTTCTGTAATAGGATGGATCGTATCTAGCGGAATTTCTATTAAAAAAAGGATATGAGGTGCATGGAATAATTCGACGAGCCAGCACATTCAATACATCGCGGATAGAACACCTGTATGCCGATCCAAAATCTCATCGCGAAGGTAAAATGAAATTACATTATGGTGATATGACGGATAGTAGTAGCTTAGTAAAAATCATCACCGAAGTAAAACCAAACGAAATTTATAATTTGGCCGCACAAAGTCATGTCAAAGTATCGTTCCAGTTGAGTGAATATACCGCCGAAGTGGATGCAGTGGGTACGCTACGATTACTGGACGCGATACGAACATGTGGATTAGATAAACAGATTAAATTTTACCAGGCTTCTACTTCAGAACTTTATGGCAAAGTAGTTGAAACGCCACAGACTGAAACTACTCCATTCTATCCTCGATCACCTTATGGTAAGTAAAAAATTTCTATCTGCTGTAATTAGAGCAATAATATATGTTTACCTTTATTTACACAGCTTGCGCAAAATTGTACGGTTATTGGATTGTAGTAAACTATCGTGAGGCATACGATATGTTCGTCTGTAATGGTATACTGTTCAATCATGAGTCGCCACGTCGTGGTGAAAATTTTGTAACGCGCAAAATTACCCGATCTGTGGCCAAAATCTTCTTAAACCAACTAGAATACTTCGAACTAGGGAATTTAGATTCGAAACGTGATTGGGGCCATGCACAGGATTACGTTGAGGCAATGTGGATGATGTTGCAATTAGAAAAACCGGAAGATTTTGTTATAGCCACGGGTGAAACTCGAAGTGTTCGGGAATTTGTGGAAGAAGCATTTAAATATATCGATCGCGAAATTGAGTGGCAAGGCAGTGGACTCGAAGAAGTCGGCATAGAAAAAAATACGAAAATTGTACGTGTAAAAGTTAATCCAAAATATTTCCGGCCCACCGAAGTTGATCTTCTTCTAGGCGATGCGAGTAAAGCTAAACGGATCTTAAACTGGGAACCAAAGATAAAATTTCTCGACTTAGTACAGGATATGATGCAGTCGGACTTGAAGCTAATGAAACAAAATTCATTTGCTTAATTTCGTACGGTCGTCTAAAGTAGGTAAATAAATTTTATCGAACGAGCGATATTTCAGGGGTCACCAATAATCACGTTTTCCTTATTGCATGTATGTTTTTTTTAATGTTTAAAGTCAGTATTTTTTAAGTTTATTTGTTTAATCGTCAGAATTTATATTACTGCTGAACCTCGAGGTTTAACATATTGAGCACACGTATATTTTAATGTATTTACTAGCAGGTAATCGAATGACAAAATGGGAGAAATATTTTTTGTTGTAATAAATAAATAAAATTTTAATACATTTGTTTAAATGTGCAATTTAACAATGTATGTACATACATATGTAGTTTTAGATGAGAGGCATGCGGAAATGTTTTATACACTCATTTCTTATCTTGTATGTTTTGCTTGAGTTTGTTAGGCCGATAAAACGATAGTAGTTCAAATTAGTGTTAATTTATGATAATACATATCGGCCGTTTACCGCCCTTCAAAACATTTAATTGCATGTAACATTTAAAGCAGCAATTTATCGATTATTTTAACCGGCTGGGCAATAAATTCCTTGCGGGTGGCGATTACAACGCTAAACATGTGCAATGGGGATCGAGATTCGAGATTGTCTACACCAAAAGACAAACAACTTTACGAAGCTATAGAGAAGCAGTCTCTGGATTATTTATCTGCTGGTCACCCAACTTACTGGCCCACGGATCAAAAGAAAGTTCCTGATCTAATTGACTTCTGTGTAACTAAAGGCATTCCACGAACGTATATGAAGGCAATCAATTGCTATGATCTGTCCTTCGATCACTCGCCGGTAATAGTAACAGTGAGTACCGACGCCCTAAGGACAAATTCCGAAACGTCTTACAAACAAGCGAACTAATTGGGACCAATACAGGAGGCTAGTCGGAAAAATTGGGTACTGAGTATTTCTCTTACTACACTAGCAGATATTGATATGGCAGCGGAAAATTTAAAAGATACCCTGGCGTTGTCAGCTGAAAAGGCTACACCGGCCATAAGTAGTTTTGAAAAGGTTAATAAACTGTCACATAATATTCGGGAACTTATCCAGGAAAAGCGAAAAATTCGCCGTCAATGGCAACAAACAAAATCACCATCATTAAAAAGAAAATTAGGCAACAAAAAATTTAAAAAGGCCAACAAACTTGAATCCACCGATCAGATTTCCAATTGGGGATTGGGCGAGAAGCGATGAAGAAAAAGCCAATGTTGCTGCTCATCTAACGACAGTTTTCGCACCACATAAGGTAACAAATACTTTCGTGCTAACCGAGCAAATAGATGACGGATTGCCTTTTAAACCTATAAAGTATAATTGGAAGAAAGTTAAGAACACAATTAAAAATTGTATTAGCCCGAAACAGGCACCAGGGCATGATCTTATTACTGGAATAGTGATAAGGGAATTGCCAGATAATTGCATAAAACTAATAACATTCATATTCAACGCGATCATGCGAACATGTTATATTCCTCAAAAGAGGAAGGTATCGGTGATCACAATGATTCTTAAGCCTGGAAAATTTGAAACAAATTCCATCATATCATCCAATAAGCATGCTGCCCACAATTTCCAAGCTATTCGAAAATATGTTATTAACGAAATTGAAACCAGTGTTAACAGTGTACCATATTATTCCAGACCATCAATTTGGGTTTCGAAATCAACAGTACCATAGAGCAAGTAACAGGATTGTAAATGCAATCAAAAGAACCTTCGAGGAAAAGAAATATTGTTCTGCTGCCTTCTTGGATATCACTCAAGCCTTTGATAAAGTTTGGCATGATGGACTAATTTACAAAATTAAAGAACTTCTACCTAAGAAATTTCACTCAATTCTGGGAAACTATCTTCTTGAAAGGCAATACATGATTGAACAAAATAGTGCAACTTCTTGCTTTTACGATATAAACGCAGGTGTCCCACAAGGCAGTGTCCTAGGACCAATATTATATTTGATGTATACAGCCGATTTGCCTGTAACCAACAAATGATAACGATATCAACATTTGCCGATGATACGGCCATCCTAGCGTCACACAATACTCCCGAAACTGCCTCAAAAGAATTACAGAAGCATTTGAAAAAAATCGAGGACTGGCTGAAGAAATGGCGAATAAAAGTGAATGAAAAAAATCAACACACGTCACATCACATTCACGCTGAACAAACGCACAACAAATGACTCTGTAATTAAGTAAAACATATCTGAACAAATGACTCTGTAGTTATGTAAAACATGTTTAGCACGGCAGAAATGTATACTGCCGAAGGGGCCATATTATTCTAAGATTTATTGATTGACTATCGGAGGGGAAATCTCTAATAACATTTTATCATAATCTAAAAATTAACGCGACGAAGATCAAAGAGAAATCATCGAATTATTATAAAATCGATTACACAGCCCCTCTAGTTTCAAAAATGTTGTACGTAAGAATTTGGTCCGTAGTATCGTAAAACGAATTACTGCAATTTGAAATCATTCGATATCATACCTATGGTGCACCGATAAAGTAGTGACTTAAAATTATAATTATTAAATATTGGGAATATACACCCAAATTATTGGATATAATATTTTGTGATAATAATTGCTTGTTGCCCCGAAATCTACATAATTGCTGAAGCGTCTGTTTTTATTAATGTCATGTTACCACAACAAAACAATCCGAGTGCATCAACGGGGTGTTTTTTGGAGTGCCTTTTTAGGCTATAACACGAAATTTGACATTGAACGTGATTATGTTCAATACAATTGCTTCCAAGTTCCAACATATCATTTTTGCTGAGTTAAACAACGGTGTTACTGCTATAGAACTCCAACGAAATAACCCCGTACCTACGGAACTTTCAGTAAAAGATTTCAGCGGAATATAAATAACGGACATAACGAGATGGTCTCCTAACATATTTGTTTCACCTGACGCGAACACGGATTACAGTGTTATAAATTTACAGCGTCCTACCTGTGAAGAGGAAAACAGTTCTACCTATAGTGTTGTAGTTCAATCTTATAAATTATTAAATTAAATTGATCTTAATTAAGGATATTTATTTTTGTGATCATATGTGTTCTTAAAGTTATTTATTTATTTGTGATTGTATGGTGAACGAAAAAAGAAACAAATAATAACAGTAACAGCCTGTCGTTCAAAGCAAATAAAAAATTATCGCTTTCCACCGGCTTACGCTAGTGGGGAGAACATTTTATTTTAGGCTTCAACGTCGCGGAGCGCTTTGTGGACTTGGAATGTAGGAGTGATCTTCATCTAAAAAATTGAAGGAATTTTTACCGAGTATATATCAGATCTTACAGACCTATGTGTTAACATTAATTACTTTATTAATTAGATTGGAATATCCACACTACTAACAGCTCGTATATGAGTTAACAAGAGTAGGCGAGTGGCTGCTATCGCACACTTAGGCCAGCAGTAGCCCATTGTGATACCACAGGATCCTATCTCCCCATTACTCCCGTTGCATCCAGAGCTACTTATGTAGCGTAAAATATCTCGCACTCCACAGTCCGCGAGTTCCGAAAGGCTGTCCATACCGTACACACCTAAGTACTTATGTCTTCTGTAAGATAGCGCCGAACATGAGCATAGGAAGTGATCCAAAGCCTCCTCCCCCTCTTCGTCAGACAACAGTAAACGAAACCAACACAAGGGCTACCTAGCTTAACAAATTGACTTCTGGCCACCGACGGTGGATAATCAGTAAGCTGAAGAAAAGGATACTTGGAGCCTCGTTCGATGATAGAACCATTCTCCGATCTCTTTTGTGGCTTCTCGCGATGGATCATTTGATCACCAAACTAAAGTTCTTCTACTCGAACTTGATGATCAGAGGTAAATTTGAGAGTATAATCGTGGAGTGCAGGCATTACACTCTTAAACTTGTAAGTGAATGGTGCATTGTCAAACCAAGCGAAGTCAATTGCAGCCTTTTTAAAAATCAAAGGAAAACCACTCTTCCCACATTAACCAGAAACGATACAGTTCTTCAAGTGGCAAAGGAAGTGCGAAAATCTGTAGTAATATTTGATCAAAAATTGAATTGTAACCTCACGTTAAAGACACATTACAAATAAAGGTACCAATCAAATGATATCTTGGCTTTACCAGACTAATATAAGTCCTGTGATGTTTTATACGGCTTTAGTAGGGTGGAGAAAGACAAGGCAATCCAAAGCATACCCAATATTAAACAAAATTCAGAAACTAAGAGTCTAGGTGCAACGGATCAATAAAAACCTGCCCCATCAGAAGGGTGGATAGTTCGAGAGCTGTTA
This sequence comes from Tipula helvola, assembly GCA_963556165.1. NCBI lineage: Eukaryota > Metazoa > Arthropoda > Insecta > Diptera > Tipulidae > Tipula > Tipula helvola. The sequence goes on from OY744483.1 coordinate 8,540,764, forward strand.
ATCTAAAAGTTACAAACTAATTAACAGATTAGGGTCCAGCAGCACAGCACGGATAAATTAAACTTAATGGAAGAGATGTCAGGTGCAGTGGAAGGGGTGCAGGGGAATTAGGCCAAAGTGCATATCTTATTTTACCCCTGGGTACCCTCACCTCACGCTATTCCAAGCGAATACCCTTGCTACAGAGAAGAAATACATATATTAAATTAGAGAGATAGATTACTATAACCTTGGTGGCTCCAGTATTCAAATTTAAAATGAATTGGGGCTATTCAATTGCGAATAGGCTTAAATGGTTGCAGTACGTGGGGAGTTTCATAGGCTGACCCTATAATAAAAATAATATTTTCTTACTTTATTTACGCGTTTCATTTTGCACCTATAATCATATAACTCAAAAATGTTCTCAGAAGAATACAATTTACATTTTTTATTAATAAATAAAATAAAAGCCTAACTTTAGTACTTCTTAATTAAATTTTCAATTGTAAAATTACTGTAGTTCATTGTTGTAATACTGCTGCTATCTTTCGATGTAACTGATGATGAGGACGCAGACGAGCTTGGCAATCGCGAATCTTCTGATGATGTCGAAGTTGATAATTTCATTTTTTTCGAATACTGCTTTGACTGATCCACCATTTCACAATCAAACCCTTTTGAACCATATTCATACAGCATTTCATTCCCATTGTTTGTTATGACATTATTGTGCTTTTGAATTAGCGAATTATAATCAAAATATTTTTCAATCATATTATTGCAAACGCGACTACTGTCAACTTCAAATTTGTAGTCAGCGAAATTTTTGTAAATTTTTTCTAGATTGTTTTTGCTGTGCTGACACTCAATCATGTTTAGTTCAGTCATCCGCGTTTTGTGATTTGTGTCTGCAGGATTTGATAAAACAAATGTTTCATTAATCACAGAAAATTGTGGTTGATTTTCTAGTAGCGGGACTCCGGCTGGTTTTATGTGGAATAAATTGTAGTAAGAAAATGGAAATGTTGCCATCTGGAAATAAATAAGACAAATATTGTTTGTATTAAAATATTAGTAATGATGTTGTTGTTGTACGAGTTGTATGGTGTTGAGGGCTTAAGGATATTTCAACCATTGTTTAAGGTAAAGAGTTGGAGCCTTTGCCTGAGGCAATAAAAACCAAAGGCAAAGATGTTGTATATAGTGTAAGATATTTACATACCTAATTTGTATAGAAGAGATGTAATAAGTGACCCAGATAACACTGTCAAAGTAATCCCCTCACTGTCAAATTGGTTTGGGAAAACCAAATTCTTCAACAAGCTAATTCTCAGCCTACTGCGCTTTAATTTCGCAGCAATAAATTCACCTGCTGGGGTTACCGCGTTCAAAAATTGATCATCAAATTTTTAGACAGCTTGCAATTTCAATTTTGATTTTTGGCGGTTTTATTTTGGGCGATTACGCGTGTCACCTTTTTTATAATTCAAAACAAATCTTCAAGTAATCTTCTTGAACTGAATTTGAATATTGTTGTGGTTGCGATTTCCGCTATTCCTTTCGAGGTAGGAATAACGGAAAGCACGGATTACAGTAATCCATGGTTACAGGTAATGGGATGAATTAATCCAACAGTAATTTTATCAAATAACATTAATTTTAGTGGTCCAAATATTGTAACGATAACCTAGTTCTTATTTACGAAGTATTTTGTCGATATCACGACAAGATAATTAAAAAATTCTTAAAGCCAAACGCATTCACAAAGAGTTCTCCTTTAGAACTATATAGTAAAAATAAGGTGTAGCGCTGGCTTCAAGATTACGGTAAATATATAAGCACACAAGTTCCTCACTTCCTAGAGCATCTGAAATTTCCACTAAACTACAAGGAACCAGATTAGTTTCAAAAATTGACATCTCTGCCTACAACAACATCGAATTAGATGAGGACTCTATACAAAATTAGTGAAATGATTTGCGTACCCTTTGTTCTATTGGTGTAAAACCAGCCACGGGAATGGCATCCGCGGCGAAAACAACTTTTTGAAAGCCATAGTTCTATCTGAATTATTGAAAGAACATAATCGGCGGGTGAAATAACTCTTTCAGAGGCTAAAAGAGGCAAATTAATTACTGAACAAAAAAGAATATACCCAAACACTATTTTAAAGTGTCTCAAATAGTTTTATTGTATGGAAATTCAAAGTAAGTATGTATGTACATACAGTGAAAATCCCCGAAGATGGAATGAGAAACTGACAACTCCTTAAAACCGGAAAACCCGTAAATACAGAGTACTGCCGGTTTTAAGGAGTTGCCACGAAAAATTTCAAAAATTGGGTGTATAATACTAAGCTTAAACATTTTTCCGATAATTTGGTTCTGCAAGCACCACATTTAGCAAAGTTAAAATTTCCATGTTAATAGGATTCCGTAGTAATAGAGATCTCAAACAACATTTTTTTTTGGCACTACAGGTAAAATAAAAACTGAATTTGAACCGAAGGTAATCAAATACAGCAGATGATGCTATTTTGCAAAATCCAGCCGCAAGTTTTAAGGCCCGGAAATCAAAATGAGTCATCAAATCTATACTCCATTGTAAAAATAACTTATTTATAAGAAAACTGTATAGTGAGTAGAGACAAGCGTCTACATGGAGCTTTTATCATCTAATGCTGGGCTTGTTTGAGGCCATCAAGCTTGATAAGGCGTATGTATTGCACTTAAGCAGGACCAGTCTTCAGTATCCCATGTTCAGGTTCAAATCGGCCATTGCTATTTATCCTTTACATTAAAGCGATCTACAATAGCACAACGAAAAAATGTGTCGCTTATTTTCGCGCGCTGATCAATTTGTGTTCTAACTACAACAATAAAAAAAAAACAAAATATTAAAACAAAACAATATTTTGTTTTGTTCCTATTGGTTCAAAATAAAAACAAACGAGCAGCGCAAAAATTAACAGCACATTTTTCTATGTACTCGTGTACTGTTCGTAGGTACATCGGTACTGGGCAGTGCTGCTACTTTCACGAACAAATACAACACGAATATGTAGTAAACCAATTTTAATCTCATTGTAATGAGTAAAAGAAGTTTTTTTTCGACAGAGGTTGACTTTTCAATCAGTCAAGACCAGTGCTGTCGTTATGAAATTTTTTAACGGAGTAGCCTCCATTTTTGTGTGAGGGTAGAGTATATAGGCAGTTCGAAAGGGGTGGCGTCGTTTTATCAAAGTTCTTTTCTAGCTTTTTCAGCTGTCTGCTGGCAGTCATTTTGGCAAGTATGTCAGTTCTAATATGTTTAGGGAACTTTCACTGCAAGACACTTCCACAGTAAGTTCATTTCTAGATTCTACCTAGGCTCCTGATATGCAAAAAAATGACAGAAATTAGAGTTTACGCTTACGTCATTCTCACTTTATATGCAGACATCCTCGGCCCTGATTTCTGAATACGAATAAAAAATGTACGAATTCGTGTCATTGGTATTTTTGAATACGAATACGTATAATTCTGTTACGAGAGCTGAACCGAGTATGAAATGAAGGAACGAGGTACAGGAGTACGGACTAGATGAATTAGTTAGTTCAAATACGCCGATCGTACTAATTCGATAGCACTGGACAAGACCGTTATACTCAGTAAATCCAGTCTTATTCAGGGTCTATTTTATTGTCTGATATTTGTACCAATATTCGCGGAAAACTGATTCAAGTTTTCAGCTTTGTTATACTTGGGATGCCATTAAAACTGTAGCAGATTCAGTTTGGTGGGTGTAGTGAAGTTTTAAAATGATTAAATTGCATCTCTTCTGCTACATTTGTAGTAAAGTGGGAGTACTGTACATGGGTTAAAACGCCTTCTTGTTTACTGTCACAGTAATATCCAACAGTTGTTTGGTTCAAAACTACATATCAAATAAATGTAAACGTGTGTCACACTATTCATATTAAAAGAAACAGAAAAGCATGAATAAATATGATGAGGTATATTTGACAGTTGAAAGCAGAGTTAATTAATTGGATTAATTAATTGGTTAATTTGGAATATTTTTAAGGTTTTGGAAATGGAAATAAAATTCAACGACTGTACACGATAGAAAATGCACAAATCTCAACTAAACGGAGTAAACGTTATGAAATATATAACTCGAAATGACTTCGAAAAAAGCAAACATGGAGGGCGACAGGTCGATTGTTTGGAACATACCTCTGAGAATATGTATTTTTATCATGACAAAAAAATACTATGGGTGCGGATCAAATTCTCGGGTAAACCAATTATGTACTACGTTAAAAGTTTACTTTAAGCATCCATGTTGTTTTTAAATACTAAATTTTTCGCCCACATAATTCGTAGAACAGTAAAAAATTAATAATTTAAAAATAAAACATTTACTACTTTCTATTCCGTTTAGCCTCCTTTTAAGAAACGTAAACCAAAGAGAGACCTTAAATCAATCCACGACAAATAATTTGGGAGCGGTCAAGAAAGCCGCTGCGCAGTTTAAGCAGCACTTACTCCAAATTTATAAGACATTCGTCATTTAACTACTTTTATAATTTCCTATGATTACGAATAATTGAGAGAAATCGTGTTTGTTTATTTTATTTCATCAGCAGTAATGTATAAAATTGAATTTAAAAAAATGGCATTTTCAGCTTTTGGATTCTAATCCACTGCTTTGGCTGCAACGCTAAATTTTTGACCGACTTGCACTACAAACTGCACAGTGGCTGAATTCTTGATCGCAGCCTTTACGTTATCTTAGAATCATGAATGAGAATAAAAGGCTGCAGGCCCCTTCTTAGAGTAAGTCAAATTAATACGGTTTATGTGTTTTCCTCTCCGGGAGCCACACAGTACAATAGTCTTCTAAGAATCTTTTTTCTTACAGAATATGGGTAATTGCTTGTATTTAGTATACCTAAGAGAACCAAAGTTCCATTGCCCGACTGTTTAAACGGATGTAAGAGCATTCGATCTATGGTAGACCGAGTTTTCAAATGTATTCCTTATTTCAGTCTAGCACACTGGTACTCCCTCCCAAACCCGTGTAGTTTTCTTTGTTTGATTAGTGCCAGGATCGAACTAAATTAAAAATATTTACCGGCAAAATTGTTTAAAAGTGGCCCTTTTTAAAGATAGCAGCAACAAATGATTAGTTGGGATACTCTTAACCCCTAAGCAAGGGTTTTGATTTGATCGTAAAATGAGATTTGAGAGTTGTGATTTTCATATACGTATCTACAAAAATAAAATTTACTGTTGTTTGTTTTAATTTTAATATTATGCCCTAGTATAGAAGTTTAAATTCGCAACTCTCAAGTCTCATTTTGCGGCCTTAGCCTTTGCTCTGAATAGTGTTTATAAATTCTACGTTGTACGATATTGTACGAAACGAGCGAATGTCGCAGGGTAGGAAATTACAGTATATATTATATTTTATGAAGGGTGTTCGGTTACAATTGTGTTCAAAACGTTGCCGTTTAGATTTTAGATCACCTAAGGTTGACCACAATCCAATTAACAATTGAACACTGTTCAATTAACGAATCGAGGAGCTCAATTAATGAAGAAGGACCTGCAAATGGATCAATAAAACAGTCCGTCTAATTATCCCTGGGAAAAATGGTAGAAGAAATTACCACTGAAAATTTAAAATGTAGATCTGGCAGTAGTGAAAGGAGTTTGGAAAGGAATGGGATTTAGTATTGGGAGAGATTAGATGCAATGGTAGAGAGTATGCAGAGCCACAAATGCAATAAATAGCTCTTGGCATAAACGTCGTAATGGTTTCTTACTTTGTTTCTAATTTTCTTTTATTTAGTTTCCTTACAATTTAGTTTCAGCACTACTGTGATAAATTTCGAAGATACCCTAATGCGAAGATAATTTAATGCAATATTATAGGTCAAATAATGTCCTGACTTTTTATTGAAGGGAACAGGGAGAAGGGCTCAAAAAGAGTTTCATTCAGAAATTTGTTTCGCAAATATGTCTACATTTACAGTTTTAAAATCAACCTCCGGATAGTCAGCTTATTTTATACAATAGTATATCCTTACCTTCAATAATTTTTCAAATTTATCGATAATTTATAATTTTGACTTTCAACGATTAAGATACTCGATGATTGGTCTCTATTGCTTTAATATCTTTGCTGTTTTGGTTTTCCTTATTCTACAGGGTCAATGTGGCTTATTTTGCTAAATATGCAATCAATTTTGTTTTTTTGATAGAAATGTATTTTGATCCTTAATCACTCCACAGAAATGTGGCTGCAAGAAATAGCTCCCAAATGAAATAACTCCCAATGAAATAATAGGTTGTGCGTGTCAATTTAAAAAAACAGTAAACAATTTGGTTGAACTGTTTTCCTAGGTATACAACTTTGTTTTAGAAAGGCAGCAGGAGACGACAGTGGAAATATAATTGTGTGAGGAGGAGGTCGAAAAAGATAATTCACAATAATCTTGATTTTGTATTATTCGAATGGTCCACAAAGATTCTTCAGACTCAAGCACTGAGTAAGGAAATAGAGTGTTTTACGTTTATAACGGCCTCCAAGGGAGCGACCGGATTTAGCTATATGCAAAATCTCGTTAATATCGTATAGTCGCTTTAAATGAAATCCAGTGTACATATTCCAATTCTATATAAAGAATTTTTTATAAGATGGTGCTTTGTGGGAAAAGTGTCGCCTGAGGAGTCAGATAGACCAATTTTTTTTGTGTACATGAGGGTTAAATAGTGTTGTAGGCAAATCTGGTGGGATGTTGTACCATCACTTTCGTTCATTCAAGCCAAAAAAATAATGTTAAACAAAATAAAACATCAAATTAATTTAATATTTAGTTAAATTAAAATAAATTAGGTAAGCAGTAATATAATTTTTCAATTACTTAACCGACATTTTTCGAATTAATTTATTTTTTAAGAGCAAGCATTACCATGCATCACTGCAAAAAATTTCAGTGATAAAATACGATCATTATCGCGAGCTGATAATGGTAACATTCTACTTTTCGACTTTTTGTTCGAGTTTCGAAAATTCGAAATTAGAACATCCCACCCTTAGTAAACAACACCGATCGACTTTCCAAGTTTCCTTTGCTTAATTAAACAAACAATTTAAAATGTGTGTGTTACGGATACAAAAGTAGCTTGTTTTAACGAATTTTTAGAGATAAATACGGTAAATTAATTAAAACATAATTTTTCACTGGCTTATCGGTTAATCGATTATTAAGATTGTAGTCCCTATTATTGAGAAATTGTAATCCCTATTATGCCCTAAAACTAAAGAATTTGTGAGTCAGAATTTCTTTAGGATATCACTATTCCTTATATTATATTATAAAAAAGTGATTAGATTGACTTCGCTTTTTTCTTTTTAAATATGAACCAATTTTTCTAAACGGTTAAATTATCGATAAATTCAATCTTACCTCACACTGTTCACTTAAAACTCCTTTGGTCGGTCGATGTCTTCGTGTTTTCCGCCGCCGATAATTTCCTTGCTCAAACATATCAATAGCCGCTGGATCTAACATCCAATAACTACCTTTACCACCACCACTAGCACTTCGACATTCTTTTTCATCGTTTTGTATATTTTTATCACGCGGAATTTTTATAAAACAATCATTCAACGATAAATTATGTCGTATCGAATTTTGCCATCCCTGCTTATTGTCCCGATAATATGGAAAGCGATCCATGATAAATTTATAAATTCCGTTCAGCGTAAGCCGTTGATTTGGTGAATTACTTATGGCCATCGCTATTAGCGCAATATAAGAGAATGGAGGTTTTTCGGGGCGCGATGATTCTTTAAAAAATGAAAATGGCAATGTCCACAATGGCTCGGGCAAATCCAATAATTTTGATAGCAAGCAATTTTGTTCGTCCAAAAAATATTGCGAATTTTTATTTAAATACTCGTTATTATTATTCATTATGTTCATAATTTTATTACACTACATAAATACACACACACACTATATCACTAAATAGTAAATACTTAAAAATATTTAACTTCACTCTTAAATATATTATGTATCGATCACGATCAAGAATCTACTAAATGCACGCATATAAAATAAAAAATAATAACTTGGAAAATTACTTTTAGTTTTCCCCAAAAGAATGTTAAACACGAAACGATATTTTCTTTTCTTAACTGTTGTTTTAAGTACCGAAATATTTGTTATGAAAATATTTTTCATCTGTAATATCGATCGCTGAGTATTATTCACTAAACGATCGTTTATTTATTTATATTTAAATCATGTATGAGAAAAACTTTTTTTTTTTTTTTCAAAATATCGATAAACAAAATATACAACTCGATTTTTGAGAGGGTGGAGTTTCGTAAAAGAAAATTCGTCTGCCTTTGTGTGTACTCGTATACTATACTCGTATGTTTGAGAAAATCGTATGCATCGATGATCCTCATAGTCGCCTATTTTTTGTATAGATAAAAATAATAAAAATTGTTAAATAAATAAAGAAATTAAAAAATAAACGAAACATTAAATAGTCGGAATTATTGATCTTTTTTTTTATAACACTTGCAGCGATCAATCATTTTCCATTACATAATTATGTGGTGTGCGACCCCCGCAAGAAATAGAGATCACTACATCATACTACATATACTTGTATGTATGGAAAAAACAAGGGTAGTGTTTTATATGGAAAAATTAACGATTCAGTATAGTCTCATTTTTAATTAGATTTCGATTTGTAATTACTCGATTTGTGTTTGCTTAAAAAATAAATTTTCTTGATCATCTTCAAAAGAAAAACGTTAAGGCGTGGTTTAACAATAGTCCAATAGAAATGATAATTGGATGGATTTCATGCCGCGATTTTAACCAATATTATTTATATTATAAATTGTTTTTGTTTTTTTATAAATATTTGTTATAGTTAAATGAAAATAATTGTAAATGGAATGAATGGTTGTTGTGTTACAAAAGTGCGATTGTTTATTTTTGCCAATAATTTTCCTTTATATACATGGAAGGGAGATGGACGAGATTCTTTTGTCGAATTTTCTTTTGTTTATTTTGGAAATTTTAAATATTCCGATGGTGATGAAACGTTTATTTTAATTCATTGTTTATATGTATGTATACATCTAAATAAATTTGCAAAATCAGTTTTGGGTTTTATGTGTGTCACGGGTTATTCTTCCAATTTTAGTAAACAAATTTGAATAATTTTAGGTTTTTGTTATTAATAATTAGTTAATACGTGATCTCTAGGGCTTATCAAAATATTTTTCTTTTTTCCTATATCATACCGGGTGTTATATACTTTGCTGTATTGTTTGAAAGGATGGTGTGATCCTTTTAAGGCGTGGTCATGTTCAATATCTACAACTGAGATACAGATACCAGGACGTCAAAGAAAAGCCCTTCGAGGTGGTAGCTAGATTCGCAATTTACTTAACCTTCACCTTGTCGGTATATACCCGGGTAAATATCGTGATTTTGACAATTGAATTTCTCTGCGGCTTTTTAACTACTTTTAAATCAGCTCCGACTCAATGACTCAATGTGCATGAAATTTATGAAATATCAGTTATTACGAAAAATTATGTATATTTAGGTACATTTTTTTGAAAATTTTACAGTTTTTCGACCATCTTCACAGTATATACCTGGGTATATAATTTATTGTTCCATATATTTCGTATGAAATTTCTCATAAGTTTTATTAAATAGTCGACTAGTTTAATTGTTATCTGTAAAGCCTGCAAATAACTATTGAACTTTTAACTAAAGTTGAGAGTATGTATGTATGAATTCCGAAATGTGTAGATGCAAGAAAAGATTCTGTTATTTATATTTTTTTATTCAGTAGGAAGCATTTTGCCGATCAAGGAGTACCCCGTATCGGAATCGCAAGTCCATCAATTTTTAATACCGTACTTCTCTGGATTCGAAGGTATATATTGCGTGAACTTCGTTCGAACTCTAGAGGGGAACTGCTGCTCATTGGTAGTTATGCTTTTATTTGATCTGTAATTGCCTTTCTTCGTAATAGGTACTGGCTTATCGGATTTTATTATGGATTGCATGGTGGCATCGAAATCTGAATAAAACTCGTTAAACTTTAGAAACGACAGACGGACATAATTGCTCGATATTGCGGGTAGGAATTTTTGTTTTCACAGTTGCCGAACTGCTATATAATTTGATCTTGCGTTCAGATTATTTGTTTTTTATTCGGATTTACCGCATTTTATTTGATAAATTTATTTTCAGCCTTCTTATTTGTATGTCTACAAATTATGTCCTGCATCGATGCGCCAAATAAAGTGCAAAATGAGTCCACATCGGCCAAAATCTTGATGTTAGGATTGGGCCCAATAAAATATGGCTCGCATATTATGTCATGCGCCATTAACCCTTGTAAGTTTGTAGGAGTTTTCCTTCGTTTGGTTCCATCTTTATCCATGGTAAACCGATAGTTGACCGGCAGAAATCTAAATTGATCATCTTCCGACTTTGTAGCTAAATTCTCCACTATCTTTTGAAAATATTTTTGCCGTTCCTCATATGAGAGTCTAGTGAATAATGAAAACGTTTTACTTTTTAATTTTTGCTTGTGTTAAAAGGAATCCCATACGAGATTTACACAATTTACATTTATATACCTGGGTATTTGAAGTGAAGATTAAGGATTTTTAATTGCCGACAAGGTGAGGGTTAATAGCTCAGGCAGAGTATGCAGAACACCTTAATATAATTAGTTATTAAGGGCCAAACTGATATTTTTTTTAATTTACTCATAATTTTCCCTTTCATATCAGTTTTTCTTGAATCGTTTGGGAATAATATACAAAATATAATATCTACAAAGTTCATCATATAAACCTTCAGAAAAACCTTTAAAATGTTGTTCTAATTTTAATTTCACCAATAAATTTTGCATTTGGCAAGAAATAAGAACATTAAGTACTTTTCGTAACAAATACTTTGCGTTATAATTTTTAAATTCCACGAATGCGAAGCTCTGGCTCATTCATACCGATAACGTCAGCTTTGTACATTTGACAGCTGTCATATTTTTTGGTATTTTATTTGCAAAATGTAAATTGAGTGCAAGTTCACGTAAATATAGTCTGCTGAACATTTTTCAGCGGGATTGCTTGCGATTTAAAAATATTTCATTCGGAAGGGGAAATTTGTTTACGAAATAGATTCTCTAAAAAATAAAATAAAGGCCGATTTAGATGAAGAAAAATGTTTGCCCGACAACATTTTTGCATGTCGGTTAGAACTACACGCAATAGATAAAAAACTCTGGTTAAAAAGAGAAAGGATATGTAAACAAAAATGGCGATGCTCTAATTTTTGGAGGCTGATAATTTGAAGCCATATTTTTTTACATTTATCGGTAGTGACATAAATTAAATTAATTGGGGGAAATTAATTGAAATAAAATAAATATGAAAGCTCTTAATTAAATTTTAGTATTTAAAAATTTTCAAAGATAAATGTTTATCATTCGACATTCTCTTTTTGAGAATTATTTTTGCCTGCTATAAACTTTTGTCATCTAGTCATTGCATGGGTGTTCATAATATACTTTTATTGTGTTTGGATTAGTTTGTTACTATAAAATATCAAAATATATTGTCGGGTAGAATATATTTTTTAGTTAAATTTTCATTTTTATATAGTAACAATTGCTCAAAAAAAAGAAAAAACAGCCTTGCAAAATTTTGCATTTTTATATTGTCGTTCTTTTCATCCAAACGAAAATTGTAATGTACTAATCTCTTCTATTTTGCAAGGCAAACATTTTTCTACATCTAAATCAGCCTTAATGGGTAAAGCTCGGTATGCAGCTCGAGCTAAGATAAATTTTAGCGCGGTCTCCACAAGTCTCCATTTAATTACAAATAAATCATCAAGCTACAAATTTGTGTAGAGATAAATTTTGTTGATTTTGTTTGACTTTTATTCGTTTGTTTTTGAATGAAGTTTCTGTTCAAATAATCCCCTAAATACTCGACTTCGTAATGTTGGTCGGCCATTTTGACTTCTGCCTCCTTTACATTCGATTATAAAATGAATCAAAATTCAAAACCGTCAAAATTTATCTTCAAATTATTGTCCTTGTGGCGCAATCTAGATTTGAATGAAACAACTGATATTTTTTCAAATTTTTCATGCAAAGGTGCATACCGCTCAGCGAAATTGTCAGCTAAAAAAAAAAACTATGTTATTTAGCTAGCTAAATTTTATGTCAAATTTGTATGGAAAATTTATCTTAGCTCGAGCTGCATACTAATCTTAAACGTGTCAACTTGCAAAATGCGAAGCTTACTTTAATGAGTTCGCAATTTTCCGATTTGGCTACTATTTCAATTAAAACCAAAAATTTCAAACTAATAAAAGAAAGCTTTGCTTTCCACAGGTTTACACGTTTACCCATTATCTTATTTTTTAGAGAATCTGGGTGCTGTTTCTCTAAAAAATAAGATAATGGGTAGCCATACTAGTAAAAATCAAAGCTTACTTTTACGAATTTGCAATTTTTCGATATTATTTTAGTAGTAAGTCAAATCGAGAAATTGCAAACTCATAAAAGTAAGCTTTGCGTTTTACGAGTTTACACGTCTACACATTATCTTATTTTTTAGAGAATCAGGCATCAGATCGACGTAAAGTTAAAGGATCTTAGGTTCCTTTGATAATTAATTTTGCTTTACATTACTTTATATTGCTATTGTCGCGATGTAGAAAATATTGCCAGTTCCTTACGGATAACTTCATTGCAATGCATTTTAATTTTCTATAATTATCCCTTAAAAATTAATTATTTGTTAACTATTTCGAATTTTTTTTCTATAAAACGTGGCATTGCTAATCAAATAAAACTAATATACGAGTAAAGGGCCGTTCATATAGTTACGTAACGCTTCATGGGGGAGGGAGGAGGTTCGTGATTTGTTACGGATATGGAGGGGTGAACATAAAAATGTTACGTAACAGAACATTTTCAACACAATTTTAGTTTCATTTACTTAAACTAGGTGCATTTATATCGATTTTGGCGAAATTTATTATGAAAAGCAAAACAAGTTCAAAATATCGTTTTATTCCAAAGCATCGTATATAAGTTGTTTGTTTTTATACACTGCGCCAATTAAAAAACGGAACAGAAATTTTCTTCGAAAAAATACCCAGATTTGAACGCTTGTATCTTGGTGAAATAACGCCTTTAAAAAAAAAATTTTTGTTTCTAGTTGAAGGAAATTTTGTTTTCTTTTCGATAATGGAAACCGTTTTATTTTATTTTGTTTTTTTACGACTTTTTAGAGTAAAACAAAAGGTGTCTAAAAAAAAAAAAAATTGCTGCTGGTTGAAACTGTAACCGAACTTGCTCGAAATTTCATTCAAAAATCCAAATCGGCCATTTTATAGAGAATTTAGAAATCTTGCAAAATAATACTAGGAAAATTTCTGTGCGGCCACTCGTTGTCTAGTAATTGAAGTTTTAGTGTGTTAAAGTTTTAGTGTTAAAGTGACTTACATTTTATCGTAGAGTGATAAGTTTACAAGAAAAAAAAATTTACTTCTACGCTTTTTGATATGTTTTCTCTAAAACTTCAATAACTAGACAACGAGTGGCCGCACAGAAATTTTCCTAGTATTATTTTGCAAGATTTCTAAATTCTCTATAAAATGGCCGATTTGGATTTTTGAATGAAATTTGGAGCAAGTTCGTTTACAGTTTCAAATAGCAGCAAATTTTTTTTAAGACACGTTTTGTTTTACTCTAAAAAGTCGTAAAAAAACAAAATAAAATAAAACGGTTTCCATTATCGAAAAGAAAACAAAATTTCCTTCAACTAGAAACAAATTTTTTTTTTTTAAAGGTGTTATTTCACCAAGATACAAGCGTTCAAATCTGGGTATTTTTTCGAAGAAAATTTCTGTTCCGTTTTTTAATTGGCGCAGTGTATATTGAAACTGACTGATTCCACAAACACATAATATGTTTACGGTAATCATCAATTAATTTTATAGTGTTTTCCCTGGGCCGCATAAAATACTAGCCGAGGCGGTCAGATTATGGCTCAACAATGGGACTAATAAACATAATAATCTCTGCAATTGCTTTTTTAAATATTTTCCGATTTGAGTTCATTTAAATTGTTTAGTTTTGATTTGCGTCGTCTTTCTCTGGTCCCAATTAACGATGCAAATCGAGGTTTTTGCGTATACAAATTACGGTTTTGCGACTAGGAAAAAAGCGAACGGGAAAGTTAGACTAATTTCCCGTTGATTTTTTTTCTAGTTGCCAATTCCGTATTTAAACAAGTAAAATATTAACACTTTGCCGATACAAAATTCGAGTGACTATATGTAATACATTCTGTGGTACTGTACCACATTTCATTCATAAATTTTCCATAGAATTTATATTTAATTCCTTAACATTGTCGTAAATACAGGGTATCGCAAAATAAATTACACACTGTTTAACGGGTCATAACTTTCTGATTTTACTTCCTTTTCAAGGTGTAACTAATTGGAAATAATGAGTGGATGAAAATTAATTTTTGCAAAAAGAAAAATTATTTTAAAATGTTGGTGGAAGTATGAAGATGTAGCAGAAGTACAAGGACAATATCGCAACGAGTTTCAGGCAGATCCATCTATGTTACCTATGTGACTTGCAATTGGTCGTATAGAAGATAAGTTTGAAACGAATGGAACTGTTCAGGATATTCGTAGACAACGTTCCTGAAGACCAAGGACATCAACGAGCTTCACCAGCCAAGAAATAATATTAGAAAGTTATTGTAAAACATCCAAAAAATCTGAACACAATCAAGTTGTGAAATTGGCATCTGCAAATCTAGTGTCCATCGCATTTTAAGATACTTTCTAAAAATGGTGCGTGGTACTAATGACGATGATTCGGATCCACAATTTTGCGACATAATAGCAAACCGTTATCAGCAGTGTATTGACCAGAAAGGTAATAATTTTGAACATCTGCGGCAGGAGGAAAAGTTATACATTTTATGTAGATTCTGTAGCAATTTAAATATTAATTTGAAGTTATAATCATTCAAACTGTAAATACATTTTGTTCGTTCTCCCTGCATAATGCTAAAATATTATAGGTTTCAAGTAAACCTTCTACGACACGGTTGAAAAATGCTGCGATGGAGGAAATCGCTTTATATGGGAGGCATGAAGTCGTTGGAGTGAATTAACGCCCACTGGCCATCTGTATGGCACGAAGTGAGCTATATGCGCAGAATATTACATGTTTCTATATATCTCGACTGTATTTAGCTAATAAGTATGGGGTATTTAATGTGCTAACTAAGTATGGGGTATTTAATGTGCTAAGGGGCTTAGGCCCTTTCCGAAAGTTATACTTATTTATTTAGACATACTTGTTTAAATAATTATGTTGGCGAAGTAACCTAAAATAAGTATGAATCTACAAAAAAAATCATTTTGTTTTCATTTTAGATTGTTTTGTGTAAGAAAGGGATAGAAATGAGCTTATTTTAAGTTACCTCGCCAACATACTTATTTAAATAAGTATGTCTAAATAAATAAGTATAACTTTCGGAAGGGCCTAAGATCTTGATTTTCTATTTCTGAAATGCAGAGCTACATACGTCAGCGCAATTCGTTTGGACGCATCCAGTTATTTTGTTGAAAAACAAAACAAATACCGTTATTCTGCCTCAAATTGACGATATTACCACAGAATACCCAGAAGCGACATAACGTGGTTTTTATATGGAGAAAAGTGGACTCATTTTTTTGACCTTGGTTTTCAAAATTCAAAATTAACATGTAAAATATATGGTAAGAGCAAAAATTTCTTAGTCCACGTAATGTCGGTTCTGGTTGTTTATTATTCTGTGATATTACTATGTTTTTGTGTCCCTTACAATTTAAATGAGAATCCTCTATTTTTGATATCGTCTAACGGTAATTTTCTCATTTTTTTATTTCTGTAGTGCGCATTTCGTTTGGACGCAGCTCATTTTATTTTTGAATTTTGAAGTGTGATCACGTATAAGGTACGAATTCTTTTGATTTTCCTAATTTTTTATCTTTTTAATAACTTATTACTTTGCCTTCAGTCGTTCAATTATTACTATCACCAGTATAGCTGGCAGGATATCACGATGGATACAGGCAAGCGACTTTCCGATACCGAAAAAGCAAAAATAACGGCATATTCCGAAATGGGGCTTCCAAAAAGGGATATTGCTAGAGAAATTGGATGATCTGATCATGTCATTCGATATTTTCTCAAAAAGGGCCAATATTATGATTTGAAGGCGGCCACAAAAGGGAATACGAAGCTCACTGCGTGACAAAGGGGTAAAATACGGCAGAAAGCCACGTTGGAACGGATGAGTGCTGCGAGAATTGTTGATGACTTGGATTTACCAGTAGGCAAAAGACGTGTCCAACAAATCCTGAACGCCACCCCCAACATTGATACAAGAAACTGGCAAAATACCCGGCTTTGAAAGATCGGCATAAATTTGCTTGACTTAAATTTGCCAAGGAGCATATGTAGTGGTATGAAGAGTGGGGACATGTTATTTTTTCTGATGAAAAAAAATTTAATTTGGATGGGACCGATGGCTTCAGCAAATATTGGCATGATCTGACCAAAGAAAACCTCCCGCGAATGAGTCGCAACAGTCAAGGAGGAGGTGTAATGGTATGGGGAGCTTTCTCTCTATATGGAAAGGTCCAGTTGTGCTTTGTAACACATCGAATAAATTCTGCCATTTATAAGGAGATTTTGGAGGATGTGGTGGGTTGGAACGGATGAGTGCTGCGAGAATTGTTGATGACTTGGATTTACCAGTAGGCAAAAGACGTGTCCAACAAATCCTGAACGCCACCCCCAACATTGATACAAGAAACTGGCAAAATACCCGGCTTTGAAAGATCGGCATAAATTTGCTTGACTTAAATTTGCCAAGGAGCATATGTAGTGGTATGAAGAGTGGGGACATGTTATTTTTTCTGATGAAAAAAAATTTAATTTGGATGGGCCCGATGGCTTCAGCAAATATTGGCATGATCTGACCAAAGAAAACCTCCCGCGAATGAGTCGCAACAGTCAAGGAGGAGGTGTAATGGTATGGGGAGCTTTCTCTCTATATGGAAAGGTCCAGTTGTGCTTTGTAACACATCGAATAAATTCTGCCATTTATAAGGAGATTTTGGAGGATGTGGTGGGTGATCCATTCTGTTTTCAACAGGACAATGCGCCAACTCATGTGTCCTTTGAATCTCGCGAGTGGTTTTTGAATTCTGACATTCGTCTGATGATTTAAATCCTATGAAAAATTTGTGGGGGATCCTGGCCAGAAAAATTTATGAAAACGGACGCCAATACCAGGACATAAGGTCTTTGAAGGATGAAGGACGCCATTAAGGAGGCTTGGAATGAAATTGACTGTAGCATATACAAAGTCTAATTAGATCCATGACACGTCTAATTTTTGAGACCATTAGAAGCAATGGAGGTTCGACTAAATATTAAATAATATTCAAATTTTATATTGAAATAAAATTTTTATAAAATCAATGTAAAAACATAAAATATAACGACTGCGCCCAAACGAATTTCGCAATAAAAATCCTATTTTTTGTTAATTTCTCGGTTTATGTTGGTACTAATAACATTTTTTCACTATGTGAAAATCCCGAATGCCGGAATCTTTCCAAAGCCGGAACGAAATGCTCCGTACACCAATTTTATATGAAATATAACTCCTTTATACCGGAAACCCCTAAGACGCGGACTGAATTAGAATTCTTGGTCCCATCGCAAACTTTTCCCAATAAACAAAACTTTGAAAGACGGAAAAATTTATAATTTCGAAAAAGTCGCAGTATGAATAGATTTATTCATAATGAAAATTGACATCAAAGAACGTTATGATTCTTCGATTAATAAAGTTGACCAACAGTCAAAGAAGTTGCGACAATGTGAAAATGCTGAGTTGAATAAAATATGTGGCCAGAACAAAAAACTTCCCAATCTCTGGACCACTTTTGCAAGCCAAAGCAAAGGTTCTCGCCGAGATAACTGGAAATTCATCGTTCAAAGCGTCTAACGGATGGCTTCGAAGTTTTCGCACCAGATTTAATATTAGTTTCAAACGAGTTTGTGGTGAAGCAAACGATGTGGATGAAGACGCCTTTACATTATGGAAATCAAAACTGGGAGATTTTTGTGAGAGTTACCAACCTCGGTATGGATGAGACGGCATTTTTCTTTCGCATGCTGCCCTATAAGTCACTTTCATCAGCAAAACATAATTGCACAGGAGGGAAAATGTCAAAAGAACGTGTGACTGTGATGCATACAGTTTTCGGAGACGGATCTATACTTCAGCCGCTGGTTATCGGGCAAGCTAATCGTCCACGTTGGTTTAAAAATTTAATAAAAATAAGTTGGGGTGGATTATTTTTCGAACAACAAGGCTTGGATGACCGGTGCCGTATTCAACGAATATTTAACCACTTTAAATAAAAAAATCACGAGATCAGAAATGATCTCGATATAGTCGACATCATCGGATTCATAAAATCATCAAGGATAAGATGGCTTGGGATCGTACTTCGTTCACAAAATCGGACCACTAAAGAGGCCTTGGAGTCGGCACCAGCAAAAGTAGGACCTCGTGGGAGACCACCTACCCGATGGATGGACGACGTTGAGAGGGACCTATACACACTCGGTCACCGTGTCTGGCGTTCTCTTGTGGCGGATCAAATTATTTGGAGGAGCATCGTTGAGGGGGCCAAATCCCTTCATGGGATGTAGCGCCAGCGGAAACAGAAGAAAATAAAAAAATTAAAAAGGATAATTGAAAAATTTTACTTTTTCTTGATAACGCGTCATCACATTTCGATGCAGAACCTTCCAATGTAAAATTGATTTTTCGCCCACCAAACACAACTTCTAAATTGCAGCCTCTAGACAATGGTATTATTGCCTTACTTAAAGTGCAATACCGAAAGCTCATGCTGCAACATTTATTGATCGAGATGGAAAATTGTAGCAGAGCTGACGAAAAAAATATCTCTATTAGACGCCATTGAATTATTAAAATCTGCCATAAAAAAAATTAAATCATCAATGGTAACTAAACGTTTTCTGAACTGTGGGTTTTCGTTTGACGAAGTGATGGAAGAAGTTGAAGATGCAGTCTGCTCCCCTTTGATTGAAATACAGAATTTAATCCAAACAGCGTGCGGATGAGGTATATGCAGCGCAACACTATTTGTGGAATTTGATAAGGAAGTCGAAATGGAATTTTCTGATATGGATGAAATTTTGAATATTATGGCTGAAACTAAGAAAGATGGTGATATTCAAACTAGAGCTAATTCAGCTGGTGATGATCCTGCGATAGTTGTGAATTCTGATGATGATAATACGGACCATGAAAGAGGAATTAAACCCCAAGAAGTTTTAGAGAGCTTAAACAATTTACCTCGATTTTCAACTCAGTTGGGAAATTCTGACTTTTCGAAAAAGTAAGCCCGTTGAAGATGGACTATGCTGAACTAAAAGCGCAACAGAGGAAAACAAAACAAACCTCAATTTTGAATTTTTTTTTTAAATAATTTCGGATTGTGTACCTTTCTACACATATTATTACATACGTTATCACGTATATACATAATTATAAACATAATTTTAAAAATTTTGAAATTAACAATTTCTTCTCATTTTAAGTTTACAAATTTGTACTGTTTTGAAATTAAAAACTAAACTATTTTCTGTTGAATGAGGAAATACATATATTACTTACGTATTTCATTGAAATTTTTTGGCGCAATTCTTAAGGAAAAAATTAAAACAAGCAAAACCTACCTTTAATTACTTGTGTAGTATTAAAAGGCAAAAATTTAAGAGCCGGAAAAATCCCCAAAGCCGGAAATAAGTGCCGCTCCCGTGGCATTCCGGCTTTCGGGGTTTTCACTGTATTTCTTCTTCTTTTGTTGTATTGAATTTTGCCACTTGGTTCCGTTTCAGTAGAAATTTACTGTTGATTAGTGCTCTTAGAAACTTAAATGCGTCCAAACGAATTGCGCTCACAGTACAAACATATACTGTAGGTTGTAAAATTAGGCGGATTCCAATATAATTTTCCCAGTTCTTGCACTTACGATATGTGTCATACTATAAAAATGAAGGATACTGTAACTTTACCGTGCGATTCTGACGTTAAGACGGTTAAGACTTAAGAGTATCACAGCTAAGGGAAATTTTGGTAAGAGATTTTTTTTTGGTATTCTTTCCGTGCGTTTTTTTATTATATCGGAGAGATCAGAGAGATTGAAAAAAAGCCTTTTGCGTTTTTTATTTTTCAGATAATTCAGATCGCGATCTGTTGCGTTTTTTTATTGTCTCAGATCATTATCTGAAACAAAATTTTCTCTCTGAATTTTTTGTCAGATATTTCAGATTTATATAAATTTGACAGCAAAATGCCGAAGCGTTTGATGATTCTTTAATTGAAATTGGGAATTGTAATTAAATATAATTTTAAATAATTTAATTAATTAAAAGTTTAATAATAATTATTATTATAAAAATCTTTTTTGTTTTTGTATTATTTATGCTTAAATTAAAATAAATAATTATTTAATTTTTTGTTTTCTAATTAAGTAATTATAAAATATAACTGTTTTAATTAAATTTGGTGTTTTGAGTTGAAGAAAGATTTGCATGCAATTTTGTTTCGTTTTTTTTTTCTCCAGTGTAAAGAAAGACCTTTTCAAATGACAATCGCTCTGTTCTCTCCGATAAATTATCTGTCTGATCTCTCTGATCTTTCCGATATAATAAAAAAACGCGCGGTCGTACTCTTAAACTATCTCTTAAAAACTCTTCAAATATATTGGAAAATATTTGGAGACCTCTCAATTTGAATTTTTGCAGTTTTTCGAGGTACATGTTTGGAGGTTCATAAATAAATAAAAACAATTTTAGTAATTTTTATTTAAATACGTTTATTTTTTATAAAGAACATAAATATCTGGAAAATGTACACTAAACACAGGGGCTCTAGGACAAGCGTAGAACAACACACCGTTTCTATTAAAAAAAATAAAAATCACTGGAAAATAAAATATTTTAAGTTTTTAATTAAAGATTTATAAAAATTAAAAATATAACAATAAAATATTTCACATTTTTTTTATTTTTTAAATCAAATTTTAGGTAGGTTATAATTATTTTAAAACAAACAATAACTAACAATGAAACTTACTACGGTTATTTATTCACTCAGATACAAATTCAATTTATTAAATTGTTTCTCTTTAATACGACTACGACAAACGTCAAAGTTGTCATGCTTAAGACCACCTATTTCGTATGTCTTAGTTAAGAAATTTTTTAAGAGATTATCATAACTATGAGAACGTACAGAATCGCAAAACAGTCTTAAGTAACAGAAATCTCTTAGTTAAGACCTCTGTGACTGTACGTCAGAATCGCACGGTTAAAGGCGGAATTATACCAATTATTATCAAATTTTTATTTTGTGCATGTATTTGGAACTGTGGTGATTTGTGGAACTGACTGTAACCATTTTTTTAAAATGTTTTATGTGTGTACATATAAATTATAAACAAAATGAAAATCAAAGGAAAACCACATTCATCACAACCATTAATAGATTTATTATATTTTCTCTTTAATTTCAAAGAACATTATATTTTTAGTGTAAATTTTATGTGTTTATTAGATTTTTTGAATAAATATGTTTGTGTTTTAATTTTCAGTTTTTTATTTTATTGATTGCGAGCCATAACTTTAATTTCACGAATTGATCGCCGTTTTGATCTACATGTTGTATGTATCGAACAAGGAGAAATTGTGATTCGCGCATTTGTGATTCCGGATTCGTACATCAAACGCCAATATCTCCCTACATCCTTGAAATTCCATTAACCATGTGCTTGCATTAATAAACATTAATGTTTAATATATTACATACATATTTGTATTACCACAAAACCAAAAAACAAATTCATAAATTTAATAATTAGTTATTAATTGTTTTTTATACTTAAACTAAATAAATAACTATACAAATTTTATTTTTTTTTATTATTTTTCATAAATAAGCAAACCAAACATATAACAAAATAATAAAAAAAAAAACCACAGAAGAATCAAAATCAAAACAAAATTACACTACACAGTATTTAACAACATGTGTACAAACATTTTATGTTTATTTAATATACTGAAATTAACTTTATTTCATTTTTTTTCTTCTTATTTTACTGATCCTTTGAATATTTGTTTAGATCTTGTTAAAAATCTGTCGGATCATAAAGAAAATATAGAATCGTTTTTTTTCTATCGTAATAATATTGTTGTTTTTGTTGTTGCTGTTGTTATTGTTGTTGTTGTGTTTAATATCTCCGGAAATAAATTCTTCTCGGTGATGTTATTTTAACCGAAAATTATATATGAATATTTTCTTGAAGACATAAAATGCTTCTTAAAAGAAAGATTGACGAGGTTTTTAATTTTTATGATCGATCATCGTTTAACATAATAACACATAACATAATATGATGTATACGCATGATGTATGTTTATGATAACCATAACGGTGCGGTGTCTACTCAAATATAACAATATTCGCGCTTGGTGAAATTATAAATGTAGGTATATATTAAGCTCGTTAATGTCAAAATATGTCAAATTATAATTGAAACATTATTATTTGTTATATAAATATAATTGTGTGTCTAAATAGTTTTTGATCATCTTGTTGATGATGGTGACCCACTTTAGCACTTCCTTTCATTTCACTAAACCGTAGAGAAATAAAGCAAAATTCAAAGGAAGTCAAAAGCATTTAAAGTTTGACATATATACATATAAGTAGTCGTTGGATATAGCGGATGTTTTTTTTCGCGAGAAAATAATTTTCCTATAATTTTCATTATAATGAAATTGATAATTTTGGGTTATTATTCAATTCTATAATTCAATTACGCGGTTACAATCGGTTAGTTTTATTTGGTGCAAAAATAATTGATTTAAGTGTGTTCTGTGTTATTGGTGATACATCGTACATTCAAATAAATATTGTGACAGTTCCTGTGATTTTCGTGCTACAAAACACACACTAACATAATTAGAATGGTGCAAAGTTGTGCCACATGCACCAAACCGGTTAATGGTCGCGAATCGTTGGTTTGCTTTGGACAGTGTAAACAGCATTTTCATCCATCTTGTATTGAGGTATATTTTGAGAAATGGGCAATTTCGAATATTAATTCGTATAATACAACCGACTTGGGTAATATTTTCAAATCTACCGACAGTATCATCCAAATTAAAATTTAGTTTGAAAACTCTTAACTCTTAAGCATTCTTGTTAACAATGCCTTTGTAAAGCGGGTTTTTTCGTTAATGGGGCCAACATGGAGGGATGCTCGCAATAAAATGAGTATAGAACTGGTGAAATCGTTATAGACTGTGAGAAAAGACATTTGTTGGAGTCAGCACAAAACCAAAAAAAGTATAATTTTAAAATTTAATGATTCCTGATTAATGAATTTTATTTATTTTGTAATTAAGGTCGTTAAGTTAAAAATTTGACGTAAAAAGTGGTGAATAAAAATGTTAAACTTTTTATCTGCTCAACTAGCAGATACAATTTTTTTAAAATTTGACTGTTATTTGTCGTTCATACATACAAGAAGAAACAAACAAAATGGAAGCTAAAAAAAACAAAAGGCAAAGAATAGTGAACGTTGCCAACACAAAATGTAAATTTGTAATGTATGTTACCTAACTGGATTAGAATATTATTAATTAATATAGGGACAGAAGCAGAGAAACTCAAATTAATTTAAACGAGAATTAAGATAAATCATTTATTTACAGGAAAAAATACCAATCAGCGGGAAGGTTGAAGGTAAATTTTAAATAATTTGTAGTTTTAACCTAAAATTTTTTAATTCGAGAATTGTTTTTAAACAGGAAAGTAAATGAAGAAGTAAAAAAAAACAGGCGAGTTATGCCGCCACCAATGGCAAGCATTATTGGCTAGAAAATACAAGATAAAGGAATTTCATAATGTTTTTTAAAATGAAATAAAATATTATAATTATTTCTTGATAATATGTGAAGGAAACTCGGGAGATGGTACAAATGACGATGGGCCGTTTAATCAAGCAAGTACTGGGGCATTTTTCGAAGCATTAGATAAATTTACTGCCTTGAAACACAATTACCATCCATCAAGTTTGTACAGCAATTTAGAGGGATTGGAGATGAGCGACAACATCTCGTAATGTACGGTAGTAGATTCTGTTGGAACTGATAATGCATCCACACCAAGCACGTCATCAAGGTATGGTTCGGGAGTAAGTTCCCAAAATATCATAGTATTCGCGGAAGTTCATTATCCGATCGCACTGAGATGAGTTTATTTGAACAAAAAATACTCAGCCAAAATAAAAAAATGAACAGAAAAGTTGATTCGCTCATGTCTGTATTAGAGCAAATGGTGAAACAAGATTACCCTAATATCGACGTGAGCCAATTATTGATGGCATATGACTCCTCCTTAATAAATAATTGAAAAAAAAACAATAAATATATAAATTTAATTTTCAAATTATGTTTTATTCATGATTAGTATTTAATAACTGCTGGAGCAAGCTATCACGATAAATAATTGCTTCATTTGAATCCATATTTCTATGGTTTGTCTGATAAATTTCGTTGTCACTTTCATTATAATTATCAACGTTTCCCTCAAAATCATCCCCCATTATACAAATATTGTGTAAAATGCAAGCTGATGCTACAATTTTAATGCAGCTCTCGATATTTTGTTCGAGCGCTTTGAAAAATATGTTGCGCCAACGATTTTTCATGATTCCAAATGCACATTCTACGACATTTCTTGATTTACTGTTGTGCACTGTATTAAATTTTCGTTGCTCTACATTTGAGTTTTTGTACGGTGTAATTATGGCTATTCGATTTAATTTGCAAGCATACCCTCCATCTCCTAATAAATAATATTGTGGGGGCGGAAATTTTCCACGTTTACATAACGGACTATTACGTAACACCCTTGTGTCATGCACATATCCAGGGTAACCGACAAAAATATTAATACATTTTCTTGACCCATCCACTACAGCTTGCAGTACACTCAAAAAAAAATTCGGTGATATGAACAAAAAAAACTAGTAAATTGTACAAATAAATCTGTTCTATTTCAACCATCGAAGCACTTCGTAACCACAACAATTTTCATTTCGTTAATTTTACAACGTTTATAATTGCCCGACAATTTACAAACATTTTTGTAAAACTGATTCGGGTTTCGTAAAAACGTTTACAATAATACAGTGTAAACTTTACAAGGACAACTGTAATATTTACAATTTAGAATGTAAACAAATAATAATGTGTACGCAACTAATTTGTAAAATTCGCATTATTCCTTTGTATAATTTACAAATTATATTGTAAAAGAGAAACTATTTTTGCGTAAATTTATCAAATAATTGTAAAATTTACAAAGCGTGTTTGTGGGAATAATATAAGAGGACAAAAAATGTTACAACAAATTTTTTTGTAGGATTAACAGAGGTTATTGTTGGATATATGTATGTGTGTGTTTGGGTGTATGCATTTGTTTGTTTGGCTTGTTGAGTATTTATCATGTAAAGAGAAGAATGTCCAAATAATTATGATAAAATTAAAATACAAAATTTATTCCTTGTTTAAATCAACATTTTTATTGAAAACTTTAATTTACCTTGTTTTGCAAAAATAAAATAATAATTATATTAATTGTTCTCTTTGCCAAGTGGTAAGATTATTTTCGAAAATAATTGTTCTCCCCAATTCTGATGGCTCAAAAATTTTGTATGTGTTTTGAATATAGTATGCCAATACCCACATCTAAAATTAAATTTTTACTTTTCAAAAACTATATGTATAACATATTATAGAATGTATGGATGTGTGTACCTGTTAGACGATTGTAAAGATCCTCTACACCCCATGATTTTAATAAATTTTTTAGTTCAGTTTCTTCCTCAGTAGCCAATTCTTCCTCTGTTTCTTCTGCATTCGTTACAAGCAAAGCAATATTTTGAGTTTCGTTCAACATTTCACCCGTTTGAGGAAACAGGACACTTATTGTTTCGAAATCCAGCGGAACGATTTCACCTAGATGTTGATTGGGTTGATTTTCGCTATTATTAAGATTCGGAAAGTTTATAGTGAAGGCCTTGCTGTTTTTTTTCCATGATGTAGTGTTTATTACAATTTATTCTGCAGATTACATTTTTTTTAATTATTTGAACTGATTAAAAATATAATAAAACTGATTTTTAATAACTTTAATATTTTTTAGTAACTCGCCACATTAATATTTTTTAATAAATAAGATTCTTTCGGCTTTTTATAGACACAATATATTAATAATAATGGCATTCACAACATTTTCGATTTGTCTATCAGAAAAATGAAGAGGCCAGTCATTTATAATATGTATATCTACCAAAAAAAGTAGAAATATCAAAATCCCCCCCCCCCGTACTTTAACCCCAGAGTTAATACAAAATGTATTTTGACTCTAAAAAAGAAAACCTTTCCTTGCGTTTTCGTGGGTAGTTTGGTTTCGTACTGATAATCTCAAAACAAAAAGTTCGATCTACTCATCAGGTAGCTACGACCAAACTACAAAAATACAATTCCAACTCCATACTTTAAGTATGAAGCAAGAGTGTAGTTGACTTAGCGAATTATAAATAAATTCACCAAATCAAAAAACACAAGGAAAACTTTTCATTTCTGTGTGTTTTATGCCAACACGAATAATAGAAAGAGAAGTTTAGTTGTCTGTATTAAATCAATAAGATTCTTTCGGCTTTTTATAGACACAATATATTAATATAGACACAATATATTATTAATATATTGTGTCTATAAAAAGCCGAAAGAATCTTATTGATTTAATACAGACAACTAAACTTCTCTTTCTAATATTTTTTAAAAATTCTTTCACCACTTTGTCGTATTTTATTTTCACTATTCATATTAAAAAACGCACTGCACGGTTTGGTAGCTCAAAACATAATGGAAAATATTCTAAACGTGCGCAACTAATAATATTTTTACGAAGCAATTTTGTAAAATTTATGAATCCCATCGTTTTAATTAGGCATATGTTTGTAAAAATTACAAATTAATTTGTGAAAACATAAAATGTTACAAAATTTTGCGAAACAATAACTTGTGTTTTACAATTATATTTGTATGACAAGCATTTCTACAATTATATTTGTAAATATTTGAAGTGGCTAATATTTGATTGTCGCCCCGGTGGCACAGTGGCTATGCTTGCTTTAAGCTCCGGAGGTCCCGGGTTCGATTCCCGAGCGAGTGATGAAAAAATCACGGCTGGTTAATTAACGTATAGGATCAATGAATTAATCACTCATTATCCGTTCACAAAATGATTACGAAACTTCATCATGAAGCGGTCAAATCCCTCTATGGAATGTAGCGCCAGCGAAAAAAAAATATTTGATTATCTATAATGATGTTCATTTATCGTTTTGGAAAATCATTTTTATAAATTTTATAAAGGATCATAATAACTGCTACAATGGCATTTGTAAAATTAAGAAGAAAAGGAATTTATTTCGTTATTTTTACACACGGACCTGTAAAGTTTTGTTCACAATTTGGCATGTAAATGTTACGAAAGTACATAGTAAATTTAAATTTGTATAGAAATTGAAATTACAAATGGATTTTTGTTGGATCAACAAATGCTTTGTTTAATTTACAACGAAAAACATTACAAATCCGGTGTTAACTGAACAAATTTTTTGTTAAATTAACAATCTTCTTTTTACGCTTTAATATTTGTAAAAAAAACAAATTTTTTTTTTTTGAGTGTATAATTGAGTAAAACCATTTATAATTGATGTACTCATCGTGTCGATTAACAGGACATTTAATTCTGACATGACAGCCATCAATTGCTCCAACAGCGTTTTTAAAAATATGGGTTTTTGCTCGGGCATAAAATTTGGCTCCAACTTCGTTTAACTGATTTTCTTGAGGACTATGCACTACGTGTTACATGTCTGTTGTAAAAAATTTAACAATTTAATAATAATATTCCTAAAGGTCGCTGCACGAGTATGGATATAAATCCGTACAATCTGAATCCGGTCATTCATCCAATGAAATTACCCAAATATTGTCATGTGACCGAAAAAATATTCCCCTATTTCCCCTCTCGAGTTAAAATTATTTCAACATTAAGCAAAATATCCGCAGAAAACCAACATAACCATACCAAAAAATATATATTACGAGCTATTTTTTCCCCTGTTTGCTTATTTCTGACTTTTCGATTTTTAAAAAAATTTGTTATTTTGTTATTATTGAAGTTCTCATAGTATTATTGAAACTAAAAGCAAAGAGTAGTTGATAAGTAAAATAGACGAATTTACTTAGCAAAAGGTCAAATAAGTTACTAACTTCGTTCGGATGCAGATTGTATGGATTTATATCCATACTCGTGCAGCGACCTTAAAGGTCGCTGCACGAGTATGGATATAAATCCGTACAATCTGAATCCGAACGAAGTTAGTAACTTATTTGACCTTTTGCTAAATAAATTCCCGTAAATTCGTATATTTTAATTATCAACTTCTTTTTGCTTTTTGCATAGCTCGTAATAAATATTTTTTGGTATGGTTATGTTGGTTTTCTGCGGATATTTTGCTTAATGTTGAAATAATTTCAACTCGAGGGGAGAAATAGGGGAATATTTTTTTCAGTCACATGACAATATTTGGGTAATTTCATTGGATGAATGACCGGATTTAGATTGTACGGATTTATATCCATACTCGTGCAGCGACCTTAATGGGGTGGGTGGCGGTTTAAACCAGCAAAATCCCCAGTGACTCTGTAACTGCAGCCGGCTGCCATCCAATACAGAAAAATTATTAATTTATTCTTTTACTACTCTCCATATTTTGCTTTTATTTATTATTTAACTGATAATTTATTTTTATTTTGATTTTAAATTAATTTTGTTGTTATTGTTCATTCAAAGAATGTATGAATGCAAATGTCATAATTTTTAACCATTTGAAACAGATAAAAAGTTAAAAAAAAATCACCATGGTTACAAAAAATTCCCCACAGTTAAAATTATTATTTTTTATTCATTTGAAACACGACCTAATAAATTATTTAAATTTAATTTTAATTTTCTCATCTTAAATTATATCATACGTATACGTATCAGAATGAAGTATACATACATATATGAATTTTGTGTAATAAGAAGCATTTGAATTTAAAAAAATTAAATTTTTGGATATGTTTATTTTCAATTTTTTTTCTGGGGTTTACAAAAAAATTCTACGGGTCTGATTACCTCAAGAGTTGGCAACTCTGATTTTGCACATCCGCCGTAATACTTAATATTCAGCACATTGCTGAATTATATATTGACATTTAAATAAAACATAACCACAAAATTAACTATTATTATGTATATGTATTTCAGTACATTTTTTACTTTCGCGTTTTCAAATTTGAATTATTTTATATAAATAAATTAAGCAAAAATATGAGTAGTCAAAATAATAAATCGTAAATCAAACTTCGGTGAGGGATAAATAATGTATTACTTCCTGAATATATTGGGAGCCCGAAAAATTACACAATTATGGTTCATGCAAACTATTGTACTGCTCAAAGGGGGACATACTCGATTCGTTCTAGCAAGCAAATTAGCAACTTACGAGCTGAAAATGTCATTTTCGCATTCTCGATTGGTTTTGCAACCTTCTAGTAAGAAAAAATATTTAAAATAGTTGCAACCAAATTTTTGAGCTCGCAAAACAGTAAAACAGTATAAAAACATACAAAGTTTGATTGTTGGTTGTTTGACATTGCACTTTAATTCAGTTTACATAAGTTTACAAGCTACCAGTGATTTTAATATTTTACTATATTATACAGAAGCATCAAATATATTTACCATACCGTAGTGTTTTTTTTATAATAATTATTTAATGGTTTATCTGTTTTTTAATTTGTTAGTAAATGGAAGCGTTTTGTAAGAAGAAGAAGAAGAAATCGGGTTCCTCGAAAAATATTTCTGGGCAAGGAAGACGAAACATTTTTCATGCGATGATTCACAAAACCATCATTGATAAATTAAGCGATCATCTTCGAAGGGTTACTGGCAGGAATAAAGCAATTATTTAAGCAATATTTAACTTATTTAATAACACATTGTTATTTTAGGTATACGTTACGTACTTACCAGTTTAAATGCGTTAGGATCTGGAAGTTTTCAGTTCATGACTGGTGAGATGAATTATCATCAACTGCCACAGCCAACTGTAAGCAGACTATTGAAGGTATTTGTAAATTCAATACAGGGACACTTAAAAGAATTTATAAAATTTCCAACGACACAAGATGACGTATATAACACCGAAAAAGAATTTTTTAGAAAATATGGATTCTCAAATGTAATTTTTATTTTATATTTTATTTCAGTCAATAGTTTTTTAGAGCGGCTTTTAAAGTCCGTAAATTTGTTTCGAAATTCCTCCCCATTCCTCGGAAATGCTGCAGTTGCGGAAAATTCATCCGCAACCTTGTTCCAAGCACTCACCGCAATGCCTCGCCAAATAAATTTGATTCTTCTGAAAAATGATTTTATTTAAAAAAAAATGTAGTTACCAAAACAATTAACAACCATACCATTTACTAAGGTTCTGCGAGTTTCTAATATTTTTAAAAAGTTTAATAAATTACTGTCACTGAACTTAGGTTTCCTTTTTTTTTTTGGGCCCTCATCTTTATAAAAATTATTCACTCGTTTTCTTTAAAATTTCTTCAAGCATAATGTATTTTGTGGTTAAGTTATTTTGTTTTTAAGTGAAATGTCAAAAATTATATTCAGCATTTCGCTAAATATTAACAAATATGGCGGACTTGCTAGAAGTATTGAGAATGCCCTTTCTAGCAAATAAAAGATTGGGTCGCAAATCCGCCATCTTTAACAGCCGCAATTTGTTACCATGCGTGATGTGCGATATGTCCCCCAAAATCGCAGATCTCGCACATAAACGAATATGGTGGAAATGCATTTATGCATTTCTGGTTATTTTTTATGCTTTTTGCCACGAGTTTGTTTAAAAAAATCACCAATTTTTAATACTAATTCTGTAATTTCGCTAAAGTAGATTTACATATAATTTAAATTTAACCCTTAATAATTAGACAATTGAAATGTCATTCAAAATATTTAAGGGTGATGTGTAACATTTTTTTTAATTTTGAATTTTTTACATAAATGAAGGGGTAGATGCCCGATACGTTAGCAACTTGCGAGCTGTTTATGACATTTTGGTATGCTCGAACGTTTTTGCGACTTCCTAGCAAGCGAAAAATAAAAAAAAGTTGCGAGTGACTTTTTGAACTCGCAATACAGAAAACAAAATAATGTGTACAGGCAAAAATATTTTGAATATTTCAATTGTTCAATTATTAAGGAGGTATTGTATTTAAATTTGTAAATCAACTTTAGGGAAATTACAGAATTTGTATTAAAAATATGTGATTTTTTTTAAACATACATAACAAAAAACATAAACAAATAACTAAAAATGGTGTTCCAACCATATTAGTTTATGTGCGAGATCTGTGATTTTGATTAGCATTTTGCACAAACTAGGGAATTATGTAACTTTTTGGGCTTCCAATATTTTCAGGAAGTTCATTAGTAAGTTATCCCTCACAGAAGTTTGACATACGATTTATGTTATTATTTTTATTCCTACGCATATTTTTTGCTTAATTTATTTTTATAAAATAAGGTGAAAGTAGAATAAAAATACATATTTAATTTTGTGTTTCCAATCCAAATAATATGGCGGATTTGCTAGATGTATTGAGAATGTCATTCCTAGCAAACTCAAAAAGGGATCGCAAATCCGCCATCTTTAACAATCGCAATTTCTTAACGAGCATCTACCCCGAAGTTGTTATGTCCGTATATGCATTCTGTCCCAATAAATCTTCGCAAAACTACAGAAATTTTAAGCGGATGAAGACTAAACTATACTAAAAACAAGTGTTTTAAAAAGAATCGTAGAAACTTTGGAGGTCGTTTCTGTAAAATTATGAAAATGTTGCATATCACCTTCATCCACTCATGTCTTCATTTTTTTTTCCTGTATACATTTTGTTTGTTTTCTGTATTGCGACTTTGCGAGTTCATAAAGTCACTCGCAATTTTTTTTATTTTTTTTGCTTGCTATAGGAAGTCGCAAAACCGATCGAGCATACCAAATGTCATTTTCAGCCCGCAAGTTGCTAATTTGCTTACTAGAACGTATCGAGCATCTACCCCTATATTTCTAATTTAGCTGCGAATCGGTAGGCTGCACTACGCAAAAGAAACCAAATCTAGTACGATTTTTCTATATTTTCATTTTTTGAGGGCAATTTTTTGTGTTTGTTAACTGAAAACAAACGTTTGCTGATAATTGCCAAAATGGAAGATACAAATTAATTCGTTTGTGACAAAATACGGTAAAATTTATTAAGAAAAATTGTATATTAAAATTAAATATGTACGTGTAAAATAAATGTCAGAAAATATGCAGTTATAAGCGGCACATGTGTTTTGGGAGCGGAAATGCGCGCGTTGGTACAGGTAAAAATTCCGCACATCTGTTTCCAGCATAAGGCAAGTAGTTTCTTCAATTTTAACAAATTACGTTGTAACAAATAAATTATATGTAATATTCAAGTTACTATAGAGAGAAACGATTAGTTTTGGAAGTTTAACTGTATTTTAAAAAATTTTGCAATTTCTATATATGCTCGGAATATCCCAATAATATGTCTTGGGAAGGGGGACGATAGCCTCATCCTCTTAGGCAGTGGTGGATATGCAAAATTCGCATTTTCGATTAATTTTCAAAATTTCGATTTAAATAAAGAAGTCAGCTAGACAGCACCATCTATTTATGCATTCACGGCCACAGAATTTATCACTCCGAAATAAGTACCGCAATAGTTATTCCATCGTGAGAGATGCGGCCCGGTGGCTTTTTTTTACCAAAGTTTCTTTGCTGTATTTATTTTGAAAATGTGTCGAAAGTACGAATTTTGCTTGGGTAGCGCATACTGCTCTAAGGTATCAAACGAATTGGGAGCACCTCGAAATTTCGACAATAAAATTCCAAAAAAAATCGCAAAAAACACAAGTAAAATGCCAGAATCCCCCATTAAATTTTTATTAAGTAATTCGATAACAAAAGGATGCTACATAATTTCTTGTCATCCTGGCGCAAAGGCTCCAATGGTAAGCGGCTTTGGAGAGTTCTCTATTTTAGTAGGTGAATAATTATTAAAAAACACAAATTTTCTAATAATATTGAAATTTTAATAAATTGTCAAAGCGTGGGTTTGGAGGCGGCAGCCTCCATCCTCTAAGCGATACATCGAATAAAAAGACTTTTCAAAAATTTGTTATAATTAAAAAACTTGATTTTTTTGGTAATTTTTTTGTTTGTCAAATCCCTGTAAAATCGTCTTCATTTAAACCTCGTAGACTTTACAGAATTCGTCTTTTTTTTTAGATCGTTTTGGCAGCAACATATAAATGTATATCGCATATCCGAAATTTTGTTTGAATTATAAATAAAATTCATGTTTTGTCAAATTTAGCATTTCCAATTTTAATTTTGCAAGTTTATACGAAAAAAAGTTCAATTGGAATTTCCATCAATATTTTTTGGTTAAAAATCAACTTTAAAATGTAAAACAAATGTTCACCTGTGTAAAATAAAAAGTTTGAGTTGGTATATAATAGGGGTTGGCTACATAAGACTGGTTAACAAAATCTTGGTTTCAAAAGACTGGTCTCAAAATCTCGGTTTCAAAAGACTGGTTTTCAAATGACTGGTTTTCAAAATCTTGGTTTTAAATGACTGGTTTTCAAAATCTCGGTTTTCAAAATCTTGGTTTTGAGAAAAATATTTTGAAAACCGCTCCATGTAATGTAACATAACAAATTATTTTGGAAAACGTGTGTGTGTGTGTGTGTGTGTGTGTTTAGTTGGCGCGGATTGATTACATATTTTTCTCTAATCAAGATCTAGAAAACAGGTCCAACAAATTTCACATAACAAATTATGCTGGTAAACAGCAATGGTTATTAAAAACAAAGTTCGATTGTGGAAGTTAAATTTTGCAAGTTCAATTGCACAAGTGAAAATGCTAGTCGAATAGCTGGGCAAAATATCGCCCATAATATTGGTTTATCAAAGTTCAACCCCTAAGTGTGTTAGTTTAGTTTTATTTTTATTTTTAATATGTTGTAATTGTAATAAAAACACCGAAAAAACTCAATAAATAAAAAATAATAAAAGAAAATTAAAAATCTTTTGAGATAATTTTAAATAAAAAAAGCACAATTCTGCCAAACTTCGGCGCATATCAGAATCATCAATTTTATTAGTTTGAAATATAAATACAATACTCTAATTAACCTGTCCAAAACTGCAAGAAAAACTTTGTAGGTATATCACAACAAAAAAAAAAAAACAAAGATTTTCAAAACCAGGATTTTTCAAAACCAAGATTTTTCAAAACCGTGATTTTGGAAATCAGTCATTTGAAAATCAGTCATTTAAAACCGAGATTCTTTAAACCGAGATTTTGAAAACCAGTATTTATAAAAAACCAAGATTTTGATAAATCGAGATTTTGAAAACCAGAATTTCGATACGATCCCATGTATGAATTAATAATTATATTAAATAAAATAAATTATATTTTTAATTGTATTTTATTAATTTTATTTTTAGATTCCTTATTGTGAAATTTGATTTGATTTTTTATCTTGCGATCAAGATCGATTTCGATATTAAAATATCATCGTCAGTTGGTAATTACTTTTTCTATACTACAAATATAACGGCTATTTTTTCTTCTTTATATACAGAAAAAACATTCATACTCCGTGTTTACTACGTTGATCAGAATTTTTGAAATAATACACTTTACTGTGGGTTTCCACTTGGGATGCCTTTGCGAATAATCGCAATCTGTTTTAAATTTTTTCACACGTATAGTATACATTGAAAAAAATACATATCGGTATATAAATTTGTCTACGCAACCATAGACAAATTTACAATACGATTTGCAATCAAAAGTAGTCATGCCTACATCTTTTTCCATTGCAAATTTTGCATTTACAAAAAAAAATAAAAATTTCCCTTATTTTGTTTAGGAACATTTTCAATCCTGCGATAAACAAAGCATGCTGAAATATTTTTCCTATGTGAATACTTTATTGTTTTTATTATGATGTTTTATTGACGTCTAGAAATGTCTAAATTGACAAAATTGTTTGGTAATACAAATACAAAATTTTTCTAACACAGTGACATGAAACAAAAAATTTCCCTTTGCGAATATTAGCAAAGCATCCAAGTGGAAACCATAGGTTAGTTGAACAGCTTACATTGATTTACGAATTTTGTAGAATCAAATCGTATAACTTGTTGGTTGTGGTGTTAATTTTGGTATTCAATAAATATCTGTTGTTTTTGTTTTTGTAAATTTCGATTTCTTCCAAACGATCCATTGCATCCCCTTTTTTTAATCTAAACAATATTTCCATATTCGAATCCAAATTTATGTAGTTGTGTTGTGTTTCATTTATGTGCTGTGCGAAATTCGAATCGGTTCTGATCTTTCCTATACCTGTTATATGCTCTTTAAACCTTTGTTTAAACGATCTACCAGTTTGACCAATATAGAATGATGGGCAATCAGAACAAGTTAATTTATAAATACCGGTATCTAAAATTGTGTTGTCCTTAAGTTGAATTTTTTGTTCTAAAGAATTTCGGTTTTTGAACGCAATTTTATAGCCATAACTTTGGAATATTTTTTGTAAATGTTTACTGGAATTTTGATCGTATTCTACGCTGATATACCTGGTATCCTGACCACCATCGCCGAAATTCAACGTGGTAAACTGTTGGTATTCAATTTTGCTCCGATATGCCGCATTCATGCTATCAATTTTATCAGGTTGATAACCGTTCTGGCTAGCGATCAATCTGATAACCCTCAGTTCATCATTATAATCCTGTTCGAACATCTTAATACTATTCAATCTTCGAATCAAATGGTTGTAAGCTGCAATTTTGTGAGCATATGGGTGATTGGAATTTGCATGGATGGTATGACTGGTCTGCGTAGGTTTTCGATAAATTTTAAATTTATGTTGATTGAAAGAATTTTCTATGTTTAAATCCAAAAAATTTATATTTTTGTTTTCCTCAATTTCCAAAGTGAATTTAATTTTTTGATGAACACCATTTAAGAAATTTAGAAAATTATCCAACTGTCTGGAAGTACCTGAATATAAAACCAGAATGTCATCTACATATCTGTGCCAGTATTTAACATCTTTGTAAAACTTATTTTTGTTGTTTAAAACGTAACTATTTTCGAAATGGTTTAGATAAATATTGGCCAAAGTACCTGATAAAGGGCTATCCATAGGGAGACCATCAGTCTGAATGTAAAATTTATTCTGAAATTTGAAATAATTTTGACTGGTAATTTCTTCTAGTAATTTGATTAACTCTTCTATGATCCGAACATCTACATTGTTGTTTACTAGTATTTTTCTAGTGATTTCCAAAGTTTCGTTAATTGGTATATTGGAGTACATATTCGTAATATCAAATGAGGCAAATTTAGCATTGGCTGGTATTTGTATTCCCTCTATTTTATTCACCAGTTCCATATTATTTTTTTTTTTACTGAGTGGTCGTTATCGATTTTGATATTACTAAACATCCATTTGTTTACCAATTTCGCGATTTTGTACGTCGGAGCCGACGTAAAATTCACGACTGGTCTTAAAGGCATGTCGGGTTTGTGTATTTTTGGCATCCCTCGGATTACTGGTGCTGTTGGTTTAATCATCTTAGACAATCGTATCTCTCTGCTGTTCAATAAGTGTTTGGATTTCGTAATTACGTCTTTTATACTTTTATTATATCATTCAGTAGGATCTTCATCAAGTGTCTGTATGTTGTTTTTACTTATGAATTCTTCTATCTTGTTGTTGTAAGTATCCGTATTCAAAATCACAATGGTGTTTCCCTTATCAGCTTTGGTGACTATGGCGTTATTGTCCGTTATTTTCTTCTTTAAGCCGAGTATCGTTTTATTTTCGTTGTTACCATTATTATCATTACGTACAGATTGATTCGTGTTTTGCATTTTGTTCACCACCATCGTCCTTATATCTGCCTGATGTTCTATGTTAGTTTTGGTGATGGCATTTTCGATATCCATTAGATGTTTATTTTGGCTCTTCCTATCGTTATTTGGAGTTGTACTATATTTCAATCCTTTGTTCAATAGTTCCGTTTCTTTGTCGTCAAATTGGATACTGGTATGGTTTTCGATTCGATGATAAAATTCGTGTGCGGCCGTTGTTGGATTTGAAATGGTTTGCGTGTTATTAATTTTATTTTGTATTAGTGTTACCAATTTTTTATTTATTTTGATTCTTTTTGGTATTAATTTCCTTTCCACTTTTATGTTGACTTGTTCCGAAACTTCCAGATATTCTAGGTAGTGGAAGATTTTCGCCATTTGTTCCCCATCATTCTATATTGGTCAAACTGGTAGATCGTTTAAACAAAGGTTTAAAGAGCATATAACAGGTATAGGAAAGATCAGAACCAATTCGAATTTCGCACAGCACATAAATGAAACACAACACAACTACATAAATTTGGATTCGAATATGGAAATATTGTTTAGATTAAAAAAAGGGGATGCAATGGATCGTTTGGAAGAAATCGAAATTTACAAAAACAAAAACAACAGATATTTATTGAATACCAAAATTAACACCACAACCAACAAGTTATACGATTTGATTCTACAAAATTCGTAAATCAATGTAAGCTGTTCAACTAACCTATGGTTTCCACTTGGATGCTTTGCTAATATTCGCAAAGGGAAATTTTTTGTTTCATGTCACTGTGTTAGAAAAATTTTGTATTTGTATTACCAAACAATTTTGTCAATTTAGACATTTCTAGACGTCAATAAAACATCATAATAAAAACAATAAAGTATTCACATAGGAAAAATATTTCAGCATGCTTTGTTTATCGCAGGATTGAAAATGTTCCTAAACAAAATAAGGGAAATTTTTATTTTTTTTTGTAAATGCAAAATTTGCAATGGAAAAAGATGTAGGCATGACTACTTTTGATTGCAAATCGTATTGTAAATTTGTCTATGGTTGCGTAGACAAATTTATATACCGATATGTATTTTTTTCAATGTATACTATACGTGTGAAAAAATTTAAAACAGATTGCGATTATTCGCAATATTTCATCCCAAGTGGAAACCCACAGTAAAGTGTATTATTTCAAAAATTCTGATCAACGTAAACACGGAGTATGAATGTTTTTTCTGTATATAAAGAAGAAAAAATAGCCGTTATATTTGTAGTATAGAAAAAGTAATTACCAACTGACGATGATATTTTAATATCGAAATCGATCTTGATCGCAAGATAAAAAATCAAATCAAATTTCACAATAAGGAATCTAAAAATAAAATTAATAAAATACAATTAAAATATAATTTATTTTATTTAATATAATTATAAATAGTGAAATAATCCACAATCAATATAAATATTTTTAATATGAATATCAGTATGAATTACTTCCGATTATGTTATGTATAACAAGCTAAATAATCGATTATGAATAAGTTCAAGCAAAACAATATAAAAATTGCATTGCTTGTCTTATTGCTTGTATCGCTTCAACTCAAATACCCCAAATGAATCTCAAAATTCTTATATACTTTCTTTAAAATATGTTTAGGTGACCTTCACCGATTTGACGATCGCCGAGCTGGTTTAAAATAAAATTTTTTCGATAACTCATTATTCAAATTAAACAAATTTTATTGCAATATAACCGGAAAAGTCACTAATTTTCAACTAAAATTTACAATTTAAGTTTTTTGACAAATGTTTTTATTTGAGAATAATGAGGATATTCTATTCTAAAGATTTTCAATCCATTTTCATCTTTGTAGTCACCATATTTCGTTGTTGCCACAAGTTCCATATTCATTTTCACTGCCAAATTAACTGAATAGTAACTGGTACAATCAACACTTATTAACGGATAATTAAGGGATGCCGCCAATGTAAAAAGTCGTGCCATTAATTGTTTCGCAATTGAATTTCCACGATATTTAGAGTCCACAGCCACTGCATGCATATGTAATGCTTCTGTAACATTGTAACGTGCAAATATATTCGCGTTCGCTTGAACATCAGCCAATAATTTAGCAATCTGCTTCCATTTATTGTTGGACGTTTTTTTCGATTCAACTATTAATGAAGTGATACAATTGGATGTAACTGGCCCGGCTATTAAAACACCGACCATTGTAGTTTTATGTTCAGCAATTATTGTTGTGCCATAAACAATATTTGCTATTGTATGCTGTTCATCTTCTGCAACAGATCCTTTCGGTTCGATACCAGCTGTAACTGGCTCGTCAGGGTAAAAATGATCTCGAAGAAATCCTAGTATTTGTTCCTGTTCTTCGATT
The DNA here is from genome assembly GCA_963556165.1 of Tipula helvola. NCBI lineage: Eukaryota > Metazoa > Arthropoda > Insecta > Diptera > Tipulidae > Tipula > Tipula helvola. Next base: position 8,580,558 of record OY744483.1, read on the forward strand.
TTAGCAATACGAAATGTTAGTTCCATAATTGTTATTGGTTGTTAACTGATCAGACTAATAATTGAATTTTTTATGAATAAAAACAATTTAAAATATTTTTAACACAATTACGCTCCGTACATTTAAATACATACATAAGCCGTCAAGTTTTGTTTAGAACTGAGAATCATGTTGAAAATAATTCGGCTTTTTGATTACGTTCAATAAGTGGATAACCTCTTTAACTGTGTTTGCATCTTTGTTGCGTTATGTTAATAAACCAGAAAATATTTTGTTTCAACTGGAAGAATGTTGAATAGACTAGTAACGTTGAATTATCAATTCTTTTGTAGAAAACATGTTTGTATGTAGAAGCAATTTTTTATCTTCGACCTTTAAGAATTACCTCAGGTTGTACATCTCTAGTATACTGTTGAAGATCCATACGAATTTAAATTATCCGCTCAAAAGAAAGATTAAGAATGAAGAATGATGAAGATTTGTTTGTTCCGTTTGTTTAAATCACCTCATTTTGTGCGCAACGTGATAATTGGCTGATATAATTCTTTACTCAGTGCTTTTTCAGTCTGAATGGAGCATATCTATCGTAAAAATTGGTTCATTCGATGAACTAAATTCTTTAAGAAAAAGTCTTGATTGCGGTCCGAACGGTATAGTAGAAAACGATGGTGCAATTGAAGCTCGCCATATTTCTTGTAATGATGATAATATTTGAAGATTTTGTTTCATCTACCTTTCATTTTCATGATGTCTGGGTATTATTTTGATTAATTCACTGTTTCTAACATTAATGTTTATTCACTAACTTATATTTATTTCTTTTTATTAATTTATATTCTTATAATTTTTTTTTTTTTTTTTTTAATTAATTTATAATGTATTATTATATATCCAATTTATTTCTGTTTTTGTGTTTTAGACATCTGATTTTTCCAATATGAATTTATATTATCAAAATAGCCGGGGCTTAAAAACGAAGTGTACAGAATTTAGATTGTCATTACTGGAGGTAAGTTATGATTTTATTTATCTTACTGAAACGTGGCTCAATGACAGTGTTGGCTCTTACGAATTATTTGATAATCGTTATTTAGTTCACCGTTGTGATCGTTACCTTAGTGTGAGTGGTTCCCTTGATGGCGGTGGAGTGTTGATTGGTTATAAACGTGAACTTCCAATTGTTGTGGTGCCCATTCCTAATTTTCCATTTGAGTGTTGTATGGTTAAGATATCGCTAATTGATCATAAATTTCTATATATATGTGTAGTTTATTTCGCCTATGCTACATATGATTATTTAAAATTATTTTTTGAATTTTTAGATGAGTTTTGTTGTAAAAATATAACTTCTAGTAGTGAGTTATTATTGGTTGGGGACTTTAATCTGCCCTCTATTCAATGAATTAGCGATGAAAATGGTGTAGTATTTCCCTTACAATATGAAGGTCGTTGTGCTGAACTATTGGTTGATTCGCTTAGCTTTTTGAGTTTAACGCAAATTAATATTATTACTAATTTTATGGGCAGAACTCTGGATTTAATAATTACCAACAACTTCAGTCAGTACCGTATAAGCCATGCAGAAAGCGTATTATCCAAGATTGATCAATATCATCCACCCATCATTCTAAATTTAAAAAAATACGTTTGAGCAATTCGATTAATTTCCATGCAATTAATTATACTAGGATTAGTAAAGATCTGAATTTAATAGATTGGGACAATCTGTTTGATAACATTGCTGTTGATTCATGTGTTGATATTTTTTACAACAGGGTTTTTGACATTATACATAAAAATGCGTGCAACTCGAAACGAAATAATTCCAAATTCCCGACAAGGTATTCTGTTCGTCTGAGAAGATTGATTAAGACAAAATCCAAACTGCTAGCAAAATCAAGAGCTTTTAACACTATCGTATATGATAGTCAAATTTGCGCACTTCGAAAAATAATTAAGTCGGATATCAGAATTTGTTATAATAACTATATATGCACAGTTCAGGATTCAATTAAAAGAGATCCGAAATTCTTCTGGAAGTTTAATAAAGCATTGTCTACTAAGTCGGAATTTCCCAGCGTTATGAACTATTTAGATAGTAGCTCTAACGATTCCATAAAGATTTGTAATTGGTTTTATGATTACTTCAGTAGTGTATTTAATTCATCATCGACAATTACTAATTTTAATTATTGTAATTATAAGTTTTTGGGCGGATACAATCGCATATCTGAAAATGACGTTCACTTGACTATTAAAGAACTCGAAGTTAACAAAGGTAGTGGTCCTGATGGTATTCCGAGTAAATTTGTTGTTCAGACTGGCCAGTCTTTAGTTAAGCCTTTATCGATCATTTTTAACAAATCAATTAATAGTTGCATATTTCCTAAAGCATGGAAGACCGCGTTTATTATTCCTGTTTTTAAATCGGGTACTGCTGGTGATGTAACTAATTATCGTGGAATCTCCATAAGTAATGTGTTTAATAAAATTTTTGAAAAGCTTATGTTCAAAATTTTATATAGTGAAATTCGACACTTAATTAATATATCTCAACATGGATTTGTACCTGGTAAATCAACGACTACAAATTTGTTGGGGTTTTCCAGTTTCCTTTTGAACCAGATAGACAATAACGGTCAAGTAGATTGTGTGTATACTGATTTTCTAAAGGCTTTTGATAAGGTTGACCATCAATTGCTTATAAATAAATTGGACCTCATGAATGTAACGGACAAATATAAAAATTGGATAAAATCATATTTAACTGAACGTTCAGTTTATGTCAAATTTAACGGGGTTTGTTCTACTACATTCTCTCCTACATCCGGTGTGCCACAGGGCTCTATACTTGGTCCATTATTGTTTTTAGTATTCATAAATGATATTGTCTTTAACATGTCTAGTAAATGTCTATTATATGCTGATGATCTTAAGATCTTTCGATCTATTAAATCTGGCAATGACTGCCTCGCCTCCTCTTACAGAATGTTTTAAGATTGTTAATGAATTGGTGTTACCTAAATAAACTCGATTTAAATATTAATAAATGTAATATTATTACCTATACTAGAAAAAAGAAGCCCCTCTTATTTAATTATTCTCTTAATGGGGTTGTAATAAATAGAGTTGAAATTGTTAAAGATTTAGGTGTTACTTTTGATAAAAAATTATCTTTTACGACTCATTTTGACAATATTTGTTCGAAGGCTAATAAGTTATTAGGTTTTGTATTACGACGATGCCAGGATTTTACGTCACACCGTATCATATTAATTTTGTTTAATTCCCTTGTAAGAAGCCAACTCGAGTATTGCTCACAAATTTGGAATCCGTTTTATGCCAGTAATAGTGCTAGAATTGAATCTATTCAACGCAGATTCACTAGGAGTTTATTTAGAAGATTTCGTTTAGAGTATTTTGTTCCACCATATATAGTTAGACTAGAAAAACTAAATTTATTAAGTTTGGAATCACGCCTATTGTACTTGGATGAATTGCTCTTATATAAGGTCATTAATGGAATTGTTCATATTTCTTTCTTTACTGCGAAATTAACTTTTATGTTCCAGCCTACCGGTCAAGAAATTTAAATTTATTCAAAATTTTAACTCCAACCACAAATATTGGTCTAGCCTCGCTACGCTGTCGGTTATTAATGAATCATAACTTGTTCTTTGGTGATAATAGTATATTGATATTTTTAATAAATCTGTTTTTAATTTTAGAAATTCTGTACTAAACATTATTAATAAATATTTGATGTCTTAATAAATGAATCAAATTAATTTAAGCAATTTAATATGAATTATATCACTTTAATTTTATACTATTTTATTTTATTATATAATATTATTGTTGTATTATTATTATTATTATATTATCTTTTCTTCAAAATACATTTTTTTTTTTTTTGGAAATTATGTATTTATTTACTATATTATTGTGTGAGGCAAAATGTAAATGGAGCTTTATGCCTCTGTATTATGCCCGAATTATTTATAAAAATAAAAATAAAATAAAAATATCTGAGCTGCTATCGAGATCCATCATTTTTCTATACCTAAATTTAAATTTGACGCACTATTTATTTCCAAACTTAATTTATTTAACATCAAACTATCATTTTTAATTAAATTGTTTAGCGAAAATCGAATATAAAAAATATTTGGCTGTACCTATTTAAACGGAGCGCTATATAGAGAGTCACTTTTTATATGACGGCTCTCGATAGCTACTGTCGGGAGTAGGGCTTGCGCCCGCGATTTCCCGGGACGGATTTCCCGGGAATTTAAGAAATTAAGAGTATTCCCGCTTCCCGGGAATGTTACGAATATTTCCCGGGAATGCAAAATCCAATTTCAAGACTGTTCTATACATGCCATTTATTAATTTGCTATAAAAAATTAAGACACATTATTGAGTTATAGTGTAAAGAACTGTATATTATGTTAGATGGCCAGATCCCCTGGAGTACTTTAGAAAGTACGCTGGGACATTTCCTTAATAAAAATAGCACTTAAGGAACTGTGAAATGTGGGTTTAACGAATATTGAGCAATGCTGTCCAGTTACAAAATATTCTTAAACCGCTGAATGTACCTTCAGATGCGTTAGGTAATTAAGACATTGATATACCTAATTCTGAAGCGACTTCGGTATTATTGTTTACAAATTTAAAAGAACAGGGAACTATTATTGATCACAGTCGTTAAAATTTCTAAAAGAAAACTAAGTCATTAGAAGAAATAAAGATGTTGCCTCGTTAATAAAATTTTTCCAAGAACCAGAATTGAGAACATTGAAAATTATAGATGATGCATTTAGGACGAGCTAAAAATCCGAAATATCCTATTTTGGAAAACAATGTTGCAGAGATTATATGTAGTTGGACCCTTGAAAGCAGGACACAGAAAATAATTCAGTCAAAAGAAGAGTTGGGCATACTTATAGTAGTCTATATCTAAACGATTATGTAATATACCAAATTATGCTTACCCAAAACACAAGGTAAAGCTAAGTGATAAATTTAAGCCAGAAATCCCGCCAGAAGCGGGTATGTTTCTAACGAAAAATAAATCTTCTTTGGATGCACTCAGCTCCTTGGCTATATGTTGAGTAAAATCAACGCTGATAGTTTAAATTTTCTTTTTTCCGCTGGCAGATTTCCCATGATGGGAGAAGGAATACGCCAATTGAATGATTAAATCAGTATATCAAATTTTTTCAATTAAAATTTAAAATTGTTTTAATTTTAATATAAAATTTCATACATACATAATGAGGCATTGTCGTGTCCCGAATCCCGGGAATTCCCGGGAATCAGAAAGCCCTTCAGCTGATATTATTTGCCACCAGCAAAGTATTTTAGATAAATTTAGAAATTTAAATTCCATATTATACCGTAACCTATTCCTTCTTTCTTAAAGACACCTACATATATGGAACAAGTGTTTGAATTTGGCAGGTGTATTAACCGTAGAGAAATATTTTTTTGAAAAGGTTGTTACTTCCTCGGAAAAATGTTTTTTTATTGTTTTTTGTTATAATGATTCTCACGCAATACATCAATTGTTTGGCAGTTTTCTCTTCCACTACAACCACTTAATTAATTCTTAAAATGAAAGTAGCTAGAAATCTACTCAAAATATCGGCATTAAAGTAAATGTTTGTATTGCGTGAGTAAAAATCGAACCGAAACCGAAAAATAATCATGCGAATCGAGAGTCAAGACCTCGTGATTCTCCAAACTTTTAACTTTGCTACTATGTACTTAGTTTTAAGATTTTTATTTACTTTTCTTTTTTAGTTGTAAGAAATAATTAATTACTATTTAGCTTTGTACTATTTGTACAACTATTACTAATCATGTCACAACATTATTTGGGTTAAGGGATGAAATCTAAGTGTATAATTCTTACCTAAATTTTTATTTCCCAAAATTTTTGTGTTTTTCTGATATTTAGCTGATTTCATCACCGATTTTTTTCAGCAATAATGCCTGACTTATAATAAGATTTTCTATGAACGTTGTCGAAAAATATCGGAAAATATGATAACAACAAAATAAAAGGTTTTTCGACAAAGCTGTGGGCTAAATTAGCATTTAGCGTACAAATTTTCCGATCGCTCTAATTTTCTTGGTTGTCTTCCTAATTACCTTACAAAATTGCAATGTAATAACAAAATCATCTCGCATACACTTTTTCAAACCAAAACAATATAAAACCTGGTGATTAAAAGAATTACCTTTTATATGATTTAAATGGCTTGGAGTGTCGCAAGTGGGATTCTTTCGCCTTTAGAAAAGTATAAAAAATTCGGGTAGACTGTGTCTTCTACATGGCCGTAGGATATTTCCATGATAACGGTTAAGTATAAGCGGTGCGAGAAATGGCACAATGTATGGGTTTGGTAAAATAAATTTCTTTGTTATTAGCATCATGAAATGAGGATACAGTGGTTGTTTGCAAACGATTAAGTACGATGGTACGAGAAGTACGATATGAAGCGCAGGTTCTCAGCGGTGATTTGCCTGACGAATGTGAGATCCAGACAAGTACCTCCCAAAGTCATCGAGGCTAGTGTGTTGGAGGCTCAGTCTGGGTCCAAGGTATATCGGAGTCCACACTGACATATGGCGGTAAGTACTGGCTCCGGGAGAATGCCTCATCTGCTCCTATCAGATGAGGATTCTCCCTTTACAGTGCTCTCTAGCTCTAGCATTGTAAATTGTCACTTTGTAGATATAATTTTTAATTAGAATTTATGTGAAAATTAATTATTTTAATTTACAATAAATTATTTGCCACAGATACTTTACGCACAAATTAACAACAGAATTTTTCTGATCAGATCAGGCATTCTCTCGCTACAGTGCTTTCAAGCATTTTTAATCGCTATTTTGTAATTTGTAATTTTAATTAAAATTTTTGTGGAAATTAATTATTTTAATTTAAAATAAATTATCTGCTACAAGTTCTTTATGCCTAAATTGACACTAGAATGGCTCTGATCAGATAATGCATTCTCCCATTACAGTGTTCTCAAGCTTTGTAAATCACCATTTTGTAGATTTTAATTTTAATTAATATTTATGTGGAGATTAATTATTTTAATTAACAGTAAATTATCTGCCACAGTTTCTTTACGTACAAATTTACACCAGAATCACTCCGGGCAGATAAGGGAGTCTGATAGTTGATTGTAAATCGCTAGTTTGTACTTTGTAATTTTAATTAAAATTAATGTGGAGATTAATTAATTTAATTTAAAATAAATTAACCACCACTGGTTTTTAAAAAATTGACACCATCTAATCTCCGATCGGATGAGCCATTCCCTCGCTACACTGGTTCAAGCATTTAAATCTGATGAGTAAATTTAAAAAAAACGAATTCGTCAACATATTTATAATTCTACGTATGAGTTTAAACCGTCACACAACGCTTTATCGAATCCTCTACGTGGAAGTAACCACTCGTTATCTATAGATGACGCTAAGATACTTGATAAGGAGTAAAATCTCAATAAAACATTAATTTTGGAAAGCATTTACATCAAAAAACAACAAAATTTATCTCAAAATTTATTAAATATCCATAGGAAGTTTCAAAATATTTGTTAAATTATTAAGACAACATTTTGTAGATTTTCTAAAAAAAATTTTTTTGTCACTCAAATTGTATAACTTTAAATTTTTTCGGTTAAACTGAGTAATTTGTAAATTTTAATTTAAACTCTAATTAACATTCGTTATTAAAAAATAAAATTTTTCTTTCAAATTGTAGTAAAAATTGTGCCCCTGAGAATGACGCAAAGTACCGTCGAAACTTCGGGTTTTTATTAAATAATTAAAAACCAAATAAAATTATTTTATTATTATTTTAAATTCTGAAAGGCCATCCCTGAAAATTTTCAAAATATTTACAAAACTAAATTTGTTGGTTTGTTAATTTTTTTTATTATTAAAACTAGTTTAAAGCATACAAAGTAGAAATTATGCAAAAAATAAAATAATAAAATTAAACAATGATGATTTGTGGGTACTGTTTGTGCTTTTTAATAGAAATCTAGTTTTTTGAAATGTTCTTATCGATTGTGTGGGGGTTTAAGCTTCAGTATGCAAGTATCTTAGAACATCTTCGGTTTTTTCATTCTAAAGGATGAATGCAGAGAATAAAATATTGGTCTCGCGACTTTGCAATATTCTGCGCGTAATACAGTAAAAATACGAATTGGAATAAGTGGAACACATTTTCGACAGCATTCTTGGCCCTAATACGCGATTGAATTACATATTTTACTTTTTAAAAATTTGGCGGAAAAAGACCTTCAAATGCGGCAGCTTCTTAACTGTACTAGCTAATCAAAACACGTCGCAAATAATTTCTACTGTACTCGCTAAACAAAACACGTCAAAAACAATTTTTTTTTGAATTTATTGCATTTAGATTCAGAGAGCATAACGGAAATCAGCTCAGAGCCGTTTGTTCGTAGAAACAGAATATAATATTGTCGCTTGAAGACATTTAGAAGTTTTCAACTAAAAATCGGCGCCTCCAAAAGTGGTGTCGTCCTAGGGCTTAGTTCTTTTAGCTCAACGATTAAGGAGGTTCTGTCGGAACTAGTTAATTTGTTGGCATCAATGTCTGCAATAATTTAGCAACTGCTCTAGGATTGAATCTTATGCGACGCATCAATGAGCTAGCTTGCGAAATATTAGGTGGTGTAAGAGAAGGGTAAGTAACAGGTAAGATCGCACCAAACAATTACAGGAATTATTTATTTTTGATTTTTATTAAAAATTTTAAGGAAAAAGTATGCCTCCAAAATGGTTTCGATGTGGTTTTGTCGATACGTTAAACGTTACGTACATAACAGTTATAATAGTTGAAATGTCAACGTAAATCGGGCTTCGATGTTTATTCACGAAATGTGTACTGTCCACAGGTAATACAAATTTTATACGTTTTTCCGTTACGTAAAACTGTGTTTCTGCAGGGAATAAGGTAGATGGATTTTAAGGGTCAGTGACAGGTAATCGTACTGGTGTCTAGGAAATTTTGATTTTGGGGTTATTTAAAAGATTATTTACGAATTATTTTCATATTTTGTAAATTTTTCGTTATTTAGATTTTTTTAGAATCCCCTATTTTAGGGCTAGCCAATAAAGGTTGAACATTATTTAATATTGCTTTGGGTTGCTTTTGACTTTGGTTTACTATATGTTAAAATTTTTCTAACAGGATGAAATTTCCTAGAACGTTCAAGACGTTTCGAGGTTACCAGATTATTTGAGTCTTATCGAGACACATAAGTGCTATAGTTGCGTTTTTCCATAAAATTTGCAGAACATGTAAATTGTTTTATTCTCGACACGCGATTGTTTTTTAACGATAACTTCCTTAATTTTAAAGATATCTAAATGTTCCAAACACGATTTTGTAGGGAATTTCAAGGGGTCCAAGGCCTGTAAAGTTGAACTTCATTGAACCCTTAGTTTTTGAGATATTTGAGTTTTAAGGGCTTGGGGAATGTGATCCTCGCACTCAAATGCGAACTAAAAACGATGATAAATAAAAAAAGAAATGTTTTTCAAAAATTTGAAAAATCATTTCAAAATTGAATCAAGCTTTTTTTCAAATTTAGACATTCTTAACAACTCAAACTTCTAGCACCTATTGCTAGTAATTAAATAAAGTACATTGTAAATGGATTACGGTTAATTTCAATTCTTGCGGTTAAGCCATTTGTTTCATTGCTGATTTTTTCTGCGAAAAACGAGATCCCCATTTTATTTTTATCATAACTCTGTAAGCTTTTACGCTAATGACTTTTACTAAAGCTAATTTTAAAGGTTTTTTCAAGTACTTGAAGAAACATCTAACAAGTTTTTGTTCAAAAATTGGTCGTTTATCTGTTATTTAATGTTGAAAGGTTTGAATTCAGTTTTCGGCGAGCAAACAGTCACTTTCAACGAGCCACAACTCAGTTCGTATTATGCATCTAAAGAAATAAAAATTAACCAATCAATTTGTTAATTTATAAGCTTTATTTTGGCCCTGAAAGATTTTTTGATGAAACTCAAGGTTTTCGAGTTATTCGTGAAAAATCGCTTTAAAACATGCATTTTTTAGATACAAAATCAACATTTTCATTCGCGAATAACTCGGAAAATATTGATTTATCGAAAAAATTTCATATAACATTTTTGCCTTAGAATTCATCCCTCTATCGATTTCTGGGGTTGTTTTGAGTGTACTAATTTTCACTCCCTAGAAGGGGTGGCATCCACCCCCAATGTAAAAGCACACATTAGCATTTGGCACTATATAACTTTTGTTCCTTGAGCTATTCCCTACTTACTGTCCAAATTTCACGAAAATCGGTATTGTCCGTAAGAATTCATTATGAATGTACATACATATTTTGAATTTTACTATGCGTATTGCGGTTATGTTGTTTTGTGTATTTTTTTTAGAAAGTACGATAAAAAACTAGCGAATGACTACTACCTCGATAATCTAAATTAGTAGTATTGGTGTATTTGGTATAGGTCAGTTATGGATACACACAAAACCAACAAAATTGGCTATAAATATTTTTGTTGGTTTTGATACACAGCATTTCAATAATATGAAATGAGTTAGAGCAGGATAAAACAGGTACACGTGTATAAAACCAATACCAATACAAATGTTTATTATTGTTTGGTTTTGTTTCTATTGTTTTAATTGGTTGATCTCGCATATATTTAGGCGACTACTAACGTTTTATCCTAAGTGTTTACTAGTGATCGACGCGACGTCTGGAACTTCACCGGTGAAACATTTTTTTCGCATGATGGTAGTTCTATATGTGTTTATACTATATGCATCAAGCCATTATAATATCATACCATCCTATCATAAAATCATACCATCATACTATCATACTATCACACCATCATACGATCATAACATCATACCAACATTCCATCTTACCATCGTAGCAGCTTACCATCATGCTATCACAATGTTATACCATCTTACCATCATACCATTAAACCATATTACCATCAAAATATTATACCATTATTCCATCAGATCGTACCATTATACATGTATTACATTAATCCATCACACCGTAATACCATCATATCAGCATAGCAACATATATTCATACAAACATACAATAATACCATAACAGTAGGGTATTTAAAGCGCTTAGAGAAGGTTTAGTAGATTCAGTTAATTTTGCTCTGGTTCAGCTAGGAATAGTCCAATAATGAAGAAAAGTCGTTTATATGAAATTAATTTTATTTTATTTTTGTTTACCGACAAAGAAATTACCGACATTACGGTACATTTAGAAGACACACCGGTAATTTAATAAAGGAAAACGAGCGGTAAAAACAGTTTACCGACTGCAATCCCTACTTACTGGTGGCAGAATTCTGGTCAGATTATTACCAAAGTATTTACTTCTTCGTATGATCGTTGCAAAATGGGTTTTGATATGGATCTCGAGATTCCGATAATGCCACTTTAATTGTAATTATCTTGGAATATTTGTTAAAAAATGAATATATTTTATATATTTGTACTTACTCGCCAATGATGACATAATTAATTTTGAGGTGAAGCGGCGGTGTGATCTAGGCGAAGGTGCGCGAATCATTGCTTGAATTGAACGCAACCGCATGGGAACACATAGACGAAAAAAACATAGAAAAGCGCTGTGCATTACTGGACAATGTTATGCGAAAATAAAACCAGACTAATATAAAAATGCAATAGTGGCGTAATTATTTGTATGGCCTTATTGCAGTTTGAAAATGAAATAAAGCCAAAAAAATATTTATGTCCTTATTTCAATGACACTTTATTCAAAAATTCTAATTTTACAAATTTAACTGTCGACATCAAACGCAATAAAAAGCCAAACTTTCAACAAATAACCGAAAAGATATTTAACTTTAAATTACAATTTTTCAATTAAGCTTTTTCACAAATGTTTTTATTTCACTATGAGGATGTTCAACTTTAAAAATTGCCAATCCATTTTCATCTTTGTAGTCATCATATTTCATTGTTGCCACAAGTTCCATTTTTGTTTTCACTGCTAAACTGATCGAATAATAACTGGTACAATCAATACTAATCAAAGGATAATTAAGGGATGTCCCCAATGTAAAAATTTGTTCGATTAATTGTTTTCCAAGGGAGTTTCCACGATATTGAGGGTCCACTGCCAATGCATGAATATGTAATGATTTTGTAACGTTGTAACGTGTAAATAAATCCGCATTCGCTTGAACTTCAGCCAATAATTTAGCGATTTGCTGCCATTTATAGTTGGTCGTTTTTTTTGATTCAACTATTAATGAAGTAACGTAATCGGTTGTAATTGGTCCGGCTATTATAACACCAACAATTGTAGTTTTATGTTCAGCAATTATTGTTGTGCCATAATTAATATTTGCTATTGTGTACTGTTCATCCTCTGCAACTGGTTCTTTCGGTTCGATACCAATTGTAACTGGCTCGTCGGGATAAAAATGAACCCTAAGAAAATCAAGTATTTGTTCCCATTCTTCGATTTTAGCTACACGAAATATTAGTTCCATAATTGTTGTTGTTGCTTAATTTTAACTATGTTAACTGATCAGACTAATAATTATAACTAAACATAAATCAAAATGAAATGTGCAAAGTAAGGACTTCGCTTTTATCGGCAAGGTCGGCAAGGTTAATTAAAGTAATTATTTTATTTAATGATTCGGAAAAATGCTTAGTTCCCACATTAAAAGAATTAAAAGTAATTATTTTGATATAACTAAACAAACCTAGAACTTGAACATTTTTATATAAATGCTTGAGCTTTACGCAATGTATAGTATGCAAATTTTTATGTAGTAATTACGATTGCTATGAGAATTCATTTCCTGCACTTACGTATCGATACAATAACCGCGCCACACACATACAACACGTATTCATCATTCTCAGTTTTGTTTCATTTCAAACGTTCAAATTTAAATAAACAAATAAGAAAATTATTCTTTGAAATAAAAATTAATCATTAAACATGTAATTTGATCTTAATTTTTTCGGTTTAGTACACATGCGTTCAAACTCAAAGCAATCCAATAATAATGGAATAATGTAAATAAAATCAAACTATAAAATGTTACACGGTTACTTACGTATGCGTGTATCAATAAAGTTTTCTTTACTTTTCACTTAGTCATTCTCGTGCCAAAATCATTTTGTTAATTATTAGGTCCATAAAGATACGCAGATCAATGTGTTAAGGAAATTAGGCGGAACAGCAACAAGTATTCGATGAAAACGAAAATTTCGAATGCGGTAAATTCTGAATGTGAGGTTTTCACAACTCAATATTTTAATTAATGATTAAACAGAAAAACATAAATTTATTTAATCGCTTTGCGCGTTTGAATTTTTTTTTTTTTTTATGTACATAAATAAATAGAAACCGAAAAATCAATAAAAAAAACTATTTTACGATTTGACCACACACCAAGATCATGTACGATTATTATACGATTACGTACAATATGATTTACAAATGGGTTTTGTTTCTTTTTTGTTTTTAATTTTAGATAACAAAATTTTGTTTGCAAGTGGTACAAATTATCGTTTGAAGATTTGGTTGTTATGTTCCCATTAAATGACCCAGATTCAAAGGTTGCGATAGTTTGAACCAATACGCTAATTACTTGATCGTCTTTAATCCATTCGTACGGTAAAATGAAAATATCGATTGCTAAAAAAACCTTAGACCATAGAATAGAATAGATCGCTAGCGAAGTGACTTTTCCATATAAAACTGAAAAATAGCTTGTCTCCAACATCTGCAGCGCAAAGTAGCATTGTGACCGATCCTGGTAAGTAACTATAACAACTTATGCCATTTACTCGGGGTCGAGTTATCTTAAAGTTACACCCTTATTAGTTGGATTTTGAATACTTTTTCATGAAACATACATAATCGAAAATGATTATTTCTACACTATTAAATTCAATCGAACCTAAAATACTCAATAATAAATTAATATGAAGATAACTCTAGGATGACTCGGCCCCGAATATAAACGTAGTAATTGCTGGCGGTCCATTTTGATTCTATGGTCTAAGAAAAAAACGATTACCGTTATTCAAATGTTTTAACGTGTAATGAAAAATAAAATTAAAAATGAGATTAATTTGCCAAAACTGAATTTGAGCGAAACCCAACTCAATTAAAAGCGAAAATTTCTGCTTCACGGTTTGTAGTCTAATCGTCGTGAAAGTTTTGGAGCTTTTCCAATGGATATTTCAAGCGAGCCTTCTTCAAACTCTTACAAGCAGGGTTTGCAAAAAGCGGGGTTTCACCCGGGTTAACCCGGGTTTAAGGATTTTCCAAACCTGAAAACCAGGGGTTTGCAAACCCTTTTTTGAATGGAATAAATCCGGATTCTAAGTAAGAAACTCGGGTATTCGGGTTCATCACATTTGGAAAAACCCGGGTTTTTGCGACCGGGTAAACCCGGGCTGCAAACCCTACTTACAAGAGTTTAATTTTCTTTCGTTCCATCGGATACGAGCAAATTGGTACTAAAGGCTGCGAAATAAAAAAAAATCACCTCCGGAAATTCATTTCTAAATAAAATCGATTCTGATTGAGTTTTAGTTCGATAAGTATTCCCCGTTCAGACCATAATTGTCTATTCAGGAACGGTGCTGTGCTATTTTTCACGGATGCAGCTTATCGACCATTGTTGTCAATAAATTTTTAAGGGCGTGGATATTCAGTTCTTTCTCTCTATATCTGTATCGATGCATTTCGAAAAAGGCGGGCAACTTGTTTCATCTTGGTAATCCCAAAAAAGTTCGATGCAGCTTTTGTAAAAGAATATAGCTTTTTAGGGGTTCCCCTATAAGACAATTTGAGATTATTAAAACAACTCACTAACACATTTAATTCAAAACTTTAATTTAAATATTTTTTTTTATTTCAACTTTTAAGACTTTTATTTATTTGTTTGCGTTTTCTTTTGCACTTAAAATTAACTGCCTAAAAATGGTAAGCTATACTAAATAAATTCGATTACAATGCAATCTGATGGCCGTACATAATTGAGTTCCCTTGAAATATCGATAAAAATGCTTTAGTGGCAAATTCACAAAATAATCCTAATTTATTTAGATAGTTACCACAACTCATTCGATTTATAATAAAATTCATCGAAATATCATTTACTGGAAAATAACTGTCCACAAAAAGTTGCAATTATGTACATAGTACACAATATTTATTTTGGTTGTGTCAACTAAACCTGTGGTAAACGGAAATGCCGTCATAGCTTTTTTAGCTCAGTCACAGAATACCCACGACATAACGCGGTTTTTATACGAAGAAAAGTGGACTCATTTGTTTGACCTTGATTTATCGAAAAAAATATAATACTGGCTTTACACCGTAGATAATATAATAGCAAAATAGTATACTACTATTTTACTATCTAGAATAATTTCAAAATACACAAATAAGTTTCTAGACTAACTTATCAATAATCTACTGTCAAAATTTTCCTTCTACAATAAAATAAAATAAAATATAATAGGTATTAAAATTTGATAGCTATCAAATCAAAATATTATATGTATTTTATTTTTGCTATTATACTATCAAAACATCGGTTTTACACGGGGTAGCAAAATAATATTATACTATTTTGCTATTATACTACATATCTACGGTGTAAAACAGTATAAGTTAAAAGCAAGAGTTTCTTGGTCCACATAATATCCGTTCTGGTTGTTTATTATTCTATGGCTCAGTTCTGTAGGATTTTGAATAAGTCATCGTCCTTTAAGGGGTTATATACAGTTATAGCGGGTGAAATAACGACATTTTGACGATTTTTTTTTTCGACAACATAACAAATATTTATTTAAAACCTGTAAAACATCGATTAGTACATATTTTGGGGTACTTGTTAAATTTTTTTCATAGAAAAATATTTGCAAATAGCGGAACTACAGCGATTATCTCAGAATCCTCTTTTTTTAAAGTACCTTTGCGGTGAACACGATTACTAAAAAACTATCAATTCTAAAAATTATTTTAACTATCAATTCTTCTAAATTAGAAATACATATCTTCAAAAAAACATATTAAAATATTTTTTAATTTTTTGTTAAAACCGTCGCAATTTGTTTTAAATTTAAATTTTAATAAATTCTTCGTTCGGCGACTAAATAATACAATATACTAACAAAATATTTTTGAAATTCTGTGAACCGATCTTAAATACACAGAGCAACAATTATCTTCAAAAGAAACATGAATGAATCATGATTAACGAAACACCCTCTTAAGTTTCAATCCATGGGTACCTAGAGTACCTTCGCTAGAACCCAACACGAACTTGCAGTTGATTATTTATGAATAATCGTGCACGCGCAGCCAAATTGTGTTGTGTGTCTGAACAAGAACAAGCGATTCGAGCCGAATGATCAATCGATCTAGATCGAATCCCGATCTAGATTTCATGTTGAATAATGTTGAGATGTCTTGTCGGGAAGGAGCTTGGTTTACTTAAAAGGCGACTAAGTAGGTTCTAATTCATATATTTTTGTAATAAATATTTTATTTAACCTTCATTAGTTAGTTGCCAACAATTTCTTGACTTTATCTATCAAATATGATTACTTATGTCGAAATCGATTGATTTTTTCCCCTTATTCGAGTACACTCGACAGAGTACCCTATTTTTAACCGTCAATCGAATGAAAATATTATTTGCACTATTGTTTGCATGTGTTCGTGTGTTGTGCCAAAATAAACATAACAATAATAATAATAATAAAAATTTAATAAAACTGAATATTTTGACAAATTACGACAAATCGAAATGTCATTACGACAAATCGAAATGTCATAAATTGTCATAAATCAAAATGTCATTACAGAAAATGTCATTGTCATATTTGTTGAATGTGTAAAAAGAGGGGTTACTCGACCAAAAAAGCTAGAGTAGCAAAAATTGCACTAATGCAAAACTAGTACAAAAATGTTTACCCTTAACGCATTTTTTTTTCTTCAATGAGACAGTTTGATAGCCAATCGAGTACTCTTTTTACACTTCGAGTGCAAATTTTCCTTCAATCGAATTCGACAATGTAGTGTGATGTGTGAATAAACTATTAGAGAAAACATTTACCGTTATTAATTTTTGAACGTGAAGAGCGAGTCCGAACTCCAAATGTTCTTCAACGAGATATTTTTAACGTGTTCTAGTGACGATAAAATTACGGTACAATTAATTTTATCTTCACTGTAATCGCATGACGCAAGCGCAAGAAAATTAAGCTTGCGTGTACAATTGAAAATGTCATGATACTATACCAAAATTTAATTTCAAAGCCAATCAACGTATTATAAAAAATTAAATTATAATCTGATAATAAACTATGCATTTCATTAATTAATCTGAGATTGTTTATTTATAACTTTTAAAATTTACAATTTTACGTTGAACGCAAAAGTATCACTAGTGTGAAGTTATTAGCAGTTCGCATATTAAAATTAACGATGGCCTTTCAAGGGTTATATCAAAATGTCACTTTGACAAGTGCGTATTTTTATTATTCTTTTTAAAAAAATCTTACCTATTACATATAAGTTTTTGTTAATGTTCTATATTATGAATTTTTATTTATAATATAGCTTTACAAATTGTTTTTTAAGTTTACACATGTCGTAATTTTATATTTTAATTTAATAAATAATCAAAAACAAAATTCAAAATGTTTGCAGTAGACATTTTAACAAAGGCCATCGAATTTGATATGAATGGGCGTAAATTGGAGGCATTAAAGCTTTATACTGATGGAATAAATGAACTTCTAATGATGTGTAAAGGTAATTAAAGATAATTAGTAAAATTTTACCAAAATACTACCTACTTACCTATTGTTAATCTCAAAATGTAATTTTACCGTGAACAGGTACAATTATTTTGTGGGGGTTTACAATAAAATACAAATTTTAATCTTACCTCGTTAATTTTTTTATTGTTTATTTAGCTGAATCAAATCAAGATAGGAAAATTCGATTACAAACTAAAATATCAGAGTACATGGACAGAGCTGAACTACTGAAGAAACAAATTCAAATTTGGACATCCAAGGGAGAAATTCTAGACAAAATCCCCATTCAAGATGGTAGTAAAGGATATAGTTATGAGAGTATATTCGGTAAATATTTAGACTCGACAATAGTCCAGGTTACAATCGAGGAACCATACCTTAAAGAGCATTTTCAGGTAATATAATAAAATTGTTCTACTCAAAAATTAGTTAAGATTCTACCCGAAGTTGGAATCCCTATTTTAAATAAAACCCTTGTATTTTTTCAGATTTGTAACTTAGTGATGTTTTGTGAGCTTTTGGTCATGAAATGTAGCAATTTAAAATTCATTAAAGTTTCAACAACGCAAGACCAACGTCAGATGAATGACCAACAGGGTGCATTCCAATCGCTTCAAAATAGCTTAAAAGAGCGTCATATTGAAATAAATTTTGAATTTGTGGATCAATTACATGATAGACAAATTTTGTGAGTATCTACATAATTACTTCAAAATGCACCAGACTCATTTTTATCTCAATAACGATATTTTCAGATTAAGTAATGGGTATGTAATAAAAATTGGCAGAGGACTACACTACTTTAAAGGGCCACAGCATAAATTTAGTATTGGCTCGTTTAATCATTATTTTCGAGAATGTCGCCAAACTAATGTTGATGTATTGTATTGTCCGGAGATTAAGAGGAAATAATATTTATTTATTTTTTATTATTTGTTGAAAATTTTAAAAGTATTGTATTTTCTTAAATTGTTGTTTGTATGAGGCACACCAAACTCACAACTGAAGCTTTTAAAAGGCGTTTGTTTTTGTAATCCCTTTCAAAATAAATTCTTCAATAAGAAAACAGTTTGTCTAAACAGTAAACAGTTTATCGTATTACAATCCGTCACTAATAATTTGCCGGACAAACGATACAACATTCAACGACAATCGACTTCTGCAAATAAAGTTGATTTTGAAATTGGAAAATCCATCTGAAACCCGAGAAACAAAATTTAAAATTCGACTTTTAAGATGATTGTTCAATAATGTCAAGTTGAGTCATTGAATGACATTTTTTTCTAGAAAGTCATCTATAAAAGTCAATATAAATCAATAAAGTGTAAATTAGTGGAGATATTTTACACTAAAAAACCTTATTTGAAGATATGTACAGAGAAAAACTTCATTTTGTAGCAAATCACCCGAGAAACAAACCTTAAAATTGATTTTCAACAGCATTCACAATGAAAAACTTTTTACTTACCGGTTTGTTTGGAATTCCAACATAACGAAGAAACAATTCTGTTCGTTGTGTTGGAAATTTATACAAACCTGTGTCAAAAGTAAAAAGTTGTTTCTTTGTGAATGCCTTGCTTGTGTTTCTGTTTTTTTAACCTATAATTAATAATACCTATTCAAAAATAAATCTTACAACTCGAACCACTTACTAACATAACTCATATGCCTGGAACCAAAGATCTTATAATATGATTATAATATTATGATCTTTGCTGGAACTCTATTGCTGCTTAATTAGAAATAAAATGACTTTACTGCGGAAACTAGAAACTTGGTTAATGGCTTTTATAATTGTGGAAAGACTATTCCATATCATTACTCCAGCGATGAAATACAGTAGACTCCCGTATAACACGAGTTCATACAACGCGATTTCATACAACGCGTTAAAAAAAGTGCGACCACTTTATTCGTACAACACGATTTCCGTATAACGCGCTATAGAAAAAAATCCGGAATATTCCATTCATTTCATTTTTATCCATTCCTTTTTGTTAATTCATTTCGTTCAACGAGATTTCCTATAACGCGTTTTCATACAACACGGAACATATTATTCGCGTTATATGGGAGTCCACTGTATATCCTTATAATTAAATGGACAGACGAATTATTTTGTTTAAAGTACACCCTGAACGAAGCAACTTCAACTTGTTAAATAAATAATCATGATAAACATGATTACTCTGAGCAAAAACTATAGAAAGAATATAAAGACTTCCTATGTCATACAAACCAAATGTCCGCAGCTGGGGGGTACAGAAATGAAATGCAAAAGACAATCGTCTTTCACATTCTATGCTCATATTAAACAAAACAAAATCTCCATAAAGGATAATTTGCGGCGATTACAAATCAACGGTGAATAAAGCTCTCACACCGCATTGTTTTCTGGGCCCAATAGCAAATCACCTATTATCGACAATACCAAACGGTTCCGTGTTTGCAAAACTCGATCTCGCCTAAGCATACCAACAGCTCATCGTAGACGATGCATCCGCGCTAGTGCGAACAATTACAACACACAAGAGTGCATTCAAGGTGAACCGACTCCAATTCGGTATTAGTACAGCGCCAGGAATTTTCCAAAATTGCATGGAGAATCTACTTCGAGGAATTCTAGGAGTCTTACCGTATTTCGACTATATCATCGTCATCGCTTCAACGATTTGATCAAACTGGTATCCGTCTAAAGCAAAACAAATGTCAAATTGGTTGTTCATCCACCGATTTTCTCGGGTACAGAATCGATTCCGAAGGTCTACACCCAATGCAACAGAAGATCGACACCATTAGAAGCATCCCAACACTAACGGATAAAGAGCAGCTACAAGCTTTCCTAGGCTTAATTAATTGTTATCATTCTTTTATTCAAGATAAGGCGACCCTTGCGGAACCTTTACACCAGCTGCTTCACAAAAATATCCTCTGGAGATGGGAACCTACCGAGCAGTACAGTTCCGATGCGCTTAAAGATGCCTTGATGTCCAGCAATGTTCTAATGCCATTTAGTGAGATATATCCGTTGTTCCTGGTATGTGACGCTTCCCTCTATGGAATTGGCGTCATACAGTCACATCGAGTGAGAACGAAAGAACGTCCCATAGTTTACCACTCGTGAACGATGGCCGAAACGGAGCGACGATACAGGCAAGGTGATTTCGAGGCTTTGGGATTATTGCGGGAATGAAGAAGTTCCATGATTTTCTCTATGGCCGAGAGTTCGTTATTTTGACCGACCTTAAGCCGCTTCTTGGTCGTTTTACCACAGATATTCCAACTCCACAGATCCTATCGCCGAGAATGATTCGTTGGAGTACTTTTCTCAGGGGGAAATGCTGATGATCTTAGTAGGCTTCCTATTCCGGTCACTACGATCGTCACAGAGGAACAAGAGGTGCTGCTTATAGATACGGTACACAAGCCAACTGTCTATGCCGATGACATTGCCGCTTCTACAACCAAAGATCCGGTTCTCTCGCAAATCCTTTAATGGGCACTGCAGGACTGGCCAGAGTGTAAACCCGTTGAACAATTTCAGCCATTTTAGATTCGTCGTGCCGAAGTGAGTACACTCAAAGGATGCCTCCTCTGGGGATATAGAGTAATAATTCCACCATGTCACCGTGCACAAATTTTGTCCGCTCTACACACTGCTCATCCGGGTATTGTGAGAATGAAGGCACTAACGAGGAACTATGTGTGGTGGCCCAATATAGATGCGGACATAGAGGAGGTTGTGCGTCTTTGTAAAAAGTGTCAATCAAGCCATCCTGAGGTGGCACAGGCTCCTATGCACCCATGCATGGGAGGAGACGACAAAACCATGGTCGAGAATCCATATCGATTATGCCGGACCTCATCATGGTAAGATTTATTTCATATTAATCGATTCTTATTCCAAGTGGTTAGAGGTAGTTCAAGTGGCCACAACATCAGCTGCCTGTGGCATACAGGCTCTTCGCAAGATATTTGCCACTCATGGAATTCCAGAGATCATTGTGAATGACAACGGTACAGCGTTGTTCTCTGCGAAATTCCGGCAATTCTGTGATACGAATGGTATTCGATCGGTGCTCCATACCATCCACGTTCAAATGGGCAGGCGGAGATAATGATCAAAACGACGAAAGATTTTCTTAAGAAAGAGAGTTCTGGCGACATTCAACATCGTTTGTCAAAGTTCCTGCACCACCATCATGCAACTCGATCAACTGTAACCGGTAGATCACCAGCAGAACTCTTATTTAATCGTCATATTTGAACTTTCTTCGATCATCTCACCCTGACAACATTCGCGTTCACAAGACCAAACCAGTGGTTTACCAGCCACGAAAACTGTCTGAGGGTTCCACAGTTTTGGCGCGAAACTACTCGCCGTGTCCAAAATGAATACCTGCTTCTGTCACAAGAACAACAGGCCCTGTTTCTTATCCTGTAGAGACTGAACAATCAATGAGACGTCATATTGATCAGCTGCAAAGTCGAGCAACCGATGATTCTTCCGAATGATGTTGCCAATTCGAAAGACGCTCCATCAGCACCATCAGTAGTCATTACAACTGCACCCAGTTGACGTTGTTCCAACACCGAATGGTATTCAACAATCAACCATTGGTCCACCATCAGCCGTACCACAAGAAATTACACAGACAAAGAAACGAGCAAAAAAGACACCATCTGAAACCGATGAAGCTACCCTCCGAAGATCAGCCAGACCGAAAACAACTCCTTCTACATATGTGTCCTAATCAAAGGTGGAGGGATGTAATGTACTCATTCTTAAACTAGACCCTATATAAATTGCAACGTCATATTCAAGTTGTGTTTACCGTACACAACAATTATTGTGTACACCGTTTATCGTGATCACCTCATGATGATATTCTTTATTCTATTGGTGATTGTGGCGGCAATAGATTATGCCATAATATTTATAATAATAAATTAATAATAAGAAGTGTTTTAATTATTCCCCAAATAAAACAGTCGTTATCCGTCCTAGCCTAGATGATCGCCAATATGATATGGATAAAGAATATGAAATTGGGCACTTCAACAAAATGGTAATCTACTACCTGCTTCCGATCATGCGGATACGATTCAATCCAATTCAAAAATAATTTACTCAATCCAAATCTGTCTAAGACTCAAATGCATTTGAAAAATCCGTGAAAACCACATCAAGCTAACTTTTGGAATCAAAGACATTAAATACTTTAGATTTAGATGACAAACTTAAGAGATTTATAGTGGTAGAATTTGTTCTAATCGAAAAATAAAATCGTGAACTTATTGGAATCCGCATATATCATCAAAAGTAACTCTATTTTAGGATCGTCATAATTTTGGGAAATATTCATCTGGGTTTATATGGTTGCAGTTATACTGATATTTTCTAGGCATCGATACTAAAAAGTAAAAAACTATTTAAGAGACAATTTTGATGAAACCATTATCACTAAAAATTGAAATTTTCCAGGGACTTGCTTTGTAGTAACACAAAATGTCACAAGAAATTGTCATTTCGTCAGATAGCCCCTGGAATAATAACTTTGGTCATAGGTAATCGTAATATTCAACTACATTGAAGGGATAACTTCTGACTTCTAAATTTTAAATGGCAGTGTCCTCAAAAATTAAGTTCTTGTTTTCAAACCGCAATTGTGACTCGGTGGGATCAGTAAAAATGATTAAATAAATATTTAAAAGCTTTAATAAAGATTTCACATTTACAGAAGCTATCAGTTGTAATTTGAAGAATGTATTAAAGTCATTTGGTTTAAATAAAACTAAATTCCTCAACAAAATTGGTTCACTTGAGCTCCATTAAAATTGTATGTATACGGTTACACTAATACACAGGCAATTTAATTTTGCTGCTATTTCCTTAACGAAATATTTCCTGTAGAAAAACGTGAAGCTTATCAGCAAGATACAAATCAAATTTTATGATACACAGTCGCATTCTAAACACACTTTTTTTTAATCGTGATTTAACTACGCACACGATACATTACACATAACATTTTATATATTTTTTTATTTTTATTTTTTGCTGCTTAAGATGATGTTTATTTTATTTTAATTTTATACCAGTGCGAAATTATAATTTAAAAGTCAGTTTGAGTTCTTGCTTGGTGCGAAATTAGAATTCTAGACAAAAAATATTTTTTTTTTTTTTTGTGTGTGTTTGATACCATTGCTAAAATATATGATACGCTGGGGGATTGGCGCTAATATATTTCATGCGTTCAAATTCATAATAAAAAAAAAAAAAAAACTCTGAAATCAAATCGAATCTTTTATTCCGCTTTTTATGTTGAACGATTTATTTTTTTATTTTGGAAATAAGACATTAGGGAATTACATTTTGTTTTTGCAGCAGCTATATAGATAGTATTTGTTGATATATACGTTTTGAAAATCATGCTGTGTTTATTATCATGAATGTCGAATTTAAGTTACCGCACATTTTATATAAAATACCGTACTGTTGCATATACAATAATGTACATTACTGTTTCTGGCTGGGTCTATCTAACAAAGAACAAAAAAAAAAAAGACCCGCATCTTCATCACCTCTCGACCAATTTTCTCAACAGGTAAATTTAATAAGTACCTACCAGAGATTTTAATAAGTATAGTCTGTATTTTATATCCTTTGTCTTTTATTCCGGTTCCTTCATCCTACATAATTTTCGCTGACGTTTGTTCATTTTCCTTATACAATACACATCTTGAACACAATCTACTGGTGGTGATTTAAAATTTTTATATAATACAGTATAGGAGATAAATTAATATTTTTTCACTTGACATTTAATTACAGAATAACAATGAATAGCAGAAATAATTTTTTTTTAAAAAAGCAAAGTTTTTCTTTTATTTTTAAATATAATTTTCCGAATCAACGCGCATTTTAGATTAAAAATTTAAATTGATTTATTGCAGACGTAATAGTATTTGGTATACATATTTAGGCGGTGTCTTTGTATATGTGTACGTTTTTTCCTTTTAGATATAAATCAGTGTTTTGTGCCAGAGGGGGTTGTGAACAACTTAAATGTGTATACATTCATATGTTCTCCCCTTTGTCTAATAAGCACGTTTGATATTTTATACTTTTAATTGTAATCGGTAAATGGGGAATTCAGTTTGTTACAATGTATATGTACATACAAACTCCGACACATTTAAATAAACAATAGAGTGAATTTGAAGATCAGCTGTTGATATTTTCGACTATATTACAATCTTGTTATATCCTACTTCAAATTTCATTCAATTTCGATATCGAGAAATCGACATATGATTTGCCCTTTGTTCTTGACAACTAAAACAAGGCGAGAATTTTGTGTTGGGAAACTAAATAATAATAATTGAAATCATGTTAGCAAAACGGTGACAATATCTTCAACTTTGGTTGAATGTAACCAATACTTCATCAAGTCGAGTTCCTTCTTTTGGTTTCTTATACGAAAATTTGCAATTTGTATCCCAAATAAGTTGTTCGTCATGATAATCCCATAAAATCATTGAAAATGTAGTCAGGCGCCCCGGCTTGATGAAAAGATTGATTTCTTTTTTGATAATCATAAGTCCATCAGTCCGAAACTGGATTAAATTCTCTTATAATTTTCGGAAATATTAACTTCAAATAAATTACAAATTAAAAATATTGAGAAACCTGTTTATCTATGGAGTGTTGAATAATTGTTCGTAAATACTAATATACTTCTACGTGTTATCTGCAAAACACATTAAAATGATC